>CM077824.1:688183-2093644 GCA_039720395.1 Liquidambar formosana | reverse complement strand
TCCGGTCTGGTTTCGAAATGTATTGTTCTTGCTATGTCAATGTATTAATTCTGACCTATTGGGCATCCAAATAGGGAAAAAAGAGAAGGGTCCCAAAGGTTGGGGTGTATGGAATAAAACTGGGTCGAAAACCTTGACCTAAAGGACATATAATCATTACAGGTCGGACCTAAAGCATATGTATGTATGTATGACATTCTTCTTATCTTGAGGAGAAACTAAGAAATATATAATACAGATGTGTCAGACATCATTTCTACTCACTAATCCTGGTCTTCCACTTAGCATAGATATGGTTTCATTTCAAATTAAAACTTGGTAACAAAGTCATCCTGCATATAAAATTTTCAAGGGACCAGTTTATTAAAAGAATCAAAACAAAATAATTTCAAAATCAAAATTAATTATCCTTTGTGGGCGTAAACTGCACATGTACATACAATATTCGATTACCAAAGAAGCATGGACACGGATACGTGATGAATACGACACGATATGGACACACAGACACAACAAATTCTCAAAATTTAGGACACGACATGGCTATCACAGCATTAATATAATATTTATTTTTATACTACACTATAAAATGTCATGTAACATCACATAAATCTTTTAAAATGAATACCTTTGTATTGTTTTTATAAATCTAGTTGAGTTGTAAGTAGAAAATATATGACAAAAAGCAAAATAATGAACAAAAGAAGGGAAAAAAAAGGTAATAAAAGAAATGTCATGTTGGAGGAGTGTCGAACAAGTATCATATTCGATACGTGTTCGACACGGACACGTGGCTTTTGGGGAAGTGTCCATGCTTCCTAATCGATTACAATCCGTGTGGAAAGATAATTTCCCTGAGATGAATTTCACATTTGATGTTGGTGTCTAAAGCAATGTTTTGAAAGAAAGTCATATTTGACACCATCTTAAAGATTTTATCAAGCTTTTTATTTTTTTATTTTTTTTAAGTGCTTTCTTCATCAAGTAGGTTAGTCATTATCAAGACTCAATGATCATCATCACTTCTTGATAATATACTTTATTCCCTTGTCATTTTCAGCTTTATATCAAAAGAATAAAAAATTTGTGGAAAGTATTTGAGCTTAGCACTTGAACAATCATTTTAATTAAGGAAGAGATAAGATGATTGGACCTCAAAAGTTACTTTTGTTTCTTTAGTGATTAGTGATGGGATTTTGCTTTAACAATTACTTTAAGCATTATACTGGTTGCAATTTTTTTTTTTTCTATAATTACTTTACTTTTTCTCAGGGATTTTTTTCCTATCATTACTTGATTGTGGAGAAGAAAGAAAAGAAGCGTTCGAATCTTATGAAAGCTGGTCCTATGACTTCATAGCAATCGAGATAGTACATAAGAGGTTTTAATTTGTAAAAGCGATTTCATATTTACCTGTTGGGTGGGTCATATATCTCAAAGATTTGATTAGATAATTGGAAATATATAGCGGGTATCCTATTAATTAATTTGGTTTATTTGAAAACTATAAGGTCATGTTTGTTTAGTTGGAATGGAATGGATGGAAATAGAATCTGATTCTATGTTTGGAATAGTATAGAATGAAAATAAATTTGAAATGGCTATTTAAACATACTATTTTGATTCCATTACCATTCAAATTACCCCAACCAAACATGCTGTATGAAATGAATTGGAATTAGATTCCATTCCATCCATTCCATTCCAGTTAAACAAACATGACCTAAATCTTTTAACTACACATTTTGAATTGGCAAAAAGTGTAAGGGATAAAAATATGGCTATCAAAATGCATATATAACAGTATATTGTCGTTATTCTGAAACACAGTATGCCATGTTGCAATTAACATAATAAATATCAATAATGGGTCAGAAAATTAATGCAAAAGATATTATTATATCCAAGGTTTTAGTTGGTTAAGATTTTGAAATTAGTCAAAGTGCAAAGTACTCCTTGTACCTCCAAGATCCTAATCAAACGATGCCTAATTTTTTAGTAGTTTGACTAGCTAAGTACTCCCAAAGATGCCACTAGTGTGATGTGGTATAATGGGTCTAAATGGTAGACCATATTCATTAATGCAAATAATTTTTTTTTTTAGTGTATATATATATATAGATATATATATATATATAGTTAATTTTCTTGAAAATCTAACAAATTAACCTTAGTCACCTAAATAAAAAAATAAAATAAAAAAACATTTTGTAATCTCTTTGTAAGATATATCATATGTTGAAATGATTCTCTTCATATGTGGGGTGTGTATGTATTTATACTTTGGTGGCAAAAAAATGGAGATGTGCTTAAGGTGTTCTATGAAACCACCTCATGCTGCCTAAAATAGAAATTCTATATGACAAATTGATTTGTGAAGCATTCCAAAAACAAAACAAAGAGCAATTCAGATGAGGATAAGGTTTGGATATAATTTGGATTATGATGAGTAAATTCATATATGGGGCCTAAACTTAATGATTTCAAGCACTACAATCCATATTTGTCACACATTTGTACGAAGAAAATATTAATGGGCAATCCATGCATTAGTTGCAATAATTGCTTTTCAATGAGAGTATTATGAGCCCCCACACAAGGTGAGAGGTAATGAATCAATAAGTAATTCTTATTGATCTTAAGTATATAATGGTACCTTCAAATCAAAAAAATGAAAAATAAAAGGATTTGGATTCAAAATCCAGGGTCGGTCCACCACTGCATCCTTTGAAATAATAATCGCCACATATAGGGGGGAAAAATTAAACCACACATAGGTAGTGACCCTGTCTTAATCAACTAATCTTTTGTGATATATGCAGAATATAACCCCACTTAGTGGGATGCTTTTTTATCAGAGTGTTCTTTAAGAACACGCAATGCATTTAGCCTTTTTTTCCATCATTTGTGTGAGTAATATACCTTATGTATGCTTTATTTTTTCTCTCTCTCATTTTTTTTTCATATTCAATTCAAATGGAAGAATGCTCTAATGGAGGTGAGTTGAAAAATCTTAAAATTGAATCAAAATTCTACTGATATGTATTGGTATCACTCTCCTCCATGCCACCACTAGTGCACAATACTAATTCCCATCAAGATTCAAGATAAGCAAAACAGAGTTGGGAGCAGTTGACTCTACTCTTGTCCCACTTAATATGGACATCAACCCAACCTCATGATTGCTCTTTCTGGGCTCTTTTGTCAACTGAACACTTCAACAATTCCATTAGGTCCATGTACTTATTACCCAAACATCATGATTTCATTTCCCTTTTTTCGCTGAAGAAATGGAATACCTTATGAATTCAAATTCTTTGCATTTGGTCTGCCAATTTGAGGATTCGTGGATGGAATTTATTGGCAGCCAAGTTAGAGTCAATGCCACAAGTATAATTTGCTGAAAAAGGCATATGGGCTGCCACATGAATGGAAAATGCAATTAATTTGCTATGTTTAAATAGTTGTTTGCAAAACTTTCAAGCAAAATTCATTGTGGTAATGTGGGTAAGGATGGTTGCAGCTTGCAAGTTGCTTTATACATATTTGGCCATGAGCACAATATTTTATAGAGTAACCCATTCTCACTTTTCTGAGACTCTATAAAGAAGTATGAATTTGTGACCTTAAATGCTAATTTGAAATAAAATGGAATCATTTAATTTTCTTTGTATGTCATAGCGATCATATATAAATAAATATTTTCAAAATTTTGGACTTGTAATCCCATGGCACACAATATAAGAGTCTAATTGGATAAAAGGAAAAATGGAAAATAAAATAGAACAAATAATAAAACCATAATATTTGTGGACTGAAGTTTTCTATTCATGTGTGGGTATCTGTACTTCTCTTCTTACATGGAATCACCGATACAAGCAAGGAAATGATGAACATGAATCATCACTTCACATAAGCTATTCATCATGAACCCACATGTATATATATATCTATATATATATATATATATATATATATATATATAGATACCTGGTCCAATATAGAAAATACCAGCCATAATTTTTCCTCTTCACCATAATCTCTAGGACAAACACATCATGATCCTAAAACCAACATGGGGTTACTAACATTTTTCTACATCAAAATCGCGTACCGCATGCTATCATTGACCATAAGATGATTCATCTCTGATATCTGCGCATACTCGCTGGACACCCACACGCCATCAGCAGCATTCACATGAGGATGGGACAGGCAAGAAAGCAGCGAAAGGGGAGCACGAACAAGGCAATATATAACTGAAAACCCGTTCCACCCTCGCTGTCTTCTGTCCATATTGCGTGCAAAGATCGGTAGTTCAGCTCCATTACCATCTCGAAACATGTTCTCATCGGCTACACGTGGGCTTTTCCTTATGTTTTCGAGGTTTCGTCTCATCGCTGCCAACACACGCCACATTTTTTGCCGGTCGTCGAGAGGATGGTTGGAATCCTTGCCCGAATATGGAGAGGGTACTTGGATTCTTTGTTGGATGGTGAAGAGGAGGGATGGAGGGTCACCTTTTGTATATGGCTTTTGATAATGGCATTTTGGTGGTGGTGGTGGTATTGTTAGTGCTTGTGTTTATCACAAACGTCATGGGTGCCTTTTAGGACCTTCACTTCTGTTTTCTTCTCTCTTTTTTTTTTCCCCTATATTTGTGGGGTCTCTTTCAATGCCAACTCGCCGACAAAAGCTGCCAAGATTTGCACAGGGCATTTATAGGGATTTTTAAAAATACTAAAATCACTAAATTTAGCAAATTCAATGAGAAATTAGAATTGATTTGAATATAGAATAATGGGTCTAAGAATATGAATATATACAAAAAGTTCTTATGAAGATCATACCAAATTGGACTGACCAATCATTGTGCTATATCAACATGATCACGGAATCCTTACCGTTAGATAACTTGGATTCTTTTTTTTTCTTTTTTGATAGACATGTCTGGCCATCTGTGGAGTAGAATTAATTAACTTAATATATGAGAGATCAAGATATCAGGATGATGCCTGGTTAAAGTGGGTTTCTCAATTTTTTATTTTTTATTTTGGGTCCCATCATTTAGATTGTAGAGATAATAGGAGAATCAATACCTGTATTACAATTGTGATGGAGACCTATGGTATCAAGAGTATTATTGCTCCACTAACTGTCTCCCATAGTTGCCAACTTGCATATATATACATACAATACATACCTTGGACAAACAATTATAGATGCACAAATATATATACATGTGTATGTGTGAAAATATATGAGCTTTAAATAATAGTAATTAGAAATTCTCATTATCATCAAATCGTCATCATCACGGCTGTTATTGTCCTCGCAATTGCTGTCATCCAGCTTAAGCCCACAGCTAATACCATCCTCAGAACACAAAACCATGGCTCAATGTACAAAATAATTATTTTCCCCTCATCTTAATTTTCCTTTTCGCTTTCCCTTTGGGACTAAAGATTAAAATAAAACAAAGTGGTAGACAAAAAAGTAGTTAATTTTAATTAAGCATGACATGTTGATGTCCATTCAAGGACTTGGTTCATGAACTTGCATATTCATGTTTCATTTAATTAGAAGCTAATTAACCCACATAAACCCTATCAACTGCCTAATGTGTTTGTAAAAACATAGGAAAACATACTTTAATATATAATATAAGGGAGAATGACTTTTGGTACCCTTTTTATAATATTCTTGATTTGTCTATATTATCTAGCTTTATCACTCATGTATATATGTTTACCTTACAGGAAGACACTAGAATCATTAGTGCACCACCAGACCACATGACTAAAATCCTATTACAATATGTTTATTATAACATTATCTCCAAAACTATATTAATATTAAATTTAAAAATGCTCTGGCAATAGTCCTAAAGACAGCGGGGTGACAAGAAAGTCAGAGTCAATGCCTTCATTCTGAAGTCAAACAGCTATTTAACGGGAGTTTGATTAAACAAAATATAATAAAATATGTGATTAAGATTAACTAAAATGAGTATACGCGTGAGGTATTGCTACGTCCACTACTTTTTTAAGTACACCATAAATGGAAAACAACTTATGTTTTTGATATGATGGTAGTGGTTGAGACGCGCTAAGTAGGTATATATAATGATACCATAAAGTCCAGTGGTTGTTCATTCAAAGGTCAAATATATATAGGTAGGTGATGTCAAGGTTCTAATCTTTAGAATTTACAGTTAATGGTTTTTTGTTTTTGTCTTGCTTTTTTTTTTTTAATTTTATTTTAAACTAAGATATATATCTTAAGAGATCATACCTGAATATACCAACATTTGCTAGTCATCGACCCTTTTTTGTGCAATTTTGTCCTTAGCTAGGGGTGGCAACAAGGCTGGTATCAATACGTTCTTACCTGCAGTTGATCACTTGATCGACCAATGTGTAAAATGTTAACCATTAAAGAGGTAAATTACTGCAAAAGAACAAAAAATGAAAAAGTATAAAATCGAATCCTCTGTAAGGTATCTGCGATACATCCCACAAATACTCTCTCAATAGGGGGGAAAAATTAAGAAAAGAAACAGGGGAAAAAAAAATGCAAATGATCAACCTTGAAGTGGCTTTTGAGCTGCTGAAATTTCATGGCAGACCAACTGCTGGTAAAGTGACTAAATTTTCCAGAGCAAAAATTGGGCAAGAAAATGTGAAGTAACCAAAACTTGTTATGAATGCCTACAAAATGCCAAGAGAAAAACAATCAAGGTGGAAGTAACCAAAACTTGTGATGAATGCCTACAAAATCGCAAGAGGAAAACAATCAAGTGCCACCTTGAGAGTATAATATTCTCTCAAATAAAGTCTCCTTGAATACCCTCTTCTCACAATCATGTCAAACTACAATGTAGTGCAATTACTCTTAGACCTTTATTTTGCTGAACTGCACTCTGTAGGAGAACAAATGAGATTCATGCTTAAACAAATAGGTTCAGAAATTAGAAGTTTCTTGGTACTTCTAATGGCCACTACAATGATTTCTAATGCATATTTCGCCACATGTCCTCTCAACCCGTTAGTATTCACCATTACTGTGATTACTACAATCAGTGTTTGTGCATTTGCTTCCCCAACGTGGTGCTGAACTCTGATTCTGGTCACCCCTTTCCGTACATCAACTAGGAATGTGAGGTTGGCTATGATACTAAATGCTACAATATGATGCTGAACTCTGGTTCTGGTCACCCCTTTCGTATGTTAACTAGGAATGTGAGGTTGGATATAACAATAAATGCATCTCCGTTGTTGCCGGAAAGTGAGGAGGGTTTGAAGGAACACTATATGGAACAAACTTAGCAAGGAGTTGGTTGGTTTAGGATCAATGTACACCAACAATTTGGGTACACACTAGGCAGTCATCATAAAAGGGGCCTATGTTAACTAGTCTAAGGTAGCTGAGTAGAATATTATCAAAACTATGCTCTGCTTTTAGCAGCACTTTCAGCGATTCATAGATCTTTGCAACCTCAAACATTTGTACAGTGGTACCACCCTATGAGTATCATTTTTAATTTAATGAAATATTTAAAATATCTTCTTCTCTGAATTTATGTATTACAGATTTTTAAGCTATATGAAAAGTTTATCGATTCTTTATTTTTTGGCTAGGAAGGAAAATAGTGTTAGGGACTCCCAAATCACAACTTCCAGAAGGCCTATCATATGTAAGAGAATGCCATTATGATGGATTTGAGCTGTAATTGATGATTTTAAATGTTGATGTGGAGCCTTACCCTTAATTTCAAAAGGGTGGTTGGTGATTGCAGCCCGGTAGGGAAGGGGACTCTCAAATTAATTATTACGATTTTTCAGAATTTGTATCAAACTCCTTAGCACCTTTTGATGATAGCTCAAGATATTAGGAAACTCGTTGAGAAATTTAAGTCCATTACTTAGAGGCATGTTTTAAAGCAAGCTAATAGGGTTGCTGATTGTGAGGTTGGTATGGGTCACTTGTGCGAGAAGCTATTTGATAATTTACATCTTCTTTATTTCTTTAATGAGAATTGATTTGGGTTTCTCTTCCAATTATTCTGGAATTTTGTAATGTAAGAAGCTATCCGATAATAATCTTGATAGAGTTATAATATCAAACAATTAAAATGCACGAAGTCGGAAATCATAATAAATAAGGATTGCTTTTATTGAATGTTATGAAATGAAAGCCAAAACACACAAAGTCTATACCTCGGCATCGGCAGCTGAAATTTTGGCGGATGAAGTAGGAATCAGAGTTGTGTTGGACGGAGTTTCAACGATTGAAATTATAAGAGGTGTCGGCCGAAGAAAGAATTTACAATCTGTGGAATATCAATGTGCACAAAATCCACACCTCGACGGCGTTGGTGGGCAAAACAAAAACAAAAACAAAAACCAGAACCAAAACCAATGCAAAAATATTACTTTATGATATCACAAAACCATTAATCATTGATCTAAAAGCTTCACAAAATCTACAATCCATGGAAGACATAATGTGCAAAATTCATACCTCGACACCGACAGGCTATAATGTTGGTGGTGGTGGTGGTGGTGGTGGCTGGAATTTCCGCCATTGGAAAGAGAAAGATGAAGAGTTGGGTGGAGGTATTGCGCGGGGAAGAGGAGGGAGACGGTTCAAAATTTGAATGCCCTTTGCCGCTGTTTCCTTTTGTTCACTTGTTTTTATAATTTTTTATACTAAAAGCGTTGTCAAAAAAAAAAAAAAAATACTAAAAGCGTGTTTGAGAACACGCTTCCACCTATACTTAATAGTTTATACTTTATACAGCCTTTCGTTCTCAATTTCTCATACAGTGAGTGTCAAATTGGATTGCCTAGGTTTCTTCTTCCTCTCAACCCTATTTCTTTCACACACAATTGAGTAAAAAATCCCCATGAAAAGGAAGAAAATGTCAAACCCAGTTGAAGATGGACCACGGCAAACATCAATCCAGTCCATACCAGAGCTTCCAATGGTCATATGGATAGACATTCTTTCAAGACTACCCGTCAAGACCCTCTTCAATTGCAGGTGCGTTTGTACATCTTGGCTCCATATAATCTCTGATCCTCAATTTGCTAAAACCCACCTCGCAATGTCTCAACATTGCCCTTTGCTCCTTCCAACCCATCCCATCGACGCTGCCTTTTCAAGAACCGTGTTCTTAATTGAAGGCAATAATGGTAACAATCTCGATGCCAAAATCAACCTCAATTCCAGATTGTACCTCCCCAAATGCGACCCCAACCCCAAAATTATATCGGAGCGTGATTTCAGTATAGTGAATTCCTGCAATGGCTTGCTTTGCTTATCTAAATCTGGGTCTGGTGACCCAGTTATTGTATGCAATCCAATAACGGGCGAGTACATAACCCTTCCAGAACCTATGAGAAATACAAGCAAGCTGCTTGTTTCTGGATTAGGATTCATTTCAAGGACTAACCAGTACAAGGTTATGCGAATGTTTGTCTTAGTAATCAATGAGGTTATAGTCCGTTGGGTGGTTCAGAATCACACAATTGGAACAGGGTCGTGGACGAGGATACATTACCTCGAATGTCCCTTACCGTGTAGGCCGACGCCGTGGAATGGCATTTTCCTGAATGGGGCTATTAATTGGTTTTGCAATGACCGTAGGAGCTCTAAATTTATAGTTGCTTTTGACTTTGAGAATGAGCGATTCCAAGTAGTTCCACCACCTCCTCACTTTGGTGCCGGCCAAAAGGTGGACATATCTGAAATGAAGATGGGGATTTTGGGAGGAAGTCTTTGTATAAGTCACTTTTCTTCTAATGGACATCTTGACGTATGGGTGATGATGGATTATGGTGTTCAAGGATCTTGGACTAAAGCAATCTCTATTGGACCCTTTCCGAGTGGCTTATATCAACGGATAAAATACCAGAATAATGGGGAAATATTGATGTTTAATCGTGGCACTGCCCCGGTTTCTTATAATCCCGTGAGGAAAAGTTTCAGCTATCTTAAGTTCCATGGGATTGTATCAGACTTCGACGCTATCGCTCATATCCCAAGCTTTGTTTCCCTCAAGGATGTTGTAGTGGGAGATACTGTGGTGGTGCTAAATGTCAAGTCAAGGTGAGCATGTGCTAATTTTTTTTATTTTTTGTTTTGTTTTTTGGGGAGGGGGGGACCCTACTTTGATGCTTGTGCGAGTTATTAGTTTAAATGATGTTATATGTTTGTTCAACCCATGTATGATGCTATCAAACTGTCAAGTATATTGGTCTAACATTCTTAAAATAATAATAATAATAGCATGAATTTAGCCTATCTTTTCTCCCACTTATGTTTGTATTTTGATCTCAAAAAGGCACTTTTGAAGTTATGAAAACTTTATTTTTATCATTCTTTGTTCTATTTCATGACACAAGGCCCCAACCACCGACCCACTCTTTCTAGTTACTTGTCATGCTGCGCGGGAATCATCACTATAGTTGATGTCATAAGTTCAATCTTTAGAATTCTATGAAATGACACTATTTTGATTTCCACTCTCATTTGTGATGATGACCATCATTCTCTTGAAATTTTCCATTCAAGTTGATGGATTTGTGCCTTCAATACTACGTTAAAAACACTAAAACTGTTTAATTTCCATTTGGACGCCCAAAAGAACTCTAAATAAATTGCAGTTATCAATACTAGGCAGATATTATTGAATCAAAAATATGATGGTGAAACAACATAAATCTGTTCTAATGTTTTACCATTCCATTTCTTGTTTATCATCTGCACTATCTGGTTTTTTGCACAAGGCTTCTGGTTCTTTTAGCTTGGTTTCACTCTTTTGAATTCTGGTTGATGAGCATCCGCACATCTTAAGCACCAAATTGAGCTTCTGACATATGCTTAGTTTTGCAGGGCACACAAAACTTTTTGGCATCTTTTCAAAAATATCTCATTATCTGACCATCAATGTCTTGGATAACATGTTAAAATATGATGCCCAAAGTCAACTTGCCTTTCTAAACTCTGACCTATATATCTTAGGTGGTACACTATCTCATTGGACCCCAATTTTTTAATTCGCAATCCTCTTGCACATAATGCTTGATGATTTGAATTTAACATTTTCCATTCTATATTGTACTGTCATACTGTGGTATATTTGATTGCTTTCCACCTTCTTATTCATTATCATTTTTACATATATTGAGCAGAGTACTTAGGATCGTCGCTATAATACACAGCAATATCTTATATTCCTTGCTATATTAGCTTTTGTAATGGATAATGACTCTTAAAAAGGAAATTATCTTCTTCCCCTTTAGTTCATAAGGAGTCATGGAGAAGTGTTGTCCTGATACAACCACCAACCCTACAGAATTTCAATGAGATAAAATTTTTGATGAGACTTCAATCCTCGATGCCATGAATTTGTAAAAGCCATATTGCATTATGTTTATGAGCCACAAGATGGTCTGATTGAACTGTTCTTGGGCCCCCACTGGCATTGAAATATGAGCATAAGAAAACAAAATGTATTTCTAGACATAATATTCTTTCAAAAATAGTTTTGACTTTAAAATGCGAAAAATGAAGACTACTAGCCATTATTGCAGTTTTTATTCATTTATTTATGTTTTGTTTGATGAAGTTGCCATTATTGCAGTCATTTTATAGCTTTGTGACAAAATTGGACTGTGCATAATTTTACTGCAATAAGTTTTTTACCACCTTAAAAGTCTAGAAGATTTATTTAGATTGTTATTAATTTGAGTATGATACTCCTAACTTTACAACTGTTGATATGGGTAATCCATGTCTGAACTGCTGAGAGTCTGAAGCACCAATGTGTGAGTTTGAGAGGATTCAGATTGGGATGGCAGACAATGAAAAATGGACTACCTACAAGTTGTGGATTCTGAGGCGTTGAGCAAGATACCTGTCACACATTACCATGGAGTTGAATGCTTTTGAGATTTCTAAAATCCTCTCTAGTATTTAGAAAAAATGACCAGCTGTTCTTCTTTAACTATATTTTGGATGCATTTCCATTTCTTGGTGTGGTGGTTTTCTTGTTTTAGTTTTGTTCTATCCTAAATTATTTTTATTAATTCGTTTTTGTACTCTGTTGAAATTGTTATATGTTTGAATGCTATCTTGTGCTCTGTTTGTTGTCAATTATATGTTTGAACTCTTTTGTGTGTACTTTTTGTCAATAAAATATGCCTGGTTGGAGCAAAAGCTCTCTTTTGCTGCATACAATTCTATGGGTGTGACTCATTTGTCTCACACCCATAGGATTGTCTTGTGTTCGAAATATGTGAGTCTTACACCAGTCAAATGTGATGAATTGATGGTTGAGTCTAAATTAATTTGTGGCTTTTTCGTTGGTTTATGGCAATTTGAAGTAGCCCATCAGGCATTTGCATGTAAGACACCATGCTAGCATCCAAGATATCTCTGACATCAACACTGCCTAATCCGTTTATCAGACATACGTTGGTTGATAAAGATCACTGGAGCACAATGCACACAATCTTAAGCGACCATTGAACATTAACAAATTTTCTCTACTCATTTTTGCATTATGCTCCTGCCTGTTGCCTTCAAAAGAGCTGTGCTTTGGCTGTATTTTTGGATTTATCATTTATGAATTTGCATTCATATGGCTGGGGAGTGTTACTGCAAGTATTTTTGAGAGAGTGTTGTTTCAATGAGATGCCATAGCAAACGAAACGGCGCAGAATAGGTGGCATAATAAAGGAGACAGGATATCCATTCCTTTGGGGTGAGAAAGCGGGGGGAGGGAGGCCTGGGGAACAAAGGTATATGTTGAATTGGTAGGGATAAGAAAGTAATCTAATTGCATATGCAAATAAGTTGGGTCCATAGCTCAGTGGTAGAGCATTTGACTGCAGATCAAGAGGTCACCGGTTCGAACCCGGTTGGGCCCTAAAAAATCAACTTTTCTTCTAAAATTTTAACACTAGATATAATTTGATCCTAACTTATGGGTCCTTGGAAATTTTGCGTGGATGAGTCAAATCACAAAACCTTTCAATTTCCATCCATTTGGATTAAAAATGTTAATTTATCAATTAGGTAGAAGATAAAAGATTAAAGAAACATATGACCGAGGCAAAAAAAACATTGAGGTCCCTAATTTCATCAAAAAAAAAAAAAAAAAAAACCTTGAGGTCCCTCTAAATTTCTAGACGACGGCATTTTCATCATGTTTTATGGCGGGAATGATTCTGCATCCCGCCAAAGAAACACACCTTGCTGAATTTTCTCCATAATATATGAGCAGGGAAATGGCCTTCCTCCACCTCCTCTCTTCATCTCTCTCTCTCTCTCTCTCTCTCTATATATATATATATATGTGATGTGGGACAAAGAACCTGAGCAAAGTTATTTTTTATTATTAATTTTGTAATTTTCGTTTTTATTTAGTTTAGGGTTTTATTTACTTGTTTTTGGTAGTTTTTAAGGTTTAATTAGGCAAAATTGAGCCCTTATAGGTTACTATATTAGTTGGGGTTAAATTTACAAGGTTTTCGAGTGTTTTGAGGGTTTTATGAAGCCTTTAAAAATGCTACAAAGTAAAAAAAAAAAAAAAAAAAAGGGATTTGTCAATTTTGGTAAATTTTGGCAATTCCTTATTATGTTATTTCTTGTTTTGTAAGAAATAGGTTTTCTATAAATTAAGTTATAGGCCCAAGGAATTGAACTTTTGATTAATAAAAAATTTATTTTCTGAAAATTATTTTTCTTTACTCGTGGATTCGAGTGTGTTACTCTTTGGCTCGTGAATTCGAATGATTTCCAAGAAGCAGGCGCTGCCCCCCTTCTTAATTAAGTCTTTCGCTACGTCAATATGTGTGGGTAGCGAAGTGGCTTTCATTTCAATGTTGCACGACACCCATATTTCTCTCAGGGCTCTCTTCTGCTTCTCTTGACCTCAAATCCATTTACATAGGTAGAATAGCCATGAAACGAAGCAAGAAATCAATATAGCTCATCTAAGGAAAGAACAGAAAGGTAGTAGCAGAGGAAGATGAATAAGCAAGCCCTTCCTCAGCGGATCTCCAATCCTCATAGATATTCTCTCTAGAATCTCCAATCCACTGAAAAACCCTAACAAATTCTCTCCCCACATTTATTGATAACCCTTACAAACTAGCTCTCTCTTTCTTACTTTATCCACACCGTAATCACCTGTGTACCATGCCATTAGGTCACAAGCATTGGATAAGCAAAGACTTTGACATCATGCACAATTGCATATGTGGATAGATTGATCATAATTAGATGGAATGATGCACGTTCTAAAAGTCATGATTTCATTACATTGATTCTGTAGATGGATAGATTCTAGATTTAGTAAAATAAGAGGAAATGTAGGGCGAGGTCAGCACGTGAGGATAACACATTGGAGACGATCTGTCCTTGAGATGAATGGTGGATTAACACGGATGTACTATATGAGGGTACGGATGACTGAGGATCTATGAGACCTTAGTGGGACTTTCTCTTCACTTCTAAAGGATAAAGGATGAACACTCACAGCCTTTCGGGACACTCTCTTCTGATTCTGTGATCTTTCTTCTATTACTCTCTCTTACTTGCTCCTTTCCTTCTCTTAGCCCTCCTTTTTTCTCAGAACCTGGATCTCTTTTTATAGTGAGCCCGAGATGTGACTATTCAACGGGAAGGGGTGACATGACAATTCAAGGGATCCTCGGGTGTGACCTTTCAGGAGCATTTAATGCTCCGCAGAGGTAGGTAGGATTAATAGACCTGCAGAACTTTAGGTCCGCGAGCCTATGTCTTGTCATGTCACCCATATCTGAGGTTAGACCTCAGGGCCCAAGTAAGGTTTCATCTGGCACTATCAGCTGGTTCTTTTACTAACTCATGTCAGTCATTAATGCCCACTAGTTTGTCTCATATGAGGTCGAGGTGTCATAGAGGAATGGCCTCTTGAGTCATCCTTGACTCCTTCCTTCCTATGATTTTCGACCTTCTCAATCCTTGGCCCCCCATACCTTATCATCATTGCTACTCCCCCTCGTCATTCATGACCTCAGAACATACTCCCTCCTCGAGTGTGCATTTGCTCTATGTGATCCCAAATCTCGTGGTGGAGACCTCATGCTGGTCATGTGTAGCGCACGTTGCGAAACCCACATGTCGCTGTGGGGTCTTTTCTTCTTACTTTGAGAAAACCTTTTGCTCTTGACACATGTCAGTAATTTAACATCAAATCTCATGTGTCTACAAATTCTTTATACGAAGAACTATAAAATTCAAAGCAAGCAAGCAAGCAATGGTGATGATCCCCTTTCCAAAGGGACGGTTTCCTCATATTTAGCCATTGCACCCAGCGCACGAAGCTCCTTAAAACTCGAGTCTAGGGGTAAGACCTCCACCATGACAACACTTGTGGCATCTTGATTTGGGCACCTTCTAGTTGTTGGGAGAATTGCAAAAAAGTTCTTAAAAATTACATTTTCTTGGCTTGAGTAATCTCTTAAACACCTGTTAACAGTGTAAGGTTAAGGTTACTGACAACTATGGTTAATGTTTGAGATAAATTTGAATGATAATTGATTCCAAAAAAGAGTGGAAAGTCAAATTTGGGATAAATTTGAGGGGTGACTGGCCTTAAGAGGGAGTAGAAAGATAAATTGTACATATAATAGTTCTTTTTTGAAATGTAAATCTCAAGAACCATTGATCTCAAGAAAGTTCCAATAACGAAATTGAACAAAATTAAAATGTCACATTTTCTTTTCACAGCTAATAGAGTATCCAAACTTTTAGTTTGAGTAATCTCATTTACTGACATAACAGTGTAAGGCTATCAATCACTTTGTATTTGTAAACGTTCAAGATGAATTTGGATAATGATAGTTCGATACTTGGATTCAAGTGCGAATAAAAAATCAATTTCAAGATGTTTCGTTTTTTTAAATCATACCATTGATCCACCATCCCTTGGGGAGAAGAACTTCCATGCAATTGTGACATGAACCACTCGGTGTCACAAGTCAATCAGAATCAAGCAAAGTGGGAATTTGGGTCAAAAAGTATATTAACAATCCCACTCTTGTTGATTTTGATTGACCCGTGACACTATGTAACCGTGTCAAGATTGCATAGAAGTTCTCTCCCTTGGGACTAAAAAAGTTACAATAATTCTCATTCCCAACACAAACAAAAGTTCCAATAATTAATTTGTCGCTTAAGTAAGATGACAGACTAGAGAAAAACGTATGACCAGGGCAATAAAAACCTGAATTCCCATTATCTAAAAAAAAAAAAAAACCTGAAGTCCCTGTAACAACCTAGACGACGGCGTTTTTATCCTGACTTTTGGCGGGTATGATGCCGTCTCCCGCCAGAAAAGACGCCTCTCTGAGATCTCTCCGTATATAACAATGGCTTCCCTCCACTTTCCCTGCCCTCTCCCACTCCCACTCCTCTCTCTACATGTATACCAGTCTCCATGAGTAGAAGAAGGAAAACAGCCCACATCCCAACGAGCAGCAAAGAAGCAGAGGAAACCCAAGAATCAGAATGGCAAATACCAACAAATCAGTACATTCTGAACCTCCCATGTCAGATCATCATGGACATATTCTTAACGCTTCCCCTAAGAACCCTCCTCAGTTGCAGGTGCGTTTGCAAGACCTGGCAAAACCTACTTTCAGACCCTCATTTTGCTCAACTCCACCTTGCGGGATCACCGGTTTGCCTCTTGCTTAAAACCCTTCACGAGAAACGCGAATCGAGAATGCTCCACTTGTTCGACCTTCAAGAAACGCGAATCAAAACTGGTTATCTTCACGACAGATTGAAGCTTCCCGCGAAAGTTAACATACCCAATTTCAGGTTTTCTCTGCTAAACTCTTGTAATGGATTGCTCTGCTTATGCGAACCTGATTTTATTGGAAACCCTTTTTGTGTATGTAATCCGATTTTGGGTGAGTACATTACCCTTCCGAAAGTGGAAGTGGGCATGAGATGTTGTGGTGCTGGGTTTGGTTTTTGTGTTGAAAATAATCAATATAAGGTGGTACGGGTTTTCCGTCGAATTACTTGTTCTCCTGATAATCATGATTATGAGGCTGAGACATACACCCTTGGTGGAGGGGCGTGGAGAAGCATAGGAAATACACCCTACTCCATGGGTTGTGATTCATCGTTTAACACTTCTCTGAATGGGGCACTTCATTGGCTTGTTAGTGGGTGTAATAATCCTGATTATATATATTCTTTTCACTTTGGAAATGAGCGATTTGGAGCGATTCCTGCACCTGCTGAGTTCCATCCAAGTCAGAAAATGTTTAACATTTGTATGCGCCTTGGAGTTTTGGGAGGTTGTCTTTCTGTATGTGATTGGACTTCAGGTTATATTGAAATATGGATTATGAAGAATTATGGAGTCAAGGAGTCGTGGAGTAAATATTTTGTGACCGATAACTTGATTCACACAAGGCATGATTTGTACTATTATGAACCAATTATGATTCTTAACAGTGGGGAAATTTTGATGTTGTTTAATGGGGATTCTCTCGTGCTCTATAGTCATGAGACGGATGGTTTTGATTATCTTGATATTTTTGGGGTCAAATCAATGTTTCATGCGATAGCTCATGCTCCAAGCTTTGTTTCACTTAGGGATGTTGCAAAGGGAGAAAATTTGAAGGTACGAATTTTGAAAATCCAAATGAACATGCATTCTTTTGAGTTTCATTTATTTGCTAATAACACTTTCTTATATGTTTTGTTGGTTGAGATTTGAGAATGTTCTACTTGACTAATGCAATTTATGTATTGCTTGTCAAACATATTGATTTTTGTGCTATTTTGACTGTTAGATCTTGAACATATTTTATGAAATGAATCAATGATACATTTGCATATTTCATCATTCTTCATGTATGTTGGAAAGTTGGTGCATTACTCAAGCCTCAGTCTGAACTTGCTATTTGATTCACTGTAGCAGAAACAAAAATTTGCATGCTTTGAGTGTAGGCCATGGGTATATCTTTCATGTGACAATAAACTTAGTTGTGGTATTATAAAATCTTCTTCTTGGGATTTTTTTTATTATTTTTTTTATTTTAATTTTTGCTTTTTCCCCTACCAGTCTACCAATTCACTTTTTGGATCGGTGAAGGCCCCAGAGTACATCTAACATCACATTCTAAATCCAGATGGATATCTGGTCAATTAGGTCTTCTTGCAACAAGTATACATTTTAGCAGCATGGGCAAATCTTGGAGCAAAACTAATAGAAGATGCCTATTAGTAGTGAGTATCAAACTAATCCTTTAATGAGGGATGAAAATCAATCTAATTTCCATAGGAGGAATGATTTCACTGAATTGATGGCTGATGAACAATTCATTCCTGCATTCACATGCGTATATGTATAATTAAATTTAAAACATTGTGCTCCAAAGTTTTATCCCAAAAGTCAGCGTATATAGTTTCTTTCATTTTTGTGGTACTAGTTTCTCTTTCTTTCTTTAACTTCTTGTTATATAAGCAAGCTAAGAGAGAGAGACAGAACCATTGTATCTCAACAATCTACTTGGGTTATACTTTTGGAAGGGGATCTGTTAAATTCCGATTTTCTGTCTAGATGGCTCATTTGTAGCTTTAATACTCATCTAGTCAATTCTTGTTTGAATCCTTGATGGTATTGAGTTGCAACTTGTTGCTCATGTTTGGTGATGCTGATTACCAAAAGATATGCCCCCTTTGTTCAATGCCAAAAACAATGATGAGGAGATAATTTTAAACATCTTATATGGAAACCTTTTGGCGTTGTTTTAACCCAAAACAAAAAAGAACAAGATATCTACTATGACTAGCTAAAATGTTTTTGGTCCCTTACCTTTTATTACGAGTCATTTGTTCAAAAGTGTGGTACTTTAAGAGGTCGGAATACTCAGATTCAGGATCTTCCATATACAAAATAAAGTAAGGCGCTATAGTAAGCATTACACATTGTAATCTACCATTGCTGCACATTGTCAATCTTCAAGACAATGCCATATATAATCCGATTGACAATACATTACATTTCTTTTTTTTTTTCTTGGGCTGAAGGTTCCACAGTTAATCTGACCTTTTCCAATTTTTGTTTTCTTGTCAATTTTTGACATCATAGGCTTGGAGTTGAAATTTTTAGTCGAACTTGTAAATTGAGAACTTATCCCTTTTGCCAAATTGGCGCGTGAGTAAACCATACACATCTCTGCATCAACGGGAAGATGATGACCTTTTTTTTTTTAGATTGGGAGGGGTCCTTGCTATAAAGTCTTGCCAATTAGAAACAAATGTGTTGTATCCCCCCCCCCCCCCCACTTCTCTCTCTCTCTCTCTCTCTCTCTCTCTCCTCTTATAAGCAGTATTAACGCAAAAGAAGGAAAGCAGCAAGCTGTTAGTGAAATATTATGTGGCAGATACGAGCATGTTGGCAGCTGGTGGTCTTTCAATCAAAAACTGACCAGATCTTTTAGCCAAAAAAAATAAAAAGAAAATCCTGACCAGTTCATGTTTTTTTAAAGATTATTTTTGATATCTTTTTGAGTATTATACTTCTTAACTTGTCATCTGTTGTAACAGGTGTGTAGATCCTGAGTTGTGGAAGGGGGATTGAAGCCCTTTTTCCGGGTGTGGAAGAAAAACAGATATGTATGCCATGATATAGTGGTGCTATTGACAGTGAGATGACGTTTTGTGTGTACGCATGAAGCTGCTTAGGAGCTAATTTTGTAAAAGGACAAGAAAAGCAGATTGCTAGATTATCTGCTGGTTCCAGAGGCTTAGGCATTGAGTAGAACTGTGGAATTTTCTTTTAGAACAAATTCTCTTTGCTGTTCAGAACCAGCGGGCATTGAGTAAAAGTATCTTTTTGAACAAATCCTCTTTTTTACATAACCTGCTGCCATTCTATACCCTAATTAAATTGGTCTTTTGGACAAATGTATTGTTGTTCTCTTTGTCACTCTAAATAATTCTTCTGCTGATTAAGTTGCATATGATCTTTCAACTGATACTATGTTGGTGCAGTTATCCATGTTGTTTGGTTCTAGTTCTCTCCTTTGCAATAGAGAGACACTATATTTCCATGGATTTCTAACTAGGTATGCGGCAGGGCCTCTATGCTGCGCTTTTACCCTTGTGCTTTTGTGAATGAAGCAATACAAAGTAATGTATTGTACTGATCTTTTGTTTGCTCTTTTTGCATCTTTGCACAATACTATCTTGAAATTTACTCAGGAATTTGAACAGGTTGTTGCTGCCTTTTGTGTGGAAAAATTCTCCATGAGTGGAAAGTGGAAACTATCAATACCATGCCGCAAGCATTTTTTTCATTAAGGCTACACATGCTAGTGATGATATGTGTATCATTATTACTATCTTAATATCTAATAATTATTGAAGTACTATTGCAGCTATGGTGCTCAATGGATTTCTGGGGTAACAACCCTCCACTCAAATAAGCGTGACAGGATGCTTGAATTGCCATATAAGTGAAATCATATAACCCCTTTTGGATGTGAACTCTCCATTTTGTCTACAGTTCTTCAAGATTTGAATTTTGGCTGAAAACAAGACCGATCAATTCATAGTGACATAGAAACAGTCAAGTGGTATTGATAACTGAATTTATCCATTGGGCGATGTGGCATGTATTATCTTTCTTCATGTTAAAACTAGAAGGGATTCAATTTTATTAATTGATCACTAATTTTCCATCGCCATATCGAATTATCGACCCACAAACAAAATGGGTGGTCTACTAATAAGTGTGGTATATTTTTACTTAAAATATCATTGAGTTATGTGAACAAATGGGAAGGCACAGGCCAATGACCCTTAACTCTAATGGGATGGGAAATTATGTCAACAAATAGGGAGGCACAGGCCAATGACCTTTAGGTCTAATAGGATGTCCCATTTCAATAGGTGTGGGGTTTGTGGAGGTTTTGGTTTTGACTCCGATGATCATAATAAATAATACCTTTCTATATAAGAATAGTTGCTAGAGGGCAGGGGAGGGGGGACTTGCTTGCTTGGATATAATTCTGCTTCGTGCATAATTCAGATCTTTTATACCCCTCTTTCGGATGCAAGTACAAACTCATCCAATGAAGGCGCAGCCTCATGATGTACATTGTTTTTCTTACCCCCCCCCCCCCCCCCCCCCCCCTCCCTTCTTTTTTTTTTCAGCAGTCGGATGTGCATTCGTAATGCCCATAATTGGAACTCTCGACTCATCTTATGGTTGAGGGTCAACCTCAACCCTAAGATGTGACTCTCAATCATAAGATATGTCCCAATCAGGCAATTGTAAGCCAATGACATGATAGCCTAATAACATTCTCTTTATTTGTTGAATGAGCAATTTCAGGTTAAAGCTTATGGAGAAGCATTGATACTCATTTGTTGATATTGGGGCATAAAGGGTATGGGTAAATTCTATCAATTTTCCAAAACAAAAAACAAAAAAGGGCAATTGTAAATTCAAGAATTTGCTTCTATTGAAGAACCCGAGTACTTTCGTATGAAATGGGCACCTCTGAGCAGCTGAGCAAGTTGAGCTGTATTCATGTTGGAAGAGTACTTGGTTGTTGGTATACAGGATTGTGAGAGTGAACGGTTTCAGGCAGCATGAAGTAGCCAGCATGGCAAGACTTTACTAGTTGAGAGAGGGTATTTATAGAAAAGCTGAGCTTAGTAAAGAATTTCTATGTGAACATTTCTTAACTACTGAAAATATTTGCCATAGATTTGATCTTTTCGGATTTAGGGACTGTCATTGAATGCTGAATATTGTATGTTCTTATGCATGGTGAACTCAAAATGTCAGTACAATTTCCTGAGAGCTTTGCGTATATATATGCCCTCTTTCTAAATTGCCTAAAGACCCACTATATATCTCCAAGGGCTCTCTTCTCTCTCTCTACATCCAATCCATTTTCATACACAGATAGTAGTAGCCATGCCATGAAAAGCAAGCAAGCAATCTATTAAAAGAAAAAAGGAACAGCAGAGGAAGATCAACTACTTTCAGAGCAGACCTCCCAAATCATAATAATAATAATAACAATGTGTTGATGTGGCAATGGTCACATCGTTAAGGAAAATAAAAAAAATAAAAAATAAAAAAATAAAAAAAAAGAAAGAAAGAAAGAAAGAAAGAAAGAAGAATCAATCACACCCGTATGCATACAGAGCAATGTTGAATGTGTTGGACTCATTTTATTAAGTCATATAACGAACCATGTAATAATGTGAAACACACACCTTATTAATGTAGATTGACGAGTATTTTCCATATTTCAATTAGGTCCACAGAAAGATCAACCATGAAAAGAAGTGGAGTATCAGCAATGCACTTCGAAGAAGACACCAATGAAGAATAAGAGGAAGATGATGGTGAACAGGATCAAATAAAGCCACTTATTTCGTTGTTAGTCTAGGTCACGTACTAAACAATATGTAATCTGCTAGTCATAATTTATTTAACCTTTTATCCTCCATTTTTTTTTATACTTTTGGGCATAAACAATATGTAATCTATCTTACGAATAAAAAATAAAATAAAAAAATTAATATTAAACAAAAAAAAAAAAAAAAATTGAAGAAGAATTGTGGACAGACGGTGACGTTTTACAAGGACGCAAATATGGAATTATGCAAAACGGGGTTTGTAGGAAGGAAAGGGTATAAAAGCAGAGCTACATCATAGTCTGCTGTCTACCTCCAATCTGTTGGAAAACCCTAACAAACTTTTCTCTCTCGAATAGTTGTAATTCTCCATGGATAGAAGAAGAAGAAGAAGAAGAAAAAGAACAGCACACATCCCTATAAGCAGCAAAGAAGAAGTATCAGAGGAAACCCAAGAACCAGAATGGCGATTTCGACCAAGTCAGTACATTCTGAACCTCCCTCATCACCTCACCATGGACATATTATCGAGACTGCCGATAAAAACCCTCCTCAGTTGCAGGTGCGTTTGCAAAACCTGGCAAAACCTAGTCTCAGACCCTGAATTTGCCAAGCTGCACGTCGAGAGATCACCCGTTTGCCTCTTGCTTAGATCCGATACTCACCCTAGAGTCGAATCGAGAGTACTCAATTTGGTCGACCGTCAAGGCGGCAATACTGCTAATCATGATTCCAAATTGATGCTCACCACCGCCGGAGGTAAACTCCCTGATATTAAGTTTCCTCTAGTTAATTCCATTAATGGGTTGCTTTGCTTATGTGAACCCCACACGAGGGACCCTATTTATATATGTAATCCCATTTTGGGTGAGTACATAACCATTCCGAAGACGCAAAATTTTTGGACGAGGGGACATGGTATTGGGTTTGGTTTATGTCATGAGACTAATCAATATAAGGTGATACGGGTTCTCCGTGGAATCACGTCTCGCTCTCATACTGGTGCGTATTCGACTGATGAACATTATGAAGGCGAGATATACACCCTCGGCGAAAGGACATGGAGAAACATAGGAAATGTGCCATACTACATGCCTTCTAGTTTTCAAATAAACAGTTATTTGAATGGCGCGCTTCACTGGGTCAATTGGGGCCATCAAAATCCTGATTTTATACATTCTTTTCACTTTGGGAGTGAGCAATTCCAAGCAATTCCTGCACCTGCTCATTTTGGTCAGAAGGAGAAGTCGTCTTTTGGATTTATCCGCATTGGAGTATTGGGAGGCTGTCTTTGTCTATGCGATTGTACTCATTCTGCTGATATATACTTATGGATAATGAAGGATTATGGAGTCAAGGATTCTTGGACTAAAGATTTTGTTATTCGGACATACAGTTTAAACAAGTCAGGGATTTTGGACATTTCTTACCCAATTTTGATTCTGGGAGGTGGGGAAATCTTGATGTTATTTGACAATAATGGTCTTGTTCTCTATAATACTGAGACGGAATGTTTCCGCTATCCTGAGATTTTTGGTATAACATCAGGGTTTCGTGCATTAATAGCTCTCGTTCCGAGCTTTGTTTCACTCAGGGATGTTGCCAAGGGAGAAAAAGTGAAGGTACTAAATTTAAAATTCAGATGAACATGTTTTCTTTTGAGTTTCGCTTATTTTCTTGTAACACTTCATATAATTTTTGTTGGTTGAGAATGTGCTGTGCGACCAGTGAAATTTATACATTGCTGGTAAGATTTATGAAACATATTGTTATATAGCCATATCGGCATGCAAAATTTATAGAATGAATCAATGATATATGTCCATGTTTCATTTTTCTTGCTGTCTGTTGGAAACTTGGTGCGATACTCAAGCCTCAGTCCGAACATGCTATTTTGTTTGATTAATTTATGGTTGTCAGATTATCAATCTCATGTGACTTTTGACCCCAAAAAAAAAAAATCAATTTTCTCTTTGATTCATTGTAGCAGTAAAAAAAATTTAAGTGTAGGCCATTGGTAACAACACTTTTTTTATATTATGTTTGACTGAGGCTTGTGGTTTACAGCTAAAAGTAAAAGTATGGTTAGCCATAAATTCTTGGGATTTCACTGAATTGATGGCTGATGAACAATTCATTCCTGCGTTCTCACATGTATTTGTAATTGTAAACTTTAAAATTTGTGCTCCAAAGTTTTATTGTAAAAGTCAGCATGCATAATTTCTTTCATTTTTATGGCATTAATTAATTTCTCTTGTTTTAACTCATTGTTGTGTAAGGAAGCTGAGAGAGAGACATCTCCTGTATTTCAATACTGTAGTTGAGTTATACTTTTGTCAAAGGATCTGATGGCATCTCTTTGAATTTCTATTTCCAATTTTGTGTTTGGATGGCTCATTTGTTTCTAGTCAGTTCTTGTTTGAATCCCCGATGGAATTGAGTTGCAACTTGTTGCTCATGGTTGGTGATGCTGGATTACCAAAAGATATGCCCCCTTTAATCAAGACCCAAAACCATGATGATGAGATAATTTTGAACCATCTTATATAGAAACCCTTTTTACATTGTTTTAAATTTGGTATCCTCTTGAGTATTATACTTCTCAACTTGTCATCTGTTGTAACAGGTGTGCAGAGCCTAAGCTATGGGAAGGGGTCTGAAGCCTCCCCCATCTCCTCTTTCTCTCTGGGGAAGAAAAGCAGATGTATTTCATGGCGCTAGAGATGGTGGGAATGGCATGGCCTTTTGGGTGTATGCATGTAACTGCTTACGAGCTAATTTTGCAGGACAAGAAATGCAGGTTGCTAGATAATCTGCTGTTTCAAGAGGCTTGGGCATTGAGTAGAAGTGTCTTTTTGTCCAAATCCTCTTTACTACACAAATCAACTTCCATTCTGCACTCTTATTAAGTTGGTCTTTTGGACAAAGGAATTAATTTTTTCTTTTTCACTTTTCATAATTCATTTGCTGATTAATTTGCATACGGTCTTTCAACTGCTGCTCCTACTATTTTTAAAGAAGGGTGAATTTTTTTCATCTTGTTTGGTTCTTGTTCTCTGCTTTGTAACCAAAAGAGACTAGCGTTCATCGCTGAGCTTTTACCCTTTTTCAATGAAGCAATACGAAGTAAGGTGTTAAACTGATCTATTGTTTGCCTTTTTTGCGTCTTTGCACATTACAATCTTGAAATTTAGTCGAGAGGCAAGTAGTCAACAGGTTATCGGAACGTTGTGTGTGGAAAAATTCCCCATCGTATGATACGAGTGGAAAGTGGAAACTCTCTATAGTCTATAGTTCTATACCATGCCTCGAGCCTTTTTTTAGGTCAACGATCGATAAAGAGCAACTCTCAACCTTCATAATGCGCCAAGTGCACATGTCTGTTTGTTTTGGTGGCAAGATTAGCTAAGGCCAAAATGCTTGAAGGAAGGCTTTTGGACCAAAATAATTTATAATTAATTACTAGGGGTATTTGAAGTCTAACTCTCATTGAGATTATAGTCACTCTCACTGAGATTATAGTTTAGATTAATTTTCTAATAGCTTGTGTGATGTCCCAAAATAACTTTTGGGGAGTACACCTAGAGTCTAATCACTTGACCAGCCATTGTAGGGCAAAACATATGATCGTTTTGAACATTGTAAAATATTAATTTGTTGTTTACTTCCTTAACATACCTTTTGTTATGTTAAAATTACACTCAAATACAAAGTAAAATAAATTAAAAATAGAGGCAAAACATACAAAATTGAACAAAACGCTATTCCCCTCTCTGCCCCATCATTTAGAGGGTTCCACGAAGATCATAACATGTTTGGGATGAAAAATTATTCAACATAACTGATACATCACGTAACGTATTGGTACGACATACTAGAGTAATGAAATAACACCATATATATCTCGTCAAATTGAAAAATATCATTTTAAGGACTCTTATCAAATAAGAGGTCTTAAATTTGACTATCTCAAGATGTCTAAGGGCCTGGTTGGGAACTTCAAAAACTGGATCAGACCAGATCCAGTCCATAACTGTTATCTAGTTTTTAAATAAACCAACACACAATTGGTTTGAAAAAAATTATGTTTATGCCTTATTTTCAGAACAGAACTAAACTGTTTATCAGGAAAAAAAGACTTTTCAAATAGTACGAAAATAAAACTGGCCAGACTCATCCTTAGTTGGCCAGGTTTTCAGATTTGCCAAACAGTGCCCAATGCATATAGAACGGAAGGCTATATGAGACCAAGATTAAGGCTATGTTTGTTATGAGGAAATAAGGGAGGGAATGGAATGATAATTCCATTCTTTAAAAAAAAAAGTTAGTGTTTGATTGCATAAGGGAATGAAATGGCTATTCTCTTGTAGGCGGCTATTCCCTCCAATGAGAGAATATTCATTCCTTTTCAAACCAAAAAGAATAATTATTCTCACATTTCAAGAAGTAAAAATCATTAAAAATGAATCCCACCTATGCTTTTTCATTGCATTCCTACCTCTTACCAAATATAGGGATAGAATGTTCATTCTCATTCCATTCCCATTCCTATTATCATTCTCATTCTATTTCATTTTCATTTCCATTCCTTTACATTCCCTCAAATCAAACCCAACATAAGTGGAGTGCATTAGCTACTTGGAATCACTCCATATAAAATAAATAATTTTTTATTTTTTATTTTTTATAAAAAAATATCTAACTAAAAATGCAAACCATGATGTCATAACTTGGCACAAGACATGGACACGTGATACGGCATGGCAGCTACGTGGAATAATTTTCTCGTTGGGATGAGCCGAGCGTTACACTTTCATCCCCTTTAAGCGTTACACTGTCCTCACCATTTCTATTTTCCTTTTCTTCGGAAAGAAGAGAACAAAGAGCTCTGACGAGTGACGACGATCGGCTCTCTCTGTGACAACTTATAATGCGAGGGGCTGAACCTCCGCCACGGTAGATCTGAAAATCCGTAACCGGTGCTTGTCGGTGGTGGCTATGATGGTGGTTGGAGGCGGTGGTGTTGAGGCGTAACTGAGAGATGGCAGCTGAAACGGTGGCTGTAAATTCGCAAATCTTGTGCTGTGGACCTTGTGGTGGTGAGAGATTGAGGAAGGGGTTTTTGGCCAAATAAATTGTGGTGGTGACGGTATTTTTGCTGATGGTTGCCGGAATTTTATGGTACAAAAGCAGAGGTCCATCATAGTCTTCTCTCTAACTCCAATCTGTTGAAAACCCTAACAAGTTTTCTCTTTTTTAATTTTTGTAATCCTTTTAGAGAGAGAGACTCAATGGGTAGAAGAAGGAGAAGACGAAGAACAGCGCAAATCCCAATAAGCAGCGAAGAAGCAGGGGAAAACCAAGAATCAGAATGGCAAATACCACCAATTCAGTACATTTTGAACCTGCCATATCACCTCATCATGGACATTCTCTCAAGACTCCCCATGAAAACCCTCCTCAGTTGCAGGTGCGTTTGCAAAACCTGGCAAAACCTACTTTCGGACCCTCAATTTGCCCAGCTGCACGTTGAGAGATCACCCCTTAGCCTCTTGCTTAAAACCCTTCACCCCACACGCCAATCGAGAATACTCCACTTGTTCGACCTACAGGGCGCCAATACTCGTAATCGTGATGCCAAATTGAAGCTCACCTCCAGAGGTAACCTCCCTGAAGTCAAGTTTCGTCTAGTGAATTCGTTTAATGGGTTGCTTTGCTTATGTGAACTTGAAACCCTGGACCCTGTTTATGTATGTAATCCGATTTTGGGTGAATACATTACCCTTGCAAAAGTTGGAAAGGGTTTGAAACGTGTTGTTGGTTCTGGGTTTGGTTTCAGTCATGAGAGTAACCAATATAAGGTGATACGGGTTTCAGTGGAAGGTTTGCGTCCTTATGAGGCTGAAATATACACCCTTGGTGAAGGGACATGGAGAAGCATAGGAAATGTGCCATATTCCATGCCTGGTATTTCGTCATTTAACTCTTTTTTGAATGGTGCGCTTCACTGGGTTGCTAACGACGGCACTAGTCCTGATTATATGCGTTCTTTTCACTTTGGGAGTGAGCAATTTCGAGCAATTCCTGCCCCTGCTCAATTTGGTTCGAGGGAGGAGGCGTTCGTGAATTATATACACGTTGGAGTATTGGAAGGTTGTCTATATGTATGCGATTGTTCTCATTCTGAACATATAGACTTATGGATAATGAAGAATTATGGAGTCAAGGAATCTTGGACTAAAGATCTTGTCATTGCAAACTTAATTTTTGAAAGGTCGCCTTTGGACTTTTATGAACCAATTATGATTCTGAGAAATGGGGGAATCTTGATGCTATTTAACGAGGATTCTCTTGTGCTTTATAGTTTTAAGACGGAACAATTTCGCTTTCTTAGTATCTTTGGGGTCAGATCAGAGTTTCATGCAATAGCTCTCGTTCCGAGCTTTGTTTCACTCAAGGAAGTTGCGAAGGGAGAAATTTTGAAGGTACTAAATTTAAAATCTAGATGAACATGTATTCTTTTGAGTTCCAGTTATTTGCTAATGACACTACTATATATGTTTTATCGTTGCGAATTTGTTATGTGACTAGTGCAATTTATATATTGCTAGTAAAACACGTTGATTTTTGAGCTGTTCTACCTGTCAGATCATGAACATATTGACATTGTTATATAGCCATATAGGTATGTCAATTTTTGAAATGATATATGTTGCAGCTTTAATTTTTCTTCAAGCATGTTGGAAAATTGGTGCATTACTCAAGCATTGAACTCAAAGCTGCTATTTTGTTGCACTCGGATTATCTGTTGTGACTTGTCAAAAAATTCATTCTAGCTAAAACAAAAAATTTCATGCTGTAAGTAGGCTATGGGTATGCCTTTCTTGTGAGAAAGTATAATTAGTTGTGGTACTGCACAATTTCTCACTTACACCTTAAAGATCCACTCTAATGGCCATTCATTACAATGAAGAAGGAAAAAGCATCACCTGCTGATGTGGCAAAATATGTAGTGATTTGGAGGGAGGAGGGACCGAAGTTGGGTTCAAACCCCAAGTTGCCTTTGGAATCAGGTAGAATTAGCATATAAAACTCTGTACCATAAACAGAATGATCAAGGCCAAGATATTGCTATTCAAATATCCTAGTTCCTTATCAAAGACCTTTCAGTAGTTTAAATTATTCATCCCATGAAAATTAGACTGGTATTTCATCACACATTAATGAATTAGATTGATTCTCAGTCCTCACTAACAATATGTATATATTTTTTATTTGTTTTGCTAAAAAAATTGCACGTTCTATGTCAACCACAATAATGCTAAATGACTATTTGCTGCAAGAAAACCTCATTAACTAGATATCGAGCAGGGACATTAGATTTATTTGTAGTCTTCATCCTTCTAATATTTGAGAAGCTTGTTTCAAAATATTTATTTTTTTTATTGATTGTAATGTAGATTTTTTCCAACCTTGTTCTTCATTGTTGCTACATTTCAACACTTCGGATGTAACTATAAACGTGCAACACTGGCTGGCACGGCCCATGTCTTATTTCTTTGCCATACAAATTTTCTAGGGAACAACAAGTAGGAAAAGTTGATAATTATGTATCAATCTTCTCAGGTCTCAAGAAGTTATTCAAAAAAATTTGGAATGTCCAAAAACTTGCTGCGACTTTAATAATGCTCCCAAGCGCAGGATGTCGCGAAGTAATAAATTCTCGGTGAGTCCGAGGTCGAACCACAGGGAAGGGGAATAATTAGCAGAAAAGATTGAGAAAAGATTTTAGAAATTTGGTTGCTTGGTTGCAGAGAATTAGTTTGATTGAAAACAATAATTTAAAAGCACTAAGGTTCAGAAGTCCACTCACAACAAGTATTGGTTATTTGCTAACGACTCAATTTTATAACTCAACTGAGATTCATACGAAGGATGACCCAGTCAGATGATGTAACAATTAATTTTATTCAAAACAATTCTAAAAATATGGATTCATAAGGTTGATTGATTTATTGCATGAGAAAACTAGTAATTTAATTCGCAGGGAATTCTAAGCATTCACCGTACCCGGAGTTAACGATAAATAAAAGAATTATACAGAATAAATACTTTGCAAAATAATCAAAATCAATCAAAACTATAAAACCTTACATTAAATCCATGAAAGAGTCATTAAACAAATACCAAATAATTGTTGTGGCTTCACTCCTAGCCTTAGCAAAACGTTTAGCTACTCATGATAATTGAAAACTACACAACTAAAGAGAAGTAAAAGAAGAACAAGAGAGAGGTGGTTGTAGAAGAGAAGAGGAGAAATAATATATAGAGGTGCAGCCACCTTTTCCTTTCCATGTGCTCTTAGGGTTTCCAAGAGAAAGAGGAGAAAAATTAGGAAAAAAATTGGGAATCCCGGTTTTTCCAGCAGGGCTAACTTGTAACCCGTTTTTGACCTACTAAACGTTGAAATCACGAAAAATTCGTGAAATACAATATTGTAGGGCTTCAAATTAGCTTTCCAGGACACCAATTTCGCATCAATTGGACTTCGAGTCAAAAGTTATGACCAAAATACGGTAACTGCTCCAAACCTCCTTTTTAATCTTCTTTCCAACTTTGAGGTTGCCAATTTCTTTGCTAAATTCTTCTAAAATTAATGCACTTCAACCTTGCAAAGCTTCCATATATTTCCAAATAAATAAAGAATGCTTGACCATAGGGAATTGGCTTCCTACGAAAATAAAACACGCATTAATACACCACTTGAAGCATAAGAGCATGTATCAAGAGAATTCATGTATAATGTATAAAATGCGGAATTAAGTGCCAAATAAATGTGATAATGCCTACTAAAAGTATAACATTAATGCAATTTTAAGCTATTATCAAAAGTCATTCCTAACCACAAAATTATTAATTTAGAATTGTTGTACAAAACACAACCAACCCAATTACCCAAGTGACTTTTAAGGAACAGATAAATTAAAACAGCTTTTATATCCTCTTTGCCATGATTTTGTGGAAACCGTGCATTATTTTCTTAAACTACAAGATGTTCTGCTGATCTAGTCTTTGGATCCTAACTCACTATCACATCCATGTTTATCAGTACAAGTGTGGTGGCTCTATGTTCTTATAAACCATACAATTTCAAAGAAAACAATAGAGAATTCCAACCATTTATTGTAATTATTATACTGTTGGTGTGTAAAAAATAGTATTTGCAGTTTTCCATTCAAAGATTTTGACCACATAAATGTCTAGAAGATGTAAATTTTCAGCTGTTTGACTGTGAAACTCCTAACTTTACAACTATTGATGTAGGTTTTTCAACGTTGAACCTCAGGAAGAGGTTGCTGAAGTTGTTTTTCTGGTGGAAGAAAATAGGGCATTGATGTCAGATTCTGATTGCTATGATGATTCTGACTACTTGAGTGACTAAGGTGGAAAATGGGAAAATTGACTGATTGATGAGGCAGGGGAGTTGAGCTAATATACCTTTTCTAGCAAGGAAATCTTCAGTGCCTACATTAATATGGAACTGGCTATTGTGGAGCTTTGTATAGCTCGCTAGTGCTTAGAACTACTGATGAGTTCTTCTCTTTTTGAAGTTGATATTTAGGACATATGTAATCATCTTCGTTCTATTACTGTTCATGGTATGAAGGGAAAACAATAGAGCAGGTTTGGCCAAGTATGCTGAAGTAAATAAGATTGCCTTCTATGGATTAGTTACCACTTTTTTTCTAAGATTGTCTTCTATGGATTAGTTACAGCTTCTTTTCTAACTTACTTCGCAGCCCTAGATTATTTCCTTGAATTATTTTAGCAAAATGTACTACCAAGGCGACTTCATTTTTCTCTCTTCACTTGATGCAGGTTCAATCCTAAAACATGCATTGGCATGTTGAAGATAGAAATGCCTATTGTTATAAAATCTTATATTTTTTTTGTAAATTCTAGGGCACCTAGTGACACGGCTCGCGCGCGAGAATGAACCAAGGAGGGGGATCTATAGTTGGAAGTGGCTAACTCTCCTATTTGGTAGAATATTCTAGAGTTCTCTAGAAGACTCTAGGCTTGTACATATATAGAGATTTCTAGAATAGGTTCTAGAATAGTCTTTAGTTAGAGAATTCTATTGAGGAGGTGGCAAGCTTCTAGAGAATGCTCTAGAACTCTCCTAGCCATTAATTGTATTCTAGAATAGTCCTTAGGAGCCTATATAAGGAGGAAGGCCTCATTTGGCTAAACCAAGCATTGTAGCTCTCAAGTGTTGTGCAGCTTGCTTGAAGTAATACAAGTATATTTTCCCCAAGTGTCCGAGCGTTCTTTCCTTCTTTCCAAGTTTAGAGGTGATGAGTAGGCTTACTTAAGGGTTCACGGATAGGACGTGAAGCTTAAGTGCCACACGGGTGTTGGGTCGAAACATCAAGCCCGTGACACTAGGTAGGCTTTGTTAGAAATACACCTCTCTGAGCATGTTGGGCTCTATTCATGTTGGAAGAACACTTTTATGTACAGAGTTTGTCTAGTGAGGATTTCTCATCGCAGCGACTGATGAGTATAGCAAGAAATTGCCTAGCTGAGAATGGTCATTCAAAGAAATGCTGGGCTGAGCAACCTAAAGTCGGGGAAAAGAAGTCAGAGGCCTAAGGATTTTGCGGAATTAATTTCAGAGATCATGTACACGTAAATGACAATTGAAGCGAACTCAAACCATTGATTTAAATGTTTAATCCATTGAACTACTGGAGGTTCTTTGAGGTAACCAAATCAATTGGTGCACTATACTCTTAGACCCTTCCTTTGCTTTAGTGCACTTCTCAAAACATGTCAACCTCAAAGTTCAAATAATGAATTCATTTAATGGCTTGTTTTGCTTATATGAACCTCCTCCTGGAAACATTATTTACATAAGCAATCCGATTATTGGTGGGTGGCATAAGGCTTCCACAAAACTCGAATGATATTTTTTGTGGTTTGTGGTTTTGGCTTTAGCCCGAAAACTAACCAATATAAAGTGGTCCAATATAAAGTGCTACAAGTTTTGAATTCTAGCATTGTCAAAGGCAAGTAGGAGGCCAATGTGCATGTGCTTGGCACAAGTTCATGGAGAGACATTGGAGATTACCCATATGCTGGTGGTATGTTTTCATTTACTGTCATTTTGAATGGAATTCTTCACTGGATCATTACCGGCAGCAGTAGTTCAGTACTTCTATGTTCTTTTGACATTTGGGATGAGAAATTCGACGCAATCTCCCTGCCATCTCACATTGAAAAAGATAACAGGAGCAGACAATGGATGAGCCTAGGAGTGTTGTGAGGTTGTCTATTTATATGTTATATAATTGTCCTCATAACAATTATGATCATATGTAATCGCAAAGGTCTATTAGCTTATAATCCATTAAGAAGAAGGTTTAAACATTTGAAAATTCGAGAAAGACATCGAGCAAGTTTAACCAAAGTTTTAATGTGTTTGACTATGATTCTCCTAACACTATAACTATTGATGTAGGTTGTCTTCCCGAAAGGAGACTACCAAAGCTCTTTTTTTGGTCGAAAAGGATACAAATATGGTTACGGATTTTGATTGCTTTTCTTCTGATTACGAGTGGCTATAGTGACAAATGGGATAATTGACTGGCTGCGGATATTGTGGAGATGAGCCAATATACCTTTTCTAACAAGGAATCTTAAGTGCATACGTTACTATGGAATTGGATACTATGGAGCTTTTATAGCTTCCTAGTGCTCAGAACATATGATTGAATTGTTCTCCTTTTGAAGTTGATATTCAGAACAAATTTAATCCTTTCATTCTCTTACCTATCATGTAGTATGAATTAGTAAACAAGATTGTCTTCTATAGATTGGTTATAGCTTCTTAGCATGACTTGCTTTTTGTTGGTGTGAAAAGTTACATTGCTGTTATTCTCTGTTTGGTTGGAAACAAAACAATCAACAAGCTGCTAAGGCTGAATGTGAAGGTGTTGCAAACTGCCAAGGCTGCCCCTGGAAACCATATATATAGTTCTTTTTTGAGTTTTGGGTGATGTTCAGGAAGAGATGGGATCTTCAAGGATTAATTCGATTACACCTTTTTGGTTTAGTCAATACATAAGGTGTTTCAGTTATTTATACCTCTTTTATTGATGCAGTGAAACATACGCGGTCGAGACTAGCTCACCAAATACAATCAACAAGCTTCCACCAATCTATTAATTGTCACAAGAATAATGCCAGATAATAAGCAACCACAATCAATATTCTTTCAAGAACACGAAAGTAGAAAAATAAAGGAGAAGCTCTCTCTTACCTAATTCTACTAGGATAAGCAAATATTAATCTTCTAGGAAACTACTTAATTAAAGCAACAAATAATAAGGAAATAAATAAAGCCTAGAAATAGGAAAATAGACTAAAATAATTCAAAATCCCGAAATTGCAGCAGCATGAACCAGATCCCGAAACGACGACAGCAAAAATAGCCTGGCATGCGTACGCATAAGTGAAGTATACGTACGCTCAAGTTGCCATTCATACACTCCAAAAAGCATGCGATGTGTTTTGCATCATTTATGCTTATTGATATTGATTTCTTGTCACTATATATATTGATAAAGTTCCTTATAATCATTCAAATGGTAATATAGAGAATGGTCAAGCTCTTTGATATAGGTTGCATGTGCTGTGTCTGCCTTGAAGAAAAAAAGAAGAAGAAGAAGAAGAAGAAGAAGAAGAAGAAGAAATCGTGAGGATAGTTCGAAAAATTTTTTATACCGATTTTAACTTTGGGATTTTTGGCCAAAACCCCTAAGTATAAGAGTAGTTTAACAATAGGCCTTATAAAAGAAACTGATTAGTGAAAACTCTTTTTACCACGATACGGACAAAAATACCCTCATTCTTCTTCTTCTTTTTTTTTTTTTTTTTTTTTTTTTTTTTTTTTATAAATTTTTTATTTCCAACTCCAAACTCCGGATCTGCAAATTTTGTGTGTGTGAGAAGGTAAATAGCTCTTTAGAAGTTTTTGGTCCTTTTTTACACATGTATTGACAAAAAAATCACTAACAGTAAAGTTTTAATGTTGTTTATTGATAATTCTAATTTGTTAGATAGTAAAACACAACCCTTTGTTTATCTTAAAGCATTGCAACAGAATCACTTTACTGTTGCTAGTGTATTTGAATGGCAACAGTATCAAATTGTACCAATTTGTTTATGCAACAGTATCACTTTACTGTTGGTAAATTAGTTTGTGCAATAGTATCATTTTACTGTTGGTAGTTAATTTGTGTGACAGTATTACTTTACTATTGGTTTACTATTGTGTGCTTTGAAAAAATTATATAGACAATAGTATTAGTTTATTATTGTGTGTTTTAAAAAATTTATACACTATATAGCAACAAAACACTGTTGTCTTTGAAAAAATATAAAAAAAAAACACTACAATTGTATCAGTTTACTATTGTCTTTGAAAAATTATACAGCAACACAATAGCTACTTGTTACTTTATGTTTTGACAAAACCACTACAATAGTAACCCCCAAAACAGCCCCCAAAAATCAACAGATCTAAAGTTGCAAACAAAGACACACAAAAGAAGAAGAAGAAGAAGAAGACAGCCATGGTAGGGTGGTAGTCGAAGAAGGTCACTCACCGTTAGAGAAGAAAATCTCGTTTTTCAAATCTAGTTTTTGTTTTCCAGATCTGGTTTTTCTTCTTCTTCTTCTTCTTCTTCTTCTTCATCTTCCAGATCTTTACAGTCCCTCCCCCCCCCCTCTCTCTCTCTCTCTCCAAATCTGGTTTTTCTTCTTCTTCTTCTTCTTCTTTTTCCAAATCTTCATAGCCCCTCCTCTCCCTTGATCTCTCTCTCTCTCTCTCTCCGCCCGCCCTTCCCTTCTTCTTCTTCTACGAATCTGGTTTGAAACATACCCTAAAATATAAAAGGTTAAAACAGGTATTTTTAAAAAAAAAAAAAACATTTCCTTTTGCTTAAAGAATCTTTTTTAAAAAAAGGGTTTTGGAGTTAAAAAATCTTATGGTGGGTTTTTTGTTAAAAGTAGTCCCCTAATAGGCGTTATTGCTAATTTCCCCTTTAACTTTTGAGCAATTAAAGTGGTGCCTTTGTGACATCTCTCCAACTGAAGAAATCCAACATAGAAATTTAAAGGTTACAAACTTTACAAGTTCCATTACCTTTTTGAAAATTTTGGAAGCTGATTCTTTTTGGTTTTCTATATCAATTATTTATTTGTAGGAATGTGTGTTTTTTTGCTAAGTTCTGAATGTCACCCTTTATTTTCTAAACCAAAGTTGAAGCCAATTTGACTTATGTAGGATTGGGTGACGGTGGTGGTTAAGTTAGAGGTGAATGACATGCAGCCATGCAGGTGCCGACGACGTTCATTATTTGGAAACAAAATCTCTCTCTCTATATGTATGAGATGGAAAAGGAAAGTGAGTCTCTCACTAACGTGATTAGGAAGGAAAATTATAGGAAGGATTTCAGTTCTAACAGGAAAGTGATTCTCTTTCCTAACGTGATTAGGATCCTAGGAGGTGTATCTATTTTAAGAATTGCTGAAAAATAATCTAGTCATGAATTGCAGCCTACTTTTCATTCTTCTCTCTCCGTCTTCAATCCTCTGCTTTTCCCCTAGACACGCAAAACCACCATGGCTAGAAAAAAATCCACCACAAAACCAAAAGCAACCATCACCAGAAGCAGCAAAGAAATAGCAAAAAAAGAGGATGAACAACTACAAACAAATAATGGTGGTGGTGGTGGTGGTGGCACCTCCATATTACAAATCCCAGACGTTATCTTGATCGATATTCTATCAAAGCTCCCCACGAAGACAATTCTTAGTTGCAGGTGCGCATGCAAATCCTTGCGCAATGTAATCTCGGACCCTGATTTTGTGAAAATTCACCTTTTGAGAGCCCCCACCAGCCTTCTAATTCCAACATCCGAAAGAAACTTGTATTTGGCAGAGGTTGATGAATGGGAAATCGGCTCTGTTTTCCAGCTCAACACCCATGGGTTAGACCTCTACGAAAAACGGGTTATTGTTCAGCATTCGTGTAATGGATTGATTTGCTTATGTGATGAAGAAACGAACAAGTCCCAATTTTCGATATGGAATCCAATTTTGGGTGAGTATGCTTTCCTTCCACAAGCCGAAAGGGGTTCCTCCTGTAAGGTCTCTGGTTTTGGCTATAGCCCAAGCACCAACCAGTACAAAGTGTTGAGAGTTTTTCAGCACAAGGGAATACCGAAAGCTGAGATTTACACACTTGGAATGGATTCGTGGAGAAGCATTGGAGATGCCCCATATCTGAATGGGTGGTCATCATCAAACACATTGTTGAATGGAGCTCTTCATTGGATCATATGGGACGAACGTGATGACCTTCGATCGATATGTTCTTTTGACATTGGGGACGAGAAGTTTCGCACAATCCCATCACCTCCTTGGACTGAACAGAATCAACAGCATCGTTGCAACAGATTTAAGGTGAAACTTGGAGTACACGAAGGTTGTCTCTATCTATGCAATGTTTCAATTGGCGATCAGTTTGACATGTGGATATTGAAAGATTATGGAGTCGAGGAGCATTGGATTAAAGCTTCTGATCATGAAAAACTGAAAATACAACCTATGCTCGACTGCAGTCACATTAGACTCCTCAAGTTTCTGAGCAATCAAGAAATCATGCATTTGAGTGGTCGCGAACCACTAAAAATAAGAGGAGATTTCAGAAGTCTTATTCTTTACGAAATTCAACCACCATTTCAAGTATCTCCTCACGTTGCAAGCTTTGTCTCACCCAGACATTTTGGAGGAAATTTGAAGGTGCTGAATGTCGATTCTGGATAAATGCTTCTTGAGTGTTTTTTTTTTTTTTTTTTTTATATTTTTTTTCCTTACCATTTTTCTTGCATCTTTAATTTGTTTCTAGATTATCAAGAGTGAGCTTGGCTTTGAATAAAATTAGGATTTTGGGGATATCCATTTTTGAGCTTGGTTTTTTACTGAATTTTTGCCGATGTAGAATTGTATGCAAACCATCATAGTATTTAAGCATTCCTTAAGCAAGGTCAGCACATGTATAAGTTATATCATAAAAATTCTGGAAATTGAAGTGTTCATTAGTATCACAAAAAGTTGCATATCAACATATAATACTAAACATGGAAGTTAATTTCGTAATATTCTTACAGATTAAGAGAAAATAATTATGCTCGTGGATTCTCCATAACGCAAAAGGTTTTGTGATTCATTTGTACTTTCAATTCCCTTGTCTTAGTTTATATAAGTCTTATTACAATTTTTAAAATTATTAAGCAAGTGATATGAGATTTAAGTTCATCGAAAAATGTTGATATATGCTCATTAATTTATTGATAATTGAAAGTTAAAAGTAAATATGAATTATTCCTTTATTAGTTTTTTTTTCTTTATAAAGAAAAAAAAAAAACTCATGTAGCACTAATTGACTTAATTAAAAGAAAAATTAAAATAAGAAACAGATTTCCTCAAGTCCAAATGGTGGGCTTCTTTTCCTAACAAAAAACTCTGGTGTTTGATGCGTCTCTATTTTATTATTATTATTTTTTTCCAGAGCGTTGCATACACATTTTCACTTGGTCTATATAATACGAAATATCCGTTTTAGGAAGTTGTGTTAAAATTTTAAAAAGAAATGGCAAAAAAATAAAAGGTCTAAAAGCGGTGTCAGCAACACCGCTTTTAGTGTGTGTATATATATATATATTATTTTTTTTGTTTTTTTGGGGGGTGGGGGGAATTTTAAGAAGGGGGAAAGGGCTAAAAGCCATTGACACCCTTAGCCCTTCTGTCTCCCGCAATTAGGGTCTCCTCCGCACTTGTGGATTCGCCGCTCTCGGTCCTCCACCGGCGCCAGCCTGCGCCCTCAACAGGTACGCTTGTAGGAAAGTCCAAAAAAAGAAAGAAAACGATATAAGTTGTATAAGGTATGGGAGAGAAATTCGTAGGAAATTAATGTCATGAAATATTCAAAATTGTGTATAAATACAACATTGTCTTCCTAGGTTTTGAGAGGTCGGAGTGATTAACCATTGTCTAGAATGGCATGTCAAAACCTGGAGCGTTTGTTATAAATACAGCACATGTATAAGTTAATGGCATGTCAAAACTCCCATGCTCCATCGCCATGGACATCTTTTGCAGACTCCCCATCAAATGCTTAATCGACTGCAGGTGCATATGTAAGGCATGGCGCGACCTGATTTTAGACCCTCGTTTTGCTAGACTCCACCTTCCATGGGCACCCACCATGTTCATGCTTCACTTTGGGAATTTGGAAAGTGGTACGCACAGAAACATCTATATGGTTGAGCCAGAACCATGTTGTGATGATGCAATAACGAAGGTCAACCTGGGCGATGAAAGGTATGTAAAGATTATTGGTTTGTGTAAAAGCTTGCTTTGCTTACGTGATCTTCGGTCTCGTAAATCCTTGTATATATCGAATGCAATGACTGGTGAGTCCATGACCCTTCCGAAAATAAATAATTATCGGGAACATTTGTTGTCTGGGTTTGGCTTTAGCTTGAATACTAACAAATACAAAGTGATAAGGATGATTTGTACATGGCACTGTATTAATGATCCCTCTAGCTATAGACAATTCATTTTACCGAAATGGGAGGCAGAGATACACACAGTTGGCACAGAGACCTGGAGATGTATTGGTAATATCCAGTATGATTTTCCCTGTTTTTGCCATTATAAATTAACTGGCACTTTTCTGAATGGCGCTCTTCATTGGATTGCACGTGTTGATAATGCTTCTACACTAATATGTGCTTTTGACATTGGAAACGAGCAATTCCAAACAATCCTTCCGCCGCCTTTTTCATTCTCAGAACGAGGGCATGCAATTGATTGGGCAAACCTTGGGGTAATAGGAGGTTGTCTCTATATTTGTGCTTGTGAAGATGCAGATTATCATTCTGCTGTCGAAATATGGGTAATGAAGGATTATGGTGTCAAGGAGTCTTGGATGAAAGCACTTGTCATTAAAGATATCCAATGGCAACCCAAGGGAGTTGGTCCAGTTAATAGGTGGAGACCCCCTCTATTCTATCAACCTGGGTTTGATTCCTCTGGGAGTACTCCAGGAATTAATTTCTGAATGCACTAGACCAATGTAGAGGAGTGTGCTCTTAAGATCGCCTGGAGAGGGATTTAGTTGAGGTGCGCATAAGCTGGCCCGGATACCCTGACCGTCAAACCAAAAAAAAAGATATCCAATGGCGCACTCATGGATTATTCAATTGGTTAGATATTCTAGAAACGAGGAAGCTTTATTGTTATCTGGTCTAAATAATACTAATGTGATTTCTTATATATAATCCTAGAACAGGAGGTTTGAGACGGCTAAATGATCATGGAAGGCAATCGGGGACTGAAATGTTTCATCGTACTCCAAGCTTTCCTTCACTAGAGGACATCGTGATGGGAGAGAGCTCACAAGTGTTAAATGCCTTTTCAAGATAAATTTCTTCTTCTTGAGTTATTGCAAACTATTAAAACAATTTTCTGAATTTGTTATTCTTGTAGTTGATAGAATCTAGGTCTGCAAGACAATTTATGTGAATTCCACATTTTGAATCAAGCTTATTTAATATTCAACATTAGACCTCCAAACTACCCTTACCCATCATCAGCAGTTCTTCTATTAACACCATTGTCAGTTTCATGTATGTATGTAAAACCTAGCTGGTGCTATATACTCTTGGAGCCTCACGGTATATTTCCTAGTCTTCATTATTGTGTATTAGTTCTTGTGCCAGCGCCTATATATTGATGATAATTAATAGAAAACAGAATGCTGTATTTAAATGTGTAACTCAGTTTTGTACCAATTTTCTTCATCCTTGGGGATGTATTGTAGCTATGCCACTGATGTCTCTATGCCACTGATATACACGGATTGGGCATGTTTTTAAATATAGTACCAAGTCTATTTCCTGCATCACTAGGCAGCATTTTTTCTCTTATATGACTCAAGTCTGTTATAGTTGGGAGAAGTAGGCATAGTCCCCACTTCCTTGGGAAACCAATTTTCAGTTTTTTCAACCTAGTTGGATTTGCAGTAAGCATCCACTGAAGTATGCTTGATTGCAATTGCATTTCTCGATCACCATTTCAAGTAGATCCTCACGTTGTGAGCTTTGTCTCACCCAGACATTTTGGAGGAAATTTGGAGGTGCAGACTGTCAATTATAGATAAATGCTTTTTTTCTTTGTTTTTTTTTCCCCCCACCATCGTATATACTTTCTTTTTTTATTTGCATCTTCAATTTCTTGCTAAATTTTCAGGAATGAAACATCCCTATAAATTTCCATTGTCCAGCATAATGGCAAATTGAATTTAGTATGTTTCTACTTTTCTCCGTTTTCCATTTGTGTGAGTCCTTTGAAGTTTGGTAACTCATGTTTCTGATATCATGTTTTCAATTTACGGCATGCTTTTTAGCTTCTGTTTTATATCTGTAGACTGCAGCCATTGCCGTCTTCTTGTAAACTATAACTTCTAAATAAGGTGAAAATGAATTAAAATTGATTGTTTAGTGACTTCTAAACAAAATAGGTAATTAAGCATGGTGAAAATTATCTGTAAAAAGTACAAATTGATCTGAGAGAGTGGTCCATTCCAACGATTTGCAAGAATGAACTGGACCGTGTGGTCCTGGAAATAACTGGCCTGAGATTCTCCTCTGATGGTGTTCTTTTGTGTTCTTAGCGTGTGGGTGGATGGCAGGTTGGGTTGGAGGTGGCCTGGGGAGATACCAATATAAGGCAATTGGTAACTAGCAGTCAGGAAGAAAAAATGGGGAACTTAGGTACTCATGGCATAAATTGGTACAAATTTAGATGTTCATGTTCAATCAACTTGTTGGTCATTTTACTTATCCAGTCTCTTTGGTTAATTGGTGGCTTTATGCTAATTAAGTTGAATATGATCCATTAACGGGTGATGTTATGTGGTCCCAATTTCTTCTTCATTAATTACTTGAGGCTAAAAATTTTAGGGACAAGAAATTCATGGATTTGTAAAAGGATTTCTTTTGAGACCAATCTCTAAGCTATCCTTATTCTTGTGGATTCTCCATAAAGAAAACAGTGTTTTGATTTATTTGATGTTTCATTGATTGTCTGTTCTGCTGTTTATTCGTGATTAATCTGATGGAAGCCACAGCCATATAAGCTCTCCAAGCTTTTCGATTGTTAGTTAGCTTTTGTGTGTGTATGTGTTTGTAGTACTTGCAGTGTGTGTGTGTGTGATGCTTGCAAGTGTGTGCGCACATTAAGGTTGGGCTACACCACTACATCTACACCAGTCAACTCAGCCCTACAGCAGTGCCACTCATAAAAAATATATAATAGGAGAATGCAGGGAAAGCTGAGAGGCTGCTGCCTTTGCAAGAATCTCAGTGAAAACATTGCCTTTCCAAAATTGCTACAGTCAGTCCATTTGGGTCATCTATAATATTATATCCTTGGTTGATATGATGTTTGATTTCTGTACATCCAAATCCTATGATTTAAGTACTAGTGAAGCTTAATTGGCCGTAAAACCCCAATGTTACAGCAGCCTGCTATATTCAAGTGTCTCATCAGATTTTCCAATTGCCTTTTAAAATGTTTTTCAAATGAATTTCCAAATAGTTTCGTTGGAATTTCAAAGACAGTTGTTTAACCCTCTATTTGGTTTGTGGATTTTACCTCGGAAAAAAATGAAAAGGGAAAAAAAATGCAGAAGAAAGAAAATGAAAAGAAAAGACGAAATCAAACTAAGCCAAAATTATTTCAATTATACTTTTTCTATCAATTTTCTACTGCAACCAAATAGGAAAAAGTATAATTCCTTATATTTTAGTTTTTTTACTTGATAAAATTCGCGAACCAAATAGAGCCTAAAGCTTCCCCTGAAATTCTTAGAAGTCTCTTTACTTTGAGGTTGATGTTTCACAAGCACAATTAAGCTTGTCGTGAACTAGAGAACTAGACCTCTTTTTTATTTTATTTTTTTAAAATTCCCGAAAGTGCTGTAATTCCTCATTTTGATTAGTTACGATATGGTTGCAGATGCTCAACATATTCTAACGAAGTCAATTGTTAGGAATTTTTCCCTAACCCAGGATCCACTAGATATGATAATAAACACATGAATGAAAAATTAAGAACACACAAGAAACACAGATTTATGTAGTTCAGCAAAACTCTGCCTATGTCCACGGAGTCATTGCAACATTTACTATGTTTTTACGCAAAAGAAGGTACAAGAGGATTTAGACGGCCACCCCCACTATATAGAATTAGAGCTACAGATTACAAGGGCAAAAATACCGAAATACTCTTACTAAAAATTCGACTGGGGTAGGATGTACAATACAAGCAGATTCCACACTACCTAACAGTTAGTAAATATATATTTTGACAAGAATCCAAAGTTTGATATGATAGCACTTTTGCTGGGAGGAACAGATGTTTTCTATTCTTTCATTCATTCTTTCACTTGGTTCATTTCTCTTCTTTCTTTCATTCATTCATTCTTAGAGCATCTCCAAGAGTAAGCTATATGGTGTGCTATTGTTATATTATAGCATTTAGCACAAGTTGAGATGCTCTAATAGTGTGCTAAATACATGTGCTAAATATAGTAATAGCTCACCCTTGTGCTATATTTGGCACAAGGGTGAGCTATTGCTATATTTGCCATGTCAGCTTTTCCTCCCTTTCTCAACAACCAAACACACCAGCAACTTCTTTTTCTCTATTTTTCTTCTAAAATTTTCTCAGTAACCAAACAGCCCATAAATTAATACAATATTTTCAAAAATAATATTGAAATCTTATATATAAGAAAATAAAAAATAAATAAATAAAATCAGAAAACATACCCTTTTTTTAACTCATTCATCCCACTTAAGCAACATTGCATTTGATTCATGATATACTTCATTCACTATCTTACGAGACCTTAAATCTGTAGAAAAGTTGAAGTTGTGACAAAAAATAGCACACTACGTTTATTTGCATCATTGGAGAACATTGTACTAAATTATAGCATTTGACACTGTAACATGTGCTAAAATAGCAACAACACACCTAATTTAACTCACATGGCTAGGGATGATCTTAAAAGTTCTCCACCATATGATGGTAGTGCAGATAAACGGGGGACATACATCGTGGGGACACCTGCTGATGCCACCCAGAAAACAAGAAGGCAACCTTATACGGGCTGGCTGATCACCAGCAGAACCACCATCAACCACACCTCCAATGCACACCCCAATTGAAAGGCCAAGGAGTTTTCCAATGGAATCTGTTCTCAATGTGCTCAGAACCTGGGGCAACAAGGCTGAGACCATGGCCACCAATGACATAACTGCAATTAGTTATTGATAAATTTAATGTTATCTAAGTCTTTAACTCTCATGCTGACTTGACAGGGATTTAGGTGACTCTCAAGAATTTTGTCTTATAATTATTTGGTGCATATGAGATGGGAAAATGCATGTTAATAGGGTGCCTAGATTTTTTGAAACATGCTAGTATCAACATAATAATAATAATAATAATTTATCTTAATCGTTTGGAACCCACGTTGCATTTGCTTTTGGTGAATTAAATAGTGTATTATTCATTTGGCATACTTTCAAAGTGCCAGATCATATATCATATTCGACATAACTTTTGCTTTTGACATTGAAAAAGGGTAGCACATCATATGGCACATTATGTGTGTGCGTTTTGTTTTGCTCTGTTTTTTTATTTTTTATTTTTATATTTGATCAAATGATAAAAAAAAACATATTCACATAGAATCCAAATCAAAATCTCTCAAATCCTACCCATTAAGATATTCTAAACCTATGGACCATTGAGCATTGACTACTGTATATGGTCCATCATTGGAGATGTTTCTTTCCCTTTAAAAAAAAAAAAAGAAAAAAAAAAAAAAAAAACTCCAGGAGTGTTTTAGGGTTTGTCGTTATCAAATCTGTTGCTCAACTCCGTAGCTCGTCAGTCTCGGCCATGGATACGGAAAAAAGCAGAGTCCAAATCATGCTCGACTCTCTAATAAAACAACATGAGGAAGAAGAAAACAGTAACTGTTATACGACAGCGGCGAACGAGGATAAGCGGAAGACAAACTTGAGAGAAGAGGAGGAGAAACCGACAATTGACGATGACGATCGCATGTCAAAACTCGCACCCGACGTCGTCATTGAAATCCTCTGCAAATTACCCATCAAATCCTTAATCCACTGGAGGTGCGTATGCAAGGCATGGCGCGATTTGATATTAGACCCTCGTTTTGCCAGACTGCACCATTCAACAAGAGAGCCCTCCACCGTTGTCGTCTTTCATTTCAAAGGGGAAAGGAAAAGAAGCATCTATTTGATGGAGCCAGAAGCAGCTTGTGATGGTGATGCCATAACCAAGGTTGAAAACCCCAATTTGGGTATAACAATTGTTGGTTCTTGTGACGGCTTGCTCTGCTCATGTGATGACTTGTCTCGTGAATATTTTTACGTATCGAATCCAGTTACTGGTGAGCGCATGACCCTTCCCAAAATCAAGACGGATCCCAAACATTTATCTGTTTCTGGGTTTGGTTTTAGCTCCAAAACTAACCAATACAAGGTGATAAGGATGAGTTGGATTTGCAATCCCTCTGGAAAACCTAAATTGAAGGTAGAGATATGCACAGTTGGGAATAGATCATGGAGAAAGATTGATAATGCCCCGTATTATACTTTCCCTTATGGATTATCTGGCATTTTTCTCAACGAAGCTCTTCATTGGATTGCGTGGGACGATCTCTGTTCTACACTAATATTTGCTTTTCAGATTGGAAACGAGCAATTCATAACAATCCCTCTGCCGCCTGTCTCATTATCAGAACGAGGGAAGGCAATTTGTTGGGCAAACCTTGGAGAAGTTGAAGGTTGTCTCTACATATTGGCTGTTGAGGCTGCTTTTCCTCCTTGGGTCGAATTATGGGTGATGGACGATTATGGCGTCGAGGAGTCTTGGAGGATAGGGGCTGTCATTCAAGATCCATCGTGGATGTGGTGCAATGGAAACATATGGTTTCAATTTGTTCCAGATTCTGAAAACGAGCTGTGGATAACTGATCATGGAAATCGATGGGGTGAAGTGTTTCCTCTTACTGCAAGCTTTCTTCCACTTGAGGACATTGTGATGGGAACAAGCTCAAAGGTGTCAAATGCCCATTCAAAATAAATTTTTTTTTTTTTATATTCTAAGACTAGTGCAAATTATTTTACCAGTTTGTTAATTTATGCCATTATCAAAATAAATTTTTTATATTCTATGGCAAATGATATTTCTCTGTAGTGTTTACTGGACCGTAAACTTGTAGTCTGTTTTCGTTAGTTCCATTTGTACGGAGTATTTTCCTTGTTTCATTCATGCTGGCCCCTCGTTGCAATGGAAATTGGTCTTTTCTTTTTGAAAAATAAAAGAGAATGCACATTGATTTCAAACAGTAACAGCCATGGTTGGACTCATAGGTTGGATTGAAAAATTGCCAAGTTGGTATTATCCATCTTTCACCCATTGGGATAAATGGGAAAAACCACTCTACCCATCAACAATTTGCTTTGTAATCAGTGGTGTTGATGAGCATTGGGTCCGGTTGGTTAGGATTATTATGTACAAAATTTGCACAAATTTTAGACAGGCCAAAAGAGGAGGGCCAAGCCATACTAAAAATCGGCCTAAATCGCCCGGCCGCCAGCAGCACCCATTACTGTCACGTTAATTAGCAAGGTATTAGCAAATTAATTTATTCTCTATTGGGTCTAGGCCGCCCCTCCGAATGAATGATAACTAAAAGTAAAGAAATCAAACACAGATCAATTTGGATTTACAAATATGTTATAAGAATCATATCCTCATGTATTGTGCAATAATTTGTAACCGATAATATTTTATTCAATCCTAGATTTGATTCTTGTACAGAACGTGTTACCATAAAGTGGTGAAATTAAAGGCTACTTGGTGCAAATAACCTTTTAATTAGGAATGGCAATGTGGCAATGGGGCAGGTCGGGGGCGGGTCTACCATATACCATCCCGACCCTAACATTGAAACCCTAAGACTAAACCCGCCCCTAAACCCGACGGGCATAGAAACTAAAAACCATCTCCAATCCTATGGCTTTGTAGGAAAACCATCCCTACCCTGCCCCGCCCAGCCAAAGCAAATTTTTTTTTTTTTTTTTTTTTAGGCCAATTTTTACAAATATAAGATAAACATTGGATCTGGTAGATCTGGCGAGAGAAAGCTTCGGAACCATGGCGAGAGACAACGAGGAATCAAGGTAGATCTGGTGAGAGAAAGCGAGAGACGGCGAGAGACAACGAGAAATCAAGGCAGATCTGGCGAAAGGAAGCGAAAGACGGCAACGAATCAAGGCACATCTGGTGTAGATCCAGTGAAAGAAAGCAAGAGACGGCGAGATCCGTGAGACAGTAACTCACTGACTCCGTAAGGGTGAGGTACTGAGGTGTGAGGGTGAGGCGGGAGTAGTGTCGGCACTCGGCAGATGGCAGACGGCAGACGGCGACGGCGGACGGCGATGGCAAACGGCGATGGTGGATGACAAGGGACTGCTGGATTAAGTGTGAAATGCCACTGGTGAGTGGTGAAGTGTGTGTTGCGTGAGGGAGGGAGAGAGTGACTGAATGAGGGAGAGATGGAGAGAGAGGGATCTGAGTGGAGTGGGGGGAGGGAGAGAGCAAGAGAGAGTCAGAGAGGGATCTGAGCGAGAGAGAGAGGGATCTGAGTTGGGGGGGCGGCGGCTAGGGTTTTTGTGGTTAAAGCTTTATACTTATAGGTTATATATATATAAGGGTAAAACTGTAAAAGGACAGGTGGGGCGGGGCGGGTTTACGGATCGGTTCGGTTCTACGGGTCGGGACTAGTAAATACCAAAACCGAACTGCACCCGATGAAAAATTAAAAAAAAAAACCTATACCTAAACCGAGAACCAAAAAAATTCAAAAAAACCCGCCCTTATGAGGGCGGGGCGGGGTGGGGCGAGGCTCTTGTGGGGAGGGTCAAAATTGCCATCCCCACTTTTAATTAATATGAATTAGGTCTTGAGATGTCAATTGCTATTAGGCATATATACTCAGCCTAAAACATATATGGTAATGCACTTATAGCATTAACTTTTATTTGTGGTAATCCAAGATCACATTTGTGGTAAGTGGTCTTAACAATCATTGCTGCTCAATTTCCCTCCTCATCGGTCTCTGCAATGGTGAAAATATCGCGAATAACGCGACTTTCATAGGCCTCTAGGTCTTTTACTGGTACTCTTGCTGAAAATATGATAATTGAGCTTTTGAGACCAGTGCGATAAATGGGCTTTTGAGACCCGGTTTTGTCAACAACAAGTACTGTTTCTGCCTTCATGGGAAAGGATCATCTGTGCTATGACTCAGTGTCTCTCCTCATAGTGGTCTAAGGAACAAAGTCACTCCTCAATAGTGGCTATGGCAAGAAAGTATGATCAATGATCTTCTGCTAATGCTAGCATCTTATTCATCTCTAATCTCACATAAGCTTCGGGAAAAATGTAACCTACCCACTAATAATTTAATAAAGGGGCTGGATCGATGCCCTCCTCGTTTTCAAAAAGAATTTAATGGTTGATTTCATCATAATCAATTACGTGCCCTTTTCAGCGAGAACTCTTTTTACATTTTGCTCTCAAAACACTAACATGCAAATTATGTTGTCAAACAATAATATATTATTATTTTGTTATTTAAAATAGTAACTTGTTATTGTTTTCTATATAAAAAGAGATTTTTTTTTTCTTTAGTGTAGAGAGATCGCAATAACATGTCACTTTTTTCCACGTAAAAATGTTTTTTTTTTTTTTTTTGTGCGCGCACGGACAGGTTGTAAAAATGGACCGTGGTTCTTATTAAAGGTTTGTGAGTTAGAACAAAAATTAGAGGTGATGAGAATTTAGTCGATTCATTAAGTCGAGTGATTATAGATATAATTCAAAAAGATGGATCTATTGGTTGGCGAAGATGGAAACACCATTCGTATCGGAACAAATATAAGATAAAACGATATTTTTGTGAATAAAAGGTAATTCTATCAGTTTAGTGTCAAAATGGGTTATGGGATTAATAAAATTTTGAACTATTGTTATAAAACCTTTTTTAATAGGATAAATTACAAATAACCTCATGAAGTATGGGGGGGTCAATAGATAACCCTCCTTGTGTTTTAATTTTGTCAATATGCTTCCCTTATGTTTTAATTTTTGTCAATGTGCCCCACTATCACTTGCTGTTGATGAAATTTGACGAAAATTAGCCACATGGTTATGCACGTAATGTTGTTAACAGACTCGTGTTGTCCAAAATTATCGGAACCCTCGTTGGCGTTATGGCCAATTGGGTGGCCATCGACAATTGGTTTTGTCTTCCAAATGAACTAGGGGGTACATTGACAAAATTAAAATATAAAAAAGGTTATCTCTTGACATCTCATTCTTTAGGGTTTTTCTACAATTTACCCTTTATAATACAGGGCTACATGCTGCAGCCTACAATCCCTAATTTCTAATCTTAGGGCGAATCCCACGAAAAATTCTTCTCGTCTTTCTTCTCACGGCTAGAAAAGAGGCTTGTTACAATCTCTGTTGCAAAGCTCTCCACTCGTCCGTCTCTGCAATGGCCATGGAAAAAGGTAGACTCCATAGCATGCTCGAGTCTCTGATGCAACAGCACGAAGAAGAAAATAGTGACAACACGAGGGCGATGGCGACGTCGGACAAAGAGAGTAACATGACAGAAGAAAAGACCGGGGCGAGTGACGAAGAGGATCGCATCTCAAAACTCCCACACCACGTGGTCATGGATATCTTCTGCAAACTCCCCATCAAATCCTTAATGTATTGCAGGTGCGTATGTAAGGCATGGCGTGATTTGGTATTGGACCCGTGTTTTGCTACACAGCACCTTACAACAAGACCACCCACCACCATTCTCACGCTTCAATGTGATGGGGAAAGAAAAAGAAACATATATATGGTTGAGCCAGAAGCTAGTGATCTTGATGCCATAACCAAGGTTAAGATCCCCAATTTGGGTATACAAATTGTTGGTTCTTGTAACGGCTTGCTTTGCTTATGTGCTGAACAAAACTCTCACCACTGTTTTTATATATTAAATCCTTTTACTGGTGAGTGCATGACCCTTCCGAAAATCAAAACGGATCCCAAACATACATCTGTGTCTGGGTTTGGATTTAGTTCCAAGACTAACCAATACAAAGTGATAAGGATATCTTGTCGATGGGAACCAGGATCCAGTTCGACTAAAGCGGAGGCAGAGATATACACAGTTGGGAGTGGTGGCTCATGGAGAGAGATTGGTTATGCCCCTGATTATTATTTCTTAGGAGGATATGCGATATTTCTCAACGGTGCTCTATATTGGATTGTGGATGGTGGAATTGGCGAACATTTTCGCGAACTAGTGTGTGCTTTTGACATTGGAAACGAGCAATTCCTAAAAATCCCGCTGCCAGTTTCATATTTCTCAGAACAACATGGTTTTTGGACAAACATTGGGGTATTAGAAGGTCGTCTCTATGTATGTGGTGCTTATTCGGGTGTCGAAATATGGGTGATGAATGATAATGGCGTCGAGGAGAGTTGGACGAAAGAGGTTGTCCTTCAAAATGTACGGGTGCAACCCTTTAGCCAACACTCTTGGGCTCAACTAATTGGACATTCTGAAGGAACTTTGTTTTTCTGTGGTTGTGAAAGGCGATCAAGGATTGACGTGTTTCCTCTTATTGCGAGCTTTCTTTCACTCGACGACATCCTGATGGGAGCAAGCTCAGAGGTGTTAAACGTCCATTCAATGTAAGACTTTCTCATTGTTAGGTTATTGCAAATTATTAGAACAATTTCCTAAATACTGTTGGGATCAAGAAGGTGCTATGTGCCCGGTTGGGGACAATCTAACTTTATGCCATTATCAGTTATATAACTGTTGAAGTAAGTATGTTTGAAACAGAACCAATTAGATTAATCTTCTCTTTTGCAATTCCTAACAATCCCACTGCCGCACTAATTATTGTTTCGATTAGAAAGTGCTATGTGTCTATTTGAAGGCAATCTAACTTATGGCATTATCAATCATATAACTTTTGAAATTGACATGTTTGAAGCGAAACCAGTTATGAGTTTATGACTGATCTTATCTTTTGCGCGCATATTTTAAAATTTTACAATAGTTAATCTCATCATTTAATTTTCAGTACGACTATATGTTGCAGAGTTGAATGCATATTAGATTTTACTTTAAATGAATCATATAATGTGTTACATAAATGTGCATGTGCTTTTTTTTTTTTTTTGTCAAGACCCAGTTTTTCTTCAAAACTTTCAACAAAGGACTAATCACTATTTGTGGAGGGGTGGGGGGAGAATCGCCGGCTAGGGGTTTTTTAACCAAAGTGCTAGGACTCGAACTTGAGATCTTTCACCTCCACTTGAGTGAGCCACCTTAGGACTTAGCTTCCTTACCACTAGGCCAACCCTTCTTGGTTAATGTGCATGTGCTTTGATCCTACAACTCTGATGACACTTGCTCATCCTTTTTTTTCCTTTTTTTTTAACAATCGATAGAATCTACCCTTATCTCTAACCCGCTAATATATATCAACAAATAGGTGTCAATGCTTCTCCAAAACTTAAACCCAAGATCAGTTAATCAATAAGTCTTAGAGGGTGGTATTTACCTCTTCCGGCCATATATTCTGAAATAAAATTAACTGGGATTCAGTGCAACTTTTCTTCAAGTCCATGTTTGTGAATCCATGCTCTAGAGCAGATTAAGTTTTAAGTTCCGATAATAAGTTTCATTATCCTGATAATAAGTTTCATAAAGCTTAAGTTCCGTAAGATTCGCTCAATGCACGAGGCATTTGCTCCTATTTTGTTGTGTGGATAAAGTTATGAGGCTCACTTTGATTTCAATGATGATGACTTTGAAAATGAAAGTGCTCCTAATTAGACCTGGTGGTCGTAGCAATTGGTATTGAGAAATAGCTACTCAGAAAATGGCTCTCAAGGAATGCTTGATTTGCAGTCAACATAAATCAATAATCCATGCCCAATGTTCTTCTTAATTAATGTGATGTGATGAGAGAGAGAGAGAGAGAGAGAGAGAGAGAGAGAGAGAGAGAAAGAGGGTGTTTGATGAATGTGATGAGAGAGAGGGATGTGGACCTGATGGTGATTCTAATTTGAAGATTTATGAATCCCAAATCCGGATCCAACATTATATACTCCAATTTAGGTATCAACAAGCAGCGACGTGACTTGTCCATTAAAAGTTTGTAATGCTACGGCTAGAGCTTTGTGGGCTGCTACTCTTTCATTTGATTGAAGGGTTATGAGGAATAACTTCGGCAAAGAACTCTGAAATGTTTGGTTTTATATTTGAAAAACAGTTTTTTTGAAAATAATACTTGGAGAAGATTTGATTTTGTTTTTTCTTTTCCTTCAAGGTGTGGCAATTGTCACCCCTCAATTTTCTTTGCACTTTCATTCATTTTAAACTTCTCAAGTCTCTATGAAAAATATAAAAAGTTTTCATTAAAATTGACTGCATTGTCCATTAAAAAATATCATTTTGAATAATTTCGTAGAAAAAAGTATTTCCAAATCAAATTTATCGAATGGTGAGTAGAGCTTGGTCATTGTATTATATATAGTCCGTTATTTTATTTTAGGGGTTCCTACAAGTTGTCACTAAAATACTATTTATTAAAGGGAGTTTGGGATAAAAACCCCAGCTCTATGTCAACCCATTAAATTAACCATTAACCAACAACGACTGTGAAAAGAAAAGAGAAGAAAGAATAGTGTTTTAGTGTCGCAAAGGAAGATTACTGGGACTATTTCATGTTTGGGTCTTTTGGGGTAGGTAAGTCATGTTCTATTTTCACTTCCACATTTAATTTACTTTGAAATAAACAGGATTTTCACTAATCTAGAAACCAACCATACATTTGTGTGTGTGAGAGAGAGAGAGAGAGAGAGAGAGAGAGAGGCAAGGGGGAATGTATGGTATCAAGGCTACTATCACATAATACTAAACTTGCTGTCTTTAGACACGCTCAATTCCATGCCAACAGGAACCACCATTAAGAAAATGTTCATATAACAGTTTGTCACTATTTGTAATTACAAATACGCGTACATATAACACATGGACATAAAGGGGCATAGTGTCGGCATCGGTTCTTGGTCATGGGGCCTACATGTTGGGCCAGGTGTGTGCGTCTAATCTTAGATTAATTCATCATCAAATTAGGCTTTTGAATGAATTTATTATTTTTTTTTTTTTTGGGGGTGGGTTGTTATTGCCACCTCTCAACTTTATTTTCACCCATATCAATTTTAAACTTCACAAAATTTTATGAAAAATATAAAAAGTTTTTATGAAAACTAGACATGCTATCCATTAACATCATTTTGAATAACTTGGTAAAATAATTTTTTTCTAAAATCTATTGTTTAAATTCATTTATTGGTCATTTACAATCGTCGTTTTTGTAAAAACAAAACTATGATCAAGAAATCCACTTTAACAATAGATTTTGGAAAAACTTACTTTTACAAAATTGTTCAAAATTATATATACTTTTTTAGTAGATCATATAACTAGTTTTTATGAAAATCTTTTATATTTTTCGTAAAACCTTTAAAAGTTTAAAATGAATATGGTATTGCCACCCCCTTAAAATGCTTGTAATGAAGGGAGCCCAAAGGCCAGATACACAAAATCATAGGCCCAGCAACACCTACAACTACTTCCCTAATAGCACAACATTACAGAGAGAAGATCCCAGCCCAATTCGGGGAGACTCATAACCTATTAAGTATCAACACAATATACCTGCCATACCCACAGCAAATGTTCGAGTCATATGCCTAGTGAAAATATTTTTATGTCCCTATTTTTCTTCACTACCATTTTCCATGGGGCTGAATTAATAGTTCTAGTAATTCAGTTTTCCTTCTATAAGAAAATTAAGAAGTTAATTTAGGAGGCTAGTCGAATGGCTTGTGACCTAGTGACACTTCACCTATGTGGGGGAGGTTTTAGGCTCAAATCTTAAGATTTTTATATGTTGATCGATGTAATGAATTTCAGTGACATGTTACTTTTGCATCATGTTACCAAAATGAAAAAACAAAATAAAAAATAGGAGACTAAAAAAGCTTGCAATGTAAATAATCAATTAAACTGCTACAAATTAAGAAACTTGCTAACATAAAGCATTCGTCAGAAATGCGCTTTCCTCTTGGGAATGACAACAATTCATCCTTTAACACTTTCCTTTTCCAACAAGGTGCTGGGAGGGCACGTTCAAAAATTCCACAGCAAAATTTTCAGTCTCAATGCCTTCCATAGGGATCGTATCTTCCTCTCGCAGCATATCCTAATCCGCTGCCACAATCACCACACCACTGAACCTTCCATACATTCCATGAGGAAAATGGGTAGGGAACTGGGTATGAGGGAACGGGGTATGACAAACATTAGCAGCGCCTCCACCAGAGGAGCTTTCCTCATAACTGCCAAGACCACCATACCTGCCATGCCCACCATCCCCTCTGCCATATCTACTAGAGCTTCCCCCATGACTGCCATAACCGCCCAATTCCCCACAATGTCCACCATTATATCCACCACCACCGAAGGAGCTTCCCTCATGGCTGACATGACCACCATCCCCTTTGCCCATCTCTCTACCATATCTACTAGAGCTTCCCCCATGACTGCCATAACTGTCAACTTCCTCTACATGATGTACAATTCCCCACGATGTCCACCATTATATCCACCACCACCACCACCGGAGAAGCTTCCCTCATGGCTGACAAGAACACCATCCCGTCTGGCCGTCTGCCCATCTCTCCACCATATCTACTAGAGCTTCCCCCATGACTGCCATAACCGCCCACTTCTTCTTCATGATATATGTACAACATTTATTCTCTATTGGGTCTAGGCCACCCTCCAAATGAATGATAACTAAAAGTAAAGAAATCAAACACAGATCAATTTGGATTTACAAAAATGTTATAAGAATCATATCCTCATGTATTGTGCAATAATTTGTAACCTATAATATTTTATTCAATCCTAGATTTGGTTCTTGTACAGAACGTGTTACCATAAAGTGGTAAAATTAAAAAAGCTACTTGGTGCAAATAACCTTTAATTAATATGAATTAGGTCCTGAGATATCAATTGCTAATAGGCATATGTATTCAGCCTAAAACATATATATGGTAATACACTTATAGAACTAATTTTTATTTGCGGTAACCCCAGGTCACATTTGTGGTTAGTGGTCATAACAATCTTTGCTGCTCAATTTCCCTCCTCATCGGTCCCTGCAATGGTCATGGAAAGATGTAGACTCCCAAGCGTGCTCGAGTCTTTGATACTGCAATATGACGAAGATAGTAAGAAAAGATGTTTCAAATGGACAATCCAATCATCCATTGCTCTAATATAGTGTGTATCTGCTTGTGTGTGCGTCTTTTTTTATTTTTATTTTTTGTTCCCCTTCTGGTTTTTATTCCTGCGAAGGGGCCATCTTTTTAATTGATAACGCGACTTTCATAGGCCTCTAGGTCTTTTACTGGCCAGTGCGATAAATGGGCTTCTGAGACTTCGTTTTGTTGACAACAGGTACTGTTTCTGCCTTCATGGGAAAGGATCATCTGTGCTATGACTCTGAGTGTCTCTCCTCATAGTGGTCTAAGGAACAGAGTCACTCCTTAATAGTGGCTAAGGCAAGAAAGTATGATCAATGATCTTCTGCTAATACTAGTGTCTAATTCATCTCTAATCTCACATAAGCTTCAGGAAAAATGTAACCTACCCGCTAATAATTTAATAAAATAATTTCCTGCTACAATACATCTCTATTGCTCAAAAAAAAAAATCCTGGCAAAGTGATGCGGGAACTAAAATAATCTGGAAATGATCTTCTGCTAATGTTAGTGCTCTCCACGATTTCAAAAAGAATTTAATGGATGATTTTATCACAAGCAATTAAGTGCCTTTTCTGCTCTTCGATTTAGCAAAGAGTAAGCCAGCTGCTACCTTACACCCTCTCCTTAATTTAATTTCTCAAAGAATTGAGTGGTTTTTGCTCCCCAATTTAGCATTTGAGTGGCTCTCACTTCCCTTCTTCGAAATCCAGATCTCTTCTTTCTGTGTCTATCAATCTTCCTGCCCCAAGCCCCTGTTGTCTCTAGCGTTTGATGGTTTGATGGAGATACCGACCTTCTTTCGGTTTCAGTACACTTGTCTGCTGAAAAGAGGTAGTTGGTTCGGGGAATCACCAATCATAGAAAAGGAGAATTAATCCTCTCCATTGATTGGTGTGTCTCAGGTTTATGTATATGTATGTATGTATAGTAGATTAATCAATGCAGCATCGGCGGTGGCCTTATAAGTTTCAGAAAATGAGTGGGGTCATTTTCTATTGGCCAATAGAAAAAAACCATACCTAGTGTACTGAACAAGTACATAAAAGGAACATAGGGCGAGTCCTTCGCCTCTGTAAGTCTTCAAGGCAATAAAAAGGAGCACTAGGTTTTGTTACAATACATCTCTATTGCTCAACTCCCTACTCATCCTTCTCGGCAATGGCCGCAACAAGAAGTAGACTCGAAATCATGCTTGAGTCTCTACTAAAACAACACGAGGAAGATAGAAAGAAGCTTGTGTCTCTGATACAACAACATGAAGAAAATAGTAAGAAGAAGACGACCACAGCGGCATATGAAGAGAATCAGAAGACAAACATGTTAGAAAAGAGGAAAATAACGATGACCTACCAATGGCGAAGGACAAGTGACTTCATGTCAAAACTCCCACGCTATGTCGTGTTGGATATCTTTTGCGAACTCCCCATCAAATCCTTAATCTACTGCAGGTGGGTAAGGCATGGCGCGATTTGATATTGGACCCTTGTTTTGCTAGACTGCTCCTGACGAAAACACCCACCATTTCTCATGTTTCAATTTGGTAGTTGGAAAATTTGTGGGGAAAGAAATATCCATATGGTTGAGCCAGAAGCTTGTCATCATGGTGCAATAACTAAAGCTAACATGGGTACGTTTTCATATCCCAAAGTCGAATGTAAAAATTGTCGGTTCCTGTAATGGCTTGCTTTGCTTATTTGATGACCTGTGGTTTCCTAAATCATTTTACATATCAAATCCATTTACTGGTGAGTGCATGACCCTTCCAAAACCTGAAAGGAATCTGAATCATGTAGCTGTGTGTGGGTTTGGCTATAGCTCAAAGATTAACCAATACAAAGTGATAAGGCTGTCTACTACGAATATTCGCAATTCCTTTGGACGATTCTGGGATGCAGAGATACACACAGTTGGCACTAGTACATGGAGAAGTATTGGTGATGTCCCATATGATTTTAATTATAGTTTTGGTTATAGATTATGTGGCATTTTTCTGAGTAGCGCTCTTCATTGGCTTGTGAGAGGTGACGCTTCTTATCTAATATGTGCTTTTGACATTGGAAACGAGCAATTCCAAACAATCCCACTGCCGCCTATTTCATTCACAGAACAAGCGAATAAAATTACTTGGGGGAACCACTGGGCTAATAGGAGGTTGTCTCTATATATCCGCTTGGCAGAGAGATGCTCATCGTTCTAATGTGGAAATATGGTTTATAAAGGATTTATGGTGTCAAGGAATCTTGGATGAAAGAGTTTGTCATTAAAGATCCAACGGTAAATTTTTGCGACTCATACAGGATTCAAATAGTTAAATATTCTAGAAATGAGGAAGCAGTGATGCTAATTGGTGAAGATGATTTTAATATGGTTTCTTATGATCCTCCAACAGGAAGTTTGAGAAACCCAATTGGTCATAGAGATCAATCAAGGATTGAACTGTTTGATCATATTCCAAGCTTTCTTTCACTAGACGACATCATGATGGGTGAGAGCTCAAAGGTATTAAATGTCCGTTCAAGATAAAAATTTCTAATTCTTCGGTTATTGCAAATTATTTATAGAGTTCCCCAGTTATTGTTGCGATCAGAAAATGTGTCTATTTAAAGGCAATCTAACTTATGGCATTATCAATTACTCCAACTATTGAAGTTAATATGTCTGAAGCAAAACTAGTTATGATTAATCTTAATTACCCCTTGCTTGTTTTAGAATTGGACAACAGTTAATGATAGTATTTAAGATTTCAGTTCAAATATGTATGTGTTGCAGAGCTGAGTGCAAACTAGCTAGATTTCATTTTAAATGAATCATATGATGTGCTACATAAATGTGTATCTGCTTTGTTCTCAGATCAGAGTCAATGCCGTTTATTGCAGTGCACGTGTAATTTAAACCGTGTATACTTTTGGGTTTATGAAAATGGGAAGGCTTACTCCTAATTATACCATATAGGAAAGTGTGATCACTCCTCGTATTCTTAAGGGAATCAAAGTGTTCCTAGTTTTAGAACCAGCTATAACATCACCTTTTCTGAAATGATCTTCTGTTTTCCATGTTTCTTTTTTCCCCCAAAAATAAAGATTTTTTTATAGGGATAAGCAAAAAGATGATTTAATTTAGGTATGCATGAAACAAATTAAGATTACTATACCATACTGTCAGAGTTATTACCGGAAAAAGAAATTAATACTAAACTGACAGTGTAGCTAAAAATAAAATATTACTCAATATAGTTGAAGATTTTACACAATAATGGTCTATTTGGTTACTAGGAATATGGTTGACACTACAAAAAACTTAGGCTTTGCCGGCTGTTAAAACAGCCAGCAAAGACTTGATATCTGGCCAGTAAATGATTTGCCGGCAATCACAATATCAGCCGGCCAATCCTCAGTCGGCAAAGCCTTTCCCGGCTTGTACAATTATGGCCGGGAATAGTGGTTAATGCTGGCAATGAAAACAGCTGGCTATGAATGATACCAACAGCCGGCAAAGCCATGCCCAGCAGCTGGCAAACATCAACAATTAGAGAACATGGGGTCACACGTTTGATGCTTTATTGGGCAGCTTAAACTACCTCTATTGGGCAGCCCGTTTAACCAGACCCAAACACACAAATGGGCTCTCAACACAACCCAAACACACCATGCTATTGCTGTGTAAAAAAATACCATTCATCCTTTATTATTCCGAGTATCCAAAAAACCATTCATCCTTTATCATTCCAAACATCCAAAAATTATCAGTATTATAAAAGCCGAAATTACATTAAAAAAAAAAAAAAAAACATTCATCCTTTATTATTCCAAGCATTCAAAGTGAGAACAAAAGAATAGAACACCCAAAGCTGCCTTAATCCCACTCAATGTGCTTGCTACTGATTGTATAAGAAATGACCCTTCTGAAACCTACAAAAAGGTAAATAAATAAATGTTTCATTAGATCCATTTGCAGAACTTTTCTTGTTTAATTCACAACAGTTTCTTGCTTTGTACTGTTACAAACTAAAAGCAAAGAAGTAAGTAATATTCTACAATATATGAGGCATAGAGATAGTTCATGCATGATACTAAACCTTAACAACCAATGTTAGAACATGCATTGTAAGAAGCTCTATACAAAACTATAAACCCAACATGCATCCAATCAAAGAAACCAAAATGAATGCCAACATCAGCGAATACACTAGAACAAAGCAAATTATATCCAAAAATAATATTTCAATGTTATTAAAGTATAGCAATAGAACCAGATATTAGAGCTTGTCATGCAACCATTGTATGATTTAGGACTTGAGATATTTGGAGAATATTATGGCCAAAGCATCATATACTAAAGTTGGATATTTTCAATTTTAGTTTACAGACGTATTATTTTGGATGCTCACTGCTTCATCCAGCTATTATTTTCCATCCAAAATAGAAAATATTAAGGCATCTCAGTTTTTAACTCTATTTTGGGCCATACCTGAATTTGTTGCTATTTTATTGCCCATGATTTTCAGTCAGTTTTAAATGAAAGCATATAAAGGGAACACTTTGCTCACAAACCATCATTAATTCTGTGTGTATTTGGGAGTTCTAGACCAACAAGCTATATCAAAGATTTAAGTCAAACATATATTGGAACTACTAAATACTTGCATAATCTCACATAAGATCCTATATCAAAATTAATAGATGAAAATGCAAGCTAGAACTCTTTCAAACATCAAATGACAAGTGTAAGCAAACATTACTCGGCAGGTTCAAGATTATCATATCAAGTTGTGCTTGTATCCCCTTATATTGTCCTCCCATATCTTCATATTTTTTCTCCATGTTATCCATTTGTTGTTTATATTTTTGCTCCATGATATCCATTTTCTCTTGATATTTTTTCTCCATATTCTCCATTTGCTCTTGCATTCGTTGCTCCCTCTCCACAGTTGACCTCAAAGCCCCAAAGGCCTCATAGCTCTCATCGTGTACATATTTACACTCTCATTACAGAGAAATAAAAATTATGTGTCTGAAGAAGCAGCATCGACGCATTAATGCCACTTCTGTAAATGTAGCATATTTCTACTTCAGGACTTAGCACCCACCCCAAATTTTTAACTAAATGCTTGCCAAATGTACAACTACATCCACCTCCTTAACACGGGGTTCGAATTTCAAGCCATACAACTAAGCATTCACATTACTTTTGAACTTAAGATTCAATATCCATACATTGTAATGGGGACACAGACTAAAAAACGTTTCCAATGTAATTTGTAATTAGACATCTTCCCTCTGTTTGGTTCGCAGGGAAGAATGAAGGAAAGGAAAATTAAAGTTTAAGCATCTTCCAATCCTTTTTTTTTCCCTCCGTTATTCTTTACGCATTTTCGAGCCAAACAGAGCCTCAAGTACCAAAAAAGTTACCTGATCAAGAGTAATGGGGACAACCTTAGCCTCACTCGGCAGTTCCATTTTCCTTCTTGAAGCTTGCACCGAGTTTATCATACTCTGGAGCAAGCCTTTTACGGTGTCCACACCTGCTAGGAGAAACAAAATCAATATTTCAGGTCCTATCATGTGATAATCAGATGTATAACCAATAACGACGTAAAAAATGAGTAGTAACACTAGAAATTTCATATTTTTTTCATTTTGTTTTCTTGCTCAAAATATTCTCTATTTGGTTGCTGAGAAACCTATGATTTTCAAATCATCGTTTAGTTAAATTTCAGAAATAGGAGAGTAGAAAACATTAAAAGTCATTGCCCAATTTCTACAAACCTACCTTTTAAACTTGAGCTTTTAATATCCTTGCTTCCTTGAGCCTAGAGCCTAAAGCCTACATTACATTCCATATGAAAGTCCACTTTGATTGATTAAAGTTGTTCAAATTTACTAAACTACGTTTGGCTTGATCCTTCTTGGGTACGTAGGCAACCTTACAAAGGTCCAGCCATATCACTTGGAGTTTGTGCAAAGGTGCATTCACATTGCTTGGAATCCATACAAGGGGCACGAAAAAAAAGTCACATCAGAAGCAGTTTAAGAAAGACAAGTTGGGAAAAGATAGCCCGCTAGGTTGAAAACTCGAAAGGGCAACCTAGGCAAAAGTTAGGGTATGAAAAAAAAAAAAAAGAAAAAAAAAGAAAAAAATAAGTGAATGAGTGAAGCCTATAGATATCATAGCCAGACATCAAGGAAGGTGATGCATACTCCAACCTTTGAGTCAAGGGGCAAGCCCAATTGAATATCCTCACATGCCATCAGAATCAGCATATGGAATGCCTTTGTTGGTGTAAGAGTGGACCAAAGTTAGTGAAATTTTATGGAAATAACTAGTACATCATTGATTCTCATTAATTAACTAAGAAAAGAAAAATGGAATAATTGCCTTAATAAGATGGAAATTAAAGGGAGACAAATTTGAAATAGGTGAGGTCAATACTTGAGTCTATTGTTTTATCATTCCACGTCGTACTTGAATTCCTTATTGGTTTTGCTTGAGTCTCTTATCTATATCCTCGTTCTTGGTTTTCTCTTCTTTGTCCTTATTTGGTTCTTTGCACCATTGGCAATTTACTTGGAGTATAATCCTAAAGGGCTGAACAATAGGTGGTTGTGCACATGTCATCCATGTGCGTACTTGCAGAAGTAGTATGAAGGATTGGTGTCTTGTGCTTCATTTGAAATAAGTGTTTGTCTTGGGCTTCATGTATTCACATGCCTATAACTCCTTGAAGCAGAAATTACTATAGTGCCATTATTGCTCTGGGAAATAAATCTCTAATTCTGGGAAAGAAGTTACAACTCCATTTAGCAGTCTCAAGAAGGTTTTAGGAAATGTGTTGAAGATAAAGATGATGCCAAAGAAACGAATGAGTACATATCCTAATTAAATTAGTAACCCTGTTCAAAGGTGATCAATAAAAAGAAAGAAAAATTAATAGCGATCCTACCAAGGACTCGATTTCGATTAGACCATGTAGGTAGGGAATGGGCTCCGAATAGTCTATGTATGCATGTTGAGTGTTGCTTTTGAATTTGAACCTTTGAGTGGTACCCTTCTTGCTTTGAAGGCAGATTCCTTGAGGGAAATCTTTTAACTTGCCCTAGGGGCATCTTTCTTGGAGATTGGAATAATTTCTAAGTGTCCTTTCGGGCTTTGGATTCTTTTAGTGCATTGAATTTTTACATGAGAAGTGTTTTTGGACTTGAACTCTTTGAGTTGAATATTTGGTTTGTCTACGATGTTTGATTACTCTTTGTTAGTATCAACCCTGGTTAGGGTTAGAGATGTTCACATGGTCCTTGTTCGTATTAACCTTCATTGAGGTCCAAAATCCTGATTGACCTTCGTTAAGGTCTGAAACTTTCCAAATTGGCCTTCGTTAAGGTCCACCCTCGTTAGGGTCTATAAATCTTTCTTTGGCCTTCGTTAAGGTCCACCCCCGTTAGGGTCTACTTTCCAAATTGGCCTTCATTAAGGTCCACCCTCGTTAGGGTCTACAAATCCTTCTTTGGCCTTCGTTAAGGTCCACCCTCGTTAGGGTCTACAAATCTTTCTTTGGCCTTCGTTAAGGTCCACCTTCTTTAGGGTCTATAAATCTTTCTTTAGCCTCGTTAGGGTCTATAAATCTTTCTTTGGCCTTCGTTAAGGTCCACCCTCATTAGGGTCTACAAATCCTTCTTTGGCCTTCGTTAAGGTCCACCCTCGTTAAGGTCTATAAATCTTTCTTTAGCCTCGTTAGGGTCTATAAATCTTTCTTTGGCCTTCGTTAAGGTCCACCCTCGTTAGGGTCTACAAATCCTTCTTTGGCCTTTGTTAAGGTCCACCCTCGTTAGGGTCTATAAATCTTTCTTTAGCCTTCGTTAAGGTCCACCCTTGTTAGGGTCTTCAAATCCTTCTTTGGCCTTTGTTAAGGTCCATTCTCTTTGGGTCTTAATACCCTGGTTCGATTCTCTTTGGGTCCTAGTACCCTGATTCGATTATCTTTGGGTTCTAGTACCCTGATTCGATTCTCTTTGGGTCCTAGTACCTTGGTTCGATTATCTTTGGGTCCTAGTACCCTGATTTGATTCTCTTTGGGTCCTAGTACCCTGATTCGATTCTCTTTGGGTCCTAGTACCTTGATTCAATTCTCCTTGGGTCCTAGTACCCTGATTAGATTCTCTTTAGGTCCTAGTACCTTGATTTGATTCCCTTTGGGTCCTAGTACCCTGATTTGATTCCCTTTGGGTCCTAGTACCCTGATTCGATTCTCTTTGGGTCCTAGTACCCTGATTAGATTCTCCTTGGGTCTTAGTACCTTGATTTGATTCCCTTTGGGTTCTAGTATTTGATTCCCTTTGGGTCCTAGTACCTTGATTTGATTCTCTTTAGGTCCGAGTACCCTGATTTGATTCTCTTTGGGTCCTAGTACCTTGATTCGATTCTCTTTGGGTCCTAGTACCCTGATTCGATTCTCTTTGGGTCTTAGTACTCCGATTCGATTCCCTTCGGGTTCGAGTACCCAACTTCGATTCTGGATAGGGATGAAGCTTTTTGCTTATTCCCCAGGAAAGGAATAACATTTTCATATTGATCTTTGCAGTTGGTAGTTTTTGAGAAATTACCTACTGAGTGCCCCATTGTTTTGCATGAACTACGCTAGGTCTGATCTCCATGGAGTACGTAGGTAGTCAGCTGAGGCTGGCACGACCTTATTGTATGTGTGTGTGTGTGGACTTTGAGTTGCCAACCAGAAAAATGTTTTGTCTTTTCAGGCTTTTGACTTTCGTATTGCAATGCAAAACTTAGCTAAAAGAGGGGCAACTGTAGATACCCCATTTTGTACCGGTTGTCATCTTAAGTCCCGTGGCCCAATGAGTTTAGTGTGGTTATTTACGGATTATCCTTTAAGAATTAGTGTCAATCACAGCATGGGATTTTTGGTTAAAATGAAAAGAAAATTATTTTATTAAATTAGCCATTTTTATCATGCCATTAACACGTGTACATATGTGATGAGTGTGTGTATGCACATACGGTACATGTGTATGCGTGTTGGCGGTCAGTCTCCCAATTTTTACAAAAGACAATTTCCCTTTCCTATTCAGATTAGAAGTCTTTTATCATTATAAAATACCTTTCGATTATTCTCCAAAGAAACCTAGTCTAGGAAGGAAAGGGAAACTCCAAATTTCAGCTATAAATACTGTTTTAATGCCTTAGAGATAGGGGGGGGAGGAGAAGAGGGTTTTTAGGGAGTGAAATTTCTCATAATTCAGCAGCAATTTTTCTGAAACCAGCAATCGTATTTTAATCATAACTTTTGCCTCTGAAGTCAAAATTTGATGAAATTGGTCTTCATAGAAAGATAATTCAATTCTCTACAACTTTGTATTTCACAAGTTTTGTCCAATTCCAACATTTTCATTTCCCAAAATGCGATTGAACTTTCTACTGTTGCAAAGTGACGAAAATCACTTTTCTTTTCTCCTGTTCTCTTTTGTTTTCTATTTCTTTTCAAAGTTGAGTGAGTTTTGATCTCGTTGCTGCGATTACACTTTGAAGAAGAGGAGGATTTGTGTTTATTTGATTCAATCCGAAGACCTGAGGGGCCACGAACAAGCATAAAGTCGGTAAATTTAGTTTAACTTAGCTTTTGATTCTAGTTCTTCTTTTATTTTATTTTATTTCTGTCTAAAGCATAATTAGCATGATTTAGGTTTAGTTTTCATATTTGTATTTATTTCTGTATTTTATTTATTTTGGAATGCATCATGTAGTGGATTCTCCATAGGGAGAAACTAGGGTTTTATTATGTAGTAATTTGCTAGTATGTAGGTTTGTTGTATGATGGTCTGTGGAAATTCACGTGTATACCTTCTCATGATATATATGTGGAGTTTCGAGAGATGACATAAATTGCCAACGGGTGCGTATGCAACAATTGTATTGCGTACGTAGTATATGGTATGCGTACGCAGTAACTATCATTGCGTACGCACATAAAGCATTGGCAGACAGTTTCTTTCTTTATTGTAGTTATTTTGATAGTTGGTTAATTCATATTTTATTTCTTTATGTTTATTTCGTGCCTTTATCTATATCATATCATCATGATTTGCGTGCTGCTGTGGTTGAATGAATAGGGTCAATTTTGATTAGACATTAAATTAATTAAAGCCATTAATCATGTGTGGGGGCTGGTTTCGACCGGGCGTGGCTGGGTGCCTAACACCTTCCCAGCTGCATACCCTAGCTCTGAACCCGAATCTCTGGTTATGACGAGCTAGACCCTGCTAGGGTTCACTCGTTCCCATTATTGGGTGGCGACTCCTCTCCGTGTTAGTTCTTTGAGGCTAATGCGTATTCTCAGGCTATGTGGTTTAGGGCGTGGCGCTCATAATTTGATTATTTTCCTCTTCAGTTTTAGGATAATGGTCTAAAGATAAGGCACAGTTCTTTTCCATTGGAGTGTCAATGGGTTTGGAGCTATGCATGCAAAAACGTTCAAGAATCTTCTTAATGTAAGTCTCTTGAGACAAACCGAGAAGCTTCTTAGAACAATCTCTAACAATCTTAACTCCCAGCACATAATTTGCTTCATCCATGTCCTTCATCTCAAAAGTAGAGGACAACCACTTCTTAGTGGCCACTATAGACTCCATATTATTCCCAGCGAGAAGGATGTCGTCAACATACAAAGAAAGAATAAGGATTTTTCCATTGGACCGTTTCAGATATACGCAATGGTCTCGTTCAATCATCTCAAAACTCACAGAGGTAATAGAATCATGAAACCTAAAATACTACTGCCTAGTCGACTGCTTGAGGCCATAAATGGAACGTTTGAGACGGCACACTTTGCGCTCTAGTCCCTTGACCTCAAAACCCACAGGTTGATCCATATAGATCTCTTCGTCTAGTTCTCCATTGAGAAATGCGGTCTTAACATCCATTTGGAAAAGTTCCAAATCCAACTGTACGATAATAGTTAAGACAAGGCAAATAGATGCAAACCTCACCACTGGAGAGAATGTATCTTCATAATCAATACCCTCACGTTGGGTATAGCCTTTCGTAACAAGGCGTGCCTTATACTTGTCGATTGAACCATCTACCTTGCGTTTAATTTTCAAGACCCACTTGTTTCCAATGGTCTTACGCCCAGGCAGAAGATCAACCAACTCCTAGACCTTATTCTTGTCCATAGAGCTCATCTCATCCTGCATAGCAATTATCCACTCATCTTTAGCATGAGAAGAAAGTGCTTCTTTATAAGAAGCTGGCTCATCATCTTGTTTAGGACCACATAGGAAGATATTCCCCTCAATCTTAAAATGACGACGAGGAATATTACCTCGTTTACTCCTGCGCACTTGGGATTCTTGGTTTTGCGGACAATTTCCTACAGAACATCTTGTGGGATACTCCCACTAGGTTGAAGACTACTCTCACTATCTTCAGCGACTATAGGATAAGGAACTAATTCCCCACCCTCGCTCGAAGATGGTAAGATGTCTTCACTTTTCTCTATTTCATAAAGGTCAATAACCCTTTTAGTGTCGCCTATGCTAGGAAAATCATTCCCTATGAAATCAACATCGCGCGACTCTATTTCAGTCATTCCTCCATTAGGGTATTCACCATACATTACATAACCTTTCGAGCTATCGGAATATCGAATAAAAATATGTTTTCTAGCTCTAGGGCCTAATTTCCCATACTTATAGGAGGTACTGTGAACAAAACCTGCTGAACCCCAAAGGCGCAAATGCTCCAAATTAGGCTTTTTGCCATGCCACAGCTCATAAGGGGTTGAGGAAACTGACTGAGAAGACACTCTATTTAAGATGTAGGCAGCAGTCATAAGGGCATTCCCCCAAAAAGATATAGGGAGATTAGCTTGCGCCATCATCGATCTAGTCATATCTAGAAGTGTTCTATTCCTTCTCTCTACCATGCCATTTTGTTGCGGGGTATCAGGAATAGTGAGTTGTCTGCGTATCCCCTTTTCCTCGCACAATTCCTTAAATTGATTAGAAAGATACTCGCGTCCTCGATCTGTCCTTAGAGCTTTCAAACTCCTATCTGTCTGATTCTTAACCTCTGCTACAAAGCGTTTGAAATAGTCTAAAGCTTCATATCGATGAGCGATCAGATGGATATAACCATATCGCGTGTAATCATCAATAAAAGTGAGGAAATAAGAGGCGCCATGACATGCCTTAACATTCATAGGTCCGCAAATGTTTGAGTGAATTAATTCTAATGGTTGAGTAACTCTTCTAGCCTTACCAAAAGACTTCCTACATGCTTTTCTAGCCAAACAAGGCTCACATACAAGCAGGTCAACCTTAGCGAGTGGGCCTAAGAGGCCCACTCGAGCTAATCTAGTCATCTTATCACATCCTATGTGTCAAAGTCTAGCATGCCAAGTTACAGAATTTATATTCTTATTAGCATCGATAGTATAGGATAAAGAGTAAACAAAATCATCCAAATCAACTTTATAAAAATTATTTGATAATAAACCATGTCCAAAAACAATTCCTCCTAAAAGAATATCCAAACCATGACCACTGAAATTAAAAGAATATCCATCGTCTAATAGTGCTAAAATAGAAAGTAGATTATACTGGATCCCAGGCACATATAACACATCGTGTAGAAGTAAAGTGCGCTTCGTGCGCAAATAAAGCTGATAAGAACCAACTCTAATAGCTTCTTCACTAGTGCCATTTCCCATGTAAACTCTATGTGTGCCAGACGGAACGCGGTGATAATCTACACACCCTACTCGATCTCTCGCTACATGCTTGGTTGCTCCTGTGTCTACAATCCAATCAGGGAGAGAATGAGTAACTAGAACATGAGAACATACAAAAATGGAGAGAGTATTAGGTGTAGAGGATACCTGCTTTTGCTCAGTGCAATCACTGGCGAAGTGACCCATCTTGTTACAATTGTAGCACCTCACTTTGGACATATCTCTTTTTCCACCACGCTTGCCACAGCGCTTGAATTTCTTATTGCCAGCCCCTTTAGGTGCATTATTGCCAGCCCCTTTAGGCGCATTTCTGCCTACCCCACCCTGCTTGTACTGTTTCCCTTGTCCATTGTGCTTAGGCACATTTCTTTAGCGCTTGCCACTCTGGGCGATAAGGGTAGCAGCTTGGGTTGCCTATAAGCGCTCCGCTTCAAGCTCACAATGACGCGAGATATCCTGGAAGTTCTTAATGTTCTCATTATGCGTCATGATTTGTTTCATGTGCACCCATAAATCAGGCAAGGAACGGATAACAGCTTGCACCTGTTGCTCATCAGTGAGATCATTCCCAGCAGCCTTAAGGTCTCGAATCATACTAGACATCGTCCTCAGACAGGGGCAGAGCCAGGATTTATCTCCAAGGGGGGCACTGTGCTATAATTTTATAAAGTGGGAATTGAGAACTTAAAGCCCTAGAAAGCAATTTTTTTTAAAAAAATTACTTTTTAGTTATCATTTTTTAATTTAATACCAAAAAAAGGATTTGTTGTCAACTTATTACAAATTGACTGTAAATATACTTTAAAATGACTACTATCTTCCTCTTTTTGGCATTATGTTGAGAAATAGTCATCAAATGGTAATATCTCTCCCAAAAAAAAAAAAAAAAAAATTTTGTTGAGGCAGGTGGGGCACGTGCCCCCCAAGGCCCCCCCTGGCTCCGCCCATGTCCTCAGATGTTCAGTCATTGAGTGCTTGGGTTCCTTTCTGTACATCTCGAACTTCAGAGCCAGACTCTTAAGTCTAGTAGTAGATGTACCACCAAAGGCAATTTTTAGCTGTTCCCATATTTCCTTGGCAGTTGGGTAGTTCTCATACTCCCCAATGAGATCATCATACATGCAATTCAACATGGTATACCGCACACGACGATCTTTCTTAAACCAAGTTTGGTAGGTTTCTTGCTTACGGCGGAATTCTCCCACTGGTGCCCCATCCTGAAGTTGTGGGGCATCCATGGAGGTGGTCAAGGTATCAATCAGATCTATTTCATTTAGGAGGTAGGTGATCTTCCTATGCCATATGTCATAATTGGTCCCAACTAGTTTGTCAGCCTGACTTAGTTCAACAGCTAGGTTCTTGGTTGCCATCACTACATTCAAGAATTGCGCAAGGGTTGACATTATTATACACACATCCATTATTTATTCAAAAAACCCGATTGGAAAAACATTATCCCTCCCAAGAAATCAAAATCGAAAAATATTGCTATTGCTCATAATCATCTCCCAATTATGTAGGTTAGGAGTATATTTTCCAATCGTTTTTCGAACAAATACGCATATTACCCACAATATTAACAATAATAACGATAACATGCTCTACATAAACACACGGATTCCCATGTGGAATCATTTGGTAAATATTAGAGCCTATGATAAGAAAATTCCATAACATAATGCGTGTCGCGAAAACACATCCCCTTACATAATTCCTCCCAAGAAAAATAGTACATGAATCAATACATTACATTCCCAAAAATCCTAATACAATGGATCTACTGCAATGAATAAATAAATGGGGATGCCACGCTACACATTATGCCTCAAGGAATATCTTATACACAGAAGGCAAACAAACATAAGCTCTATCATATTTTACCAAAAATCCATCCATTTAATCCTATAACTAACATGCTAACACTGTGGACCCCAGAAATGGTTAAGGCCCACAGGAGGGTTTAAAAGTCGCCAATCTGTGGACCCAGGAAAAGAGGGCCCACGAATGGGTTTGGAAAAAGAAAGGAGTCGCCACCTTATTTTTTAAAGGAAACAAGGAAAACCCTAAAAAAACAGTTTTGTTTTAGGAAAACAAAAGATTGACTCCATGTTTAAAATGGTAAGGCAAAAAGTCTTTTGGAAACCAGAGAATTCGGGGATTCGGAGGCTAAGTTACGATATGGGAAGGTTCTAGGCAAAGCCTATAGGCACCCATATCGCCCTAAACGGTCTCTTAATTTAATTGGGCTAAATCAAAGTCTTAATCACACACAAATCAACAATTATCATCACAAGACAGCATGCATATCATTCATTCATTCATCCATATAATCAAGTAAATCAAAGAAAAACAGAAAAAAGAAAGAGGGAGAGGAGAAAACCTAGGATACTTAGTATCCTAGGGCGGACTTGAACATCACGAAGAGCGCCTACGTACCATGTATGGAAATACATGGATCAAAGTCCACGTAGTTCGAAGAGGAATAGGGTTATAACCTAATCAAGGCCTATGGTAAACCCTAAGTTTCCTTTCAAGTAAAACATGGTAAGTTTCCAAAATAAATGATTCTCAAAAGATTTTTGGTAAATATGGAATTTTGATAAAAGATGGAAACTTTGATTTAAAAAGTATTTTTTATCGAAAGGATACTATAGGAATCACCATATTCCCCTATTAGGAAACAACCCTAGGGGGGAGAAAGGGAAAGTTTCAAGGAAAAGGAAAGAAGGGTGAATTGGGGCACCCTCACACCCTACTTACCTTTAGCAAAAGCAACCTGTCAAAATAACCACCCTATTGCATAGGGTAATTTGCAAGATTTCATCTCGCAATAGCCAAAAGAACCACCCCACATTGGTGGGGTAGTTGCACCTGTTGTACCTGTCAAAGCACCTGCAATTTCCATACAAAACATACCAAAAATGCCAACCAAACAAGCTAGATGCCAAATCAAGCCATTATCATGCCCAAACATAGGCTAACACGTGCTCAAAATATCATATCAAGAACAAATAACAGATCTGGACAGAATTGAAATAAGGCTTAAAATCAACCACAAGTCATGCAACAACATGAATCATAAGCTATCTGAAACCCTAATTCAACCCTACATGCAATGACATGCAAAAAACCCTAAAATCACCTACTATGAATGCAGAAGAATGTCATAGTTATCAAATATGCAGCACATATATATCAACTATGAAGAAAACACAAAGAAAAACCCTAAGCTATCATGCTATATGCTACTCTCCTAATACAAGGATGAATGAAACCCTAGAATCACAATTGTGCTCAAAATCACATAAAATAACTCTAAATCATGCAAAGCCCATCATAGACATCATGCTAATCATGCATATTAATCAATAGAAGCATCCACACATGAGAAAAATACAAGCTTGCACATGAAATATAGCTATTCTAAACAAAAACCTAATTTCAGCACAAGAGAAACCCTAGAATTGCAAACATGCAGTAAATCACAGGGAACATCATCCTAGCATATTAAACAGCCCATAAATATTATCCTAATCATGCATACATTCCAATGGAAGCAACAAAACACAATAAAAATATAAGCTCTAATATACCAAAGAGTTATTTCATGCAGAAAACCATTTTAAGCACCTAGGAAACCCTAAAGTCCCAAACATGCAGTAAATCACATGGAATAACATCCTAGCATACTAAACAGCCCACAAATATTATACCAATCATGCATACTAACTAATAGAAATAGCAAAACACAACAAAAACACAAACTTTAATATGCAAAAGAGTTATTTCATGCAGAAAACCGTTTTAAGCACCTAAGAAACCCTAAAGTCCCAAACATGCAGTAAATCACATGGAATAACATCCTAGCATACTAAACAGCCCACAAATATGATCCTAAACATGCATGGAAGCAACAAGACATGATAAAAACACAAACTTTGATATGCAATCATCCTATTCTATGCAAAAACCCTAACTTTAAAAGAGAGAAGAGGAGGAAGGGGGGAATACCTATGGTGAAGTATCCTTTTGCTGCTGTAGGGTGTCCTCCTTCTCTTGTGCACTGCTGGGAGTTCCTTCCTTCAAGCCTTCAAGCAATGCTCCAGCCCTCCTCCAAGCTTACTCTCACACTCTCTCACTCAAAGTATAGGTTAAACTACCCTAAGGATGGCTGCCATAGCCTCCAAGTCTCACACAAAGTGCCTCTAAAGTGTCCCCCTTTGCTGAAGTATAAGGGGGTATTTATAGGGATTGAGGGAAAACCCTCAATGGTTGGGATTAAAACCCTAGGGATTGATCCAAGGGCTCTTAGAGATTCCCTTGGGGCTCAAGTAGGTCAAATAAGGCTGAAATTAGGGTTAAATGGCGGCCAAAGGCGAGCAAATCCGAGAAAATAGGATGGGAGCCGCGTCAAGGCTCAAAATAGGAAAGTGGCTCGGGTGACCACCTGGGGCTGGGCGGCTAGCAGCCTGGGCCCAGGCGGCTAGCCGCCCAGGCCTGGGTGGTCACCCGAGGCCATGTCAGCTTCAGCCCATTTTTGACCCTTTCAGCTTCCAAATGTGTTTCAGGGCCCAAATGAACTCCGATTTTGACGAAACGAAAGCCAAAACGACCGTGTTTCGAAGGGGAATGTAATTTGAGTCACTTGAGGGCAAGAAACCCTAGCCATGGCTGCATGGTTGGGTCCTACAAAGGTGGTTAACCGCTATGCCTCACCATCGCTTAGCTTAGGTATGCACATAGGGTCGCACCGAATGCTTTCCAATTCGAAATTCAACCTCCCTAAACACATTTGGGGATGAAATCAAGACCAATCAAGGTCAAATGAGTAGTCATAGAGTGAAAATCATGAGCCAATTCGAGCTAACCCGAAGTAGGTCTTTTAGCCAACCTGAGCCTTAATGAGCCATTCTAATCCCGAACCTTCAATTCATCGTATTGAACCCACAAATACCTCAAATACAACCATATGAACTCCAATTGGCAACTTGGAGATCATTTCAAGGTCAAATGGAAAGTTTGTGATCAAAAAGACGATTATGCCCCTCAAGTCACAAAATTTCTAATTAACCCTCGAGATCAACTCCAAATCGAACCAAAATTCATACACACCATCCTTAGGACCCTAGAAACTCAATGCAAAAGACTAGACCCAAAAAGGAGACAAAAAGACACATGCAATGACAAACCCTAGCTAAGGTGGCAAAAATGGGGTGTGACAGAAGCCCCTCATTGGTGAGCAAGTTTCACTTGCAAGCCAATGACCAAAAGAACAACCCATTTTTGCCCGGGGAATTGATTTAATCAAGACCCACTGGGGAAAAGAGGGTGAACATATCATTGAATTCTTCAAATTCATCATACACAAGCACAAAGGTACTCCTCATAAGTTCTACAGAACTCTTCTCATACTGTATACCAGTTTCACTGGGGAACAAGATGAGGTATCCACAGGTTACATCGAACTTCGTTCGATGAAAGGTCTTCCAATTCTATGCCAGTGACAACTGGCGAATGGTACGAGGTAACATTATGCCATCAAGGCTATCCCAAAATATGAGAAAGATACATCCTTCTCATATTCAAATCATCAAGGTTATTACTCAATTATCAAGGTAATCACATCCCATACTGCACCAGTGACAACTGGTGAATAATACGAGGTATCCATAGCTTACATCGAACTTCGTTCGATGAAAGGTCTTCCCATACTATGCCAGTGACAACTGGCGAATAGTACGGGGTATCCATAACTTACATCGAACTTCGTTCGATGAAAGGTCTTCCCATACTGTACCAGTGACAACTGGTGAATAGTACAAGGTATCCATAGCTTACATCAAACTTCGTTCGATGAAAGGTCTTCCCATACTATGCCAGTGACAACTGGCGAATAGTACAAGGTATCCATAGCTTACACCGAACTTCGTTCGATGAAAGGTCTTCCCATACTTTGCCAGTGACAACTGGCGAATAGTACGAGGTAACACCATGCCATCAAGGCTATCCCAAAATATGAGAAAGATACATCCTTCTCATATTCAAACCATCAAGGTTATCATTGAAATATCAAGGTAAATCACATAACACGAGAAAGATCACGTCCTTCTCTTGCTCAAGTCAATCAAGGTAAACACATACCATAGGAAGCCGTCAAGGCTATCTCAAAACATGAGAAAGATACATCCTTCTCATATTCAAACCATCAAGGTTATCATTCAATTGTTAAGGTAGTCACATAGTACGAGGAAGGTCACAACCTTCAATCAGGGTAAACACATACCATTGGGAAAGATCGCATCTTTCAAGTCATCAAGGTAAACATAGGACGTGAGAAAGATTGCATCCTTCTCATATCAAACTCTCAAGGTGAACACATAGCATGAGAAAGATCGCGTCCTTCTCATAATCAAACCATCAAGGTCAACACAAGTCATGGGGAAAGATTGCATCTTTCAAATCATCAAGGTAAGCATGTAATCATGAGAAAGATGGCATCTTTCTCTCACTAAGTCATCAAGACAAAGGTAAGCTTTTACTCACCAACACACAACAAGTTCACCAAGTCATCTCACATGGAGGCTATTCATGCCTCAACTCAAACACCAACTCATATAGGAGACACAATTATCTCATGAAAGCAATCATTCACATGCATATAGGGAAGGTATCTTTATCCCAAATGACAACAAATCATAGTGACATAGGAGGGAATTCATCCCTAATGATCAAAAATCATATGCATAGAGAGGGTTGTTCAACCCTACTAGCATGCCATGCCCACACAAGGGCCACCAATGCAATCTCTTTCAAATCATTTCATGTCAAACAAAGTCAAGATATTTATTCATTTTTCAACTCAAAACATGCTTGAGATTTCATCTCAAAGAGGGCTCAAAAGCGCGAATAGGCGAGCAAAAGCCAAACGAGCGCAACGGAGCGAGCAAGGGGGGGTGACCACCTGGCTGCTGGTGGCTTGCCGCCCAAGCCCAGGCGGCTTGCCGCCCCATGCTGGGCGGTTACCCGAGGCTAGGGTCCTCAAAATTCTGGGTTTTTAAACCCTTGACCCCCCATTTGTGCTCACACTCACCCAATTTCGAAAATTGAGAGTTTCTCTCTCTAGAAACTCATTCCATCTTCTCCAAACACTCACAAACACATTCTCAATCAAAGTTTCACTTGCAATTCAAGTTGTGTACATGAAATAGCATCAAGAACAAGTCATTCAACAACAAAAACAAGCATCAATCATCAAGTTGCAAGATCAAATTCATCATCTTTCTTATCAAACCCATTTTTCTCACATACAAGCTCAACCATCATCAATGGCTTCTAGCAATGATTCCAACATCAAGTATCCATATTATGTGATCAAGAATACATACAAGGCACCAATCTATGATGCATCCCAAGACAAAGTGTTACTTGAACCTAAGAAGCATCTCTCCTACCTCCATTCCCAACATGAGGCTAGTTTTTCCCAACTTAACATGTTTATCTTGAAATCTTGATTTCTATTGGATAAAATGCATTCCCATGATCTTCTTTTGATTGTTTTTATCATTGTTAAGCCAAGTTCATTGATTTGGCAAGGATTGAATGTGCAAAAAAAGCTTGTTTCCCAATGCTTGAGAAAAGATGCCCACCAAGTGTTTGATAAAATGCCAAAGAGACAAAAACATGTTCAATTCTTGAAAAATCAATTGGTTTGCATTGTAGAACAAAGTCATATGGTCTTGGCAAGGATTTGATATACAAAAATCTTTCATTTCAATGCTTGAAAACAAGTCACACACCAAGTGTTTGACAAAATGCTCGAAAGGCAAAAACATGTTCAATCCTTACAAAATCAATGAATTTGAATACACAAAGTCATGGGCATTCATTTCTAATTCATTTCATGAATCAAAACCCATATTTTGAAACTTTTGGAAAACCATTTGAAATCAATTACCAATGTATGCCCAATATCTCTATGTTTTCTATGCTAACTCAATACACAATCTTTTGACATAGCCCGACTTCCAAAGTCTCCGTACAAGGACATCAATAAAGGGGCTCATCTCATGGTGGAGACATATGAATCATGCCCAACCACGTGCTCGCAAGATAATAAAGAAGGCGGGTTTTGAGCCCTTCCTAGATGCTCTATGGAACGAGCAATGGGATAGGCAAGCATTATTTGCCTTGACAGAGCTATGGTGGGACACCACCAACACTTTCCATTTTAGCTTCGGGGAGATGACCATGACCCCTAAAGATTTCACCATGATAACTGGGTTGAGCTTGAAAGGCAAGCGCTTGGACTACTATGAACATGCCAACATGGATCAAAACTACATAGTAGCTCTACTTGGGGTTGAAGCGGAATTAAGCCCAAAAGGTGTGCGCCGTACTTGGCTCTACAACACCTTTGCCACTGAAGAAGAGAGTGACGGGACGGATCCCCAATACATTGTGAGAGCTTTCTTGCTCTACATGATTTCATGCACCTTCTTTGCGGGCACCAATGACATGGCTCGACTTGAGTTGCTAGCTAGCATGGAAGATGTGAACAAAATTGGGAGATACAAACATGTATCGCTCCATGACTGACATGTCCCGAGGAGTTGCAAAGAACTTTGGGGGGACTTCCTTTCGTTTGGGAGGTAACACAGAACATTCAATTCTCTATTATTTCCCGAAACTTAACACACACATGATTTCATCTATATATATTTTTTGGTTTTCCCCAGATATGGTACTACGAGTACCTGAACATGTGTCGCCCGACTCTTGCTAGTGATGCCATGTCATGGCCCATCCTTCAGAATTATGCTCCATCTTGCTTGGCTACAAGAGCCTCCAATCGACACGATTATGCCCATGCAAGGGCATATCTTGCTAGCTTGACTGTTGATATGGTAGAATCTTTTTTTCTCCTTATCTTTTTATCTTTTTTCTCATTTCCCATTTCAAACTCAACAGGTGGAATGGGATCCATGGAGGCTGTGGCAGCATAGGCTACCTGAGAAGTACTCCTCTTGTTTGGAGTTGACAAGCAAAAGGGTCCTTTTTGAAGGCCCCACAGGTAGAAGCTGGTATCTTGGGGAACGAGTCCTGAGACAAGTCCATGGAAACATGAATGCAGCTGTGACACCTTCCATGCCACCAGAGAACATGAGGCACACTAGCCACCTAGCGGGTGATGAACTAGAAGAAGCTCTGAGGGGTTGGGATGCTGAGGGATTCACCTCCCCTCGCATAGAATACACTGCCTTTTGCCAACAATATCTAATGAATCCTAGGGTCACTGGTCTCCCACCTCAAGGGGTGAGCTCCCCACACTCTTAAACTCTTTTTTAAGATTACATGAAAGACTCCATTTGACAAATATTTGAATTTCAGGGCCGACGGGCAAGGGGACACAGCTCCACAGTTGGATCTGCCACTGGGATGACTTACAATGACGAGGATGAGGACCTTGAAGGAAATCAACCTCCACCCCTCCCACAACTAAATTGGTATGTGAACTTGTGCAGTGGGACAAAATTTGTGAAGACTGATATTACCCATCCACCATTCGATGAATATCCCAAGATCGATCCATATTATGAGAATGTGAGTTCTAAACTCTTATCTTTTTGAAATTGGATTCTTTCATTATTGTTAACCATGTTCATTCTTTCCTAGGTTCCACGGGAGTATGCCCAGGAATGCATTGAACTCAATGAAGGATTAAGGAGGGATCTTGTGCGAATGAGTTTAGAGAACTCAGTTCTGGAAGCACGCTTAAATCCCCAAGTGAGTGATCATCTCATTAACTTTCAACTAGGATTGGCACCATTACCCTCCTAACTCATTATCTTTGTTTGCAACAGGCATCATCATCTAATCCACCACAGGATATGCCCCCTCCTAGAGCACCTCGTTCAGGGCATGATGGAGCGGGGCCAAGTCGAAAGAGAAGGCCCACGGGGAATCATTGAGTTTCACTCACCTCTTGTTAGGAATGTTTGGAATCTTTCTATCTATCTTGTTATGTACTAATTAGGAATTTCAATTCCCAACCTTGAACCTTTATTATGGATACTTGATGAATCTATGTTGAACTTGATTGCAATGATATGATCTTGTATTGAGTGAAAAATGGGCTTAAATCAAGCACAAAAAAGTCAAAACATCACAAAAGGGCCAAACGAAGGCATAACAAGGCAAAAATGGGCGAAACAAGACGGCGGCCTCGGGTGACCACCTGGGGCTGGGCGGCTAGCCGCCTGGGCCCAGGCGGCTAGCCGCCCAGGCCTGGGTGGTCACCCGAGCCCGAAGCGGTGTTTCGCCTGATTTTAGGAAACTTCCTATTTTGACGGGATTCCACCTTCCAAAACACGGATTTCCGAATTTTTTCCTATAAAAGCACATCCAAGGGGTCTCAAACCCTACTAACATTCATTGAGAGCAAGTTATGGAAGCCCTAGACAAACTCTTGCGTGATTTTATGAAAGTTATGAGTGTGGAGGCAAGGAAGGAGTTCAAGCGCTACTGCTTGGATCCGTTGCTTTCTTTGATGCATGTGAAGCTTGAAACCACTCTTCTTACTGCTGCTACATATTTTTGGGATCCCCAACTTCATGTATTCCGCTTCAACTATGAAGAACTATGCCCAACAATGGAAGAGTTTTGTGCTTTGTATGGAGTTTTACCTGTAGGACCTTTCATCTTCCCTACTCCACGCTCAAGTTACCTGATTTCCTTCTCCAACTTCCTTGGGATTTCTCAATAAGAGGCCTCCATATTTGTGAAGGATCACATGGTGAATCTCATGCAAATAGCAACTTCCTTCTTGGCCCATGACAGCAAAGGTACCTTGAATTTCAACCTTCCCACTCAACATGCTCTTGCTTTCTGCTTGATTGGTCCCTTCCTTATCTCCACGGGGACTCTCTATGTCCCTATTCAAATATGCGAACTGATCCCTTTTCTTCTTGAACACAACAACCTGATTCCCATAGTGCTAGCTGAAACTCTCAACAGTTTAGACAAAGTTCATGATAACCCACAAGCCCCATTAGGAGGGAGCCCCATTCTACTGCAGATGTGGCTTCTTGAAAGGCTTAATTTCTTATCTCCTACCACCATTAATCCATACAAACCCCAACATTATTGTTGCCGTCGAGTTGAACTTCCTGGTCAATTTTCTTTGAGGGAATGGTTGGGCTACTTCCAAACTCTCTCATGGCGAAACATCAGGTGGTTTGTCTCCACATGGGGATGCAAGGAACAAATTCTTCTTCGAACTTCTGGGTGTGCTATGGTCAAGCTCATAGGGTTGAGGTCAACTTCATTCTATTGGACTTCAAGAATCCTTCGTCAGATGGGTGCCATGCAAACCATACCTACTTCTGTGGTATTTGATCATTCTGTCGAACCTGTGGGCCCCACAATGGTTAAGTGGGCTAAGACTAGATGGACTGACCAACTGAAACTGACTCGAGTTGAAAACACTGAGGGGCCTTATGTCATGAGCCCTGAATACAAGACATGGTTGAAGACTAGCTTGGGTGAAAGAGAAACCATTCGCAGGAAAAGGATTTATGACCTTATCAAGGACACAGGACTTGGATTTTGCAGGGAAGACATTCTGGAAGCAGTGGAATCAGCACATGCTCATGACTTGCGAAAGAAGCGAAGACTTGAAAGAAAAGCAAACCAAGAGACTCTGAAGAAGAACAAAAAGACTTGAAGACCTTAGAAATAGGATATCTATGGCATGTCAATAGTTCTTTATCTAACACCAATAAATTGCTATGTCAATCAATTAGTTCTAAATGAATTGCCAATAATAATTCAATTTTGAGATTTTTTGTTGTGGTGTTGTTTGGACCGCACCCAAGTAACTTTAGGGGTTGCCTACGTATCCCCATCCTTTTTTCATTTTTTTCATTTTTTCATTTTTTTTCTTTCTTTCTTTTTTTTTTCATTTTTTTTGTTTTTTTTCATTTTTTTTTTTTTTTTTAGGAATGGGGAATCAGGTCCTCGTAGTTGAAATGCCTTAACTTTTGCCTAGGCCTCCCTTATGGGTTTTCAACCTAGCAGGCCTTACACATAATACTTCTTCAATTGATCCAAATTGGTAGGACGAGCGAACTCAATTCCATCCAAATCCATGAGGCGAACAGCCCCTGCTGGCAATATCTCTTTAATAACATACGGGCCACCCCAACTTGGCTTGAACTTTCCTCGTGGATCAAAAATTGGAGCTCTGATTTCTTTCAACACCAAATCCCCTGTCTTTAAACCTCGGTCTTTGACATGCTTGTTGAATGCTCTCGCAACCCTCCGCTGATATCCCTGCACATGATACAAGGCCCTCAATCGCCTTTCATCGAGCAATGCCAGCTCATCATAACGGTTCTTAACCCAATCTGCTTCTGCTATCTGACTCTCCATAGCAACCCGTAATGACGGTACCTCCAACTCAATAGGCAAAACAGCCTCCATCCCATACACCAAGGAATAAGGGGTAGCCCCTGTTGATGATCTCACAGATGTTCTATAGCCCCACAAGGCTAATGGCAACTTCTCATGCCAATCAGTGTAGGTGTCAGCTGTTTTCTGTAATATCTTCTTAACATTCTTGTTGGCGGCCTCCACTGCTCCATTAGTTTGCGGGCGATAAGGGGAGGATAAATGGTGCACTATTTTGTATTTCTGCAAAAGCTCCTTGGTTTCTTTCTGAAAGTGCTGACCATTGTCTGAAATGATCTCATGGGGTACCCCATACCTGTAGATGATGTTGAGCTGTATGAACTGTGCTACCTTCTTGGCGTTCAGGGTCTTGAAAGATGCTGCCTCTACCCACTTAGTGAAGTAATCGATGGCTACCAAGATGTACTCATGCCCATTGGAGGCTTTTGGCTTAATCTGCCCAATTATATCTATCCCCCACACTGCAAACGGCCAAGGCGATGACATGCTTGTCAAAGGCATGGAAGGCAAGTGTTGTCCATTAGCAAAGACTTGACATTTGTGACACTTCTTAACATGTGCATGGCAATCTCTCTCCATTGTAGACCAATAGTAGCCCAACCTCATGATTTTCTTAGCTAGCATATAACCATTCATGTGCGGTGCTCCAACTCCTTCATGGATTTCACTAACAAGACGTTCGGCTTCCTCCTTAGTGACACACAACAGATGGACCCCGTCGTATGACCTTCGGTATAGCTTTCCTCCACACAAAACATAGTGACTCGCTAGCCTCCTTAGTGTTCTCCTATCAATGCGGGATGCTCCTTCAGGATACTCCCTTTCCTCAATGAATTTCATGATGTCATAGTACCAAGGATGGCCATCTTTCACTTCTCCTTCTCGAATAGAGCAGCAGTACACAGGTTTTTCTCTACATTCTATCACCAACGGTTTTACATTCCCACCATCCGGGATTTCCACCATGGAAGCTAGAGTTGCCAAAGCATCGGCGAACTGATTCTTATTTCTTGACAAATAATTGAACTCTATTTCCACAAATTCCTTAGTCAAGGCTTCTAAGTAGGCATGATACGGTAGCAGCTTCTCATCACGAGTCTTCCACTCTCCCTTTATCTGGCAGATAATCAGTGCCGAATCTCCGAAAACTTCTAACTCTTTGATCCCCAATTCCAGTGCAGCTTCCAATGCAAGGATGCAGGCTTCATACTCAGCGATATTGTTGGTTGCTTCAAACCCTAGCTTAACTGCCAAGGGTGTAAATGCTTCTTCAGGTGAAACCAATAGGACTCCTATCCCATACCCTCTCTTATTTGCAGCTCCATCAAAGTATACCTTCCAGACCTTCTTTCCAATCTCCAGGACATCCTCATCGGGGAATTAGTCATTAAATTGTTCTGATGACGCCACAGGGCAGCTAGCCAAGTAATCTGCAATGACACTTCCTTTTACTGACTTCTGGGTTACATACTTTATGTCGAATTCATTGAGAAGAATCGACCAACGAGCAGTTCTATAGGATAAAACCGGCCTTTCTATCAAATACTTCAGTGGATCCATTCGACTTATCAAGAAAACCTCATATGACATCATGTAGTGACGGAGTTTTTGAGTTGCCCATACCAAAGCCACACAAGCCTTTTCTATGGCATTGTACTTCACCTCATAATCTGTCATCTTCTTGCTTAGATAGTAAATGGCATTCTCCTTTTTTGACCCCTCAAGGTACTGAGCTAGCATAGCTCCCGTCGCGGTTTCAGTGACCGTCAAGTATAACAACAACGGTTCACCTTGTCGCGGGGGAACTAGAATTGGTGGATTACTCAAATACCTTTTAATAGTCTCAAAGGCTTCTTGACATTCTTCGTTCCATACCTTCGGCACACCCTTCTTAAGCAACTTGAAAATCGGCTCACACACCATAGTCAAATTAGCAATGAACCTGCTTATGTACTGAATTCTCCCCAAGAACCCTCGAATCTGCTTTTCTGTGCTAGGCGGCTCCATCTCCACAATGGCCTTGATTTTTCCTGGATCAACCTCAATTCCTCTCTGAGTAATCATGAATCCTAATAGCTTGCCTGCGGTGACACCAAAAGCGCATTTCTGAGGATTCAACCGCAAGTTGTACTTCTTTGCTCGCTCCAGGAATCTTTCCAGTGCCCTGAAGTGTCCTTCTCGATCCACGGACTTCACGATCATGTCGTCCACATATACTTCCACTTCCTTATGGATCATGTCGTGCAGCAATGTTGTAGCAGCTCTCTGATAGGTAGCCCCGGCATTTCTCAAACCGAACGGCATCACTTTGTAACAATATGTTCCCCACTGTGTGATAAAGGCCGTTTTCTCCATATCTTGCGGCGCCATCTTTACCTGATTGTATCCGGAAAACCCATCCATGAAAGAGAGGAGCGCATGTCCTACGGTACTATCTACCAATACATCAATGTGGGGCAAAGGGAAATCATCCTTAGGGCTCGCTGCATTAAGATCTCGGAAATCCACACACATCCTCACTTTTCCATCCTTTTTAGGCACGGGAACTATATTAGATAACCACTTGGGATACTCCACAACCTGTAGGAACCCCGCATCGAGTTGTTTGGTTACTTCCTCCTTTACTTTCAATGCCCACTCGGGTTTCAATCTTCTCAATTTTTGCTTTACCGGCTTTTTAAGGGGATTGGTGGGGATGAAGTGCTGCACAATGTCTGGATCTATGCCGGGCATGTCTTCATAAGACCATGCAAAGGCCGTTATGTTGGCCTTTAGGAGGGCTATCAGCTTTTCTTTTTCAAGTGGTGAAAGGGTTATCCCAATTTTAATTATCTTTGGCAATTCATTTGTCCCTAAATTGATTGATTCCAATTCATCCATGTTAGGTTCGGTGACACCCCTTTTCCTTCGCTCGACGAGCTCCGGAGGGACGTCATTCCTAGGATCTATATCCATGCCATAAATATCCATAGAAGAGAGAAAGGAAACACTGCAAGCAAAATATATAAAAGAAACACACTTCATTAAAGGAACAAACAAAAAGACACAAACTTGAAAAGGAAACCAAAATTTGGTGCCACAACTATGAAACGACTCCTAACTCCACAAAGTGGGATAGGCGGACACACTTTATTGAAAGCAGGAAAGACTCTAACTAAGGAACCTACAAGCTACTATCAGGCAGGTCATGATCTTCCTCTTCAAGGATCTCTGCAATGGCTCCATCTTCTAGGTACCAATTATGAAGCGGCATGGTTGCATGGTGAATTGACGAATCTTGGCAATCTTCTGTTGCTGACTCCCCCAAAGTAAGAACCATATCTTGGAACATGGTGACCATGGTTTCAGAATCCATGTGCTCCACCCAGTCTTCTTCTTTCTTCTCCCAATAACTGTCATTGATGGCTTCATCATCCACGATTTCAGCGGTGATTGGATACCACTCGGTGAAGAAAATCTCAAATCCCGGGATTCTGATCTTGGTTGTTGGATTGAACATAGGCTCTGGGAACCCACAGTACAGGAAGTCATCCCCCTCCTTGATGAAATAGCCATTCAGAGTCGGCCTGTATGGTGAAATCTTAAAGTCTGGCACCCTTCCTTCTGCTCTAGCTTTTCCCTTCTCCTTATTCCTCCTTGTCATTTCTGCATAGTCATTCTTAGTGGGCTCATATCCTAACCCAAAAGTGTAGGAAACAACTCGGCTTTGAATAGAATGAGGGAGTCCTTGTTGGCGACGCCCTAGCCCCATACCTGGGAAGAAATTCATTTTCCGCATTATCTCACCAACATGTAAATTACCATGAGGACAATAGTCAAGGGGTATCAATTCTTCCTTTTCCAACTCCTTTTCTATACACTGCACATACTCAAACCCAGACAAGGGTATCTCAACTGATTCCGGTTTTATTTCACATATGGGTACACCCGCCATTTTCAAATCATAGTCCCCTTGAAGTGTAACAATGGCTCCCTCATGTGGGAACTTTACCTTTTGATGCAATGATGATGGTACAGCCCCAGCGGGATGAATCCAAGGCCTTCCCAACAACAGATTGAAACAAGACGGCACATCCAGGACTTGAAACTCTACTCTGAACTCCGTGGGTCCCATGATTAAAGGTAGAGTGACCATCCCAATTACTTCTCTACGGGTATTATCATACGCCCTCACTGTCTGCCCAGATGGAGTGAAATCGGTGGGCCCCAAGCCCAAAATAGTTGCAGTTCTCAAGGGACATACATTCAATGCGGAACCATTATCAATCAAGACCGTAGGAACTCTCTTCCCCATGGTATCAACAGTTATATGCAAGGCTTGGGAGTGGCTTGGCCCACTCTTAGGTAAGTCCGCCTCTGTGAACACTATAGTGGAATTCTTCGGAGCAGGGTTTACTAGATTCACCAATCCCTCAGGGGACAAATCAACCGGAACCTGTATCTGGTTTAACAACTTCAGCACTGTCTGTCTGTGTTTGTGAGAGGCCATAAGCAAGCCCCAGATGGTGATATTGGCATTGGTCTTCTTCAATTTTCGGAGTACTTCATCCTCTTCTTCTTGCACATCAAGGCGCTTATCTAACTCACCCAGTGGATTATCAGATTCCAAGTGCGGAGGCTTGAAATGGCGGCCCCCTCTTGTCATGTGGTCTACTTCTTCATCACTAGCCCATATGTCATCAATCTCATTTGTGTCACCCATTAGGTCATCCCATTCAATCATGTCAATATCTTCCATCTGCACCTCTTCAGGTATATCATCCCAGCCAGTGGGAATTATGGGCTCACTTGGTAATGGATCAGGATAAAGCACATAGTAATCAAACTTCCCCGAAGGTTCTCCCAATAACCCCACTTGAGGGTCTCCTGCTTCATACCTTTCTTTCAACTGCTGTTGGATGGACTTCTTTGGCAATTGTAGGGTCTTTTGATCAATGAGGTCTTGAACGACCTTTCTCAACATAGCACAGTCCTCAGTGTCATGGCCGGGTATACCATGGTATTGGCAATATTGATGGGGTGTTTGGGGTCTTGGCTTTGGAGGGTGAGGTATGATGAGGCCTTTGTTACAGCATTGGTGAAAGGCTTGGGTCAAGGACATGGGTAACGGGGTATATTGTCTTATGGGTAGGCAAGGTCGAGATGGGTCGGCTTCAATGGCATTTATGGAGTTGGATGAGTTATGAGAGGGAAGTGGATTTTGGGTGACATTTGGGCGATTTGGTGGAGTTGGAGGTGAGATGATTTGTTTGTCGAGTAAGTCTTGGATCTCATGCCTAAGGCGATAGCAACGGTTGGTTGAGTGGCCTTTGGCTTGGTGAAATTTGCAGTATTCATTCTCATTGTAGCTCTTGGGCAATGGATTTGGTGGTGGTCTTGGGTCGAGAGGTTTCAACAGGCCTCGGCTTTTTAGCTTTTCAAGTACTTTCTCAAGTGGCATATGCAGCTCGGTGAATTGGCGAGGTGGGTTGGTGTCATTTAGGGAGATAGGTTGAATGGGTTGGGCTATGGCATTGACCTCGGCATTGTTTTTCCCAGCAAAGTTCGGCCTGCGGCTCTTTTGGACTTCTTCCGTCTTGATTGACCCATCGGCAATGGCGTCCTCAACTTGTGTACCTGCTCCGATAAGAGCCTTGAAATTAGGGAAGTAGTGAGCAAAGAGGTGCTTGTGATACACCGGCAATAGGTTCTTAACCACCAACTGAATCTGATCTTCCTCATTCGGTCTATCTGCCATTCTCGAGGCCTTTTGCCTCCACCTTGTAATGAAAGCGGAAAAGGTCTCATTAGCCCCTTGTTTTGTGGTCTCTAGGTCCCTTCTTGTGACATCCACCTCAGTGTTGTACTTGTAGTGCTCTGAAAACTCATTACATATGTCTTCCCAAGTTCGGGTTCTATTTTCATCCAAGGCTAGGAACCATTTTAAAGCAGAAGTGGCTAGGGTTTCATGGAACATTTGGGCCAAGAGTTCATCTGTCACTCCTCGAGGGTGCATAGCTCGTACATACATCTTCAAATGGGTCTTAGGGCAGCCCGTTCCATCAAACTTTTCTAATTCGGGCATCTTGAATTGTAGTGGAATACGAGCTTGAGGGAACAAAGATAGGGTACGTACATCCACCATGTCATCTGTCCTACGGATTCCCTTTATAGTTCTCTCCAAGGCTTCTACCTTGCTAGCCAACACAGAGTCTGTATCAGAGGTCTTTCCCTTACTTCCCCCTTCTAGGTTAAAAACTTCAGGTGATTCATTCCCCTTGGGTTGAGTGCTTCCCCCATCATTGGTCTTAGTGCCTTCTCCAGACTGGGTCCCATTTTCGGTGTTATCCCCCGGGGTACGGCCATTATTCTGTTCGGGTTCGGACATCTTATGTTGGATATCTTGGGCCATTTTCAATGCTCTCTCGGATACATCAGTGGTGTAATCAAGTTTGGTCATGATAGCCTTCAAACAAGTCTCAACATCAAAACCCCCTTCACTAGTTGCTTCATCGGCCATGTCTGACTGGTTGGTAGAATCAATCTTCACTAAGCGCCCTTGCTGGTCGCGGATCCAAGCCAGTACGTCTTCTCACTCCTCTACGAAAGGGAACAATCAGTCTCTCATCCTAAGGGTATGTCCTAGGCTTCCATATTTGTCTCAATGACTTCACATCATATATACTCAATTAGTCCCTTTTAATCCAATCACCTTTGCAAGGGTCATGGGCGAAAGGTACGTATTAAGGATATAGGGTGCAAAGGTTCTCTATTAATTTTTCCGTTAAGCACATCACAAACACGGTCATGATATCATTACAAACAATGTGGGTGCATAAGGGTGAAACCATAGTGTCCTGCAAGTCTGTCTATATGGACTAATGATAAGGGTAGGCTGGGGTCCTTCACTTGCTTGAGCAATCTTTATACCTAACCACATGTGGCATCAGGAACGCCGCGTGGGTCCAGCAGTACGTGATTAACTCATTTAATATACCCAAGGGCAAGCCCAAGGGTACTTGGCAAGAGAGGTTGAGAGCTTTCGCCCCAACTCATGGAATCAGGAAAACCAAGGTTGAGGCTAGGCCCGTCAGTGGCAAGGGACATCGATCCTAACATGCAAGAATTTGCGCACACAATGCAATAAATGAAAGCACACAATCAAGCGGATGCAATGAGATTGATTTTAATTAAGCAAAAGAAATTAACTTAGCCCAATCAAATTGTATAGAGTCTAGCCCACAAGTCCCCAGCGGAGTCGCCAAGTCTGTGGACCCCAGAAATGGTTAAGGCCCACAGGAGGGTTTAAAAGTCGCCAATCTGTGGACCCAGGAAAAGAGGGCCCACGAATGGGTTTGGAAAAAGAAAGGAGTCGCCACCTTATTTTTTAAAGGAAACAAGGAAAACCCTAAAAAAACAGTTTTGTTTTAGGAAAACAAAAGATTGACTCCATGTTTAAAATGGTAAGGCAAAAAGTCTTTTGGAAACCAGAGAATTCGGGGATTCGGAGGCTAAGTTACGATATGGGAAGGTTCTAGGCAAAGCCTATAGGCACCCATATCGCCCTAAACGGTCTCTTAATTTAATTGGGCTAAATCAAAGTCTTAATCACACACAAATCAACAATTATCATCACAAGACAGCATGCATATCATTCATTCATTCATCCATATAATCAAGTAAATCAAAGAAAAACAGAAAAAAGAAAGAGGGAGAGGAGAAAACCTAGGATACTTAGTATCCTAGGGCGGACTTGAACATCACGAAGAGCGCCTACGTACCATGTATGGAAATACATGGATCAAAGTCCACGTAGTTCGAAGAGGAATAGGGTTATAACCTAATCAAGGCCTATGGTAAACCCTAAGTTTCCTTTCAAGTAAAACATGGTAAGTTTCCAAAATAAATGATTCTCAAAAGATTTTTGGTAAATATGGAATTTTGATAAAAGATGGAAACTTTGATTTAAAAAGTATTTTTTATCGAAAGGATACTATAGGAATCACCATATTCCCCTATTAGGAAACAACCCTAGGGGGGAGAAAGGGAAAGTTTCAAGGAAAAGGAAAGAAGGGTGAATTGGGGCACCCTCACACCCTACTTACCTTTAGCAAAAGCAACCTGTCAAAATAACCACCCTATTGCATAGGGTAATTTGCAAGATTTCATCTCGCAATAGCCAAAAGAACCACCCCACATTGGTGGGGTAGTTGCACCTGTTGTACCTGTCAAAGCACCTGCAATTTCCATGCAAAACATACCAAAAATGCCAACCAAACAAGCTAGATGCCAAATCAAGCCATTATCATGCCCAAACATAGGCTAACACGTGCTCAAAATATCATATCAAGAACAAATAACAGATCTGGACAGAATTGAAATAAGGCTTAAAATCAACCACAAGTCATGCAACAACATGAATCATAAGCTATCTGAAACCCTAATTCAACCCTACATGCAATGACATGCAAAAAACCCTAAAATCACCTACTATGAATGCAGAAGAATGTCATAGTTATCAAATATGCAGCACATATATATCAACTATGAAGAAAACACAAAGAAAAACCCTAAGCTATCATGCTATATGCTACTCTCCTAATACAAGGATGAATGAAACCCTAGAATCACAATTGTGCTCAAAATCACATAAAATAACTCTAAATCATGCAAAGCCCATCATAGACATCATGCTAATCATGTATATTAATCAATAGAAGCATCCACACATGAGAAAAATACAAGCTTGCACATGAAATATAGCTATTCTAAACAAAAACCTAATTTCAGCACAAGAGAAACCCTAGAATTGCAAACATGCAGTAAATCACAGGGAACATCATCCTAGCATATTAAACAGCCCATAAATATTATCCTAATCATGCATACATTCCAATGGAAGCAACAAAACACAATAAAAATATAAGCTCTAATATACCAAAGAGTTATTTCATGCAGAAAACCATTTTAAGCACCTAGGAAACCCTAAAGTCCCAAACATGCAGTAAATCACATGGAATAACATCCTAGCATACTAAACAGCCCACAAATATTATACTAATCATGCATACTAACTAATAGAAATAGCAAAACACAACAAAAACACAAACTTTAATATGCAAAAGAGTTATTTCATGCAGAAAACCGTTTTAAGCACCTAAGAAACCCTAAAGTCCCAAACATGCAGTAAATCACATGGAATAACATCCTAGCATACTAAACAGCCCACAAATATGATCCTAAACATGCATGGAAGCAACAAGACATGATAAAAACACAAACTTTGATATGCAATCATCCTATTCTATGCAAAAACCCTAACTTTAAAAGAGAGAAGAGGAGGAAGGGGGGAATACCTATGGTGAAGTATCCTTTTGCTGCTGTAGGGTGTCCTCCTTCTCTTGTGTACTGCTGGGAGTTCCTTCCTTCAAGCCTTCAAGCAATGCTCCAGCCCTCCTCCAAGCTTACTCTCACACTCTCTCACTCAAAGTATAGGTTAAACTACCCTAAGGATGGCTGTCATAGCCTCCAAGTCTCACACAAAGTGCTTCTAAAGTGTCCCCCTTTGCTGAAGTATAAGGGGGTATTTATAGGGATTGAGGGAAAACCCTCAATGGTTGGGATTAAAACCCTAGGGATTGATCCAAGGGCTCTTAGAGATTCTCTTGGGGCTCAAGTAGGTCAAATAAGGCTGAAATTAGGGTTAAATGGCGGCCAAAGGCGAGCAAATCCGAGAAAATAGGATGGGAGCCGCGTCAAGGCTCAAAATAGGAAAGTGGCTCGGGTGACCACCTGGGGCTGGGCGGCTAGCAGCCTGGGCCCAGGCGGCTAGCCGCCCAGGCCTGGGTGGTCACCCGAGGCCATGTCAGCTTCAGCCCATTTTTGACCCTTTCAGCTTCCAAATGTGTTTCAGGGCCCAAATGAACTCCGATTTTGACGAAACGAAAGCCAAAACGACCGTGTTTCGAAGGGGAATGTAATTTGAGTCACTTGAGGGCAAGAAACCCTAGCCATGGCTGCATGGTTGGGTCCTACAAAGGTGGTTAACCGCTATGCCTCACCATCGCTTAGCTTAGGTATGCACATAGGGTCGCACCGAATGCTTTCCAATTCGAAATTCAACCTCCCTAAACATATTTGGGGATGAAATCAAGACCAATCAAGGTCAAATGAGTAGTCATAGAGTGAAAATCATGAGCCAATTCGAGCTAACCCGAAGTAGGTCTTTTAGCCAACCTGAGCCTTAATGAGCCATTCTAATCCCGAACCTTCAATTCATCGTATTGAACCCACAAATACCTCAAATACAACCATATGAACTCCAATTGGCAACTTGGAGATCATTTCAAGGTCAAATGGAAAGTTTGTGATCAAAAAGACGATTATGCCCCTCAAGTCACAAAAGTTCTAATTAGCCCTCGAGATCAACTCCAAATCGAACCAAAATTCATACACACCATCCTTAGGACCCTAGAAACTCAATGCAAAAGACTAGACCCAAAAAGGAGACAAAAAGACACATGCAATGACAAACCCTAGCTAAGGTGGCAAAAATGGGGTGTGACAAACACATATTAAGCAAATTGGTCTATTAAATGGATGGTAGGGCCATGCTCAAACACATAAGGAGCGTGCCAATGGGTCTCATAAGGCGGCAATCCAATTGCGCAACGTAATAAGAATGATTAATTACACAAATTAATTAATTAATTACCGCATGTAATTAATAAATGCACAGTTAATCCACGTCACGTGATTCTCCCAGTGACACAAAAAATACTCCCACATACTCAAATAATAAAAATATAGCCTCTGGAAATTTTAATTTTGCATAAAATAATATTATTTAATTTTTCGGTAAAGAAAAATGCTTAAAAATTAGAAAAATAAAAAATCCAGAAGCTATGGTGGGAGGTGCAGCACACCACGGTGTAGAATAAGACTCACAAAAAATTCTACAATTTTCCAGAAGGCCAAACAACCTCTCACGCGCTCCCACGCCCGCAAGTGAGTGGGTTTTCTAGTATTTTTCAATGTTTTAATTATAAAAAAATATTTCCGGTAATTAAAAAATAATTTAAAAATTATTATAAAATCTAAAATAAATTTTTATGAATTTAGTAAAAAACGGCATGCAAATCGGAGTTATACAGCCTCCACACTCTCTCGCACTCTCCAGTAGGCGAGAGTGGGCTTTGCTGAGAAAGCACTGTTCATCTTCTTCCTCAAGCCAAAAATGCAGCAGTTTTGAATGCTCACAGGCCCAACTTCGCGAGCTCATAACTTTCACATACCATATCAGATTTGCACAAATTTTATGTCTACGGAAAGCCCTCGCGACGTAGTTTAACAACATACCGGATTTATTCAATACCAGCCCCTCACCTCGAGGTATTGTCTGCTCTAGACCAGCACACAATCCGGCCTCACGAGTTTGTCCTTATGGGCCTCATGCCTAAAAGGCGCCTCGCTAAGAGGGTGTCCAGTGCTGTCTTATAAGCCTATCTTAGGCATCGTCCGCAACCGATGTGGGATACTAACATCCCTACCTCGGCGCTGGCATGACCCTGGCTCTGATACCATATTTTTAACAAGTGTCAATCCATGAAGACCAGTTCACATCACTATCTGTGTCCCAGGACAATTCCATGTTTCTTTGCATGCTGTTAAACTTCTCAATTAGTGTTTCTAGCATATGATGGTTCAACACTTCATAGTCCCTGCAACATTTATAGGGCATTCAAGTAAGATGTAAGATCTAAAATGTATCCTTTCATCGATATTTGTACACGATTTGGAACATTATTTCACTTACCTGTATGTACAAATGGCGTGTAGAAGCTGAAAGGAAGCAAGAAGCACAAAGAGTGACCTAACCAAAGTTATTATCCATGCATGTTGCTCAATATCAAGTGTCATAAACCGAAGTGTGGCAACTTCAATCAAGAATGTCGCACATAGCCCTGCATGTGATCGATATCATTTACACACCAATATGAATTAAAATTCCATTTGATCGAGTTTCTGCATTATAAAAGAAAAAAGATGATATACACACCAATATAAAGCCTTGTTCTCACAGTATATGTTTGCTTTGTGTTGGTGAACATGTAGAGCATGAAGATTGAGATGGAGTAGACAAAGAAAGCTTTCATTAATCGTGATTCGAGCAACATGGCATTGTGCAAGGAGAAGAGCTTTTCTAGAGCTATAAACATGCTTGCTTGCTTGCTTTAATTCAAAAGCTTCCTGTAAGTAGAAATGGATGCGTGAGATGAGAAAATTGTTAGTAAAGCTAGTCCAAGCAACCACATTCTTCAAGAAAGATGTGGCTTAAAGAAAACACCAACCTGAGCTGCCAATATTGTCTTTGAGTTTTCAACCAGATGGTCATGGGCTTGTCGAAGCAATTCTTGCCGCTGAAGAAGCTCATCCTATTGTTTGCGGCTGAAATTAGCTAACTGTTGCTGGGTACCCCTGTAAATTTCAAAATTAGAACATATTCAGATGCCTAGCCAAGCAAGAAAGTTATATAGATTTGTTTGTGTGTGTATATATTTGTATATATATATGTGTGTGTGTGTGTGTGTAACTGTCGATATGATAACATGGCTTTGTAATTTGTTTTACCTGCTCTCTTCTAGTGCTTGAGACTGGAATTTAGTTAAGGACCGAAGACCGTCAGGGGCTTTAGATTGCCCATCTAGAAGTATTCCTTCTGCTTATCTAAGGAAACCACTGCCATATTCCCAATATCATCTGCTTTGCTTTGCAAATTTCTCATCTTCGTTGACATTGCATTTCCAACTTTGTTCATCTCCTTCCCTATTTCAGCAGCCTCACTCCTCACGTTACCAATTTCCTTGCCCAGATTGTCATAGGACTCGTGAATTATTGCCATCCCTTCCTTCAATTTTTCCTTCATTTTTTCTTGTCCTTCTTGCAGCTCTGATTGAGAAGCTTCAATTCCCTTAGATTGCTCAAAAACTGCCTCCGAATTCTTCAATACAACCTCAATATGATCTTCAATATTCTTTGAAGTTTGAGCCACTTCTTGGGTTTGAAGATTAATGGAAGTAAAAAAAATCATGGATTTGTTTTGAGCTCTGCATCAGTTGCTCTGATTTCTCTTCTATGTTTTCTAACTTCTCTTCCGCAAATTGGGCTGAATCCTTCAAGTCATTCACTAATCTCTCTGTTTCACACTTGAATGCATCACTCCTGCAATTAGTACAGAATCAAAACCTGGTTAGTCTTCTTTTTTTCTTTTTAATTAAATGGGGTCACCACACACACCCGAACCCCACCTGGGTACCACTAGGGCACAGGGCCTGGTGCTGGTCTTTCTTTTTGATGGGTTGTTCATTAGTACAATAATATAATGTAACACTACCCATTGGAACTGCTTGATTCCTAATCCTACCCAAATCCCATCCCACCTGGATATCAGCCAAGCAATTGTTCGGTGGTAAAACAATCTAGGTATTTTTGTTTTAAAACTTAAATTTTATTATGTAGAAGCGATCATACTTAACTGTAATTGATGACACATGCCATCAGTGTAGAAGAAAAAACTCGCGATATGTCTCATGATCATCTTCCTGAGACAATCTTTCATGTTAGAGTGAGCGCCACGGGAAGGGAATGGGCTTACCCCAGAGTCCTTTTGAAAGCAATCACTGAGATCCCAAGCAAGTCTTCTCTTCTTATCCTCATCAGCAATGATCACTGAGCACCCGGACAAAAGACGTTGATAAGCATTTTGCTGACAGGATTTGGAGCCAACCAACTCTATCCTTTTTTCGGCCTTATTAACTCGTTCAATTCGCTTCTGGTTGTCATGTGCTTCCAAGGAGAATTGAGCGAAACTCCCATCAGAAATTGCCTCGGCCTTTGAAGGAATCCCATGGGAAATAGCCTTGGTTGAAGAACGAGACAACCAATCCCAGGAGTGGCATATTTTGGAAAACGAGATTAAAACTAGCAGCAAAAGAATATGAGTCTGATGAACCATTTTGAGTTTCTCTCCTCATTCGATCAACTTCTTGAAAATGTCACCAATATTCTGAAACCTGCATACATATAGTCAGATTTAATTCGATTAAGGGGGATTAGTCACGTACAAAGCATCTAAAACCTCCTAATATCCTTAAAAAATAAAATAGTAATAAAAAAAAGTGGGAATTATATATAAGACTTGGAAGCTCAAGAATAAGAAGCTGGATGGAGCAGGTTTAATCCAAGACAGACTTGAAAGACCTTAAAGAGATTAAAAAACCAACAAAGAAAATCCATATATGATAGAATTGTAAATTTTTTCACATGATTTTTTTTTTTTTTAATTTTTTATATGTTAAATGATGTTGGCCAAGCCCATTCCATTTATAAATAATAACTTGGGGCCATTCGAGGACTTTCTATACTTCCAAAAACTGTGGTAGGCCCACGAGGTGCACGCTTGCAGTGACGTTTGCATAATGAAGTAATTGGAGGCTTCTAAACTTCGAAATTAAAGCCAAACTCAAAAAATTTCCTCAAAATTATAAGAAATTTTTTTCAGCTTCAAAGTGTTTGAATATTTTTGAATTGAGGCTAAATGACTTTTGCTCCAGATTTTGACTTACATGAAGGTTCAGCGCTACACCAATAGAATATTACAGAACATATACACATACATCCATACATACATATATATAGTGCCTCCCATGGACAGTCATGATTTTATGGGATATCCCGCAAATGATCAAAACTATCGATATATATTATATTGTATGTATAGAAAAAGAGAAAAAGGGAGAGAAGAGAGACCAACCTTCGTCCGTATGTCTCTTCTGCACCGTGGTCTTCTCAGTGCGTCAACCATGAACGAAGGAAGGGAGGCATGAATATATAGAAGGGAGACGTGCATGTAAAGAATAGAAACAGAAATATATGGAAATAGCAAACGGGTAGAAAGTACTAAAATCGGCACGCATAAAGGGGTGAAAAATTGGAAACAAACCATGCGTTTCTTTCCAAAAGGAACATGGCCTTTTGGATTCTTCTCTCATATATATTGGTTTCTCTTTTTTGTTTTTTGTCTTTTCCCTCTTAGGACACAATTCCTATTTGACGAACCAATATAGCCCCACTTTGCTTGACTCTTATTGGTCCGTAACACCACGTGGCCTATATAATAGTTGCATGGAAGTTCTTCTCCCCATTGATTAAGGCCTAGGGGTAAAGCCTTGCAGCCAAAAAAAAAAAAAAAAAAACAAAAAATGTCTTACACCAAAACAAACTACTTATGCCACTTGCCGTGTCACTAAATTATTTTCCTTTTTCAGTGTCCAAAAAATAGAAAACAATGCAAATAAATATTTTTTGAAAGGTATTTTTGAAAATGGATTTTTAATTTTCTTTCAATTAAAAAAAAAAATCCAATTTCAATGAGCATTAAAATAATATTCTTTCAAAAAAATAAAATCACTAAAAATGGTACGTTTCTCCATATTTTTGTCCTTCTTTGAAAACATAGGTTGCAAATTTGTTTTTATGAGAATAGAATCCAATACACCTAATATTTCATTATTTCTCTCTGCATTTGACGTAGTATCACATGCCAATAAAAGCATAGTAATGTTTGAAGCCATGGGACATATGGCAAAAAGTCTCCCCGGCCGGATCAAACTTCAATTTGGGTTATTGAAAAAATTACCCTAGGGTAGGGTAATGCGGTCCCCAAGGTGCAATTACACTTGAAAGTTGTTTTGCATTTCTTATTCTCGATCAGTTGCAGTTAGAAATGAACTCCCAAGTTAATGACCAAGTGCAATTGGGGAGTTGATCTGCTAGCTAGGAAGATTGTAGTTGCATGGTGTTCGCAAAATTGAATATGTGCTATGATTTGGCAGTCTAGCCTATGTTAAGACAGCAGAGTTGTTTTTATGAAGGTGGGGCTAAGAATTTCTTTTCTTTGTGCTACAATAAATCTAACTGTCATATCGATCCCTTCAGCAGCTGGTTGACTTATTTGGATGTCTCTGAAACAGAAACGTCTACAACCATTCTCCTCAAGCCCAAATCATTCAAGCTCTTAAGGCTAATATCTTGGATTTGAATTGGGGGATCAAGTTCTCTGCAGTAATGTCCTTGTATCATGCCGTTGTTGCACAGAGAACGTAACCCTTGTGAGCCAATATTTTGTTATCTCGACTGACAACCAACTGGAGGGGTGATCTTTTTGGCTTCTTTCTACAGCATTGCTTGCTTCACAAGCCATTATTGCATGGGTTCCCATGTTGTAAGTCAATAGGAACAAAAATGCAGGCAAGGCCTTTAATTTAGAATAAAGTGATCGACTTTGATATCTGTCACTAGCTGGAATAAATGTCATCTATACATTTTTTTTTTTTTTTATTGGCAAAAGTGGTAATCCCATTAATTCTCAATTACTCAGAAAAATGAATTGAATGAATGTAAATTTATTGTTTACAAGGAACAGTACATTTCTCATCTGGTTTTTACAGTAACCGTAGTCTAAATTGCCTTTTTCTACAACTATTATTCACCAAAATCAACTAAGCATGAAGGAAGTTCGTGGAGAAGGAAGTCTTTCTATCAATCCTTCCTTATTTTTCCACTCGTAATCTAAAAGAAAATCAAGCTTTGATGCCTGGAATCTGTTTGCCAGTAAGCATGGGCCTAACGCCCTCAATCTGGGATTTGGTAGGGCCTCCTTTATATGTGAGGTGAATGTCACCAATCACCACATTCTGGCATGGAAAACTTGCGCTGCAAACAAGCTTGACGGCAAGCTCAGTCGAGGAAGTGCCACGAATGTTTTTGAAGCTGATTTTGCTGAGCTTAACTTTTGATGGAGTCTGAAGAAAACAAGAGAAAACGCCAAACGATGAAAAGCGTAACTCCATATTTAGTTTGAAAATGAAGAAAACCAGAAGCGACCCAATACAAATTAAGGCTTAAGGCCAAAATTTTGAATGAGGCCATTTTGAATGGAGCCTACGGCCAAAATTTTAAATAAGACCTTAGGCGTTGGGGCTTAAGGCGAGTGGCCTCAATTGCTGTCTTATTGAGCCAGCCCTGAAGAAAACAATATTAAAGCATGATGCAAAGTAAGCCATTTTTGGAAGTACGTACCTTGAGGTCACACTGATTCCATGGGCAGTACTTTTGATCTATAAGGACAGGATTTCCAACATTATTCATGATGATATCCTCAAAATGCATATCAGATGCGACACCAGAGGTGGACTTAGCCCCAGGCCATGATTTTATTCTCACGCCGTTCATCGTGTTGGTGAGGGTGCAGGTCCTAAACGTAATTCCAACCACAGGTTCCTCATTCGGGTACTTGCCAAGACTTCCAATACTGAATCCATGGCCAGGTCCACATGTTACCTTGGTGACAGTTACCTGCCGGGATCCATCGCCAATGGAGATACAATCATCACCAGTTTGTATTTTTGAATCAGTGATAGTGACTCCATTCGACCGTCCAATGTGGATTCCATCGGTGTTGGGGCTGTTTTCTAGGTGCACTGATTGTGAAGTGTTGGAAAGTTATGTTCTTGCAGCCCAGGACATTGACATGGAAGTACTTACTGTCTTTTGAAGTTATGTCAGTGGATAATCGCATTGGTGACAAAGTTGAACCTCATGTTCTGTTTTATTTTTCCAATCACCCAAAAAAAAAAAAAAAAAAAAAAAAAAAACGAAACAAAAACATAAAACAGACAGAGAAGACCCATGTTGTTGGAATCATTTCGTACAAGACTAAAATGGTAGAAATGGGAAAGGTGAAGATCCATATAAGCTTACATTTGCAAGCGGATGGCAATTGCCAGCTTTGGCGCAATTGTTTTGTTTCCAAGCAGTGGCTCCTTGACCATCGAAAGTGCCACCACCCGAAAGTGTAAACCCAACGATATATTGGATAGTAACCCAACCTTCTCCAGTGAATCTGTTGGGATCTGCTGGTGCCTTCATGGTGCCTGCAACTTGAAGCTCAATATGAGCCTTGCAAGGACCAGCCAGGATCACTTGGCGTAATCCAAATGTCCCTGCAGGAACCACAATCTTGCTTGCAGTTGTCGATGCAGCAGGCCGCTTTCCAAGCACTTGTTAGTCCCTTAAAGAAAGAAAAAAAAAAAAAACAATTGAAAAACATCAAAAATGATTTCGGAAAAAAGGAAAAAAAAAATCAAAATAAAAATTCTTAGCATCTTAAATCGAATTGTGCTAACACTGGTGGCATCTGCAGACGTTGCACCATATTTCGTCACATCAAAAACAGCAGACTGAGCTTCTGTGACACATGCGATCAATAACAACAGGGAAATTGATGTAATGTTCAACTTGATAGCCATATTCAGATCTTCTTCTTCTTCTTCTTCTCTGTTTGATTGTTTGGAAAAGAAGGTATCACTCTGTCCATCAAGGACGACATTTATAGTGTAGAAGGAATTCTCAGTACCACTAAAAATTGCGACTAATTTTTCGCTAATTGTTTTGAGGTGTGTACATGGTTGTGTTATTTGTGGTTCAACTTCCTTTCTATTATTAGCTTGCTTTATTTTCCTAGCAATTGGTATTGAGAAATAGCTACTCAGAAAATTGCTCTCAAGGATGGCTTGATTTGTTTGATTTGCAGTCAACATAAATCAATAATCCATGCCCAATGTTCTACTTAATGTGATGTGATGACAGAGAGAGAGAGAGAGAGAGAGAGGGGTGTTTGATGAATGTGTTGAGAGAGAGGGAAGTGGACCTGATGGTGATTCTAATTTGAAGATTTGCGGACCCCAAATCCAGATCCAACATTATATACTCCAATTGAGGTATCCACAAGCAGCAACGTGACATGTCCATTAAAAGTTTCTAATGCCACAGCTAGAGCTTTGTGGGCTGTTACTCTTTCCTTCGATTGAGGGGTTATGAGGAATAACTTCCGCAATGAACTCTGAAATGTTTGGTTTTATATTTGAAAAACAGTTTTTTTTTCAAAAATTATACTTGGAGAAGATTTGATTTTTATTATTATTATTATTTTTTAAAGGTGCGGCAATTGTCACCCCCCAATTTTCTTTGCACTCCCATTTATTTTAAACTTCTCGAGTCTTTATGAAAAATATAAAAAGTTTTCATAAAAACTGATAGCATTGTCCATTAGAAAATGTCATTTTGAATAATTTCATAGAATAAAGTTTTTTCAAATCAAATTTATCGAATGGTGAGTAGAGCTTGGTCATTATATTATATATAGTCCGTTATTTCACTTTAGGATTTCCTACAAGTTGTCACTAAAATACTATTTATTAGAGGAAGTTTGGGATTCTATGTCAACCCACTAAATCAACCATTAACCAACAACGACGTGAAAAGAAAAGAGAAGAAAGAATAGTGTTTTAGCGTCGCAAAGAGAGATTACTAGGACTACTTCATGTTTGGGTCTTTGGGGCAGGTAAGCCCTGTTCTATTTTCACTTCCACATTTACCTTTAAATAAACAGGATTTTCACTAATCTAGTACACATTGGACCATTCGAAGTAATTTGTTGACAAAACATGTTTTGTCATAACAAAACATTGGCCAAATGGTCAACACATGCATCCCACTAAACCACTCAAGTGAGATTGCGAAACATTGGCCAAATGGTCCAATGTGTCTACACATCCCATGCCCAATCTTGGTATCTAATGAAGAGCCAGATCAAGGGATAAACAATGCAGTCTAAGGGTGTTCATGGTTTTGGTTAAAACCGAAAACCAAATTGAACCAAATCGAATTGGTCGGTTTGGTTTGGTTTTTTTGTCATTAGGTTTGATTTTGGTTCCAATTTTAGAAAACCGAATTAAATTGGTTTGGTTTTGGTTTTCATGTTTAAAAAACCAAACCAAACCGAAAAACCAAAAAAAAAAAAAAAAATCTATCTATCATATATATATATATATATATATATATATATATATAAAATTTTATATATTACATATTAAATTTAGTTTGTAATTTTTCTATTCTAATAAGGGAAGAATAGTTAATAGATTTAAAATAAACTTAGTTTGTAAATTTTCTATTCTAATAAGGTTAGAATAGGTAATAGATTCAAAATAATAGTATACTATTGGAAGAAAGACGTTTGAATGAGCTTATTTTTGTAGATTTTAACTTTCTTATTGTTTTTCCTTTGTTAAACTAGCTATTAATGTTATGTGAGATATTGGCACGTATTATATTGGAGATTTGAACTTGTATTTACACAAGTTAATACTTTTCCATTTTGATATAATGTTTAATGCTTTTTTTAGTTTCTAATGTAATGATTTTATAAAAAAATATTTTTATTTGGAGTTTGGCTTGTCATTTTTTCCATTTTCAATTATTTGTTACTACTTGATTGGATAAAACCAAAACCAAACCGAACCAAACCGAAATTTTATGGTTTGGTTTGGTTTGGTTTTTTTATAGTATGGTTTGGTTTTAGTTTGGGGAAAAAAAAAAAAAAAAACCAAAGTATAATGGTTTGGTTTGAAATCTACCCTAAAACCGAACCAAACCGAACCACGAACACCCCTACAATGCACTAGCATCTCAGGATTCGGTTGAGTGTGAGTGTTTTAAAGCGGTACATAATCTGGGCATTCGAAGTAATTTGTTGACAAAACAAGTTTATTTTTGAACTACTTGAATGCTGGTTTTTCAGCTGAGATCCCCTACTTGAGGAAAATTTAAGTGAAGCTATGGAAGAAGCAGGATTAGTCCCCAACATCAAAGTTGTGCATCAATATCGTATATAAAGAAATAGGTTAATTAGGGAGGAAGCGAGTAAAGTGATGGAAGTTGGAGATCAATTTGGTTTGAATTTCGGACAACATAGAGTTGATTGGTTTAATCAGATCTGTGATTTTGAGGAAAAGGAATGGGATAAGCAGGAGGAAGGTAATGTAGTGTTGTGAGTCTAGTGAATGGGTTAGGCAGGAGAATTTTGTCGTGGAATGTGAGTTTGTGAGGGTTATGGGAAGGATTGAGATAAAATAGGGCAGTGCATTATTGATCAAGGAGGATCTGAGTTGTGTTTTTCGGAATCGTGTATGTCCCTAATGATGTGATTGCTCGGAAGGAAGTATGGGTTGAGTTTCGTTTTAGATGGTTTAGCTTACTTCGTGTTTAATTTAGAGGGATAATTTTATTGGAAATCTCTTCATTGAAAGAAACTGAGAGTTTATGGAAGCAGAGTTATCTATTGATGTGATTGTTGTTAGAAATATTAGGGTAAAGCTTCAAAACTTTTATTTGATGAGGCTTTAGTGTAGGTATAAACCTTATGACTGTTGGGCTACAAGCCCAATTGATTTGACTGTTACAATTTTAATTACACTAGCCGTTAGGGTATTAAAGCGTAAAAACGGTCAGACCTAGATGCCTATATAAAGGCATACATCAGGAGACTTTAGACAAATCAGACACACATACGTTCTTCTCTTCTCTTCTCTCTACAGCATATTTTCCCTATATTTTTTCTTTATATTTTCACATATTTTGGAGCAACCGATCGAGGACGGTTCATATTACTATTCTCGTTAACGTACTCATAGAAAAGCTAGCTGTGAGCTTTTGGGGTTATATCTTGGAGGTGTTGTCGTCCGCCAGAACCTGTACGTAGAGAGGCGATAATTCCTTTAGGACAGCGTGAGCACACGTGCCTTCCCACAGCCAGCTATTCTAACTTTATCTCTTTAATTTTCTCTCATGTTATTATGCTTTATAATTTTAATTGTCATTACTTGTGTGATTTGATATTTTATATTGTGAAATTTTTCAATTTCTATTAATTATTTGAACATTTAGATCAATTACACAGAAATTTTCCCAACAATTGTTAGAGGTGTTAGAATTTCATGATTTTCCCATCTGGCTTATAGGGGAGGGAAGTCGGTTTAGGGTGGTTTTCTTTTAGCATCTTGCTAAAATTGGATGCTTGTGTTTAACTTGGTGTTGTAATTGGGCGGTGGCTTTTGTTTGTGATTGTAATAGCCTGTTTTTAATTAATAAAATGGTTTTCTTTTGCTGATCAAAAACAAAAAAAATATCGTATATAAAGAAAGAAAGGTTAGAATTGCAGAGTATTGAATATAATTGAAAGATTCACACTATAGTGGTCTGTTTGGCTTCTCGAACATATGACCTTTTGCATGTGAATTGTGACAAGATGAACAACTAGAAAATTTGCTGGAACCATTTAAGATGGAATGGGAATTAAATGATTCATTTCTTTGTGTCTGATATGTACTGCTGGATTCAATGATCAAATTAAATTTACGTGGTAAAAATCTAAACCGACAGATGTGGGAGTTTCATGGGCCTGCCTCACCTGCAGATTTGCTAGTGATCCAATAACCATAGGTGGTTAATATTCTAAATTTGCAGATGTGGGAATGTATCTTTCATCGATATGATTTGTGTAAATATAGTATAAAGAATCTGAGTACTTTTTTAGAACAAAAACGTAACTTCGTTTCAAATTTGGGAAACATGGACCGAGAGATAATAAAAAAAGAACTGCTAATGTGGCTAGATCTGTAAACACACAAACACAAGCAAGTGTGCGTGCACGATTACTCCTATTTTAAGTAAAACCAAATGTGAATATACATATATATATATATAGTGATAGTACAATTCCTGTTGGATTTTGCTCGAAACTAATTGTTGAACGACTAAAAAAATTCAATGTCGTAAACGAGGGCGGAGATCATATCTTCTAGGAATTATAGTGGTCACTATTGAATTCTCTCCAACTTCTTCTGGAAATTTGTAGTCAGTGTCTTTAAGAGTGTCAACATCTTCCAGTAATTCAGTGTCAATCCATGAAGACCAGTTCACATTACTATCTGTATCCCAGGACAATTCCATGTTTCTTTGCATGCTGTTAACCTTCTCAATTAGTGTTTCTAGCATATGATGGTTCAACACTTCATAGTCCCTGCAACATTTATAGGGCATTCAAGTAAGATGTAAGATCTAAAATGTATCCTTTCATCGATATTTGTACACGATTTGGAACATTATTTCACTTACCTGTATGTACAAATGGCGTGTAGAAGCTGAAAGGAAGCAAGAAGCACAAAGAGTGACCTAACCAAAGTTATTATCCATGCCTGTTGCTCAATATCAAGTGTCATGAACCGAAGTGTGGCAACTTCAATCAAGAATATCGCACATAGCCCCGCATGTGATCGAGATCATTTACACACCAATATGCATTAAAATTCCATTTGATCGAGTTTCTGCATTATAAAAGATAAAAGATGATATACACACCGATATAAAGCCTTGTTCTCACAGTATATGTTCGCTTTGTGCTGGTGAACATGTAGAGCATGAAGATTGAGATGGAGTAGACAAAGAAAGCTTTCATTAATCGTGATTCAAGCAACATGGCATTGTGCAAGGCGAAGAGCTTTTCTAGAGCTATAAACATGCTTACTTGCTTTAATTCAAAAGCTTCCTGTAAGTAGAAATGGATGCGTGAGATGAGAAAATTGTTAGTAAAGCTAGTCCAATCAACCACATTCTTCAAGAAAGATGTGGCTTAAAGAAAACACCAACCTGAGCTGCCAATATTGTCTTTGAGTTTTCAACCAGATGGTCATGGGGCTTGTTGAAGCAATTCTTGCCGCTGAAGAAGCTCATCCTATTGTTTGCGGCTGAAATCAGCTAACTGTTGCAGGGTACCCCTGTAAATTTCAAAATTAGAACATATTCAGATGCCTAGCCAAGCAAGAAAGTTATATAGATTTGTTTGTGTGTGTATATATATGTGTGTGTGTGTATGTAATTGTCGATATGATAACATGGCTTTCTAATCTGTTTTACCCGCTCTCTTCTAGTGCTTGAGACTGGAATTTAGTTAAAGACCGAAGACCTTCAAGGGTTTTAGATTGCCCATCTAGAAGTTCCTTCTGTTTATCTAAGGAAATCCCTGCCATATTCCCAATATCATTTGCTCTGCTTTGCAAGTTTCTCATCTTCGTTGACCTAGCATTTCCAACTTTGTTTATCGCCTTCTCTATTTCAACAGCCTCACTCCTCACGTTACCGATTTCTTTGCCCAGATTGTCATAGGACTCGTGAATTATTGCCATCCCTTCCTTCAATTTTTCCTTCATTTTTTCTTCTCCGTTCTGCAGCTCTGGTTGAGAAGCTTTAATTCCCTTCGATTGCTCAAAAACTGCCTCCGAATTCCTCAATACAACCTCAATATGATCTTCAATATTCTTTGAAGTTTGACCCACTTCTTGGGTATGAAGATAAATGGAAGTCAAAAAATCATGGATTTGTTTCTAGCTCTGCATCAGTTGCTCTGATTTCTCTTCTATGTTTTCTAACTTCTCTCCGCAAATTGGGCCGAATCCTTCCAAGTCATTCACTAATCTCTCTGTTTCACGCTTGAATGGTCACTCTACAGTTAGTACAAAATCAAAACCTAGTTAGTCTTCTCTTTTTTCATTTTAATTAAATGAGGTCACTACACACACCCGAACCCCAACTGGGTACCACTAGGCCACAGGGCCTAGTGCCAGTCTTTCTTCTTCATTGGTTGTTCATTAGTACAATAATATAATGTAACACTACCCATTGAAACTGCTTGATTCCTAATCCTACCCAAATCCTATCCCACCTGGATATCAGCTAAGCAATTGTTCGGTGGTAAAAAATTCAAAGTATTTTTGTTCTAAAAGTTAAATTTTATTAAGTAAAAGCGATCATACTTAACTGTAATTGATGACACATGCCATCAGTGTAGAAGAAAAAATCGCGATATGTCTCACGAGCTTCTTCCTTCAATTTAATGAGACAATCCTTCATGTTAGAGTGAGTGCCACAAGAAGGGAATGGGCTTCCCCCAGAGTCGAGTCCTTTTGAAAGCAATCACTAAGATCCCAAGCAAGTCTTCTCTTCTTCTCCTCATCAGCAATAATCACTGAGCACCCGGACAAAAGACCTTGATAAGCATTTTGCTGACAGGATTTGGAGCCAACCAACTCTAACCTTTTTTTGGCCTTGTCAACTCGTTCAATTCGCTTCTGGTTGTCATGAGCATCCAAGGAGAATTGAGCGAGACTCCCATCAGAAATTGCCTTGACCTTTAAAGGAATCCCATTGGAAATAGCCTCGGTTGAAGAACGAGACAACCAATCCCACGAATGGCATCTTTTGGAAGGCGAGATTAAAACTAGCAGCAAAAGAATATGAGTCCAATGAACCATTTTGAGTTTCTCGCCTCACTCAACTTTTTGAAAATGTCACCAATATTCCGAAACCTGCATACATATAGTCAGATTTAATTCGATTAAGGGGGATTAGTCAGCGCAAGGCATTTGAAACCTCCTAATATACTCTAAAATAAAATAATAATAGAAAAAGTGGGAATTATACATAAGACTTGGAAGCTCAAGAATAGGAAGCTGGATGGAGGAGGTTTAATCCAAGACAGAGTTGAAAGACCTTAAAGAGATTAAAAGACCAACAAAGAAAATCCATATATCATAGAATTGTAAATTTTTTCGCACGATTTTTATTTTTATTTTTTATATGTTAAATGATGTTGGGCAAGCCCATTCCATTTATAAATAAAAACTTGGGGCCATTCATGGACTTTCTATACTTCCAAAAACTGTGGTGCGCCCACGAGGTGCACGCTTGCAGTGACGTTTGCATAATGAAGTAATTGCAGGCTTCTAAACTACGAAATTAAAGCCAAACTCAGAAAATTTCCTCAAAATTAAAAGAAACTTTTTTCAGTTTCAAAGTGTTTTTATATTTTTGAATTGAGGCTAAATGACTTTTGCTCCAGATTTTGACTTACATGAAGGTTCAGTGCTACACCAATAGAATAATATAGAACCCATACATACATATATGTAGTGCCTCTCATGGACAGTCATGATCTTACGGGATATCCCACATATGATTAAAACTATCGATATATTTTATATTGTGTTGAACAGAACGGAGGGAATCCAAAACTGGGCCTAATCCAAATGTCCCTTTAGGAACCACAATCTTGCTTGCAGTTGTCGATGCACAGGCATCTTTCCAAGCCTTTGTTAGTCCCTAAAAGAAAGGGAAAAAAAAAAAAATGCAAAACATCAAAAATGATTTCAGAAAAAAGAAAAAAAAAAGTCAATATAAAAATTCTAAGCATCTTAAATCGAATTGTGCTAACATTGGTGGCATCTGCAGATGTTGCACCATATTTCGTCACATCAAAATCACCAGACTGAGCTTCTATGACGCATGCGATCAATAACAACAGAGAAATTGATGTAAGTTTCAACTTGATAGCCATATTCAGATCTTCTTCTTCTTCTTCTTCTCTGTTTGATTGTTTGGAAAAGATGGTATCCCTCTGTCCATCAAGGACGACATTTATAGTGTAGCAGGGATTCTCAGCACCACTAAAAATTACAACTAATTTTTCGCTAATTGTTTTGAGGTGTACATGGTCGTGTTATTTGTGGTTCAAATTCATTTCTATTATTAGCTTACTTTTGTAAAATCCATGTTTTTAATGTTGTCATATTCCGTGTCAAAATATGGTTGAGTCTTGGGTTGATTGAAGATTGATGAAGTTGCAAAGTTGAGACAAAGTGTGAAGTTTAAAGCTTCGACTCACAATTATTCTTAGGAAAGGTAAGTGACTGTAGAAGCTTAAGTTTTAATGTTTAAAAATCATTTTAAATCATTTTCAATATTTCTTTATTTATAAAAATGGTTTTGAAAAAGAATTTTTAGCTTCTGAGGTTTTTCTACCTAGGTGGATCGATCCGTGGCTTATGTGGATTGATCCATGGTATTTTAAAAAAGCAGATTTTGCTACTGCCTAGGTAGATCGATCCATGGTTTTGGTAGATCGATCCATACTGCTCTAGAAATGCAATTTTGATTCTGTCAATGTGGATTGATCCGGCATGACCTTGGATCGATTCGGGCTCGTAAGAAACAGATTTTAAAGTTTTAAAACTTGCCTTTTTAATTAATACCAAAACATGGTACAACCACTTGGGGTTTCTTAGACTATATAATAGAGTCTTTTATCATTGAGAGGGTGAAGCAAGCCTCTCTCTATTAGGGTTTTCATTGTTCATCTTCTTAAAACCTCTCTAGAGCACTTTAACCTAGGTTTTTCACTCATATGCTTTAGAGACCTTCAAACCACACACCATTCACAACCTTGGATGATTGTGAAACCGTTGCGACGGTGATCGAGCTTGCGAGTTCGTGATTGAAGGCATCACTATGAAAGAGGTTAGTTGCGACCAAAGCCGTGACAACGGAGATCGATCATGTGTGATCGTGGGAGTGAAGGCAACTGCAAGAGTCCTTCTGTGGTCTGTAAGTGTGTTTTGTACCCGTTGATTTCATAGTGGATTACCTTCAACTGGACGAGGTCCTGTGGTTTTTCCCATCTAGGGTTTTCCACGTAAAAATCTCTTGTGCCATTCTTAATTGCTCTTATGCTTGCTGTGAGACTGATTTATTTGTGGTAAAAGAGATTAATTGAATTGAAATCAAAATTGGGTAAGATTTATACACCAAACCTATTCAACCCCCCTTCTAGGTATTGTAGGCTTGGTAAAACCAGAATTTCAGCTTTATTTTCCTTGCAATTGGTATTGAGAAATAGCTACTCAGAAAATTGCTCTCAAGGAAGGCTTGATTTGTTTGATTTGCAGTCAACATAAATCAATAATCCTTGCCCAATGTTCTACTTAATGTGATGTGATGAGAGAGAGAGAGAGAGAGAGAGAGAGAGAGAGAGAGAGGGGTGTTTGATGAATGTGTTGAGAGAGAGGGAAGGGGACCTGATGGTGATTCTAATTTGAAGATTTGAGGACCCCAAATCCAGATCCAACATTATATACTCCAATTGAGGTATCCACAAGCAGCGACGTGACATGTCCATTAAAAGTTTGTAATGCCACAGCTAGAGCTTTGTGGGCTGCTACTCTTTCCTTTTATTGAGGCCTTATGAGGAATAACTTCCGCAAAGAACTCTGAAATGTTTGGTTTTATATTTGAAAAACAGTTTTTTTCAAAAATTATACTTGGAGAAGATTTGATTTTTTTTTTTTCTTTTAGGCTCTATTTGGTTTGTGGATTTTATCAAGGAAAAAATGTAAAATAGAAGGAATTGTACTTTTCTTTATTTGGTTGCAATGGAAAATTAGAAGAAAAAGAAGAATTGGTATTATTTTCGCTTGATATGATTTTATCTTTTCCTTTCATTTTTTTTCCTCCTTATTTTTTTTCCCTTCTTTTTTTTTTCCTTGATAGAATCCATGAAGCAAATAGAGGGTTAAGGTGTGGCAATTGTCACCCCTCAATTTTCTTTGCACTCCCATTTATTTTATTAAAGGAAGTTTGGGATGAAAACCCCAGCTCTATGTCAACCCACTAAATCAACCATTAACCAACAACGACTGTGAAAAGAAAAGAGAAGAAAGAATAGTGTTTTAGTGTCGCAAAGAAAAATTACTAGGACTACTTCATGTTTGGGTCTTTTGGGGTAGGTAAGCCATGTTCTATTTTCACTTCCACATTTACCTTTAAATAAACAGGATTTTCACTCGTCTAGTACACATTGGACCATTCGATGTAATTTGTTGACAAAACATATTTTGTCATAACAAAACATTGGCCAAATGGTCCAACGTGTCTACACATCAAGGGATAAACGTGCCCAATCGTGGTATCTAATGAAGAGCCAGATCAAGGGATAAACAATGCACTAGCATCTCAGGATTCCGTGGAGTGTGAGTGTTTTAAAGCGGTACATAATCTGGGCATCCGAAGTAATTTGTTGACAAAACAAGTTTATTTTTGAACTACTTGAATGCTGGCTTTTCAGCTGAGATCCCCTACTTGAGGAAAATTTAAGTGAAGCTATGGAAGAAGCAGGATAAGTCCTCAACATCAAAGTTGTGCATCAATATCGTATATAAAGAAAGAAAGGTTAGAATTGCTGAGAATTGAATATAATTGAAAGATTACACTATAATGGTCTGTTTGGCTTCTCGAACATATGACCTTTTGCATGTGAATTGTGACAAGATGAATCAGTGGTAAATTTGCTGGAACCATTTAAGATGGAATGGGAATTAAATGATTCATTTCTTTGTGCCTGATATGTACTGCTGGATTCAATGATCAAATTAAATTTACGTGGTAAAAATCTAAACTGACAGATGTGGGAGTCCTCACCTACAGATTTGCTAGTGATCCAATAACCATAGGTGGCTAATATTCTAAATTTGCAGGTGTGGGAATGTATCTTTCAAATTGCACCACCAACAAATATGATTTATGTAAATATAGTTTAAAGAATATGAGTACTTTTTTAGAACAAAAAGGTGATTTGGTTTCAAATTTGGGAAACATGGACCGAGGGATAATGAAAAAAATTGCTAATGTGGCTAGATCTGTAAACACACAAACACAAGCGTGTGCGCGTGCACAATTACTCCTATTTTAAGTAAAACCAAAATGTATATATATATATAGTGATAGTACAATTCCTGTTGGATTTTGCTCAAAACTAATTGTTGAACGACTAAAAAAATTCAATGTCGTATACGAGGGCGGAGATCATATTTTCTAGGAATTATAGTGGTCACTATTGAATTCTCCCCAACTTCTTCTGGAAATTTGTAGTCAGGGTCTTTAAGAGTGTCAACATCTTCCAGTAATTCTGTGTCAATCCATGAAGACCAGTTCACATCACTATCTGTATCCCAGGAAAATTCCATGTTTCTTTGCTTGCTGTTAACCTTCTCAATTAGTGTTTCTAGCATATGATGGTTCAACACTTCATCGTCCCTGCAACATTTATAGGGCATTCAAGTAAGATGTAAGCTCTAAAATGCATCCTTTCATCGATATTTGTACACGATTTGGAATATTATTTCACTTACCTGTATGTACAAATGGCGTGTAGAAGCTGAAAGGAAGCAAGAAGCACAAAGAGTGACCTAACCAAAGTTATTATCCATGCCTGTTGCTCAATAGCAAGTGTCATGAACCGAAGTGTGGCAACTTCAATCAAGAATGTTGCACATAGCCCTGCATGTGATAAATATCATTTACACACCAATATGAATTAAAATTCCATTTGATCGAGTTTCTGCATTATGAGAGATAAAAGATGATATACACACCGATATAAAGCCTTGTTCTCACAGTATATGTTTGCTTTGTGCTGGTGAACATGTAGAGCATGAAGATTGAGATGGAGTAGACAAAGGAAGCTTTCATTAATCGTGATACGAGCAACATGGCATTGTGCAAGGTGAAGAGCTTTTCTTGAGCTACAAACATGCTTGCTTGCTTTAATTCAAAAGCTTCCAATAAGTAGAAATGGATGCGTGAGATGAGAAAATGGTTAATAAAGCTAGTCCAAGCAGCCACATTCTTCAAGAAAGACGTGGCTTAAAGAAAACACCAACCTGAGCTGCTAATAGTCTCTTTGAGTTTTCAACCAGATGGTCATGGGCTTGTTGAAGCAGTTCTTGCCGCTGAAGAAGCTCATCCTGTTGTTTGCAGCTGAACTCTGCTAACTGTTGCAGGGTACCCCTGTAAATTTCAAAATTAGAACATATTCAGATGCCTAGCCAAGCTAAAAAGTTACTTTGATTTGTGCGTGTGTATATTATATATGTGTGTGTGTATGTAATTGTCGATATGATAACATGGCTTTGTAATCTGTTTTACTTGCTCTCTTCTAGTGCTTGTGACATGAATTTAGTTAAGGACTGAAGACCGTCAAGGGCTTTAGATTGCCCATCTAGAAATTCCTTCTGCTTATCTAAGGAAACCCCTGCCATATTCCCAATATCATCTGCTTTGCTTTGCAAATTTCCCATCTTCATTGACATAGCATTTCCAACTTTGTTTATCTCCTTCCCTATTTCAACAGCCTCACTCCTCACGTTACCAATTTCTTTGCCCAGATTGTCATAGGACTCGTGAATTATTGCCATCCCTTCCTTCAATTGTTTCTTCATTTTTTCTTGTCCTTTCTGCAGCTCTGATTGAGAAGCTTCAATTCCCTTAGATTGCTCAAAAACTGCCTCCGAATTCTTCAATACAACCTCAATATGATCTTCAATATTCTTTGAAGTTTGAGCCACTTCTTGGGTTTGAAGATTAATGGAAGTCAAAAAAATCATGGATTTGTTTCGAGCTCTGCATCAGTTGCTCTGATTTCTCTTCTATGTTTTCTAACTTCTATTCCGCAAATTGGGCTAAATCCTTAAAGTCATTCACTAATCTCTCTGTTTTGGTGCTTGAATGCGTCACTCCTGCAATTAGTACAAAATCAAAACCTGCTTAGTCTTCTTTTTTTCTTTTTAATTAAATGGGGTCACTACACACACCCGAAACCCCAACTGGGTACCACTAGGCCACGGGGCCTGGTGCTAGTCATTCTTTTTCATTGGTTGTTCATTAGTACAATAATATAATGTAACACTACCCATTAAAACTGCTTGATTCCTAATCCTACCCAAAACCCATCCCACCTGGATATCAGCTAAGCAATTGGTCGGTGGTAAAAAAAATATAAGTATTTTTGCTTTAGAAGTTAAATTTTATTATGTAAAAGCGATCATACCTAACTGTCATTGATGACACATGCCATCAGTGTAGAAGAAAAAATCGTGATACGTCTCACGAGCATCTTCCTTCAATTTAATGAGACAATCCTTTATGTTAGAGTGAGCGCCACAGGAAGGGAATGGGCTTCCCCCAGAGTCAAGTACTTTTGAAAGCAATCACTAAGATCCCAAGTGTAAAAGATCAAACTTTCGTTTTTACATTGTGTCAGAGCCTATGGGTTGCTTTTTATCCTAATTTGGTATTCTTTTCATATCCTCGTTCTCATGGCCACCATCTCCAGCAACCCCAACTCTTCTCCTAACAATACCTCTGGTGAATCTCATACTGTCAATTCCCAACCTATTATTTCTGCTGATAACCACAATCATCTTTTTTATCTTCATCCTTCTGATAATCCCGGTCATATTCTAGTCTCTTCACCTTTACATGGTGACAATTATCACACATGACACCGGGCAATAAAAATGGCTCTTTCAGCAAAGAACAAACTGGGTTTCGTTGATGGTTCTATTCCTCAACCTAATCACTCTTCCAATGACTTTGCTTCATGGTCTCGCTGCAATAACATGGTTCTATCCTGGCTCCTTAATGCTATTTCTGCTGACCTTCATGATAGTATCATTTATGTTGATACTGCTGTTGCTGTTTGGCGTGACTTAAAGGAGCGTTTCTCTCATGGTAATGCTGTGCAAATCTTCAAAATCCAGCGTGATATTATTCAACATTTGCAAGAACAATCCTATGTTTCAGCTTATTTCACAAAATTGAAAGCTCTCTGGGATGAATTATCATCCTATCACACTTTTCCCATCTGTTCTTGTGGTGCTATGACATCCCATGTTAATCTCCAACTCCAAGAAAAATTGATGCAGTTTCTTATGGGGCTCAATGACTCTTATTCATCTATTCGGAGTCAGATTCTTCTGATGGAACCTTTTCCTACTATTAACAAAGCCTATAGCCTTGTGTTTCAAGAAGAACACCATCGAATGTTACATGTTCTTCCCGTTTTACCTTCGGATGGTGTTATTGTGGCTACTGTTGATCACAATCATGTTGCTCCAACTGTTAATGCTGTTGGTAGACATCCTCGTGACAACCATTTGAGGCCTCATTGTGACCGACCAAAGTGTGACTACTGTGGCAAATTAGGCCACACTAAAAATCGTTGCTATGCTCTCCACAGCTTTCTCCACATACTGCCAACAATGTTCAGTCCTCTCCTTTGGACACACCTGGCCCCTCATCTGCACCTACTTTTACTCCAGAACAGTATACTTAATTGCTTTCCTTGATCTCTCTGGGTACTACTAATCCTAGTGCTAACCTTGCTGGTAAGGATTCTCACTCTTCTCCTTCTTATTCTCGTCCTTCAATTATAGATATGAGGGCCACCAATCACATGGTTTCTTCTTTAAGTTCTTTTACTAAGCTCCATCCAACATCTACCCATAAACCAGTGCAATTACCTACTGGTGCTCTTGTTCCCTGTGAGCGCCACGCCCTAAACCATATAGCTCAAGAATACGCATTAGACTCAAAGGACTAACACGGAGAGGATTCGCCACCCAATAATGGGAACGAGTGAACCCTAGTAGGGTCTAGCTCGTCATAACTAGAGATTCGGGTTCAGAGCTAGGGTACGCAGCTGGGAAGGTGTTAGGCACCCAACCACGCTCGGTTGGAACCGGCCCCTACATATGATTAATGGCTTTAATTAACCTAAATGCTCAATTAAAATTAACCCTAAATTATGCAATAATGGCAGCACATTGTCACACCCCATTTTTGTCACCTTAGCTAGGACATATCATTTCATGTAGGATTGTGAGTCCTTTTCAAGTCTAGTCTTTTGCATTGAGTTTCTATGACGTTGAATATCATGTGTATGAATTTTGAAGTGATTTGGAGTTCATCTTGATAGTCAATAAGAACTTTTGCGACTTTAAGGGTATAATCGTCTTTTAAGCCGTATATTTTCCATTTGACCTTGAAATGAATCCCGAGTCATTCCCTTGAGTTCATATGGTTATATAGAGTCTATATATAGGGTCAATTTCATGAATTAATGGTTTAAGATCAATTCGGCTCATAACGGTTCGAGCTGGCTAAAAGTACCCTTTCTTGGTTTGCTCAAATTGACTCATAAGACCCAACCAATTTTCTATCATTTAACTTCAATTGGGCTTTATTTACATCCTAAATATGTTTAGAAAGATTGAATTTCGATTGGGAAAGCATTTGGTTCGACCTTGTGTACAAACCCAGCTTAGCGACAGTGAGGCACCATGGTTAACCACCTTTGTAAAACCTAACCATGCACCCATGGTTGAGGATTTTTGTCCTAAAATGCTTGAAAATATGTTCCCCTTCAAAACACGGTCGTTTTGGCTTTTATTTCGTCAAAATCGGACTTAATTTGAACATTTTAGGACTTCTGAAGCAAGAAGGAGTCAAAACCGGAGTGAAAATAAGAGACCCTCAGGTAACCGTCCGGGGCTGGACGGTCAGCCATCCAAGGCCAGACGGCTAACCGTCCAGGCCTAGTTGGTCACCCGAGGAGTCCGTCTTCAACTTGAATTCTGACTCCTCTCTCCCTCTTTTGACGGTTTCCTCCGCTAAAACAACTTGTTTTCTCTTAGAAGTGTGTAAGTTTGAGTTGATTGAGCACCAAGAGAGTCTCTAATAGCCCTAGGATCATTATTTAATGAATTAATCTTAGCCATTGGTTTAGGGGGTCAGTTCTCTATATAAAGGACATGATATTCAGCACATAGGGGGGGAATTGCACTTTATACTTAGAGAGAGAGGGAGCTACGAGTTTGGAGAGCTAGAAGGACATCAAGAGGAGGCTCTTCAACCCCAAGCAAGTAAGGAAACAAGAAGTTTAAAGACAAGGAAGAGTCTACAAGAGGTAAGCATGTCTATTTAATGCTGAACATGAGTTCTCTACTTCTCTTTCTCCTTCCTCTTCTATGATAGTCCTAGTGCATGACATAACTCCACATGTTAGGTTAGTTCAATGTTTTTAGGATACATTATGAATGATTTTAAGATGATTTATGACTTTATATGCTTGATAATCCCTAGTTTACTAAGGATTGAATAGCCTTACTCTTTCTATCTTCTTAAATCATGCATAGTTCACATGTTTAGGTTGCTGTGATAATTATCATGAATTGATGCTCCTGTTAGTTAATATATGTTAAATGAATGATATTCATGATGATTTGAGCATGTGTTAGAGTCGTTTCATAGGTTTTAATGCATGGTTGTGAAATTAGGGTTTCGATAACCCTGAATTCGCACAAGTTTCATACAACATGCTTAGCTTAACTTTTTGAGTTGCTTCTCATCCTTTTCTAAGAATGATTATCCTTTTCGTTGAGTGAGGTTTCGCATGAGAGCTTTCTGTGATGTGTTTAAGCATGAAATCACTTCTATTGTGTTCTAATATATATATTTTACGTAGGATATGATAATTGCGCCTCCCCATAACGACTTTTTTTACGTGAAATTATCTTAGGATAGTTTCGCTTAAGAAAGCTCGCCGCAGGAAGGCCTATTTTCATATTTTACCTAAAATATCATCTTTTTGGTTAGAATGGGATTTGCTATTATGTTTATTGATATTATTGAGGTCTCTCATAATTGTTAGAGTGTCTTTTATAGGTTTTTATGCATGTTAGTTAGGTCATTGCATGTCGGTTTGAGTTAGGGTCTTTAGTTATTCATTATTCTTGTTATTTGCAAGATAAATAGATGATTTTAGGCCTTGTCATGGTTCTGTCCAGATTAGTATATTGCTCTCTTTGCATGATTTGGTGCACTTGTAAGAGTGCAAACAGGTACAATGCTTGTCCTATTGCAAATAGGGCCGCTATGGCTTGAAATGGCTAATGCTTGGAGCTTTTGCGCTCAAGTAGGTGGGGTATGACGTGCCCTAATTCACTTTTCTTTTCTTATTCTTTCTCTTCTCCCTCCTAGGGTTACTTCTTAATACGAACATATGGTGATTATCAAAGGTTTCCTTTATCAATAAAATTCTGGTTTTCTATCAAGGTTTTTTTCTTGTGGAAGTTTTCGATTTTGGACTAAATCAATACATTTTTCAAATAAGGGAACCTAGGGTATTTACCATAGGTTTGCATTAGGTTGTAACCCTATTCTTTTTGAACTACGTGGACTTTGATCCATGTATTTCGCTGCATGGTACATAGGCGCTCTTCGTGAGGCTCAAGTCCGTTCTAGGATCCAAGTATCCTAAGTTTTTCTTTTCTTTTTTTTTTTTTTCTTTTTTTTCTGTTTTGTTTTATTTGGTTGATTATGCATGATGATTGGATGGAATACATGATATGCATGCTGCCTTGTGATGATATTTGCTGATATTTGAGTAAAAAAGATATTAAGTTAGCCCAATTAAATTAAGAGACCAACTCGGGCGATGTGGGTGCCTATGGGCTTTGCCCAGAACCTTCCCACGTCATAACTTGGCCCCCGAATCCAATTTTCTAGTTTCAAAGACTTTGATTTTTTTTTTTAATAGAGTCATATGGTTTTGAAAATAAAACATTTTTGTGGTTTTCCTCTTTTCCCTAAAAAATGAGGTGGCGACTCCTTTTCATTTGTTGTCTTTCACCACACATACCATTTCTTTCGCCAAATCCTTGTGGGCCGTTTTCCGGGGTTCACACACATGAGTCATGATGTTATGGCAGAAACAGAAGTATGAAACACACATGAGGGAACAGAGAATAAGATAAAGCAATTGTTAGAATAAACATACAAAAAGAATAAAACTATTTGCCAAAGCTTTGCATGCGTACGCAACCAAATCGCTGCATACGCATCTAAGGTAATTGCGTACGCATTTACAAGATGCGTACGCATCCATTGGCGCTTATGCCATGTCTCAAGACTTTCTCCCCTGTATTATAAGATATGCACAGCGACCCTTACTGGCTTTACGCTTGAGACAGTTTATGCTAACATGAAACAGAAAATACGTCTACATACCATTTTACAGAAGAGCAAATTACTACATGTTAAATCCCTAATCCACTACATGATGCTTATATGAAAATATGCATGGATACCTAATTTCCCTCACAATGAGAGTCCTCTACGTGATGATGTTCATGTCATTACATATGCTAAATATTAAACTAATTATTCATGACAAATACAATACCCATGGTAATTATATTATTCTATCAGAAAGATAATCATGCTAAATAAACAAACCATAGAATCAAGTTATTGGTCTTACCCTCAGGGTTATGCACTTAATCTACCTCGGAATCCTTCCTTCTGAACCTCCAGAATTGTAGCCGTCACTCTTCCTTCCTTTCTCTTCTATTCTCTCTCTAGGATTTTCTCTCTAATTCCAGTCAAAAGTCCCCTTACTCAGGTGTGTGGTGGGTTATATATAGGCCTGGGAGGTAGGATTTGGGTTTCTCCCTCTTTTCCCCGAAATCCAGGTCTCCTAAGCATACTGTAACACGTTTTTTAAAAAGAGTTCTGATCTGGAAGGCAAGAAGCCCGAAAAGAAAGGTTCTGCAAACATGTGGTGCGTACGCATCTTAAATAGATGTGTACGCACATTAGTCCCTGCGTATGCATCACTATTCCAAAATTTCGATTTATTGTCAACTGCAATTCTGTTGGCTCATTTGGATGTATTCCAAAGCCCATTAAAATGTATAAACTAACCTCACCATAGGGTGTTTCCAATTCGAATCATTGGGTGCAAAATGGGGTGTCTACAGTTGCCCCTCTTTCGATATCGCCGTACTTGATAGGTAATATCAAAAGACTTAGTAGAGCCACTATTTTGGCCTGTCGACTGAGTGAAAACTAAGATAAATATAATCCATGTGATATAGAATGATGGAACTCTATTCGGGCAAAACAGACTAGACGTGCAGTGATCCCTGAAGGTCCAAAACAAATAGACCCTTATGGGGTACTAACCAAAAGGTAAATAAGCCTTAAACGAGTGTATTGGGCCTCGACGAAGGTCCAAAAAGGTGAATAAACCCTAAACGAGGGTATTGTGCCTTGACGAAGGTCTAAAAGATGAATAATCCCTAAACGAGGGTATTGGGCCTTGATGAAGGTCCATAAAGGTGAATAAACCCTAAATGAGGGTATTGGGCCTTGACGAAGGTCCAAAGAAAAAGGATCCTAGCAGACATTAAAATCAACATATATGGTGAGACAAGCTACGTATGCACATTCAAACGTGCGTACGCACCTCAAGTCACTGCGTACGCATTAAGTATAAATTCTTGAAAAAAATATGGGAAACACGACACCATTTAGAAGGGAAGAGTTTCAAAACTCGGGACCCCCCTCCTTCTACGATATTTCTGCCATTAAACCCCGAAACAGCCCCCCTTTCTTCCATAACTGCTCCTTCATAGCCCAAAGTTGCGTCACTTCGAACCCTAAACCAGTCTCTCCTCTCTTCTCATTCTCCTTCTCATCCTTCTTCACATTCATCCATCTTCTCCTTCTTCTTCTCATTTCCCTATTCTTCTTCTTATCTTCTTTCGCATTCCCGCCATGCCGCCGAAGAACAAGAAGGTTCGTGGTGACGACGAAGGCTTCACCATCAACCATTGGGACCCCTAATTGCGGCCCAATGCCATCCCTAGCATCCTCCACCACCCGAAGGAGCATCTGTCTCATATCACGAGACAACAACAGGTAAGTTTTCTTTAAAACCCATAAAACCCATTTCGATTTTGAAATTCTTCCAATTATGTGTTTTCGATTTGTTTCTACCCTAATTATCACTCATAAACATTTAAATATGTTAAAGAAATGAAATGTAAACTTAAAACACACTATGAAAACTGCCTGAAACCAAAAATGGAGAATGTGGGTGGGAGATGTGGATGGAGGTTGAAGATGATTCAGTCATAGAGCTGCGTACGGATCAAAAGATATTGCGTACGCAACATAAATGCTATGTACGCAATAGTAATTGCTGCATACGCAACTTATGAAAAATAAACTAGGCAGTAAGATGAAATGAAGTTAGGGTAAGTGCGTACGCATTATAATCATTGCATACGCAATTAAAAAAGCTGCCTTCGCAATAATACAGTTTGCGTAAGCATCAACAAAATAAAACCAGTAATTCTAGATAGAAAACAGCCTTGATACTTACCTGCATACTTACCTGTATACTTACCTACCTCGTTTCTGCAGATCCCTTTGAAGTAGTCTGGCAGGGGCAGCTTGGATAGCCTTACGAGGTGGTGGGAGAAGCTCACACCCGAGACACAGCAGATAGTGTCTGATGCAGGCTTTGGGACCTTACTGTAGCCACCATTTACAGCCAGGCAAGTCACACACTGGTTTTCTACATGGCTGAGCGTTGGTAGGACACCACCCATACGTTGCATTTTGCTGGGAGGGACTTCTTATGACTTCCATTGTCTCACGGGCCTCCGGATAAGAGGGCGCGGCTTTACCTTTGAGTTGATCGACGATCAGAGGGATGTGCTTACCAATCACTACCTGGGCTTGCCGTGCCCAACCGCCACCATGATGTACCTATTCTTGCATCGTGCTTTCACGAGAAAGGGGCGGAGCACAGCCGAGGAGGGTGACGCGATGGCTCACGCTTTCATGCTGTATGTTATAGGGGCTTACTTAGTCCCTAATGCATTACAGACCTTCGAGCCTGGCTAGCTTCTAGCTCTGGAGGATCTTGGCGAAGTACAAGAGTATGGATGGGGGACGGCAGTCCTGTCACATCTTTATGCCACTATGGACGCCCTTAGTTGGGTGAAGTCCTACTCCTTGACTGGCTGCTAGCGACTGTGGTCGGTAAGTACCTATTGCTAGCGCCTTCTTTTCTTTTTCTCTTTCTTCTTCTTTTTTTTTTTTATAGCTTTTTTAATCATTATCTTTTTGCTCTTGTACAGTTATGGGCATATGCCTATATTGATCTGAGGCCTTTGGGTGATCAGGAGGATTTGACGCATACGAGTTTCTGGATAGGCTTACATCGATAAGCTATCTGTTTTTGTTGTTCATTGCTCCTTACATTTTCATGCGGGTACATTAATCTTATCTGTCCCTTTCTCTCTCAAATGCAGGCGCAGATGCGTGCTTGCCCTTCGGTGGGGCGAGCCGAGGTAGGCCTTCCAGAGTGGGAGGAGGAGGCTCGAGTGATGTCGGAGGCTTCCTATTTGCTCGCCTACCCTCGCTCCCATGCCCTGACGGCAGATGTTGGGTTGCATGCTCTAGTCCCTTACGACCCTCCTATGTTCTCTCTGGTTCCTTATCAGATGGAAGTGTAGGATTTGGAGACTTGGTCCAGTGGCATCCTCTACACGTCTCGCCTACTAGGCCCTGATCATGACTATGCTACCTTTTCCCGAGAGCGTCTCATGCCTGGCTTCATTTGTCATTAGGTATCTATTAATCCTTTGTTTACCATAGCCCTTTCCTGGTTTTTTTTTTATTTTTTTTATTTTTTTATTTTATGCTTAGCACTTTCTTCTCTCTTCTTTTCCTCATCAGGCACCTGCTGCTGGTATACCGGAGGAAGGCCTTCCCATTACTCTCCCTTCTTACTCGATGCCCCTCTATAATGTTGAGTGTGTGCCGCTTGAGGAGCCTATCGTGCCGGACCCTCAAGCTTATCCTTTCCCCATTCCTCCCGGGACTTGCCAGGTATCTATGTTGTCCCTGTAAAACAATCTATGGTTTCTATGAATAGACTATGTCATGCATGCTCTAACGGTTTCCCTTTTCCTTTCAATTGGCCTTTGCTGAGACCGAACAGCTATACCAGATGTTCGGAGGGCTAAAGCTGATGTTGACTGCTCATTCCAGTACGATTTGGGAGTTGCGTAAGGAGATTGCATAGGCCGAAGAGCAAGGTGATGGCGATAGTGCTGCCTAGTGACTATGCTTAGTCTTGTTGTTTCTTTTTTCCTTTTCTTTAGAACAATGGTTATTTATTACATTTGGGAACATATACTTAATTAGTTACATTTGGATTTTCAATGCTGTTCTAAACTACGTAATCTCATACCTGTGGGTATATTTTTATTCTTTTATGATGAATAGGAATTTGTCAACTCACAAGGGTGTAAATTCTGCATATGCAGTAGCAATGCTACGTACGCACCCATGTAGATGCGTATACACCCACATAACTATGTACGCACCCATTTTCATTGCGAAGTTTTAGGAAATCCCATCGGCTAGTTTCCTTATAGAACTAGTCCACTACTCACGAATACAGTCCCAATAATGACTCTTTCCAGCGTTGTCTATAAATTTAAAGCACTAGTCTGCAAAACCGTTCCTCATCAATTATGGAAAACTCTCTTCCTCCCAAGGGTTTATCACGGTGGCTCAAAACCCTAGATCGGGGTGCACGCGACGTTTTCCAAGCCAAGTTCCAAATTTCTTCTTTGTTTGATTATGCCTATGTGAAGATCAATCACAGCTTCTTGCGTGAAGCCGCCAAATTATGGGACTCTGCTTGTCATGTTTTCTGCTTTAATCGTAACAGCTGTGCCCTACTATGGAGGAATTTGGTGCAATTCTTGGACGTCTTGACTTCAAACGCATCCTCCTGCCTGAGGTGGCTGTCACAAAAGCTGAAGATTTGATCCCTGCATTTGAAATTTTCCTGAGGCTTGCACGATCATGGCTTCCAAATTCGCGTATTGTCTTGGAGAGTGTAATATCACACTTTGCTGCACTCCCCTTTCCAACCTCCTCCATACACATTGACTGTTATCTGAATGCTGTGTGTGTTATTCTTGTGGCGAGTTTCCTGCTTATGGGACCCAGAGGTTTGATAGACGCGTCTATCCTACCTGTCGTTCTCAAACTGAAAGAATGTAACCCTTGCATGCTTATTCTTTCTAATACTCTCAATGGTCTTGTAGACACCCCATTTTCATCCCCATGAGTTCATGATAGGATTTGGTTAGGTTTAGAAGCATTTAGGAGTCCTTAAGCCTTAAAGGACACTTTTGCCCTTTTAAGCCTTAGGAGAATAGGTCATCATTGCATGCATATTTTTGTCTCTTTGTTGAGTCCCATCACTTGCATTTAGTTTCTAGGATCATTTTGGATGTGTATGTCAAATTTGGTTCAATTCCAGATAGGTTTGGATAGTTAATTAGAACTTTTGTGACTTGAAAGGCAATTTCGTCTTTTACTTCGTATATTTTCCAATTGACCTCCAAATTTGTTCTAGAGTGTTCCATTGATCTTAGAATGATGAAATGAGTCTAATTTAAAAGCCAATTTAATTTATTGATAGGTTTTGGATTGGTTCACCACATTACCCTATGGTTAATTGACATTTTTTTTCGGGTAATCGCCTCATGAAAACCCAGCCACCTAACCGTGGTAGGGATTTTTGGTTTGAGAATATTCTAGGCTTATTCTACATTAAATCCTTGAATTTTGGCTTTTGAATCACTCAAATCGGAGTTAAAATGAAGAATTTGTGTCCGTTTGAAGTTCGGAGTCCGAAATGGGCTAGAATTTCAAAAAACCAAAGAAACCTGACATTGGTCTCGGGTGACCGGTTCACCCCAATCAATCCAACTGGTTGGCCAACCGGTCCAACCAATTCACCCCAACTAGTCACCCGAGCCCTCCGTCCTAATTTGTCTCTCTTTGAGTTTTTAACAGAATAAGACTCTACTACTCCGAATTTCAGCCTTCTAAAGGACTTCTAAGCCTATTGGGAGGTGGTTTTGAGTTGTTTAACATTAATGGGATTTAATTACAGCCCTAGATTGGTTTTATTGTGAATTAATCTCAACCATTGGTTCATATGGTTGGTTGGTTATAAATAGAGCTCATTCATCAGTATAAGGAGCTTTTTGACATATCATATTCATTAGAGAGAGAGGGAGAACGAGTTGGCACTCACCCATATCACTTAGAGAAGGCTTTCTACTGCAATTTCAAAGGAGAACTAGAAGGGAACCAAGCCAAAGAGAAGGGAGAACACAGCGAAGACCTTTGCTTTGTTGTAAGTCTCCTTTGCATCCTTTTACGATATATTCCTTCTTCTTCTGCTCCATTCTCTACATAGTTATGGCTTAGAATTGATTTAGGAATCATATATATTCTATATTTTAGAGTGTATATGATTCAAATATGAGGTGAAAGCATGCTAATGGAATAGGATTGCGAATTGCTTGCTGTTAGAATAGTTTTTCTTTTAAGGATAGAGGTACGTTTTGCACAGAAAATTAGTTAATGTGTTTAAGCCATTTTCTCTTCATGGTTCAATTATATGTATGATTTTAAGCATCTTTTGTATAGGACACTTGCTGTGTAAGCCTCATCTTCATAGGTGTATGGATGTGTGAACCCCGGAAATTGGGCCCACAAGGGATTGAAAGAAAATGGGTTTGAAAAAGAAAAAGGAAAGGAGTCGCCACCTTATTTTTTAAAGGAAACAAGGAAAACCCTGAAAATCAGGTTGTTTTAGGAAAACAATTTGAATGACTCCATAAAAAAAGGAAAGGCAAAAACCAATCTTTTGAAAACCAAAGAAATCGGGGATTCGGAGGCTAAGTTATGACATGGGAAGGTTCTAGGCAAAGCCTATAGGCACCCATGTCACCCTTTCGGTCTCTCAGTTCATTTGGGCTAAATTAAAGTCTTTCCATACAAAAATCAGCAAGTATATCATCACAAGAATTGCATGCATATTATATATTTCATTCATCCATCCATGCATAATAAGCAAATAAAAACAGAAAATAAAAAGAAGAAAAGAAAACATAAATAAACCTAGGATGCTTGGATCCTAGAACGGACTTGAGCCTCACGAAGAGCGCCTACGTACCATGCAACGAAATACATGGATCAAAGTCCACGTAGTTCGATTAGAATTAGGGTTAAGACCTAATATAAACCTATGGTTAAAACCCTAGGTTTCCTTATTTGATCAAAAGAGTTGAATTTGATAGAAAGTTTGATTTTAGGAAAGAAATCCACAAAATGGAAACTTTAATAAAAACCAGAATTTTGTTGGTTAAGGAAACCTCTAATTAAACCATAGGACTTGTATTAAAAATTAACCCTAGATAGGGAGAAGAGAATGAGTTAAGAAGAAAGGTGAATTGGGGCACCTTCACACCCACTTACCTGAGCGCAATTAGCTCCAAGCATTTAGCCATTTCAGACATAAGCATCCCTATTTGCCATAGGACAAATACCACACCTATTTGCACCCTTACAAGTGCTCAAAACCATGCAAAAACACTAACATGCAAATCTGGACAGAATAGTATTATGGCCTAAAAATCATCCACTAAGCATGCTAACAGCAACACAGCGAACAATAATAAGTCCTAACATATTCCTAGAACCATATCATGCATAAAAACCCTAAAACATACTAACATGCATGCAAAACTATCATGTTTACTCCATATGAAAAACATATACAGCAAACACGAAGAAAAACCAAATAAAAAAGTCTACTTTATCATGCTATATGAAAACAAACACGAAACAATGACTCTAAAACCCTAAACTCACAAATATGCTTAAAAACATACAAAACATACTTTAATCATGCTAAAACCAAACTAAACAGAAATTAAATCATGCATATTAACTAACTAAAGCAATATAACATGATGAAAATCCTAACACTAACATGCAATGACACTAATCCTAGCACAAGGACAAACAGGAGCACAAGAATCATAACTATGCATTAAAAACCTAAAGGACAGCCCTAAAGCATGCTAAACAGTAGATAAAAAATAGATATTCCATGTATATTAACTAGCTAGAGTGTTAATACATGATAAAAAGGTCACCTTTAACATGCAATAAGCCTAATTCATATGAGAACCTAGTTTAAGCTTGAATAGAGAAGGAGAATACCTTAGGAAGTGGCTCCCCTTGTGTTTGTAATTGTTCGTGGCTCCTCAGGTCTTTAGAGTGAATCAAACCAACACGAATCCTCCTCTTTGTCAAAGTGGTATCACAGCAAAGAGATCAAAACTCACTCAACTTTGAAGAGAAATAGAAAACAAAAAGAGAACAAGAGAAAAGAAAAAGTGATTCTCGTCACTTTGAAGCAGCAGCAACTTCAATCGCGTTTTTGGGTATGAAAACGTTGGATTTGGACAAAGCTTGTGAAATACAAAGTTGTAGAGAATTGAATTATCTTTCTAACAAGACCAATTTAATCAAATTCTGACTTCGGATGAAAAAGTTATGATTAAAATACGACTGCTGGTTTTCAGAAAATCTGCTGCTGAATTATGACGAATTTCACTCCCTCCAAACCCTCTTCTCTTCTCCTTGTTTAAAGACATTAAGAGAGTATTTATAGCTGAAATCTGGAGTTTCCCTTTCCTTCCTGGACTAGGTTTCTTTGGAGAATAATCAAAAGGTATTTTATAATGATAAAAGACTTCTAATCTGAATAGGAAAAGGAAATTGTCTTTTATAAAAATTGGGAGACTGACCGCTAACACGCATGCACATGTATCGTATGTGCGTACACACACTCATCACATACGTACACGTGTTAGTGTCATGATAAAAATGGCTAATTTAATAAAATAATTTTCTTTTCATTTTAACCAAAAATCTCATGCTGTGATTCGCACTAATTCTTCAAGGATAATCCGTAAATAACCACACTAAACTCATCATCAGGCCACGGGACTTAAGATGAACTTCATGAAACACTTTTGAGGGTAAAATGATGACTAATGAAAGTCAATTTGAAAAGATTTGGTTGGTAATTGTGAGTCAATTAGAGCTAACCCAAGGAAGGGTCAATTAACCAACTTGAACTACATCGAGCCATTTTAATCCCGAGCCATTGACTTACCAAATTGACACTACAAATACCTCTTATGCATCCATATGAACTCCAATTGACAATTTGGAGATCATTCCAAGGTCAAATGAAAAGTTTGGGACTTAAAAGACGATTATGCCCCTCAAGTCACAAAAGCTCTTATTATCCCTCAAGATCAACTCCAATTTGAACCAAAATTCATATCCATTGTCCTTGTGACTCTAGAAAACTAATGCAAGTGACTAAACTCAAAAACAAAACAAAAACATGCATGAAATGATGAGCCCTAGTAAGGTGGTGCAAAAATGGGGTGTGATAGGATGATTATTCTTTTTGAGGATAATTATCGTCCTTAGAGGGTGAGGTTGTGCATAAGTGCTTTCTGGAGTGTGTTTAAGTGCGCTGTGAGTTTCTTTGCATTCTTAGGTATATATCTTACATAGGATACGTGAAGAAACCATTCATGCAGAGTGGCTTCTACGTAAAATTATCTCCGGATAATTTTGCTTAAGAAAGCTCGCCGTAAGGATGATTATTTCACATTCTTATATAAAGTACTCAACTATGGCATCATATTAGATTTTCTTTTCATGTTTGGATTGTCATATGATATTTTCATTATGGTAATTTATATTTAGCATGTTTTTTGATAGTTTTATTCATGTTAGGGTGTTTAGAGTATATAGGAGCATATTAGGATTTTGTTTCTCTCTTGATTTTTGTTATTTATATGAGTATTAGGTCATTATATGCATATTTAGTATTCTGTCCAGATTTGATTTAGGTCTCCTAATGATTATTTGAGCATGAATATGGTTTATTTGAGCTTAATAATTGCCCTGTAGAATACATGGGGTGATTAATTGGTGTTTTCTCGATGTTTCGGGATAATTTACATATGATAAGTGGTTCATGATAAGTTTTGTGTGAATTATTCTCTTCTCTCCCCCTCAGGTTATTGTCTTTACTTTGGATTAGAAGTCCTAAGTTTCTGACTCTCTTAAAATTCTGTTTTACTTGGAGTTCTATCTCTTTTAGAATTCTACTTTTCCCAAAACTCCTTTTTAAATTAGAGTTCTATCTCCTTTAAAATTCTACTTTTCTCAAACTTCTTTTTGGATAAGAGTTCTATCTCTTTTCAAATTCTATCTTTTCTTAAATTCCTATTTTTAGAAACTCCTAAGTTTTTATTTGTTCATAAATGTTTACATGCTTTATGGATGTTTACATGCTTTATGAATGTTCATGGATGAATGTGGATTATTTATGGATGATTCTTTGTATATGCATGGTGACTAATTAGGAAGTGATTGAAATAGCTCATATAAATTCAGAGACCCATTTTGGGGCGATGTGGGTGCCTATAGGATGTTTCCTAGAACCTTCCCACATCGTAAATTAGTCTTCGAATCCTCTCTTGTTTTGTTAAGACCTGCTTTTCCTTGATCAGAGTCATGTGATTTGTTTTCAAAAGTTTTCCTTAAAAAACTTTTTTTATGATTTTCCTCTTTTCCTAAAAATGAGGTGGCAACTCCTTGTTTGATTGTTTTTATGAACCTTTTAAAAACTAGATTTTTATTAATTTAAATCTCTACAAGTCTTTTTAAAAGAAGGGTTTTCCTTCTCCCCGGATCGAAACCCGTGGTTCACAAGTCTAGACAAATTCGTATGAGAAGAAGTGTTCTTTTTAGGAGGTAGCCTGCTGCTACTGCAGGTAAGTAAGAAACTCTAACTTCTCCTCCATTGCATACGCACCTAATGTTATGCGTACGTAGTGTAATGATGTGCGTACGCAGTGTAATGATGTGCGTATGCAACTAGTTAGCTATGTACGCAAATGTAGCCTCTGACCTACATTCTTCTCTTCTCCTTAATGGCAGATATGGCTGTTGGAGCGGCTACAGCTAGTGAGCAAACCTGTGGTTAGTCCCTGGGCTTATCACCCTTCCAATTTTCGCTGTCGTCCCTTGATAAAACCATTTCCTGATGCTGAAGATCTGCGCGACATGCTAGCCCATCTATCTTGTCATGATATTTACTAGTTTTGCCCCTAGTGGAGGATTTCTGAGATGGTGGTTGACCTTATCCTTTCTCAGGGTGTAATTTTGGTTGGTCTACGGGAGGTCTCGTACTGCCCAACTCCTCGCATTCGACAACAGTTTAGTCTACCCCAGACTTCTGTAGATGATGATCACGTGGGGTATACCTGCCCTCTCAAAGCCCGTGTCATTGAACGAGTTGGAGAAGCTTGGACCAACAGAGTTTTGATTCGGCCCATCACTTTCCCACAACTAATATCTCCTGGTTCCGCTTACTATTCTTGGCTTAAGATCGATATGCAGACCTCTGAAGAAGTGGAGGTGGGGCGTAAAAAGAAAAGAGAGGGACAAGTTCTTGGAGACAAAAAGAAGCTAAAAATTCGATTTGCTTTATTAATATGCCAGCTTCAGACTATATCTCATTTATTTCCTTTTTCCTTTCTTAAATATGTAATCAATAATGATCATAAAAGTTATGGTCAAGCTTATCATCAATGAAACTATTCTTATTAACTTTGCACTATTTTCATCATGTTGTCCACACAGAACTTCGTCCACTTTATATATAGTATTTATGCAATGGATCCATATTGACAGGATGTGTGAACTCATTCCCTTCCTCGTCCATTATCTTGACTGCTCCCTTTGACAATATTATTTTGACGATATACGGTCCTGCCCAATTAGGTCTGACTTTGCCCTAGGGTCTAAAACACGAGCTAAAACTTCTTTTAACACCAGATCTCCTTTTTTTAGATTTCTTAGTCACACATTTTTGTTGAATGCCTGAGCAATTCTTCTCTGACAACCCTGGACATAGTACATGGCCTTTAATCTCTTCTCATCCAGTAATGCCAACTGTTCATATCTTTCTCACACCCACTCTGCTTCGGGGATTTGGTTTTCCATCATAACCCGCAAAGATTCGACCTCGAGTTCTACTGGCAAAACTGCTTCCATCCTATACACCAAAGAATAAGGCGTAGCCCCTGTGAATGTCCTTATGGATGTCCGATACCCCCATAATGCATATGCTAACCTTTCTGCCCAATCCTTGTGTATTTTAGCTGACTTCACCAGAATACTTTTAACATTCTTGTTGGCTACTTCCACTGCTTCATTGTTCTATGGTTGGTAAGGAGACGAATGGTGGTGCTAGATATGATACTTATCGAGCAATTCCTGTGTTTCTCCTTCAAAGTGTAACCCATTATCCGAAACAACCTCATAAGGAACCCCATATCTACAAATTATGTTGGTTTCAATAAACTGAGCCACATGCTTAGCCTTCAACTCTGTATATGCTTCTGCCTCTGCTCATTTGGTAAACTAATCTATGGCCACTAAGATGTATTCATATCCGCCAATGGCCTTTAGGTGAATCTTACCAATAATGTCTATTCCCCAGACCAAGAAAGGCTAGGGGGAAGTTAACTGATGTAATTCCACAGGCGGAGTGTACTGCATATTAGAATAAATCTAGCATTGATGACATTTCTTTACGTACAATACATAGTCCGTTTCTATAGTCGACCAAAAGTAACCTAATCTAACCAATTTCTTTACCAGCATCCTCTCGTTCATATGTGGACCGCAAACCCCTTCATAAACTTCGGCAACTAGTATCCAGGCGGCTTCCTTGCTTATGCACAGCAAGTGGGTTCCATTGGGCAATCTTTTAAACAATTTCCCTCCGCATATGATGTATTTTTCCACTAACAACCTCAAAGCCCCGCGGTCCTTTTTATCTACCCCTAATGGATAAGTTCCTCTTCATAAGAAGTTTTGGGTATCGAAATACCAGGGGTGCCCGTCATCTTCCTCTTCTTCTATGGTCATAATGGCAGCTTCATGGGAAGGTTAGGATTTTTGTTGGATTATGAGGGGTTGTAGAGTGATTCCTTTGGGGATATTGATTAGGGAGGCTAAAGTGGCCAAGGCATTTGCGAACTGGTTTTGGGATTGGGGTAAGAGAGTGAAGGTGATTTTATGGAATCTCGGGGCTAGGTTTTCTAGATAGGCTTGGTAGGGTTTCAAGTGTTCTTCTTTGGTTTGCCATATCTTTTGGACTTGGGCTATGACTAATGCGGAGTCCCCATATATCTCTACTTCTTCCACTCCCAGAGCTAACAGTGCTTCCAGCCCTACTATGCAAACCTCATATTCTGTGGTATTGTTAGAATTCTTAAAATTCAACTTTATGGACAAAGGTACATGAGAGCCACTAGGTGATATTAGAATAACTCCGGTCCCATCCCCGTATTGGTTTGACGCCCCATCGAAATACATCTTCCAAGTCTTTGAACATTCTTTGCATAACAGGTCCTCGTCCGGAAAATCCTCTTTGAGGGCTTACCCCATTACCAAGTATTCGGCACAAAAATCGACTACTGCCCCTCCTTTGATTGCCTTCTGAGTAACATAGATCAGTTCGAATTCAGATAGTAAGAACAACCATTGTGATAGTCTATTGCTAAGCGCAGGTTTCTCAAGGAGATATTTCAATGGATCCATTCTAGTAACCACCCATACTTCAAAGGTTACTAAGATGTGCCTCAGCTTCTGTACTGCCCAGACCAATGCAAAGCATGATTTCTCCATAGCAGAATAACGTATCTCGTAATCGTGCAGCTTCTTACTCAGGTAATAGATCGCCTACTCATTCCCCTGGTCGTCCTACTGTGCCAACATACTTCCCAAAGCTTCTTCAAAGACAGATAGATATAACAAAACAGGCTTCCCAGGTCGTGGGGGCACAAGGATTGGAGGGTTTGACAGATACTTCTTGATGGCTTCGAATGCCTGCTGACACTACACATTCCACTCCTTCGATTCTTCCTTCTTTTACAATTTGAAAATTGGTTCACAAGTTAGCATGAGCCTTGCTATGAACCTATTAATGTATTGCAACTTTCCTAAGAAACCCCTGTCATACCCCATTTTTGTCACCTTAGCTAGGACATATCATTTCATGTAGGATTTTGAGTCCTTTTTGAGTCTAGTCTTTTGCATTGAGTTTCTATGGCGTTGAATATCATGTGTATGAATTTTGAAGTGATTTGGAGTTCATCTCGATAGTCAATAAGAACTTTTGCGACTTTAAGGGCATAATCGTCTTTTAAGCCGTATATTTTCCATTTGACCTTAAAATGAATCCCGAGTCATTCCCTCGAGTTCATATGGTTATATAGAGTCCATATATAGGTTCAATTTCATGAATTAATGGTTCAAGATCAATTCGGCTCATAATGGTTCGGGTTGGCTAAAAGACCCTTTCTTGGTTTGCTCAAATTGACTCATAAGACCCAACCAATTTTCTCTCATTTAACTTCAATTGGACTTTATTTACATCCTAAATATGTTTAGAAAGATCGAATTTCGATTAGGGAAAGCATTTGGTTCGACCTTGTGTACAAACCCAGCTTAGCGACTGGTGAGGCACTATAGTTAACCACCTTTGTAAAACCTAACCATGCACCCATGGTTGAGGATTTTTGTCCTAAAATGCCTAAAAATGTGTTCCCCTTCGAGACACGATCGTTTTGGCTTTTATTTCGTCAAAATTGGACTTAATTTGAAGATTTTAGAACTTCTACAGCAAGTGGGAGTCAAAACCGGAGCAAAAATAGGAGGACCCTCGGGTAACCGTCCGGGGCTGGACGGTCAGCCGTCCAAGCCCAGACGGCTAACCGTCCAGGCCTAGTTGGTCACCCGAGGAGTCCGTCCTCAACTCGAATTCTAACTCCTCTCTCCCTCTTTTGACGGTTTTCTCCGCCAATACAACTTGTTTGAGCTTAGGAGTGTGTAAGTTTGAGTTGTTTGAGCACCAAGAGAGTCTCTAATAGCCCTAGGATCATTGTTTAATGAATTAATCTTAGCCATTGGTTTAGGGGGTCAGTTCTCTATATAGAGGACATGATATTCAGCACATAGAGGGAGGTTAATTGCACTTTATACTTAGAGAGAGAGGGAGCTACGAGTTTGGAGAGCTAGAAGGACATCAAGAGGAGGCTCTTCAACCCCAAGCAAGCAAGGAAACAAGAAGTTTAAAGACAAAGAAGAGTCTACAAGAGGTAAGCATGTCTATTTAATGCTGAACATGAGTTCTCTACTTCTCCTTCTCCTTCTTCTTCTAAGATAGTTCTAGTGCATGATGCAACTCCCCATGTTAGGTTAGTTCAATGTTTTTAGGATGCATTATGAATGATTTTAAGATGATTTATGGCTTTATATGCTTTATAATCCCTAGTTTACTAAGGATTGGATAGCCTTACTCTTTTTATCCTCTTAAATCATGCATAGTTCACATGTCTAGGTTGCTGTGATTATTGTCATGAGTTGATGCTCCTGGTAGTTAATATATATGATATAAATGATATTCATGATAATTTGAGCATGTGTTAGAGTCGTTTCATAGGTTTTAATGCATGGTTGTGAAATTAGGGTTTCGATAACCCTGAATTTGCACAAGTTTCATACAGCATGCTTAGCTTAGTTTTGTGACTAATTTCTCATCATAGTCATTCTATATATGCTGCATATAGTTGAATCATCCTAGGATTGCATTCATATAGTAGGTTTTGTAGGGTTTTCGGAGACATTATCCTTTTCTAAGGATAATTATCCTTTTTGTTGAGTAAAGTTTTGTATGAGAGCTTTCTGTGATGTGTTTAAGCATGAAATCACTTCCATCGTGTTCTAGTATATGTATTTTACATAGGATATGTTGATTGCACCTCCCCATAATGACTTTTTTATGTGAAATTATCTTAGGATAGTTTCGCTTAAGAAAGCTCGCCGTAGGAAGGTCTATTTTCATATTTTACATGAAATATCATCTTTTTGGTTAGAATGTGCTTTGTTATCATGTTTATTGATATTATTGGAGTCTCTTATGATTGTTAGTGTGTCTTTGGTAGGTTTTTTATGCATGTTAGTTAGGTCATTGCATGTAGGATTGAGTTAGAGTCCTTAGTTATTAGTTATTCTTGTTGTTTGCATGATAAATGGATGATCTTAGGCCTTGTCATGGTTCTGTCCAGATTAGTACATTGCTTCTTCGCATGATTTTGTGCACTTGTAAGGGTGCAAATAGGTACAATGCTTGTCCTATTGCAAATAGGGCTGCTATGGCTTGAAATAGCTAATGCTAGGAGCTTTTGCGCTCAGGTAAGTAGGGTATGAAGTGCCCTAATTCACTTTTCTTCTTTCTTTTCTCTTCTCCCTCCTAGGGTTACTTCTTAATACAGACATATGGTGATTATCAAGGGTTTCCTTCATTTATAAAATTCTGGTTTTCTATCAAAGTTTTCCTCTTGTGGAAGTTTTCAATTTTGGACTAAATCAGTATATTCTTCAAATAAGGAAACCTAGGGTTTTTACTATAGGTTTGTATTAGGTTGTAACCCTATTCTTTTTTAACTACGTGGACTTTGATCCATGTATTTCGCTGCATGGTACGTAGGCGCTCTTCGTGAGGCTCAAGTCCGTCCTAGGATCCAAGTATCCTAGGTTTTTCTTTTCTTTTCTTCTTTTTTTTTTCTGTTTTGTTTACTTGTTTGGCTATGCATGGATGATTGGATGGAATATATGATATGCATGCTGCCTTGTGATGATATATGTTGATATTTGAGTGAAAAAAGATATTAAGTTAGCCCAATTAAATTAAGAGACCAACTCGGGCGATGTGGGTGCCTATGGGCTTTGCTCAGAACCTTCCCATATCGGAACTTAGCTCCCGAATCCAATTTTCTGGTTTCAAAGACTTTTCTTTTCCTTTAATGGAGTCATGTGGTTTTGAAAATAAAACATTTTTGTGATTTTCCTCTTTTCCCTAAAAAATGAGGTGGTGACTCCTTTTCGTTTGTTGTCTTTCACCACACATTACCATTTTCTTTTGCCAAATCCTTGTGGGCCGTTTTCCGGGGTTCACAACCTCGTACTTCCTTTTCTGTCTTTCGTGGTGGCATCTCTAGTATTGCTTTAATCTTGACAGGGTCCACTTCTATGCCCCTGTGAATTACCAAATACCCCAACAGCTTCCCCGACGTAACCCCGACAGTGCATTTTTTAGGGTTTAATCTGAGCTTATACTTCCTAATCCTCTTGAAGAATTTCTCCAAGTTATTCATATGCCCTTCCCTGGTCGCTGACTTGACTATCATATCATCCACATACACTTCTACCTCCTTGTGCATCATGTCATGCAATAATGCGGTCGCCATCCTCTAGTATATTGCCCTAACATTCTTTAACCTGAATGGTATGACGGTATAACAATATGTGCCACATCCTGTGGTGAAAGTCATTTTGCTCATGTCCTCTGGTGCCATCTTGATCTGGTTGTACCCTGAGAATCCGTCCATAAACGACATTAGAGCGCTTCCTACAGTGTTGTCTACCAAGACATCGATATGAGGAAGAGGGAAATCGTCCTTTAGGCAGGCTATGTTGAGAACTTGATAATCCACACAAACTCTTACCCGACCATCCTTCTTCGGTACAGGTACTATCTTTGCGACCCAATCAGCCTAGTCCACAGCTCGTATAAACCCTACATTCAACAGCTTAGTGACCTCTTCTTTAACTTTCATTAGCCATTCTGGTTTTATTCTCCTTAGCCGCTGTTTCACAAGTCTAGCTTCTTCCCTTGTAGTGATGTGGTGCTACACTATTTCCAGATCTATTCCAGGCAAGTCGTCGTAGGACTATGCAAACATATCTTGGAATTCACACATCAATGCCTTAAGATCGGCACGTTCTTGTATATATAAAGTGGAGCCAATTTGTACTTCCTTAGGATTTTCAATAGTGCCCAGGTTAATTTTAATGGTTTCATCTTTAATAGGTTCAACATTTCTTTCGTGATCTTCATTAATTACCTTATTTAAGTCAGGGTCTTCAAACATTAATGCAATGTATTCCTCTAAAGATATGTCAATATAAGCAAAATCAGAACTCATTTCATTATTAATTGGATCGATTACATCGTAACTGGCTTTCAGAGCCTCATTGCTAATAAAAACAGGCATAGGATTAACAGTAATTTTATCAGTCTGAATGCTTATCCTATTGCCAATAGCAGTCTTTTCCATCTTCTCCCAGGTTCAGGTGCTAGTTCCTCCACTTGCCTTAGTCATCAGCTCTGCTAGATCCCCTATAATGATTTGATCTACCAATTCTGAGATGCTCAGGTTGTTCTCAGATATCAACTGCTCCCAGACCTCCTGTCCCAAATTGTCAGCCCAATCTACATCCTGCACCTTTGTTTCCTCAACCTTTTCCCACACAGGTGTTATCTTCAGTACTTCGGCGAAAAAGACTTTTAAACCTGGTAACCTTTTCCTACTAGTTCTGTCCATCCATGGTTCCAAAAAGCCACAAAAGAGAAAATCTTCTCCTTCCTTAACAAAGTTGCCATTGAGAGTGCCTTTGTTCTTTGGGATCCCTTCTTTTCCTTCATACCCTAGTCCCTTTTGGTCTTTTTGTGAACGAAAGTCAGGGAATTTAGTGATTAGCTCCAAATACTGCGGTACGCCCACGAGGTGCACGCTTGTGGTGACGTTTGCATAATGAAGTAATTGCAGGCTTCTAAACTTCGAAATTAAAGCCAAACCCAGAAATTTTCTAAAAATTAAAAGCAATTTCTTTCAGTTTCAAAGTGTTAGCATATTTTTGAACTGAGGCTAAATGACTTTTTGCTCTAGATTTTGACTTACATGAAGGTTCAACGCCACACCAACAGAATAATACAGAACATATACACATACACCCTTACATACATATATATAGTGCCTCCCATGAATAGTCATGATCTTTCGGGATATCCCGCATATCATCAAAACTATATATATACATTATATTATATTAAATGCATAGAAAGAGAGAGAAAGAGTGGAAGACAAACCAACCTTCGTCCGTATGTATCTTCTGCACTGTGGTCTTCTCAAGGCGTCAACCATGAACGAAGGAAGGGAAGCATGAATATATAGAAGGGAGACGTGCATATAAAGAATAGAAACAGAAATACATGGAAATAGCGAAAGGGCAAAAAGTAGTAAAATTGGCATGTATAAAGGGGTGGAAAATTGGAAACGAACGATGCGTTTCTTTCCAAAAGGAACGTGACCTTCGGATTCTTCTCTCATATATATTGGTTTCTCTTCTTTGTTTTTTGTAATCTTCTCCCTTTTAGAACACAATTCCTATTTGAGGGAACCAATATGCCCCACTTTGCTTGACTCTTATTGGTTCGTAACACCACGTGGCCCGTGTAATAGTTGCATGGAAGTTCTTCTTCCCACCTACTAGGGCCTAGGGGTAAACCTTGCAAAAAAAAAAAAAGAAAAAAAACTTTACACCATAACAAACTGATTATGCCATTTGCATGTCACTAAATTATTTTCCTTTTTCAGTGTCCAAAAAATAGAAAACAATGTAGAGAAACATTTTTTGAAAGGTATTTTTGAAAACGGATTTTTAATTTTCTTTCAAAATTCAAGAAAAAAAAAATCCAATTTCAATGAGCATTAAAATAATATTCTTTCAAGAAAAATAAAATCACTAAAAATAGTACGTTTCTGCATATTTTTGTCCTTTGAAAACATGGGTTGCAAATTTGTTTTGATGAGAGTAGAATCAAATACACCAAATATTTCATTATTTCTCTCCGTATTTGACATAGTATCACATGCCAATAAAAGCATAGTAATGTATGAAGCCATGGGACATGTTGCAGAAAGTCTCCCCGGCCGGATCAAACTTTAATTTGGGTTATTGAAAAAATTACCCCATGGTAGGGTAATGTGGTCCTCAAGGTGCAATTAAACTTGAAAGTTGTTCTGCATTTCTTACTCTCAGTTGCAGGTTAGAAATGAACTACTAAGTTAATGACCAAGTAAAATTGGAGAGTTAATATGCTAGCTAGGAAGATTTTAGCTGCATGGTGTTCAAAAAATTGAATATGTGCTATGATTTGGCAGTCTAGCCTATTTTAAGACAGCAGAGTTGCTTTCTATGAAGGTGGGGTTGGTTGTCTTTGAAATAGAAACGTCTACAACCATTTTCCTCAAGCCCAAATCATTCAAGCTCTTAAGGCTAATATCTTGGATTTGAATTGGGGGATCAGGTTCTCCACAGTATTGTCCCTGTATCATGCCGTTGTTGTGAAGAGAACCTAACCCTTGTCAGCCAATATTTTGTTATCTCGACTGACAACCAACTGGAGGGGTGATTTGTTTGGCTTCTCTCTATAGCACTGCTTGCTTCACAAGCCGTTATTACATGGGTTCCCATATTGTAAGTCAATAGGAACAAAAATGCAGGCAAGGCCTTTAATTCAGAATAAAGTGATGTACTTTGATATCTGTCACTAGCTGGAATAAATGTCATCTATACATTTTTTTTATTGGCAAAAGTAGTAATCCCATTAATTCTCAATTACTCATAAAAATGAATTGAATGAATGTAAATTTATTGGTTACAGGGCACTGTACATTTCTCAAACCAATGTGGTTTTTCAGTAACCGTAGTCTAGATTGCCTTTTTCTACAAGTATTATTCACCAAAATCAACTTAGCATGAAGGAAGTTCATGGAGACGGAAGTCTTTCAATCGATCCTTCCTTATTTTTCCACTTGTTATCCAAAAGAAAATCAAACTTAGATGCCTGGAATCTTTTTGCCACCAGTAAACATGGGCTTAACGCCCTCAATCTGGGATTTGACAGGGCCTCCTTTATATGTGAGGTCAATGTTACCAATCGCCACATTCTGGCATGGATTACTTGCGCTGCAAACAAGCTTGATGCCAAGCTCAGTCGAGGAAGTGCCTCGAATGCTTTTGAAGCTGATTTTGCTGAGCTTAACTTTTGATGGAGTCTGAAAAAAACAAGAGAAAACACCAAACGATGAAATGGGTAACTCCTTATTTAGTTTGAAAATGAAGAAAACCAGAAGCGACCCAATACAAATTAAGGCTTAAGGCCAAAATTTTGAATGAGGCCATTTTGAATGGAGCCCAAGGCTAAAATTTTAAATAGGACCTTAGGCGTTGGGGCTTAAGGCGAGTGGCCTCAATTGCTTTCTTATTGAGCCAGCCCTGAAGAAAACAATATCAAAGCATGATCTAAAGTAGGGCATTTTTGGAAGTACGTACCTGGAGGTTACAGTTATTCGTTGGGCAGTACTTTTGATCTATGATGACAGGATTTCCAACATCTTTCATGGAGATATCCTCAAAACGCATATCAGATGCGACAGCAGAGGTGGCCTTAGGCCCAGCCCATGATTTTATTCTCACGCCGTTCATCGTGTTGGTGAGGGTGCACTCCTTAAACGTAATTCCAACCACAGGTTCTTCATTCGGGTACTTGCCAAGACTTCCAACACTGAATCCATGGCCAGGTCCACATTTCACCCTGGTGACGGATACAGCCTGGGCGCCATCGCCAATGGAGATACAATCATCACCGGTTTTTATTTCTGAATCAGTGATAAATACTCCATTCGAACGTCCAATGTGGATTCCATCGGTGTTGGGGCTGTCTCCAGGTGCACTGATTGTGAAGCGTTGGAAAGTTATGTTCTTGCAGCCCAAGATATTGACATGGAAGTACTTGCTGTCTTTTGAAGTTATGTCTTGGATAATCGCGTTGGTGACAAAGCTGAACCTCATGTTCTGTTTTATTTTTCCAATCACCCAAAAAAAAAACAGAAAACAAACAGAGAAGACCCATGTTGTTGGAATCATTTCGTACAAGACTAAAATGGTAGAAATGGGAAAGGCAAAGATCCATATAAGCTTACATTTGCCATTGCCTGGCAATTGCCAGTTTTGCCGCAACTGTTTTGTTTCCAAGCAGTGGCTCCTTGACCATCGAAAGTGCCACCACCCGAAAGTGTAAGCGCATCGACGTATCGGAAATTAACCCAACCATCTCCGGTGAATCTGTTGGGATCTGCTGGGGCCTTCATGGTGGCTTCAACTTGAAGCTCAATAGGAGCCTTGCAAGGACCTATTAGGTTCACTGGGCCTAATCCAAATGTCCCTTTAGGAATCAAAATCTTACTTGCAGTTGTCGATGCACAGGCATCTTTCCAAGCATTTGTTAGTGCCTAAAAGAGAGGAAAAAAAAAACAATTGAAAAACATCGAAAATGATTTCAGAAAAAAGAAAAAAAAAAAATCAATATAAAAATTCTAAGCATCTTAAATTGAATTGTGCTAAGTGCTAACATTGGTGACATCTGCAGATGTTCCACCATATTTCGTCACATCAAAATCACCAGACTGAGCTTCTATGACACATGCGATCAATAACAACAGAGAAATTGATGTAATTTTCAACTTGATAGCCATATTCAGATCTTCTTCTTCTTCTTCTTCTCTGTTTGATTGTTTGGAAAAGATGGTATCCCTCTGTCCATCAAGGACGACATTTATAGTGTAGCAGGGATTCTCAGCACCACTAAAAATTACAACTAATTTTTCGCTAATTGTTTTGAGGTGTACATGGTCGTGTTATTTGTGGTTTAAATTCCTTTCTATTATTAGCTTGCTTTATTTTCCTTGCAATTGGTATTGAGAAATAGCTACTCAGAAAATTGCTCTCAAGGAAGGCTTGATTTGTTTGATTTGCAGTCAACATAAATCAATAATCCTTGCCCAATGTTCTACTTAATGTGATGTGATGACAGAGAGAGAGAGAGAGAGGGGTGTTTGATGAATGTATTGAGAGAGAGGGAAGGGGACCTGATGGTGATTCTAATTTGAAGATTTGAGGACCCCAAATCCAGATCCAACATTATATACTCCAATTGAGGTATCCATAAGCAGCGACGTGACATGTCCATTAAAAGTTTGTAATGCCACAGCTAGAGCTTTGTGGGCTGCTACTCTTTCCTTTTATTGAGGACTTATGAGGAATAACTTCCGCAAAGAACTCTGAAATGTTTGGTTTTATATTTGAAAAACAGTTTTTTTCTAGGAAGCGCGGACACTCCGAAAATGGTGCCGTGGCTGTGTCGGACAAGTGTCGGACACGGACACGGCTCCGACACGTGTCCGACACGCTCCGTATGTGTTGGGAAAATAAATAAATTAAATTAATTCCAGACACGAGAAGGACACGGCAGGGACACGTGACGGACACGGGAGGGACACAGCGGGTTAAAAGATATAAATTTAAATTGTTTTAAAAGGGGTAATTTTAGTTGTTTTTAACAATTGAGGGGTGATTTTGCAAAAGCCCAAAATTTCTTTTTGTTATGTGATTTTTGTTTTAAATTCTATCTTTCAATTGAAAAATAAAACTATAATGCTATAATGCTATATATATATATATATATATATATATATATATATATATATATATATATATATATATATATTTATTGCCATATCCCTGCCGTGTCGTGTCTTGGATTTTTTAGAAATTGCCATGTCAGAGTGTCCGTGTAGTGTCGTAACTGTGTCGCGTGTCCGTGTCTGTGCTTCTTAGGTTATTTTAAAAAATTATAATTGGAGAAGATTTGATTTTTTTTTTTTTTTTTTTTTTTAAAGGTGTGGCAATTGTCACCCCTCAATTTTCTTTGCACTCCCATTTATTTTAAACTTTTTGAGTCTTTATGAAAAATATAAAAAGTTTTCGTAAAAACTGACAGCGTTGTTCATTAGAAAATGTCATTTTAAATAATTTCAAAGAAAAAAGTTTTTTCAAATCAAATTTATCGAATGGTGAGTAGGGCTTCGTCATTATATTATATATAGTCCGTTATTTTACTTTAGGATTTCCTACGAGTTGTCACTAAAATACTATTTATTAAAGGAAGTTTGGGATAAAAACTCCAGCTCTATGTCAACCCACTAAATCAACCATTAACCAACAACGACTGTGAAAAGAAAAGAGAAGAAAGAACAGTGTTTTAGTGTCGCAAAGAAAGATTACTAGGACTACTTCACGTTTGGGTCTTTTGGGGTAGGTAAGCCATGTTCTATTTTCACTTCCACATTTACCTTTAAATTTGGGAAACATGGACCGAGGGATAATGAAAAAAATTGCTAATGTGGCTAGATCTGTAAACACACAAACACAAGCGTGTGCGCGTGCACAATTACTCCTATTTTAAGTAAAACCAAAATGTGTATATATATATAGTGATAGTACAATTCCTGTTGGATTTTGCTCAAAACTAATTGTTGAACGACTAAAAAAATTCAATGTCGTAAACGAGGGTGGAGATCATATTTTCTAGGAATTATAGTGGTCACTATTGAATTCTCTCCAACTTCTTCTGGAAATTTGTAGTCAGGGTCTTTAAGAGTGTCAACATCTTCCAGTAATTCAGTGTCAATCCATGAAGACCAGTTCACATCACTATCTGTATCCCAGGAAAATTCCATGTTTCTTTGCTTGCTGTTAACCTTCTCAATTAGTGTTTCTAGCATATGATGGTTCAACACTTCATAGTCCCTGCAACATTTATAGGGCATTCGAGTAAGATGTAAGCTCTAAAATGTATCCTTTCATTGATATTTGTACACGATTTGGAACATTATTTCACTTACCTGTATGTACAAATGGCGTGTAGAAGCTGAAAGGAAGCAAGAAGCACAAAGAGTGACCTAACCAAAGTTATTATCCATGCCTGTTGCTCAATAGCAAGTGTCATGAACCGAAGTGTGGCAACTTCAATCAAGAATGTTGCACATAGCCCTGCATGTGATAAATATCATTTACACACCAATATGAATTAAAATTCCATTTGATCGAGTTTCTGCATTATGAGAGATAAAAGATGACATACACACCGATATAAAGCCTTGTTCTCACAGTATATGTTTGCTTTGTGCTGTTGAACATGTAGAGCATGAAGATTGAGATGGAGTAGACAAAGAAAGCTTTCATTAATCGTGATACGAGCAACATGGCATTGTGCAAGGTGAAGAGCTTTTCTTGAGCTATAAACATGCTTCCTTGCTTTAATTCAAAAGCTTCCAATAAGTAGAAATGGATGCGTGAGATGAGAAAATTGTTAATAAAGCTAGTCCAAGCAGCCACATTCTTCAAGAAAGATGTGGCTTAAAGAAAACACCAACCTGAGCTGCTAATATTGTCTTTGAGTTTTCAACCAGATGGTCATGGGCTTGTTGAAGCAGTTCTTGCCGCTGAAGAAGCTCATCCTGTTGTTTGCAGCTGAACTCTGCTAACTGTTGCAGGGTACCCCTGTAAATTTCAAAATTAGAACATATTCAGATGCCTGGCCAAGCTAAAAAGTTATTTTGATTTGTGCGTGTGTATATTATATATGTGTGTGTGTGTATGTAATTGTCGATATGATAACATGGCTTTGTAATCTGTTTTACTTGCTCTCTTCTAGTGCTTGTGACATGAATTTAGTTAAGGACTGAAGACCGTCAAGGGCTTTAGATTGCCCATCTGGAAATTCCTTCTGCTTATCTAAGGAAACCCCTGCCATATTCCCAATATCATCTGCTTTGCTTTGCAAATTTCCCATCTTCATTGACATAGCATTTCCAACTTTGTTTATCTCCTTCCCTATTTCAACAGCCTCACTCCTCACGTTACCAATTTCTTTGCCCAGATTGTCATAGGACTCGTGAATTATTGCCATCCCTTCCTTCAATTTTTTCTTCATTTGTTCTTGTCCTTTCTGCAGCTCTGATTGAGAAGCTTCAATTCCCTTAGATTGCTCAAAAACTGCCTCCGAATTCTTCAATACAACCTCAATATGATCTTCAATATTCTTTGAAGTTTGAGCCACTTCTTGGGTTTGAAGATTAATGGAAGTCAAAAAAATCATGGATTTGTTTCGAGCTCTGCATCAGTTGCTCTGATTTCTCTTCTATGTTTTCTAACTTCTCTTCCGCAAATTGGGCTAAATCCTTAAAGTCATTTACTAATCTCTCTGTTTTGGTGCTTGAATGCGTCACTCCTGCAATTAGTACAAAATCAAAACCTGCTTAGTCTTCTTTTTTTCTTTTTAATTAAATGGGGTCACTACACGCACCCGAACCCCAACTGGGTACCACTAGGCCACAGGGCCTGGTGCTAGTCATTCTTTTTCATTGGTTGTTCAGTAGTACAATAATATAATGTAACACTACCCATTAAAACTGCTTGATTCCTAATGCTACCCAAAACCCATCCCACCTGGATATCAGCTAAGCAATTGGTCGGTGGTAAAAAAATATAAGTATTTTTGTTTTAAAAGTTAAATTTTATTATGTAAAAGCGATCATACCTAACTATCATTGAGGACACATGCCATCAGTGTAGAAGAAAAAATCGTGATATGTCTCACGAGCATCTTCCTTCAATTTAATGAGACAATCCTTTATGTTAGAGTGAGCGCCACAGGAAGGGAATGGGCTTCCCCCAGAGTCAAGTCCTTTTGAAAGCAATCACTAAGATCCCAAGTGTAAAAGATCAAACTTTCGTTTTTACATGGTGTCAGAGCCTATGGGTTGTTTTTTATCCTAATTTGGTCTTCTTTTCATATCCTCGTTCTCATGGCCACCATCTCCAGCAAGCAACCCCAACTCTTCTCCTAACAATACCTCTGGTGAATCTCATACTGTCAATTCCCCACCTATTATTTCTGCTGATAACCACAATCATCCTTTTTATCTTCATCCTTCTGATAACCCCGGTCATATTCTAGTCTCTTCACCTTTACATGGTGACAATTATCCCACATGACATCGGGCAATAAAAATGGCTCTTTCAGCAAAGAACAAGCTGGGTTTCATTGATGGTTCTATTCCTCAACCTAATCACTCTTCCAATGACTTTGCTTCATGGTCTCGCTGCAATAACATGGTTCTATCCTGGCTCCTTAATGGTTCTATCCTGACAACCATTTGAGGCCTCATCGTGACCAACCAAAGTGTGACTACTATGGCAAATTAGGCCACACTAAAAATCATTGCTATGCTCTCCACAGCTTTCTCCACATACTGCCAACAATGTTCAGTCCTCTCCTTTGGACACACCTGGCCCCTCATCTGCACCTACTTTTACTCCAGAACAGTATACTTAATTGCTTTCCTTGATTTCTCTGGGTACTACTAATCCTAGTGCTAACCTTGCTGGTAAGGATTCTCACTCTTCTCCTTCTTATTCTCGTCCTTCGATTATAGATACGAGGGCCACCAATCACATGGTTTCTTCTTTAAGTTCTTTTACTAAGCTCCATCCAACATCTACCCATAAACCAGTGCAATTACCTACTGGTGCTCTTGTTCCCTGTGAGCGCCACGCCCTAAACCACATAGCTCGAGAATACGCATTAGCCTCAAAAGACTAACACGAAGAGGAGTTGCCACCCAATAATGGGAACGAGTGAACCCTAGTAGGGTCTAGCTCGTCATAACTATAGATTCGGGTTCAGAACTGGGGTACGCAGTTGGGAAGGTGTTAGGCACCCAACCACACCCGGTTGGAACCGGCCCCTACATATGATTAATGGCTTTAATTAACCTAAATGCTCAATTAAAATTAACCCTAAATTATGCAATAATGGCAGCACATTGTCACACCCCATTTTTGTCACCTTAGCTAGGACATATCATTTCATGTAGGATTTTGAGTCCTTTTCAAGTCTAGTCTTTTGCATTGAGTTTCTATGACGTTGAATATCGTGTGTATAAATTTTGAAGTGATTTGGAGTTCATCTCGATAGTCAATAAGAACTTTTGCGACTTTAAGGGCATAATCGTCTTTTAAGCCGTATATTTTCCATTTGACCTTGAAATGAATCCCGAGTCATTCCCTCGAGTTCATATGGTCATATAGAGTCTATATATAGGTTCAATTTCATGAATTAATGGTTTAAGATCAATTCGGCTCATAACGGTTCGAGTTGGCTAAAAGACCCTTTCTTGGTTTGCTCAAATTGACTCATAAGACCCAACCAATTTTCTCTCATTTAACTTCAATTGGGCTTTATTTACATCCTAAATATGTTTAGAGAGATCGAATTTCGATTGGGAAAGCATTTGGTTCGACCTTGTGTACAAACCCAGCTTAGCGACAGTGTGGCACTATGGTTAACCACCTTTGTAAAACCTAACCATGCACCCATGGTTGAGGATTTTTGTCCTAAAATGCTTGAAAATGTGTTCCCCTTCGAAACACGGTCGTTTTGGCTTTTATTTCGTCAAAATCGGACTTAATTTGAACATTTTAGGACTTCTGAAGCAAGAAGGAGTCAAAACCGGAGCGAAAATAAAAGACCCTCGGGTAACCGTCCGGGGCTAGATGGTCAGCCGTCCAAGCCCAGACGGCTAACCGTCCAGGCCTAGTTGGTCACCCGAGGAGTCCGTCTTCAACTCGAATTCTGACTCCTCTCTCCCTCTTTTGACGGTTTCCTCCGCCAAAACAACTTGTTTTCTCTTAGAAGTGTGTAAGTTTGAGTTGTTTAAGCACCAAGAGAGTCTCTAATAGCCCTAAGATCATTGTTTAATGAATTAATCTTAGCCATTGATTTAGGGGGTCAGTTCTCTATATAAAGGACATGATATTCAGCACATAGGGGGGGAATTGCACTTTATACTTAGAGAGAGAGTGAGCTACGAGTTTGGAGAGCTAGAAGGACATCAAGAGGAGGCTCTTCAACCCCAAGCAAGCAAGGAAACAAGAAGTTTAAAGACAAGGATGAGTCTACAAGAGGTAAGCATGTCCATTTAATGCTGAACATGAGTTCTCTACTTCTACTTCTCCTTCCTCTTCTATAATAGTCCTAGTGCATGACATAACTCCACATGTTAGGTTAGTTCAATGTTTTTAGGATGCATTATGAATGATTTTAAGATGATTTATGACTTTATATGCTTTATAATCCCTGGTTTACCAAGGATTGAATAGCCTTACTCTTTCTATCTTCTTAAATCATGCATAGTTCACATGTTTAGGTTGCTGTGATAATTATCATGAATTGATGCTCCTGTTAGTTAATATATGTTATATGAATGATATTCATGATGATTTGAGCATGTGTTACAGTTGTTTCATAGGTTTTAATGCATGGTTGTGAAATTAGGGTTTCGATAACCCTGAATTCGCACAAGTTTCATACAGCATGCTTAGCTTAACTTTTTGAGTTGCTTCTCATCATAGTCATTCTATATATGCTACATACAGTTGAATCATGCTAGGTTCGCATTCATATAGTATATTTTATAGGGTTTTTGGAGACATTATCATTTTCTAAGGATGATTATCCTTTTCGTTGAGTGAGGTTTCGCATGAGAGCTTTCTATGATGTGTTTAAGCATGAAATCACTTCTATTGTGTTCTAGTATATATATTTTACATAGGATATGATAATTGGGCCTCCCCATAACGACTTTTTTTTATGTGAAATTATCTTAGGATACTATCGCTTAAGAAAACTCGCCGTAGGAAGGCCTATTTTCATATTTTACATAAAATATCATCTTTTTGGTTAGAATGAGATTTGCTATCATGTTTATTGATATTATTGAGGTCTCTCATGATTGTTAGAGTGTCTTTTATAGGTTTTTATGCATGTTAGTTAAGTCATTGCATGTAGGTTTGAGTTAAGGTCTTTGGTTATTCATTATTCTTGTTGTTTGCATAATAAATGGATGATTTTAGGCTTTGTCATGGTTCTGTCTAGATTAGTATATTGCTCTCTTTGCATGATTTGGTGCACTTGTAAGAGTGCAAACAGGTACAATGCTTGTCCTATTGCAAATAGGGCCGCTATGGCTTAGAATGCCTAATGCTTAGAGCTTTTGCGCTCAGGTAAGTAGGGTGTGAAGTGCCCTAATTCACTTTTCTTTTCTTATTTTTTTTCTTCTTCCTCCTAGGGTTACTTCTTAATACGAACATATGGTAATTATCAAAGGTTTCCTTTATCAATAAAATTCTGGTTTTCTATCAAGGTTTTCCTCTTGTGGAAGTTTTCGATTTTGGACTAAATCAATACATTTTTCAAATAAGGAAACCTAGGGTATTTACCATAGGTTTGCATTAGGTTGTAACCCTATTCTTTTCGAACTACGTGGACTTTGATCCATGTATTTCGCTGCATGGTACGTATGCGCTCTTCGTGAGGCTCAAGTCCGTTCTAGGATCCAAGTATCCTAGGTTTTTCTTTTCTTTTTTTTTTCTGTTTTGTTTTATTTAGTTGATTATGCATGATGATTGGATGGAATACAAGATATGCATGCTGCCTTGTGATGATATTTGCTGATATTTGAGTTAAAAAGATATTAAGTTAGCCCAATTAAATTAAGAGACCAACTCGGGCGATGTGGGTGCCTATAGGCTTTGCCTAGAACCTTCCCACGTCATAACTTAGCCTCCGAATCCAATTTTCTGGTTTCAAAGACTTTGCTTTTCCTTTAATGGAGTCATGTGGTTTTGAAAATAAAACATTTTTGTGGTTTTCCTCTTTTCCCTAAAAAATGAGGTAGCGACTCCTTTTCGTTTGTTATCTTTCACCATACATACCATTTCTTTCACCAAATCCTTGTGGGCCATTTTTCGGGGTTCACAGTTTGGCGACTCCACTGGGGATGTCGAGGGCTAGACTCATTTAATTTGATTGGGCTAAATTAATTTCTTATTGTTAATTAAAATCAATCACATTGCATCCGCTTAATTATGTGCTTTCATTTATTGCATTGTGTGCGCGATTGTTGCATGATCACTCGATTGTCCCTCGATATATCCTTGCCAACTGATAGCCTAGTTCGACCTTAGTTTTCCTGATTCCATGTGTTGGGCGAAGCTATCAAACCTCTCTTGCCAAGTACCCTTGGGCTTGCCCTTGGGTATATTAAATGGATCAATCACGTACTGTTGGACCCACGCGACATTCCTGATGTCACATGTGGTTAGGTATAAAGATTGGTACAAGCAAAGTTGAGGACCCTAGGCTACCCTCTTAAAAGAAAGAATTGCATGTAATGGGCCTTCTAGGACACCGTTGGATCACCTATATGCACACACATTGTCGTGATGATATGCTACTGTGTTTATGATGTGTTGCCATGCTTTGTTGATTAAGTGGGTAATTAAAGGAAACTTTACATCTTACATCCTTAATACGTACCCTTCCCCATGACCCCCGCAAAGGTAATTGGTTAAGAGAACTAATTAAGGGTGTACGTTTTAAAGATTTCGAGATAATTATGGAAGTTTAGGATAGACCCTTAGGTTGAAAAATTGAGTGTTTCCCTTATGTTAGAGGGAGAGACGTGCTGGCTTGGATCCGTAATCAACAAGGGCACCTAGTCAGTACTGATTCTGTCACCAAGTCGGATATGGCCGAGGAAAGAACTAGCAACCGGGGTTTCAACCTTGAGGCCACGTTGAAAGCTATCATGGAAAAGCTTGACCACACTACCCAGGTATCCGAGACGGCACTCAAGATAGCTCAAGACATTTAACAGAAGAACTCTGAACCTGAATCTAGGGCCCGTGCCACTGAAAACAATCAAGGATCCAATGATTCTGAATCTGCTGAGGAACCATTAGGAGACGGGGGAGAACCACCCAAGACCAAGGAATGGAAAACCAAAGCCACATCAAGAGAGAGCTCAACCGTCCTGGCAAACAAGGTCGAGGCCTTAGAACGAACTCTGAAGGGAATCCGCAGATCTGATGATATGGTGGACATCCGTACTTTGTCTTTGTTCCCAAAAGCTCGCATTCCCCTACAATTCAAGATGCCAGAATTGGAAAAATTCGATGGGATAGGCTGTCTTAAGACCCATCTCAAGATGTATGTGCGAGCTATGCACCCTCGAGGGGTGAACGATGAGTTATTGGCTCAAATGTTTTATGAGTCATTAGCGAGTTCCGCCTTGAAATGGTTTTCATCATTGGAGGAGAACAGAACCAAGACTTGGGAGGATGTGTGCAATGCATTCACGGACCATTACAAGTATAACACCGAAGTGGATGTCATGCGAAGGGACTTGGAAACCACTAAGCAAGGGGTTAACGAGACTTTCTCCGCCTTCATCACTAGGTGGAGACAAAAGGCTTCCAAAATAACAGACAGACCGAATGAGGAAGACCAGATTCAATTGGTGGTGAAGAACTTGCCGCCTGTATATCATAAGCACCTCTTTGCTCACTACTTTCCGAACTTCAAGGCTCTTGTTGGGGCTGGCACATAGGTTGAAGATGCAATCGCCGATGGAACAATCAAAACAGAGGAGGTCCAAAGGAGTCGAAGGACAAACTTTGGAGGAAAACCCAATGCCAAGGTCAATACCATTACCCAACCCACTCACCCTTTCTCCCTAAATGACTCCACCTCACCTCATCAATTCACCGAGCTATACATGCCGCTCGAAAGAGTTTTTGAAAAGCTGAGAAGCCGTGATCTCTTGAAACCCCTCGACCCAAGGCCTCCACCAAACCCATTGCCTAAGAACTACAATAAAAATGAATATTGCAAGTTCCACCAAGCCAAAAGCCATCCAACCAACCGTTGCTATCGCCTCCGCCATGAAATCCAAGATTTGCTTGATAAGTAGATCATTTCTCCACCCATCGCACCAAATCGCCCAAATGTCACTCGAAATCCCCTCCCCACTCATAATATGCCTCCTCCTAACAACATAAATGCCATCAAGCTTGACTCGTCCCAATCCTGTCAACCCATAAGGCAATACATACCACTTCCTATGACCTTGACTCAAGTTTTCCACCAATGTTGTGATAAAGGGCTCATATTACCACACCATCCAAAGCCGAGACCTTCGACTCCTCACTAATTCTGCTTATACCATCAGGCGCCCGAGCATGATACAGAGAACTGTGTTATATTGAAAAAGGTAGTTCAAGACCTTATTGATCAAAAGGTTTTGGTATTGCCTAAGGAAATCCGTTCAACAACAATTGAGAGAAAGGTTCGAGGCAGGAGATCCTAAAGTGGGTTTGCTGAGAGAGTCGTCCGGAAAGTTTGATTACTACGTACTCTACCCTGACCCCATCCCTGATGAGCCTATAATCCCCACAGGTTGGGATGAGTTACCAGAGGAAGTCCAAATGGAGGAGATCGATACAATCACATGGGATGATCTCATGGGTGACGTAGGGGAGATTGATGATATGTGGATGAGCGATGATGAGGTAGAGCACATAACTAGAGGGGGTCACCACTTCAAGCCTCCACACCTAGAATCTAACAACCCATTGGGAGACTTGGAAGGTAATCGTCACCTCGACCTGCAAGAAGAGGAGGACGAAGTGCTTAGGCAATTGAGAAAGACCAATGCAAACATCACTATATGGGGTTTACTCATGGCCTCTTACAAATACAGACAGACCATCTTGAAGTTGCTCAACCAGATACAGGTTCCCGTCGACACATCTCTGAAAAATTTGGTGAACTTGGTGAATCCAACCTCGAAGAACTCAACCATTGTGTTCTCAGAAGCAAACCTACCTAAAAGTGGACCTAGCCATTCACAAGCCATGTACATCATTGTCGACACCATGGGAAAGAGAGTTCCGATAGTCCTGATTGACAACGGTTCCGCTTTTAATGTGTGCCCTCTCAGAACTGCCACCGTCCTGGGATTGGATCCAATAGACTTCATGCCATCTGGGCAAACAATGAGAACCTATGATAACACCCGCAGAGAGGTGATTGGAGTGGTCACTTTGCCGCTGATTATGGGGCCTACAGAATTCAGAGTGGAGTTCCAAATGCTAGATGTCCCGTCATGCTTTAATCTCTTGTTGGGGAGGCCTTGGATACACCCTGCAGGGGCTGTCCCTTCTTCATTGCACCAAAAATTCAAGTTCCCTTATGAAGGGGCCATCGTCACACTCCAAGGTGATTATGACTTGAAGTTGTCGGGTGTACCCATTTGTGAGATCAAGCCCGAGCCCGCTAGAACACCATTGTCTGGATTCGAGTATGTTCAATGCATAGAGAAAGAGCCAGAACAGAGAGAGTTGATACCTCTCGACTTTTGTCCTCACGGAAACTTACATGTAGGGAACATAATGAAGAAAATGAGTTTCTTCCCAGGCATAAGACTAGGACGCCATCAGCAAGGCATATCGGTATCCGTTCAGAACCGCATTGTCACCTACACCTTTGGTTTGGGGTATGAGCCTTCCAAGAAAGACCGTATGGAGATGTTACAAAAAAGCAGAGAAAGGGTCAAAGCAAAAGCAGAAGGGAGGATGCCAGATATTAGAATCTCGCCATATCGACCTACCTTGAATGGCTACTTTGTTAAGGAGGGGGAGGATTTTATATTCTGTGGATTCCCCGAACCATCCATTGACAAAGCAACCAAAGCGAGAATTCCAGGTTTCGAGATATTCTTCACTGAGTGGTATCCCATTACTGCGACAATGGTTGATGATGAAACAATCAATGATAACTATTGGGAAGAGAAGAACGAGGACTGGGCGGAACAAATGGATTCGGAAGCCATGGTTACAATGTTTCAAGATACAGTTCTTGCTGTGGAGGAATCGGATCTCGAGTGTTTTTCAATTTACCATGCAGCCATGCCGCTCCTTAATTGGTATCTTGAAGAGGGTACCATTGCAGAAATTCTCGAGGGTAAGGATCTCGACTTACCTGATAGTAGCTTGTAGGTTCCCTCAGTAGCTTGTCTTAGCTTTCCTTTCCCTAGTTGTGGCACATGTGTTTTCTTTTCTTTGTTTTGTTAGTTCAGTCAATAAAGTGTGTTTCTTTTCATTATTTGCAGTGTTTCCTTTCTCTCTTCTATGGATATCTATGGCATGGATATAGATCCTAGGAATGACGTCCCCCCGAAGCTCGTCGAGCAGAGGAAAAGGGGCGTTACCGAACCTAACATGGATGAATTGGAATCAATCAATCTAGGGACAGATGAATTGCCTAAGGATAATTAAAATGGGGATAACTCTCTCGCCTACTAAAAAAGAAAAATTAATAATACTTCTAAAAGCCAATGTAGAGGCTTTTGCATAGTCTTATGAGGATATGCCTGGCATTGATCCAGATATTGTGCAACACTACATCCCCACTAATCCCACTAAAAAGCCTGTAAAGCAGAAATTAAGAAAATTGAAATTGGAATGGGCTTTGAAAGTAAAAGAAGAAGGTAACTAAACAATTAGATGCTGGGTTTCTCCAAGTTGTGGAGTACCCTGAATGGCTGTCTAACATAGTGCCTGTGCCTAAAAAGGATGGGAAAGTGCGAATGTGTGTTGACTTCTGCGACCTTAATGCTGCGAGCCCAAAAGATGATTTCCCTCTACCACATATCGATGTGTTGGTGGACAGTATAGCAGGCCATGCTCTTCTCTCCTTCATGGATGGGTTCTCCGGTTACAACCAGATAAAGATGGCACCTCGAGACATGGAAAAGACAACTTTTATCACGCATTGGGGCACGTATTGCTACAAGGTAATGCCTTTTGGCTTAAGAAATGCCGGGGCTACTTACCAAAGAGCTGCTACGACCCTATTGCATGATATGATCCATAAAGAAGTAGAGGTGTATGTGGACGATATGATAGTCAAATCTGTAGACCGGGAAGGACATTTCGCGGCATTGGAGAAGTTCCTAAAATGGGCAAAGAAGTACAACCTGCGATTGAATCCTCAGAAGTGTGCCTTCGGAGTCACCGTAGGGAAGCTGTTGGGTTTCATGATCACTCAGAGGGGAATTGAAGTTGATCCAGGGAAGATAAAAGCTATCACGAAGATGGAGCCACCAAAAACTGAGAAGCAGATCGGGGGTTTTCTGGGGAGAGTTCAATACATAAGCCGTTTTATCGCCAATCTGACCATGGTGTGCGAGCCGATTTTCAAGCTACTTAAGAAAGGTGTGCCCAAGGAATGGAACGAGGATTGCCAAGAAGCCTTTGAGATCATTAAAAGGTATCTGAGCAATCCCCCAATCTTGGTTCCCCCACGGCAAGGTGAACCGTTACTATTATACTTAACGGTTACTGAAACCGCGATGGGAGCCATGTTAGCTCAATACCTTGAAGGGTCAAAAAAGGAAAATGCCATCTACTACTTGAGCAAGAAAATGACGGATTATGAAGTAAAGTACAATGCATTAGAAAAGGCTTACGTAGCATTGGTGTGGGCTACCCAGAAACTCCGTCATTACATAATGTCCTTCGAAGTCCTGCTGATAAGTCGCTTGGATCCCTTGAAGTATTTGCTAGAAAAACCAGTTCTATCTTACAGGATGACTTATTGGTCTCTTCTCCTCAATGAATTCAATATAAAGTACCTGGCGCAGAAGTCTATTAAAGGAAGCGTTGTTGCAGACCAATTGGCAAGCTGCCCTGTGTCATCATCAACCCAATTCAATGATGAGTTCCCCGATGCAGACATCCTAGAAATCAAGAAGAAGGTTTGGAGAGTCTACTTCGATGGAGCTGCAAATAGAAGGGGATATGGAGTAGGAGTGCTATTGGTTTCGCCCGAAGAAGCCTTCACGCCTCTAGTACTCAAGTTGGGGTTCGAAGCTACCAACAACATTGCGGAGTATGAGGCCTGCATCCTGGCATTGGAAGCTGCGTTAGAATTAGGGATAAAAGAACTCGAGGTGTTCGGGGATTCAGCATTGATCATCTGTCAGATAAAAGGGGAGTGGAAAACTCGCGACGAGAAGCTGTTGCCATACCATGCCTATTTGGAAGCATTGACCAAAGAGTTTGTAGAGATAGAGTTTAATTACTTGTCAAGAAACAAGAATCAGTTCGCTGATGCCTTAGTAACTCTAGCTTCAATGGTGGAAATACCAGAAGGGGGAAGCGTGAAACTACTCGTGATCGAATACAGAGAGAAACCTGTTTATTGCTGTTCCATTCGAGAAGGGGAGATGAAAGATAACCACCCTTGGTTTTATGACATAAGAAGGCTCATTGAGGAAAGGGAATATCCAGAGGGAGCATCTCGTGTGGATAAGTGAACACTGAGGAGATTGGCAAGTCATTATATGGTATGCGGAAGGAAAACTGTATCGGAGGTCTTACGACGGAATTCACTTGCTGTGTGTCACGGAGGAAGAGGCTAAAAAACTCATCGAAGAAATCCATGAAGGAGCGGGGGCTCCGCATATGAATGGATACATGCTGGCTAAGAAGATCATGAGGCTAGGGTATTACTGGTCTACAATGGAAAGGGATTGCTATGCCCACATCAGGAAATGCCATAAGTGTCAGCTCTTCGCCAACGGATAACACTTGCCCTTCATGCCCTTAACAAGCATGTCAACTCCATGGCCGTTCGCAATGTGGGGAATAGATATCATCGGGCAGATTAAGCCGAAGGCATCCAACAGTCATGAATACATCTTGGTAGCCATCGACTACTTCACCAAGTGGGTGGAAGCAGCTTCCTTCAAAGTTTTGAATGCTAAAAAGGTGGCGCAGTTCATACAGCTCAACATTGTCTACCGATATGGGGTACCGCATGAGGTCATTTCAGATAACGGTCAGCATTTTCAAAAGGAAACTAAAGAACTTTTGCAGAAATATAAGATCGTTCACCACTCGTCGTCCCCTTACCGTCCACAGACTGACGGTGCAGTGGAAGCCGCCAACAAGAACATCAAGAAAATACTACAGAAAACGGCTGACACATACACTGATTGGCATGAGAAGCTACCATTGGCATTATGGGGATACAGAACGTCACTCAAATCGTCAACAGGAGCTACGCCGTATGCTTTAGTGTATGGAATGGAGGCCGTTCTACCAGTGGAATTAGAAGTTCCTTCGTTAAGGGTTGCTGTGGAAAGTCAGCTAGCAGAGGTGGACTGAATCAAAGGTCGTTATGATAAGTTGGCATTGATAGATGAAAGGCGATTGAGGGCTCTCTACCATGTGCAAGGGTACCAGAGAAGAGTCGCGAGGGCGTTCAACAAACATGTCAAAGACAGAGGCTTGAAGAAAGGGGATTTAGTATTGAAAGAGGTCCGAGCTCCAACTTTCGATCCATGAGGAAAGTTCAAACTAAGCTGGGGTGGACAATACGTCATCAAAGAAATATTGCCAGCAGGGGCTGTTCGACTTATGGATTTGGATGGGATAGAGTTCGCTCGTCCTACCTAATTTGGATCAATTAAAGAAGTATTATGTATAAGGCCTAAAAAAAAAAGAGAGAGAAAAAGAAAAAGAAAAAAAGAAAACGGGGATACGTAGGCAGCCCATGAAGTTACTTTGGGTGCGGTCCAAACAACACATTCACAAGAAAAAATCTCAAAAGTAGATTATTATTGGCAATTCATTTGAAACTAATTATTTGACATAGCAATTTATTGGTGTTAAGTAAAAAAACTATTGACATGCCATAGATATTCTATTCCTTGAGTCTTTAAGCTCTCTTGAGTTTCTTCAGAGTCGTCTTATCTGTCTTCTTTCTTTCTCTCTCGAGTCTTCTTTTCTTTCGTAAGTCGTGGTCGTGGGATGCCTCTACTGCCTCAAGAATGTCTTCCCTGCAAAGTCAAAGTCTTGTGTCCTTGATAAGGTCATAAATTCTTTTTCGGCGAGAAGTCTCCCTTTCGCCTAAATCATCCTTCATCCATTGCTTGTATTCTTTACTCATCTCGAAATGTCCTTCAGTGTTGGCAATTCGAGTCAATTTCAGGTCTATAGGCCAGCGAGTCCTTACCCACTTGATTATGGTAGGACCGACAGGTTCCATAAAACAACAAGGTCCTGTTAAGGACGATATAGCATGCATGGCGCCCATCTGGCGAAGAATTCTCGAAGTCCAATAGAAGGAAGTCGATCTCAGTCCTATGAGTTTGACAAAAGCACACCCCGAAGTTCGAAAAAGTACCTGCTCTTTACATTCCCATATGAAAACGTACCATTTGATGTTTTGCCACGAAAGTGTTTGGAAATAACCCAACTAATCTCTTAAAGAGAATGGCCCAAGGAGTTCAACTCGGCGCAGACAGAAGTGTTGGGGCTTGTATGGGTTGATAGTGGTGGGAGATAGAAAATTCAAGCGCTTGAGCAGCCACATTTGCAATAAAAAGGGGCTACCTCCTAAAGGCGCTTTAGGGTTGCCATGAACTTTATCTAAACCATTCAAGGTTTCAGCTAATACCAAGGGAATGATGCTATGTCGCTTGAGAAGAGGGGCAATTAACTCACATATTTGAACAGGGCTTGAAGAGTGCCGGTGGAGATGAGAAAGCGACCAATTAAAAAGAAAGCGAGTGCACGCTGAATTTGAGGAGTGAAAGTCAGAGTACCTTCGCTATCATGAGCCAAGAATGAGGTTGCTAACTTCATTAAGTCCACCATATGGTCCTTTACAAAGATCGTTACATCCCTTTGAGGAATGCCAAGAAAATCTGAGAAGGAAGCGAGGTAATCCGAGCGAGGTGTAGGAAGGATGAATGGCCCTGCGGGCGAAACTCCAAATAAAGCACTGAATTCCTCCATGGTCGAGCATAATTCTTCATAATTGAATCGAAAGACATGGATTTGAGGATCCCAGAAATATGTAGCCGCAGTGAGAAGAGTTGTCTCGAGCTTCATGTGCCTTACGGAGAGTAATGGTTCCAATCCGAAGCGCTTAAACTCAGTTTTGTCTTTGGCAGCCATGACTGCCAAAAACCCCCCTTAAGAACCCATCCAAGGCTTCCATAATTATTGTCAATCAAAATAGGTGAGTTAGAAGGCTTCCCTCATGTGTTTTTATAGGGAAAGGGTCACAAATTCGAGTCCTAAAAGGAGTAGAATCGTCAAAATAGAAAAATTCCTAAAAAATCGCGAAAAAACGCGTCAACCTCGGGTAACCGTCCGGGGCCAAATTGTCACCCGAGGCCCTCACTTTGTTTCACCTTGTTTCGCCCGATTTTGCCTATTTTCGCGTTCGGATGGCCTTTTTAGGCCATTTTCACTCCTATGAGCTCACATTGACTCAAATTTTCATAAGAAAGGCACCACAACATCATCATGATAGATTCAAAGAAGCACCACAAGTATCCATAATAAGGGATAAGAAAGTTGATTTAAAGTTGCAATTACAAAGCATAGCATGAAATGCAAGAAGATAACCATTGTCTCATTGTTTCTACAAGCCCAACAAGAAAGTAAATGAACTCAGCGGCTCCCAGAGCTTCTTTTACGGCTCGGCCCAGCTCCGTCACAACCCCCACGAGGTGCTCTAGGAGGGCACATTGTTGGTGGCGACTGCATAGACAAAGTCCATTGCAAAAAAGCTAAGTATGAGAATAGGGTTGGTTGAAAACCATAAATGGGAACTTTAAATAGGTTGAACACTTACCATGACATCCAGATGAGCTTCCGCTATGGATTTGGCTAAACTCATCCTCATGAGGTCACGCCTCAAGCCCTCACTAAGGTCAATAAACTCTTGGGCATATGCCGTAGGCACCTAGGATAATCAATGAGATTAAACTGAAAGTAATGGTGAAAGAAAGAAAGAAATACCCATAAAGAGAACTCACCTATTCTCGATTTGGGTCAATCCTAGGGGATTCATCAAATGTGGGATGGGTGATGGCGGTCTTGACAAAGTCCGACCCGCAGCATAGATTAATGGACCAATTAGGCTGAGGCAAGGGTAGTAACCTATCCCCCTCTATCTCATCTTCTTCAGAACCAGGGACCACTCCTGAGCCCACTGTCGAGCTATGCCCTCGTGCTCGTCGACCCTGCAAGTGTTCACCTATCAAATAAAGTTTCTATCAAAAGAAAAAGGCTAGGAAAGTGTCAAAGACTTACCTCTTGAGGAGGGAGACCTGTCACCCTAGGCTTCATCAAATATTGATGGCAGAAAGTGTCGTATGCAATGTCAGGAGAAGTGAACTCCTCCGCATCCCAGCCTCTCAAAGCATCCCACAACTCCTCCCCCTCCATCAAGTTAGCATGCCTCATGTTAAGTGGTGGTAGCATTGGAGCCATGGCTGCGTTCACATCACCCATGACTTGTCGTAAGACTCGCTCCCCTAGGTACCAGTACCTACCCACGGGGCCTTCTAGAAGCACCCTCTTGCCAGTCAGCATCAAGCTAGGAATGCATCGCTTGGGTAGCATTGGTACCCATATCTTCCATGGATTCCATTCAATCTGTTCAAGAATCCAAAATAAGAAATTGGAAGTAAAAGGAAAAAAGAAAAGAAAAGAATAGGGAAAGAATTTCACCATGTCAGCTGTCAGGCTTGCTAGATGAGCTCTAGCATAGGCATAATCATGCCGATTCACCACTCGGAAGGACACATAACTAGGGGAGTAATTCTTAAGGGTAGGCCATTCAATGGTTTCCTCGGCAAGAGATGGGCGACATAAGTTGAGGTACTCATAGCACCAGACCTGTCAAGAGTTGAGAAAAGAGTCAAAAAAGAGAGGAAAATATAAGAAAGAGTGAAAAGAAATAAAAGGGAAGTAGCATTACCTCCCAAACAAAAAGCATCCCTTCGAAGTCCTTGGTAACACCGCGAGACATGTCACACATTGTGCGGTACATGGTGGCTAGAGCGGCCCCTCCCCAGCTGAATTTCCTAATCTTACCAACATCTTCCATGCTTGCAAGAAGACCCAAAGGGGCTAGGTCGCCCGTACCAGCAAAGAATGTGCATGAGATCATGTAAAGAAGTAATGCCCTTGTAATACAATCGGGACTTGCACCCTCGCTCTCCCTTTGTTTGGCAAATTTGTTGAAAAGCCAAGTGCGGCGCACTGCTTTCTTGATTACCTCAACTTCCATTCCAAGGTAAGCTAGGAGATAATCCTCATCTGTCGAAGCCTCTTCATAGAACTCCAAACTCTTGCCCTTAATGCTCAAGCCCGTTATCATGGTAAAGTCCTTGGGGGTTAGTGTCATCTCCCCGAAACCGAAATGGAATGTATTGGTGGTGTCCCACCATAGTTCAAACAAGGCTAGCAAGGCTTGCCTATCACATTAATCATTCCACAGAGAATCAAGGAATGGACCAAAACCGGCCTTTTTAACATGGCCCTTGGCAATAGGTTGGAAGTTTTCCATATTCCGCCACCATTCAATAAGTCCTTTGATAGAGGACCTAGTGCGCATATCCTGAAAGTTAGGCTATAGCCGTTGAAAACACCTTAAGAGTTAGTTGAAAGAACATGGAAATAATAAGCATACACTAGCAATTGGTTTCAAATTGTTTTCTAAAAGATGTCAAAAAGTTGTTCTTATTCATGAAATGAATTGCTAATGAATGTTTATTAGTTTACTTGTTCATATGCCTTAACTTGGCAAGAATTGAACACTTTTTTATCACTTGGGCATTTTATCGAACACTTGGGGGGTGACACTTCCCAAGCTTTGAAACAAAAGAATTTTGAATGACCAATCCTTGCTAAATCATGGCATATTACTCACTTGAGTGTTTACTTGCTGATATACATTGATTTGGTAAAGATTAAACATCTTTATTTCACTTGGGCATTTTATCGAACACTTGGTGGGTGCCATTTTTCAAGTTTTCAAATGAAAAGAATTTGTGTGTTCAATCCTTGCTAAATCAAGGGATATCACTCAACAACACAAGGGGTATTCAAAAGAAGTAGATGGGAATACAATTTCATCAAAAGAATCGAAAGATTCAAAAGAAAAATGCTAAGTTGGGTAAACCTACTTCTTGTTGGGAATGGAGGAATGAGAGATGATTGTCAGGTTCAAGCAACATCCTATCTTGTGGAGCATCATAGAGTGGTGCCTTGTACTTGCTTTTGACCCCATAGAATGGATACTTGGTGCTTGAGTCCTTGCTTGATGACATTCTTGATGATGGAGTTGGGTTTGTGAAAAATGGGTTTGATTTGGTTTGATTTTCAAAGATGATGTGGATTGGGTGTTTTGATTGTTAAATGGGCTTGATTTGTTGTTGTTTGATGTGCATTTGATATTTGGATTGAATGTCTTTGAAGTAGGAATGAGAGAATGAGAGATGGAGAAGATAGGATAAGAGTTTAGAGAAAGAAACTCTCTAATTTTCGGGTTGGGAGAATGAGGGAATGAGTGTGCAAGCATGGGTTTAAAAACCCAGAATTTTTTTAATGGTGGGCTCGGGTAACCGTCCCACCCTAGATGGTCAGCCATCTTGCCCTGGACGGTTGACCATCTGAGGGCAGATGGTCACCCTAGCCCACTTTGCCCGTTTGCCTCGTCTCGCGCGCTTGCAACCTCTAAACTTCTCCAAATGGACTTTTTGTGCAATCCTTGAGCTATGGAATGAATATATCCCCCAAGTTTATCAAGTTTTGATGAAATTTTTGAATCTTGGGTGATTGTATTTACCCGCATAACGAGGAATTGTAATGGCTATGATAAATGGCTTTCTCATGAAATGAACTTGGTGTTGAATAGATTGACTTTCAAGTCTTGGAATTCAATTCTCTATGTGATGATAGTGATATCATACCATGTGATAAAGAAAATTTCACATGAAATGACTTGCTAATCATGTGATAAAGATAATTTCACATGAAATGACGATTCATGAGTTATACTAGTTACGAAGTAACTTGCTATCTTTATGAAATTGGCATGAAATGCACTTTGTTTCTCGATCAATTGACCTTTAAATCAATGTTATATCATGTGATAAAGATAATTTCACATGAAATAACATGAAATAAGCTTGATTTTCGATCAATTAACTCTCAATTCAATGTCATTTCATGTGATAAAGACAACTTCACATGAAATGATAAGAAATGAGCTTGATTTTGAGTTGAATGACTCTCAATTCAATGTCATTTCATGTGATAAAGACAACTTCACATGAAATGATAAGAAATGAACTTGATTTTGAGTTGAATGACTCTCAATTCAATGTCATTTCATGTGATAAAGACAACTTCACATGAAATGATAAGAAATGAACTTGATTTTGAGTTAAATGACTTTCAATTCAATGTCATTGCATGTGATAAAGACAATTTCACATGAAATGATAAAAATAAGCATGGTTTTGAATCAATTGACTTGCCATGGGATCTCATATCATGTGTGTGAACCCCGGAAATTGGGCCCACGAGGGATTGAAAAGAAAGTGGGTTTGAAAAAGAAAAAGGAAAGGAGTCGCCACCTTATTTTTTAAAGGAAACAAGGAAAACCCTAAAAATCAGGTTGTTTTAGGAAAACAATTTGAATGACTCCATAAAAAAAGGAAAGGCAAAAACCAATCTTTTGAAAACCAAAGAAATCGGGGATTCGGAGGCTAAGTTATGACATGGGAAGGTTCTAGGCAAAGCCTATAGGCACCCATGTCACCCTTTCGGTCTCTCAGTTCATTTGGGCTAAATTAAAGTCTTTCCATACAAAAATCAGCAAGTATATCATCACAAGAATTGCATGCATATCATATATTTCATTCATCCATCCATGCATAATAAGCAAATAAAAACAGAAAATAAAAAGAAGAAAAGAAAACATAAATAAACCTAGGATGCTTGGATCCTAGAACGGACTTGAGCCTCACGAAGAGCGCCTACGTACCATGCAACGAAATACATGGATCAAAGTCCACGTAGTTCGATTAGAATTAGGGTTAAGACCTAATATAAACCTATGGTTAAAACCCTAGGTTTCCTTATTTGATCAAAAGAGTTGAATATGATAGAAAGTTTGATTTTAGGAAAGAAATCCACAAGATGGAAACTTTAATAAAAACCAGAATTTTGTTGGTTAAGGAAACCTCTAATTAAACCATAGGATCATATTAAAAATTAACCCTAAATAGGGAGAAGAGAATGAGTTAAGAAGAAAGGTGAATTGGGGCACCTTCACACCCACTTACCTGAGCGCAATTAGCTCCAAGCATTTAGCCATTTCAGACATAAGCAGCCCTATTTGTCATGGGACAAATACCACACCTATTTGCACCCTTACAAGTGCTCAAAACCATGCAAAAACACTAACATGCAAATCTGGACAGAATAGTATTATGACCTAAAATCATCCACTAAGCATGCCAATAGCAAAAACAGCGAACAATAATAAGTCCTAACATATTCCTAGAACCATATCATGCATAAAAACCCTAAAACATACTAACATGCATGCAAAACTATCATGTTTACTCCATATGAAAAACATATACAGCAAACACGAAGAAAAACCAAATAAAAAAGTCTACTTTATCATGCTATATGAAAACAAACACGAAACAATGACTCTAAAACCCTAAACTCACAAATATGCTTAAAAACATACAAAACATACTTTAATCATGCTAAAACCAAACTAAACAGAAATTAAATCATGCATATTAACTAACTAAAGCAATATAACATGATGAAAATCCTAACTCTAACATGCAATGACACTAATCCTAGCACAAGGACAAACAGGAGCACAAGAATCATAACTATGCATTAAAAACCTAAAGGACAGCCCTAAAGCATGCTAAACAGTAGATAAAAAATAGATATTCCATGTATATTAACTAGCTAGAGTGTTAATACATGATAAAAAAGTCACCTTTAACATGCAATAAGCCTAACCCATATGAGAACCTAGTTTAAGCTTGAATAGAGAAGGAGAATACCTTAGGAAGTGGCTCCCCTTGTGTTTGTAATTGTTCGTGGCTCCTCAGGTCTTTAGAGTGAATCAAACCAACACGAATCCTCCTCTTTGTCAAAGTGGTATCACAGCAAAGAGATCAAAACTCACTCAACTTTGAAAAGAAATAGAAAACAAAAAGAGAACAAGAGAAAAGAAAAAGTGATTCTCGTCACTTTGCAGCAGCAGCAACTTCAATCGCGTTTTTGGGTATGAAAACGTTGGATTTGGACAAAGCTTGTGAAATACAAAGTTGTAGATAATTGAATTATATTTCTAACAAGACCAATTTCATCAAATTCTGACTTCGGATGAAAAAGTTATGATTAAAATACGACTGCTGGTTTTCAGAAAATCTGCTGCTGAATTATGACGAATTTCACTCCCTCCAAACCCTCTTCTCTTCTCCCTTGTTTAAAGACATTAAGAGAGTATTTATAGCTGAAATCTGGAGTTTCCCTTTCCTTCCTGGACTAGGTTTCTTTGGAGAATAATCAAAAGGTATTTTATAATGATAAAAGACTTCTAATCTAAATAGGAAAAGGAAATTGTCTTTTATAAAAATTGGGAGACTGACCGCTAACACGCATGCACATGTATCGTATGTGCGTACACACACTCATCACATATGTACACGTGTTAGTGTCATGATAAAAATGGCTAATTTAATAAAATAATTTTCTTTTCATTTTAACCAAAAATCTCATGCTGTGATTCGCACTAATTCTTCAAGGATAATCCGTAAATAACCACACTAAACTCATCATCAGGCCATATCAAAATTGAACTTCATGAAACACTTTTGAGGGTAAAATGATGACTAATGAAAGTCAATTTGAAAAGATTTGGTTGGTAATTGTGAGTCAATTAGAGCTAACCCAAGGAAGGGTCAATTAACCAACTTGAACCACATCGAGCCATTTTAATCCCGAGCCATTGACTTACCAAATTGACACTAAAAATACCTCTTATGCATCCATATGAACTCCAATTGACAATTTGGAGATCATTCCAAGGTCAAATGAAAAGTTTGGCACTTAAAAGACGATTATGCCCCTCAAGTCACAAAAGCTCTTATTATCCCTCAAGATCAACTCCAATTTGAACCAAAATTCATATCCATTGTCCTTGTGACTCTAGAAACCTAATGCAAGTGACTAGACTCAAAAACAAAACAAAAACATGCATGAAATGATGAGCCCTAGTAAGGTGGTGCAAAAATGGGGTGTGACAGAAGCCCCTCATTGGCGAACAAGTTACACTTGTGAACCAATGATAAAGAACAACCCATTTTTGGCCAAAAAGCCCGGAGAAATCACACACTGATACCAACAATGATGGGAGGTTGAAAACCTGAGACTGAAATAAGGAAGTGTACTCAAGTCATGAGTATACTTAAACCACTGGGCGTTGATGATTGTCAAGAGAAGCATATTCAAGCCACTACGAATGAACATACTTTTGAAATGGAGAAATATATTCTAGTCACGAATATATTTAACCAAGTGATGAGAATGAGATCTGAAAAGTACGTTCAAGTGACGAACGTACCTTGGAAATGGAGAAGTATATTCAGGTCACGAATATATTTAACCAAGTGAGTGACAAAAAATCTGAGAAGTATACTCAAATGATGAGTATACCACTGAAATGGAGAAATATATTCAGGTCACGAATATATTTAACCAAGTAATCTGAGAATGAAATCTGAGAAGTATACTCAAGTGGTGAGCATACCATTGAAATGGAGAAATATAGCCAAGCGATGGATATCTTTAACCAAGTAGGATAAGAATAATCTGAGAGGTGTATTCAAGTGATGAGTGTACTTTTGAAATGGAGAAATATATTCAGGTCACGAACATATTTAACCAAGTGATGAAAAAGATGCTGAGAAATATACTCAAGTGATGAGTATACTTAATGATTGAAAAAGACTGAGAAGTACGTTCAAGTGATGAACATACTTTTGAAATGGAGAAATGTATCCAAGTGATGGATATATTTAACCAAGTAAGCTGAGAAGTACACTCAAGTGATGAACATACCATTGAAATAGAGAAATATATCCAAACGACGGATATATTTAACCAAGTAAGATAAGAATAATCTGAGAAGTGTACTCAAGTGATGAGTACACCATTGAAATGGAGAAATATATTCTAGTCACGAATATACTTAACCAAGTAAGTGACAAGTATGTTTGAGTGATAAACATACCATTGAAATAGAGAAATATATCCAAGTGATGGATATACTTAACCAAGTAAGTGACAAGTATGTTTAAGTGATAAACATACCATAGAGAAATATATCCAAGCGATGGATATACTTAAGCAAGTAAGATAGAGAATAATCTGAGAAGTGTACTCAAGTGATGAGTACACCATTGAAATGGAGAAATATATTCTAGTCATGAATATATTTAACTAAGTAAGTGACAAATAATGTGAGAAGTATGTTCAAGTGATGAACATACCATTGAAATGGAGAAATATACCCAAGCGATGGATATACTTAACCAAGTAAGTGGCAAAATATCTGAGAAGTATACTCAAGTGATGAGTATACCATTGAAATGGAGAAATATATCCAAACGACGGATATATTTAACCAAGTAAGATAAGAATAATCTGAGAAGTGTACTCAAGTGATGAGTACACCATTGAAATGGAGAAATATATTCTAGTCACGAATATACTTAACCAAGTAAGTGACAAGTATGTTTGAGTGATAAACATACCATTGAAATAGAGAAATATATCCAAGCGATGGATATACTTAAGCAAGTAAGATAGAGAATAATCTGAGAAGTGTACTCAAGTGATGAGTACACCATTGAAATGGAGAAATATATTCTAGTCATGAATATATTTAACCAAGTAAGTGACAAATATTCTGAGAAGTATGTTCAAGTGATGAACATACTATTGAAATGGAGAAATATATTCAAGTGATGAATATACTTAACCAAGTAAGTGGCAAAATATCTGAGAAGTATACTCAAGTGATGAGTATACCATTGAAATGGAAAAAATATACCCAAGTGGTGGATATACTTAACCAAGTAAGTGACAAATGATCTGAGAAGTATGTTCAAGTGATGAACATACCATTGAAATGGAAAAAATATACCCAAGTGGTGGATATACTTAACCAAGTAAGTGACAAATGATCTGAGAAGTATGTTCAAGTGATGAACATACCATTGAAATGGAGAAATATACCCAAGCGATGGATATACTTAACTAAGTAAGTGACGAAATATCTGAGAAGTATACTCGAGTGATGAGTATACCATTGAAATGGAGAAATATATTCAAGTGATGAATATATTTAACCAAGTAAGTGATAATGAGGATCTGAAACTAGGAAGCATATTCAATGGGTGAACATGCTTTTGAAATGGAAGAATATATTCAAGTGATGAATATATTCAACCAAGTATGATAGAGAATGAGAATTTGAAGCTGAGAAGCATATTCAAAGAGTGAATACACTTTTGAAATGGAAGAATATATTCAAGTGATGAGTATATTCAACCAAGTGGGATGGAAAATCAAGAATTTGAAACTGAGGAGTATATTCAAAGGGTGAATACACTTTTGAAATGGAAGAATATATTCAAGTGATGAATACATTCAACCAAGTGAGATGAAAAATCAAGATTTGACATGAGGATATATGATCAATTTATCAAGATTAAACAAGCATGGTGCAAGAGGAAAGTGTCTTAACACATTGTCACTTGAGTTGGCATGGCACAGGGGAAATATATTCAACCCTTTTGAACATAAAATCAATTCAAGGAATTGATTTCAAGATGGAATTTGATTGATTTTAAGCTCAAAAAGTGTTGAATATCTCATTTGGAAGGAGGTTTGATCACGCATCAAGGCGAGACAAAGCGAGGGAGAAAGCCAAAACAAGGTGGCTTGGGTGACCACCAGGCCTCGGGAGGCTAGCCGCCCAGGCCTGGGTGGTTACCCGAGCCCGAAGCGGAAATCCCACTTTGAATAGGAAACTTCCTATTCTTATGGGTTTTTTCCTATTTGAACTTGGATTTGTGACCTTTTCCCTATAAAAACACATCCAAGAGGTTCCTAAACCTACTTGTATTCATTCATTAGAAATTATGGAGGCTCTAGACAAATTTTTAGGAGGGTTTTTGAGAGTTATGAGTGCTGAAGCAAAATCTGAGTTCAAGTGCTTTGGCTTGGATCCATTGCTCTCCTTGAGGCATGTGAGGCTTGAAACGAACCTCTTGACTGCTGCTACATATTTTTGGGATCCTCAAGTTCATGTGTTCCGCTTCAACTATGAAGAACTGTGCCCAACCATGGAGGAATTCTGTGCATTGTATGGAGTTTCAACGGTAGGTCCTTTCATTCTCCCTACTCCTCGCCCAAGCTTTCTTACTTCTTTCTCCAATCTACTTGGGATTCACTCACAATATGCCTCTACGTTTGTAAAGGACCATATGGTAGACTTGATGAAATTGGCAACCTCTTTTTTAGCTTGTGATAGTAAAGGTATTCTGAATTTTACCTTTCCTATTAAGCATGCTCTTGCCTTTTGCCTCATTGGTCGTTTCCTTATTTCCACTGGTACTCCACATGTTCCCATTCAAATCTGTGACTTGATTCCTCTCCTTGCCAAGGGCCATAACTTGATTCCCATGGTGTTAGCTGAAACCCTGAATGGTTTGGATAAAGTCCATGAGGACCCAAAGGTTTCCTTAGGAGGTAGCCCCATTATACTGCAGATGTGGTTGCTTGAAAGACTGAATTTCTTGTCACCAGTTGCCATTACACCATACAAGCCCCAGCATTACTGCCTTCGCCGCATTGAATTACCTGGGCAATTTTCATTGAGAGATTGGCTAGGTTACTACCAAACCCTTTCTTGGAGGAGTGTCAAGTGGTTTGTATTCATATGGGGCTGCAGTGACCAGGTGCTTCTGCGGACTTCTGGATGCGCCATGGTGAGACTCATAGGGCTGAGGTCTACTTCCTTCTATTGGCCTTCAAGGGTTCTGCGTCAGATGGGCGCCATGCAAACCATACCCACTTCCTTGAAAGGTGACTATCCTGTGGTGCCCGCGGGTCTTTCTGTAGTGACTTGGGCGAAGGACCGATGGCCTAGCAAGTTGATACTAACCCAAGTTACGAATACTGATGGTCCGTATATGATGAGCCCCGAGTATAAGGAATGGTTGAAAAGCAATTTAGGTGAGAGAGAGACTACTCGAAGAGAAAGGATTTTTGGACTTATCAAGAACAATGAACTTGGACCTTGCAGAGAAGATATTATGGAAGCAGTGACAACAGCTTATGAACATGACTTGAGGAAGAAAAGAAGACATGAGAGAGAGAAGAAGAAAGCTGAGGAGCGAGCTGCAAAGAGGCTCAAGAAAATAGAATAGGATATTTATGGCATATTTATAGTTCTTTTACTTAATACCAATGAATTGCTATGTCAATCAATTTTAGTTTTGAATAAATTGCCAATAATAAATCAAATTTGGGATTTTCTTGTTTGATTTAGACCGCACCCAAGGTAACTTTATGGGTTGCCTACGTATCTCCATGGTTTTTTTTTCTTCTTTTTTTTTGTTTTTTTTTTTTTTTTGTTGTTTTTTTTGTTTTTTGTTTTTTTTTTTTTTTGAATGGAGAATCAGGTTTTACGTAGTTCTTATGCCTTAACTTTTGCCTAGGCCGCCCTTACGGGTTTTCAACCTAGCAGGCTTCAAACATGATATTTCTTCAATTGATCCAAATTAGTTGGACGAGCGAACTCAATTCCATCTAAATCCATGAGGCGAACAGCCCCTGCTGGCAATATCTCTTTGATAATGTATGGCCCACCCCAACTTCGCTTGAATTTTCCCCGCGGATCGAACACTGGAGCTCTGATTTCTTTCAGCACTACATCCTCTTTCTTTAGACCTCGATCTTTGACATGCTTGTTGAATGCTCTGGCAACTCTCCGTTGATACCCCTGAACATGATACAGCGCCCTTAAACGCCTTTCATCCAGCAAAGCTAACTCATCATAGCGGCTCTTAACCCAGTCCACTTCTGTTATCTGGCTCTCCACGGCAACTCTTAGTGAAGGAACTTCCAATTCAACTGGCAACACGGCCTCCATTCCATAAACTAGAGAATAAGGGGTGTGAGCGCCACGCCCTGTACCACATAACTCGAGAATACGCATTAGCCTCAAAGGACTAACACGGAGAGGAGTCGCCACCCAATAATGGGAACGAGTGAACCCTAGCAGGGTCTAGCTCGTCATAACCAGAGATTCGAGTTCGGAGCTAGGGTACGCAGCTGGGAAGGTGTTAGGCACCCAGCCACGCCCGGTCGAAACCGGCCCCCACACATGATTAATGGCTTTAATTAATTTAATGTCTAATCAAAATTGACCCTATTCATTCAACCACAGCAGCACGCAAATCATGATGATATGATGGAAACAAGAGATATAAAACAAACATAAAGAAATGACCATGCAAATTAATTAACTATCATAATAAATACAGTAAAGAAAGAAACTGTCTGCCGAGGTAAGGTGCGTACGCATCACTTATTGGTGCGTACGCACCACTGATATATGCGTACGCACCTAATAGGCATTTCACGCATAATCACAGAACTCACATATCAGTCTACATCATGCATCCTTAATACAATAAAATATACAGAAAATAAATATGAATATGAATATAAACTAAACCTAAATCATGCTTTAGACAGAAAAATAAAATAAAATAAAATAAAAGAAGAACTAGAATCAAAAGCTAGGTTAAACTAAATTTACCAACTTTATGCTTGTTCGTGGCCCCTCGGGTCTTTGGATTGAATCAAATCAACACGAATCCTCCTCTTCTTCAAAGTGTAATCACAGCAACGAGATCAAAACTCACTCAACTTTGAAAAGAAATTGAAAACAAAAGAGAACAGGAGAAACGAAAAATGATTTCCGTCACTTTGCAACAGCAGAAAGTTCAATCGCGTTTTTGGGTATGAAAACGTTGGAATTGGACAAAACTCGTGAAATACAAAGTTGTAGAGAATTGAATTATCTTTCTAAGAAGACCAATTTCATCAAATTCCGACTTCAGATGAAAAAGTTATGATTAAAATACGATTGCTGGTTTTAGAAAATCTGCTGCTGAATTATGACGAATTTCACTCTCTTTAAACTCTATTCTCCTCCCCCTATCTCTAAGGCATTAAAAGAGTATTTATAGCTGAAATCTGGAGTTTCCCTTTCCTTCCTAGACTAGGTTTTCTTTGGAGAATAATCAAAAGGTATTTTATAATGATAAAAGACTTCTAATCTGAATAGGAAAGGGAAGTTGTCTTTCGTAAAAATTGGGAGACTGACCGCTAACACGCATGCACATGTATCGTATGTGCGTACACACACTCATCACATACGTACACGTGTTAGTGGTATGATAAAAATGGCTAATTTAATAAAATAATTTTCCTTTCATTTTAACCAAAAATCCCATGCTGTGATTCACACTAATTCTTAAAGAATAATCCGTAAATAATCGCACTAAACTCATCATCGGGGCCACGGGACTTAAGATGACAACCGGTACAAAATGGGGTGTCTACAGTTGCCCCTCTTTTGGCTGAGTTTTGCATTGCAATACGAAAGTCAAAAGCCTGAAAAGACAAACCATTTACCAGTTGGCAACTTAAAGTCCACACACACACACATGCAATAAAGGTCGTGCCGGCTTCAGCTGACTACCTACGTACTCCTCAGAGATCAGACCTAGCGTAGTTCATGCAAAACGATGGGGGCACTCAGTAGGTAATTTCTCGAAACTACCAACTGAAAAAGATCAATATGAAAACTTTATTCCTTTCCTGGGGAATAAACAAGAAGCTTCATCCCTTTCCCGGGGAATGAATAAGAAAACACTAATGATAGAAACTTTATCCATTTCCTTGTGGATAAAGGTATAATCCCTTTCCTTGTGGATTACAAACAATCATAGAAGATCCCTTTTCCTGTGGATCACAAGCAAATATAGAAGACCTCTTTCCCTTTGGGTCACAAACATAGAAGATCCCTTTCCCTGTGGATCACAAACATAAACGATCCCTTTCCCTGTGGATCAATCATAAAAATAGTGATAAAATGCCCCTAAAGGCGAGTAAGAATTTTATCTAGAAATCAAACCCAAAGGTGTCCATCTGGACAGGCAGGAACTCTATCTAGAGTTCAAACCCAAAAACAGCAATAAGATGCCTCGCAAGGCGAGTAAGAATTCTATCTAGAATTCAAACCCAACGACCATGAATGCGGCAGACTAGCCAAGTAATTAATAGAGAATATATCATGAGAAAGACCTCATCCCTTTCATAGGGAATGCACATGAAAACATCAAATCACTCAAATGCATATGGATGCAGACCCTATTTCGAGGAATAACAACAACAAAAATAGACCCTAGTCTAAGGGATGGACAACAAAAGCATGACTCACAGAATAGGCACAAGAGCAGAAGACTCTCAAGACACGATAAAGAGGATATTGATTCTTGAAATCACAACGGATAATCTCTGAAATGTTCTTTTACTTTGAGACACATTCTTTATAAGGTTCACCTTGCCCCTTGCTCAAAGTTCTTCCTTCTATTTTTATCATTCTCTTTTCACTTTCATTTTTCATTTCTTTTCTTCTCTTTTTTCAAGCCCTAACTTTTGCCTAGGTCGCCCTTTCGGGTTTTCAACCTAGCAGGCGTTCTCTTTCTTATTTCTTATCCAATTCAGATCGGTGTGATAGTCACCCACCAAAGATTCCATCAGCATCTCACCATTATATCTTCTCAGTAGCATTGAACTGCTTGAAACCTTCCTCATAACATAGTAAACATTAATAAAGTGCTAATCTTTCTGTTTGAATTATCAATGGTTCAACTTTCTAACACATGAGTCTTTTGCACATGCCCTTTGCAAGAACAATAATGTGGCTGCACCTCTAAAGGTTGCCTACGTACCCAAAAAGGGATCAAGCCTTACGTAGTTCATCCATATTTGAACAACTTCAATCAATCAGAAAGGACTTTTACTTGGACCGTAATGTAGGCTCAGGGTTCTAGGCTCATGAAAGAAAGGATATTAAAGCTCAAGTTTAATTTCAATGGGTTCCTATCTGTCAAGGATTATTTCAACACTGCTCATTTCACTTTCCAACTTAGCACTTCATTTGCTATTTCACTTTGGCATCTTTCTTTTCTTTTTTCTCACCCTTTTTTCTTTCTTTCTTTTTCTTTTCATCTCTTATGTTTTTTTTTTTTTTTTTTTTTCTATTTCAATGGTTTATACACCACCCTTTCTTTCAAACAAACATCTTTTTAAAATTTGCCCCTAGTGTAGAGGGCAATCCTTGACAAGGGTATCAAGAAGGAAAATATTCAGGCTCAAAATGGCTAGCAAGGGATTTTTTTTTTTCTTTTTTTCTTTCAAAGGATAACAGAAATGATGGCCTCTCTTCATTTTGATTTCCATTGTTCACAGTTCAAGCATTAAAAGGGTAAGTATATTAACTCATGTGCTAGGAAGACAAACCATATCAAATTCTTGAGGAAGCAAGCATTAAATTAATGAAAACCATTCATTGATAATCAAAAGAAACAATCATACCAAAATAATTATCCCAAACCATAAAAATCCAACCAAAATAACCAATTATTCAAATAATGTCTTAAAGCCATGGAAACTAAAAGAAACTAAGCAATCCTCTACTTTCAGACCCACTACGTCCCATTTGCATATGGAGGTGGCATGGCGTGGTGGTTTGGGAGTGGATTCGTCACTGTATTTGGTTCTTCTGGCCTAGGAAGCTTCCCTGAATCGATCATATCCTGAATGGTGTGGCGAAGACGACCGCACCTATCTGTGTGATGACCATTACTCTGGTGAAAATCACAGTACTCATTCTCATTGTAGTTTGGTGCCGATTTGTTGATAGGAGTAGGATCCAACGGTTTCAGCTTTCCTCTTTTCACTAAATTCCGGAGGGCTGTAGATAGAGACACACCAAGTGAAGAGAACTCCCTAGGTCCACCACGAGGATTAACTGCATTAACCTCATTAGCTTTGTTGCCATTACTTGCACTCGAGCTGCCAAATCCATACGTGCGCTTCTTCCCATCATTCTTATCAATTAGCCCACTATCCATACCATCCTCAACCTGTATACCAGCATCGTACAAGTCTTCAAAGGTCCTCAATGGAATAGGCATCAATGGTCTTCCAAAAGCTGGCAGAAGGTTCTTCACAATCATGCGCACCTGATCCTTCTCAGTTGGACGGTTGGGCATTTTAACAGCTTTAGCCCTCCACCTCATTAAGAACTCAGAGAATGTCTCATTACTCTTCTGCTTTGTAGTCTCCAAATCTCGCAGAGTTACATCGAGTTGGGCATTGTAATTGTAATGGTGCACGAACTCCATTGCTAGTTCCTTCCAGTCTCGGGTCTTTGCAATGTCCAAGGAAAGGTACCAATTCATAGCATCGCCATTAAGGGTCCTTGGGAAACAATGCACAATCTGCTCTTCAGAAAGCCCTATAGGTTTCATCGCCAGAATGTACTGCTTCAAATGATTGCGAGGATTACCAGTCCCGTCAAACACGTCCATCTTAGGCATTTTGAATTTTGGGGGTAGTTGGACGTTAGGGAATGGACATAATTCATCCATGTCTAACATGTACTCTTCAATACCTTGAGACTTCCTCAAAATAATCTTCATCTTTTCCACCTCAGCAGAAATGTCTTGCACCTCCTTTCCCTTCTTTTTGGTTTCAGCTTCCTTCTTCTTAGATTCAGCTTCTTTCTTCTTATAGTAGTCATCCTTGTCTTCTGTACTAAAGATAAAATCTTCATCCTCCACCTCAACTTTGTCTTCTTCTTTAGTTGCTTGTTTACCCTGGCTAACTTCAATCTTTTGGAGTCTTTCTAAAACAGGTGCCATTGATCTTTCCATCATCTTTGCCATCATCTCTTCCAATCTTTTCACCAAATCTTGTTCAGTAGCCATTGCAACAGTTTGGGTAACTTCTACTTTTTCTAACCTCCCAGACGGATTACGGACCCAAGTTGGTTGTGTAGGATTCTCTTTAGAAGCAATGATTGATTATCCCTGCAAAGAATATTCCTTTATAAAAGCCATTTACCATGATTATCCATAAAGATTTCACATCAATTTCCATCCAAACATGCCTCTAGAATGAAGCCCAACAAAGACTAGAGAATTAAACCAAAAAAAGGAACCTAGACACACTTAGACCAAGACTCAAAGACCTAAAAGAAAAAAATGAAAGTGGATATAGACTCCCAAAATGACAACTAAAGACCTAGACAAGAGATATGGTGACAACATGCAACACTAAAAAAGAAAAGATGTAAACCCTAGATGAATGGGCCTAATGCCCCTAAGATGGACCAACAACAAGACCACACATAAAGAAAGAAGACTCAACTAACCCTCATACCCCTAAACTGAAAGACTCTAATAAATGAGACACCCTTAGGAAAAAGAGATGGACCTAAAACCATGAGAGAAAGCCCAACATAGAATCAGATTAAGGACACGTGAAGCCAAGGGTATCACACTGGGTTCAACCAACCAAAGTCTATTCGTTTTTCGCATCTAAGCCCATTACAATATCCACTCATTCTTCCACTCTCATTTGGATCCAAGCCCATATTTTTCTTTTTGATTTCTTTGATTTTTGATTTTTGATTTCTTTGATTTTTTTTTTTTTTGATTTTTTGATTTTTTTTTTTTTTTTTGGGCTTGGACCCAATTACAAAATCACACACCTCACCTCTCAATTGGGCCTAAACTTGAAAAAGAGAATAGACAATGATAGGCCTTGCCCCTAAGTCCAAACATTATAGGCCTAATATGCAAATGCAACATGACATGCAAAGTGACACACATTCAAACAGGGCTATGCAAAGGTTGGTGGGGTAACTAGTGGTGTTGGTTAATGGGGTACTTCTCCTTCAAGGGTCACCCAAGCTAGGGCACTCAAAGAGTGGCCCGTTAACGTACTCACTAGCTTATTACAGGCTAGTGGCACAGGCTGTGGGTTGATGATGCCAACTTCCAGTAACCATAGGCCCGAATGGGACCCGGTACCTTTCATCAGACTGTCATCGAGGGTAATGGGTGGTAGTGCGCGTGTGTGCAATTTTGGTCTTTTCCAATTAAACAATTTAAATTAAGTAAAGCCATAAATCACTATACGGAATCTAGCTCTCTATCCCCAGCGGAGTCGCCACTGTGAGCGCCACGCCCTGTACCACATAACTCGAGAATACGCATTAGCCTCAAAGGACTAACACGGAGAGGAGTCGCCACCCAATAATGGGAACGAGTGAACCCTAGCAGGGTCTAGCTCGTCATAACCAGAGATTCGAGTTCGGAGCTAGGGTACGCAGCTGGGAAGGTGTTAGGCACCCAGCCACGCCCGGTCGAAACCGGCCCCCACACATGATTAATGGCTTTAATTAATTTAATGTCTAATCAAAATTGACCCTATTCATTCAACCACAGCAGCACGCAAATCATGATGATATGATGGAAACAAGAGATATAAAACAAACATAAAGAAATGACCATGCAAATTAATTAACTATCATAATAAATACAGTAAAGAAAGAAACTGTCTGCCGAGGTAAGGTGCGTACGCATCACTTATTGGTGCGTACGCACCACTGATATATGCGTACGCACCTAATAGGCATTTCACGCATAATCACAGAACTCACATATCAGTCTACATCATGCATCCTTAATACAATAAAATATACAGAAAATAAATATGAATATGAATATAAACTAAACCTAAATCATGCTTTAGACAGAAAAATAAAATAAAATAAAATAAAAGAAGAACTAGAATCAAAAGCTAGGTTAAACTAAATTTACCAACTTTATGCTTGTTCGTGGCCCCTCGGGTCTTTGGATTGAATCAAATCAACACGAATCCTCCTCTTCTTCAAAGTGTAATCACAGCAACGAGATCAAAACTCACTCAACTTTGAAAAGAAATTGAAAACAAAAGAGAACAGGAGAAACGAAAAATGATTTCCGTCACTTTGCAACAGCAGAAAGTTCAATCGCGTTTTTGGGTATGAAAACGTTGGAATTGGACAAAACTCGTGAAATACAAAGTTGTAGAGAATTGAATTATCTTTCTAAGAAGACCAATTTCATCAAATTCCGACTTCAGATGAAAAAGTTATGATTAAAATACGATTGCTGGTTTTAGAAAATCTGCTGCTGAATTATGACGAATTTCACTCTCTTTAAACTCTATTCTCCTCCCCCTATCTCTAAGGCATTAAAAGAGTATTTATAGCTGAAATCTGGAGTTTCCCTTTCCTTCCTAGACTAGGTTTTCTTTGGAGAATAATCAAAAGGTATTTTATAATGATAAAAGACTTCTAATCTGAATAGGAAAGGGAAGTTGTCTTTCGTAAAAATTGGGAGACTGACCGCTAACACGCATGCACATGTATCGTATGTGCGTACACACACTCATCACATACGTACACGTGTTAGTGGTATGATAAAAATGGCTAATTTAATAAAATAATTTTCCTTTCATTTTAACCAAAAATCCCATGCTGTGATTCACACTAATTCTTAAAGAATAATCCGTAAATAATCGCACTAAACTCATCATCGGGGCCACGGGACTTAAGATGACAACCGGTACAAAATGGGGTGTCTACAAGGGGTAGCCCCTGTTGACGACCTTATTGATGTTCTGTAACCCCATAAAGCCAATGGCAACTTCTCATGTCAGTCTGTGTGTGAGTCCGCAGTCTTCTGTAGTATCTTCTTGATGTTCTTGTTAGCTGCTTCCACCACTCCATTAGTCTGAGGACGGTATGGCGACGACAGATGGTGAACTATGCCATACTTTTGCAAGAGCTCATGGGTTTCTTTCTGAAAGTGCTGGCCATTGTCTGAGATAACTTCATGCGGTACCCCATATCGATAGATGATGCTGTGCTGTATGAACTGTGCTACCTTCTTGGAATTCAAGGTCTTGAAGGACGCTGCTTCCACCCACTTAGTGAAGTAGTCGATGGCGACCAGGATGTATTCATGCCCATTTGATGCCTTTGGCTTGATCTGTCCGATGATATCTATCCCCCATACCGCGAATGGCCAAGGTGATGACATACTCGTTAAAGGCATAGAAGGCAAATGTTGTCCACTGGCGAACAGTTGGCATTTGTGGCACTTCTTGACATGTGCGTGGCAGTCTCTTTCCATGGTGGACCAATAATAGCCTAGCCTCATGATTTTCTTAGCCAACATATAGCCGTTCATGTGCGGAGCCCCTGTTCCTTCATGGATTTCTTTAATCAGATGCTCGGCTTCCTCCTCGGTGACACACAGCAGGTGGATCCCGTCGTATGACCTTCGATATAGCTTTCCTCCACAAAGTACATAGTGACTTGCCAATCGCTTTAGGGTTTTTCTATCAATGCGAGATGCTCCTTCTGGGTACTCCCTTTCTTCAATGAACTTCATTATGTCATGGAACCACGGGTGGCCATCATTTACCTCTCCTCCTCGGGTTGCACAACAGTACACAGGCTTGTCTCGGCATTCTATCACCAACGGCTTCACATTTCCCCCTTCAGGTATCTCCACCATGGATGCTAGGGTCGCCAAGGCATCGGCGAACTGGTTCTTGTTCCTTGAAAGGTAGTTAAATTCTATCTCTGAGAACTCCTTGGTTAGAGCTTCCAGGTAGGCATGGTAGGGTAGCAGCTTCTCATCTCGAGTTTTCCATTCCCCTTTTATCTGACAAATGATTAGCGCCGAGTCCCCGAACACTTCTAATTCTTTGATCCCCAATTCAAGTGCCGCTTCCAGTGCTAGGATACAGGCCTCATACTCAGCAATGTTGTTGGTAGCTTCGAACCCCAACTTGACCGCCAACGGTGTAAATGCCTCTTCAGGTGAGACCAGCAGGACTCCTATCCCATAACCTTTCTTATTGGCTGCCCCATCGAAGCATACTCTCCAAATTTTTCTGCCAATCTCTAGCACGTCCTCGTCTGGGAACTGATCGTTGAATGGAGCAGATGATGACACCGGACAGCTGGCTAGGTAGTCTGCGATGACGCTTCCCTTGATAGACTTCTGATTCACGTACTTGATGTCAAATTCGTTGAGGAGAATTGACCATCGAGCAGTTCTGAATGACAATACCGGCCTTTCTACCAGGTACTTTAACAGGTCCATGCGACTTATCAAGAACACTTCGAAGGACATCATGTAGTGCCAGAGTTTCTGCGTCGCCCATACTAGTGCTACACAAGCTTTTTCAATTGCATTGTACTTCACTTCATAGTCTGTCATTTTCTTGCTTAGGTAGTAGATGGCATTCTCCTTTGTAGACCCTTCGAGATATTGAGCTAACAAAGCTCCCGTCGCGGTTTCGGTGACCGTTAAGTATAACAAAAGCGGCGCACCTTGCCGTGGGGGAACTAAGATTGGAGGATTGCTCAAGTATCTCTTAATGGTCTCAAAGGCCTCTTGGCATTCTTTGTTCCATACTTTTGGCACACCTTTCTTAAGCAATTTGAAGATTGGTTCGCAAACCATGGTTAAGTTAGCAATGAATCGGCTTATGTATTGAACTCTTCCCAGAAAACCCCGGATCTGCTTCTCAGTGCTAGGCGGCTCCATCTCCACAATAGCTTTTATCTTCCCTGGGTCCACTTCGATACCTCTCTGAGTGATCATAAACCCCAATAGCTTGCCTGCAGTGACGCCGAAAGCACACTTCTGTGGGTTGAGACGGAGATTGTACTTTTTTGCTCGCTCTAAGAATTTCTCTAGTGCCTTAAAATGCCCTTCCCTATCCATGGACTTCACGATCATATCATCGACGTAAACCTCGACTTCCTTATGGATCATATCATGCAATAGGGTCGTAGCTGCTCTTTGGTAAGTAGCCCCAGCGTTTCTTAAGCCAAAAGGCATTACTTTGTAACAGTACGTTCCCTATTGCGTGATAAAGGCTGTTTTCTCCATGTCTTGAGGCGCCATCTTTATCTGGTTATACCCGGAGAATCCGTCCATGAAGGAGAGGAGTGCATGTCCCACTGTACTATCCACCAACACGTCGATATGGGGTAAAGGAAAGTCATCCTTAGGGCTCGCGGCGTTGAGATCTCGGAAATCGACACACATCCTTACTTTCCCATCTTTTTTAGGCACAGGCACTATATTCGACAACCACTCGGGGTACTCCACAACTTGGAGGAAACCCGCGTCTAGTTGTTTAGTTACCTCTTCTTTTACTTTTAGAGCCCATTCTGGTTTTAATCTTCTGAGTTTCTGCTTTACCGGCTTCTTTAGGGAATTAGTAGGGATATAGTGTTGCACAATATCGGGGTCGATGCCAGGCATGTCTTCATAAGACCATGCAAAAGCCATAATGTTGGCTTTCAAGAGGGAGATCATCTTTTCTTTTTCAACGGGGGAGAGGGTTTTCCCAATTTTAACTATTCTTGGCAATTCATTCGTCCCTAAGTTGATTGATTCCACTTCATCCATATTAGGTTCGGTGACGCCCCTTTTCCTTTGCTCAACGACCTCCGGGGGGACATCGTTCCTAGGATCTATATCCATGCCATAAATATCCATAGAGGAGAGAAAAGAGACACTGCATATATAGAGAAAGAAAGCACACTTTATTGACTAGGAATAATGGGAATGACACACGAAAGAAAGAAAGAAAACAAACAAATCTGTACCAATACTATGACTCCACAAGGTGAGTTAAGTAGATACATCTTATTGAATTAGGGAAATATTACTAAACTAAGACACCTACAAGCTGCTATCAAGTAGGCCAAGGTCTTCTTCTTCATGGATCTCCGCAATGACACCACATTCAAGGTACCAATTCAGAAGTGGCATGGTAGTATGGCTAATGGATGAACCCTGGAGTTCTTCAATGGTCGAGTCTTCCACGGTGAGGATCATATTTTGGAACATTTCAGTCATAGCCCCTGCATCAAGGTTCTCTGCCCAGTCCTCCTCTTTCTTTTCCCAGAACTCATCATTGATGGCTTCATCATCCACCATTTCAGCTGTGATTGGATACCACTCGGTGAAGAAGATCTCAAAACCCGGAACTCGGATCTTGGTAGCTTGGTCAAAGGTGGGTTCTGGAAACCCGCAATATAGAAAATCATCCCCTTCTTTGACGAAGTAACCATTCAAAGTAGGTCGATATGGCGAGATCTTCAGGTCTGGCACCCTTCCCTCGGCTTTGGCTCTTACTTTCTCCTTGTTCCTTTTTAGCATTTCCGCATGATCATTTCTAGAGGGCTCATATCCTAGCCCGAAGGTGTATGAGGTGACACGGCTTTGAATAGACGTAGGGATCCCTTGTTGGCGACGCCCTAGCCCCATGCCTGGAAAGAAACTCATTCTTCTCATGATTTCACCAACATGCAAGTTGCCATGGGGACAAAAGTCCAAGGGTATTAATTCACCCTTTTCGAGCTCTTTCTCAATGCATTGGACATACTCAAACCCAGATAGTGGTATCGCTGCTGATTCAGGTTGTATCTCACATATAGGCACACCTGCGAATTTCAATTCATAGTCCCCTTGAAGTGTTACTATGGCTCCTTCATGAGGAAACTTCACCTTTTGATGGAGTGAAGACGGCACAGCCCCAGCAGGATGAATCCAAGGTCGGCCCAACAGCAAGTTGAAACATGACGGCACATCTAACACTTGGAATTCCACCCTAAATTCAGTGGGTCCCATGATAAGAGGCAAAGTAACCACCCCTATTACTTCTCGGCGGGTGTTGTCATAAGCTCTTACGGTCTGCCCAGATGGCGTGAAATCGGTGGGTCCCAAACCCAAAACAGTGGCAGTTCGGAGAGGACATACATTCAGTGCGGACCCATTGTCGATAAGGACGGTAGGAACCCTCTTCCCCATAGTGTCAACGGTCACGTAGAGAGCTTGAGAATGGCTTGGCCCGCTTTTAGGTAGGTCTATATCGGTGAACACGATGGTTGAGTTCTTGGGAGTTGGATTCACCAAATGTACCAATCCCTCGGGGGATGTATCAACAGGCACTTGTATCTGATTCAGCAATTTCAATACGGTCTGTCTATGCTTGTGTGAAGCCATGAGTAAGCCCCAAATAGTGATGTTGGCATTGGTCTTCTTCAGCTGCCTAAGCACTTCATCCTCTTCTTCTTGCAAGCTAGGACGCCTCTGCCCTTCCAAATCTTCCAACGGATTTTCAGATTCTAGGTGGGGAGGCTTGAAATGACGACCCCCTCTGGTTATATGGTCCAACTCATCATCGCTAGCCCATATGTCATGGACTTCCTCGGAGTCATTCATTAAGTCATCCCATTCTATCATGTCAATGCTCTCCATCTCTGTCGGCAAGTCATCCCAACCTGAAGGGACTATCGGCTCATCTGATATCGGACTTGGGCTTGAGTACAGCACATAGTAATCATATTTCCCTGACGCTTCACCTAATAGGCCAACCTGAGGATCCCCTGCTTCATATCTTTCTTTCAGCTCTTGTTGGATAGATTTCTTTGGCAACAACAAAACCTTTTGGTCAATGAGGTCTTGGATGATCTTCTTTAGTATAGAACAAGCCTCGGTGTCATGGCTGGGTGCACGATGGTATTGGCAATATTGGTGAGGGGTTGCTGGCCTTGGCTTTGGTGGAAGTGGCATGATAAGGCTGTTATTGCGGCAAATGGTGAAAAGACGGGTTAAGGTCATGGGGAGCGGAGTGTATTGTCTTATGGGATGGCGAGGGCGAGAGGATTCAACCCCAATGGCATTTATGGTGTTAGGTGGGGGTGTGTTGTTGTCTGATGAGAGAGGATTACGGGTGACATTTGGACGGGTTGGTGGTGAAATGACTTGCTTGTCAATGAGGTATTGGATTTGGTGGCGAAGGCGAATACAGCAATTGGTGGCATGGCCTTTGGATTGATGGTACTTGCAGTACTCATTCTCATTGTAGCTCTTGGGTAAGGGATTTGGTGGAGGTCTTGGGTCGAGTGGCTTCAATAGGTCACGACTTATGAGCTTTTCAAGGACTCTTTCGAGTGGCATGAATAGGTCAGTGAATTGGCGAGGTGGGTTGACATCATTGAGAGAAAAGGGTTGGATGGGTTGAGTTATGGTGTTGACCTCGGCATTGTTCTTCCCAGTAAAGTTTGTCTTGCGACTCCTCACTTCCTTAGTTTTGATTGTCCCATTATTGATAGCATCTTCAACCTGCGTGCCAGCCCCTATGAGAGCTTTGAAATTGGGGAAATAGTGGGCAAATAAGTGTTTGTGGTACACGGGCAGCAAGTTCTTAACCACCAGCTGAATTTGGTCCTCCTCATTTGGCCTATCTGTCATTCTCGACGCCTTTTGTCTCCACCTTGTAATCTAAGCGGAGAAAGTTTCATGAGCCCCTTGCTTGGTAGTTTCTAGGTCCTTTCAAGTAACGTCCACCTCTGTGTTATACTTGTAGTGCTCTGAAAACTCATTGCATATGTCTTCCCAAGTCCGGGTTCTATTCTCATCCAAGGATAAGAACCATTTCAAAGCAGAAGTGGCCAAGGTTTCATGGAACATTTGAGCTAAAAGCTCGTCAGTAGCCCCTCGAGGGTGCATAGCTCGCACGTACATCTTCAAATGAGTCTTAGGGCAACCCGTCCCATCGAACTTTTCTAACTCCGGCATCTTGAATTGTAGTGGAATACGAGCCGTTGGAAACAGGGATAGAGTCCGCACATCGACCATGTCATCAGCCCTGCGAATCCCTTTTATAGTTCTCTCTAATGCTTCTACCTTGCTAGCTAACACGGAATCACTGCTAGAACCTTTCCCCTTGGCTTCCCCTTCTAGGTCGGTGACCTCAGGTTTCGAGCTACTTTCCCCCCTTGTCTTGGTGTTCTCATTGGATTGAGGTCCCTCTTCGGTGCCAGCCCCATGAGGTATACCCGAGGAATGGGCCTTAGAGCCATTTTGTTCAAGATCCGCCATCTTCTGTTGGTTCTCTTGAGCCATTTTCAATGTGGTATCGGATGTCTCGGCGGTATGGTCAAGCTTGGTCATGATGGCTTTCAGGCAAGCCTCAAGGTCAAAGTGCCCCTCACTAGTTCTTTCGTCGGCCATGTCTGTCTGATGGGTAGACTCAACACTCACTAGACGCCCTTGTAGATTGCGGATCCAAGCCAGCACGTCTATGGATAGAAAAGTTTTAACCTTTAGCCTAAGGATCTGTCCTAAACCTCCATATTTTCCTTAATGAACTCGGTCTCTACACCATGTTCAATTAATTCATTCTTTTTATCCAATTACCTTTACAGGGATCATGGATTAAGGGTATGTTTTAAAGAATAGGGCATAGAGTCCTTCAATTAGGTTTAATTAATCCCCTAGGACTAGCACATCACAAACATAGCTTTACATCCTATTTCCTTAATTTATTCCTCCTAACCCATGGCCTTAACGAAGGCTAGGGTTTAAAGGTCTATATTAAGGGCATAAGATATAAAGCCTCACACCACAAACACGGCATAGCATCATTACAAACAATTGTGGGTGCATAAAGGTGAGACCGTAGTGTCCTACAAGTCTGTCTATATGGACTAATGATAAGGGTAGGCCAGGGTCCTTCACTTGCTTGAGCAATCCTTATACCTAACCACATGTGGCATCAGGAACGCCGCGTGGGTCCAGCAGTACGTGATTAACTCATTTAATATACCCAAGGGCAAGCCCAAGGGTACTAGGCAAGAGAGGTTGATAGCTTTCGCCCCAACACATGGAATCAGGAAAACCAAGGTTGAGACTAGGCCGATCGTTGGCAAGGATACATCGAGGGACATCGATCCTAACATGCAAGAGTTTGCGCACACAATGCAATAAATGAAAGCACACAATCAAGCGGATGCAATGTGATTGATTTTAATTAAACATAAGAAATTAACCTAGCCCATTTAAACTTTATAGAGTCTAGCCCACAAATCCCCAGTGGAGTCGCCAAACTGTGAACCCCGGAAATTGGGCCCACGAGGGATTGAAAAGAAAGTGGGTTTGAAAAAGAAAAAGGAAAGGAGTCGCCACCTTATTTTTTAAAGGAAACAAGGAAAACCCTAAAAATCAGGTTGTTTTAGGAAAACAATTTGAATGACTCCATAAAAAAAGGAAAGGCAAAAACCAATCTTTTGAAAACCAAAGAAATCGGGGATTCGGAGGCTAAGTTATGACATGGGAAGGTTCTAGGCAAAGCCTATAGGCACCCATGTCACCCTTTCGGTCTCTCAGTTCATTTGGGCTAAATTAAAGTCTTTTCATACAAAAATCAGCAAGTATATCATCACAAGAATTGCATGCATATCATATATTTCATTCATCCATCCATGCATAATAAGCAAATAAAAACAGAAAATAAAAAGAAGAAAAGAAAACATAAATAAACCTAGGATGCTTGGATCCTAGAACGGACTTGAGCCTCACGAAGAGCGCCTACGTACCATGCAACGAAATACATGGATCAAAGTCCACATAGTTCGATTAGAATTAGGGTTAAGACCTAATATAAACCTATGGTTAAAACCCTAGGTTTCCTTATTTGATCAAAAGAGTTGAATATGATAGAAAGTTTGATTTTAGGAAAGAAATCCACAAGATGGAAACTTTAATAAAAACCAGAATTTTGTTGGTTAAGGAAACCTCTAATTAAACCATAGGATCATATTAAAAATTAACCCTAAATAGGGAGAAGAGAATGAGTTAAGAAGAAAGGTGAATTGGGGCACCTTCACACCCACTTACCTGAGCGCAATTAGCTCCAAGCATTTAGCCATTTCAGACATAAGCAGCCCTATTTGCCATGGGACAAATACCACACCTATTTGCACCCTTACAAGTGCTCAAAACCATGCAAAAACACTAACATGCAAATCTGGACAGAATAGTATTATGACCTAAAATCATCCACTAAGCATGCCAATAGCAAAAACAGCGAACAATAATAAGTCCTAACATATTCCTAGAACCATATCATGCATAAAAACCCTAAAACATACTAACATGCATGCAAAACTATCATGTTTACTCCATATGAAAAACATATACAGCAAACACGAAGAAAAACCAAATAAAAAAGTCTACTTTATCATGCTATATGAAAACAAACACGAAACAATGACTCTAAAACCCTAAACTCACAAATATGCTTAAAAACATACAAAACATACTTTAATCATGCTAAAACCAAACTAAACAGAAATTAAATCATGCATATTAACTAACTAAAGCAATATAACATGATGAAAATCCTAACTCTAACATGCAATGACACTAATCCTAGCACAAGGACAAACAGGAGCACAAGAATCATAACTATGCATTAAAAACCTAAAGGACAGCCCTAAAGCATGCTAAACAGTAGATAAAAAATAGATATTCCATGTATATTAACTAGCTAGAGTGTTAATACATGATAAAAAAGTCACCTTTAACATGCAATAAGCCTAACCCATATGAGAACCTAGTTTAAGCTTGAATAGAGAAGGAGAATACCTTAGGAAGTGGCTCCCCTTGTGTTTGTAATTGTTCGTGGCTCCTCAGGTCTTTAGAGTGAATCAAACCAACACGAATCCTCCTCTTTGTCAAAGTGGTATCACAGCAAAGAGATCAAAACTCACTCAACTTTGAAAAGAAATAGAAAACAAAAAGAGAACAAGAGAAAAGAAAAAGTGATTCTCATCACTTTGCAGTAGCAGCAACTTCAATCGCGTTTTTGGGTATGAAAACGTTGGATTTGGACAAAGCTTGTGAAATACAAAGTTGTAGATAATTGAATTATCTTTCTAACAAGACCAATTTCATCAAATTCTGACTTCGGATGAAAAAGTTATGATTAAAATACGACTGCTGGTTTTCAGAAAATCTGCTGCTGAATTATGACGAATTTCACTCCCTCCAAACCCTCTTCTCTTCTCCCTTGTTTAAAGACATTAAGAGAGTATTTATAGCTGAAATCTGGAGTTTCCCTTTCCTTCCTGGACTAGGTTTCTTTGGAGAATAATCAAAAGGTATTTTATAATGATAAAAGACTTCTAATCTGAATAGGAAAAGGAAATTGTCTTTTATAAAAATTGGGAGACTGACCGCTAACACGCATGCACATGTATCGTATGTGCGTACACACACTCATCACATACGTACACGTGTTAGTGTCATGATAAAAATGGCTAATTTAATAAAATAATTTTCTTTTCATTTTAACCAAAAATCTCATGCTGTGATTCGCACTAATTCTTCAAGGATAATTCGTAAATAACCACACTAAACTCATCATCAGGCCATATCAAAATTGAACTTCATGAAACACTTTTGAGGGTAAAATGATGACTAATGAAAGTCAATTTGAAAAGATTTGGTTGGTAATTGTGAGTCAATTAGAGCTAACCCAAGGAAGGGTCAATTAACCAACTTGAACCACATCGAGCCATTTTAATCCCGAGCCATTGACTTACCAAATTGACACTAAAAATACCTCTTATGCATCCATATGAACTCCAATTGACAATTTGGAGATCATTCCAAGGTCAAATGAAAAGTTTGGCACTTAAAAGACGATTATGCCCCTCAAGTCACAAAAGCTCTTATTATCCCTCAAGATCAACTCCAATTTGAACCAAAATTCATATCCATTGTCCTTGTGACTCTAGAAACCTAATGCAAGTGACTAGACTCAAAAACAAAACAAAAACATGCATGAAATGATGAGCCCTAGTAAGGTGGTGCAAAAATGGGGTGTGACAATGTGATAAAGATAATTTCACATGAAATGATGATTCAAGAGTTATGAAATAACTCACTATCTTTGCTATTTCCACTGAAAGTGGCATGAAATCATGTGATAACGATAATTTCACATGAAATGATGATTCAAGAGTTATGAAATAACTCATTATCTTTGCTATTTCCACGGAAAGTGGCATGAAATCATGTGATAAAGATAATTTCATATGAAATGATGATTCAAGAGTTATAAAATAACTCACTATCTTTGCTATTTCCACTGAAAGTGGCGCGAAATCATGTGATAACGATAATTTCATATGAAATAATGATTCACGAGTTATGAAATAACTCACTATCTTTGCTATATCCACTGAAAGTGGCATGAAATCATGTGATAACGATAATTTCATATGAAATTATGATTCACGAGTTATGAAATAACTCACTATCCTTGCTATTTCCACTGAAAGTGGTATGAAATCGTGTGATAATGATAATTTCACATGAAATGATGAGCCATGAGTTATGAAATAACTCACTACCTTTGTTATCCCCAGTGAATTGGCATGAAATGCACTTGGTTTTGAATTGATGGACATTCAATTCAATGATAATTTCACATGAAATAATGATCTATGAGTTTTACTTGTTATGAAATAACTTATTTTGAGAATTCCAATGTGTCACACCCTATTTTTGTCACCTTAGCTAGGACATATCATTTCATGTAGGATTTTGAGTCCTTTTCGAGTCTAGTCTTTTGCATTGAGTTTCTATGGCATTGAATATCATGTGTATGAATTTTGAAGTGATTTGGAGTTCATCTCGATAGTCAATAAGAATTTTTGCGACTTTAAGGGCATAATCGTCTTTTAAGTCGTATACTTTCCATTTGACCTTGAAATGAATCCCGAGTCATTCCCTCGAGTTCATATGAGTACGTAGAGTCTATATATAGGTTCAATTTCATGAATTAATGGTTTAAGATCAATTCGGCTCATAATAGTTCGGGTTGGCTAAAAGACCCTTTCTTGGTTCGCTCAAATTGACTCATGTGACCCACTTAATTTTCTCTCATTTAACTTCAATTGGGCTTTATTTACATCCTAGACATGTTTAAAAAGGTTGAATTTCGATTTGGAAAGCATTTGGTTTGACCTTGTGTGTAAACCCAGCTTAGCGATGGTGAAGCACCATGGTTAACCACCTTTGTAAAACCTAACCATGCACCCATGGTTAAGGATTTTTGTCCTAAAATTCCTAAAAATGTGTTCCCCTTCGAAACACGGTCGTTTTGGCTTTTATTTCGTCAAAATCGGACTTAATTTGACCCCCGAAAGACTTCCAGAAGGCGAAGGAGTCTAACCAAGGAATGCTGATGGGAGCCCTCGGGTGACCATCTGGGGCCAGACGGTCAGCCGTCCAAGCCCAGACGGTCAACCGTCCAAGCCCAGACGATCACCCGAGGGAATTTGTGTTTAAGTGGGATTCTAACTCTTCTCTCCCTCTTTTGACGGTTTCCTCCGCCAAAACAACTTGTCTGAGCTTAGGAGTGTGTAAGTTTGAGTTGTTTGAGCACCAAGAGAGTCTCTAAGAGCCCTAGGATCATTATTTAATGAATTAATCTTAGCCATTGGTTTAGGGGGTCAGTTCTCTATATAAAGGACATGATGTTCAGCACATAGAGAGGCCACAAGTGCACTTTACACTTAGAGAGAGAGAGAGCTATGAGTTGGGAGAGCTAAAGAACATCAAGGGGAGGCTCTTCAACCTTAGGCAAGCAAGAGAACAAGGATTTTGAAGGCAAAGGAAGCTCTACATAAGGTAAACATACTGTCAATTACTGAATTTAGTCTTTTTTCCTTCTTCTTCTCCTTCTTTCTTCATGACAGTTCTAGTGCATGTAGTAGCTTTGCATATTGATTAAATCCAATGCTTTTGTGATGTTATATGTATGATTTTAAGGTTATTCATAGGATAATATGTTTGATAGTCCTTAGTTACCTAGGGTTTTGAAAGCATTATCCTTTTTATCCTTTCAAGTCATGCATGTTTCATATAGCCTATTTGTTGTGATTATTTGGGTTTTTCTTCATCATGGTTGGTTTATATATGTGATTTGGAGTTGAGCCATGTTAGGTTTTGCATTCATATAGTTTATTTTCTAGGGTTTTGGAGAAGTTATCGTTTTCTAAGGATAATAATCCTTTTTAGGGGGTAGGGTTCTGCATAAGGGTATTTGGGAATGTCTTTAAGCATGAAATCTCTTCTACTATGTTCTTAAGTATATATTTTATGTAAGATATGTTGATAGAACCTTCATACGAGGTGATTTCCACGTAAAATTATCTTAGGATAATTTTGCTTAAGAAAGCTCGCCGTAAGAAAGCATATTTTCATGTTTTACATAAAATATCATACTTTTGGTTTGAGTTAGCTTTGTTTGCATGCTTAATGATATTATTTGACATTCTCATGATTATTATAGAGTCTTTTGCATATTTCTTAGTCTTGCATGCATGTTAGAAGGCATATTCTATGTAGGAGCATACTAAGGTTTCTTGTTTCCTTTTAATTATTGCTTTTGCATGATTATTAGGATAATTTTGGGACTTTTAGTATTCTGTCCAGATTAGTGTTTTGTTCCTACTGCATGGTTTTGGGCACGTGTAAGGGTGCAAACAGGGGCAATAATTGCCTTATTGCAAATAAGGTTGTTATCGCTTAATTTTGCTATTGCATGGAGCTATTGCGCTTAGGTAAGTGGGTGTGAAGGTGCCCCAATTCACCTCCCTTCTTAACTCTTTCTCTTCTCCCTCCTAGGGTTAATTCTTAATATGAATTTATGGTCTTAATCAAAGGTTTCCTTCAATAATAAAATTCTGGTTTTTACTAAAGTTTCCATTTTGTGGAATTCTTTCCAAATTCAAACTTGATTTATTCAATTCTCTTTCAAATAAGGAAACCTAGGGTTTTTACCATAGGTTTATATTAGGATTTAACCCTATTCCATTCGAACTACGTGGACTTTGATCCATGTATTTCGCTGCATGGTACGTAGGCGCTCGTTTTGAGGCTCAAGTCCGTTCTAGGATCCAAGTATCCTAGGTTTTTCTTCTCTTTTCTTCTCTTTTCTATTTTGTTTTATTTGTTTGATTGTGCATGGATGAAATAGATGGATGGAATATATGTTATGTATGCTGCTTTGTGATGATATATGCTGATATTTGAGTGGAAAAGATTTTAAGTTAGCCCAATCAAATTAAGAGACCAACTCGGGCGATGTGGGTGCCTATGGGCTTTGCCCAGAACCTTCCTACATCGTAACTTAGCCCCCGAATCCATTTTCTGGTTTTAAAGACTTTGCCTTTCCTTTTAAAATGGAGTCATGAGGTTTTGGAAATAAAACATTTTACGGTTTTCCTCTTTTCCTTAAAAAATGAGGTGGCGACTCCTTTTTGTTTGTTGTCTTTCACCTCTGTATTTTTTGCTAAACCCTTGTGGGCGCCGCGCTTTTTTCGTGGGTTCACACAATGCAATTGGCAGGATACCTTGTGATGCACTAATGCAACTAGCTTCGCATCATGAGAAGACCATGTGGATATCACTAATGCAATTAGTGCATGGTAAAGGCATTTGCATGAGCGCACCAACAAATGTTGGCATGCAATCGGTTATTTGCTTCGATGAAATCGTCGCGTGCTTGAATATGACGAAGTCTATCCTTATGGTTCCATTTGAGTTTGTTGGTATTAATGAGATTAATCCATCGAACAAAAATGGGTTGTTCTTTGATCATTGCCTCACAAGTGAAACTTGTTCACCAATGAGGGGCTTCTGTCACACCCCATTTTTGTCACCTTAGCTAAGACATATCATTTCATGTAGGATTTTGAGTCCTTTTCAAGTCTAGTCTTTTGCATTGAGTTTCTATGACGTTGAATATCATGTGTATGAATTTTGAAGTAATTTGGAGTTCATCTCGATAGTCAGTAAGAACTTTTGCGACTTTAAGGGCATAATCGTCTTTTAAGCTGTATATTTTCCATTTGACCTTGAAATGAATCCCGAGTCATTCCCTCAAGTTCATATAGTCATATAGAGTCTATATATAGGTTCAATTTCATGAATTAATGGTTTAAGATCAATTCGGCTTATAACGGTTTGAGTTGGCTAAAAGACCCTCTCTTGGTTTGCTCAAATTGACTCATAAGACCCAACTAATTTTCTCTCATTTAACTTCAATTGGGCTTTATTTACATCCTAAATATGTTTAGAAAGATCGAATTTCGATTGGGAAAGCATTTGGTTCGACCTTGTGTACAAACCTAGCTTAGCGACGGTGAGGCACCATGGTTAACCACCTTTGTAAAACCTAGCCATGCACCCATGGTTGAGAATTTTGTCCTAAAATGCTTGAAAATGTGTTCCCCTTCGAAACACAGTCGTTTTGGCTTTTATTTCGTCAAAATCGGACTTAATTTGAATATTTTAGAACTTCTGAAGCAAAAAGGAGTCAAAACCGGAGTGAAAATAGGAGACCCTCGGGTAACCGTCCGGGGCTGGACGGTCAACCGTCCAAGCCCAGATGGCTAACCGTCCAGGCCTAGTTGGTCACCCGAGGAGTCCGTCTTCAACTCGAATTCTGACTCCTCTCTCCCTCTTTTGACGGTTTCCTCCGCCAAAACAACTTGTTTTCTCTTAGAAGTGTGTAAGTTTGAGTTATCTGAGCACCAAGAGAGTCTCTAATAGCCCTAGGATCATTGTTTAATGAATTAATCTTAGCCATTGGTTTAGGGGGTCAGTTCTCTATGTAAAGGACATGATATTCAGCACATAGGGGGGAATTGCACTTTATACTTAGAGAGAGAGGGAGCTACGAGTTTGGAGAGCTAGAAGGACATCAAGAAGACGCTCTTCAACCCTAAGCAAGCAAGGAAACAAAATGTTTAAAGACAAGGAAGAGTCTACAAGAGGTAAGCATGTCCATTTAATGCTGAACATGAGTTCTCTACTTCTCCTTCTCCTTCCTCTTCTATGATAGTCCTAATGCATGATATAACTCCACATGTTAGGTTAGTTCAATGTTTTTAGGATGCATTATAAATGATATTAAGATGATTTATAACTTTATATGCTTGATAATCCCTAGTTTACTAAGGATTAAATAGCTTACTCTTTCTATCTTCTTAAATCATGTATAATTCACATGTTTAGGTTGCTGTGATAATTATCATGAATTGATGCTCGTGTTAGTTAATATATGTTATATGAATGATATTCATGATGATTTGAGCATATGTTAGAGTCGTTTCATAGGTTTAAATGCATGGTTGTGAAATTAGGGTTTCGATAACCCTGAATTCGCATAAGTTTCATACAGCATGCTTAGCTTAACTTTTTGAGTTGCTTCTCATCATAGTCATTCTATATATGCTGCATACAGTTGAATCATGATAGGTTTGCATTCATATAGTATATTTTATAGGGTTTTTGGAGACATTATCCTTTTCTAAGGATGATTATCCTTTTCGTTGAGTGAGGTTTCGCATGAGAGCTTTCTGTGATGTGTTTAAGCATGAAATCCTTGTGGGCCATTTTCCGGGGTTCACAACCCCGTACTTCCTTTTCTGTCTTTGGTGGTGGCATCTCTAATATTGCTTTAATCTTGACAAGGTCCACTTTTATGCCCCTGTGAATTACCAAATACCCCAACAGCTTCCCCGACGTAACCCCGAAAGTGCATTTTTTAGGGTTTAATCTGAGCTTATACTTCCTAATCCTCTTGAAGAATTTCTCCAAGTTATTCATATGCCCTTCCCTGGTCGCTGACTTGACTATCATATCATCCACATACACTTCTACCTCCTTGTGCATCATGTCATGCAATAATGCGGTCGCCATCCTCTAGTATATTGCCCAAACATTCTTTAACCTGAACGGTATGACTGTATAACAATATGTGCCCCATCCTGTGGTGAAAGTCATTTTTCTCATGTCCTCTAGTGCCATCTTGATCTGGTTGTACCCTGAGAATCCGTCCATAAACCACATTAGGGCGCTTCCTACAGTGTTGTCTACCAGGACATCGATATGAGGAAGAGGGAAATCGTCCTTTAGGCAGGCTTTGTTGAGATCTTGATAATCCACACAAACTCTTACCCAACCATCCTTCTTCGGTACAGGTACTATCTTTGCGACCCAATCAGCCTAGTCCACAGCTCATATAAACCCTACATTCAACAGCTTAGTGACCTCTTCTTTAACTTTCATTAGCCATTCTGGTTGCATTCTCCTTAGCCGCCGTTTCACAAGTCTAGCTCCTTCCCTTGTAGTGATGTGGTGCTACACTATTTCCGGATCTATTCCAGGCAAGTCGTCGTAGGACTATGCAAACACATCTTGGAATTCACACATCAATGCCTTAAGATCGGTACGTTCTTGTATATATAAAGTGGAGCCAATTTGTACTTCCTTAGGATTTTCAATAGTGCCTAGGTTAATTTTAATGGTTTCATCTTTAATAGGTTCAACATTTCTTTCGTGATCTTCATTAATTACCTTATTTAAGTCGGGGTCTTCAGACATTAATGCAATGTATTCCTCTAAAGACATGTCAATATAAGCAAAATCAGAACTCATTTCATTATTAATTGGACCGATTACATCGTAACTGGCTTTCAGAGCCTCATTGCTAATAAAAACAGGCATAGGATTAACAGTAATTTTATCAGTCTGAATGCTTATCCTGTTGCCAATAGCAGTCTTTTCCATCTTCTCCCAGGTTCAGGTGCTAGTTCCTCCACTTGCCTTAGTCATCAGCTCTGCTAGATCCCCTGTAATGATTTGATCTGCCAATACTGAGATGCTCAGGTTGTTCTCAGATATCAACTGCTCCCAGACCTCTTGTCCCAAATTGTCAGCCCAATCTACATCCTGCACCTTTGTTTCCTCAACCTTTTCCCACACAAGTGTTATCTTCGGTACTTCGGCGAAAAAGACTTTTAAACCTGGTAACCTTTTCCTACTAGTTCTGTCCATCCATGGTTCCGAAAAGCCACAAAAAAGAAAATCTTATCCTTCCTTAACAAAGTTGCCATTGAGAGTGCCTTTGCTCTTTGGGATCCCTTCTTTTCCTTCATACCCTAGTCCCTTCTGGTCTTTTTGTGAACGAAAGTCAGGGAATTCAGTGATTAGCTCCAAATACTGCGGTACGCCCACGAGGTGCACACTTGTGGTGACATTTGCATAATGAAGTAATTGCAGGCTTCTAAACTTCGAAATTAAAGCCAAACCCGGAAATTTTCTAAAAATTAAAAGCAATTTCTTTCAATTTCAAAGTGTTAGTATATTTTTGAACTGAGGCTAAATGACTTTTTGCTCCAGATTTTGACTTACATGAAGGTTCAACGCCACACCAACAGAATAATACAAAACATATACACATACACCCTTACATACATATATATAGTGCCTCCCATGAATAGTCATGATCTTTCGGGATATCCCGCATATCATCAAAACTATATATATACATTATATTATATTGAATGCATAGAAAGAGAGAGAAAGAGTGGAAGACAAACCAACCTTCGTCCGTATGTATCTTCTGCACTGTGGTCTTCTCAAGGCGTCAACCATGAACGAAGGAAGGGAAGCATGAATATATAGAAGGGAGACGTGCATATAAAGAATAGAAACAGAAATATATGGAAATAGCGAAAGGGCAAAAAGTAGTAAAATTGGCATGCATAAAGGGGTGGAAAATTGGAAACGAACGATGCGTTTCTTTCCAAAAGGAACGTGACCTTTGGATTCTTCTCTCATATATATTGGTTTCTCTTCTTTGTTTTTTGTAATCTTCTCCCTTTTAGAACACAATTCCTATTTGAGGGAACCAATATGCCCCACTTTGCTTGACTCTTATTGGTCCATAACACCACGTGGCCCGTGTAACAGTTGCATGGAAGTTCTTCTTCCCACCGACTAGGGCCAAGGGGTAAACCTTGCAAAAAAAAAAAAAAACTTTACACCATAACAAACTGATTATGCCATTTGCATGTCACTAAACTATTTTCCTTTTTCAGTGTCCAAAAAATAGAAAACAATGTAGAGAAACATTTTTTGAAAGGTATTTTTGAAAATGGATTTTTAATTTTCTTTCAAAATTTAAGGAAAAAAAAATCCAATTTTAATGAGCATTAAAATAATATTCTTTCAAGAAAAATAAAATCACTAAAAATAGTACGTTTCTGTATATTTTTGTCCTTTGAAAACATAGGTTGCAAATTTGTTTTTGTGAGAGTAGAATCAAATACACCAAATATTTCATTATTTCTCTCCGTATTTGACATAGTATCACATGCCAATAAAAGCATAGTAACGTATGAAGCCATGGGACATGTTGCAGAAAGTCTCCCCGGCCGGATCAAACTTTAATTTGGGTTATTGAAAAAATTACCCCAGGGTAGGGTAATGCGGTCCCCAAGGTGCAATTAAACTTGAAAGTTATGCTGCATTTCTTACTCTCAGTTGCAGTTAGAAATGAACTACTAAGTTAATGACCAAGTAAAATTGGAGAGTTAATATGCTAGCTAGGAAGATTTTAGCTGCATGGTGTTCAAAAAATTGAATATGTGCTATGATTTGGCAGTCTAGCCTATTTTAAGACAGCAGAGTTGCTTTCTATGAAGGTGGGGTTGGTTGTCTCTGAAATAGAAACGTCTACAACCATTTTCCTCAAGCCCAAATCATTCAAGCTCTTAAGGCTAATATCTTGGATTTGAATTGGGGGATCAGGTTCTCCACAGTATTGTCCCTGTATCATGCCGTTGTTGTGAAGAGAACCTAACCCTTGTCAGCCAATATTTTGTTATCTCGACTGACAACCAACTAGAGGGGTGATTTGTTTGGCTTCTCTCTACATCACTGCTTGCTTCACAAGCCGTTATTACATGGGTTCCCATATTGTAAGTCAATAGGAACAAAAATGCAGGCAAGGCCTTTAATTCAGAATAAAGTGATGTACTTTGATATCTGTCACTAGCTGGAATAAATGTCATCTATACATTTTTTTTATTGGCAAAAGTAGTAATCCCATTAATTCTCAATTACTCATAAAAATGAATTGAATGAATGTAAATTTATTGGTTACCGGGCACTGTACATTTCTCAAACCAATGTGGTTTTTCAGTAACCGTAGTCTAGATTGCCTTTTTCTACAAGTATTATTCACCAAAATCAACTTAGCATGAAAGAAGTTCATGGAGACGGAAGTCTTTCAATCGATCCTTCCTTATTTTTCCACTTGTTATCCAAAAGAAAATCAAACTTAGATGCCTGGAATCTTTTTGCCACCAGTAAACATGGGCTTAACGCCCTCAATCTGGGATTTGACAGGGCCTCCTTTATATGTGAGGTCAATGTTACCAATCGCCACATTCTGGCATGGATTACTTGCGCTGCAAACAAGCTTGATGCCAAGCTCAGTCGAGGAAGTGCCTCGAATGCTTTTGAAGCTGATTTTGCTGAGCTTAACTTTTGATGGAGTCTGAAAAAAACAAGAGAAAACACCAAACGATGAAATGGGTAACTCCTTATTTAGTTTGAAAATGAAGAAAACCAGAAGCGACCCAATACAAATTAAGGCTTAAGGCCAAAATTTTGAATGAGGCCATTTTGAATGGAGCCCAAGGCTAAAATTTTAAATAGGACCTTAGGCGTTGGGGCTTAAGGCGAGTGGCCTCAATTGCTTTCTTATTGAGCCAGCCCTGAAGAAAACAATATCAAAGCATGATCTAAAGTAGGGCATTTTTGGAAGTACGTACCTGGAGGTTACAGTTATTCGTTGGGCAGTACTTTTGATCTATGATGACAGGATTTCCAACATCTTTCATGGAGATATCCTCAAAACGCATATCAGATGCGACAGCAGAGGTGGCCTTGGGCCCAGCCCATGATTTTATTCTCACGCCGTTCATCGTGTTGGTGAGGGTGCACTCCTTAAACGTAATTCCAACCACAGGTTCCTCATTCGGGTACTTGCCAAGACTTCCAATACTGAATCCATGGCCAGGTCCACATTTCACCCTGGTGACGGATACAGCCTGGGCGCCATCGCCAATGGAGATACAATCATCACCGGTTTTTATTTCTGAATCAGTGATAAATACTCCATTCGAACGTCCAATGTGGATTCCATCGGTGTTGGGGCTGTCTCCAGGTGCACTGATTGTGAAGCGTTGGAAAGTTATGTTCTTGCAGCCCAAGATATTGACATGGAAGTACTTGCTGTCTTTTGAAGTTATGTCTTGGATAATCGCGTTGGTGACAAAGCTGAACCTCATGTTCTGTTTTATTTTTCCAATCACCCAAAAAAAAAACAGAAAACAAACAGAGAAGACCCATGTTGTTGGAATCATTTCGTACAAGACTAAAATGGTAGAAATGGGAAAGGTAAAGATCCATATAAGCTTACATTTGCCATTGTCTGGCAATTGCCAGTTTTGCCGCAACTGTTTTGTTTCCAAGCAGTGGCTCCTTGACCATCGAAAGTGCCACCACCCGAAAGTGTAAGCGCATCGACATATCGGAAATTAACCCAACCATCTCCGGTGAATCTGTTGGGATCTGCTGGGGCCTTCATGGTGGCTTCAACTTGAAGCTCAATAGGAGCCTTGCAAGGACCTATTAGGTTCACTGGGCCTAATCCAAATGTCCCTTTAGGAATCAAAATCTTGCTTGCAGTTGTCGATGCACAGGCATCTTTCCAAGCATTTGTTAGTGCCTAAAAGAGAGGAAAAAAAAAAACAATTGAAAAACATCGAAAATGATTTCAGAAAAAAAAAAAAAAAAATCAATATAAAAATTCTAAGCATCTTAAATTGAATTGTGCTAAGTGCTAACATTGGTGACATCTGCAGATGTTCCACCATATTTCGTCACATCAAAATCACCAGACTGAGCTTCTATGACACATGCGATCAATAACAACAGAGAAATTGATGTAATTTTCAACTTGATAGCCATATTCAGATCTTCTTCTTCTTCTTCTTCTCTGTTTGATTGTTTGGAAAAGATGGTATCCCTCTGTCCATCAAGGACGACATTTATAGTGTAGCAGGGATTCTCAGCACCACTAAAAATTACAACTAATTTTTCGCTAATTGTTTTGAGGTGTACATGGTCGTGTTATTTGTGGTTTAAATTCCTTTCTATTATTAGCTTGCTTTATTTTCCTTGCAATTGGTATTGAGAAATAGCTACTCAGAAAATTGCTCTCAAGGAAGGCTTGATTTGTTTGATTTGCAGTCAACATAAATCAATAATCCTTGCCCAATGTTCTACTTAATGTGATGTGATGACAGAGAGAGAGAGAGAGAGAGGGGTGTTTGATGAATGTATTGAGAGAGAGGGAAGGGGACCTGATGGTGATTCTAATTTGAAGATTTGAGGACCCCAAATCCAGATCCAACATTATATACTCCAATTGAGGTATCCACAAGCAGCGACGTGACATGTCCATTAAAAGTTTGTAATGCCACAGCTAGAGCTTTGTGGGCTGCTACTCTTTCCTTTTATTGAGGACTTATGAGGAATAACTTCCGCAAAGAACTCTGAAATGTTTGGTTTTATATTTGAAAAACAGTTTTTTTCTAAGAAGCACGGACACTCCGAAAATGGTGCCGTGGCTGTGTCGGACAAGTGTCGGACACGGACACGACTCCGACATGCCTCCGACACGTGTCCGACACGCTCCGTATGTGTTGGGAAAATAAATAAATTAAATTAATTCTGGACACGAGAAGGACATGGCAGGGACACGTGACGGACATGAGAGGGACACGGCGGGGTAAAAGATATAAATTTAAATTGTTTTTAAAAGGGGTAATTTTAGTTGTTTTTAACAATTGAGGGGTGATTTTGCAAAAGCCCAAAATTTCTTTTTCTTATGTGATTTTTGTTTTAAATTCTATCTTTCAATTGAAAAATAAAACTATAATGCTATAATGCTATAATGCTATATATATATATATATTTATTTATTTATTGCCATATCCCCGCCGTGTCGTGTCTTGGATTTTTTAGAAATTGTCATGTCGGAGTGTCCGTGTCGTGTCGTAACCGTGTTACGTGTTCGTGTCTGTACTTCTTAGGTTATTTTAAAAAATTATAATTGGAGAAGATTTGATTTTTTTTTTTTTTTTTTTTTTAAGGTGTGGCAATTGTCACCCCTCAATTTTCTTTGCACTCCCATTTATTTTAAACTTCTCGAGTCTTTATGAAAAATATAAAAAGTTTTCGTAAAAATTGACAGCATTGTCCATTAGAATGCCATTTTGAATAATTTCGAAGAAGAAAGTTTTTTCAAATCAAATTTATCGAATGGTGAGTAGGGCTTCGTCATTATATTATATATAGTCCGTTATTTTACTTTAGGATTTCCTACGAGTTGTCACTAAAATACTATTTATTAAAGGAAGTTTGGGATAAAAACTCCAGCTCTATGTCAACCCACTAAATCAACCATTAACCAACAACGACTGTGAAAGAAAAAGAGAAGAAAGAACAGTGTTTTAGTGTCGCAAAGAAAGATTACTAGGACTACTTCACGTTTGGGTCTTTTGGGGTAGGTAAGCCATGTTCTATTTTCACTTCCACATTTACCTTTAAATTTGGGAAACATGGACCGAGGGATAATGAAAAAAATTGCTAATGTGGCTAGATCTGTAAACACACAAACACAAGCGTGTGCGCGTGCACAATTACTCCTATTTTAAGTAAAACCAAAATCTGTATATATATATATATATATACTAGATATAGTACATGTGCGTTGCACGTGAATATTTTTACATAATATTAGTTATACAAAATAATAAATAAATAAAGATTTTATATCAATGAGTCTAAACGGTTTCTCAGAAGCATAAGTATTTCGTTTCAAATGATTTTTCACCTATTATGATTATAACTTCATCTATCTAACTTAAAAATTCATCAAAAATCAAACTTATTCTCTAACAGTACCCCATATATATATATATATTAATTTGCAGAGTAAAACTTACCAGAGAAGGGAGAAGTCGCCGTTAACCAGAGAATGGAGAAGCCGCCGGTGGAGAGAAGATTGAAGCTACTCTTGATGGAGAAACAATCCGACTGTTTATTTATTATATAGGAATTATAGTTTCTATTTCTTTTGAATTCTTATTTGTGTTTTATATATTAAGGTATATGTTTTATAATTATAGTTTCCATATTCCTATATATTTCTATTTATTATATAGGAATTATAGTTTCCGTTTTCTTTAAATTCCAATTTGTGTATTATATATTAAGGTATGTGTTTTAGAATATATTAAGGTATGCGTTTTAGAATTATAGTTTCTATATTACTATATTTCCTATATATGCGGAAGGGTGGGTAGTTGTGTATTTAAAAATTAAAATAAGGATATATTAGTCAATCAAAAGTTTTTCTTACATTCATCTTTTTATAGGTAGTATAGATATGTATATATATATATAGTGATAGTACAATTCCTGTTGGATTTTGCTCAAAACTAATTGTTGAACGACTAAAAAAATTCAATGTCGTAAACGAGGGTGGAGATCATATTTTCTAGGAATTATAGTGGTCACTATTGAATTCTCTTCAACTTCTTCTGGAAATTTGTAGTCAGGGTCTTTAAGAGTGTCAACATCTTCCAGTAATTCTGTGTCAATCCATGAAGACCAGTTCACATCACTATCTGTATCCCAGGAAAATTCCATGTTTCTTTGCTTGCTGTTAACCTTCTCAATTAGTGTTTCTAGCATATGATGGTTCAACACTTCATAGTCCCTGCAACATTTATAGGGCATTCAAGTAAGATGTAAGCTCTAAAATGCATCCTTTCGTCGATATTTGTACACGATTTGGAACATTATTTCACTTACCTGTATGTACAAATGGTGTGTAGAAGCTGAAAAGAAGCAAGAAGCACAAAGAGTGACCTAACCAAAGTTATTATCCATGCCTGTTGCTCAATAGCAAGTGTCATGAACCGAAGTGTGGCAACTTCAATCAAGAATGTTGCACATAGCCCTGCACGTGATAAATATCATTTACACACCAATATGAATTAAAATTCCATTTGATCGAGTTTCTGCATTATGAGAGATAAAAGATGATATACACACCGATATAAAGCCTTGTTCTCATAGTATATGTTTGCTTTGTGCTGGTGAACATGTAGAGCATTATAGGCCTAGGAGGTAGGATTTGGGTTTCTCCCTCTTTTCCCCGAAATCCAGGTCTCCTAAGCATGCTGTAACACATTTTTTAAAAAGAGTTCTGATCAAGAAGGCAAAAAGCCCGAAAAGAAAGTTTCTGGAAACATGTGGTGCGTACGCATCTTAAATAGATGTGTACGCACATTAGTCCCTGCGTACGCATCACTATTCTAAAATTTTGATTTATTATCAACTGCAATTCTGTTGGCTCATTTGGACGTATTCCAAAGCCCATTAAAATGTATAAACTAACCTTACCATAGGGTGTCTCGAATTCGAATCATTAGGTGCAAAATGGGGTGTCTACAGTTGCCCCTCTTTCGATATCGCCGTACTTGATAGGTAATATCAAAAGACTTAGTAGAGCCACCATTTTGGCCCGTCGACTGAGTGAAAACTAAGATAAATATAATCCATGTGATATAGAATGATGGAACTCTATTCGGGCAAAACAGACTAGACGTGCAGTGATCCCTGAAGGTCCGAAACAAATAGACCCTTATGGGGTACTAAGGCTTTGACGAACGTCCAAAAGGTAAATAAGCCTTAAACGAGTGTATTGGGCCTTGACGAAGGTCCAAAAAGGAGAATAAACCCTAAACGAGGGTATTGTGCCTTGACGAAGGTCTAAAAGATGAATAATCCCTAAACGAGGGTATTGGGCCTTGACGAAGGTCCATAAAGGTGAATAAACCCTAAATGAGGGTATTGGGCCTTGACGAAGGTCCTAAGAAAAAAGGATCCTAGTAGACATTAAAATCAACATATATGGTGAGACAAGCTGCGTATGCACATTCAAACGTGCGTACGCATTAAATATAAATTCCTGAAAAAAATATGGGAAACACGACACTGTTTAGAAGGGAAGAGTTTCAAAACTCGGGACCCCTCTCCTTCTACGATATTTCTGCCATTAAACCCCAAAACAGCCCCCCTTTCTTCCATAACCGCTCCTTCACAGCCCAAAGTTGCGTTACTTGGAACCCTAAACCATTTTCTCCTCTCTTCTCATTCTCCTTCTCATCCTTCTTCACATTCATCCATCTTCTCCTTCTTCTTCTCATCTTCTCTATTCTTCTTCTCATCTTCTTTCGCATTCCCGCCATGCCGCCGAATAACAAGAAGGTTCGTGGTGATGACGAAGGCTTCACCATCAACCATTGGGACCCCCAATTGCAGCCCAACGCCATCCCTAGCATCCTCCACCACCCGAAGGAGCATCTGTCTCATATCGCGAGACAACAACAGGTAAGTTTTCTTTAAAACCCATTTCGATTTTGAAATTCTTCCAATTATGTGTTTTCAATTTGTTTCTGCCCTGATTATCACTCATAAACATTCAAATATGTTAAAGAAATGAAATGTAAACTTAAAACACACTGTGAAAACTGCCTGAAACCAAAAATGGAGAATGTGGGTAGGAGATGTAGATGGAGGTTGAAGATGATTCAGTCGTAGAGCTGCGTACGCATCAAAAGATATTGCGTAGGCAACATAAATGCTATGTACACAATAGTAATTGCTGCGTACGCAACTTATGAAAAATAAACTAGGCAGTAAGATGAAATGAAGTTAGGGTAAGTGCGTACGCATTATAATCATTGCGTACGCAATTAAAAAAGCTGCGTTCGCAATAATACAGTTTGCGTAACCATCAACAAAATAAAACCAGTAATTCTAAACAGAAAACAGCCTTGATACTTACCTGCATACTTACCTGTATACTTACCTGCCTCGTTTCTGCAGATCCCTTCAAAGCGGTCTGGCAGGGGCAGCTTGGATAGCCTCATGAGGTGGTGGGAGAAGCTCACACCCGAGACGCAGCAGATAGTGTCTGATGCAGGCTTTGGGACCTTACTGTAGCCACCATTTACAGCCAGGCAAGTCACACACTGGTTTTCTGCATGGCTGAGCGTTGGTAGGACACCACCCATACGTTGCATTTGGCTGGGAGGGAGTGGACCTTAACTCCTTATGACTTCCATTGTCTCACGGGCCTCCGGATAAGAGGGCGCGGCTTTACTTTTGAGTTGATAGACGATCAGAAGGATGTGCTTACCAATCGCTACCTGGGCTTGCCGTGCCCAACCGCCACCATGATGTACTTACTCTTGCATCGTGCTTTCGCGGGGAAGGGGCGGAGCACAATCGAGGAGCGTGACGCGATGGCTCACGCTTTCATGTTGTATATTATAGGGGCTTACTTAGTCCCTAATGCGTTACAGACCTTCGAGCCCGGCTGGCTTCTAGTTCTAGAGGATCTTGGAGAAGTACGGGAGTATGGATGGGGGACGGCGGTCCTGTCACATCTTTATGCCACTATGGACACCCTTAGTCGGGTGAAGTCCTACTCCTTGATTGGCTGCTAGCGACTGTGGTCGGTAAGTACCTATTGCTAGCGCCTTCTTTTCTTTTTCTCTTTCTTCTTCTTTTTTTTTTTTTTATAGCTTTTTTAATCATTATCTTTCTGCTCTTGTATAGTTGTGGGCATATGCCTATATTGATCTGAGGCCTTTGGGTGACTAGGAGGATTTGACGTATACGAGTTTATGGATAGGCTTACACCGATAAGCTATCTATTTTTGTTGTTCATTGCTCCTTACATTTTCATACGGGTACATTAATCTTATCTGTCCCTTTCTCTCTCAAATGCAGGCGCAGATGCGTGCCTGCCCTTGGGTGGGGCGAGCCGAGGTAGGCCCTCCAGAGTGGGAGGAGGAGGCTCGGGTGATGTCGAAGGCTTCCTACTTGCTCGCCTACCCTCGCTCCCATGCCCTGATGGCAGATGTTGGGCTATATGCTCTAGTCCCTTACGACCCTCCTGCGTTCTCTCTGGTTCCTTATCAGATGGAAGTGTAGGATTTAGAGACGTAGTCCAGTGGCATCCCCTACACGTCTCGCCTACTAGGCCCTGATCATGACTATGCTACCTTTGCCCGAGAGCGTCTCATGCCTGGCTTCATTTGTCATCAGGTATCTATTAATCTTCTGTTTACCATAGCCCTTTCCTGGTTTTTTTTTTTTTTTTTTTTTATGCTTAGCACTTTCTTCTCTCTTCTTTTCCTCATCAGGCACCTGTTGCTGGTATACCGGAGGAAGGCCTTCCCATCACTCTCCCTTCTTACTCGATGCCCCTCTATAATGTTGAGTGTGTACCGCGTGAGGAGCCTATCGTGCCGGACCCTCAAGCTTATCCTCTCTCCATTCCTCCCGGGACTCGCCAGGTATCTATGTTGTCCCTGTAAAACAATTTATGGTTTCTATGAATAGACTATGTCATGTATGCTCTAACAGTTTCCCTTTTCCCTTTCAATTGACCTTTACTGAGACCGAACAGCTATACCAGATGTTCGGAGGGCTAAAGCTGATGCTGACTGCTCATTCCAATACGATTTGGGAGTTGCGTAGGGAGATTGCGTAGGCTGAGGAGCAGGGTGATGGCGATAGTGCTGCCTAGTGACTATGCTTAGTCTGGTTGTTTCTTTTTTCCTTTTCTTTAGAACAATGGTTATTTATTACATTTGGGAACATGTACTTAATTAGTTACATTTGGATTTTCAATGCTGTTCTAAACTATGTAATCTCATACTTGTGGGTGTATTTTTATTCTTTTATGATGAACAGGAATTTATCAACTCATAAGGGTGTAAATTCTGCATATGTAGTAGCAATGCTACGTACGCACCCATGTACATGCGTATGCACCCACATAACTGTGTACGCACCCATTTTCATTGCGAAGTTTTAGGAAATCCCATCTGCTAGTCTCCTTATAGAACTAGTCCACTACTCACGAGTACAGTCCCAATAATGACTCTTTCCAGCGTTGTCTATAAATTTAGAGCACTAGTCTACAAAACCGTTCCTCATCAATTATGGAAAACTCTCTTCCTCCCAAGGGTTTATCACGGTGGCTCAAAACCCTAGATCGGGGTGCACGCAACGTTTTCCAAGCCAAGTTCCAAATTTCTTCTTTGTTTGATTATGCCTATATGAAGATCAATCACAGCTTCTTGCGTGAAGCCACCAAATTCTGGGACCCTATTTGTCATGTTTTCTGCTTCAATCGTAACGAGATGTGCCCTACTATGGAGGAATTTGGTGCAATTCTTGGACGTCTTGACTTCAAATGCATCCTCCTGCCTGAGGTGGTGTCACACCCCATTTTTGTCACCTTAGCTAGGACATATCATTTCATGTAGGATTTTGAGTCCTTTTTGAGTCTAGTCTTTTGCATTGAGTTTCTATGGCGTTGAATATCATGTGTATGAATTTTGAAGTGATTTGGAGTTCATTTCGATGGTCAATAAGAACTTTTGCGACTTTAAGGGCATAATCGTCTTTTAAGCCGTATATTTTCCATTGGACCTTGAAATGAATCTCGAGTCATTCCCATGAGTTCATATGAGTATATAGAGTCCATATATAAGTTCAATTTCATGAATTAATGGTTTAAGATCAATTCGGCTCGTAATGGTTCGGGTTGGCTAAAAAACCCTTTCTTGGTTTGCTCAAATTGACTCATAAGACCCAATCAATTTTCTCTCATTTAACTCAAATTGGGCTTTATTTATGTCCTAAACATGTTTAGAAAGATCGAATTTCGATCGGGAAAGCATTTGGTTTGACCTTGTGTACAGACCCAGCTTAGCGACGGTGAGGCACCATAGTTAACCACCTTTGTAAAACCTAACCATGCACCCATGGTTAAGGATTTTTGTCCTAAAATGCTTAAAAATGTGTTCCCCTTCGAAACACGGTCGTTTTGGCTTTTATTTCGTCAAAATCGGACTTAATTTGAAGATTTTAGGACTTCTGAAGCAAGTAGAAATCAAAACCGAAGCGGAAATAGGAGACCCTTGGGTAACCGTCCGGGGCTGGACGGTCAGCTGTCCAAGCCCAGACGGCTAACCATCCTGGGCAAGATGGTCACCCGAGGAGTCCTTCTTCGACTCAACTTCTGACTCCTCTCTCCCTCTTTTAACGGTTTCCTCCGCCAATACAACTTGTCTGAGCTTAGAAGTGTGTAAGTTTGAGTTGTTTGAGCACCAAGAGAGTCTCTAATAGCCCTAGGATCATTATTTAATGAATTAATCTTAGCCATTGGTTTAGGGGGTCAGTTCTCTATATAAAGGACATGATATTCAGCACATAGAGGAGGTTAATTGCACTTTACACTTAAAGAGAAAGGGAGTTACGAGTTTGGAGAGATAGAAGGACATCAAGAGGAGGCTCTTCAACCCCAAGCAAGCAAGGAAACAAGAGGTTTGAAGATAAGGAAGAGTCTACAAGAGGTAAGCATGTCTCTTTAATGCTGAACATGAATTTTCTGCTGCTCTTTCTTCTCTTTCTTCTTCTTCTTTTAAGATAGTTATGGTGCATGAAGTTGCTCTTCTTATGGATTGAATTCAATGCTTGTGTGATGTTATATGAATGGTTTTGAGATGGTTTATGGCTTTGTATGCTTGATAATCCCTGGTTTACTAAGGATTTGAAAGTATTACTCTTTTTATCCTCTTAAATCATGCATAGTTCACATGTCTAGGTTGCTGTGATTGTTATCATGAATTGATACTCCTATTAGTTAATATATATGATATGAATGATATTCATGATAATTTGAGCATGTCTTAGAGTTGTTTCATAGGTTTTAATGCATAGTTGTGAGATTAGGGTTTCGACAACCCTGAAATCGCATAGGTCTTATACAGCATGCTTAGCTTAGCTTTTTGAGTTGTTGCTCATCATAGTCATTCTATATATGCTGCGTATAGTTGAATCATGCTAGGTTTACATTCATATAGTATATTTTATAGGGTTTTTGGAGACATTATCCTTTTTTAAGGATAATTATCCTTTTCGTTGAGTGAGGTTTTGCATGAGAGCCTTCTGTGATGTGTTTAAGCATGAAATCACTTCTATTGTGTTCTAGTATATATATTTTACGTAGGATATGTTGACTGCATCTCCCCATAACGACTTTTTTACGTGAAATTGTCTTAGGATAGTTTCGCTTAAGAAAGCTCGCCGTAGGAAGGTTTATTTTCATATTTCACATAAAATATCATCTTTTTGGTTAGAATGTGCTTTGTTATCATGTTTATTGATATTATTGGAGTCTCTTATGCTTGTTAGTGTGCCTTTGGTAGGTTTTTATGCATGTTAGTCGAGTCATTGTGTGAACCCCGGAAATTGGGCCCACGAGGGATTGACGAAAAAAGATTAAAGATTGATTAGGTTAAGTTTGAAAAAGAAAAAGGAGTCGCCACCTTATTTTTTAAAGGAAACAAGGAAAACCCTAAAAGTAGTTTATTTTAGGAAAACAATTTGAATGACTCCATAAAAAAGGAAAGGCAAAAACCAAACTTTTAGAAACCAAAGAAATCGGAGATTCGGAGGCTAAGTTATGACATGGGAAGGTTCTAAGCAAAGCCTATAGGCATCCATGTCACCCTTTCGGTCTCTCAGTTCATTTGGGCTAAATCAAGATCTTTTCCATACAAAAAATCAGCAAGTATATCATCACAAGGATTGCATGCATATCATATATTTCATTCATCCATCCATGCATAATAAGCACATAAAAAACAGAAAATAAAGAAAAACAAAACAAAACAAAAAGAAGCCTAGGATGCTTGGATCCTAGAACGGACTTAAGCCTCACGAAGAGCGCCTACGTACCATGCAACGAAATACATGGATCAAAGTCCACGTAGTTCGATTAGAACTAGGGTTAAGACTTAATATAAACCTATGGTAAAAACCCTAGGTTTCCTTATTTGAAAAAGAGTTGAATATGATAGATAAACCAAGTTTGAAATTAAGAAAATTCCACAAAATGGAAACCTTGATAAAAACAGAATTTTATTGGTTAAGGAAACCCTTGATTTAAACCATAGACTTGTATTAAAAATTAACCCTAGAGAGGGAGAAGGGAAAGAGTTAAGGAAGAGAGGTGAATTGGGGCACCTTCATACCCACTTACCTGAGCGCAATAGCTCCAAGCATTAGCCATTTCAAGCATTGGCAGCCCTATTTGCCATAGGACAAATACCACACCTATTTGCACCCTTACACGTGCTCAAAACCATGCAAAAATACTAACATGCAAATCTGGACAGAATAGTATTATGGCCTAAAATCATCTACTAAGCATGCTAACAGCAAAAACAGTAAACTTTCATAAGCCCTAACACAATCCTAGAACCATATCATGCATAAAAACCCTAGAATGGACTAACATGCATGCAAAAATATCATATTTACTCCATATGTGAAACATACACAGCAAACATGAAGAAAAACCAATGAAAAGACCTACTTTAACATGCTGTATAAAAACTAACACAAAACAAGGACTCTAAAACCCTAAACTCACAAATATGCTTAAAAACACACAAAACCAACTTCACACATACTAAAATAAACCTAAACAGAACCTAAATCATGCATATTAACTAACTAAAATAATAAAACATGATAAGAACCCTAAGACTAACATGCAATAACACTAATCCTAGCACAAGGACAACAGGAGCACAAGAATCACACCTATGCTTAAGAACCTAAAGGACAGCCCTAAAGCATGCTAAAATTATGATAAACAGTAGATATTCCATGTATATTAACTAGCTAGAGTGTTAATACATGATAAAAAAGCTACCTTTAACATGCAATAGGCCTATCCTATATGAAAACCCATATTCAGCATAAGAAGGAGTAAGGCATACCTTAGGAAGAGGCTTCCTTGCTGCTATAGAAACTCTCTCTTCCTATTATGGATGACTTGAACCAATGTTCCCCAAGGCTACAGCAAGAACTCCAGCTCTCCTTCAAGTCTCTCTCTCTTATTCCCTCTCTAACACTTAGGTTTTTAGGCATAAAGTGGCTCCCTTTGTGCTGAAACATAAGGGGGTATTTATAGACTTCAATTAGGATTAACCAATGGCTGGGATTAAAACCCTAAAAATTAATCCAAGGGTTATTAGAGACCCCCTTGGGGCTTAAGTAACTCAGAAGTTACCAAAAATTAGAAGGAAACCCGTCCAAAAGAGCCCAAATACGTCAAAATAGGCAAGAGTCCGCTTCAGCAAGGAATCATGGTGCAAATAGGAAAGTGGTCTCGGGTGACCACCAGGGCCTGGGCAGCTAGCCACTTGGGCCCAGGCGGCTAGCCGGCCGGGGCTGGGTGGTCACCCGAGCCCACTTCGGATTTTTCTCCTATTTTGCCTCCTTTCCCTTCTAGAAGTGTTTCAGGGGGCAAATTAACTCCGATTTTGATGAAACAAAAGCCAAAACGACCGTGTTTCGATGAGGAATATGTTTTTGAACATTTTAAGGTGAAAACCACTAACCATGGGGGCATGGTTATGTTTGAACAAGGCGGTTAACCACTATGCTATACCTTCGCTAAGCATAGGCATGCACATAAGGTCAAACCAAACACTTTCCATATCAAAATTGAACTTCATAAAACACTTTTGGGGGTAAAATTATGACTAATGAAAGTCAATTTGAAAAGATTTGGTTGGTAATTATGAGTCAATTAGAGCTAACCCAAAAGAGGGTCAATTAACCAATCTTGAACTGTATTGAACCATTTTAATCCCGAGCCATTGATTTATCAAATTGAACCTAGAAATACCTCTTATGCATCCATATGAACTCCAATTGATAATTTGGAGATCATTCCAAGGTCAAATGAAAAGTTTGTGACCTAAAAGACGATTATGCCCCTCAAGTCACAAAAGCTCTTATTATCCCTCAAGATCAACTCCGAATTGAACCAAAATTCATATCTATTGTCCTCGTGACTCTAGGAAACTAATGCAAGTGACTAGACTCAAAAACAAAACAAAAACATGCATGAAATGATGAACCCTAGTAAGGTGGTGCAAAAATGGGGTGTGACGCATTGCATGTAGGATTGAGTTAGGGACCTTAATTATTCATTATTCTTGTTGTTTGCATGATTAATGGATGATTTTAGGCCTTGTCAAGGTTTAGTCCAGATTAGTATATTGCTCTTTTTGCATGATTTTGTGCACTTGTAAGGGTGCAAACAGGTACAATGCTTGTCCTATTGCAAATAGGGCTGCTATGGCTTGAAATGGCTAATGCTTGGAGCTTTTGCGCTCAGGTAAGTAGGGTATGAAGTGCCCTAATTCACTTTTCTTTTTTTCTTTTCTCTTCTCCCTCCTAGGGTTACTTCTTAATACAAACATATGGTGATTATCAAAGGTTTCCTTTATTGCTAAAATTCTGGTTTTCTATCAAAGTTTTCCTCTTGTGGAAGTTTTCGACTTAAGACTAAATCAATGTATTTTCAAATAAGGAAACCTACGGTTTTTACCATAGGTTTGTATTAGGTTGTAACCCTATTCTATTCGAACTACGTGGACTTTGATCCATGTATTTCGCTGCATGGTACGTAGGCGCTCTTCGTGAGGCTCAAGTCCATTCTAGGATCCAAGTATCCTAGGCTTTTCATTTTCTTTTCTTTTCTTTTTGTTTTGATTTAATTGTTTGATTGTGCATGACATGATTAGATGGAATATATGATATGCATGCTGCCTTGTGATGATATATGTTGATATTTGAGTGGAAAAGATATTAAGTTAGCCCAATTAAATTAAGAGACCAACTCGGGCGATGTGGGTGCCTATGGGCTTTTGCCCAGAACCTTCCCACGTCGTAACTTAGCCCCCGAATCCAATTTTCTGGTTTCAAAGACTTTGCTTTTCCTTTAATGGAGTCATGTGGTTTTGGAAATAAAACATTTTTGTGGTTTTCCTCTTTTTCCTAAAAAATGAGGTAGCGACTCCTTTTCGTTTGTTGTCTTTCACTCATTCCATATATATACATTCTTTCCGCCAAATCCTTGTGGGCCGTTTTCCGGGGTTCACAGGTGGCTGTCACAAAAGCTGAAGATTTGATCCCTACATTTGGAATTTTCCTGAGGCTTACACGATCATGGCTTCCAAATTCGCGTATTGTCTTGGAGAGTGTAATATCACACTTTGCTGCACTCCCTTTCCCAACCTCCTCCATACACATTGACTGTTATCTGAATGCTGTGTGTGTTATTCTTGTAGCGAGTTTCCTGCTTATGGGACCCAGAGGTTCGGCAGACGCGTCTATCCTACCTGTCGTTCTCAAACTGAAAGAATGTAACCCTTGCATGCTTATCCTTTCTAATACTCTCAATGGTCTTGTAGACACCCCATTTTCATCCCCATGAGTTCACGATAGCATTTGGCTAGGTTTAGAAGCATTTAGGAGTCCTTAAGCCTTAAAGGACACTTTTGCCCTTTTAAGCCTTAGGAGAATAGGTCATCATTGCATGCATATTTTTGTCTCTTTGTTGAGTCCCATCACTTTCATTTAGTTTCTAGGATCATTTTGGATGTGTGTGTCAAATTTGGTTCAATTCTAGATAGGTTTGGATAGTTAATTAGAACTTTTGCGACTTGAAAGGCAATTTCGTCTTTTACTTCGTATATTTTCCAATTCCAGATAGGTACAATGCTTGTCCTATTGCAAATAGGGCTGCTATGGCTTGAAATGGCTAATGCTTGGAGCTTTTGCGCTCAAGTAAGTAGGGTATGAAGTGCCTTAATTCACTTTTCTTCTTTCTTTTCTCTTCTCCCTCCTAGGGTTACTTCTTAATATGGACATATGGTGATTATCAAGGGTTTCCTTCATTTATAAAATTCTGGTTTTCTATCAAAGTTTTCCTCTTGTGGAAGTTTTCAATTTTGGACTAAATCAATATATTCTTCAAATAAGGAAACCTAGGGTTTTTACCATAGGTTTGTATTAGGTTATAACCCTATTCTTTTTGAACTACGTGGACTTTGATCCATGTATTTCGCTGCATGGTACATAAGCGCTCTTCGTGAGGCTCAAGTCCGTCCTAGGATCCAAGTATCCTAGGTTTTTCTTTTCTTTTCTTCTTTTTTTTTTCTGTTTTGTTTACTTGTTTGACTGTGCATGGATGATTGGATGGAATATATGATATGCATGCTGCTTTGTGATGATATATGTTGATATTTGAGTTAAAAAAGATATTAAGTTAGCCCAATTAAATTAAGAGACCAACTCGGGCGATGTGGGTGCCTATGGGCTTTGCTCAGAACCTTCCCACGTCGTAACTTAGCCCCCGAATCCAATTTTCTGGTTTCAAAGACTTTGCTTTTCCTTTAATGGAGTCATGTGGTTTTGAAAATAAAACATTTTTGTGGTTTTCCTCTTTTCCCTAAAAAATGAGGTGGCGACTCCTTTTCGTTTGTTGTCTTTCACCACACATTACCATTTTCTTTCGCCAAATCCTTGTGGGCCGTTTTCCGGGGTTCACAACCCCGTACTTCCTTTTCTATCTTTGGTGGTGGCATCTCTAGTATTGCTTTAATCTTGACAGGGTCCACTTCTATGCCCCTGTGAATTACCAAATACCCCAACAGCTTCCCCGACGTAACCCCGAAAGTGCATTTTTTAGGGTTTAATCTGAGCTTATACTTCCTAATCCTCTTGAAGAATTTCTCCAAGTTATTCATATGCCCTTCCCTGGTCGCTAACTTGACTATCATATCATCCACATACACTTCTACCTCCTTATGCATCATGTCATGCAATAATGCGATCGCCATCCTCTAGTATATTGCCCCAACATTCTTTAACCTGAACGGTATGACGGTATAACAATATGTGCCACATCCTGTGGTGAAATTCATTTTGCTCATGTCCTCTGGTGCCATCTTGATCTGGTTGTACCCTGAGAATCCGTCTGTAAACGACATTAGGGCGCTTCCTGCAGTATTGTCTACCAGGACATCGATATGAGTGTGATACCCGTAATTTTTAAATAGGGTATTAAGGGTTTAATCTATGGTTAACGTAGCTAATCCCTTGATTTGTCGGATGACTTCATGCATGGGTAATGCACGTGTATGATATTATGATGTTGGATGTGTTTTGATGCTTGTTTTGGTGCATTGAGTATCTTTCGGGTGCGTTTAGCCTTATTTGCAACTTAAGGGTTTAAGTTGCTGAAATTTGGCTAAGTGTTGGGAAAAAGTGAATTTTCGTAAATCTTCGTTTTTAAAGGATAATTTTTGGCGGTAATGGGAGTTTATAATATTATAAGACATTGGTGATTTTATGGGATTTTATTAGCATGTTTGGATTGGGTTCCACACATGTTTGTTTTAGGAAAATCTGTCGGGAGACGGATTTTGTACTAAAACTTGAAAATGAGATTTTGATATATTGGGAATTTGATTTTTCTGATATTTTATTTGGATTCAAATGGGGGGTTATTTGCTTATTTTCATTAAATAACTTAAAGTAAAATTACTTAAATGTTTTGAATGAAAATAAGACTGTGGAGTGTATTCTGCCTGTTTGAGTCGACTGAAGTGTGATTTCAGTCGATTGAATTACACAGAAGCTGAGGAGTTCCAATTCTGGGATTTTCAGTTGACTGAATCCTCAATTCAGTCGACTGAATTGTCATTTCAGTCGACTGAATTGCTAAATGAGTCGACTGAATTAGGTCTGAAGGCTTATTTTTGCTGAAATGACGCATGTGCCCCTCTGAGGTTATATAACCCCTCAACGCCGACTTGTAACCCTCATTTTTCTACATTTTAGAGTGAGAGAGAGGGAGAGTGAGCTTGGGAGAGCTCTTGGGGTGTACGAAGGAGAAAGAGGGAGTTCTTTCTCTACTTTTGCTTGGATTTCATGCTTTAGGGCTTGCATTTCAACACTTCTAGCTTGGATTCACCCATGGATTACCTCTATTTCGGATTTAAGAGGTAATTTCTCATGTATAAGGTTAGGGTTTGCATTTCTTTTGGGATTTATTTATCATATCCTCATATTTTGTGTTTATTCATGGTGTTCGTGAGGTTTGGCTGCATCTTGGAGTTGGAATCTCCATTCTCTTCATCATCCATGGCCATTGGAAGTTAGGGCTTACTTTAGGGAGCTTGCATGTGCATCCTAGGCTTGGATCTACACACCCACAACATCAAGATTGCATTTTTATACACGTTTCATGTAGGTAGGTGCAATTTACATAGGTTTAAACTATGGACATGATAATATGGTATATATTATCATATTATTTGGTATTCTTGGGCCTAAAATATGTATATATACATGATTTGTGGAATAAATCTTGGAATGAGATCATGGGTATTTGATAATCTAATTTGGGAATTATGTTCCTAACGAATTTCGGGTATTTTATACATGCTATGGAATATAGATGCATGAATTTTATGGTTAATTTCCATGTTTAATTGATGTTTTTCGATTATGATTTCAAGGCTATAATCATAATGAGAGTTTATGTTGTTTATCATAATTTTGGGTATAATTATGATGTTATTTGATTATGGGTTATATACCATATCTTGGAGATGATTTTGGTTACAAAAACTTATTTTATGGTTTATTACACTGCATGTTGGGCATAATCATGCATTAAATGGACTTAATGAATACTGGGTAAAAGTATTGCATAAAAATGGGTCATTGGAATTGGACTACTTGCAGTCAATGGGATTTTGCGGTGTTTTCCATTCCTTTGGTCCTAGGGTACTTTCCGGTTCCAGGTAGGAACCCTTGTGTTGTCCTCTTGGAGGTTGGGTTTAAATCCTCCGTTTCCGCGCGAAGACTCCTGCGGGAGTGGTTGGTAATAAATGGATTTAATGTAAATTGGACATGAGTCACATGCATTGGGCATTATGCATTATTTGTTTTAAGTTTATGGGTTATAACTTATTTTGGAATTTGTTATATACTTGGTTAGTATATTTTGATTTAATGATATAATGGGTTTTATTTATATCATTGTTTTAGTTTACTATGTTAAATTGTATCTACTGAGTCGTCGGACTCACGCCTATTTATTTCCATGTTTTTCAGAGATTATTTTCAGGTGGATTTATGCTTTACACGGGGATGCTCTTAACGGGAAATGACCTATGTTAATTATTGATGGATCTTCATGGAATGAATATGTATTAATTCATTTTATTGGGCCAATGTAAATGTGAAATTAATCGGGGTTGTAATTGTAATTATTTAATGTTGTGTATACGTGGAATGCGATGCATGGGATGATACCACTTTCATGGATGACATCGAAATTTTTATCAATGGATTTTTATAACAGGTATTATGATGGTATGTCCTATCTATGGATGGGTCGTGTCCAAAAAGGGAAAAATTTTTAAAATGGTTGAGATTTTGACACTTGTCATCCACGTTTTATCAAAGGATTTATTAAAATAAAGCTTGTTTTATTACTATTGATCACGGCTTAATTAATTTGGGTCGTGACAATGAGGAAGAGGGAAATCGTCCTTTAGGCAGGCTTTATTGAGATCTTGATAATCCACACAAACTCTTACCCGACCATCCTTCTTCGGTACAGGTACTATATTTGCGACCCAATCAACCTAGTCCACAGCTCGTATAAACCTTACATTCAACAGCTTAGTGACCTCTTCTTTAACTTTCATTAGCCATTCTGGTTACATTCTCCTTAACCGCCGTTTCACAAGTCTAGCTTCTTCCCTTAGAGTGATGTGGTGCTACACTATTTCCGGATCTATTCCAGGCAAGTCGTCGTAGGACTATTCAAACCATCTTGGAATTCACACATCAATGCCTTAAGATCGGTACGTTCTTGTATATATAAAGTGGAGCCAATTTGTACTTCCTTAGGATTTTCAGTAGTGCCTAGGTTAATTTTAATGGTTTCATCTTTAATAGGTTCAACATTTCTTTCATGATCTTCATTAATTACCTTATTTAAGTCGGGGTCTTCAGACATTAATGCAATGTATTCCTCTAAAGACATGTCAATATAAGCGAAATCAAAACTCATTTCATCGTAACTGGCTTTCAGAGCCTCATTGCTAGTAAAAACAGGCATAGGATTAACAGTAATTTTATCAGTCTGAATGCTTATCTTGTTGCAATTAGCAGTCTTTTCCATCTTCTCCCAGGTTCAGGTGCTAGTTCCTCCACTTGCCTTAGTCATCAGCTCCGCTAGATCCCCTGTAATGATTTGATCTGCCAATACTGAGATGCTCAGGTTGTTCTCAGATATCAACTGCTCCCAGACCTCCTGTCCCAAATTGTCAGCCCAATCTACATCCTGCACCTTTGTTTCCTCAACCTTTTCCCACACAGATGTTATCTTCAGTACTTCGGCGAAAAAGACTTTTAAACCCGATAACCTTTTCCTACTAGTTCTGTTCATCCATGGTTCCGAAAAGCCACAAAAAAGAAAATCTTCTCCTTCCTTAACAAAGTTGCCATTGAGAGTGCCTTTGTTCTTTGGGATCCCTTCTTTTCCTTCATACCCTAGTCCCTTCTAGTCTTTTTGTCAACGAAAGTCAGGGAATTCAGTGATTAGCTCCAAATACTGCGATACGCCCACGAGGTGCACGCTTGTGGTGACGTTTGCATAATGAAGTAATTGCAGGCTTCTAAACTTCGAAATTAAAGCCAAACCCAGAAATTTTCTAAAAATTAAAAGCAATTTCTTTCAGTTTCAAAGTGTTAGTATATTTTTGAACTGAGGCTAAATGACTTTTTGCTCCAGATTTTGACTTACATGAAGGTTCAACGCCACACCAATAGAATAATACAAAACATATACACATACACCCTTACATACATAACATATACACATACACCCTTACATACATATATATAGTGCCTCCCATGAATAGTCATGATCTTTCGGGATATCCCGCATATCATCAAAACTATATATATACATTATATTATATTGAATGCATAGAAAGAGAGAGAAAGAGTGGAAGACAAACCAACCTTCGTCCGTATGTATCTTCTGCACTGTGGTTATCTCAAGGCGTCAACCATGAACGAAGGAAGGCAAGCATGAATATATACAAGGGAGACGTGCATATAAAGGATAGAAACAGAAATATATAGAAATAGCGAAAGGGCAAAAAGTAGTAAAATGGGCATGCATAAAGGGGTGGAAAATTGGAAACGAACAATGCGTTTCTTTCCAAAAGGAACGTGACCTTTGGATTCTTCTCTCATATATATTGGTTTCTCTTCTTTGTTTTTTGTAATCTTCTCCCTTTTAGAACACAATTCCTATTTGAGGGAACCAATATGCCCCACTTTGCTTGACTCTTATTGGTCCGTAACACCACGTGGCCCGTGTAACAGTTGCATGGAAGTTCTTCTTCCCACCGACTAGGGCCAAGGGGTAAACCTTGCCAAAAAAAAAAAAAAAAAAACTTTACACCATAACAAACTGAAACTGATTATGCCATTTGCATGTCACTAAACTATTTTCCATTTTCAGTGTCCAAAAAATAGAAAACAATGTAGAGAAACATTTTTTGAAAGGTATTTTTGAAAATGGATTTTTAATTTTCTTTCAAAATTTAAGAAAAAAAAAATCCAATTTCAATGAGCATTAAAATAATATTATTTCAAGAAAAATAAAATCACTAAAAATAGTACATTTCTGCATATTTTTGTCCTTCAAAAACATAGGTTGCAAATTTGTTTTTATGAGAGTAGAATCAAATACACCAAATATTTCATTATTTCTCTCCATATTTGACATAGTATCACATGCCAATAAAAGCATAGTAATGTATGAAGCCATGGGACATGTTGCAGAAAGTCTCCCCGGCCGGATCAAACTTTAATTTGGGTTATTGAAAAAATTACCCCAGGGTAGGGTAATGCGGTCCCCAAGGTGCAATTAAACTTGAAAGTTGTTCTGCATTTCTTACTCTCAGTTGCAGTTAGAAATGAACTACTAAGTTAATGACCAAGTAAAATTGGAGAGTTAATATGCTAGCTAGGAAGATTTTAGCTGCATGGTGTTCAAAAAATTGAATATGTGCTATGATTTGGCAGTCTAGCCTATTTTAAGACAGCAGAGTTGCTTTCTATGAAGGTGGGGTTGGTTGTCTCTGAAATAGAAACGTCTACAACCATTTTCCTCAAGCCCAAATCATTCAAGCTCTTAAGGCTAATATCTTGGATTTGAATTGGGGGATCAGGTTCTCCACAATATTGTCCCTGTATCATGCCGTTGTTGTGAAGAGAACCTAACCCTTGTCAGCCAATATTTTGTTATCTCGACTGACAACCAACTGGAGGGGTGATTTGTTTGGCTTCTCTCTACAGCACTGCTTGCTTCACAAGCCGTTATTACATGGGTTCCCATATTGTAAGTCAATAGGAACAAAAATGCAGGCAAGGCCTTTAATTCAGAATAAAGTGATGTACTTTGATATCTGTCACTAGCTGGAATAAATGTCATCTATACATTTTTTTTATTGGCAAAAGTAGTAATCCCATTAATTCTCAATTACTCATAAAAATGAATTGAATGAATGTAAATTTATTGGTTACAGGGCACTGTACATTTCTCAAACCAATGTGGTTTTTCAGTAACCGTAGTCTAGATTGCCTTTTTCTACAAGTATTATTCACCAAAATCAACTTAGCATGAAAGAAGTTCATGGAGACGGAAGTCTTTCAATCGATCCTTCCTTATTTTTCCACTTGTTATCCAAAAGAAAATCAAACTTAGATGCCTGGAATCTTTTTGCCACCAGTAAACATGGGCTTAACGCCCTCAATCTGGGATTTGACAGGGCCTCCTTTATATGTGAGGTCAATGTTACCAATCGCCACATTCTGGCATGGATTACTTGCGCTGCAAACAAGCTTGATGCCAAGCTCAGTCGAGGAAGTGCCTCGAATGCTTTTGAAGCTGATTTTGCTGAGCTTAACTTTTGATGGAGTCTGAAAAAAACAAGAGAAAACACCAAACGATGAAATGGGTAACTCCTTATTTAGTTTGAAAATGAAGAAAACCAGAAGCGACCCAATACAAATTAAGGCTTAAGGCCAAAATTTTGAATGAGGCCATTTTGAATGGAGCCCAAGGCTAAAATTTTAAATAGGACCTTAGGCGTTGGGGCTTAAGGCGAGTGGCCTCAATTGCTTTCTTATTGAGCCAGCCCTGAAGAAAACAATATCAAAGCATGATCTAAAGTAGGGCATTTTTGGAAGTACGTACCTGGAGGTTACAGTTATTCGTTGGGCAGTACTTTTGATCTATGATGACAGGATTTCCAACATCTTTCATGGAGATATCCTCAAAACGCATATCAGATGCGACAGCAGAGGTGGCCTTGGGCCCAGCCCATGATTTTATTCTCACGCCGTTCATCGTGTTGGTGAGGGTGCACTCCTTAAACGTAATTCCAACCACAGGTTCCTCATTCGGGTACTTGCCAAGACTTCCAATACTGAATCCATGGCCAGGTCCACATTTCACCCTGGTGACGGATACAGCCTGGGCGCCATCGCCAATGGAGATACAATCATCACCGGTTTTTATTTCTGAATCAGTGATAAATACTCCATTCGAACGTCCAATGTGGATTCCATCGGTGTTGGGGCTGTCTCCAGGTGCACTGATTGTGAAGCGTTGGAAAGTTATGTTCTTGCAGCCCAAGATATTGACATGGAAGTACTTGCTGTCTTTTGAAGTTATGTCTTGGATAATCGCGTTGGTGACAAAGCTGAACCTCATGTTCTGTTTTATTTTTCCAATCACCCAAAAAAAAAACAGAAAACAAACAGAGAAGACCCATGTTGTTGGAATCATTTCGTACAAGACTAAAATGGTAGAAATGGGAAAGGTAAAGATCCATATAAGCTTACATTTGCCATTGTCTGGCAATTGCCAGTTTTGCCGCAACTGTTTTGTTTCCAAGCAGTGGCTCCTTGACCATCGAAAGTGCCACCACCCGAAAGTGTAAGCGCATCGACATATCGGAAATTAACCCAACCATCTCCGGTGAATCTGTTGGGATCTGCTGGGGCCTTCATGGTGGCTTCAACTTGAAGCTCAATAGGAGCCTTGCAAGGACCTATTAGGTTCACTGGGCCTAATCCAAATGTCCCTTTAGGAATCAAAATCTTGCTTGCAGTTGTCGATGCACAGGCATCTTTCCAAGCATTTGTTAGTGCCTAAAAGAGAGGAAAAAAAAAACAATTGAAAAACATCGAAAATGATTTCAGAAAAAAAAAAAAAAAAAAATCCAATATAAAAATTCTAAGCATCTTAAATTGAATTGTGCTAAGTGCTAACATTGGTGACATCTGCAGATGTTCCACCATATTTCGTCACATCAAAATCACCAGACTGAGCTTCTATGACACATGCGATCAATAACAACAGAGAAATTGATGTAATTTTCAACTTGATAGCCATATTCAGATCTTCTTCTTCTTCTTCTTCTCTGTTTGATTGTTTGGAAAAGATGGTATCCCTCTGTCCATCAAGGACGACATTTATAGTGTAGCAGGGATTCTCAGCACCACTAAAAATTACAACTAATTTTTCGCTAATTGTTTTGAGGTGTACATGGTCGTGTAATTTGTGGTTCAAATTCATTTCTATTATTAGCTTGCTTTTGTAAAATCCATGTTTTTAATGTTGTCATATTCCGTGCCAAAATATGGTTGAGTCTTGGTTTGATTGAAGATTGATGAAGTTGCAAAGTTAAGACAAAGTGTGAAGTTTAAAGTTTCGACTCACAATTATTCTTAGGAAAGGTAAGTAACTGTAGAAGCCTAAGTTTTAATGTTTAAAAATCATTTCAAATCATTTTCAATATTTCTTTATTTATAAAAATGGTTTTGAAAAAGAATTTTTAGTTTCTGAGGTTTTTCTGCCTAGGTGGATCGATCCGTGGCTTATGTGGATTGATTCATGGTATTTTAAAAAAGCAGATTTTGCTACTGCCTAGGTGGATCGATCCATGGTTTTGGTAGATTGATCCATACTGCTCTAGAAATGCAATTTTGATTCTGTCAATGTGGATTGATCCGGTATGACCTTGGATCGATCCGGGCTCGTAAGAGACAGATTTTAAAGTTTTAAAACTTGCCTTTTTAATACCAAAATATGGTACAACCACTTGGGGCTTCTTAGACTATATAATAGAGTCTTTTATCATTGAGAGGGTGAAGCAAGCCTCTCTCTATTAGGGTTTTCATTGTTCATCTTCTTAAAACCTCTCTAAAGCACTTCAACCTAGGTTTTTCACTCATATGCTTTAGAGACCTTCAAACCACACACCATTCACAACCTTGGATGATTGTGAGCCCATTGCGACGGTGATCGAGTTTGCGAGTTCGTAATTGAAAGCATCGCTATGAAAGAGGTTAGTTGCGACCAAAGCCGTGACAACGGAGATCGATCATGTGTGATCGTGGGAGTGAAGGCAACTGCAAGAGTCCTTGTGTGGTCTGTAAGTGTGTTTTGTACCCGTTGATTTCATAGTGGATTAGCTTCAACTGGACGAGGTCCTGTGGTTTTTCCCATCTAGGGTTTTCACGTAAAAATCTCTTGTGCCATTCTTAATTGCTTTTATGCTTACTGTGAGACTGATTTATTTGTGGTAAAAGAGATTAATTGAATTGAAATCAAAATTGGGTAAGATTTATACACCAAACCTATTCAACCCCCCTTCTAGGTATTGTAGGCTTGGTAAAACCAGAATTTTAGCTTTATTTTCCTTGCAATTGGTATTGAGAAATAGCTACTCAGAAAATTGCTCTCAAGGAAGGCTTGATTTGTTTGATTTGCAGTCAACATAAATCAATAATCCTTGCCCAATGTTCTACTTAATGTGATGTGATGAGAGAGAGAGAGAGAGAGAGAGAGAGAGAGAGGGGTGTTTGATGAATGTGTTGAGAGAGAGGGAAGGGGACCTGATGGTGATTCTAATTTGAAGATTTGAGGACCCCAAATCCAGATCCAACATTATATACTCCAATTGAGGTATCCACAAGCAGCGACGTGACATGTCCATTAAAAGTTTGTAATGCCACAGCTAGAGCTCTGTGGGCTGCTACTCTTTCCTTTTATTGAGGACTTATGAGGAATAACTTCCGCAAAGAACTCTGAAATGTTTGGTTTTATATTTGAAAAACAGTTTTTTTCTAAGAAGCACGGACACTCCGAAAATGGTGCCGTGGCTGTGTCGGACAAGTGTCAGACACGGACACGACTCCGACATGCCTCCGACACGTGTCCGACACGCTCCGTATGTGTTGGGAAAATAAATAAATTAAATTAATTCTGGACACGAGAAGGACACGGCAGGGACACGTGACGGACACGGGAGGGACACGGGAAGGGACACGGCGGGGTAAAAGATATAAATTTAAATTGTTTTTAAAAGGGGTAATTTTAGTTGTTTTTAACAATTGAGGGGTGATTTTGCAAAAGCCCAAAATTTCTTTTTCTTATGTGATTTTTGTTTTAAATTCTATCTTTCAATTGAAAAATAAAACTATAATGCTATAATGCTATATATATATATATATATATATTTATTTATTGCCATATCCCCGCCATGTCATGTCTTGGATTTTTTAGAAATTGCCATGTCGGAGTGTCCGTGTCGTGTCGTAACCGTGTCGCGTGTCCGTGTCTGTGCTTCTTAGGTTATTTTAAAAAATTATAATTGGAGAAGATTTTATTTTATTTTTTAAAGGTGTGGCAATTGTCACCCCTCAATTTTCTTTGCACTCCCATTTATTTTAAACTTCTCGAGTCTTTATGAAAAATATAAAAAGTTTTCGTAAAAACTGATAGCGTTGTTCATTAGAAAATGTCATTTTGAATAATTTCGAAGAAGAAAGTTTTTTCAAATCAAATTTATCGAATGGTGAGTAGGGCTTCGTCATTATATTATATATAGTCCGTTATTTTACTTTAGGATTTCCTACGAGTTGTCACTAAAATACTATTTATTAAAGGAAGTTTGGGATAAAAACTCCAGCTCTATGTCAACCCACTAAATCAACCATTAACCAACAACGACTGTGAAAAGAAAAGAGAAGAAAGAACAGTGTTTTAGTGTCGCAAAGAAAGATTACTAGGACTACTTCACGTTTGGGTCTTTTGGGGTAGGTAAGCCATGTTCTATTTTCACTTCCACATTTACCTTTAAATTTGGGAAACATGGACCGAGGGATAATGAAAAAAATTGCTAATGTGGCTAGATCTGTAAACACACAAACACAAGCGTGTGCGCGTGCACAATTACTCCTATTTTAAGTAAAACCAAAATGTGTATATATATATAGTGATAGTACAATTCCTGTTGGATTTTGCTCAAAACTAATTGTTGAACGACTAAAAAAATTCAATGTCGTATACGAGGGCGGAGATCATATTTTCTAGGAATTATAGTGGTCACTATTGAATTCTCCCCAACTTCTTCTGGAAATTTGTAGTCAGGGTCTTTAAGAGTGTCAACATCTTCCAGTAATTCTGTGTCAATCCATGAAGACCAGTTCACATCACTATCTGTATCCCAGGAAAATTCCATGTTTCTTTGCTTGCTGTTAACCTTCTCAATTAGTGTTTCTAGCATATGATGGTTCAACACTTCATCGTCCCTGCAACATTTATAGGGCATTCAAGTAAGATGTAAGCTCTAAAATGCATCCTTTCATCGATATTTGTACACGATTGGGAACATTATTTCACTTACCTGTATGTACAAATGGCGTGTAGAAGCTGAAAGGAAGCAAGAAGCACAAAGAGTGACCTAACCAAAGTTACTATCCATGCCTGTCGCTCAATAGCAAGTGTCATGAACCGAAGTGTGGCAACTTCAATCAAGAATGTTGCACATAGCCCTGCATGTGATAAATATCATTTACACACCAATATGAATTAAAATTCCATTTGATCGAGTTTCTGCATTATGAGAGATAAAAGATGACATACACACCGATATAAAGCCTTGTTCTCACAGTATATGTTTGCTTTGTGCTGTTGAACATGTAGAGCATGAAGATTGAGATGGAGTAGACAAAGAAAGCTTTCATTAATCGTGATATGAGCAACATGGCATTGTGCAAGGTGAAGAGCTTTTCTTGAGCTATAAACATGCTTCCTTGCTTTAATTCAAAAGCTTCCAATAAGTAGAAATGGATGCGTGAGATGAGAAAATTGTTAATAAAGCTAGTCCAAGCAGCCACATTCTTCAAGAAAGATGTGGCTTAAAGAAAACACCAACCTGAGCTGCTAATATTGTCTTTGAGTTTTCAACCAGATGGTCATGGGATTGTTGAAGCAGTTCTTGCCGCTGAAGAAGCTCATCCTGTTGTTTGCAGCTGAACTCTGCTAACTGTTGCAGGGTACCCCTGTAAATTTCAAAATTAGAACATATTCAGATGCCTAGCCAAGCTAAAAAGTTATTTTGATTTGTGCGTGTGTATATTATATATGTGTGTCTGTGTATGTAATTGTCGATATGATAACATGGCTTTGTAATCTGTTTTACTTGCTCTCTTCTAGTGCTTGTGACATGAATTTAGTTAAGGACTGAAGACCGTCAAGGGCTTTAGATTGCCCATCTAGAAATTCCTTCTGCTTATCTAAGGAAACCCCTGCCATATTCCCAATATCATCTGCTTTGCTTTGCAAATTTCCCATCTTCATTGACATAGCATTTCCAACTTTGTTTATCTCCTTCCCTATTTCAACAGCCTCACTCCTCACGTTACCAATTTCTTTGCCCAGATTATCATAGGACTCGTGAATTATTGCCATCCCTTCCTTCAATTTTTTCTTCATTTGTTCTTGTCCTTTCTGCAGCTCTGATTGAGAAGCTTCAATTCCCTTAGATTGCTCAAAAACTGCCTCCGAATTCTTCAATACAACCTCAATATGATCTTCAATATTCTTTGAAGTTTGAGCCACTTCTTGGGTTTGAAATTAATGGAAGTCAAAAAATCATGGATTTGTTTCGAGCTCTGCATCAGTTGCTCTGATTTCTCTTCTATGTTTTCTAACTTCTCTTCCGCAAATTGGGCTAAATCCTTAAAGTCATTCGCTAATCTCTCTGTTTTGATGCTTGAATGCGTCACTCCTGCAATTAGTACAAAATCAAAACCTGCTTAGTCTTCTTTTTTTCTTTTTAATTAAATGGGGTCACTACACACACCCGAACCCCAACTGGGTACCACTAGGCCACAGGGCCTGGTGCTAGTCTTTCTTTTTCATTGGTTGTTCATTAGTACAATAATATAATGTAACACTACCCATTAAAACTGCTTGATTCCTAATCCTACCCAAAACCCATCCCACCTGGATATCAGCTAAGCAATTGGTCGGTGGTAAAAAAATCCAAGTATTTTTGTTTTAAAAGTCAAATTTTATTATGTAAAAGCGATCATACCTAACTGTAATTGATGACACATGCCATCAGTGTAGAAGAAAAAATCATGATATGTCTCACGAGCATCTTCCTTCAATTTTATGAGACAATCCTTTATGTTAGAGTGAGCGCCACAGGAAGGGAATGGGCTTCCCCCAGAGTCAAGTCCTTTTGAAAGCAATCACTAAGATCCCAAGCAAGTCTTCTCTTCTTCTCCTCATCAGCAATAATCACTGAGCACCCGGACGTACAAAAGACGTTGATAAGCATTCTGCTGACAGGATTTTGAGCCAACCAACCCTAACCTTTTTTTGGCCTTATCAACTCGTTCAATTCGCTTCTGGTTGTAATGAGCTTCCAAGGGGAATTGAGCGAAACTCCCATCAGAAATTGCCTCGGCCTTTGAAGGAATCCCATTGGAAATAGTCTTGGTTGAAGAACGAGACAACCAATCCCACGAGTGGCATCTTTTGCAAAGCGAGATTAAAACTAGCAGAAAAAGAATATGAGTCCGGTGAACCATTTTGAGTTTCTCTCCCCACTCAACTTCTTGAAAATGTCACCAATATTCTGAAATCTACATACATATAGTCAGACTAATTCGATCAAGTGGGATTAGTCGTGTGCAAAGCATCTGAAACCTCCTAATATCCTTTAAAATAAAATATTAAAAAAAAATGTGGGAATTATATATAAGACTTGGAAGCTCAAGAATGGGAAGCTGGATGGAGGAGGTTTAATCCAAGACAGACTTGAAAGACCTTAGAGAGATTAAAAAAAAAACTAACAAAGAAAATCATAAATCATAGAATTGTAAATTTTTTCACATGATGTGTGTTTTTTTTTTGTATGTTAAATGATGTTGGGCAAGCCCATTCCATTTATAAAAAACTTGGGGCCATTCAAGGACTTTCTATACTTCCAAATACTGCGGTACGCCCAAGAGGGGCACGCTAGTAGTGACATGCATAATGAAGTAATTGCAGGCTTCTAAACTTCGAAATTAAAGCCAAACCCAGAAAATTTTCTCAGAATTAAAAGCAATTTCTTTCAGTTTCAAAGTGTTAGTATATTTTTGAACTGAGGCTAAATGACTTTTTGCTCCAGATTTTGACTTACATGAAGGTTCAACGCTACACCAATAGAATAATACAGAACATATACACATACACCCTTACATATATATAGTGCCTCCCATGAACAGTCATGATCTTACGGGATATCCCACATATGATCAAAACTATATATATACATTATATTATATTGTATGCATAGAAAGAGAGAAAAAGAGTGGAAGAGAGACCAACCTTCGTCCGTGTGTCTCTTCTGCACTGTGGTCTTCTCAAGGCGTCAACCATGAATGAAGGAAGGGAGGCATGAATATATAGAAGGGAGACGTGCATATAAAGAATAGAAACAGAAATATATGGACATAGCAAACGGGCAAAAAGTAGTAAAATCGGCATGCATAAAGGGGTGGAAAATTGGAAACAAACGATGCGTTTCTTTCCAAGAGGAACGTGGCCTTTCGGATTCTTCTCTCATATATATTGGTTTCTCTCTTTTGTTTTTTGTCTTTTCCCTTTTAGGACACAATTCCTATTTGAGGGAACCAATATGCCCCACTTTGCTTGACTCTTATTGGTCCATAACACCACGTGACCTATGTAGGCCTATGTAACAGTTGCATGGATGTTCTTCTCCCCACTGACTAGGGCCTAGGAGTAAACCTTGCAACAAAAATAATAATAATAATAATAATAATAATAAAAGCCTTACACCATAAGAAACTGATTATGCCATTTGCGTGTCGCTAAACTATTTTCCTTTTTCGGTGTCCAAAAAATAGAAAACAATGCAAATAAACATTTTTTGAACGGTATTTTTGAAAATGGATTTTTAATTTTCTTTCAAAATTTAAATAATTAAAAAAAACCAATTTCAATGAGCATTAAAATAATATTCTTTCAATAAAAATAAAATAAATAAAAATAGTATGTTTTTGAATATTTTTGTCCTTTGAAAACACAGGTTGCAAATTTGTTTTTATGAGAATAGAATCAAATACTTTCATTATTTCTCTCTGTATTTGACATAGAATCACATGCCAATAAAAGCATAGTAATGTATGAAGCCATATGTGGGACATGTGGCATAAAGTCTCCCCCAGATCAAACTTTAATTTGGGTTATTGACAAAATTACCCTAGGGTAGGGTAATGCGGTCCCCAAGGTGCAATTAAACTTAAAAGTTGTTCTGCATTTCGTACTCTCAGTTGCAGTCAGAAATGAACTCCCAAGTTAATGACCAAGTGCAATTGGAGAGTTGATCTGCTAGCTAGGAAGATTTTAGTTGCATGGTGCTCGCAAAATTGAATATGTGCAATGATTTGGCAGTCTAGCCTATGTTAAGACAGCAGAGTTGCTTTCTATGAAGGTGGGGTTGGTTGTCTCTAAAATAGAAACGTCTACAACCATTCTCCTCAAGCCCAAATCATTCAACCTCTTAAGGCTAATATCTTGGATTTGAATTGGGGGATCAGGTTCTCTGCAGTAATGTCCATGTATCATGCCATTGTTGTAGAGAGAACCTAACCTTTGTGAGCCAATATTTTGTTTTCTCGACTGACAACCAACTGGAGGGGTGATTTGTTTGGTTTCTCTCTACAGCACTGCTTGCTTCACAAGCCGTTATTGCATGGGTTCCATATTGTAAGTCAATAGGAACAAAAATGCAGGCAAAGCCTTTAATTCAGAATAAAATGACTTTGATATCTGTCACAAGCTGGAATAAATGTCATCTATACATTTTTTTTATTGGCAAAAGTAGTAATCCCATTAATTCTCAATTACTTAGAAAAATGAATTGAATGACTGTAGATTTATTGGTTACAGGGCACAGTACATTTCTCAAACCAATGTGGTTTTTCAGTAACCGTAGTCTAGATTGCCTTTTTTTACAAGTATTATTCACCAAAATCAACTTAGCATGAAGGAAGTTCATGGAGACGGAAGTCTTTCAATCGATCCTTCCTTATTTTTCCACTTGTTATCCAAAAGAAAATCAAACTTAGATGCCTGGAATCCTTTTGCCACCAGTAAACATGGGCTTAACGCCCTCAATCTGGGATTTGACAGGGCCTCCTTTATATGTGAGGTCGATGTCACCAATCGCCACATTCTTGCATGGATTACTTGCGCTGCAAACAAGCTTGATGCCAAGCTCAGTCGAGGAAGTGCCTTGAATGCTTTTGAAGCTGATTTTGCTGAGCTGAACTTTTGATGGAGTCTGAAAAAAACAAGAGAAAACACCAAGGCTATCAGAAGCGACCCAATACAAATTAAGGCTTGAGGCCAAAATTTTGAATGAGGCCATTTTGAATGGAGCCCAAGGCTAAAATTTTAAATAGGACCTCAGGCGTTGGGGCTTAAGGCGAGTGGCCTCAATTGCTTTCTTATTGAGCCAGCCCTGAAGAAAACAATATCAAAGCATGATCTAAAGTAGGGCATTTTTGGAAGTACGTACCTGGGCGTTACAGTTATTCGATGGGCAGTACTTTTGATCTATGATGACAGGATTTCCAACATCTTTCATGGAGATATCCTCAAAATGCATATCAGATGCGACAGCAGAGGTGGCCTGAGGCCCAGCCCATGATTTTATTCTCACGCCGTTCATCGTGTTGGTGAGGGTGCACTCCTTAAACGTAATTCCAACCACAGGTTCCTCATTCGGGTACTTGCCAAGACTTCCAACACTGAATCCATGGCCAGGTCCACATTTCACCCTTGGTGACGGATACAGCCTGGGCGCCATCGCCAATGGAGATACAATCATCACCGGTTTGTATTTCTGAATCAGTGATAACTACTCCATTCGAACGTCCAATGTGGATTCCATCGGTGTTGGGGCTGTCTGCAGGTGCACTGATTGTGAAGCGTTGGAAAGTTATGTTCTTGCAGCCCAAGATATTGACATGGAAGTACTTGCTGTCTTTTGAAGTTATGTCTTGGATAATCGCATTGGTGACAAAGCTGAACCTCATGTTCTGTTTTATTTTTCCAATCACCCAAAAAAAAAAAACAAAAAAAAACAGAAAACAAACAGAGAAGACCCATGTTGTTGGAATCATTTCGTACAAGACTAAAATGGTAGAAATGGGAAAGGTAAAGATCCATATAAGCTTACATTTGCCATTGTCTTGCAATTGCCAGTTGTGCCGCAACTGTTTTGTTTCCAAGCAGTGGCTCCTTGACCATCGAAAGTGCCACCACCCGAAAGTGTAAGCGCATCGACATATCGGAAATTAACCCAACCATCTCCGGTGAATTTGTTGGGATCTGCTGGGGCCTTCATTATGGCTTCAACTTGAAACTCAATAGGAGCCTTGCAAGGACCTATTAGGGTCACTGGGCCTAATCCATATGTCCCTTTAGGAATCAAAATCTTGCTTGCAGTATTCGATGCACAGGCATCTTTCCAAGCATTTGTTAGTGCCTAAAAGAAAGGAAAAAGAAAACAATTGAAAAACATCGAAAATGATTTCAGAAAAAAGAAAAAAAAAAAATCAATATAAAAATTCTTAGCATCTTAAATTGAATTGTGCTAAGTGCTAACATTGGTGACATCTTCAGATGATCCACCATATTTCGTCACATCAAAATCACCAGACTGAGCTTCTAAGACACATGCGATCAATAACAACAGAGAAATTGATGTAATTTTCAACTTGATAGCCATATTCAGATCTTCTTCTTCTTCTTCTTCTTCTTCTTCTCTGTTTGATTGTTTGGAAAAGATGGTATCACTCTGTCCTTCATGGACGACATTTATAGTGTAGCAGGGATTCTCAGCACCACTAAAAATTGCAACTAATTTTTCGCTAATTGTTTTGTGGTGTGTACATGGTTGTGTTATTTTTGGTTCAACTTCCTTTCTATTATTAGCTTGTTTTATTTTCCTACCCCCAGGTGTTCCTTTCGGGTTTTGACTAACAATAACCTCCTATACTAATAATGGGACTAGTATTGGGTAATAATAGCACCAGACCGAATTTACCTGCTTCATGCATCTACCTATTGATGTGGATTTTTCACAATCCCTTCTTCTTAGGCTCAAAATATAAATACAAAACCTTTTTTTTAATTAAAAAAAAATTTCTAATTTTGCATTGCCATATTACATATAAAAGTAGTCTATGAACTTATCCCGTATCTTTAGCATTTTTCCTTTGAATAGATAGCATGAAACATGAGGGCAGTTAAGCCAAAAATGTGGGTATTAACTGTTTTTAAGTTTTCAGTGGCCGGCCTAAAAAAAATAAAAAAATAAAATTAAAAAAAAAACAGTTGATAACTGATGATTGTAAGCAGGGTGTGCTAATTCATTAGAAGGTAAGCATAGCCAATGAGGCTGTAGCCCAATTGGCACGTCTTTCCTTAACTCTTAAGGGAAGGTTACGTTTAGATGGTGAAGGGGATAGGCTATCCCTTCATTGTGTACTCCAAGAGCCCAATGGACTCTCGTTTGAACCCCCCCCCCCAAAAAAAAAAATGTTTTCCTGTTTTTATTTATTATAATGACCATATACATACATGAAAGACATTTGTTCGGCATTATAGAGAGCTCAGTGAGGATATTTACAAAATATGGTCGGTCGACTAAAATTACGTACGGTCGATGGCTCTGTTTGAATCTCGGAAAAGAAAATACCGAAATTTACTTTAGAAATAAATTCCTTTCTAAAGCAATTCTTACTTGTATATGAGGATTTGTCAGACCAAAGATTTGAAGGTTAAGTAATACTAACGGTAATTATTTGATCTATTTGTAATTCCCACTTTGCCACCCCTACCTATTAACATCATAGGACAGAACAATTGGCCTTAAAACTCACATCTCAATAAACCGAAGGCGTGGTTCCTAAGTCTGACATTACCCATGGGATCAAATATCAATCGATCAATAGTTGGGTTCTTTCAGGCGTTAACTGTTGCAGAGCAAAAGGTGGCCTTAGTTGAATACAAGGATTAGTCGGACCAAAGCTTTGAATACCTTTTTAAAAAGTTAAAACCAAGGAAAAATATATTTCTTTACCAAAATCCAAAATACTAAAATAAACCAAAACTACTCCTTCCGTCTCACAAAAATAAGGTCATTTTTGCTCTTTCTTTGTCCCAAAATGTTTGTCCATTTTGAAAAGTCAAATCATAAATTTTTTGAATTTTCATATACTATCCTTTTGTTATTTCAATAATTACTTTCGACACAAAATTCAATATCTAGTAAAAAAAAGCACTTTTGGAAAGATGAAGTTTAATAAATAACAAGTCAATTAAGGCAATAATAGCTTTTCTTAAAGGGAAAATAACAAAACGATGGGTCAAAATAAAAGTAATCCTAAAAAAAGGGTTAAAACTCTCATTTTCCATTCAAAGTAGCAATAATGAATTTTAATTCAAAAAAAAAAAAGGGATTTAAGGTCAAATGTCCATTATACCATTTTAATAATTCTTTTTTTTTTACCCCACATCAATCCTATCAAACCATTATCCTCTCTCCTTTTTATTTTATTTTTGGCCTTAATTCACCTACCCATACATAGTCATGTTTCTCTAAAAATAATGTAAGAATGACCACCAAGACTATACGAACAGGATGACCAAATATGGTCACAAAATTACCCATTCACCATAGTTGGATGAAGATTGTTAAAAAAAAAAAAAAAAAAAAAAAAAAAATAAAGAAAAGAAAAAAGACCACCCACCACCACTCCTTGATTTTCATCATCTATGATGCATTTATAATTAATTTTTTTATTCAAAAAAATTGATATTTTCCTTGTTATCAATCTTTAGACCATTAAATGTGTCAATCATTTATACATTTAGGCCATGTTTGTTTGGTTGGAATGGAATGGATGGAATGGAATCCCATTCCAATTCATTCCAAACAACATGTTTGGATGAGGTAATTAAATAAGAATGGAATCAAATAATAGTAGTGAATTATAATGATATTCATTCCGCAATATTTATTCAATCTCATTCCATTCCAAACTATTTTGAGTAAGGAATAAGATTCCATTCCCACCCATTCCATTCCAACCAAACAAACATGGCCTTAGATATGCGACTTTTAAGGAATGAGTTGATACTTTAATGTGAGAAGTGCATTTCGGTGGGTTGGAAGTAAAATGGGTAAAATGTGTACTATAAAATGGTAGATCGCACATCCCTCTTTTGGGGATTAAAGTCCATTACTATCATTTTGAATGAAATAAGGAAGATTTGACCCTTTGTTTGGAATTACTTTTATTTTGACCATTTGGTCATTCTCCCTTTCTTAAACGGTGTATTTTGTCAAACTTGATCTATCTTTATGACATGAAGGGAGTAATGAGTAACAAAATTCATATTTCCCCAAGATCTTTCAAAGAAACATGGAATCACAATTTTAACCCAAAAAAAAAAACCGAGCAAGGAAATTTGCAAGTCTGATGGCATAGTACTTTACCCAAGATGCTTGTATGTGTGTTGGGGATGGAAATTCAACTGATCTATGGACTGAACCATGGGTACCTTTATTGGAAAACTTCATAGTCCATCCACAACGAGGGGTGGAAGAACTCCCTTCAAAAGTTAGTGATTTAATTGATACCAATCAAGGTAAATGGAAATATGATATGCTAATCAATCTATTTGATTTTCTACTGCTTGAGCTATCATGAGAATTCCTTTGGCTGTGACAGAGAAATGATAAACTTGTTTGGCTGCCATCTAATAATGGAAAATTTTCAGTCGAAACAGCATATTGGGTAGACCAACTACAAAAGTGGGGGCAGACCATACCCATACAAGAATTAGAATGGAAGAAACTATGGAAGTTGAAGCTCCACGGGCGTCTCAAGGTCTTTCTGTGGAGAGTACGTTTTTGCAAATGCTTTACCTACTCGGGGGGAGTTAGCCTTGAGATTTAATGTGGATGACCCTTATTGTCCTTTCTATAATGAGGAGTACGAGATAGCAGAATATTTATTTTTCTACTGCCCCATATCTAGAGCAATGTGGTTTGAAAAATGGGGTCTTAAGACTGATATGATGAACCATCTAACTTTAAAAGATTGGTTGCAACTAATTCTTAACCCAAGGGCAAAACTACAATGAGAAGATCTTGAGGAACAGGAATTTATTTGCTGGGTTGCTGTCCTCCTTGATTCTATATGGAGGTGTCGTAATCAAAAGGTGTTTGAAGGAAAAGACCCAAACCCACAAGGCCTTTTCAACCAGATTTTAGAAGAAGTCCAATAATTTGCTTCTTTTTTGAGAGTGAATTTCAATAACCACACTATAATCTAAGGAATCTCTTCCACCATCTCTTTGGGTTGCTGGAAACGCCCCCCAGTGGGCTTTATTAAGATCAATTTTGATGCTGCAGTTGGGAAGGACTAATCTTGTGCTGGCTGTGTTGCTCGAGATGATCAAAGAAGAGTGTTGGGGGCATGGTCGTCCTTTCCTACTATTAATCCTGGAATTGCTAAAGCAGAAGCTGCAAGATTAGCCCTTAATATTGTTAAGGACCGCGACTGGACCAGAAGAGTGTAGGGGGCATGCTCATTCTAGGGAGAATTCTGGAATTTGATTCAAGAATTTTCAAAGTTAATTTTCCCAGCTTTTTCAATTGAATGGGGGAAACTCAAACTTAAGCTAATTTAATTCAAAATTATTATTCCCTATTACCAATAATAATAAATAATTTTTCATAATAATTCCTGTAAAATGAAAAGCAAAAAGAAATCATTTTTCTTAACTATGTACGAGCATGGTTCTTCTTCTCATCTCTCATCTCTAGAATTCTATGCCAAAGCCAAAATAATAACATAATCCCCAATTTGTTTGAGCATGAGCTCCTGGGATTGGCATAGGTTGGTCTAGGGTCCACATCCCATGTGGCGGCCAACCGAAAAAAAAATAAAAATAAAAATGTGTTGATACCAAAATCAATTATTCTAAGTTCTAAGATTTGGAATTATAAACAAACCATTCTTTGCCCACAATCAATGCACATGATCCTCAATTTGGAACATTCAATAGATGCACACAAAAGAGAACATACGAATTAAATGAAGCACCACAGCAGCTATGAGCAGAACAAATTCTCATAGTATTCTGCTTTTTTTCAAATAATAACTTGTACATTGTTTAAAAAAAAAAAAAGAAAAGAAGTGTCTACAATTACATTCACCAATCAACTCATCATGCATGTAAGCATGAAGGGGTGCATGGAGAAGAGTCTTGTTCTCCATCTGAATAGAAATTTTTCACTCTCTCCCTGTATAACTCAGTCGGCAATATCTGAAACAAGATCAAGGACACTATTTGCAAGCAGGCGGGACCAGATTTCCAGAGACCATGGGCTTCACATTAGCACATTGTGATGTAGCAGGGCCTTCTTTTCCATTGTATTTCAGGTTAATGTCACTGATGGCCACATTCTGGCATGGTATGCCTTTGCTACAAACAAGTTTGACAGCAAGTTGTGTTGCTGAAGTTCCCCGAATGCGTTTGAAGCTAACATTGCTGATTTTAACCCGCTGATGGAACCTAAGAAACAAGAGAAATCATCGAAATTAGTAAAGCGTTTTTGGATGTCAATGGGGTGGTTTTTGGATGGGGAGCCCCATCCCAACCCTGACCCCAAAACCAGTTTGGGTTTGGCCTCAGATTTCCAATCCCATCTAGATCAATTTCATTTTGAATATCCTGTCCCTGCCTCAGCCTCATGTAATTTACTTCTTTGAAAAAATCCCCAAACATGGTCCTACCCCATTAAGTAGTGTCCGAAACCCTTCCTAATAGGGAGGGGTGGATCCCCCAAAAAAACCAATCCCATCTACATCCCTAATTATAAAAGACTAGTATTACGGTAAGGAAATTATAAGCACCTTTGAGTCACATTTACTATACGGGCAGTACTCTTGATCAATAAGAATAGGTGTGCTAACATTGTTCATAGTAATATCCTCGAAATGCAATTCGGAGGCAACACCATTTGGAGAAGCTGGCCATGTTTTAACCCTAACACCGTTCATGGTGTTTGTCAGGGTGCAATTCCTCACAGTTACTCCAATAACAGGTTCTTCATTGTGGGACCTGCCAAGGCTTCCAACACTGATGCCATGACCAGGGCCACATGCCACTTTCTGAATGTTTATTTGTTGGCTGCCATCACCAAGGGAGACACAATCATCGCCAGGTTTTTATGTTTGCATCAGTGATATTGATCCCAGTGGAACGACCAATGTGAATTCCGTCGGTGTTTATGCTAGGTTTCTGTCGCGTTGATGGTGAATATGATGAAGGGTCATGTTCTTGCAGTTCAATATGTTCATGTGGAATAACTTGCTGTCCAGTGATGTTATGTCTTGAATCATGGCGTTGGTGACAGAGCTGAATCGAAGATTCTATTCGTAATGCCAAAATCAACATAATAAATTAGATCCATTAGCCATATTAATTGTATGTGTGAATCAAAAATATATGATGAAATAGGAAGGGGAAAAAAGGAAAAAAGGCTAGGTATTTTTCGGTTTAAAATTCAGCATAGGTTGAGACCTGGCCAAACTGTGACTAAGGGATGGACCCTGACTCCTGAGCCTACCAAAAATCTTGTCCCTATGGTCTATTTTGATGGTTTTAAAAGTGGGTCAATTTGGGTATAAGCATATGGCTAATTGCATAAACTATGAGGTCAAATTTATGGAACTTGGGCACTTACTATGGGTAATGAATTGCATTTTCCAGGTTTGGCACAATCATTCTGTGACCAAGCAGATTCTCCTTGGCCATTCGAACGTTCCACCTCCAGACACCGTCAACCCATTTATGTTTTGGAAAATGACCCAACCGTCTTGCGTCTTGAGCTTGTTGAGGTCTGTAGGAGCCTTCAAGGTTCCTTGAACCATGATCGTGACCGGAGCCTTGCAGGGTCCTTGAAACTTCAATGGACCAACCATATAGGTGCCTCCCGGAATTGCAACCATGCTGGCATCAATGGAATTGCATGCCTCTTTCCAAGCACTCATTATAGCCTAATTGAAACAAAATTAACACAGTAAAAAAAAAAAAAAAACACATAAATTTCTATTGAACTTGTCAAGATTACTCGAAAATGTATAGTAATTTTCACCTGGCTATCATCAGACTTGCCATCGGCCTTCGCTCCATAATTTTTCACCTACAAAATCTAAACACTTGGCTTTGTGGACTATTGCCAGCCAGAACAATATGCTAATAGCGCCTACAATCGTTTTAGAACTCATTTTAGGTAGCTTTTTTGTTTCCCACTCTAGCTTGAATTGTCACAATCAAGAAAGATTGGTCTCTATGATGTTCATTTATAGTAGTGATATAAGTACGCTCTACACCACAAAAAATTTCAGCCTAATTTTAGGTAGTTTTTATCTTTGAGGTCCCTACATGTTTGTAGTGATTTAAGGGTCATGGTGGTAGATTAAGCTACTCATTGGCTCTTTTGGTTACAACCATGCACATGTACGAGCACAATTGCCTTTGCCTTTAATAACTGCAATGGTGTGGAGTCACCGATACCTTAGCTTTTTACAAGCTCCATTTTTGTTCCTGGTAAAGAAAGGGGCTTACCAAACCTCAATAGGAAAAATTGGAACCCATCACCATTGGTGTATCACTTAGTACATCATATGCGCCAAACTTGCCCAAGTGTGGCCCATTGATGCTTCATAGTGGTAGCCATCGCCACGGTCTTACACTTCAATAAACCATTTAATTGTAATGGAATTTCTTCTACTATTGAAGATTTGTTAAGAATGTCATAAGTAAACCAGTAAATCGCATGGTTTGAGCCTTCTAATCATATTCAAGGGAGTAGCACAGATGCAAAGCACCATAGCTCGACAACCAAAGGTCCTTCAGTTCAAATCTTCAAGCCCTCAAAATCATGAACTCTAAGCCCAAACCTCGATAGAAGTAGCCTGGATTCAGATATATACTGATAGCTGACTTTTGCTAATTATCCAAATAACATACATTTGCTAGAATTTCTAATTGAGCAAGTGACCTATCAAAATTATGAGCTTATATCCTTGGCTGCCATTACCATGAAAGCATATTTAGCTCACCCTACTGAGAAAAAAAAAAAGGGCCATCATATCATAAAGCTTATATAAATACAGATACACCTAATACATCGAAACTCATTGCCCATGGATAAACAAAAACCGTTTCAGCATCAAAAACTACAGCAAACATGTAATGATGGATTCAAAATTGTAACCAATATTTAACTTCAGCATAATATCGCAGCGAAAAAGTAAAAATAAAAATAAAAATAAAAAAACCCTTCACTGTAATAGAAGCATACATTGGAGTACTAAAATTTTCAACTAAGTTTTCCATCATTTACAAAAGCAACATTCACAATACGGAACAGTTACAGTTTGGCAGTAAGCATGAATAGACTATTTTCAGTAAAAATTAAAGATAAAATAAATTTGTTCCAAAATGCTTCAGTGCTCAAGAATACATGTATTTCTTTCACTGATAATATATTTGCTTTATTGGTTTTTTATCCTAGATATAAATGTCCACGAGAAATAAATTCCATCGTGTGTCCTGTTGATCCCTAGGATGGACATCAATTGCCAACTTGAAATAATTTAAATAGATGTTCTCTTTTCAACGGCAGACTTGGTTCTGCTGATAAAATCATCAACTGCAATGGTCCCGAGCTCCCCACCAAACCTAGATCTAACTGTAACAGTTTGAGTTTCAACTTCCTTGGGGCCCACAACCGCCATTAATGGGATTTTCTGCATCTCTGCATTTCTAATTAGCTTTGGCAAGCGCTCACCATGGCAAACTTCAGCTCGAATACCATCAGCTTTCAGCTTGCTAGTCACCTCATTACAGAATTCAAGCTGCATAAACACATGTAATTTGTTTATTAATGCAAAGAATATAACCTCAACCTCTTGAGAAATGTGAATACATTCACTTCAACAAATTCCTAAGAAAATACTAAAAAGATGCAAGTACCTGTGTGTCTGTAACAGGTAAAACTCGGGCTTGGATTGGAGCAAGCCATAATGGAAAATCCCCAGCATAATGCTCTATGAGGACTCCAAAGAATCGCTCCAAGGATCCAAGCACTGCTCTATGGATCATGATAGGCCGCTTCTTTTCTAAGTTCGAGTCAACATATGTAATGTCAAAACGCTGTGGTAAATTAAAATCAACCTGTACACATTGCAAAAAACAGTTATTGATCAATCAAACAATCACAAATTTATTTGAGAAATATGCTTTGAATTTGCGTCATACATGACGAATTGAATTTGTCATCTAAACACTTTCAAGCTCTGGCGTGCACACCAGACAGACAGAGAAAGAGAGGAAGGTGACGTGGGGGAAGAAGGGACCAATCTGGCTCTAGCTGTGATCCCCAAATTGAAATCAGCCTATTTTGAGTTCAGAACTTGCCTGTATGGTTGAGCATTGCCATTTCCTTCCAAGAGCATCCTCAATCTTGAGATCAATCTTTGGACCATAAAAGGCACCACCACCTTCATCAATTTGATAGCTCCACCCCTTATCATCCAAAGCATCTCTAAGGGCAGAAGTTGCTTTTTCCCAAATATCATCACCCCCCACAGCTTTCTCAGGCCTCGTGGAGAGGTTCACTTCATACTTGCTGAAACCAAATTGTAGTAATATTTTTTCTGTGAGATCTAGGACGCCCCTGATTTCATCTTTAATTTGATCATCTAAACAAAATATGTGGGCATCATCCTGCAAAAAGTATAGAAGGTAACTTCATTTTTCCAAATTCATTCCAAAACCATATGATATCAGGCTATCAGCTTTATCACATGTTAAAAGAACAGTGAAGAAAGAAAGAAGTAGTCCATCCTGCTGTACTGTGCATATAAATATATAATGCACATCCGGGATAAGCAAGCTACTAATTCGTAGGTTCCATAAGTGACCTCTTCCACATTGAACACTATATCTCCTTCCACATTAACATATGTGTCTAGATAAATATAGCAGACCATTTGGTCATGACCAACAATTCGGTCAATTTGTAAAGGAGATGGCTAATCGGCAGAATTTGCCAAATGATGGCATCAATCCTAAAACACCTCCCTCATTAAACAATAAGCAATTGATTTAACCAGTCATGTGCCTTTCACAATGTACTCAACAAGTACCCTGAATTGCTGAAATTATCTCATGTAAAACCCAGAGGCAAAACATCTAAAGACTAAACATATGATTGCAGGTGTACTGAAACATTTCACAATAAAATGCTTAAATGTAATCCAACAAAATTCTTTGGGCCCATTTCGGAAACTCAAAAACCAGGCCAGCTGGCCAGTTTTGACTTTTAAGTAGTTTGGTTAAGGTGGGAGAGTTGTAAGGCAGTTCACTATTAACCCAAAATAAGGTGTTGTGAGCACTTTTTCAAACCAACATAACACTGGTGTCCACAAACTGAATAGCTTGAAGCATGTTGACCCAAACTGACCTACTTTACAAAATTCCCAAACAGCCCCTTGAGACCATCTAAATGTATAGATGAAAAGTTCCCAAAAATGAATGATTGATACAATGATGTACCTGGGTGAAACCTCTTACACGGAAAAGCCCATGTAAGCTTCCAGATAACTCATATCTATACACTGTTCCCAGCTCTGCAACTCTGATTGGAAAATCCCGATAAGAGTGAAGCTTCCTTTTATAAATCAAAATATGATAAGGGCAATTCATTGGTCGAAGTTGATAAAGCTCGTCCTCAATATTCATCTGATCATACATATTCTCTCTGTAGAAGTCCAAATGACCACTGATTTTCCAAAGATCTGCCCTTGCCACATGTGGAGTATACAGCAGATCATAACCGTGTTCTATGTGTATTTTTTTCCATGAATCTTCTATGATGTGTCTAACAATAGCACCCTTTGGATGCCAGAACACTAGGCCTCCACCAGCTTCATCCTGTAATGTGTGCATTTATTGTTGTGATTAAATAGCAACATAAAATCAAGATGAAGAGTTGCAATGCTAATTCAATCTTCAGTACAAGTACAGAACATAGTTTCAGCACAGTATTAAATAAGAACTACCTGTATAGAAAACAGATCAAGATCTTGGCCAATGCGTCTGTGATCTCGTCGTTTAGCCTCCTCTTTAAAGTGAAGGTATGCTTTTAATTGTTCTTCATTCTCCCATGCCGTGCCATAGATCCTCTGCAGCATTGGTTTCTTTTCATCTCCTCTCCAGTAAGCACCAGCAACAGATTCAAGTTCAACAGCTTTCTTGTTAATGTTCCAGTAGATTCAACATGAGGCCCAGCACAAAGGTCCCACCATTCATCACCTAGAAAGAGTAGAATATAAGACCATTAGTGGTCAAGGAATAACAAACAATAACAGAAGTTTGAATGCCACTAGATGCTTCTTCATCTTATGATCAAAACACAGAACAAGAAAGCACTAATTTTGCCAAATGAGAAATATGTACACTTTGATTAGCCCAATGTAGGCCATTTATAATGTTCTCTCAAAATAGTGACTGTTTGGATACTAAAGAATAAAGTGAAGATTCAAAACAAAAATATTACAGAAATTATTTTCAAGTAAGAGGATGTAAAATGAACTTCGAACATCTATATGAGATTGAAAAGCACAATTTGGGGGCAAGATTAAGGGTGAAATAAATGAAAAGCCTTACCAATATGATAGATGGTGATGGGATCTTCCTTGATACTTTCCAAAATCTCCATTTTGTAAGGTTCGTTGATAGCCATGATTCTGCCCTCAGCTTCATCTCTGGAAACTTCTTCTCTTATTAATGGTAAATTTCGACCAATAATTCTATCCTACAGATGATGTAAGTAATAAATTCCGTGCCCTGAAACCATAGGCTAATGAATATTTTCCCAAGTTCGTAAACTTCCATGTTATTAAAAAAGAATTATAAAAAAATAGAACTCAGATGCCAATTCTCCTCACCATCTCCTTCTTAATCCTCTTCAAGTCTTTATCTGTCAAAGGCTCCATATCAAAATCATAATAAAACCCATTTTCTATCCACGGCCCAATTGTCACTCTGGCATCTGGGAACAGCTTTTGGACAGCCATGGCCATTACATGAGCACACTGCATCCACACATAAGATTGTTTAGTCCAAAATCAATGGTGTATTTAAATATGGAAAAAAGATGAATGTGTACTTGGGGAAAGATTGGCAGTCCCTTGAAAATTGAATGGCCTTAAAATGGCATTTGAAAGTATGAAACCATCATTGAATGGGACCATTAAAGAAATTGAAGCTGTCCATGAAAACTGTTGGTATGGTTTTGGTTCACAATATCATGAAATGCCACTAATTCAAATTTTCAGCATGATTCTCAATGATGGCTGCCATTTTCTGTAATGAACCCACTTGAAGTACTGGATTTGTACACAAAATGGGATGTAAAACCCAATAGTGCAACTTAATTCCCATGGGACTAGTGTGCAATATTTTTTTTAAAAATGTGAAAAAGAATATGCGTATTGTTTGATGATTCACTAGCACACCCAAGAAATGCCTTGCTTATTCATATTGAAATCCAATGACAACAATTTTGCAAAAAACGAAAAAGTCCTGAGAAGATGAAGGTAAACAAGATATAACTTAAAAATGTTGCAACCATTTGAGATTGGAATAGTTGTAAGATTCTGGATTTTATCTTTCTCATATTCTAGCTCGTCAAACAGAGTATAAATATACTACAGTCCCTTTAGCATATATACATGCATTTTGATGTTGAGAAAAGGGTCTGAAAATAAATGAAAACCAACTTACAATTTTGAATCTTTTAGAATTATCATAATTTAGAACAGATACATAGAGCCCCACTCAACTGAGCCTTGTACAACTACTTGTCCTAGTTGAAGTGAGTTTTTTCGTTCTTAGGAAACCAAAACAACATAAAGCATAAGATTCATAGTTCTTCTTTCCTTTTTCTCCCATTTTCTCAGAAATCAAACAGATAGTGAAACACTTCAAGTGAGCTTTGGCGCGTGACCTATAGTTGTAATTCACTTATGATTTGTATAGTTGCTGATTGAACTTTGGACTCCCTGTCCTGATTGAAATTAGTCTTTCACTATTAAGAACACCCGTCTCAAAATTTTCTTTCATTTTTTTCGTAAATTTTATCAGCAACCAAACAGAGTGAAGTCTCTCCTCATTCCACGAAATCAGAGCAAAAAGACAGCAACTTGAAAAACACTACAAAAACGGACCTACATGTTTGGTTGCCCAAAAGATGTATGATTACTCAACTTAAAAAAAACTATATATATATATATATAGATACACACTTTGACACGAATTTCTCATCATTTGGGAGCCAATAAAACGAAAAACCCACCAATCTAAAGAGCAAAAAACAACCTATATGTCTCAACGCAAGTGACTTTTTCCATTTCCAAACTCAAAATTTTCTTTTTTTCTTTCTCTCAGCAACCAAACAGATAGTGAAAAATTGCAATTGCAGCTTTATCGTACCGTATGGCGAATTCTCAAGAGTTTCTCGGACGATGCGTTGGTGGGAAGCACAACCTTCTCTCTCTCCCTCCGAGACCTCGTCCGCCTTCCTCTCTTCGGTCACAACCGCAGTCTCCGTCGAATTGGTGGCCACAGCCGAAGCCGTCGAGAAGCCATTCCTCTTGTTGACAAGCGCGAAAACCCTGATTTGAGTATGGGCGAGTCGTGTCGGGACGGATACGAAACGTTTTATGGGAGAGTCGAGGAGGATATTAGGGTTTGAGAGACGGAGAGAGGAGGCGAAGAGAGTGTGGGAGGTGGCCATTCTGTGAAGAACAAACATGGTGGTGAGAAGGTCTTGCTGTGTTCATATGGTGAGTGTTGTGTGGTGGAGGTTTTGGTGGGGGATTTGATCCGGTTTATGGGATTCGGAGTTACGGGGTGGGTTAAGCCTGGGGCTGAGCTAAGAGCCTAGTATGAACCAAGTTAGCCTAAAGTCCTGTTCAAGCTCAAAATACTAGAACAATCAACAAAGCCAACCAGCCAACTCAAGTCGAGTTTAATACTAAATTTTAATTTTATAAATTAATGCGTTCAAAAATAAAATTGAATTTGACTTGTTTTCTATTATGAATAATTTTAAGTGAGACTTTTATTAAGTTAATTTCTAGTACTTTGGTTGTTTTATGCATTACTAAGTTTTTTTTTTTTTTTTTTGCATTACTAAGTTTAGTTATTGAGTTCATGGTGTAGGGATTTCTCTTTCTTTTTTTTTTTCTTTTTTTTTTTTTTTTTGGCTGAGGAGTTCAATGTAGGTTAGTTCAACAAATTAATAGGTCTTTACCCAAAAATATAAAAAATAAAAAATAAAATTTAATAAGTTAAACATAAGATTGAGTTTGGCTTGTTTATATCATGAATGATTTAAAATAAGATGACTCTGAGACAAGTTCGAGTATTTTAATTGTTCAAAGCATTAATGAACTTATCTATTTGATTTGATAAATTAATTTATGAAATAGAAATTTAGAGTGAACTTGCTTATTTTCTCAACAATGGGTAGTCAAGCAAAATTAGTTTTTTTTATTATTTATTATTATTTATTGTTTTATTGGGGACACAAAATTAACTTGAAAGTTGTAGGTCGTGATTTGGAGTATGCTATCATTGGTGCAATGTTTCCCTCTTTAACAGGTACCTATTGGCTCCAATATTCACCTCTTAAAAATATCATTTGAGCTGTGTAAATCATTTGTGGTCTATCAGTTGAGTTGTCTGGAACTTTGCATTTAACTTATCTTTTATTCTAATACATGTCATTCAAATAAGAGAGTGGTTTTTATCCACTATAACTGTTCATTGGGTTAATCCCCTTTGACTTTGATAAAAGGTTAGTTGTGATTGCATTAGGCTTTTCGCTCCATTGGATTTTATGGTGAAAATTTCTATTGATTGTATTTGGCTCATTTATTTCACTGACGCATATAAATTAACCCAGCTATCAGTGTATTGATATTTGATAAGATGGGCATTGCTCGCTAACGAGATAATATACACCTCACAAGATTCAAAATGCTACTATGTTATAGCATCAAATGATAAGAAACATTCGTGAACTCACAAATGATATCATGCATTCACACATACCATACCGTCCCGAGGTGAAGAAAATCCTACAATGAGATGCCCGTGGGCAATAGAGAAGCTGGCCATTTTTTATTTTTATCTTTTATTATTCTTAATTTTAATCCAATCAAATTTAATCTAGCAGGTGCTGAGTGCTGACATGTCTGACATGCAGGGCAAGTGCAGTGAACTACCTAAGCAATGCGAGTAGTCCTAATTATTTTCTGTGTTGGTAACTACCGCACACCCTTGTCATGCCAAAAGCACCCAAAAACCGTTTCATGTTACAGGTAACCGTCGTTGGGATCCTCCCCCTCTTTTCCTCCTCATCCTCTCTCTAAAGCCCTAATTCTGCCATAACAGATACTCCATAGATATACATATAGACTATAGAGAGAGAGGGGAAGAGAAAGGAGGATAGAGAAATGTAGAGAGAGAGAGAAGATGAAGGGACTCTTCAAGTCGAAGCCACGGACGCCGGCGGAGCTGGTGCGTCTCACGCGGGAGCTCCTCATCTACGCCGACCGCAACACCGAGACCCGTGAAAGCAAGCGTGAAGAAAAGGTTCCATCTTTTTTCTGTTCTCGCATTTTTTTTGTTTTTCATAAAACGCTTTGTGAAAACATAAATGATGCTGTTGAGAAAATGTAGGTAAAGTAGAAGTTAGGATTGTGGTATCTGCGAATGAAAGATGAGGATTTCTTCTTTTGCTTGTTTCAAAGGAAAACTAGTTTATGGAAAATCAGGAAATTTTTTGTGCTTTTTTAACCTCTGTTTGGTTCCTGAGAAAATGTAGGGAAAGGGAAGAAAGTAAAATTAGATTATAATGGGTGAAAGTTGAGAATGTGGTCTCTGTTGATGAAAATTGAGGAATTTCTCTTCTGTTTGTTTCCACGGAAAATAGCTTATTGAAAATCCAGATTTACCTGTTCTTTGATCCTCTGCTTGTATGGTAGGAAAATGCTTATAAATGTCTTTTAAAGAACCCAATGGAGACGATGACTCCAATTATATTTATGGATGGTTTATTGTGAAGCTTCTTCAGGTAAAAATTATATCTTTATGCATGAATATAAATTTATTTTTTTGCCTGGGAAAACTTGTTTCTGGAATAATTTTCTGTTGAAACAATCCGAGCATTAAATATTTTGCTAATTTTCATATGACATGTTTTTATCAAGGTGACTTGTTCATTAGAAAATCACAGATTGGTGACTTTTTAGTGTTTTTTGAAGATGACGAACAGTTTTCAAGTCATGAATCGGGTGCCCAAAAAAACCAGCATTTATAAATGTCTCTGGGCCCAATGATTGCCCAGCATCAAGTTGGATTCTAATGAATCTGCTTCTTCAAAGTAGATTTGTGTTTGATATCCATGTAGATTCACTGCCGTCATGTCAGGTCTTGATTTACTAAAAGTTGAGCATGTGTGAGATGATTTATACGACAATTTGAGGAAGGACTCATCAGTCAGTTGGCACCTTCAGTCATGCCCTTCTCCCTATAACCATTACACATGTCCATTTTTTGGCCATGTGTCCATTTTATAGAGGTGTGGCGCCTCCATTGTCTTTTCATGTTCTTTTATGATGGACACCTTTCATGTCCATGGGGAGAAGGCTTGCTAGCACTCATGACAATTTTATACTACACCACCTCATCAATTTCTCATGCTATGTTACACAATTATGAAAGCACAAAAAGGATTTGTTATGGCCTCATTGTGATAAAATTGCTCTCTCTCTCTCTCTCTCTCTCTCTCTCTCTCTCCATATAAGTTTAATGAGTCCATTAATATGTCATGAACCCCAAACTTGAGGCAAGTGAAGGTTGACATGATGCCATTTCAGTAGAGAGGGTTGTCTGGACTCTGAACTGTAGACTCAGAATATTCTTTCATATATTGGAATGGACTGATATCTTAGTTAATTATGATCTCATACCCATGTTATAATGGTGCTTACTAGATAAGACTATTAGAAGTGTAGCTCAAGCTCACTGAATGTGATTTGAGTCTCCAATAGTGGATACTGTGAAGCTTGTAGACAAAGGTGGATTATCTCTATGACGATTTATTAGTTTTTCTGGGAGTTTACAAAAGAATGTTAATCTCTTAAAAGCATAGATATGTACATAAACAGTCCAGTGGTATGCCTCCTGGCCTACTGTTTTTTATTACAAAATGTATTTGGGTGATCATTTCCATGCATGATTCAGTTTAAATTGGAGACAAATTCTTAAGACCTCTGTGTTTAGTTGGTTTTCCACAGTTTTTCTTTAACAATTTCAGTCATACTTACAGTTTATTCTTTCTGATGGCACAAACTGAAATGTTTTTTTTTTGTTTTTGTTTTTGTTTTTAATCATTATCAGAAGCTTATGAACTTAGTTTGCATCAATATTTTGTGATCAGAATTCCTTTAATACAGTATAATTTCATTGATCTGTTTATCAAATACTCATCCTGCATATATCTTTATCAAATTTTCAAATATAGGCAGTTTCTTACTGACATCAAATCTCTAGTGCAGATGTCTGAATTGAGTAAACTCATTGTGGAGATGAGAATAGTTCTTTATGGCAATGATGAATCAGACCCTGTTTCAGAAGCTTGTGCACAATTGACTCAGGAGTTTTTCGGAGAGGATGCATTGCGCCTTTTAATTATTTGTCTTCCAAAATTGGACTTGGGGGTAAGCATGAACCAATTATCCTGCCTGAGCATTAAATGTTTTAGATCAATAATTTTGAAGTAGATTTTTTCTTTCTTTCTTTATTAGATTCATATAGGTTTATGCTATTCACATTCCACTATTAGCTTCCCACACTTGATGTTCTGACATTGTGATTGCATGGAAAATTACAAGTACATGGAAGGTAGAGTGTGGGAAGCTCATAGTGGACCACAAATCGTGCCACTCATTCATATATTCCCAATTTTAGGATGATTGATTGATGCTTTACAAGTTTTGTACTTTCTTCAAGGATTTTGGACTGATCTAACTACAGAGGAGGTTGAAATGGCATATCTTCTTAGCATATGTGATTCTTCTGCTGTTGCATGTCCTGATAAGGATCATATTTTGCAGGCCCGTAAAGACTCCATTCATGTGGTTGCAAATTTGCATAGGCAATGGGTTAATTCACGGTTAATTGCTTCTGATTACATGGAAAACAATATGGATCTTATGGATATTTTGATACCTGGGTAAGCTATAAATTTTTGGAGACATGGGATTATTGGGAATTATTTTTTGATGATTTGTTTTATTAGTGTGGTTGATTTGAATGCTCTTATGGGCAGCTGATATTTTTGTTTTATTTTGATAGTCTGAGATGTCTCCCACTTTTTTTTTTTCTTTTTTTTTTTTTCTTTTTCGCATTGAATTTTTCATTCTACCATTAGAACTTAGAAGTGATATGAATCATATGAGGCAACATGTATTTCCATAATTCTCTTTGGAATGTATTGGACAGTGATAAATCTTTATATGTGGAACTTTTTGGTTGCTTTAATTATTTTTTATTTTTTCCTGAAAGACTGAAATGGAAGTGAATGCAGATGCACTGTTCCCATTATGCCATCCTATGCAGATACCAATTTTCCGGTTTGAATAAGTTTTCCAATTCAAATCGGTGGACTCTCATAAAAAGTTGATGTTAGGGTCAAAAGCACATTGAAACATATTATCTAGTACATATATTATCTAAGTAGCTTGTATACTTCTACAAAGGATCCATATCCATGTCAATATGTCTTAGATATTCCACGATACTATATCTGATACTTCATAAACATATTCAAAATTTGAAAATGGTTTTTTAAAAATTTGGAAGTGTGTCCAATACTTCTGGGTTTTTCCTGGACATGTACCATTATACACCTCAAATGTTCGGATACGACCTTTTTTAATATTAGAATAGGATATGCCTTCTTGATTTATGAATTAAGGTTGTTTGATTAAGTTATTATAAGTTACAACTATAGGATTCTTTAACAATCTGATAAAAAAATTAATGTTTTATATATAAACAAATATGATATAAATATACATTGATGTATTTCGACCATATTTGTATCCATGTTATCATTTCTAAGTATTTTTATGTTAGAAAGCATTCTTTCCAGCTTGGTTTTTTGCTTGCCAACAAAAACTATATTCTTCTTTTTTTTTCTTTTTTTCTTTTTACTATATAGAGAATTTCTAATAATTAACTAACAGTTGGTTTGGGTAGTTATGAAGACACTGACATCGCTTTATATTATGGCGCAATTTCAAGAGAGTGCATACGTCATCAGACAGTTGCAAGGTAAGAACTATGAAGACATCATGGTTAATGTAAATATAGAACCTAGAAAGATGCTCTAATTCTAAAGAACACATTCAGATAGATGAAAAGAAGATGACCTGTGTGATATCTCTTGTTGATTGGGGTAAAATTAACATGCTTTTACCTGAAAGTGAGAAATAAGAACCAAAAATCTCAATGCCAAAATTGCTATTTGCATGCACATAACATATGATGCAGGCAGCATGCTGCTACTTCTTGGTTCAGATACCTATCCTGCAATCATTGTAATCTAAGATGGCTTATAACTTATAACATATGCACTCAATTTTTGGATACAAATAAGAAACATAGAACAATGGATGTCAATTTAAATTGTTTTTCTATAGAACTTTTTTCTCCTTTCTGTCAGATTCTGACTTACAGAATAGAATGAACGTACATTCATTTTCACCGAAAGTAAAGTGGTGATTGAAGTGTCATAAAGCTAACATGGTCTAGAATATACTGGCTCATATTTGTGTATGCATGTTTCCATGAGCTAGTGGAAGTTGGTTTTTTCTATAAGCTGAAATTATATTGCTTAATGGAGATCTCCGTTTTGAATAAATGATTTTTGTCGACAAGTTTAAAGTATGTGAATTGCATTTAATTTCTCTGGTGATTTCACAGGTATGTCTTGGAATCAGAGCACATGAAGAAGTTTTTTGATTATATACAGATTCCAAATTTTGGCATAGCATCAGATGCTACAGCAACTTTTAAAGTTGAGTACACTTGAAAGATATATATATATATATATATATATATATATATATTTTTTTTTTTTTTTTTTTGATTGATTGGCATAATCTTTATTGAGTGATTTCTTTAAATAGTAACTGCCACTGTTCAATATAACATTTTATTCTTTTCCTTTCCTAATTTGCATGAGCAGAAGATTAGCATTCTCACCAATCTTTTGTATCTTTGGCATTCTCATCCTATTCTTTACAGATTAGTCATTAGTCTTAAATTTATATGCATTGGTTTTTAGGTAAACACTTCTATAGTTCTATGCAATACATACTGATGATGCCATCTAAACACTTCTACAGATGATTGCACTCGCTTATATGCATTGGTTTTTTTAGGTAAACACTTCTATGCAATACATACTGATGATGCACCCAGTTAGACAGGCTAGCACACTCAATGGCCACCTGATTAGACTTTGTCTTCAAATTGGGTGCATCTAAGGAAAAGGAAAGAGCATCCTTCCAGGCTAGCACACTCAATGGCCACCTGATAAGACTTTGTCTTCAAATTGGGTGCATCTAAGGAAAAGGAAAGAGCATCTTTCCAGCTAGCATTTTTGTTAGTTACCATTCTTAAGGTTATGGATATGTGTGTGATTCAAAATTTATCATTCCTAGTCTTTCCACACATCCATTTTACATCATCATTTCTGGCATTTGCATCCTGAGAACATGTCATTCTTAGTGATTCCAGTGGACTTCGTCATGATTTTTCTTATCACTTTTTTATATCAAATGATGTAATATATACATATATGCAGGTTTTATATTATACAATCTTAAAACCATATATATATATATATATATATATATATGAAATGTTTTTTTTCTTCTTCTTCTAGTATCATTCTGGACCTAATCAACATCTGGCCATAATTTCTAGCTATAGTTCCCTTATGTTCAACTGTTGAACCTCTTATTTGAATTCCACTACTACTATTATTATTATTAATAGGTTCTAGTGGTGGCAGTCGCAGCTGTGGTGGTACTAATGTTAGGTGGCAGTGCAGTGGAGATGATGGCACTGGTGCGGTTGTGGTGGTGCAGATTGTAGTTTTTAATCTATTGATTATATTTTATTGAAATTACTACTGGAAAGCTCGATAAAGTAGTATTCATTTGATTTTGTTAAAAGTATTAAAATGCCCATCAATCGCTCATTGTAAATAAAGGATACCATATGAAGCAAAGCTTTTATGGGAAACAAAGTTCAAGCGGGCTTCATCAATCACAGTGCCTCAAGGATTATTGCTATAATATTTTTCCTTGTTATGATTAATGATTATTATCCACAAACTAAGTACTGATACGACATTTGGATTGCCCTTCCAGATCAAAGGTTCTTAAGCATCTGCCATTGACTCTACTGCACTGCTTGGTGTTTAGGCACAGTGTTATGTTAGTGTTGGAGTGTTGGAATCATTGTATACTTTCATGTCTGAGCAATGTGTTTTACACCAATTCTCGTAGTTGTTTTACACCTATTCTCCGTAGTATGGCAGGTCCTTCCATTGATATGCAGTTTCTAACGCATAATTGTTTTTTAACGTCAACCCATAGAGGCCTCTGTACAGCAAATTGTCACTTTTCATGCTTTATATGTATTTGAATTACTTTTTTTTTATAACTGTAAGTGGAAAATGCTCATCATGTTTTTCATAAATTAATACCTATCGTTTAGCAAGATGGAGGTTTTAGGAACTACTTATGGCATCAATGATATTTTTTGTTTTGTCTGTTGTAGTCCTGTGCTTGTGATTGTAAGTTGTGATTCACCAACATGAATGCTGACCTACTGCCACATTGTATGCAGGAACTTTTGACAAGGCATAAATCTACTGTTGCTGAATTTCTTTCTAGTAATTTTGACTGGGTGAGTGTTAGATTTACTTCAGTCATCTGCATAGTATTTCAGTGTATGCCTACAAATTTATTTATAGCAAAAAAAGAGTCGTTGTTAGGGCATGGATGATGAATAGCATATTTCGTACATATTGCTGTAAGGCCTGTATTGCTGAGTATCAACAAATACTCGAGGAATTATACGAGGGGTAAATTTAGTTTCTTAGTAATTATCTTTCCCTTTAACGACTTCTGAATATTATTGTTGTTTGGATTAATTGGAGTTAATAGGGGTGTATCCCTTAGTATTGAAGACTGGTCGAAGGATAACCATTTCCCTTTTAAACGAGAAAAAAAAGTTGAATTAGAAGAGATTCTCAGGAATTTCTATGATGACATTATTTGGGGAAAAAAATGGTTCTGACCGCTCGAAACTTAAGGAGTCCTTGGCCGTTATTTATTGATGTGATGGTATAATAACTGCTCTGTAGTTCACCACTATCCATCTTCAGTAATTTTTACTGTTATTTTTTAATAATGATATTGCTAGTAGTTGAAAGAAATAATTTAGTACTATTAATATCTTATAACAAAAGTCATTAACAGTCTGAAATTGCAGGATTGCTTCCATTATAATGGTAAAATTCCAATAATGGCAACTCTTTCTGGCACTACCGCAATACATACATATAAAAGTTATAGTGCCATTGTTGGAACTATGTGTGTGGATAGCCTTGTCTTGATGTTATATCAGCAGGTCAAGTTATGGGTCATCTTGAGTGCTTTTAGATTGGTAAAGTTTTACTTCATAACAAATTTTTAAAAAATAAACTTGAAAACTAAAAACTTGAAATCAAATTTTGGTCAATTTGATCCTTTCTTTGCTTGGGAAAGTAGCTCTTTGGAGTTGCAATTGATGAACAAAAAGGAGTGCATTAAGTTGCAACAGAGTATGACATCCATTTACTTCTCGGCTACTGATAAAGAAGCCTCTATGCTAACTGGACTGCAGTGGACAATTATAATAATTATAGGACAAATATGTTTCAAATTTTTTGCCTCGGACTTCAAGATTTGAATTCCTGTATGCTTCTTTGTTGGTTAAAGTCTTTTTTTTCCCTCCTTTTCTCCCTTTTTTGTCGGCCTTGACGGTGGTTAAATCGAAACCCACCGAGGAGTTGATTGTTTTTTTGCTAATTGTTTTATGAGATAAGAGCTATATAAGGGGAACAGGTGCTGTTTGAAAGAATTTTGGGCCATGGATGTTAGTAACTTGTTAATCGAAATCATTGCTTGTCACACTAATTGAATCACATACTGCATGTATACGAGTGCCAGAACATTGATATTAATATTTTCAAATTACTTCTCCTCTTATTTTTTTTTTCTTTTATTTTCCTTATGTATAAATTTTTAGTTCCAACTGATCAGAATTTGAAAATTCTCCACCCAATTCCTGGTTTTCAGTTTTTCCAGGAGTACAATTCACAGTTACTGGAATCTCCGAATTATGTTACCAGACGACATGCTGTCAAGGTACAACTCCATTGTTCTAGGTTCCATTTATATGAATTTTCTCTCCCTTTCTCTACTAACCCTTAGACCTTTGACCTTGAGGATGGTCACTCAAGTATGTAACCATCAAGGCTACAGAGAGGGTCGCTTTGTTAATCTGAACTAGTTCCCTTCTTACAGTTATGATTGCTGTCTTCATTGTTTGTTCTTTTTCTTTTCCTACGGTCATCATTGTGTTCTAATCAGATTTTTTTTTTTTACTTGGTGGGAGGGGGGAGGGGGGGAGGGGGAGATAGTAGTAGTAGATGTAATTATTTGACTTGGGTTTTAGAAGAGTTGGTATTAAATAAAGAAAGAAAATTACAACAATTTCTTTGCTGATTGTCTTTAATGTGTTTTAGCTGTTGGGAGACATGTTACTGGATCGTTCAAATTCTGCTGTAATGATTCAGTATGTGAGCTCGTTGGATAACATGAGGATCCTGATGAATCTTCTCAGGGTTTGCTCTCTCTCTCTATCTCTCTCTCTCTCTCTCTCTCTCTCTCTCTCTTATATATATATATATATATATACAAGTATGTATGTGTCTATGTTATAATGCATTTTTCTACTATAATTTTTTGGTTCACTTTTTCTGCAGGATTCAAACAAAATGATCCAATTAGAAGCATTTCATGTGTTTAAGGTGCCGTATAAAACATTGACCTTAGCTTTACATACTTGCAACCAAATGAATTACCTATAGTGCCTTTGCAATTTTATCCATTTGTTAAAAGTTTCGTTTCTCAGTTTGTTTTGCTGATAGCTATTTGCTGTAAATAAAAATAAGCCTCGCGAGATCATCAGCATACTTATCACTAATAGAAGCAAGCTCCTACGATTCTTTGGTGACCTCAATAGTGATAGAGGTAGAAAGCTTTGTTTTGAAAACCTTTAATACTTATTACTTTACCCAGTGTGATGCAAAATTGAATTCTGCTTTATTGCAGATGATGAACAGTTCGAAGCAGATAAAGTTCAAGTCATCAAAGAGATTGCTATCCTTGAAGCCCGAGATCGTCCATGTGAAGATGTAGATAATTGTATGATCCCATGTTGATTATATTGCCATTTTACCATGATAAATGCATCTGATTTGAGTACTCTTTAACTTTGAGTTCCTTTACGTTTTTCCTTTTGGTTATATTCATTACTGAAGTGTAAGTAAAAACAGTTTAATGGCTTTAGTGTAAATAGAAAAGGCAGGAAAAAGGCAGTTCCCATTTGGTTCATAACCTTGGAATTACTTTAATTAAACTGCATTTAAGTATTTCAAATTGTTTAATCACCGCACCAAATATCACGAAAAGTGCTGCATTTACTTGCTGAAACAATTTGAGCAAAAAAAAAAGGATTGTTAATTGCATAAATACGTTTTGTTTTTGTTAACAGAAAATTAAATCTTGGAGGGATGATCAGTTCCCAACTTCCCATAGGGATGAAGCAATCCTGCAATATACCCCCACATGCTGCACATGCATCATTATACTTCGGGCTGGGCTGGGCTGGGCTGGGCTTTTAACATTAGGGAACAGCCATTGCAACCCCACATTTTTATCGCCCCACCCCCCATCCTTTAGATTTTTAAGGTTTTATGCAAAATATAAAAGGTTTTTATGAAAACCGGCTATGATGTCCACTAAAAAACATCATTTTGAACAACTTTGTAGAAGAAAGTTTTTCCTAAATTAATCGTTTAAATATACTTTTTAGCCATTTATAACCTTTAGTCTATCTAAACGATAAATTTTGGAAAAACTTTCTTCTGTAAAGTTGTTCAAAATGATGTTTTCTAATGGACCAAACAACCAGTTTTTGTAAAAACCTTTTATATTTTTCATAAAATTTTAAAAACTAAAAAGAAAGGGACGGGTTGATAAAAACAGGGGGTTGCAATAACCGTTCCCTTTACATTATGCTAAGTCAGAGCTAGCCCAAACTTCTTTTATTCCAAACTAAACCCAGTCTAGATAAGAAATGGCTCAATCCACTTAACCGAAAAAGCTCCATTGAGACAAACATCAAACAATGCAAGGAATTAGAAGAACTCAATTCAAGTAAAACAAGATCAAGAGAGACATGGAGTGTATTTATATATACCACAAAAAAAGAATTACACCGTATCCATGTCCATACATCACTCACTCACTAGAAAATAACAAATACTAGGAGAAAAAAAGAAATAAATGACAATCCAACAAAACAAAAGTGTAAGCTCCCTCAACAAATGGGGTAATCTGGAATACCCTCAGTCATCAGTCTATGGCGTAAGAGATGGCGAACATAAACTAGTGGAGCATCCGAGAAAGCATAAACCCTAACATATACCTCTAATCTACAATCTAAACCACCTGGTTTGTCCTATTACCATATCCATTCACTCCATTTGCACCGTTCATGGTGGGCGGGTATTTCTCAGAGCTATCCCTTTTCCTCTTTATAACAATGTACCATGTAAAAGCTTCCAACATAGCTGCATTGAAGCCCAAAAATATAAGGATACCTGTGTATGCCTTCTTCCAATTCTTCTGCCCCCCCAAGATGTCGAAACCTTTATAGATGTTGACAATGCTCAAGATAATGACAGTGTATCCAATGGTCTGGTGATAGATACTCCAGTATAGTCTGTACTTGTGATCCTTCTTGGGCCTTAGAAGCAAAGCAAATACCTACATGCCACACAACACATCATTCAGATTTAGAATATTGAATACAGTTTAGAGTATTTGTATTTAGGTCAACCATCATAATCCTAGGAGGGAAAAAACTTCATCAATCTTGACCACTAATAAAAATACTTTAAAATGATATGGTACCTGAAGTGTTCCAAGGCAGAAGAGGGTGATGCCAATGTTCCTATGAGTGTCATATTGAGTGCCGGGTGAATCGCTGCCAAGCTTGATGCCAGTAGCCCATCCAGCCACGCCAACGACATAGGCCGAGCACTGGCAAGCAACATGTAGGTAAAACCATGCTGGATCTGCTGACTTAAACACCTTGAGGTACCTAGCTATGATAACCCCCAAAGGCATTAGAGTGCCCCAACTCACAGCATTCAACACTCCATGAACCTGAAATTTTTCAATCATATGTATAACATTAAAATCAATTCTACAAACATAAATCAAATCTATTTATTTTATTTATCATGTGGAAACTACAAAGATTTGTGCGTGTATGTGCATGTGACTTCAAAAGTTGGGCTCTTTAGTATCTTCCTAATAAAAATAACAACAGAGATATCTACTATCGAATAAGAAAATGCTTGCATGACAGTCTATTATTGAATTTTGTAAGTATAAAAGAATCATCAGCTATAAAGGAAATACAAAATAATAAATAATTTCTTTCCCGTCCATTGTTTTGTGTTTTTTTTTTTTTTTTTAATTTTATAAACTTGTACTCTATCGAAATATCAAATAAGTTTTTCATGCTCCTTATATTGGTTGAGATGGCAATGATAAGTTAAAAATTACCCCCAAAAAAAAAAAAACACGTTGAAGATATGATTTCTTTTCACACAATTTTTTGCTGTAAATATTACACCCTTTCATGAGTAAAAAAGTGTGAAAATAAATCACCAATAGGTACGGATGCAGTCAAAAGGCTGTTGAAATAAACCTTCCAACGTTAAAACCTTTTTGTTTTGAATTTAATTTAGCATCATGACAAGCAGATGAAATCAGTAAATTTATGTAACATAAAATAATATAGAGGAGTAATAAGAAAATTAATAATAGTAATAATACGCACCTACCATACAAAGGCCAATAAGGTAAAACACAAAACTAAATGCAGTAGGTGGGATGAAAACTGAAAAGTAAACGAACCACCAAGCCAACCCATCGTGTATATATATATATATATATATATATATACATACACATCATCTTCATCGATCAAGCGAATATGCTAGTACAAAAAAAATATTAAAAAGAAAAAAAAGAAAAAAAAAAAAAAGCAAACATGCTAATATAATGACAAAAATACCCAAAGTCAAATTAAGTGCACAAGGATCCAATTTAAGCAACAACCAAAAAATAGAAAAGGGAAAAAAACAAATTTGTTGAATTTAGACAGGGATTGAAAAATCACTCACATTTCTCTTTCGGATTCTAGAGCCAGATCCTCCACTTGTCGTTGTTTGTCCAGAAAGAAAATCCACGGTACCCATGGATTTAACATTATCACCGGAGGTGGGGTGTGTCCCCGGAGCACCTCCACTCACCGGCCCCACTTGCCATACCTGATTCACCGTAGTACCCATGGAGCTCGGAATTTGCAGAGTAGCAAAAATAATCATATCCCCATTTACAAGCTCCGCCGATAAACCCGTTACTCCAAAGCTCAAACTTCCCTCGGGCAAGTTGGTTTGGTACTGAGTCACCTGCGACGTGTAAGCGTGCACCACGCCGGAGGAATTTTGGAAAGCCACAAGGGCCTGTGACCCCAACATTCCTTGGCCAGTTGGGTTGATTGCCCATGAAACCCAGTTCGATGCTGTGACGCTGGTGTGACGGTAGGCGAGATTGACGGTGCCGTTGGACTGGTCGTAGTTCCAGTAGAGGAAGGAGTTCAAGACGGGGAGATCGTTGCAGGAGTTATAGATAACATTGTTGGTGAAGGAGGTGAAGCTCTTACATGTTTGAGCAGAGGACGAGAGAAACAGAGATAACAGAAGGCATGAAAACAACGCGGATTTCAGAAATTTGTTCATTGTTTGGCCGATTTCAACAATACCCTTAGAGAAAAATACAGAGGATTTCAGTATCTGGGTGTGTCCCAGATGGCACTGAAATTGATTTCCAAGGGATTTTCTCTATCTGGGTATTGGAGCTTGGATCAAACACCCTGAGAAAATACACAAGATTTCAATTGATTTCCAGATGGAACTGAAATTGATTTCTGAGGTATTCTCTCTACCTGGGTGTTGGAGTATTGGATCCTCAATGAGAGAGGGAGACACAGAGTCCGAAGGATTTTATAGAATTGTATGGGAAGAAAGATATTGGAAGAGGAGAAAAGTATGCTTGGAAGACTGTTGGAGGGGTTGGGGTTAGTTGACTGGTTCTGCGTGGAATGCTATGTATATACACACATATATATATATATAGGTACAGAGACTCTGTCGTTGAATATAGGAAGATGGGAGGTTGGTGGTGGAAGCAGGAAAGAAGGACCTGGTTGTTTTGGTTTTAATATAGAAAATATATTGCTGCTATTACTATCTTTTCTTTGCTTTTGAAAATCTCTCTGTGTCTGCATTGGAGATAGACGCGTTCTCACGTCATGTACGTTCATCTCACCGAGTCCCCGTGTTCACACCCGCCTTTTATTCCATGTACTTCGAACTTCGGAAACTTCCTAAGTTTTGTTTTTAAAGCAATAAACCTTTTCTTTTTCTTTTTTTTCCTTTTTCCTTTTTATACAATTGGAAGGTTTGAGAAAGAAAAGTATGCTTCAAAGAATAATGCTTCTTAAAAAAGAAAAATATATTATCAAAAAAAGAAAAAAAAAAAGAGAAAGACATATGTAAGAGAGGAATAAGTAATTTATTGAAGATAGTTTTTTTTTTTTTTAATAAAATTTTGTTTCCGGATTTTACTAAATACTTTATTCATATATGTCATCCAGCCATTAAATTAAATACTTATTGCAAATGTACTTATCTTTTTTATAAATGAAATTATAGTTTGTTTCACATTATGAATGGCATAACTCCTGATATTCGATTAAACTTGAAATCCGGCATACATGATGAGAAAATATTTAATTCAACAATTGATTTGGCAAAATATAATTCCTGTAAAAAAATATTAATAGATTTAATACCAACAAATTCTTACATTAGCTGTTAATGAATCCCTCTCATAAATATATATTATGAAATTCATGTTTTAATAAACAAGTTGTAATTTTTAGATTTTATGAAAAGATTAATAACACATTTAGTTTCTTATAAGTATTTTATCTTTTTATAAAAATTAAAAAAAAAATTAAAAGAAAATATTTTATCTTAGGGAAATGAAAATTGAAAGTTTTAAGTCATTTGAATTGATAGTACCATGTATCATCATGATCTTAGCTTGTTATACCAATTAGGACCTAACAAGATTCTCACATCATCGCTATACACACATGAACCAAATTCCAAGTGATATAATGGCTGACCAATACATAGGACAATAAGGAGACTTTTTGATATGCCCAAAAATTGGGGGATTTTCCCCCCCCCCCCCCCCCCTTTTTTTTTTTTTTTTTTTTTTTGGTGAACAAAAATCAGGGGACCTATGGACTGCAAACCTCCATTACTTGGCTACTTGGACTGGGTAATGCTATAATTTTATCAATGGACCAATTGATTTTTGCGTGCTATGATAAAAATTATCATTAGCTAATGTTTCAAACCCCACATTGAGAAATAGGTGCCAAGTTCAAGTCTTTAACTTTTTACAATTGAATGGATCGGTTTATAAGTGGTTTGTGTATTATGAAAGATTAGTCTAGACCCAATGACCTGAAATACCCTTGTTTGATCAAAAAAAAAAAAACCCCCATTATATATACAGTCCCAGTCTTATAACGGTTTTTGATCTCAACCTTTTATCTTTAATCAAATGATCGAAATATAATTGAACAGAAAAATGGGTTATCCAATATAAAATATTCAACTCTGCAACCGTCAAATAAAAGATGAATACCTTATAGAACTTACATTAGTGATCACCATAAAATCAGAAGTTTATGCAATACCTTAATTTTCTTTTTTCTTTTTACTCCCTCCATCCCACAATGATACTATGATAGGTCGAGTTTATCAAAACATGCAGTTTAAGAAAAGTTATTATTGTATTAATTTGTCATTTTTTAAAACTGTAACTTTCCAAAAGTACCTCTTATTGCTTAGTATTGAGTTTTGTGTTAAAAGTAATTATTGAAATAATTAAAGGTAATATAGAAAAGTTTTAAAAAATAATAATTTGCGTTTTCAAAATGGACAAATATTTTGGGACAAAAAAAGTTACAAAAATTACCTATCTTTATGGGATACATGGAGTGAACTCTTAACATCTTCAATATATCACTACAACCATAGGGCTTACTATTTGTTGAATTTCGCCTCTTCATATTAATTGAAAAGTTTTAAGAGAATAAAATAACTAAGAAAAAGTTTGTAAATTATTGTACAAAAATCATTACACTATGACCAAATAGAAGAAGAAAAAAAAGGAAAGAGGAAGGGGGGTGAACGAATTCAATGTTCAAGTTCTACGAGATTAGAATCATGCTAAGTTAATCTTAGTTGTTCGATGAGATTTGAACAGTTGAGATTAAAAGATAAAAAATTACTATTGAAATTATCACAATGACCTTAATAGCAACTCTTTCATCTTTTAATCTTAACCGTTCAAAATCTCATCCAATGGTCGAACTGAGCACCGCACCATTCCGAGATGCATCGTCTTAGCACCAAATCCAAACTCAGCGTGGGAGGTCGGGAAACGTGTTGACTCGGGCCAGGAACAAACTCACGTAGCATTTTCAAAAGCGGACGAATTGACGAGAGTTTGAAATGGAATAGGAGAGAGCTTTCCCATTGGGTTTTTGTCTAAAAACCCTGACCTCACATCCCACGTTATTACTGTAGGTTGGAGTGGCGCCCAATAAAATAATACCCACGGTTGGGTCCCACATTTGCCGTGTTAGAAATGGCTTCATTCAAAACAAGCAGTAAACTTCCCCTACATTTCTTGCCGAGGACCCCACGTAACCGCCTTGTGATCACACACAGAGGAAAACAATAAATAAATAAATAAATATACCACGTTCCAAACACACGATATTTTCCCACCTGAGGTGTCTTAAAAATTATACCCACTTTACATCGTCCTTTTCAGTCATTTTCTATTAATACAACTTAATATATGAGGAAAATAATAAATAAATAAATTTACCACGTTCCAAACACACGATATTTTCCCACTTGAGGTGTCTTAAAAATTGTACCCACTTTGGTTATGCTGTGTGTCCGAACAGTCTCATATTCGATTGTTATTAATGGTAAGCAATGTGGGTATCTTAGTCCGTCGAGAGGTCTTCGTCAAGGGGACCCTTTGTCTCCCTATCTTTTTCTGCTAGTGGCGGAAGGACTAACAGCTCTGATAGCTAAGGCGGAACAGGAAAAGATGTTACAAGGAGTTTCAATTTGTAGACAGAGCCCGAAGGTGTCACATTTATTTTTTGCAGATGATAGCCTGTTCTTTGGTCGAGCTACAGTAAAGGAAAGCTTGAAGATTGTAGAGATTTTACATCAGTACGAATTGGCATCCGGACAAAAGGTAAATATGGAGAAGTCTTCCATCTGTTTTAGTAAAAATACAAGTGTAAGGAAGCGGGAGGAGCTCAGAGGGATTTTTGGCATTCAATGTGAGGAGCCCCTTGGAAAATATCTGGGACTTCCGACTTTGGTTGGTAGGTCGAAGAGGGAGGTGTTTAATAATATCAAGGATCGAGTTTGGAAGCGGTTGCAGGGATGGAAGGAAAAATTGCTTTCGCGTGCGGGGCGTGAAGTGCTTATTAAAGCGGTGGTTCAAGCTATTCCAACTTATGTTATGAGCTGTTTCAAGCTCCCCATGACACTGTGTAGAGAGATTAATGCTATGGTAAGTAATTTTTGGTGGGGGCAAAAGAGTGATGAGCGCAAGATTCATTGGCTTCGTTGGGAGGTGCTGTGTAATTCGAAGATGGAGGGGGGTTTAGGATTTCGAGATTTGATAGCGTTTAATAAGGCGTTATTAGCAAAGCAGGGTTGGCGTCTCATGACTTATACTGATTCCCTTGTGACAAGGGTGTTGAAAGCTAAGTATTTTCCGCAATGTAATTTTCTGGAAGCCCAGTTGGGGAGCAATCCTAGCTATACATGGCGTAGTATATGGGAAGGGCGTGAATTACTAGCTAAGGGGGTACGGTGGAGGATTGGCAATGGAGCATCGGTTAATATATGGACAGCTAAATGGCTTCCAACACCTACATCTTTTCAGGTTGTCTCTCCGATGAATGTTCTAGGTGCAAATGCCTGTGTATCTGAGTTGATTGATCCTCATAATAAAACGTGGAATAAGGAGCTTGTGGAGCGAGTTTTTTTTCCTCATGAAGCGGCTGTTATATGCAATTTACCACTAAGTATCAGGCTTCCTTGCGACAAGTTAGTGTGGCACTATAATTCGACTGGTTTTTTCACTGTGAGGAGTGCGTATCATCTAGAAGTAGCTAGTCAGGGAAGGGCGCAATCTTCACGGCTGGGTGATAGTTCTACATCTAGTAGCGGTGATCTTATGGCTGATTTAATTTGGAAGCCAAATGTCCCTCCGAAGGTCAAGCATTTTATGTGGAAGGTGTGCAAGGACATTCTTCCTACCCGGTGTAATTTGGCTCGGCGGAGGATTACGGAGGATACTAGTTGTGTGGTGTGTGGGGCTGCTGAGGAAAATAATATGCACATTTTCAAAGAATGTGCGTTGGCGGAATTGGTCTGGTTTGGCAGTCCATTGGGTCTTAGGGTCAGGAGTTTGGATGCTGGGAGTTTTCGTAGCTGGCTGTTGGATCTTTCTTGCTTGATAGGCGAGACTGAATGGGATGTAGTCTTGATGCTTATATGGGCTTTGTGGAATAATCGAAATGAGATGCTGCACGGTGGTGATAGAAGGGATCCACATCTAATCATCGGGAGTGCATGTAATCTGCTTAATGAGTTTGCTCCTGTTGCAAATGGGAGTGTAAGAGATGGGAGTACTGAGTTGTGTCCATGGGTTCCACCCAGTGAAGGGGCTTATAAGCTTAATGTTGATGGAGCTGTTTTCGCTGAATCTAGTAGTGTGGGGCTGGGTGTAGTTGTTCGTGATTTTGAGGGCCAACCTATAGCGGCTGCGTCTAAGCGAGTGCACGGGCAATTTTCTGCTGAGATAGCTGAAGCTATGGCTTTTAGATTTGCAGTTGGCTTTGCGAGGGATTTGAGCCTATCCAAAGTGGTTTTTGAAGGAGATTGTAGGGGAGTCGTTGAGGCTTTAAAGTCGAGTGTTGTCAATCTTTCGTCTGTAGGCTTGATTATTGAAGACATTCAATTTGCGGCTGGTCATGGTTTTACCTCAGTGGGGTTTTCTCATGTGCGAAGAAAGGCTAATATGGTAGCTCATGGTTTGGCTAGATTTGCTAGGGATTTAGATGATGTACAAATCTGGATGGAGGAGGTTCCAACTTGTGTTAGGAATCAAATCCATGCAGATTTAGATCATTTTTTGCTTCTATAAAATTTTATCGCTTCTATCAAAAAAAAAAAAAAAAAAAAATTGTACCCACTTTGCATCGTCCTTTTCAGTCATTTTCTATTAATACAACTTAATATATATATATATATATATATATATATATATATATATATCACTTTGATAATGCGTGGGATATTTTAGATATCCCGTTTGATCAAATTCGTCCGTGAACGACACCCGCAGACGCATGAATACGTACAAATCGTTTACAAATGACCACGATCAAATGGGATATTCCAAAATATCTCACCCATAATCAACTTTCATACATAACTTTTATCATATACAGGATATCCCGAATATATATATATATATATATATATAATTATTTGTACGTTATTGTGCACATTGTGTATTGATTGTAATCGGTCACCTCTAATCACATATGGTTTTGCGTGTTCTTGAGCAACTCTCATATATGATCACGATCGTCCTCTGCAAATATCTATAAATACCTATAAATATCTTATCTAAAGGGATATTTTAATTTGGGATCCCAATCAATGAAATTCGTGTACGTCTCGAAGTCATTTGCCATGTCAAAAAATAGGAAGATAAGGTTTAACCAAAAAAAAAAAAAAAAAAGGAAGATAGGGTAGATGCGGCTCACATGCATGAAACGTAGATTTTTTTTTATTTCTTATTTTTTTTCTCTAGTCTTTCTAAGACGAAATCTTCATTTGACAAGGTAAAAGGAAGAGCAGAGACCAAGTGGGTTGGTTAATGTAGTGCTACAACAACCACACCTCTAAGACATATATAATATTAAATATGGGATATAGGATGAGGGATTCACATACATAAAACACTTCTATTTTGAACCTTAATTGATTTGTTAAATAATAAGTGGAGTTTGATCACGTTAATCTTTTAGAATGCCACTGGATTTTATGAAATCGAAGGGCATTATGCTTATAGAAATCGTTTAATATCTTTTTATCATTTTTGTCGAATGTCTATTTTGCAAATGGTAAGTTTGTAAAGTAGGCATTTTACAAAAAGATCTTTTACTCTTACACCTTTTGATATTTGCTGAACATATTAAAAAAAAAAAAAAGTTACACATAATCAAATGGTAGGCTTTCTAAAATGTCCATTCTACAAAAATGATAATGAGAGATGTCAGAGTAAAGATTTTACACGAGATATAACTTGATCTTATCTCAAATACATATGAGTTAGGATCTAATTATACCTAGGGTAAAATTTTATACTCTTACACCCATCAATATCCTTATGTAGCATCTGCATTTTTTCAAACCCATTGCTAAATTAGATAGTCCTTTAATAGAGATTATGCATGCCAAATTTTAGATTGATTGGATTTCGTTAGGCACCTCCTTCTACAATATATGTAAAGCAACATTTTTTTTCTCTTTGGTAAATAAAACTATAAGTTAGAGTGCTTTATAGATGAAATAGCTCATAATCTCTTATTAACTTGTTATTGGGTACATGAACATGTAGAGTAAGAAGGTGTCGCATAATCCAACAGGTGGGCCTAAAAGAATTAATGTGGATACTTTATCTTTTTTCTTTTTTTTCTTGAAAATTAATGCATGTAGATCCTTCAAAAAGATATTGAGATTTACAATAAATGTAAACATAGAAAAATTAACAAAATATTTTGCGTTGATATTATATATTTTGAAATATCCTTCGTACAATAGTGGAAATAGAAAACTGTATCATTTTTACAATTTGTAGTATCAAACTAATTTTATACACTCTTTTTGTCTCTTAAGGAGAGTCTTTTTATTTTTACTTTTTAAAAATCCATTTTTTAAATGCACTTTTTTTTTTTTTTTTTTTGGTTCTTCATTTTAAATGCATTGGCAGTTTACCTTCATAGGCCGGGTGCATCTTCATGCTTTTGTTCTTCCATAATTATCTTTCACTCTAGACATTCTGCTCGCTTCTTTTAGTACTTAGGGTGTAATTTATATTGTAATTAGAGATAATGCAAGAATTAAAGAAGGTTAATGCTTTAACTTTTGTTAGTGGGCATGCAAAGAATATAAAATAAAATAATAAAAGCCCGTTTGGAATTTTGAGAAGTGTGCTAGCCAGGTTGGATCAACTCCCTTACTGCCATTTAGGATTTTAGAAAACCAAGTGTCAATTGGTTTTGGAAAAAGACTAGTTCAACCTTTAATTTTTCATTGGAGTCCAACAATCATATTAAATAAGAAATCTTACCAAACAATAAATAAACCATTTAATTAAACCTCATCTGTGCCCTTGCGGGGTTGGTTGAGTAGTCAGTTCTTGGGGAACAGGTCATCGTTTCAACTTCTTGCGAAGATCGCTAGTTGTGTGGGTATAGAATATCTCACACGAGCCATTAGGGGAATAATTTGTGCCGAAATCTTGGTGAAAGTAAGACTTAGGATACTCCTGATAGTTAAAAAAAAAAAAAAAAAAAAAAAAAAACCTCATTTGCATTTATATATTTTTTATTTCTTGTTGAAAAATAAAATAAAGAAATAAATAAAACCTCAAGTTTCCTTCGAAAATTTTATTGCTTTACTATTAATGAAGGTGAAATTTTTTCTCTCTTTCTTATTTCCAGATCCTAAGAATATTGAAAAAGGTTATGTGTTCTTAGTATGTTTGGGTGTAAGAACTTGTAGCTTAAGTCATATGATTGTATGATTATGCATCACGATTCATGAATTTTGCCATTTTCCTTTTGACTTACTGCTTGGCCTTAAGTTAGTCTAAAGTGATGATTATGGTAGAAGTCAAAACTATTATAATCAACCCTGTGGGGTCGATCGACTTGTCTTGGAGTCGTCATTATAGACTTACGTTTTGTAATTACCCAATGCATGTAACATTGGATGTACTTAAGGAAATTAGTCGGGTGCATAATTATTTCAGGATCTCCCAATATAAAATAAAAATTAAACTACTATTCCATAAATTACCAAGTTTAACAACTTGCAGTGTTTGGCCATTTAATTTAAATGTTATCTTTCTTTCTACTTGAGAAGATGAGGATAGGGTTCAAAAATTCCAATGGGCGACTTACCCTACAGGTCCAAATGCAAGCTTTGGTATCCATATAATATTAATAAAAATAAAAATAAAAACAAAAGAAAAAAATTTTTTTTTTTTACCAAGTTGTTAATTAATGGTGACTAGAAGGAACTTCATTAACCATGCAGATATGGACAGTCTATAATAAGGCATAACTAATTGGTGGGTTTGTGTATCAATCAAGACCATTGGAAATTTGAAAAAAAATGTATATTCTTAATTGCTCAAAGATTGAAAGACCTTTTCTTTAAAAAAAAAAAAAAAAAAAGAAAGAAAAATAACTCCTTTCTCAACATCACACAACCACTTAAATATGACAGTCTTGACCTATGAAAAGATTTAGGCTGTTGCATGAATACATCATCTGGCATTTAAGTAAGTGATGGAGTCTCATTGATGAGGCATTGCCCCACCTTAAATGGTCCCATGATATCTTATGATTATTACAATATAAGAATTGTTTGGGCATAGGGCATAGGGCATAGCTAAGCATGATGTGAACACCGCGTCACCCATAATTTAGTATTGACGTGGCATAATCTGACATTTATTTTAATTATTTTAATTTTATTTTATTTTCTATTTTTTGTTTTCTTCCTGGAAACCCATCATACACATCACAATCTAAGAGATGGCACAATCAGAGACCATGGAGTGGGGTAGTGGTTATATAGATGACCCTCCAGCTGACTATTTTTATTTTTTTAATTTTTAATTTTCCTATTAAACTCCCTGTGGAGTGTGGACAACTCACGATTAATTGTCAAAGCCCATGCAAAAATGTAGAGGTCCGTAGTTGACTTCCATCTTCATTTGTTCTTAATGGATCCCATCCCGTGTTTCAAACTCTCACAGCTCATGCAAAGAATATCAGAGAATTTCTCAAGGAAGATGTCATTCAAGTCTAATCAACCGTAAGAATGTGTGAACATCATATTTACCTCTCCTCTCCTCTCCTTCGATTTTTATAAAACATTTTTCTTTTCAATGGGATATATAGACGTAACGGTCTTTTATAAAACATATTTTTTTTCAAAGGGATTAATAATCAAGCACATGCAATGCGTGTGCTCCAGCTCATTCAAAGAATATCAGAGAATTTCTTAAGGAAGATGTCATCCAAGTCTATTCAACCATAAAAATGTGTGGACATCATATTTACCTCTCCTCTTGTTCGAATTTTATAAAACATTTTTTTTCAATGGGATATGTACGTAGACGTAACGGTCCTTTATAAAACATTTTTTTTTTCAATGAGACTAGTAATCGAGCACACGCGATGCGTGTATAGTACATCTTTTCAAGTTTTCGTTCTATCTGTAGAACTACTATGTCAGTTTTCAAGTTTTTAAACCGCATATGTGTATGTGAGAGAATTAAGGAGAAACAGTTTGTGGTGGGTTTTTCAAGGTTTGTAAAATTACCAAATCGTTTTTTAGCTTTATTAACTTAAAAGGGTATTTTAGTATTTCCAGGTGTAGTCCAACCACAAAAGGAATTGACTTAATATATTAGACTAGTTGTCGGGCACATGCGATGCATGTGCAACAAGATGGAATAAGTGAGAATTTTAGGAGGTTATGTAATTTGTAGAAGAGATATAAGAACTGTGGGGAGAGAGGGAGCCTTTTTTTTTTTCTTTTTTTTTTCTTTTAATAAAAAAAATTAGGAGATAAACTGTAGAGAGAGAGAGAGAGAGTTAGGAGAGTGAGGAAAAATAGGAGAAAATAGTTGTGGTGGTAACTGTTTTCAAAGTTCTGAAATTACTAAATTATCTATTAGCCTAATGAAATTTTAAGGGTTTTTTTAGTAATTCTAGGTGTAATCTAACGACTAAAGTGAATTCTCTTAATAGTATAGATAGATATATAGAATCCTTGTTCGGGATTACATGAGGACAAACTAAAAACGGACTAAACTCATTTTTTTTTTTCTTGTTTTTTTTGTGGGTTTGAGGGTAAAAAAGTAAGAATATCAATTAATATTTAACTTATTCGAGAAGGATCGACTTGAAATAAGGACTTCCCCAAATCAAGAGGGGATCGGAAGAGATGTCGTAAGGCCAATAGGTCATTGGCAAGAACAGATCAAACTTAAAAGGAAGTAAGAGTATAATTTTTCCAAAATGAAGAAGAGGAAGGAATACTAGGTAGAGCAATGCTAGAAGGAATTGTTGCTAAAATGGGGAGCATACTGTATGCATTAGGTTATTCCATTGTTAGCACCACAAGGCCCCAATAATTCAGTGGACAACTCCTAAAATTAGGCAGGCAGTCAATTAGTCATCTATGCAGGGTTCATGGATTCCAGCCTAAAACAAGGAAAAAGAACCCCAACTAGCTCCATCTCTGATGTCTCCAATCTTTTTCAAATTTATTTCCAACAATGCGGTGAAAGCTGTGATTACTATGAGTCCCCACTCTAAATATTAATTAAAGCTGAAGAAGATCCATATGTAATTGGATGATGAAGTCATCAAATCTTGTTAAAAAACTTTCCCCAACCACGTTGTCGGTGTATATAATCGATCGTTTTATAATTGGGATTTAACTTGCCATAATAATCCTAATAAATTAGTAAATCTTGGCTTGTGGGTCCAAACTTTTTATTTTACGTAAGCAATTAACTCAGTGTTGTCCCAGTTATATATGCCTGTAATCAGAAATAAAAAAAATTTGCCCAAGCAAGCGAATCATACCAAAATCCTGGAATTTGGGGTCTGGAAGAGAGTTGGCGGGGCACTAGTCCATCGGTCTAGGGTTTATGCCTAGGCCAATCGACATTTTTGTCACCCCCAAAAAAAAAAAAAAAAAAAAAAAAAAGGAGGAAGAAGGAAAAAAACCCAGAAAGAGAAAGATGAATGCAACAACAAAATAACAGATTTGGCTATAAATAAATAAAAGGAAAGAAGATTGATGATCCCTTCCTCAACAACTAATTTTGGATTCAGTTGATCAACACCGTTGGATTACCTTTTGGACGACGAGAATTAAAAGTTGAAAAAATTACTCATTAAAGTCATTTTGGTAATTTTGATAGCAACTTTTTCAATTTCTAATTTAAACCGTTCAAAGCAGGATCTTTCTGTATGGACCGAATGCGAATAATCTTATATGGGATCACATCACTACTATACTTCCCTCAATAGATTGGAGAGCTTCCATGGACCCCTGGCTTTTTCTCCGACCCACTTGACACAATGCGTTGTGGCGCCATCACCCATATTGTCTTAAGGAAAAAGACCCATTCTACCAACATGTTTTAAGCCAAAATAAAGGTGTGGCCAAACTCCACCACATATTTTACAGTCACCATCCAAAATGCTTGAAATTTACAGCCCAAACTAAGACGTCAACCTAATATAGGCGCCTCCTTGGCACCCTTCACCAACCCACTTTCATTGACTTTGGTGCCTAGCAAGCGTGGGTCAGCAGCCTTTCTTGATTTTAGTGTTGCAGGCACCAACAGTGACCGTAAAAAGGATAAAAAATTCATATGGGCATTAACTAAAATCACGGTTTTGTCTTCACCTTTACCTTTCCTTAGCTTTCTAGAAGGATTCAAAGATCCCCACCAAATTTTCTCGTCTATGACTCACCTAATCTCCTTTTATGGCTCATTCTCTTCCAAGTAATTACATCATCTTGACAAGCCCTTTCCATTCAGAAGATAAATGGAGCTCCGAATTCGTCAACATACATACCACCTAACCTTGTTCAGTTTCTTTCATCCTCTTTAACTACACGTAATCCCGAATTCTCCATTAATTGCCATGTGTAAGCTTTACCACCCTTCATCATAACGCTTGTTCTGTAAGGAACAAAATATAACAGATATTTGAAGGGGGAATCGAGATACGCATTGTCATTTCAGAAGTGTTTGGAGGTATTTCGAAATCTTGCTAGTAATTTCGAAATTACTTGCTACATATAATACAATATTTAGAACGATCGAGACTTGGGCAAAGAATTGGGTTACATTGGATAAAATGTCAAACACAATACAAGACGGGTGGGCGGCGGCGGCGGCGGTGGTCATGGGATATGATGGGTGATAGGTAGCGATGACGATGATGATGGTTTGGTGGTGGCGGTGGAGGTTTAGTCATGGTTTAAGATGATGATAATGAAGAGCAGGGGTGGTGATGGTGGTGGTGTTTGGAGAGAGGGACAGAGAGAGAGAGAGAATGGTGATGTGGCAAGATTTGTGGCTGATTATTTGTTTAATTTTTTTATTCATTTAACTTGCATTAAAGTTTAATCTAATTTACCCAGCTATCAGAGTACCAGATATACATAATAACATAACCTCCCTGTCTCAATATAGTTAAAGGAGAATTTGGTGATCAACAAGAACATTTTTGAAAACCAACAAATAATCATGTAATTGACAGTGATCATCCAACAAAAACTCTCTCTCAGCTGAAGGATCTCCTAAACAAAGTTTATGGAACCTACATTATATATTTTTCAAGTTGTTCAAAAGTATATTAAAAGGTACTCAGGCCCAGCTAGAGGTGAGGCCACTCTGGGGACTGCATGAGGTTTCAAAATTTTGACAAAAAATAAGGGCCCAACTAAGTTGGTACCCTTGTAGTAAGGGTTAAAAAAAAAAAAAACATTTTTTTAATAACTAGATGAGCAAAGGCCCCAATCCAAGTTTAAGGGTCTTAAATAACTCTTAAGTTCCTAACCCAAAGTCCATGTACAATAGCTCAAATGACCAAATAATCTACTAAACTCAAGCCCAAAACCAAAAAGAAAAATAAAATTGTTGAGTATAAATTTTATTGTACTTGTGAATATGTATAAAGGGTCCCATTTTAGGAGTTCGCCTAGGGTCCCAAAAAAACTTAAGACCGACCTTAGGTTATTATTATGTTTCAAACTCATCATCTCCAAGTTTTCTATAAATTTATTGTTGGTTCATCAGATCTTGGACTTTGAATTAGCATTAGGTTGGAAAAGAAACTATTAAAGCAAAGGAGAAAAAGGGAAAAAAAAGGAAAGGACATCATGCAAGAGATGCCAAATCAAAATATGAAGAAAACTTTCATGACTCTTCTACTTCCTTTGCCCCTATTAAGATTGCAGTATTCTAAGAAACTAACAAATATGTTGAGCCGGTCAACAACTCGTCACTATGTCCTACTCCCAATCATCACTTCACTAACAAAAAACCCAACTCACTCTCTGATTTGCTCATATAGATTCAAAAATCAATTGAAGTTCTCTCATCACAACCGGGCGTGATTCAAGAAAATACATGGAAAAGAAATAACTTACCAGATATTTTTTATGCAAAAATTTCCTTAGTAATTTTGACATCTTGGTAAAAACTCAGATTATTTGCTAAATGCACAATATTTGGAATATTTGTGACACAGGCAAATAATCAAGTTACATTGAAGAAAATATCAACACTAAATACGATCGGTTCCAAAGAGAATTATGTTTCAATGGATCTCCTTCTGAGGCAATGCAGTAGTTCCAAAGAAAAATGAATAGAATAATAAGAAACAAGAAAGAAAGAAATAAGGAGTATTAATATGCAAGATTTAGTGATGATTCTAAAAAATTCCAGTTGATAATAAAACTTTCTTTAAGAGTTCAAACTAAAATATAGGGTGACAAAATAGGTTCCAAAAAAGGATAAGAGAATTGAGAACATAAAAGATATTAAATGTCGGGTTCAAGACATACACAAGCAGTTGAGTGATCTAAATTCTCCATGGGGAGGAGGATAATTATTAACACACTCTTGACCAAATAGAGCACAGCATTATACAAGAAATTCATAAAAGACTATACAAACACTAAAAATATGATTTTTCTGTCATCATTTTTTTTTTCTTCTCATCTTAGGCACAACTCAACGTAGAAGATAATTAAATTTGTATTTTATTTTTCTTAAAATAAATATATATTATATGTGTGTGTGTGTGTGTGCGCGCGCGTGTGTGTGCATAATACCAAAAACCTCCCAGTCTCAATAGAGTTCAGATTATTCGATAATAAGCAACAAAATCTTTCAGAAACAATATATATATATATATATATATATAGACACATATGTAATTGACAGACATCAGCTAACAAAAATTCACTTGCGTGAAGGACCTGCTCAACAAAGTTGTTGTTGTTGTTGTTGTTGTTGTTTTTCTTTTCTTTTTTTCCTATTAGCCCAACAAAGTTGTTAAAAGCTACATTATCCCCCTTTTAAGTTCTATATAGATATAGAAGTATATCAAAAGGTTTATCCATATATATTTCAATTCATCATCTTTAAGCTTCGCATTAATTTCTTGTTGGTTCATCAGATCCTGGACCTGGCTATGTTGTTGAATTAGCATTAGATTGGAAAAGAAACTATTGATAGGAGAAAATCAGGAAAAAAGGAAAAATCATCATGCAAAAGATACCCCAAAAAAAAAAGAGTGAAGAAAACTCTCATGACTTTTCTACTTGTTTCCATGACTATTCTACTTCCTTTACCTATCCTTGTACTGCAGTATTCCAAGAAACTAACATATTTAACCATTCAACTACTCTAGAATACATCTTACCCTTCTTTCATCACTTCACTTATAAAATCCCTGTTTTGATCCATTTTTGTCTTTAAGAAACCAACCCAAAATTTTAAGTCGTGTTTCTAAAATGAAGAAATCATTTTAAACTAAATCCTAAGAGAAAGCCATTACATATTCAAAAACCCATGGCTATAACCTCAAGACTCATCTTGTTATTTCTCATTCATATTTCTCTATTCCTCAATTCCTCTGCGCAAACCTGCTCAAACCACACCTTTTCAACAAACAGAGTATTCAGTTCCTGCAGCGACCTTCCATATCTGCAGGCCCATATCCACTGGAACTACATTCCATCCACCAGACGAGTTCAGATTGCATACAGAGCCACTCAAACTTCCACAGGATGGATTGCTTGGGCAATAAACCCAACTGGAACGGGCATGGTTGGATCACAGGCTATTGTTGCTTTCCTTAATTCTAATGGGAGTACGACAGTTTATCCAACACCGATAAGCAGTTACAACCCTTCAATGCAACCTGGTGCCCTCAGCTTCAAGGTTTCGAACATCTCTGCAGAATATTCAGATAATGAGATGACTATCTTTGCTGTTGTGGGCCCACTGAATAATGGTACTACCATCGATCATGTTTGGCAAACTGGGAATTCAGTTTCGAACAACATTCCTCAGATGCATGCAACATCAGGGCCAAACGTTCAATCAATGGGGAGACTGGATTTTCTGTCAGGATAGGAACAAAGATTGAACGAGGAACTTTAGCATTTCCCTGCACAAGTTTGCTCCCTTACATTCCACTAGTTCAATTATGTCAACGAGTATATGGATATGGTCCTTTTTTACTCATTAATATCAAATATGGCTTTTTATTTTTATATTTTTTGGTTTACTTCTTCGAATCTCACATTCACTTATCAACTACTTGCACTTCTTCCTGAGATATGTTCCTAATTACTTGGCAGTTGTTTCAAATATTTCAGAATTCAGAAATCCCTCCGCCAGATCAACCAAATAAGGTGACTATAATAAAATGGTAACTTATTGGAGTACAGTTTGGTCTAGAGGGGAAGGGGGAAGCAAAACATAAATACAAAAGAACAAACTAGTTCAATGGCATTTTTATAAGGATTCAAAGTTAACTTATAAAATTACATTGAAGCCCTGGACAAAGTGAATTACCAGAGAAGGGAGTTCAGTGGTATTTTTATGGGATTCAAAGTTGACTTATAAAATTTACATTCAAGCCCTGGACAAAGTGAATTACCAGAGAAGGGAGTTCAACAAGTTTGAGCATTCCCACTGTTCAGGGTAAATAATCTCAAGGCTTCTCAGGGTTAATGTCGAAACCAAGGCAAAGAGTCTTTTTAATAAGATAAATAACATGATCAGACAGGTCATAAAGGCTGTGTATGTGTAACCATATTACCAATTGAATGCAGCAGCTCCTCACACTTAGGTTTTGTTACTGGTAATTCCAAGGTAACCTGTCAAATTTTTCAAGGAAAAAGATATAGTAACTCGACAGAATCACACAGAGACAGATGAGCTACCCATCAAAAGACCATGAGTAAGAAGGATTAGGAACCACCCACCACCCACTATCTAATGGATTCCATCTAGTACATCTAGCAAAATGAAAATCAGATTGACTTGATGAGTAAGCATCCAACATGGACAATTTTTTTTCAGAAACATTATTTAAGGGCCTGTTTGAATGTCTCAATGAATTTGAATTGTTTTATTTGTGTTTCGCATATAATTCTGTAAAAAAATCCATCATGTGAACATGTTAATTCAAGAGGATGGTTGCCCTCATGTAAATGATAGTAAAAAATCTAAAATCATGGGTTTCATAATTCCTAAAATTTATCTTTTATTATCAATTATGGAGATGTATCTAATCCTTTTTTTAATGGTCCCATTCAATGACGAATTTATATATTTGATGATATATAACATACAAATGGTACCATTCAATTTTTGTGGGACATCCAAACAGGCGCCATGTATTAGAGCAAGTTTTCATTCAGTTTACTAGAAGGGACCTATGGGTCCTCATCATTTTTACTTATGTTGCTGTGGCATGATTACATTTGGGAGCCTAATAATTTATAACAGGCAAGTCAAACCCAATGGAAAATGCCCATTAACATTATCATATGGATCATTCCAAGGTTGATTTTAGGATGAGGATATCTTTCAAGTTCGATCCAATGAAATGAGATTCAGCAGCTTCCACTTCCTCAAGGATAATTACAAACACTTGCATGCACAGACCCACGCAGCCATGATTAATAATACAGCTATGTGTCCTAATGCACATAAAAAATAAAGGATGCTTACCTCTTTGAAGATTTCACTGTAAGAAACCTCCTCAAATCCCTACATGAACAATGTGAGGCATTTAGTTAACCAAATGGGAGAACAAGTTCAAATACAAGTATATATGTGTACAAAGCATACATATACCTCTTCGCCTGTATGCAAGAGTAGGAAATTTTGTCTATCTAATAAATGGCCAATATTGCATAAACACATAGAAATAAGAATGCATGCATGTAGGTGTGTGTGAGCGTATGTAGGGGTGTGTGTGTGTGTGTGTGTGTGTGTGTGAGAGAGAGAGAGAGAGAGAGACCATTTTGCGGAACAGATTAAGAGAAGCCCCATTTGATTCTCCAATTTTAGCACGGAAGATATGGATCCCCAAGTTCTCAATTGCAAAGGCCATCATCATCAAGATTGATTCCTTCCCAAGTCCTTTGCCACGACTATGCTAGCAGGAGCGAGATGATAAAATGTTAACAATGTTAACTGGGAGGAAAGATACACTGGGAGTACGAATAAAGTTCATGATCATCCAAAAAAAAAAAAGGGATTTGAGTACAAGAGACTCATTTTTCTGTTATAGAACAAATATTTGTACAGCTAAGAAATATTACATACAATTATTTATTTATTTATTTTTCTGAAAAATATTACATACATAAAACGTGATTGAACAATGTAAATGTAACAGCATACCCATCAAGATCTTTATTTTCTATAAATATAGTTTGTATGGACTATAGTACAATGATGAAACCACTTGTAACCACCAAAAAGAAGCTAAGGACAAACAAAATGAATTCATCTCTACAATCATATGACATACTACAATATACTACACTTTCTGCTTTACAACACTCATTACATAACTCAATATTTTTTTATTGTCATAACTTCCTTCACCTTAATAATTTTAGGCAAAACAATACCAGAAACAAAAGAGACTCAGAAATCAGGAGGAAAAAGAAGAAAAAACTATGAAATTTTCCATATTGACATAGTTTCACATGGACATGCACATAAATAAAAAGAAATTGAAAAAAAAAAAAAAAAAGGCAGTGTACCTTTTAAGTTCAGCTATCATTATTTCAAGCTCTGCTACTCGGGAATCATCCAAGTCATTCATGTATATATTGACATCACCAACCATGGCTGAAAAGGGGCATATTATCATTCCCTTATAATAAATTAAGATAGAAGCTCATAAAGATAAAACAATTTAAAGCTTCAAAGTAATCTAGTGCTATTTTATCTGAGAAATAGAGTTGACACAAATCAAGTTATTGGCTGTCTTTACACTCAATGGATCCATACAAACCACAGCGATTTAACATCAGGTTCTCTCTACAATACTTCACATGCCCATTTACCTCCTATAAATTTTTCTTATTATAGCAAACAACTTATAAGTTATGCCCTTGTCATAAACATAGACAAATACCATTAACAGACAATTACACAAAATAAAAATTTTCAGATTAGTTACACTGAATTCTTCAGAAAGAGGGTATCCAAATTTCTTTGCTACTGAACATCAAAACCAAAGCAAACCTGTACAATAAATGAAACTAATTTCCTTTCAAAAGTTATGAAGTTTTCACTTCTTTCTTTTCACATTAGGGTTGGTTCTTCTGAATGCCTTCAACTATCGAGAGGTATGGAGAAACTTGTAGACAATATACAGTTACACACTAAACAAGGAATGACTTGGACAGAACAATAGTAAATTTATATGAAAGAGAGAGAGAGAGAGGTTGCACATGTACATCAGCTCACTAACTTCAGTAGTTTTTCATTAGCAAGTTGTTGGTTCTTAATCGTTTTAAAAAGGTACTAGAAATCAATTTGTGGACTTTCCACCCCCCAACAGTCCAATATCTTAAAGTATAATAGGAAAGCTTTCCAAAAAAAAAAAAAAAACACAGCAACTAAAGAAAGCATAAATATAGATTCCGTGCAATGATCATAATTATTCATTTGCATTCATGCTTCAAATACAATCTTCTCCTTCAGAAGCTGTCTCCATAAGTAAAACCGTGAAACAATATGATACCAATTATTCAAATACATCTGTATTTAGAATACAATCTTTTCCTTCAGAGCTTGTCTCCAAAAGTAAAACTGTGAGCATTGTTCCTTATACAGCTATTAAAAATTAACAATCGGAAACGTTTCCCAATTTTCACTCTGTGAGAACAAATTCCAATTACTAATATATTTCAATTACACTAATCATACTTCCATAAATAACAATGAAAATCACCAATCCTATGGCTCAAATCCCAACTCCAGCACTAGGAAGAAATTTGAAATTTTTTTGACAAATTCCTCTGAGAATTTTCCCAGCCCAGCTTTTACCCACCAATCAAACGTTCAGAAACTCAACAAACACCAACACCATTATTAACACAAATATATTTAAGAGAGAGAGAGAGAGAGAGAGGATGGGAGGGGGGCGAGAATAGGAAAAACAGTTAAAAGGACAAAACAGCTTAGAAAATAGATTCAAATACCACCAGAAATATTATGAATTTGTATACCAGATAGAACAAAGCCAGTGATTAACATAAAAATCATAATTTAGGAAGCAAAACGGTGCATAGTAAACTGACCTTCCACATGAGGATCTCCATGAATAAATTCTCCCACAACCATTTCCTTATCCAAAATAATGAAAGTCTGCTCTGCAAAACACAAGTCCAAAACTTTAATCATCGATCAAAACCAAGAGAACCCAATTGAATTACTGTGATGAAAAATCAAAGCAACAAGGAAAAATAGAGAGAGAGAGAGAGAGAGAGAGAACTGTTGGGGTCTTGGGTCCAAGAGAGCTGCATCTGGTACTCCTGGTCCAGAGATAGGGGCTCCGACCCGGTGGCTTGAAGCAAGTGAGGGTCTTGCATCCATTCATGGTACTTTGGGACATGCTCTTTCATGTACGGTACCAATATCACTCTGTCTCCCTCCAAACTCACTCCCATTTCCTCTTTCCTCTCTTTCTCTGTCACTTCCGCTAATCTGAAATGCTGAAATTTGGAGAGGCCTAATTGCGAAGCTCATCAAAACGAGCCTCATCTTTGACGATCGAAGTGAAAGTGTTCTTTCTAACAACGCTTTCATCATTAAACCAAAACTAGAAAGCAAGGTTAAAACACACGATTTCGGTATAAGCTATAGAAAACATCTTTTTAGTATAGTGCTATTCCCACACCCTAAATTGCTCCATCTGCATCCTACTGAATTAAATTATGTTTAAAAAAACTGAAATAAATCACAAGTGGCATTTAATCCCCATCCAGTCATATCCTTCCTCCTCATCACTCATCACTCATCACACTTCCCAATTTTCTCTCCTCTCTCTATTCTCCGGCAACCCTTTCTCTATAGGACACGATTTTTTCTAGTAAACTTTTTGCAACTTTTTTTTTTTTTGAAAAAACAAAAATCAAGGAGAAGAGAAGGAGAGAGAAAAAGGAGAAGCGTGAAATTCAACCACAGGGAAAAGTAAAAATACATAAATATATAAATCGAAAATAAGGAATAGAAGAACTAGTAGCAAAGATTAGATCCGGCATGGCATGTAGCATTTAATCCATAAGCTTTTTTTTGCTGAGCATTTAATCCATAAGCTTTTTTTTTGCTGGCATGTAGCATTTAATCCATAAGCTAGCTCTGATTTAGACACTGGAAAATGGGTCTCATGGGACAGATAGTTGACTCAATTGGATAGCCCTATAAATGCCTAAATCAGAGCTGGCTTATGGATCCTTTCACATCCAGCTGCACACATGTATGCATCCTTTTATCACCATAACTAGTTTTTTTCTTTGTAACAAACATTCATGTATCTTTTTTTATTTTTTTTTATTCCTCTATATAAAGAAATAGAATTTTATTATTAATATTAAAAAAAAAAAAAGGTGGCTGCGGTCCTTAATTATACCTCATCTGGGATTATTATTCCTTCCAAAATAATTAGACTAGGGCACTCCTTGATACCCACTGAAAGTACAATCTAAAGTTTATTTGATGAGTATTGTCCTAAAGATAAGGGTACACAATATAACAAATGGCCCCTCCTTTCTTTTGCCACCCCCCACCCCCCCCTCCAAAAAAAAAAAAAAAACACCAAACACCTCCTTTTTAGCGGGGCTTGAGGGAGGGTTGTGAATGAATTTTCGGTTAGACAGGTCAATAAATTGCAATATAACAAATAAAATTTAAGTTTAATCAAAAGTATGTGATAATATCATTTTTAAAATAAAATAGTTGAAAATATCATACTAACCATTATATTAATTACAATAGAAACCTGAATTACTCACTCACTTACAACTAGGCCTTATTTGGTTTGCAGATTTTATTAAGGAAAAATAAAATAAAATAGAAAGAATTGTACTTTTCTTTATTTGGTTGCAATAGAAAATTGGAAGAAGCAGAAGAATTAGACTAATCTTGGCTTGATATGATTTAATCTTTTCCTTTCATTTTCTTTCCTCCTATTTTTTTTCCCGTTCTTTTTTTTTTTTTTCCTCAGTAGAATTTATGAACCAAATAGAGGGTTAGTGAATGATGGGTTAGTTTCACTCACTATCACTTGGCTTGAAAGCCAAGCACAATCCAAGTTCCCAACTGAAGCTATCTTCCACTTCCTACAAAATAATAGAACACATCAATTGCAAGGTAAAGTTCTTCCACTTCCTATAAGAAAACAAAAGATATCAATTGCGAGAAGAAGTTCCTTATCCCATATCTTGCAAAAGAGTGCACAACAAACTTTTCATGATGCACCCACTACCCCAAAAAAGCTCAAAATCAAAAGCTTTTAACCTTTCGTTCCCCCACACCCACTAAAAGTAAATCTACCATTGCCTTCCCTTCAAAGCTAAGCACACTCACAATATTATTCATAATTCCTACATTGACCCACTCATTATCCTAAGAAGCAGCATCAAAACAGAACACATAATGTTAACAAAAGTTTTCTCCCCCTTCTTTCAACCATCCTCTGCCCTTCACTCTTCTTCCACCACCATGTTATTCCTCCTCTTCATCTTCTCCCTTTTCGTCTCCTCCGGGCCGCAGAGAGCGGCTTCTGCCCACTGCACCACTGTCACCGCCACCAAAACCTTCGAAAAATGCATGTCACTCCCTACCCAACAAGCATCCATAGCATGGACATTCCACCCCCATAATGCCACCCTTGATCTTGTCTTCTGTGGCACCTTCATATCGCCATCCGGTTGGGTTGCATGGGGTATCAATCCTATCTCCCCCGAAATGACCGGCACCCGAGCCCTAGTGGCCTTCCCAGACCCAAATTCCGGCCAGCTTGTCCTACTTCCATACATTCTAGACCCAAGTGTAAAACTTCAAAAAACCCCAATTCTCTCTCGCCCTCTTGACATTCACCTCCTCTCCTCGTCCGCCACCCTATACGGCGGAAAGATGGCAACTGTGCACAATGGTGCTACCATTCAAATTTATGCCACATTAAAACTTGTGCCAAATAAGACCAAAATTCACCACGTGTGGAACCGTGGGCTCTATGTCCAAGGCTACTCCCCAACCATACATCCAACTACCGTTAACGACCTTTCCTCCATTACAACCATCAATGTCTTGTCCGGCAGTGGCGGCTGCCGGCCATGACAACATCAGAACATTGAAAATTGTTCATGGGATCATAAATGCTATCTCGTGGGGAGTTCTATTACCCATGGGAGCTGTCACTGCACGCTACCTCAGGCAAATACAATCAATAGGCCCTTCATGGTTTTATGCCCACGCAGTGATTCAACTCTTTGCATTCTTCCTAGGAACTGTAGGATTTGCCATTGGAATTCGACTTGGCGAATTGTCACCAGGAGTGGTTTATGGGCTTCATCGAAAGCTTGGTTTCGCGGTGTTCTGCTTGGGGGGTCTTCAAACACTTGCTCTGTTGTTTAGGCCAAAAACTACAAACAAATTTAGGAAGTACTGGAAATCTTACCACCATTTTGTTGGGTATGCTTGTGTGGTGCTAGGGGTAGTGAATGTTTTTCAAGGATTTGAAGTAATTGGAGCAAGTGGGTCTTATGCTAAGATGGGCTACTGTTTGAGTCTGTCTACATTGATTGGTGTTTGTATAGCTTTGGAGGTGAATAGTTGGGTGGTTTTTTGTAGAAAAGCCAAGGAAGAGAAACTGAGAAGAGAAGGGTCACTTATTGGAGTGACGTCTGAGAAAGGGAGTGGAAGCCATAGTTTGAGTAATTAAAAGGGAAATGTTGTGATTGTTTTCTGAAATTGTTTTCTTTTTTTTTTTTTTTTGCGCTTCCAAGTTTTGTTACAGTAATATATATTGAGTTTGTCACTGAACCACCGAGAGACAGTGCAATTCATATACTTACGAGTCCGTAGTTTGAACAATTGAATGCTGCTTGATGTCAAATTATCAATTTATCATGTATCAAATTTACTGACAAAAAATATTGATGATTTCTTGTATGAAAAGGCTTTTCCTGCATTTGTTGCAATAATATTACTATTGGGTTCCTTCCTGATTGTTATTTGGTCAATTAGTGCTGTGAGATCATGTTATAACATTTCAAAGGTTGCAGTCACCCCTCAGCTTTATTTTAAACAACCCTGTTTCTTGTTACTTCATATCATGGTAATGAAACATGCAAAGAATTTTCAATAAGATCGCGCCCGCGTGCTCTTTCTTTTCATTAAAAATGCATTTTAGAGCATTTATCTGCAAAACATGCTGCATAAAAAGGTCAGACCATAGAATCATTGAGGGCACCCCATAAGTCCAATTAACTTGTTTGTGACATGGAAAACATGTATCGAATTCGAGACGACGATTGATTTAACACCCTTATAATGATATACATTTTGTAAAAACATGTAATCAGAAAATTAATGCCCCGCACATAACAGATTAGTTCTTAAAGATGGTCATTCATTGTTTGTGAAGTGTTAATTCTGAATGACAGTGATCAAGACAATGCCTTACATGCTAGGGAGGCATGAGTCGGATCATTCTTTCCCAGCACTGGCCCTGGGTCCTGGGACCTTCCATCTATGAGCCTGGTCGTTTCAGAAATGCAATTGGACTGAAAAAGGCCAAAAGCCCATCTCCAAGTTGAGCTAACAATTTGTGACAATCACCACACTTTTTTGTACACATACGCCTTGCAAATGGAAGATCCAGTAATGGGTCTCAATGACAATGTAAGAATTTTTAAAATTTTTTTTGTGGGTGCACAGTGGGTCCTGCGCCACCAAAGGGATGCACTTGCTGCCCAGAAACCTGCTCCTTGGGTGTGAAAATTCACATATGCTAGTCATTTTTATTCTACATTAGTTGAGAAACAGCCGAATGAATCAGATTCTTATGGGAAAGCAACAAAAAAGTGGTAGATAAAAGCTACGAAGAAGAGGGCACCAGCTATTTCACGGATATTATATATACAAATTCGAATACGCATAAGATCATTGCTTAGAGGACCTTTCAAGAATCCGACACACGCAAATTTTATCATAATATGCTATCTAAATTAACAAGAAACGATAACCATTGATTTATTTTCACTCTCATTCAACTTCCTTTAATGATGTGTGTAAGCCCATTCTAACCCTTCTTCATTTTATTTTTTTTACTGGTTTTTATTTTACTGAATTTATGAGTGAGATTGACCAGCATGAGAAATATGGAAATGGTCGGTGTGTTAAAGTTGCATGCCCAAAAGAGCAACAAAAATGAGAGAGTTTCTAAAAAGACGGACAAGGGGACCCTCATCAGATGAGGACTCACGGTAAAAATTAAAATAAAAATAAAAATATATTGTCAAGAATGGGATTCGAACCCATGCCCTTTCGGACCAGTACCTGAAACTGGCGCCTTAGACCAACTCGGCCATCTTGACGCTGTTGCATGATCAGCGGACAAAAACATTACTTAAAGGAAGATGAAGACCAAATCAATGAAAATGTGAAATGGCTAGGCTTGACCCTGCCAGCCTCCACAAATTTCTTCACATGTGCCGACAAGGTGTGGTGTTTTCATATGGCACCTTTCACATGCTGCCGACATGGTGTGGTGTGTACAAGATAGTCAGATGAGATTGGAGTTTAGGCCTCCATCAAGACATGCTTATAGAAAAATTGAGACACAGAAATTTAAATATTAATAATATTAGTGGTCCAAAATCACCTAAATTGAAATAAGCCTAACCCAACACTGCAAAATCTTAATCCCAACTATTTGATGTAGCTCACACCAAGCCTTTTTCAATTTTTCGCCCTATTTGATGTTACATTTGAAAAGAAAATGCTAAAGCTATTGGTTTCATGCGCAGGGCATTGTCAATGTCAAAATTATAAGTAAGAAGAAAAATAAACCGACTTGATTACTTTGAAAAAAGGAAAAATGCCACATCCTATGGATGTAGCCTGGCTAGCAGCCTCACTATTAAAACGATAAAATTGATTTTAATGAAGACTGTCTGCATCAAAGACTTCCCTTCAAAAGTTTTGCCTAACCATCAAAATGACAGAGAGTCAAGCAGCCTAGCTTCTAGTAATCCCCCATCTTTCACCTTGTAGATCTTTCATGGTCGAAGTTTTCAACCCATTGGTTGTTGTCTTGTTGAGTCTCTTATTTATAGTTACAAGACGTACAAAATGTAAGGTGCTTATAGTTTCAACTTTCAAATCATTTAGGTGACATATCACAAATCAAATGCTGTCCTTTCTAATCATTCTGGTGGCCTTGGAGGTTACAAGGATAATGAATCCAAGAACTAGACTAAACAAACCCTAAATGTCACCGTAATCGATATCATGTTTTATCGTTAGCTACCCACATAGGCACTTTAATGAGCCTACCTTAACCATTATCTAATTAATAGAGTATGCTTTTTCTATGGATTGTAGTTGATATCATGTTTAATCTTTAGCTACCCACATAGGCACTTTAATGAGCTTACCCAACCTTAACCATTATCTAATTAATAGAATACGTTTTTTCTATGGATCGATCGCATCTTTTGATTTATAGATTAGCAAGCTCTGTCGTATACGGGACTAATAATATCCCGTTCTCTCAAAAGCTAGTGGCACATCTTGTCTTTATGGGTGTGAGTTTACAGAAATCTTGATTTCGACTCTATGAGAATATGTAAGTTTTCTACCAACCATTCTAAAATAAAAAAACTAGCTAAAACTCTTAACCAAAGCCTAGCCTTTGGATTGGCTTGCCTTGCTATCGTATGGTCTAGGGAGGTTTACTTCATGCCTTATAGTTTAGGTATTTTATTTGTCTTTTGGTAGTGACACCCTTTGTGAAAAGGCATCCCCTCTCCTGAAATTACGGAGCAATTTTGTCAAGTTCTTTGGAGAAAGTTAAGTGGCCATAAGTATTCTGTACCTACCCACCTGTGTCAGCTTTGGGTACAATCCAATTGATATGTGGTATCCTCTGGGCGGCATTCAAGTTAGGTCCAAGCACACGAGCATTGAAAGTGAATGGGTTTAGACTGAATTAAACCATTGCATGCAAAACTTTTCTGATTTCTACATTAAGGCACCATTAAGAAAAATAATACTCTGTACTAGGAATAATAACTTGAATGGTGTAATTGCAACTGCACAAGAAAAGTTGCAACTCCGTAAGTCTAATTTAGGTCCATAATTTTTTTATTTTTTTTTTTGTTGGGGGGTACAGTAGGTGATTATTTTTACACGTCCCTTTACTAGTTTAAAAGGTCGTGGACTGCACTTTGGCATAAACTTTCGGTGATTGAGAATATAAACTTGTATTATAAAGTAAATAATTGACCAAGAATTTTACGTAAATCCATCGCGATCATCTTTGCAAAAGAGTTTGTTTTTTTTTTTTCTTTATTAAGGCTAAGTGTCACTTTAAGTAAAGGAGACCAACAACCCTTGCTCCGGGGTCCATTAGGCTCCTTCAAAAAGGCTTACCACATGAATGGATTGATGTACTTGAGTTCATGAAGATGCTCCTTACCCTAAAGCCACTTGAACTAACATAGTTTGCCCCAACATATAATTAGCCTTTCTTTTCAGTTTTCACTTAGAAAAAAAAATATAAAATAAAAGCTTTTCTTTTCACATAATTAGCCATCTTTTCAAATGATCTTGCTCCACCCATAATTTATCATCTTACATAATTTAACTCACGTACTGAGTTTTGTTCAGTGGAGGTAGCAGTCCCCACTATATATATGTTTTTTTTTTTTTTCCTTAATAATACAACCTAAACTATTGGAAGAAGCATAGTAAAGGACTAAACTAAATGGGACTTAGTGGCTTTCCTTCTTTTGGCACACGGATTGCAATATTGCATATTGAAAGGGAAACTGCCATATGTACCAGCTGTTTACCCCAACTCTTTTATCTTAACTTATACGGCATGCTAACAATAGAAATTGAAAAACATCAAGAAAAATGAATTGGCTGTTGACTTGGCTTGTCATGTGAGTTGCCATACCGACTAGGGAATTGGGGCATGGAAATTAGGAGGAATTTTAGAGTGATCAGGCTATAGAAAAATAATTACAGTTCAGTAAAATTCTCTACTAACTTATTAATAAATGACTACTAACTTAATTAACAATGACTACTTACTGTAATTGTTTTCCCGTAAGATGACCAATCTAAACTTCCCCCATAGTGGAGAGAACTCTCTTGAAATGACGTCGTTTTATTTGTCTGCTTGTTTAGGGATAATTAAAAAATGACCCATAAAAAACCTCAGAATGAGTTGCAAAGCGGGAGGAAAGATTGCCCAGAAAACTGATATTCCAAACTTCAAATCTGAGGTGATAGAATCATGATATTTTATCTGCAGATTTTCTGCTACAAAGCTTCATATTCTCATCATTGATTCCATTCACGAACGGGGTCTTCCATAGATTTCTCTGTTCCACTCTGGATAGATAATAGATAAGACACTCTCTTAAAAGAGCTGCCACACACCCCACCAGGAAAAAAAGAAAAAAGAAAAAGGAAAATCAGCTTGACTTTACTGCACAAGATAGGAAGACAAAGAAAAAGACCCATGTCAGTTTTTCTCTTGCACTTTTATCTCTTTCTGCTAAAAATATCTGCCAATTGAAAGGTTTAAGCTAATTGGCCTCTCTCTCTCTCTCTTGCTGTCTTTTCTCTCTCTCCCTCTCTCTTTCCTTGTTTCACGGCTTTGGATTCTGATTAGTGTAGCAATTATTAAAGCAAAGTAGTTACTTTATTGAGCTCTGTGCAAATCCTTGATTAGCCGTTGATGGGTTTTGATTGTTTTAAAGCATGATATCTGTGTTTGTAATATAATTCATCTGAAAGGCCTCCATCTTAGACCTTTGGGGCTTCTGGGTTTTGTGAAACTTGTCTTTGTTTCAGCTCAAGTTACAATCTTGGGTTTGGAAGTTTGATTAGTTTGTTTTGAGATTCTAGTCCTCTAAGAAAATCATCACACTTTGCCGTTTTTGCTTGGGATTTTGGATGTATCACTAGTTTTTAAGTGCTTGGCTTCTGGCGTTTGATAACTTTTCTTTGTTTCGGCTTAAATTAGGATCTGGGTTTGGGTTGTTTGGTTAATCTAGGATTTTGGGGTTCAAGACTAGAAGGAGTAAGTGCTAACTTGGTTTTAGTTTACACTTGTTTGCTTTGATAGGTTGTCTTTGTTTCAGCTCAAATTAGCATCTGGGTTTGGGTTCTTTAGCTAATTTAGAACTTTGGGGTTTCAAGTCTTTTAGGATTTCACACTCTACAGTTGTGACTAGGGTTCTGGGTTTTACTGCAAGCTTGTGAGTGCTAACTTAGTTTTAGTTTGCACTAGTTTGCTTGAAGATCCACTTAATTTCGTTCTTAGTTTGTGAGTGTGTTTGTTGTCATGGAATCTCATCAATCAGTCATGTTGCCAAACCCCTCTGCTGTCGCCGAGTCTCCCAAGCTGAAACCCGATTCTGCGGTTTGGAACTTGGGTGATTTATCGAGGGACTTTGGGGTTCATAGGAAGGAAACTGTGGTAGGAAATTCGCAGGAAATTATTGGGGTTATTGAGGTTCACATACACCAGGCAAGGGACATCCACAACATATGTATATACCATAAGCAAGATGTCTATGCGAAGCTTTGCTTGACTAGTGATCCAGAAACAACGGTTTCGACCCAGATCGTTAATGGCGGGGGGAAGAACCCGGTCTTCAATGAGAATCTTCGACTCAATGTTCGGACAATTGATTCCTCGCTCAAATGTGAAATTTGGATGCTAAGTAGGGTCAGGAATTATCTTGAAGATCAATTGTTGGGATTTGCATTGGTGCCTCTTTCGGATGTTCTTGCTGGAAATGGAAGGTTAGCACAAGAATTTTCGCTTTCGTCAACTGATTTGTTCCATTCTCCGGCGGGATTTGTCCAATTGTCTCTCACTTACACTGGAGCTTCACCAGAAGTCTTGGAAATTCACACACCGCGCTCCTCTTTGGCTGCAGATGGAGATGGGCAAGATTCAGTGATACCCGATTCGCACCCCACTGAATTTGATAAGATTGAGTTCCCAGATCCAAAGATTGCGAATGAAAATCATAGGATGGTTTCGGAGTACTTTGGGATCCCATGTACTGATATGGACTCCCAGAGCTCCGAGAGCTTGGGCACTGCAGATAATGATAATCACCTTGATTCAGATATGGGGGTCCATGTACTAGAGAGCTTCTCTACGGGTAGTAGTGATTCCAGTGACCTTCCAAAGGTTGAAACTCCACCAAGCAGTGTTTCAACTACTGGGTCACCCTCTATTTCAGTTCCTGCGGCTGCGAGCTCTCAATCCATTTCTGATACTCCAGGAGCTTTAAAATCACTGAATCAGGATCTTGTTTCATCAACAAAGAAGAAAATAGAAGATGTTGGAGAGGCTGAGAATGGTTCATCTGCAGGGCCAAGTAAAGAATCTGGGCAGCCTGTTGTTAGCGTAAAGGTTGAAGCGGAAGAAAAAGTGGTGCAACAGGAGATAGTTGACATGTACTTGAAGAGCATGCAGCAATTCACTGAGTCATTGGCAAAGATGAAGCTTCCTATGGACTTTGAAAATGGATCCACCAATCCAGGAAATACAGGCTCTGATGAGAAATCACCGGCGTCAAAGGGCAATGGCTCAAGAGTGTTTTATGGGAGTAGTGCTTTCTTCTGAATTGTTATTTGATCGGTTCAGGGAGGTGACGTAGACTGTAGAATCTCGGCTCTTATGGAAGTAGTGAGTGTTAAACTAATTGTGTGATGTTTCCTTCGTATGTTGGGATACTCTAAATGACTGATAAACATGACTTGTGTGTGTAATAGCTTTGTTCTATTACAACTGATGTCGGTAATTATGTGAATGTTGTATCCTATTTCCCTGTTTTTTTCTAGTGTATTTGATACCTCTCTGCCTTGTAGTAATTACCCATGTGGAAATGGCAATAATTTACTCCTTGTATCATTTAGTTCGAGACATCATGTAAATGAGCTCACTTAACCCTGAAACTAGGCTAACTTGTCAAGCCATACATTGTTCTGCAATTAGAACTCGAGGCACATAGACCAGGTTAAGGAAACATCTATTACTTCTTGCTTGCCATTGTCATGGAATACTTACTATGCCGTCTCCCGTTAATCTTTATCCATTATAGCTACTGTCTACATCTTGGGTCTGTTATAGTGTAATGTAAATTATAGGTTCAAAGTTCAAACCTAACAAGCACTTGAATATTATAATTCTTATTTGTTAGGATATTTTATTGGATACTTAATCTTCATATAGCTAGAATGTCAACAGGGTGTCCTGTACATTGCACCTACTTTTGTTGTTGGCTTTATTATATTGTCTCCAACACACTGGACCATGACCCCCAACTTAGTGAAGATCAAACTGGATGGGCCACTTTGGTGCTCAGATCTGCTATCATTTTCCCGATCCCATCTGTTAAGTAGATTCCTACCTGAGATAGTGAGAGCTAATGATGCAATCAGAAATCAGATGATGATTTTGGTACTTATGATTTCAATTAGTACTTCCTCTTATGCCTTATTATCCCTACAGATTCAAACACATCTAGTTATGCAAAGATGTACACATAAATATGGAGTAAATATATGTAGTACTGTTGAATATAACCTCGAACTTAATGATTGAAGAAAGAGAATTTTTTTTTTTTTTTTTTTTTTTTTAAAATAGTATAGCATTTGATGTCATTTGTTACCACATCTTTGATAAAATAGAAAATAATTATAAATTTTCCTATAATATGGTCTTACGTAGAAGCTTTACTTCTATTCTACGGGACTTAAAAATGTTGCACAAGATGCATCACCATCTGATTGCCAAGTGCTTTTGGGGACATGGTATGCACCACCACTAAAGCATAAATCTACCGATTTATCCTTCAAAAACATTTTCCTTTTTTAATTCTACTTCTTGTATTTTCATAATTTGAATATGTGAAATAATTCTAGATATCTATAGAATACAGTCTCTTGCTATATTTGTACTCCCTGCACTCTTGAGTAAACTCATTCTCCATGTTTAAACTTACAGAACAGAATTTCTTGCAACGTTTGTATTCCCTGAACTCTTGAGCAAACTCATTCTCCATGGTTAAACTTACAGAACAGAGCTTCAAACAAGCAAGAGATAATCGTAAAACATTCGCGCGCGCGGGGGGGGGGGTGGGGAGAATTGGGGATTAAAGAAAACATCCTTTTACCCGTAAGTTGGGAAATGAATCCAGGGTGAGAAACAAGTAGCTTGAGTTATTACATAGAAAGTACATGACATAAGATAGATGTGCATGCTAATCTACCATAGCTATGTCACTCCTCTGCTTTTAATTTAGAGTTTGATGCCATTAGTGAAATTGAACTTGGTTTCTCTGATTTTGCACATAACTAAATTCTATTTTCAGCAGCATGCATCAGCATGTTCCTAAACCTTCATACTAATTACTGGAATCATTCTAAATTTTTTTTTTTTTTCTTTCAACTCCTTCCTGCTTACATGGTTATCTTCTATGTCAAGCTCTGCATTGTAACATTAGACTCATAGAAGTACTCATAACTCTTAATATCAGAACCCTAAGACCTAAGCTTTATATAAGATCATGTTATCTATGTGATCGATAGAATTTTCAGTGGAACATCTCTTTGTTAACTGGCATGACTCCTATCATGTCTCAATGGCCTTGATCAGATTCTTGCTTCTTAATGTTGCATACTTACCTTCAACGATAAACCATATCCTTTTTGGTTAAATTCTTGCTCGTTGCCTGAGAATTTATAACAGATAGCTGCAGACCTTATAAACCTGCAGAACTCAACAAAGAGTCATCCTTCTGGTCTTTTAGAAGTGAGGGGTCCAGTGAGCTAATCACCATCTAGGATTTTCTTGCATCATCTTTTACTGATGTGATTGATCATTGATGCACAAAAATCCCCGGTATAGTCGTATTGCAGCCAAGATATTAATGATTTCAGGCTTTGGATTCTATAGAGCCAGAAAAGATGCATTGGAACTGAACAACCAGCCATTTCAGGCATTTTTGGGCAACCTGTTGTGTTCCACCTCCCCTGGAAGTCCCAGGGCTGATGCTTTAATTTTTTATGCCACCTTGGATCATTTCTGTCCATCTTTACTCAAAACAAGAACTTCCATGACTCTTTACTGTGGAAGTATGGGCATCACAGTGAACGAGTTTAAACTAGGATATACGGCCTAGTCAGTGGCACATATGCCTTGCATCCTTGTCATATCTGGTTGATCCTATACAAGGTATGAGGGTAGTAGTGCATCAAGTTAATCACAACCCCACCAACCACAGAAGAAATTTCGTAGCTATTGTATGGTTCTGATCTCACCATTGATAAGCTCTCTTTGTGGCTAATGATAACATTCATTTAATAACTACAAGCCGGGCAAAGTGAATGGACATATTCTTGGGTTATTGCTCACCACCCCATTTTGAATTTGCCCATCAATTTTCTGTTACTTAGGTGCAGCGGGATCTTGAAAGATTACAGTCTGTAAAAGCTGGATGTGTTGCACACCCACCAAATTAAAACAAAAATTCACTAAAAAGTTTAGAAAAGAAATATTCCATACTCCCATCCCCTTTTATCCTCCTTTTTCTCATTTGTACTTTTGGGCTATTTGTTATACCAGTCATTCCTCCTTTTAACTCTTTAATTTCTAATAGAATCATCAAACAGAGAATCCATAAAGTAGAATTGGGCAAATGAGTGTAGCAAGCAAAATGGTCTCTCTTTAAGGTATCTCTATCATAGAAAAAGGTCTCTAAATTGAATTCAGATAGGGGGGGTACATCTTATCATGCTAGTTTACTAAATGCATGCTTTGCCGGCCTGGTCTCCACTCAGTTGGAGAGAGAGGGAGAGAGGGATTCTCTCAAATTTCTACTGCCTCAAACTTGGCCCTCCCAAATTCATGGGACCCAAATTTTTTACATGTCTTGGACAAATGGTATTGATGGAATCATTATCACCTGTATGATCATACAATGGCTTTTTTTTTTTTTTTCCTTTTTCTTTTTTTTTTTAGTCCTTGTGACTTGACAAGTTCACCACAGAGATAAAGGGGTTGGTCTCAAGTTCTCGTACTTTTGAACCTAAAAGGTGTAGGTTCCACTTACTCCACTAACAATGAGATTTCGGAACATGGGAGTATCAATGCTATCAGATAGCATGAAATCCTACCACCATGTTGTTGGTTTGCCATATTATTGAAATATCTGTATGATATGAATGCAACATGGACAGCAATTTGTCTTGCATCACAAATTTTAAAAATAATAAAAACAAGAATAATGGAAAAGAAGACGCATTTCTTCATATTTTTGTGAGATCTAGCTTTCTTGCCTAAAAATTCAACAGATGTAAGGAATTGCAGAGCTTTTCTTTGAAAGATTCTAATTATTATTTTTATTTTTTTTGGGCATAGTAGGAGGGGTTCGAACCCTTCACCTATCCTACTCCTACCTTTTACTCCACCCTTCCTCACGACTAAACTAGCCCAGTGGCTTAAAGATTTTAAAATTTCACTACTTGAACTAAGGAGTTTGGTGACAAAGCTGACTCATTACCAACTCACAATCTGAGACTCGACAACATCATCCCTCCAACACGGGTTGGGTGCTCAGACAAAGGATCTTGGCGCACAAATGAATCAAGACCAATACGTGGGCAACGATTAGACATTACCACACCCGAGTCACCAGTGTGGGTGTTTGAACAATGGATCATAGCGAGTTGATGATATGAAGAATTGAAGATTTATTCTCACTGTGGGGTGCCTGGTCGGTTGAATGCATGAGAACATGAGCAAATCATGCCAGCATAATTTGGCAACTTATAGTCAAGTCAGCAGTCAGGTCTGAACTTTCAGCACTAGCCATAATAATTTTGTAGCCAAATAGTTCCTCTATACAGGATATGTATTGATCTTCCGACAAACATGCAAAAGGTAATTATACCAATATGAACGGACGATAAACAGAGCATAATGGACCATAAAATAAAATGACAACCCAAATGAAATTGACTTAAAGACCTCTCAAATGCTATCGATAATGGGTATTTAGATGAGAGTCAACGCAACTTCACATTATGGCTTTAAGCTGCAGAAAATGTTGAGAGAAAAACTAATTAGAGATGCCCATATGCATATGAACATTTCAGCCGAGGAAAAATGCATTCAAGTACTCATGCAAAGCCACACCCAGCACCTGGTGGATACTGTTCCACTAACCAAACTGATCCAATTATTGCACCCACCTGATCGAGAACATGTTTAAATGAGAGTGAACACTAACAGCACCAGTCACTATTATGAGTCGGACGTTTGGTCAATATAAGAATAAGTTGACTACAAACATTGCTAATGAAAAGCAGTAGATCAAAAATGCCTTAAAATAGTCCCATTTCACACAGGTATAAAGCTTCGCAGTGTTGAATAGAAAATCCCCATACGAAAGAATCAGAATATGTGATCACTTATTCATGGGGACCCTAGATGGGTGTCCCTCAAACGTTTCACACTAGTAAATCAACAAGAACCTCTGGTACAATCTGAGAAAAAACAAAACCCAATGAAGGGATTTAAAAAAACAAAACAAAACAAAACATACCTGACAAGAGGCTCACTTTTGCCAAAGACATTACGGCAGAAAACTGAAATCTAAAAAGGAAAAAACGTAGTCTATTGTTTTATGTATCGCCGCCTCACCAGAGATGCATGATACATTTCTGACTATATGCCGCAATCTGATTTTACATCTCACTCAAATACCAAAAAAGAAAACCTAAAATCGTAATTTGAAACTCAAGCTTTGCCACAAAATCCCTTGTAACTTCTATCTCTAGATTTATCTTCAAAACAAGCACTCCAGTTAGCTCTAGATAACCAATTTTCTTATATAAGTTTTAACTGAAATATATTGACGAGGGGCATGTGCGAAATTCACAGTTCACCTGCTTCACCATATTTCTTCACCTACAATAAAGTCCTGACATCCAACAATGATCCTTCTATGCAGCAATTCCTGAAGCAAGTAAAACCAGTAACTTTGTATCAGAATACAGATTTGTAAATAGTAGAATTTAATCATATTTCAAAATTGAGAATATAACTGTATTTAAGGGTCCATTTATTTCCTTGAAAATCATCTCCTGTCGAGCAAATTACATTGGCTACTACATATGGCATGAATCACTTCTATTGATTTAACTAAAAACATGACCAATTGTGGTCTAAGCTGCCACGCACAATCTCAGAAATGGACTTACTTGGAAAGGTAGTCAACTGAATTCAAATTTTCTACAGGAAAATGACTTCCATTAAAGGAAGCAAACAAATACAGAATATCCAAATTCACACCAAGTCCAACAACCCAGCCCTTGGTTATTTAGCTCGTCAACTCAATAGGTATTCTAGTCAACCAAAGGATCATCTAGCGAAACCACTGGTAAACCCATTTGAATGAATCCTATCTTGAGTCAACCCTTGGATTCCAGAACAGTGTCTCACTTAGGCTTCTATGTTTGGTTTCTTTTAATAGGATTTATTAGATGGCTTCTGTTACTTTTAATAGTATTTTCACTTGTTATTTCTTAAGCTTTGATATGGGGCCCTTTTTTTTTCTTTTCTTTTTTTTTTTTGCATATGTATGTCTCATGTACATGGGGCTTAGGCCTTTTTGATATAGATGTAAAATATATATGATACAATTTTATTTTATTTTATTTAAAATTTAAAATAAAAAAAAAAAAAAAAAATCCATGCTAAACAAAATTTAAGGAAATCCTGCCTTTAAAAAAGAAGCCATGCTCAATTTCAGCATTATAATTGAAATATTAAACAATTGGTTTCCACCCTATCGTATTTTAAGGAAATGCCTTTAAAAGCCATGTCATACATCCCAATGCACTCAGCACAACGAAGGAAAATCAAGTGATCACATTTGACTCTCACTACTATGATTATGATATACACAAGTAAATTCACAAGAGAAGGGAACAAAGTCTTTGTTAGTACATCATAGAGACCAATTTTTTCCCTTAAATGGAAAGTATCACAAAAGTCATTAGGTATTGCAATTGTACCATCCCATTGAAGTCACGGAGGTAGGAAGGGTACCCAAATAGCAGTGTCCAAGTGAAATGTCTATCACTGGGTCCATAACATATGGACACGTAATCATAGACAACTCCCAGCACTGATTTACCATTTTATTCGAATTCCAAACTCTTTCTTCTTTTCCTTTCTGCTCTTCTTTTGTTTTGAAACCATGTCAAAATCAAGCGGACAAATTGTAGACCAAAGTTGGGAGACTCAAGGCACCAACTTAAGATATCCAATTCCAATTAGGTTTGATGCCCCACTGGAATTTGTGTTTGTGTTGTGTGTCTAAGGAAAAGGTGATATACATATTAAACTTATCTACATAGTATGAAATTTTGCGAGAGAATGATTTGGCTAAAATTAAGACTATCAAAAACGGGTATCATAAATTAGTCTGGTTCACGATAAAGAAATAGATCATGTAACCTATTTCTAACATAAGTAATTAATGGAAAGGTTTAGAGAGAAGAAAGATCTTCATAGTGTTTAATTTTTAACGACCACCTTAAAGTACATATGATAGGATCTCAGAAAAGATAATGCGGTGGGTTTTAGATAGGAAGGAGTATTTACTTAATATCTCAACCTAACTAAAGACATGTACAAACCACAAACAACAATTATGCGAGAATAATCAGAAGGGAGAGGAGTAAATTCTGATCACTTTAGGCTTACATATAGAGTTAACATTGAGCTCTCATTTTTCACATTGGTGATAAATGAACTTCATGGGCACATTCAATATACTCCCATGGTGAGTATTGTTTGAACATTAATGAATCCAGAGCAAGAGTTTATTAGAAGTTGAAAGCTATTAAAAATGCTTAAGAATCTATAGATTTTCATTTAAGACTACGATGCCTAAATTATGATCATTTTTCTATCCAAGATCCATCATCTGCAAGGAGGGATGATTGAAAATGGCAAGCCCTGTAGAATTGAATCAGGATGGAGGCTGATCGTGCTCTATGGTATGAAATGCTAGACAGTGAACAACATACCCATAGGATCAGCATTACTTGAAATTGGTATGTTGAGAACCTGAGATGAATGAGGCGGAGGGATTCCTTGCCATGCTATACAACATTAAAGTAGAGAGGGGGGTAGATGATGTATTAATTTGGACTGGAAATTCTAATGGGAAGTTCTCAGTCAAATCCCTTTATCAGAGGTTGGCTGATTTTGCGAGCTCCTCTTTCCCGGCGGCCCAGATTTGGTTACCTAATGTTCCTCCCAGGAAGGCCTTCTTCTGTTGGACTGCCACTTGGGGGAAATGCTTCACTTTAGATGTTCTTCGTTGAAGGAATGTATCATCTTCTTATTCATTGTAAGTTAGCAGCAGAATTATGGGCTTATTGCCTTGGCATTTTTGGGTTACCATGGGTGTTGCCTTCTGCTGTCCACCAAGTTCTGGAGTCTTGGAGGTCTAGGAGCATAAATAGGCAAGGGCTATCAGTTTGGAAGATGGTTTCACATGCTATCTTTTGGACCATTTGGTGTGAAAGAAACAAGAGGACATTTGAGGATCGGCAGTCTTCCTTAATGCAGTTAAAGAGCTCTTGTACAAGGTTGCTTTTTTGCTGGAGTCATTCGAAGTTTTTAAATAATCAAACGAACCTCCATCTCTGTGACTATGCTTGAATAGTTGCTTGTGTTTTTGTTGTACTTTTGGTATACTCTTGTAAATGGGTCTTGGCCCTTTTTTCTGAATAAATTCATTGCCTTTATCAAAAGAAAAAAAATACAACAATAGATAGAACAGGAACAAATATATTAGTGAGAATCTAGTGGTAGCACCAATTGAGGAGAAGATGAACGAAGACCAAAGATTGAACCATTAAGGATGATTGGTCTGATTCAAGTTGAAGTATGACAAGGAAATGATAAAGGCCAACAAAAACAAGGGAAAATATGATGACCACAGACACAAAGGCTTATGATTTAATGGGCGATACAACCCTAGATGGAACCAATAATGAGGAAAAAGAAAAAAGGAATCATGTAACCAACCCAAATAGTTTGTAATTAAGGAATTTTTCAGTATACAAACAAGCGGGGGGTGCATGAGTGACTATGCTCAAAACCCATATGCCACGAATTAACAATGGTACTTCCACCCTTCTAATAACAATTTGTTCTAGCACAACTGTAATTATCTTCACCCATATATATATTATAAAAATTAATATCTCTATACAATAGCAATGCGTTCAAACATATATCTTGTTATTGCACCTCAAATTGGAAAGAAGTCTAAATTTTTGAAATTGTAGTTGTTCTTAATTTCTATCCTATCAAACACCATCATACAAATATTACATACAAAAGATCTTTCGATTTTTATTTATTAAATACTCATGAGAGAGAGTCAAATCAATTCTAGAAATTACCTAATTAAACTATTAAAAAAAAAACTTTAATCCTTCTTTCTATTAATTGGTCATGCTCGAAGAGAGAATACACCTAATTTAAATTTTAAACTTTGAATGAAACATAACTCCTTGAATAATATAAGAGAGTCAGATTTAACCATGCTCCCAACCATAAGAATGATGCTCGGAGACGGATAGTTCCTGGACTGGTTAATCGAGACTTTATAGCAGGAGAAGGAGCAAGAACTCATCGAATATAGGAGGTTTAATGCATAAAAGATAAAATATGCAGTCTCATGCCATGCTCAATAAATGTAACTATTTAATTTTTTTGATTTTCAATGAATGTAACTATTTAATTCACCCCAATTACCAACGTTTTCTGGCTTTCTGCACCTCAACAATGGGATTCGCATTAGTTTTCTGCTGATCTATTCTTGCTGTAAAAAAACGCAGCATACTGGAAAAACCCTGCTTTAGGCCCATAACATTAAACAATTGAACAACATGATCAAACATAATCATGAACCTAACCACAAATTATGGTCCAAAATATAGCAGTCATATAATAAGGACTATTAGATGGAAGCAACATTTGCTCCATATACAAATTCGGCCAGTGTTTTTAAATGTTCCACAACAACAGCCATATCCAGCAAGGTAAAAGATATGGATCATTCTGCACAAAATGATGCAGATGCTATGAGAGTTCTCTATGTAAAGCTGAGTTTGCTGTATTTAGAAAACATTCATGTTTTGTAAGAACATCCATATTGGTTCTGTATACTAAATTTTTCCATCTAGATAATACTTTAGTAAGGGTTTTTTCTATTATCAAACAAATACTTGCTATGTATGTGAATTATTAATAAAAACAGACAAAGTGAACAGTTGCATGAAGATACTAAATGCTTAGCTCTTACCTCTATTTGCCTGTCTCTTAGTAACACTATAACCACCGACATATCCAGGAGAACTTGTAGGAGAAACTTCAGAAACTACATTGCCAAGACCATAACCAAAGGAAGCAGAGCCATCTCGCTCAGAATTTGCAGTTCGCCAAGTCGAGTCCCCATAAACTGAGCCACCACCATAAAAGTCTGCAAGGGCCCCATCATAGCCACCATTTGATGCTGCATATGATGATGTTGGGGGCACACTGGTTCCACTGTTTCTTCCATACCCTCCTGCACCCAAACCAAAACTGTTTTCACCACCACCATAACCAAGATTCCCGCTGTGGCTAGAAACATTATTTCCTCCACCTTGAGCTGAAATTGGTGAAGAACCCCAATTAACCCCATTGTTGCCAAAGGTGCTGCCTCCAATGCTCCCACTTCCGGATCCCATGAAAGCACTAGAAGTTGCAGAGTTTGTGCCATAGTTAAGCCCTCCATTCCCCCACAAATTCCGAGTCACCGAGCTGAAAAAAGAAGTGTTTCCTCCATTGCCCCCATCATATCCAATGGGACTGCCAAACCTATTTGAATTACCAACAAAATAAGGGTTCACTCCCCGTCCATAGCTCGGATTATTATTAAAGTTTGCACTTCCCCCATAACTAGGGCCCATCCCTGGTTCAAAATTCATACCCACTCCGTAACCAGAACCAAACAGAGGAAACCCACTTCGACCACCAGCAACTGGACTGAATCTACCATCCACCCTAACTCCATATCCTCCAACTGTACTTGGAGTATATCCCTGAGTATAGCCATTAAGAAAACTATTGACCCTACTCAGACCATAGTTATATCCACCAAGTGGGCTCCGACTGGGACCCTGGGGATAACTCTTTGGGGACTGCACGTTTGACCTCAACCATCTTACCATTCAGTTCATGAAAAGTTTTGAGCAACACTTTATCCACTGCTTCCTCTGAATCATAAGTGATGAATCCAAAGCCTCTCGGCCTCTGTGTGTTGTGATCATACATCACCACAACATCCGTAATTGTCCCAAACTGTTCGAAATACTTCTTAAAGTCACTCTCAGTGACTGTGGATGCTAAACCTCCAACAAATATCTTTCTTGTGCGACCAGGACCAGGAGAACCATGAATGCTACTGCTGTTTCTACTCACTGTGTTCTGGTCATCCCTAGGAACAGCCTTTTTTCGCCTCAACCTAAGAATTGAGAATTCAATAATGAAATCCAGACTTAAAGAGTAGAGCATGTAAGAACTCTTTCAAATCAAAGCAAGAAAAAAAAATATTAAACCTATAATCAAAACGTAAATTCATATAGCATAAAGAATGCATGTATTACTTTTGGCTCAATATGAGATTTAGTTGAATACAGAACCATATTAAAACCAGATCCTGCAATTACAATTTTAAACTTGTAACTTCAACAAGCAAATGATATTTCTTTTTCTTTTGTGCAATTGAAAGTGAAACACTTAACAATAAAAAGGGTCATATTAATATTGAAATACTCTTGAACAAAACAACTTACCATTCTACCGTCTATGTTGTGCTTTTCCTTAATGACTCTCTCCGCAACAGTTGGGTCAGCAAAGACAACAAAACCAAAACCACGGGCACGACCCGTATTCCGGTCCTTCATGATTACTGCTTCCACAACTTCCCCATAAGCACTAAAATACTCCTTGAGACGGTCTTCATTTGTGTCCCAAGAAATTCCACCAATAAATAACTTACCAAGATCTGATTGCATTTTTCTACATATCAAAATTAGTTTGTCAATTAAAGTTTGAAAATTTAACAATGCCAATCACCAATAGTCAATTCAAAGCAGAAAGGAAATTTTCTTCATTTAAAATCCAACACCCATTTCAACTGGAGAGACAAATCCTATAGTGAATTCAATCCCACAACACACAATTCCATTAAAAGACAAGAACCATTAAAATGAACTCTCCATCAACAATAGAATTTCCACGCGCGCGGAATAAAATGCAAATAAAAAACCCCAAATAGACGGTAAGAACCACGCCTTATCTGAAGAATTTAGAAAACTACGAGTAATCTAAACCATCTCTTCTATCAACTATGAAAATCCAAACTAGTATTACGAAATGCGAATAAAAAACCAATCAAACGAGAGAAACCACACCTTAAACAAAGATTTACGCGAAACCCACAAATAGTATGTCCCAAATGATTCCGATATTCTCAAAATTCAATCAAAAACATCGGATCCTTCCTTGATCAAACGACCCGGAATTCAAGACACCTGAAAAATGAAAACCCAGAAAAGAATTCAACCATAAAATTCATTAGAGATCACAGAAACTTCAAACCAATCTCACAAAGATCGAAACCCAGATACAGATTCGAAACAAACGCACCAATTAGAAGATACCCAAATGATAAATCTTGCCAAAAAAATGCTAAGATCTGGGGGGAGGCACAATAAGAACCGAGGGTATGTTCATCCTCCTCAATAAGCCCCACCACCCTTATTTTCCCTTCTCTTCCTTTTCTTCTTTTAATTTTTACCAATTTGATTAACAAATGCAAATTTAGGTACCAACCCAGATGGGAATAATGATGCTTTTAGAGAGAGAAAGAAAGAGAGAGAAGGTTTTGATATGTCTGGTGTGAGGAATTTATATAGAGATTGGTAATGAAACATATGTTGATATATTATAGATATGTATATATATTTTATTTAGCTAAATTTGATTTTGATTTTGATTTGATTTGATTTGAAATCCACGGAAATGTTTATAGGAGTGAGAGAGAAAAAAAAGAAGGAAAAGAGACAGAAAAACGGAAGAAGATGGTTTGATCTGATAAATGGGAAGACTTGCTTGTCCTCCCGTTCATTCCTTATATATACTTACTGGGGAAATTACATGTATAGAGATGTACATATTTATGTGTATGTATCTGCATGCATGCATGCCGTCTGAGCCCACCATAATCGGTGATCCCCACCCTTTTGATTGCCAAAATCAGCCGTCCATTTTTTTGAGCTTCTTCAGTCTTCTTGATCAATGGCAAATAGGTGCGACGATCAACGGCTATGATCCTTTTGATTATGTGGGCTTTGATTTATTGACGGACTATGTAAGAATGGTTGATCATTCATGGAAAATTTATGATCATCTGTAGATTTTTTGACTTTTTTCCTTTTTCTTGGTCTTCTTGATCATATTTTGATCACGGAACGATCCCAGTGTTGTAGACCTTTGATTATGTAGACGTTGATTTATTGACCATTTATGTAAGAATCGTTAGCATTTAATGGAAAATTTTGGTCTAGAAAACATAATTAGCAGAAACTCCAATTTTAGGATGATTTTTTCTTCTTTTTTTTTTTTGTTCAAAATTTCAATGGAGTGCCCTTTTTTTTTCTGTTTTTTTTTTCAATGGAATTCATTTACATTTATGGAAATAACCGCTTAATGTAATTTTTTTTTCCCGGTAATGTTCGAGAGATTTGGGAATATGATTTTTTTTTTTAAAAAAATTTATCAGAATCAAGTAAAATTATTTCATGAAAAATGAAATTGTTGTCAAAATATGATTTTATTATTTTTTTTTTTGGATTCATTGAAAGTAAAATCCCTTCACATCATTTTCCTCATATAAGTTTCTCTTGATTTTTGCCAATCCATCTCCAAATTGTGCCCTCCTTTGGTGAGTTTGTGATGTTTGGTAATCACAGTGTGCAAGGTGGTGTTTAACATTGTGGTGGAATCTCCACTATTAGCATGAGCCACACATGTCAAATTTGGTTTGCTAAAGAAGCAACACTTGAAGAATTATTCTTTTCAATTCCGTTAAATGTTTTCCATAGCCCACTCCATATAATCATATGATGTCTTGGTTTTTTTTGGCATCTGTATAGTATTTCTCATGTTGAGCAGGTTAATCCACCATGTAATAGTGTAATTATGTGTTCAAGGGTAATCTAGGTACTCTGAATTTTTTTGGAAGGATAAAGCAGGGTGAAATGATGCTCAGCTCCTTGTAGAATTGCACATTCTCTTGTCTTTCTTGTCTCCTTGGGCATATATATTTGACAAATTTGTTCTTTTTACTATAAAAAAAAAAAAGGGTGCCTTCTTTTGGTAGGTCAATTTGTCATTAGAAAGCAAATTATGAATGCTTTACATCAAACGGCTCAATATATATCATTTGGTCATACTTATTTTTCATTCTACATACCCTAATAGTCTTTATGGGCTGATATAATTATTGATGATACCCTTTCTTTTTCTTTTCTTGGGGCAATTTGGGCATTTTCCTAAATGGATCAGGAGATCAATTTTAAATCCACTATCGTTTATAGAAACCGGATGTTGATTTGAATTTGACCTGTTAGTAATTATGTAAATAACAAACGTCTTGAGCTGCCTAGCACGAAGATGCAAGTTTGAGTCTTGAAATAAGCCACTTTATATTACAAAAACCAAAAGTTAGGATCGTATATAGTTCATCCAGTCACAAAATCAACATCGGGTGATGACTTTCAGTTTTATTATATTTTACAAAGCTAATTTGATTGTCCATACAATATAAATAAGCTTACCAAACAATACACATTTGTGAACCTAGTTAGTTTGTTGACTAGGTTTCAATAGACCATAAAGTCGTGGACCAAGTAACATCAACATTAAAATTTGGTTGGAACACTATGACCACATTTAGGTAGCATGTTCTCATGGATTTCCATAAAGGAAGTTGAGGCAAAACTAGCGGCAATGTGAATGTGAATACCCGCATACCACCACGAAGACGGCTAATAAAGTTCACTTTTAGACTTCAATTAATTATGGCATTCTTGTTGCTTTCCCCTCTTGGTCACAAAGATAAAATGTCCCCTTCTTTGAGGTGGTGGGAAAGTCAATGGTAGCAAACTTTTTCACAAGTAACTCATAACTTCATAAGCAATTTGAATTCATTTGAACAAACAAATAACTAATTTGTCGAATTTGGATTACATTTCCTAAAACCATTCAATTATCAAATATGCATCCAGCCTAACCTCAATGTATGCTAATCGATAGAACTTACGGTCTTAATTGCAACATACCCTTTTGAGGAACAATGCTACCCGCAATACGACTATTTTTTAAAATTTTTTAAAGAAAAAAAAGAAAAATCTTATTGGTAACATTTCTATATGCGGAAGACCTCAACATTAGAGGGTTGATGAGAGACTTTTTTTTTTTGGGGGGGTTAGATATTACATGGCACCAAAAATAAATAAATAAATAAATTGTACAATCATATTTAGAGTGCTTGGATTTGGTGCTACAACTTAGCACGGTGCTAAGGAATTTTGGGTTGTCAAATGGGTTTTGGATGATTAAGATTGGAAGGCCTCTATTGGCACCCAAAGATTTGCTTTTTATCCCCCACTTATTTTACACTTTAAGATTTTATGAAAAATACGTAAAGTTTTCAGAAAAACTGACCGCGATGTCTATTAGAAAACATTATTTTGAATAACTTTTTGGAAGAAAGTTTTTTCAAAATCTATCGTTTAAGTGGACTTTTTGGTCATTTATGATGCGAAAACTATAAATGACAAAAAAGTCTACTTAAACGATAGATTTTTGAAAAACTTTCTTCTAAAAAGTTGTTCAAAATAATGTTTTCTAATAGAGTACACTATTAGTTTTTATGAAAGTCTTTTATATTTTTCTTAAAACCTTAAAATATAAAATGAATGGGGGATAAAAAGAAAGTCTTGACGTGCCAATAGAGGCCCCCTTAAGATTGAAGATCAAAAAGTTGTTACTAGAATGACTAAGATGACCTAAACAATAACTTTTGGGCTTTTCAATCTTGGTTGTCCAAACACTTATCTGACGGCCCAAAATACCTCAGCATGTCACCAAATCCTAAATCCTATTTACTTGTCTCTCTCTCTCTCTTGGGTAAGTTAGTTACAATAATATGGATTTTTGGAATAATATGATTTAGCAAAGCATCTTTCTTCGTGCTTCCCACGAAAGGTACTTTGGTCTTTCCACAAGCTAGCTGGCTTTAGAAAATCCAGCTCTTTCTCTAATCAATCTAGAATCCAGCTCTTTCTCTAATCAATCTAGTTTTTCCTTTTTCTTAAAGTCTAAATTGCCTATAACACCATTGACCTACGGGGGTACAAATCAAAGGGCATTTCAGTCAATTTCGTTTTGGAAGAAACAACATGTGATGGTGTTTCTTTCCACCCACATTGGCTATACATGAAGCATGATGAGCAAGGTCATTTCTGTCATTTGGTTCATTACCCATTTGGCTTCTTAGGTTAGTGGGTTAAGTGGTCGGCGTCCAGCTTGCCCCTAGATATAGATGGTTATAAAAATGGACACATACATCACATGTAGTATAATAATCTAAAGAGGAGCGCATATGAATCGAATATCTAAGAAATGGACCATTGATGTGATTTAAAAATATTTTAACTAACACGATGTCCATACTTTTTTCTTTAAAGATAATTATCAAAAGATTTACAACATTGGGTTATTTACAAATTTAATTAAAACAATGAATGAGGTTAGGTTTACCTTTAAGTAAAAGATTATTTGTGAGTAATCAAAGTGATGAGGCGTGATCGTTATTTGATGCTAACATGGTGAGATGAGAGTTACATGAAAATTGAAAAATTGAAAAGAATATTGACCTAAATTTTCATTATTATGAGTTGATTTCTCAAGTGTTGGAAGCAATTGCTATTCGAGATCGGCTAATTTTTTAATTGAAATTGGCACCAAATGCTTGCTCATGGAGGGTCATGCCCATCAAGGTTTTTACTATGATCTTTTTCTTTTATCTATATTTATTCTATATTACTTATAAAAGGCTAAATCTCAAAAAAACTTTTGAACGACTAATATACCTTTATTTAAAAAAAAAAAATACAAATCTACCATTCCTTTAATTGAAACATATAGTAAATATTCTTATCATTTCGCAACAAATGAACGTTAGATTTTAACTTAAACTCTTAACAAATTAAAGTTATATTCTTACTCAAATTCTATTTCATAAAGCAATTATCAAGTTGCATGATAATATATATGAATATAAACTCTTTAAATATTCCGTTTTATCAAGGAAAAAAAAATTTCTAAATGTATATCTAAAAAGTTTTAAATTTTTCGTTGACAATTTTGATTATAAAAAAAAATTAAAAAAATTAAAAAATGTACTTTTGAATTTTAAACTTTATCTTTTATTAAAAAAATATAAAATCTTTATGTATTTATTATTTTATAACTAATATTATTTAAAAATATTCACATGTAACGTACGTGTGTTATATCTAGTAATAACTAAAGAGATGAAAGTATTAATGTTTTTCCCATTGTTTCTACGAACTGTAATCAAGTTGTAGAAACTTAACATATCCTAGTGGTGGAGGGTAAGGATGGAACTTGATCCTATTTGAATTGGTTTGACCTTATCCTAGAACCAACCCGATTAAAGATTAGTTCTCAATTTGGAGTGATTTATTTGATTCTCAATTTGCACCAAACCAAATTGCACCCATAATTGAAGGGTCTCCTAACTTGGTCAAAAGTTCCTTTAAATTGGTCAATCCTAACCTAAGTGGATGTACGGAGTACTATTTATTTTTGTTTGGGAACTTGGAAGGAAGAAAAAAAAGGAAAAAAGAGAGAGCAATGTCATATATATTTCAAATCATTTATCTTTTTGACATCAATATGGGATCTGATATTTACGAGGGAGGTTCTAAGTTATACGTTCGAATTTTAAGAAGAGTTTATATGATGTCATAATAAATTTCACATTCTTGTTATTAAAAAAAAGTAATTTTTAAAAAAGAAAAAAAAAAGGGTGAATTACAGATTGATCTAACTATGAGCAAATAATTACAAATGAATGCAAAGGACTACTAACTTAACTAGGAATGACTAGCCTTGAACCTTCTACCAGTGTGTGAGATCTACGGAGAACAAATCCAGTGTGTTTAGGGCTCATTTTGTAGCAGTTGAATTATTCAGGTGTTCAACATGATGACAATTCAATCAGTCATGATTACCTCATTTGATCAACTGATGGGTTCATAATTTGACAACTGGGACCCAATATATGCTGAAGTGGCATGATGTGAGTTTGTGATCATAGCCAATCCCTTGTGATACAAATATACAACTCTACACTGCATACATAGAGTATCCCAGCTCCCCACAGGCCCACATTTAATAAAAGCACTTTCATCACCCACTCCATCATGTAAACCACCGCTCCCTCTCTCTCTCTCTCTCTCTCTCTCTCTCTCTCCCTAACTTTCCCTCCAAAACCCAACTCCCTTCCCTCCAATATTCAAAACAAAAAAAATCTCAAAGTCAAAACACTTCCACTGCTCCACTCCATCTTATATATTTCAAAAATGAAATCTTTCTTCACCACACCAACCCTCTCATCATTCCCTTCTTCTCAATTCTCCAAGCCCACCCTTTTCCTCATCACACCCTCCAAAACCCATCAATCCCCATCTCTTCAAAATCCCAATTTTCCCTCTCTCAACCCCCCCATGTCTTCTTCCCTCAGGTCATCAATTTCCTTCGGCTCCGTTGAGGGCGACGATCGGAAGGGGTCCGCTCACCGTACTTCCGGTGAGGTCCATGTTATCGTGGGCCCAATGTTCGCTGGCAAAACCACTGCTCTTCTTCGTCGGATCAAATTGGAAGGCAATAATGGCAGGTATTGGGATTTTCAGTTGTTAGCTGTTTGTAATTTTGGTTAAATTCGATTGTGGGAATTGTGGTTTACGGAATCATGATTTGATTTGAAATTGAATTATTATTTATATTTTCAATAATTTAAATTCTCTGAATAGGTATTCTAATATAGGTGAAGAGTTCTTTCTGAGAATTGGAATTAAATTTGAATCAAGATCTGAAATTTGTGTGCTTTTTTTTAAAAAAATAAATTTTTTGGTATGTTAATTATATGTAGAAATGTGGCGATGATAAAGTCAAGCAAGGATAGAAGATATGCAGTAGATTCAGTTGTGACCCATGATGGGGCGAAATTCCCGTGCTGGGCGTTGCCAGATTTGTTGTCGTTTAGACAGAAATTTGGTGCTGATGCTTATGACAAGGTATTTTTACAGCTAAAAATACAATATACATATATGTGTGTGCGCGCACTCATGTCCGTGTGGGTGGGGAGCACAGTTAATTTCATGGATAGTATGTTTTGAGAACTATACATTAATATGAATGCAGTGTGTGCATAATTTTTATTTTTATTTTTTCCTTTTAATTGTACATGTTGGCAGTTGGATGTGATTGGTATTGATGAAGCTCAGTTTTTTGAAGACCTCTATGATTTCTGCTGCAAGGCTGCTGACCATGATGGAAAAACTGTAATTGTATCAGGCCTGGATGGTGACTACCTTAGGTACTGTGGTACTTCTCAAGATTTTTCATTTGGGTTTAAGTCTTTTGCACTTGTATTTGATCATTGCAGTTCTAATTGCATACAATTTTATATTTTGTTGATCAGTCTTTACTCTTTAGCTTACCATTACAACACTTTTATGGGAAATCACATTTTTTATTGGCAGAAGGAGCTTTGGTTCAGTGCTTGACATAATACCTCTTGCTGATTCAGTAACCAAGTTGACAGCTCGGTGTGAACTCTGTGGTAAACGGGCCTTCTTTACCCTGAGGAAGACAGAAGAGACACAGACAGAACTTATTGCTGGTGCTGATGTCTACATGCCCGTCTGTCGCCAGCACTATGTCAATGGACAAGCAGTCATAGAAGCTGCAAGGATTGTCCTGGAATCTCGTAAAGTTCAGAGTAACTTGTGTCAGGAGGCTGCTCCAGCTATTTAGTAACAATTCTGGCTCGTTTGCTGCCTAATAGACTTGCCTGGGCTTGTTACTCATATCATATATGTTGTCTATAAAACATGCTAGATTTGGATCTTCAAGGGTTGTCTTAGTTATTTATTGTATCCCTTCTCATTACGTGTATAAAATGAAGTTTCTTCCTAGAGATTTTTGTGACACATCACACATGGGCACTTTCTCTTACGTTGGTAAAGATGGGAAAGGAGACATTAAGGCAGACTCATTTATGCTGAGTGCAGAAATTTATGATTCATCATTGCTTGGTGAAGTCATTAATCTCCAATCATCTAAGGAGACTGGAGATTTGAAGGGGTTTGGAAATTGGAATGTGTCAAGTATCAACTCATTTGGTCCAATATTGCGAAATCCATGAAACATGTCTCTACCCCAGTTAAATGCTTACAATTTTTGGGGTCCTATATCAACTTATAGCTTGGTTGAAAAAGAAAAAAAAAAAAAAGAAAAGAAAAAAGAGAGGGAGAGAGAAATAAAAAGGACTTGTTAAAGCAAGCTTATGGGATGTGTAATATCCATATATTGTATAATAATGTGAAGGACTATTATGGTTGTGCAAATGATGAGGTAATTCAAGCAGGAAATTGTTTTGCTATTTCATTTGCAATTTGTGTTGTTTCTTTGTCATTCATATCATATATCTATATATATATATGTGGGTGTTTCTCAGGTGTTGTTTTTGTTATGTCACCGTGTTTGGTTCAATTTTGATTCATTTTGCCATACTGGCACCAATGTTGATTTCCCTTTCAGATGTCAGTTTTTGAATGCATTGATACTCTTTTTAAGTGTAAAACAAAAAATTGTAGATGTATGCAATGGAGAGGTGGATAGCTATATAAATCTTTCTTTTGGCTGATTTGATTTTTCACCACTAGTTGGTTCCTCCAATATTGTATTTCTACTGACTTTATCTTTGGTTGAAACAGGAGCTACATTTTAACTTTTCTTATACGATGAAATGTGTCAGTATTCTATTGGAGATAAGATGTCTGAAAATTAGATCATAATATGTCACTTTTGTGTGTGAACTTAACTTTTTGTTTGATCAGTTAATGAAAATTGTGCGTAATGAAGGTTGGTGCTTTGATGCCCGGAAATTAGAGCCATTGGTTATGGGAAAAGAAGTAACAATGACTACATGTATATATCCATTTTCATAGATACACATGCTCTTGTTGTGTGTATTCATTCATATAATTTTGTATGTATGTAGTATTATGTTCTGTTCTTGTTATATGTCTGCCCAATAGCATAAATTTATGTATTTTCTTGTTGAGACAAATTGTTGCTCTATGAGGATTATTCCTTACTTTGAGTAAATGCGAGGAGGATGCAATTATTTAGTCCTTGGTCTTATATTGATTCCTCATTACTGGTTAAATTTTCATACATGTCATGCTTATGGTTATTCTGCTACATTGATTTAGGCCATGGGCCAGGAGCACCTGGCTTTCTCTTTGATTTTCCTCTTCCAAACAATGTAATTCTCCGGAAGACCTTCAGTAGCCTACTGGCAAACTTTCTCTGGGAAGTGAAATTCACAGAGCCAATGCAAGCACTCACTTGCCCAAGTGGGTTTCTCTTCTTACTAAGTGATCTTCCTTCCAAACCATATGGTCTCAAGCTCTGTGTTTTGTCTAAAATTGGTTCTGTTTTCTTTGGAATATTCTGCCATTGAAGGCTCCTCTTCAAGGACATGAGTTCTTGTTCAAGATTCTGGATTCTGAAGCTTGTGGACTCGTAATCCTTTCTTGAGAACTCAGACTTCTGCATTGCAATATCTTTTTGTAGCAAGAAGCTCAAGGGTCTACTGCCTTCTTCTCCTCCATCAATAAATGGACTCTCCCCTAGATTCTGGCTTTTGGAGTTCGGACATCTTGAGCTTGAGAGGCTTCCGGAGAATTCTCCACAATGTGCATATCGAAATGAGTCTGAGCATTCTTTGAAAGCCTGGTGTGTGTTCAGTTGTTGAACAAAAAGTGCTTGGACGATCAAACGCAGTGGCATCAACTCATTCTGAACTGCTTCGATGCATGCCGCTTGTGATAGTTTCTGGCAGTTGAGGTATTTGCAGACCAATCCTTTCTCTTCCTGGGAGATATTTGGGTGTGCCTGAAGAAGAGAAAATTGCCAATTAGGAAATGGGTGACCTTAGAGCACGGATGAAACTTTGGTCAATCCAAATCAAGAACTGACCAATCCACAATGACTTCAAGTGGGTCTTCCCCCCCAAACACCCCCCCACTTAAACATTGATGCTATGTTTGGTTCATGGAATTTACAAAGGAAACTGAAATTTGAGGGATTTTACTTTCCCTTGTTTGGTTATGAAGGAAAACAGAGAAAAAAAATTATGAGGGAAAAGATGGGGTGGGGGAGTGAGGGGAGGGACCTAATTTTTCATATTATCCATTTCCCTTATACAAGGTAAGGAAAATGGGTAGAAAAAATGGGGACTTTTTTTTTTATTTTTTTGGGTTCGAGTTCCTAATTCTTTCTGAGAATGTGTTGGGTTAAGAATGTAACATCCAACTTGAGGTCAGGATGGATTGGTTCTTAGAATGGATAGACTGACCAACCTAGATCAAACTGGCCAATATAGATATAGTAATTTTATTTATGCATAAATCTCTGTGACCTTTTTTTTGGGTACAACATTTATGTGTTGACCTTCTTTATACTGTAACCCAGCCCACTCAAACTGAGTTTAGAAAACTGGGTTTGGCTGATTTTGGGCTGAATGTATTTCTTTGAAGCTTAGATTGGATGTTCTTCGGTTGACGGTCTGGACCCTTAATATGGCTTGTTAGATGTCAGACTGATGCTACTTGAACTGATTTAAATTTAGAGTTTGAGGTAAGGCTGAAGTATGTGAAAGCTTACCTGTAGGAAGTTGTTCATTGCCCTGTAGAGATGATCATGGCTCTGTCTGTTACATATTGGAACTACTTCGATGAGATCCATGAATCTTTTAGGCCCCACGTTTGGGTCAGGAGCTATTCGGGAAAGATACATGTCCCACAATTCTGCAACAAGAGCTTTGCTCGCAGGAGTATGGGTTGTCTCTGTGTTAGATGATATGTATGTTAAAAATATACTCTTCATCATAGCCAACTCCTCGCTGGTAGAGATGGAATCTGTTTCACCCCCTGGAAGGAGAAAATCTTCTACCTGTGCAAAGTGCAACAGAGATGCAATCTGATCCTGCAACTTAGCCTTACTGTCACTAGTCAAACCAACTTCAAGAGACCTAGAAAGCAGTGCTAAGTAAAACCCGACAGGTATTGATCTACTAGCCTTCTCTCCCATGGGCAGCAAATCCAGAATACCTTGTAGTGTAACTGAAACTTTGTTTGTGTCATCACTCCCCTCCTTCTCACCCGAGTTCTCCCAAAACTGGCGTGTCTTCTTTGAGAGTATCCATTTGTTTGCATAGAAAACAATGATGGGACTCACATATTTTTCTTTCATTCCTTGTCTTCTCAAGGAACCAATTATCCTTTTGAAGAATCCATATGGCAGAGCAATGAGATCTTTTATCCACAGATCCTGGCTCACAATCTCCTTAACCGTTTCGCAGCTCCAAGCTTGACTAGCCAAAGCCTCCAATGTAACTACTGGCTGCTGCCGTCTCCTCTCTGGGTCAAGAATTTCCATGCAAGCCATGAAGGCAAGAGACTCAATGCATCGGCTCACAATCAGCAGCTCTTCAGACAAGGGAAGCAAAGTTTGGCACTTTTGGAGAACTATGAGAGTATCATCCCAACTTTGCAAGACCACTTGGTTCAAATAGAGGTCAAACCGTGTACAGAGATTGCTGGAGCCATAATCTTCTGTCATTTCGAGAAACTCTGCAGCACATCGCAAGGCTGCCACATTAAAAGGGTCAATTAATGTGGACGAACCATAGCTGAATAGTGCGATCATCTCAAATGTTTCCGGACCTCCCGGAAAATCTTGTGGGAGCTCAAGCTCATTTGATTCATTTAAGCTTTTCTTGAAGTATCCACTCTTTGAGTATAGTGGGTACTGCAAAATGACAGAAATGAAACTAGAGGGTAAGCTTTTGAAAAAAGGGGGGAAAAAAAATGTAAGCTTTTGAATATTGGTTTTTTAAAGTTATTTTTTTGGTGAATTTGCTTCATGAAATTTTTAATCTGAACTTAGATTCCTACTTCATCTTACCTTGTGCAGGTTGAAGATTCTATTAGCAACTCGAACACGGACAGAAACTGGCAAACCGGTCTCCTGGCTCCTGAGACAATCCACACAAAAATCAGGTATATGAAAGAACCCTTAAACCATGCCAAGTAACATACATATAACCATTAACCAACCATCTTACCATGAAATAATCTTGATCTTGAGCAGGGCACCAACATTCGGTGAAGGGAAAGGGCTTGAGACCACTGAACTATCTTTTGGGCTTGCAACTTCCATTATTGAAGCTCATGAAAAGATACAAGTCCCTCAAAAGTGAAACTCCCACAAAGCAGTCACAGTTAATAATAGTGTTAACTGTCTTTAAGTACAGACATAAGCTTCTACTTTGATCTATCCCTCATTCTGCCATAAATGCTCGAAACCCATCTCGAGTATCGAAGTAAAAGTACGACCAGAGCTTCTAGAATTCAGAAAACCAGTAGAATGGAAAAGGGAATGAGAAGAGCAAAAAGAGGTGGTTTGATCAGTTTGTTCACACACACTCGTGCAGGTTTTTCTTTTTGGATTTCTAGTCAAAGTCAAATGCACACGAGTGAACTCAAAATCCTAATTTCAAGCCTTAGAAAACGTTCTCGAGTATTGGGAATGTTGAATTCTTGTGCCATTCCTCGACCTTGGACAGTAGAATATGGTAAGTTTTCCCCTCCCCCCTCATGTGATTCTTGTATGACAAGTTTTGAGTTTGTAAATGAACTAATGTAGCACATTGTTTAATTGTTCGAACGATCCTAACCGTCTGATCAGTCGTCTGGTTGTGCAACTTGATGTCTATTGATTGAATTGTGTCAACCAAACTCGTTTGATCCAAAGTCACATAAAAGAATCCTACCCATTTGCAGAGTCAACTGATCGGACGGCCTTTTTTTGGATATGATACAAGGATGCTTCTTGTAGAAGAGTTACAGGGGAGTCTGATTAGATCACTTGGAGAAGTGAAAAGTGTGCATGGGGAAAAAGAAAAGGGGAGGGGAACGAGAAATGAAAAACAATTGTAAAAAATATTATATTAAGATATAATAAAGGGAGAGATGAAGTGCAGGTGAAGGTTTGTGTATTTTGTAGCATATGCTAACACCCAAGACGGCACGTCTTCTGAAAAGTTGGGTGTTTTTGGTAGGAGGGTTTGCTTGCCAACTCCCAGCAAATCTCAATCCCCATAATTATTTAATCTTAAAAATAAAATAAAAAATCATTATATATAGTTATTATGTCTAATCCATGATGGTAACCAAATTTCTTATATTATGCATGGTGAATATTCACAGATTAGCAGGATTAATGGATTACAGCTTGAGATCCTTAGAGTTCAAGCAATACATACCTTTAAAGATATAGAAATCTATTTTTATTTTGAAGTAAAGAAAAGGGGAATTACATTATGTGGGCAGTGATTTTGGCATCCATTGAGTTCAGTAGCACTATTGCCATTTTGGTTGGCTTCTCTTCTCTAGTATTATCAATATGCTGCATAAAATGGCCATGGCTAGCAATGTGAAAGGTTGCATCTTATGAGAAGATATTATTGCCTCGGTTAAGTTTCAATCTTTTGTCGCCAATGGAATGTTAGCCTCTAGAAATACTCTTATTTATTATGTAAGTGATTTTGGGTTCAAGTTTACGAAGGGTATAAATTAGAGGTAGGTTCTATTGAATGTGGAAAAAGAAAAGGAAAAGGTTTCCAACATTTTGTTCTGTTAATAAATTGTGTTTTCTACTTAGTACTGCTATTAAATAAAGGGGGTGTTTCAGTTATAGGAGACAATGGTACCCAATTCAATGGCTAATATTATAATCAAGTTGATTGATGTGTATTGCTCCTTGAGCACAAAGTCTTATGCTCTATGTAATTACCCTCGTGTATCATTGAAGTAGGTGGCCGGTGTAAGAACTTTTTTATTTTTATTTTTTGGGAAAAAATTATAGAAATGAGCAATCAGTCGTAGTAACTCTATTTGAAATTGATCAGTGGCTCTCTTACCTGATGAAGCACATTTTAACTACGTCACAAACCTTATGATGTAAAACAATTGGTCTTGGTAGCTATGCCTTAGGAAATATAAGGTTTCAAATTTGACTCTCTCCAAGGGCTGGCCACCATTTTTTTTTTTTTTTCTATGCATTAAATTAATAAGGGATGGACAACTGCCTTACCTATATGGCTATATCCAAAAGATCCTGGATATTTCGTAGGCAAAAAAGGAAAAGTACATCACATTATTGGAACTCAAAGCGCACCACTACCCTCATTTACACCGTCATAGCTCACTAATGTCTCCCTAAAATTGGACTCTTACACAGTTACACTGGTCTCTAGGATACCCTGGCCAACTGAGATCTTTGTGGGATTGTTTTCCTCAATTTTTTGTTTTTTTTTTTGTCTTTTAGGTGGGTGATAACTGATAAGAATGTACGATTTACAATCCACCAACACATTGAGGAATCATCCTAATGCACGTGTTGATGCAATTTACATTAATACATTCTTATCAATCTTTATTTCATGCATTGGGGGGAAAATATGTATATATATATTCTCCTAATATCCTTCGTTGGGACTTGGGAGAAGCAAATAGTTTCTAAGAGCAATGGCTTCATTTAGGCACCGCAATATTATCTTCAAACTAAACCAATTGTATAATAGTAGGTTTACCATAATTATCTTTAATAATTAAACTTGTCACATCATTATATTTTTAATTAGGCCATCAAAGTTTAATTTAAATCATCTTCCATTAGGAGGATTCCGATGTATAAATCTTATTATATCCTCTTTGCAATCAACTCATATGACTATATATATTAAAGGGACAGTTGGATCTCTAAATTAGAAACATATATATATATATATAAAACGAGGAAACTCTTCAGGCAAACGTCGGATCCATATAAGACTCTATAACCCAAATGGACTAGGTAAGTCTAAGGCCTGTAAGAACCATAAAACTTTGTGTGGGTGACCTCAGCTGTTTAGCAAGAGCCAAACTTGGGACCTCCACTTCCTAAGGTGAGGAGGTCCCTTGCCAACTGAGCTACCCCTTGGAGTTAAATTAGAGATTTCCCATTAGGGATTAGTAATCAACGTCCATGATAATATTAGTCTTAAATTGATAAGAACAGATCTCATTGAATAAAATGAAATAAAAATACTAAGAAGGGATACTACAATTTATCTTAGAGCCTAGGGAATAGGGATGTAAGTGGGAATGGACCTGGGCCTTTTACCCCAAATTGTACCTAGGAAACGGCTATTGCAACCCTCATTCCTATAAGCCCACCCCCCATCCTTTAGGTTTTTAAGGTTTTATGCAAAATATAAAAAGTTTTTATGAAAACCGGCCGTAATGTCTACTAGAAAACATTATTTTGAACAACTTGTACCTAGGAAACGGCTATTGCAACCCCCCATTCCTATAAGCCCACCCTCCATCCTTTAGGTTTTTAAGGTTTTATGCAAAATATAAAAAGTTTTTATGAAAACCGGCCGTGATGTCTACTAGAAAACATTATTTTGAACAACTTTGCAGAAGAAAGTTTTTCCAAAATCTATCGTTTAAATATACCTTTTAACCATTTATATCCTTTATTTCATTTTTTGCCAAAAAGTCTACCTAAACGATAAATTTTGGAAAAACTTTCCTCTGCAAAGTTGTTCAAAATGATGTTTTCTAGTGGACATCACGGCCGGTTTTCATAAAAACTTTTTATATTTTGCATAAAACCTTAAAAACCTAAAAGATGGGGTGTGGGCTTATAGGAATGGGGGGTTGCAATAGCCATTCCCTTGTACCTAACGCAATCCGATCAGAGCTGAAATTAAAAATTTGGGTCCATTTGGAACAGTTAGTTTTCAGGACAAAAGTGTCGGTTCAATTCTTAAATTGAAATTGTGTTTTGGCTCAGTTTGATGCCCTAGAATTCCATTGCAGCCAGCTCTAAAAGTCTCAGAATTGGAATGTCAAATAAAAAGGCCATTACCTAGTGTCGGTCCCACAAAAGCAGGGCCATGGGAGGGGTGAGCTGGATCCGATCCCATACGGTCCTGTTCTCTTTCTAAATTTTTTTTTTTTTTTTTTTTTTTTTTCTAAGTAAAACATAATACAGGGAACCAAAAACCAAAAAAAGAAGAAAGAGAAGCATGCCACTAAAGCTTGCCACAGCCCCTGATGGCAAGCAAGCGATCAGAACTGAAGAAGGAAGATCATAAGTTGACACCAATAAAAATGGCACCTGTATCATGGATAAACAGAGACAGTTAAGAGTCGCTACTGCCGCAATAGTAAGGCTTTGCAAGCTGTGCTTCCAGTTACCTTCATATCTATGTGAAGCTGTCTCTATTTTTTTATTAATTAATTAATTAATTTTTGTGTGTGTTCTAAGATTTATGTGAAGTAGTGGCTGCAAGAGATAGATTCATAATACATGCATAAAAATCCTTCCCACAAATATTGGTCACATATCCAAATCAACTTCTTCCACCCAAGAGGCTGTGGTCTGCTGCTAGCGAAGATATCGCTTCAAGATTATAACAAATGTATGGTTGCGATTCTATATCTTAGCAAGTAATTCTGATGCTTTACAGAAAACACAAATTGCATTAAAAATTGTCACCTGAATTGCCTAAGTACTTTGGTTTAGCAGTGCATTCATGTATTAAAAATCCACCAGAGAAATCCAACTAGAGACCATGCTAATAGTGTGGAATTAATTCTTATTAGAATCCAATTACCCAAAATTACAAATGAACTAGATATCATCACTTCACTTCTAATACACTATCAATGCACATGAGAAATTTGAAATAAAACGAGGATGAGAGTAATGGCTTAGCTTTAGACATATTATGCATATCATTCATTTGAGACCTGATCAATCAATAGGATCAATCTCATTACTGTCAAGTTCAGAAAAGAACGAGTCCTTGAGAAGATCAGAGGCTGAAGGTCTTGCCCTTGGCTGGGCTATGCACTTCTCAATGAAGGCTTTCACTTCTGGATCTGTCACCTTGTCAATGGCTTGGGGCTTTACCCCAGTTGTCACCTTCTTGTATATCTTGGCAATATTGTCACACTCACTGTATGGTATTTCCATTGTCATCATCTCAAGCAAGCACATCCCAAATGAGTATATGTCCACCATCTCTGTGTAATCCTCATCGTAGAGCTCTGGCGCCATATACTCTGGTGTCCCTAGTATTGAATGTGCTGCGTGGCTCTTTCCAACTATTGCTGCCATTCCCAGATCACCAATTTTCACCTGAACAAATAAATCAGTATCATTTTTAAGTTCCCAATACTACAAAAGGTCCAAGAGACGGTATCACCTAAACTAGGAATCTGCAAGTGTACCAACTAAAATTCTGTTTGCTTTGATGGAAAATAGTTCATTAAAAAAATCCAGGGAAAGAAAATTTTTAAGCTTCATTTATAACTACAGATTCATCATTTTATTTTGCACCTAAACTTCATTTTTGTTCTTCGAAAAGCCTTTCATGAGAAGTATTCTCGACGAAGAAATGAGATCCGCAATTTGTCATTTCTGTCCTTTCACTTAAACTCCTCGACCAAAAGATCTAAATTGGACACATATATAACTTTGACCATGTTTTGGAAATTCAATAAACAACTTAGAGACCATGTTTTCAAAACTCTTTAAAAGAAAAAAATAAAAATGGGGCCATTAACAAGTTATCTTCAATCACTAGACCTTTGGATGCGCTTTTTAAAACATATTTTCTTTTTCTAAACAATTAAAAAAAATGCCTTAGTTAAAATGTGTTGGTGCCTGCAAATTTTTAAAAAGACAAAATCAAAACAAGGGGGAAGAAGTGAAATCATGAAGCCCAAAAAAAAAAAATTATAATAACAAAATTAAGAACAAGAAATAAAATCCTTCCACCGCACATCATTATTGTGATATGGGTATGAACAGTCTTAGGACCTACTGCTGCCATCACCTCCACTCTCACCAGCACCATCACAAACTCAACCAGATTATTATCATCATCATCATTTTTGGAACAGGTTTTGACTACCAAGCAGGTATTGTCTTTAGGAATTGCCGAAACAACTTCCCGTTCTTATGTTGAAACATATTATGAATAAAAAATGAAACAATAAACAGACAACATGGAACTAAAAAAAGAGAGAGGGGTGGGGGGCAGACAATTGTGTATAATTACAGAGATACAAAGAGAACTAGAAAATGCTAAGTGATAACTATTCTAAATGTGAGAGGATTCACAAAGGAAAAGAAATGTAGATACCTGGCCGATATTTCCATTGATAAAGATATTACTACAATTGAGGTCTCTGTGAATAATGCAAGGCTCGTGTGTATGTAGATACTCCAAACCTTCGAGTACCTGCTTCGACCATTTCTTCAAGGCATTAATGGATACATGGCGATGCTTCGTCCTATAATCTCTCAAATTCCCCGATGTGCACACCTCAGTGATGAAATTCAACGTGTCATTCTCGTCATCCTCCCAAACATTGTACAGAACAACGATGTTCTTGTTCTTCAATGTACTCAGTAGCTGAATCTCTGAGGAAAGCCGATCAATGACAATTGGATCTTCACTGAAATTCTTCAACCGAACTTGATTCCAAGCTACCTCTATACCTTCCTCCTGATCAAATGCCCGATAAACCTTCTTCACAGAACCAGAACCAAGCAGATCAGAATACCGGCCATAGCGTCCTGTTGGATCAACTTCCGCAAACAGTTCAGCATCACGATCATATAAATTGTGACTTGCAGACGGCATCTTCAAATATCAAAACAGACTTTCAAGAAAATCAAGACGATATATCCAGAGATCACCGCAAACAATTATTTCAGCAGGACAAACTTCTGACAGCTGATACAAGAAATTTAAATTTAATGAATCAGATCAAGAAGTCAAATAAAAAGGCCCAAATTGAAGCCTGATCATACTAAATTCAAAACTAGGGTTTCAACCATCTAATTTCCAATTTAATAACAAGGAAAAAACACACACACTCTTCTGATGCTGACACAACAAATTCAAATTAACAAACTTAAACCCAAAGATCACCACTATATCTCAAATTGAAGCTCCCATCATAACAATTTCAAATCTGGGGTTTCAGCTAACCAAGTTTCAATCGGATTGAAAAAAAAAAAACCAAAAAACCAAAAAAAAAAGAAAAAAAAAAAGGGCAAAATCCACAAGAAATTGTTGGCACACAAAGAAAAGCATGTCTCGTGGTGTTACAACAAACTCAAATTGATAGAGAAAGATCAACAAAGATGGCTTAACACAAAGGTCAGAGTTCATTTTCAACCTCGACTGAATATAGAGAACTACAAGAGAAACAGTCCAGAACATGGCTAAAACTGAAGGAGCACACTGAGTTGGAAACTATGATTCCAATTATTGAATAATCAATCTAATTAAAAAATGAATAATCTACAAGAAACATATGAGGAAGCTCAAATTGAAGCACTGATCACACCAAATTCCAGAACACGACAAACACTGACGAAAAGAAATAACAATAATAGGACAAACTGAAACGATCTAATCAGAAGGAAAGAATAAGAAAGACAGCTCAAATTGAAAGTCTGATCATACTGAATTCGAAACTAGGGTTTCGGCATTCAAATTATCAATCAAATGAAGAATAAAAAAAATGAAAAATCCACATGCAAGCAAACTTTCAGACCACAGGAAAAAAAATAATAATCACACAAGGAACTGAAATAATCGAAACAGAGCGAAAGAATGAGAAAGACGGCTCAAATTGAAGCTACGGTTTCTGCATTCAAATTATCAATCGATTGGAAACAAAAATCACATATACACAGAGAGAGATTACCTCGAGATTACAACGAAGACGAAGAATCTCTGAGAGACGAACCAGACAAAAGCATCGCAATCGAACCTCTTCGAATCAGAGAGATAGAGAGAGACGAAAGGTCCGTTCGAGGAGAGAGGAGAAAGATCTCTGCATGAGAAAGATTTGTCAGGAGCAACGAAACACGAAGCAAGGATGAGGAGAGGCGTACGGGGGTTGCTATTTATAGGCAACGTGGTTGGATTGGTTTAGATTTTAGCGTTCGAAGTCTAAAGAAGGTGACTTAAAAGTTGAGTTCATTAATTAAGGGTTGGCTTAAGAGTTGGATCAATTAAAGAAAATGATAATTCTTCATAAATATGTTCCTAATTTTTCTCAAACAATACTTGTCTGTACACCGGTCCAGGCTGTAGTGGAGCTCTTCCTAACATCCACTTATTTTGTGCCATATGTCATAAATAATTGAAAATATATAAATTCTCAAATATGAACGAATTGTTACCCAACTATGAAGACATATAATAATATACGAAAACGTGTTCCTAATTATATAAACATAGGAATACATATACATAAAATTAAAATTGAAAAAAAAAAAAAGGATTTTTGGTCAAAACACCTGAGTATAAGAGTAGTTTAACAATAGATCCTATAAAAGAAACTTATTAATAAAAACCCCTTTTACTACAATACGGATAAAAATACCCTCATTTTTCATTTTCATCAAATTTACATACCATATCATTATACTACTCTAATAAGTGAAGTTAGAAAATATATGAACATGAACTAGTTTGGTACGATGATTATCCGAATTTGATAATCATTTATTTGTATCCAAAAAGGAAAATGTATTTACTACATTTAGCATCTTTCTTTATTTATATGTAATATCTTCAAATATCATTAAAAAATATGTCTTCGAAATACTGATCCAAAAAAATCCTTCTAAATAGCACAGTTGGTTTTATTTTTACTAGGGCCAGGGTATAATAAACCAAAGCAGTCGCTTAGGGCCTTACGTTTTTGGTGAAAAAAAAGGTCCCCAATAAACATATACCTTATAGTAGGCTCAAGAGAAAAATAGATAATATCTGTGAGTAAGAGAGTTGATATTACAACCCCGAAACTTTTATTTTTTATTTTTTTAAGGTTTAAGTAAAGTATAAAAGTTTTTAATAAAATTGGTCATGTAATCCATTAAAAAACATTATTTTAAACAATTTTGTAGAAAAAAGTTTTTTTCAAAATAAGTCGTTTAAGTGGATTTTTTTATCATTTACCATATCTGTTTCAATTTTTGCCAAAAAGTTAACTTAAACCATATATTTTGGAAAAACGTTTTACTGCAAAATTGTTCAAAATGATGTTTTAAAAAGACTATGCAAGTACTTTTCATAAAAACCTTTTATATATTTCTAAAACTTTAAAAAATCAAAATTAGCAGGATGTACAAACAAAGTTATGAGGTTGCAATAATCGGATTCTATATAAGCAAATATTCAAAATTATATAGGCAAACAAAATTTGAGTTGATAAAAAAAATGTAAAAATTAAAAAATAAAAAAATCAAACTCAGGGCCGGCCCTGGTTTTTACGCCTCAAGAAATAAGAGGTCCCAAAGTCCAGCTTTGCTTTCTTAAGGAGGAGAAATAATAGTTGAAGTTCAACTCTCCCCATTTAGCTTATCAGCTATTAACTGAGTCTTTTTGGAGTATTTAACTCATGTAGAGTGGACAATAACCCTACATGTGTCCAAGGAGCAGTAGAACTTTGGATGGTTTACCTTTCATCCCATCCCCAAAAAAAATAAAATAAATAAATAAATAAAAATGCCCCTCTTACACGACAACTAAGCAGTGGAACTGCGACAAATTTTCATTAAAGTATGTCGTTGGAAAGAAACTAGACTTTTCAATCCTGAGGGCTCAGTAGAAACTACAAATTACCAAGTACAAAACAAAAGCAAGACATGAAGAAAGGAAAAGACGTGAAAAGTATCTCAAGCCGGCTCCTAGTACATTAACCATGCATGCCATGTGAAGCTTGTGATACCAAGGAGCTTGTGATACCATCATTGTCTAACAACCTTTCCAGTGCTCTAGATTATAAAGAAGCGATAAGTTGCCTGTACTTAAAGCCTAGTGACAACTAATATTGTACGTATCGATTGCAGACTGCATCTCGGCCTGAGTTCTTTCTTTTCCTATTGCACACCTATAAATAAATAAAAAACAGACTCGGAACATTGAACCATAGCAAATGAATGTCCATTGCTAGTAGGATTCATGCGACACCCGTGCTGTAAATAAATTAAACACTGAATCTCAGCATAATCCTTCAAAACCACTCATTCATGGTAGAAACGTGATGCATCCAAGCTAGTGGGTCGATCAAGATTTTCGCTGTAGCAGAGTGCCCTCAATTTCACGCAAGTTTTGACATCATTTCTGCAAACATCAGCCACAGCTAAGGTAAAATCTACTAGCTGTTTAATAGCCAAGTGCTGCAGCATATTACAGCTCTAAAGGTCAGATTCTAACTCACCTCTAAAGAAAAGAGATTGTGAGGATCATGTTTTCCTTAAAAGGGATTCCTATTCTTCTTCTGGGGAGAAGCAAAGCCAAAAGACCATCAAGTTCCCAGCTGGGGCTGAAGTGTTTCAAACTACTCCCTTAGAAAGAGATCATACATCTGCCCAAGTTGAATTGAGATTCAATCTAATAGAACGTATTTTAGAAACAATCACTAAATTCATCATGACTCAATAAGAACATGAAGGACCCAAGGCTTCAATGCAGGCCATGTGAAGACATGTGAGGTCACTCTTAGTTGAGTGGTTTCCAAGGGGTCTGAAACTATATATACATCAGCTGGATACAGAGATCAATATCACTGAATCAGTGGGAAGTTCCTTACCAGTTGATAGACCCAAAAAAACCAACCAAAACCTATTTCGAACCAACTTTAACAATGAGAGAAGGCAAGCTGCACTAAAATATGACACGAACAGAAAGCAATGGAAAAAAAAAATGATAACAAACAAGAACTCTCATGTCACCCTCTACAGTTTTCCTTTTGAAACATACTTCATACAAGAATCAATGATGATAAAGCCAGAGAAAACATATATCAAAAGGAATCATCCATCTCTTGATCAGCATGACCTGCAACAATTATCCTAAAGCATCCTGTCAAAAGACATTCTTCCTGCAAAATAGCTTGAGAAAATAAATCACCACTACATGTCACCTTGACTAGGTATTTAGGTTAATTCTATATAAACACACCATTGCAACCCAAAGCCTTCAAAAATCTTAGGACAACCAATAGTTAAAGGTAGAAAGGTGGATCCTGGTCTCGCAGCAACATCTAGCAATATATTTCCCCATTTTAATTGGGTCAAGTGACATATAACAAAATGGTTTCAAACAATGAGGCTTATCCGTTAAGGGTCTCCAGTGTCAGCAGAATGTGCAGTTATAACCCCATTGCAAGCCCAAAACGAATTGTGTAACCATACCTAGACATACTTCTTACTTAAATAAAATGGAGGAAAAAAAAGAGGAAGGGAGGAGAAGGGAGAGAGGGGGGGGAGGGTGTATGTGCAGGTAAAACTATCCACATTCAATTTATATCCAAGCTCATTGATCATTTTTTACATATAACTTGTTCATAAGAATTCTTTTAAAATTTACTTCTCTGCAATTACTAAAATAGATTCTAAGAGGAGATAAACACGCCAGCCAATAGCATTCATATTGAGGATTTCCTATAAACATTTTGGAGCCACCTCCACTGAAGTATCATAATCCATAATACCTAAGGGATATTTATCCGAACAATTAATAAGCCTTTTTCCAGTACCAGGGAATATAGGAAACTAGAAAATCTTACATTTACTTCTCCCCCAAACTTGACTGGGTCTTTTTGTTTTGTTTTGTTTTTTTTTTTTTTGTTGGATCAACAACTTGACTGGGTCTTTGGCCATAACTATTTTCTAACTATTATCCTGAGGATGGTGATATGAGAAATCCGTAAATAAAATAAAATAAAAATTGTGATATGAGAAATACAAGATCTTCACTGTGTAGCAGTCCTGAAGTTATTGACAATTGAAGCATGCATCTAATGTTCAAAGAAAGTTCTAAGAGTCATTGATTACATATTGATAGTCAATCAATTGTTGAGTGGGAAATCTCACTGGTGCGTAATGAATGTAAATATTTTACACTACGGACATTGGTACACTTGATAGAGCCTTAAAACATAAACCAATTTATCATGGAGAGGTGACATTTGATCATATTGGGTGGCTTCATGGAAAATATGGAATATGATGCAAATCACAAATACTGTATGAGTACAAGAATGGGACTCAGCCAATTTCTAAAACAAAGTTGCATGATATTAGTAGATGATAATGTTGGTAAGTATTCCAAAACATTTTGTTCATATAGCTAATTAAAGATCAGAATGTCACAGTTTTCTGTTTGTCGTACAAGATTTATCATTAGAGAATTAAGGGTAATGTAAAGTCCTTTAATTCATGTGGGACAAGAAGAAAATAAAGTGTGGAAACGATTGTTCATTCAATAGACTTTGGAAAGCTTAATGTAGACGGATACTACCGACCCAGGGAACTTGATGTAGACAGATTCTAAGCTTATACAAAGCCCATGCGGGACCACCAGTCAACTTGGTTTGGGTCATTAGATAGCACAGAGTTCAAATTTTATTTTATATTAATAATTTTCTTTCTTTTCTTTCTTCTTTTTTGGTGAGTTTATAGCCCATTGTTGTGTCTTTTTTTTAATAGTCATGTGACTAGCATGTGACCTTTTATATAGCTTGGAGGTTTGAGATTAAAAGATTATAAGAGTTCGAGGGCTAGGATCTTATGGTTATTGTAACTCTTAACATAAATATATCTTACGAGTCATTGTATTTCATCAAAAAATATCTTACGAGTCATTGTAATTATTTTTAATATTATTACAAAATTTCATATTTAAAAAGCATTCTTAGACCTTCTTATTGTTACTAAAATTCCTCACTCAGGAAAATTTTAATATTGATGTCTCTCACAAGCAATTCTTTTTTTTTTTTTTTTTAATGAGAAATGATATTGTATTAATCACAAAAGGAGAAATACAAGAAGGAAGAGATTTATTTCGAAGGACAAAACAAAAACCTCCTCAAGATCCCAACACCCTGTCCCCATCCCCATCCAACAAAAAGACTCTCACAAGCAATTCTTAATACACTGACACACAAAAGGCTTACTCCCAGGTTGTCTCCCCTTAGAGTAGAAAGTAGCTACAACAAAAAATAAAATAGAAGTAAATTTATATTATTTTCAGGTACCAAAACAAATCAACCTAATACCTACGTTCATCTTTCATATTCCACCCTCCTTGTTTCAGCCAAGAAGTTTCATTAACAGATTCTTGTCCTTTGCTCCTTAGAGTCAACACATCTAACAGCGTCCCTTTATCATATTTATATTTATATGTGGAACATGAAGCCAGTCATATAGTCCAAGATTCATCTCAAAAAACTAAAAACCATTTTTTACAACAAGTATAATCCTAAAACTCAATCATGGCCAATGCAAATGCAGCAAGGACAACCTCTTAATGACACAAGGAAAAACGGTAATAACAACTTTCCATGCAACAAGCACCAGACATTCCAATAAAATATTTGAAATCCTTTGTATTTTGCTTTATTTCTTACATTTACCAACATTACCAATATAGGATACAAAGGTTTCACTCCAGCAAGCTAAAATACAGTCAAAATAACATTGCTTGAAAGTTGAAAAATATGAAACTTTATAAAAAAAAATTATACACATTACCAAGGTGGGTTAGTACCCTCTCTAACAGAAGGTGACCTGGAAGCCACGCTCCCATCTCTACCAAACCTCGACATGCTCCGTACACTTTTTGGAGTACCTACCCCAGGGCTTGCACCCCGGTAACTGGCACGAAGAGTTTCATCAACAGAGCACGAAGACTTTGCAATTGCATTTCTCACAAACTTCTGAGCTGCAGGAGAGAGTGTCCTAACACTTGGACTAGCACTTCCCCCTCTGACTGGTGATGGCAACGGTGGCTTCTGAAACATCTTTGACCTCTCCCTCAGTTTCCGGGCAGCCTCCCTTGACAACGAGTGAGCCTTCAAATCTCTAGTAGGTGGACATGGGATCTTAAAATGGGGTCCATCACCACTACCACCGATGCCTATGGGCGTGTCCTCGGTCTCCAGTCTCAATGGTGTCCCTTCAATTTCTCCCCATGTGATAAAAGGTGATTCATCCACACCTGGAGCAGGAGATGGAGTTCTAACAAAGCTATACCCATTCTCCGTTTTCTTCCCTGATTCCACATAGAATGGATTCGGGGTCTTCCTCAAATCCTCCAAATCATACTTTTTCGTCTTATCCTCTCTATCCGATAACGATATAGCAACTGGAGTCGCACCTGCAACCGGGGTATAAAGAACCGCAACCGTATCTTCCTCTTTCGGCCTAGAATCCAACAATGCACCATGAAACCTTGTATTTGTGCGATTAATTTCCTTTGTCAAACCCTTAATCCTCACCGCCCTTTCCTCCTCTGTCAACGGGACTTCACCCTGATCAGACGGATGATACATCAACAAATTCTTCGCCGTATACTTCCACCCTTCCAACGTACTCAACGGCTGATCTGACGTCCCATACCCATCCGTAATCCTATCCATCTTCAAATCCTCAATCAATTTCACATCCTCCTTTTCCCCTTCCGTTAAAAACCCATACCTCTCCTTCCTCTTCCTATTCACCTTCTCCAATATCTTCGAAAAACTATCATTGTCCTCACTCGTATACCTCCTAAAAAACTCATCTAGCGACAACGACGTTTCGACGGCCTCATCATTGGATAATTCTCCACCACCACCCGTTACATCGTTATTCATAACACTAGGGGTTTTATCCAATTCAAAAGGAGTAAAATTTCTAACAAAAGTCGAACCAGGTGTACGAGATTCTCGCGTCTTACCTTCTGTATCGCAATTGGCCGCCTTCCGGGCGCGGCGCTCCATGATCTTCAACTGGGCATCTCGAATCTGAACCGGGTCGCCACTACGCACCGCTTCAAGCCAATCAAGGCGGTCCCGTAGCTTCGGAATGTCTGGGAAGAAGTCGCGTTCGATGATCTTTTCGATTGCCGCTACGTAGGAGTCCTCGTCGAGGACGTTGATTTGTTTTCTAGGGTTTTCCGATTGATTTTTCGAAGAAGAAGAAGAAGACGAAGAGGAATTGGGGTTTTGCAGGAGAGGAGTTGAAGAGAGAGAAGGGGAAGGAGAGGAGAGGTGGCGAGGTGAATGGCCTGGAGAGAAAAGCATGGTTACGTCTAGGGTTTGGTTGAATAGACTTCGATTTATTATGAGATTGCAGAGATGTTGAGGTTAGGGTTTCTGAAACTGTATGGAGAACGAGAAGGAGGAAATTTGGGGAACTAGGGTTGGGGTTTTGAGAAGGGGATGTGAAATTGTGAGGGAAGACTAGGATGGGAGAATCAGAGCGCGTGAGAGAGATTATGTAGGAAAGTAAGACCTACTCGGTTGACCTGATGATCTCTAGTCCAAGCCCAGCCCAACCCATTGGCCCACTAGTGTTTTGCAGGGATTTTTTATTTATTTATTTTTTTTATGCCCAAAGTGTTTTGCTAAGTTTTGGTGAGGAGAAAAGAAGAATGAGGGATTGACAAAAATAATACTCCATAATAATAATTGGAATCTCATTAATAAATTTTATGAAATAGAATTCAAACATGTTTTTAAGCAAGCAAATAGAGTTACGGACTTTGTAGGGAATATAAGTCATTCTCGGAATATTCCTTGTATTTGAGATATTGGATTTCTTAGCATTCTATGGAAGCGGAAGATAAACATGATGTAGTTTTCCCTCATGTACTAATTAATTTTTACTAATGAAATTTCTTCTTCTATCAAAATAATAATAATGATGATGATATGATGAGGGTAACATCCATCGGATAAAATGGGTTCGTTTAGTTAGATCAAAGTTTGATGGAGATGTGAGTTTTAGACATTTTTCCTTCAATTTGGCCCTCCTAGCAAAGCAATCTTGGAGGGTGGACACAAATTCTTTAGCTTTGTGGACACAAATATTCAAAGGGAAGTGTTTTTCTCGGTATTTTCCTCGTTGTGACATCTTTAATGCTCTATTACTGGAAGAAGAAAAAAGAAAGGGGGGGTGGTTATTAGGATCTGAAAGTGTCTGCTAGAGGAGTGTGACATTATCTAAATCAATATGGAGAGTGTTTTGAGGAATTATGTACAAATGTCACATTGCATGTTATGAAATACGGAGTACGTTTGATACTTAAAAGTTTTACCACTTACATACAGAAATGAGTTAAGGACCTTGTTTGGGTAAGCTTTTAAATTATTCAAAATCATTTTTGGGTGTATTTGGCAACCCAAATCATAATCAATTGTAAACCCAAGAAATGATTTTATTAAAAGTTGGCTCTCCCTAACTTTTTGTCAAAATCAAGACACTAGCCTATACATAGCATGAAGTTCAACCCTCCTGAAAGTCCCTTGATTAATTAAGGTAAATTAAATTTCTGGTTTTTCAACTAATTGAGCCTCAAATCAAAAAGCGTATTCTCTCTCTTACAAACTAAATGATTTCGCTAATTGAGAGCTTTCAATTTGAACTGAAACACTTTGTTTTCTGTTTCTGTTTTTTTTTTTTTTTTTTTTATTTTCTTGGTGTCATTGGGTAAAATCAAAATCCATGTGACTTGATGCATAATGGTCACAAGTTATTACTAAGTTAAGACAAACTTTCTTCACTTTCTGAGTCCTTGGGATCACAACAAACTAGCATGCTTCCTATGAGTTTAACTAGACAGTGGTGTTGGCCAATATCAAGTCAAAATAAGCGGGTGACAAAAACCAAAATTCTCTTTATTTATTTATTTATTTTTAACATTAAATTTGAGCCCTATTCTACACCCTCCAAATCCCCTTAGAGCATCACTAAGAGTGAGTTATATGGTATGATATTGCTGTATTAAAGCATTTAGCACAAGTTGGGATATTTCAATGGTGTGCTAAATATAACAATACCTCACCCTTGTGTTATATTTGGCACAAGTGTGAGCTATTGCTATATTTGTCATGTCAGTTTTTCCTTTCTTTCTCAACAAGCAAACACATCAGCAACTTCTTTTCCTCAATTTTTCTTCCAAAATTTTCTCAGTAACCAAACAGCCCATAAATAAATAAAATATTTTAAAAAATAATATTGAAATCTTATATATATATATAAAACCAAAAAACATACCATTTTTTTTGCTCATTCATTCCACTCAATTCCACTCAAGCATTTGATTAACGATATATTTCATTCACTATCTTTTACGAGACCTTAAATCTGTGGAAAGAATTGAAGTTGTGGCAAAAAATAATACATTACGGTTATTACATCATTAGAGCATATTGTGTTAAATTATACAATTTGACAATATAGCATGTGCTAAAATAACAATAATACATCTAATTTAACTCACAACTGGAGATGCTATTAAACCACTTGAGTCTATGTAAAAATATATCTCTAGTCGACATTGAATTCATTTAAATTAAGCAATGCAAATTCAAAGCTCATTTCATTTTGATATCGACCAGCTGAGTCAACCTTAAGCATGTCGATTAAGTGAGGTCATGAAAATTTCGTTTCACGAAGTTATCGAATCATCTGGATTCACATCTCACCACTCATAAAAGGGTCACACTAAGGAGGACATGCTCATCAGAAGGATCGCATCACAGCCTCAATGCCCTCAAAGAACAAAGGCGCACAGATTCTTTCCTGTTCTCCTCTACACCTAACGTTTCCCCACCTATTCCTCCCTCCTCCTTCTTCTTCACTGTTATGGATGAGACTGCGAAAGCTTGAGGCTTTCAACCACAGCTTCGGACCATGGTCTCGCAGGCACGAACGCCGAGACCAGTGTGATCTACGGCCGTGATTACGTTTCCGGCATCAGAATTCTGAAGACGGACGATTTACTGTGGAAATTGATGTACCTGATCAGAATAAAAGCTTGGCTTTTTAGTTTGAGCTCGGAGCATTTGTCCGATTATTCAGTTCTTCTTTCAAATACGAAGGTTTGGACCTCACGTGGTGACTATTCTAAGTGTATATATATATATGGTGACTATTCTAAGTATATATATATATATATGTATTTATTGTATTATTTAGTTGGATTTTTTTTTACCTAATTGGCATGCACCATGTTTGGTTGCCGAGAAAGCGGATGAAAAGAAATGAAATTATTGTTGTTTTATCTATTATGAGTAATTTTTCACCTTTTTTGTCGAATTTTTCTGGCCTAATTGGTGTGCCCCTTGTGCTGTATTTGATTGGATTTTTTTTTTTTTTTTGTTGGGGAGGGGGGGGGGGGGGGGGGGGTGTGGTTTTGTTGGGGTTTGATTGCCCTTTGCTTTGTAGCGTAGAAAATGGAGGAAAAGAAAGGAACTTTTATAATTTTGGTCTCTATTTTCCTTTTTGTTTTGGTTTCCCTGAATGTTAAACACTCACCTCAATTAAGCCTTGTAGTTGAAATTGGTTCAGCCTTTTTGTTATTCAAAATTATTTTGTTTTCTTGTAATTTCTCAGTAGCCAAACGGAGTGCTTATGGTAACATCACGACTTCATCATAGTCATGGGAAATTTTTATATGTTGTAGGCGATTGGTGGATAAAATTAGTGAATTTGATGGAATGTTAGTTCTATTTGTCATCTCCACGCTCCCTGTATTCAAAATCTGTGGGAATTTATTGTTGCAAGCTAAAGTCCTGAAATAACTTGAATTTACTTGCAAATTTGGTTCAGAACAACTCGTGGGTCATGATCATTTAAGTAAACATTAGAATGTTGTGTGTTGCAAAAATAAAGATTCAATACTAAGAGAAAAATGTCTTGAGTTGCAAAATTTTATTATATTTTTTTGGATAGTCGAACCCTGTTATGGTTGGTTGCTAAGGCATTTCTTCGTAGGATGGTTTGGTGCATTGGTGCAGGGATTGAGCCTGCAGGGATCACTTTGGAGTAGACATCTTGAATATTTGCATAAGTAGTGTTTTAATAAAAAAAATTAAAATGTTAGAAAAATTGGAAAAGATAAATAATGAATCTAAATCTTAGGTTTTTTGTGCAAAATGATGCTTTCACACTAATATAAACTTCTAAAGTGAGTACCAGGACTTGAGTTGAGCCATCAAAAGCTTGAGTTGTAAAGCTGCAATTCGAGATATCTCCCTTGAGCAATTTTATGAGGCAACAATCAAGGCGTTAGCCTTATAAATCTTGTAAAGCAATAATTAGATTTATTGGTCAAGGAATAATATTCAATTTTTCTTTGCATAAAATGGAGTCTCCTCCCTAAGAGGCTATGAATACAGTTGATCACATATGGCAATTGTACAATTCTACCGTTTCTTTATCTTTGTTGTCTAGAAAAACCTATTTCAATTGCTATAGGTCTATGGCGTGTATCCTACTTTGCCATTATACTTTCAAAAGCATTATTTGTTCTTAGTCCAAAAATTTAGAAGACTTTTCCTACCATTGTGTTATGTTCCCTCTTTGGTCTACCATATGTCCTTATTAAGTATTTTAAGTTATTTTCTTGGAAATGATACCAATAGTTGGCATTACCTTGAATTCATGGACTTGAAAACTTATGAAGACTTGATGGATGTGATGTTTTAGATGTTAATTCCTAATTCTATTTATCCCAATGTTGACCGAATATCAGGATACTGAGTACGTCCTTGTTTTCCTAATATATTATGCAATTTTCGAGGCATCTGCAGGTTTGAACAACCAGCAACATGGGGCACTTGTGCAAGTCTAAGGTAATTCCAGCATCAATCATTTGCATCTTCAACTTCAGTTGAATGTGAGATGCTAGCGCCCAGAGATGAGCTGAATCTATCCTATAACCAGTGCTCCAAGTTCACCACATTCACATAATCACATGGTTACTTCAACGGAAAGTGTACCAGATGAAGTTGCTTCTGATAAATTGCAGAAGATACAGAGCCCTGTTTCTGGTGTCCTTGCATCACAATCTGATCAAGAAGGAAGCACCCCCTCTATTATACCTGATAAGGCGTCAGAAGTTGGATTTAATTGGCGAAAATATGGGCAGAAAAATGTCAGAGGAAATTTATTCATACGGAGCTATTACAGATGTACACATCCTAGTTGCCAAGTGAAAAAGCAAGTGGAACGCTCTCTTAATGGGCAGATTACAGATACTCTTTACTTTGGTAAGCATGATCACCCAAAACCTCAGCCTGGCCCCCCGATAGCTGTTGGTTTTGTCCTGTCCATCCAGGAAGAACGATCAAACGCACCTTCTGTGGCTGGTGCAGAAGGTAAGAAAGATATTTCATTGATGACTTCCTCTTTTTTCTTTTTTTTTTTTTCTTACCGAGTCATTAAATTGCATGATTTATTTGGTGACCTCATATTTTGAAGAGAAATCATCCAATGCGCATGGCCAGACATCTCATCATGTTAAACCAATGCATGTGCCACCTCCTTCTAGTGTTGCAGCTAGTGCTGATGATGTGGAAGGCACACTGTCACAATCGAGTAGGATAAGAGATGAGGTCGATAAGGATGAACATTCAGACTCAAAGCGACAGTACGTTAGACAACAAGTTATTTAAATTTTTCTGTTTGCAGGTACTCCAGGGGCTAATCTCCATTCAACTGTCCAAAAAAATGAAACAGGAAGAAAAACATATGTGATGTTGATGCGACTCCAGTGGATAAGCCAACTGGTGAAACACGCCTCGTTGTTCAGACTTTAAGTGAGGTGGACATAGTGAATGATGGGTATCGCTGGCGCAAATATGGGCAGAAATTTGTGAAAGGGAATCAAAATCCAAGGTATATATTAATTTTCACATGCATGACAGATTTTTCCTTTTGGTCTGTATCTGCATTGCATCTCTGGTCATTGGTAACGAATTGTTTGAAGATGTGAGAACTGAGAAGCATTTTGCTCATATTTAACTAGTCTTGAATCATTCCTTGTTTGGGAATGGAAGGGTGCAAAACTTGGACTTCTAATGACAGGCAGCCTTAAACTGGATTTATATTTTCAGTAATTCAGAGCATGTTGTGAATTTTGATGGCATCTGCGTATTTGGGTGCATTTGGCTTTTTGAGCATGTTATGATTACTGAGTTTGATTACTCCCCTACTCTTATTAGAACATGATCTTGTGGTAAATTTTGTAGTAGGAGTATCTTCACTGGACAAAGGGTTATTTTTTAGGCAATTTCAAATTTGAAAAATTACCCCAACCAAACCCTCTCTCTCCCTTTGTGTGCACACGTGTAGTTTTGCCATGTTGGGGAAAGAGAAGAAGTGGGGGAAAGAGAGGGGGGGGGGGGGGGGGGGCTTGCGTGTTTGCGTGAACGTTGTTAGAAAATAAGCTATTAATACATTCTGTAAATATATAGACGTGAACTTATCAGTTTTGGTCATTGTGATTTAAAGGAAAATATCACCACATTGCAACAACTCAATTTATGTAGTCGCAACTCTAAATTATTTGGAACAATGTGGAATTCTCTCCTCTCTTTTTTAAATCCACTGACAGCGAGTGATGCATGTGATTCTGTTCTATTATCTTGGAAATTTATAACTTTCCTGCAGAAATCAGGGCATATTAGCTAAGAAACTGTTGTGTATTAGTTACATACTTACTCTAGTTCTCTCGCGTGTTATCTAGGAGCTACTACAGGTGTTCCAATGCTGGATGTCCTGTTAAGAAACATGTGGAGAGGGCATCTGATAATCCAAAAGTTGTTATAACCACATATGAGGGACAGCATGATCATGATATGCCTCCTGCAAGGACTGTTACCCATAACACAGCAGGACCCAATACTAATGCAACTGCACTGAATGGCGAGTCGAGGACAAAATTAGATGAAAGTGGTACTGATGGTCCTGGGATGGCTGCTTATAATATTACAGTTCCTGACAGTAAATCAAGTGAGCAACTGAATGGTGAGTCGATAAGTAAAACAGAAGAAAATGATACTGTTGGCAGTGATATGGCCGGCCATTCTAGTTTGGATCCTGAGAGTAAATCAAGTGAGCAAGTGGATGGCAAGTCAAGAAACAAACTAGAAGAAAGTGAAACTGTTGGCCGTGATTCAGAAACTGTTGGCTGTGATTCAGCCGTCCCCACTAGTTTGGGTTCAGAGAGTACATCAAAGGAGCAACCGGAAGGTGTGCTAAAATCTAAATTAGAAGAAAGTGATTCCGCTGCACGTGGTACGGTCGTCCATGATAGTTTGGGTCTAGAGAATAAGCCAAACGAGCAACAAAAACCGAATGCAGAACCTGTCCAAAGCTAAATTCATATTCGAGGTGCCAGTTGCCATAAGTTATTCTAGCTGTGAAATGGTGGTGTAAGTTGACATAGGTCACGTAGGTAGTGTTTTTATCTTTTTAATCTTTTTTTATTGTCTTGGGGAATAGAGGGAGAACATTATAAAGGGAAGCATTCCCTTTGAAATCCACTTATAAATAATGTCTTTAGTGGGTAACAGAAGATGGGAAGCCACCAGGTATGTTAAAACCATTCTGATTAATCAAAGTAGATAACAGATGTAGATGTTCTCAGTAGTGTTTAATATCTGATGGCTGTTCAAGCTGAGACTCTTATGATAATCGCATTCTTGCAGTCTGTCTTTAAATCATGTCCATGCAATGTACCTTGCTTTTCAATTCATCGACGGACCATTGTAAGCCAAGAAGGTCGTTAAGAAAATAAGAAACTAAATAGTTCAAAATTTTCAATTATCGAAGATAGTTCCAATCTGTAGACCATAACGATGGAAGCTGTTCTCAGCAAATATTTATCTGCTTTTTCTAGCAGTTCATCATTGTAATCCTGAGATCAAAGCATCATAAATTATATTGGTTCATGGGGTCAGGATGCCGTTCATATCAAATGATAAAGCTCCATGCTTTCGGATTCTGAGTAGCAAGTTTTCACTTGGGTTAATTTACCCACTTCGGCTTAGAACTAGTGTGGTATGGGACAGCTGATTTGAGTTCAAACTAAGAAGAGGATGCCAAAAAAGTACCTTGATTGCGTAATTTTTTTAGATCATGACTGAAAAGTTTCTGGCATTTATAATCAACGAAAATCGTTGATGAACATAACTTCAAATCAGTTCTCCAAATCAGCTGAACAGACTCTGAAAGGTTGGATCGGTTAAAAATGGTCTTAGCGAAAATAACTAATTAGGAATTAATAAAAGAGTACACAATGTAACAGCTGAAGGCACCTCATTCTTGTAAACTATTAGCAGCCTACAGAGGAAAAACCAGAAAAAATTACAGCATCTACCTCAGCTTGCTGCCCACATTCTTAGGAGACAAATATATAATAAAAAAAAAGGCATCCATTGATGCCCATTTCTCACTTCCATGCACAGGAAGCAACCAAAGCTCTATTCATCCAACCAAGATAGAGAGCTCCATCTATCTCTTCAAGCCTATATTTATCACTGTATTTCTCCAGCAATGATTTAATGGTGGCATTCACAAAGGAGCTTAATGGGTATGGAGTAAACCCTGCCATTGTGAAGCGAGACCTCCACTTCCCAAGAAGTTCATGCCTTTCCACCCTTTCGGCCCCTTCACATGCTATAATGTTAACAACATCCCGTGCAAGGCAATGCTGCTCCACATTGATCCGCTCCTTATGTTCCCTTGGAAGAGTAACATCGATTGACTCAAACATAGCTGTATAATAGTTCAGCGTCTCAAGGAACCGTGGGAAGAATGCAGCAGTATTTGTGTTAGATTCTTGCTCAACAAGGGTCACTACCTTCGGAGACAGACTCTTAACCAATCTCAAAATCTGGTCGCGATGATTTTGAGTGCTCACACTCTCATCAGGCATGTGGTGTAGCATGAATGCGAAATTCACAGCCAGTGCCTCCCCTGGTCGAACGCCAAGATTCTCGAGCTGAACCTCACAACCAGACATGGCTGCAGAATGGAACTCAAATGGCACCTTGAATGTCTTGGCAAGCCTACATAGCCTCTTTCCCACAATGTCTAGTCCTCCACCACGGGCATAAGCCGACGTGGAATCATCGATACCCGTTATACGAATGTGAGGCGGCCCACCAGGCCGAGCTCCAAAAGCCTGGATTAGAGTGATCCACTGACTCCCCTGAGCAATTTGGAAATCGATGATGTGAACTTGGTTTTCATCCTTCATGGCTTCTGCAATGGCACCATTTGCAGACATGTATCCAAACTTGAAGTAGGGGCAAACCTCATAAAGAATGTGCATGTAAGAGAGGAGCTCTGCGCTTGCTGGTTCTTTGCATCTCAAAGCCTTGCAAATGGAACTCCCTGAGGAAGCCAGCCGTGCAACAAGTCCTTCTAACATATATGCGCCTAACCTTTGGATTGGTTCACCAGAAACTGACACCATTTTCCGTAATTCAGCCATCAACCATTGCGCCCTCAATTGATCATCATCCGACACTGCTTTTGCACAGGCAATGAGAAACTGTTTCAGGTCCCCTCTGGGGATTATCTCCATCATTTGTTTCCAGCTGTCTATTTCGGGTGAGGCCTCAAAGGTACTACCGTCACTCTCGAGAATATCAGGAATCTGGTCCCAGCATTACAGATTCCAACTCTCTCAGCTTATGCCTCAGATCATTCAAATCCTCAGTTATGCAGGAAACACTCATCGGAGAGCCATAGGTATTGTCGGGGGAATGGTGTAGGTCAGGTGGGTACGATGATTCTTGCTGTGACAATGGGCTTCCATTGGGTGAGAAACTAACTGTTGATGGGGAGTCGTAAACTTTGTAACTGCCAGTTCCGGAGGATGACTCCAGGGTGCAGTATTTTCGTCCACGAGAAGTCTGAATGGAGAAATGGGTTCCTTGGTTGCTGTCATCGTAACATAGCTGGTGATCTAAAGTTTGAAACTGAGGTAAACAAAAGGTCTCAACCCCTTGCACTGGCTGATAGTATAATCTCTTTGACATACCTGAACTTCTGTACTGCCGGGATGCTTGCATCGAAGAATAACCTACTGAATGAGTCCGCACGGTCCCTCAAAATTAGCTAGGGTAATCCCAGTCCCTCAAAATTGGCTAGAATGACCTACTATATGTCAAAATATGACATGCTATTTATGTTTTTGGTATTTATGGAAGTAGCACATTAAGACTGGATTGTCCTTGATAAACAGCTAATAATCTGCTTGACAACAACAGACCTTGTTTATACTGAAATTGACCAATCTGTCATCAATTTTCTAACTTTAGAGACAAGTTCTGTGATGCAGAAACGATATCTGCTACAGAACCAACATTAGCTGCACATAAGAGTAACAAGATCAGTGCAATTACAACAAAAAGGTGAGAAAGAATGAAAACCTTACATAGGAAATTTGGTAAACAGCATTTTGTAGTTGGGCATATAATGAAATTTTCATACTCCTTGCCTGAACTGCCGTTGTCATTGAGTGCAGACAAGGAAGAGGTGTTGAATAAGATGGTAGGTGGCTTATTACTGTTTTTGGTAGTAATATAGAAATAATTTAAATTTAAAAACCATCATCAGATCACTTCAATGAAAATCTGCATCATCCTGCTAACATTAAGTCTGCAAATTATCTTCCTTTCTCCTTCTAAGTAGTTGCCTTACGTCAAATTACAAGCCAATTTTCAAGAAAAAATCAAAAAGCAAAAATCAAGTAGGTCTAGAAGTAGATTAAATTATTGGAAAATAGAAAAAATACTTCACAAGCCAGAGATGTGATTTGGCTAAAGTAACCTTATAAAAATACTATTGCGGTAGCCGGAGGCAGAAAAACGCTGCCTCGGTCCAGAAGGAAGAGAACAAAAACTCACCAAAACATCTCAAGACACCCCCCAATAACTCAGACAACTAAACCAACAAGCAGGCATAAAAGAAAGAGAAAAAAACAGAGTAAAACAGAGGAGACGAGAAGATGCACCTTACAGCCAAGCTAAAAAAGGGATGGTTCTACTCACAGAGGAAATAGGAGTAGGTTCAATACTAAAATTCTGGTACAAGTCTGGGGACACTCCACAGGAGGTTCCTAGAAATAATCTATGACTTAAAAATTAGAAGGTTTATTGCTTTCATCTTCTTCTTTAGCTTTTAGTCCACATATGCGGCTTCCATTTTCTTTCTGCGGTGAAAATTATTAGAAGTCCCAAATGAAAGGGAAAAAAACAAAAAAAGGACACCGGAAATTCCCCCCCACAAAAAAAAAAAAAAAAAAAACCAAACAAACAAACAAACTTAGGAGATCTCCTACAAGAATCCTAATCACAAGCTGTCATTCAAGCAATTTCAAAACAAAACCATGAAATCTACAGCTCCAATTCAAATCTATTCAAAAGTGGCTTCCAACTCCATTATGTTTTAAGATTTATGACAGCATTCTTACATACAATAAACAACTTGAAAGAGCATGTAATGTAACATAATTGGGTAATTCTAATTAGTACCCCATGCATTTTCAAAAAGCAGATGAACACACACACACACACACACACACACACACACACATAAACCCAGATGCAAAAATTACTTAAATGAACCACAATCCACCCATCAGATTATCAGCCACCTATTCATAAATGGAAATAACTCAAGTTTTATTTTTTCTTTAAAAAAAAAATAAAAATTAGTGGATATCCCATTAATCCCAGTCCTATAAGACACTCCGCAAACACCCAAAACCCATAAAAGATTGTACAATCAACAAACACATAAGTAAGCTTCTAAACCATTCATTTCAAGAAATGAACTTCAAATCCAATCACACAAACACGCACAAAAGACACCAACATTCCGAAATCCAAATGAGAGCCATTACACAGGCAGAACTTAACCTACAACTTCGTATCACCAACAGGCAGTCTGAAAACAGAACAAAAAATACCCAATAAAAAGAGAAAAAGATCCAACCTTTCAGTGATATAACACCAACCCACTTTCAGAAATGGTGAATTATCCATGAAAATTGAACTCAGAGCTCAATATTTGCCACAATAAACACTGAACCGAGACCAAAATCTCGCATAACCACCTCTTCATTATAGGAGAAAAAACAGAGAATCTCAAGGGGGAAAGAAGACAGGTATTGCAAACAATAATAGCACATGAATTACAGCATGTAAATGAGAAGTTTCAGTTTCAGAACTAAAGTAGTTGTTAATTTGACAAACCCACCTTGTTTGAGGAATCTCAAGTTTCATATCTCACTCCAGAAGAAAATTTGAGAGAGAGAGAAGAGAGCAGAGTCCTCTGTCAGAGAAACAACACCTGTTTATTATAGGGAAATTATGTGTAAAATTAAATAAAGCAGAGGATTAGTAAATGCCTTGAAACTCCTTTAGAACCACAGCATTACCACTGAGAATATTTGTCATTATGTTAAGTGACTAAAGTACCCTTATTAACAACAAATGCATCATTAACTAACTAGTACCATGGTCCACCCTTTGTACATTAATTATTGTACCATAATCCTTTCCATTATGAGCTAATGCACATGCAAACTCAATAAAATATAATATATAATACTTTTTTTTTTTTTTTTTTGGGAAATTTTTGGTGTCAAAGTGACAAACGACCCCAACCCCACATCACCTCTATTTTTAATTTTTTTTAATATGGACTCAAGTTTTGATCCCTTTTCTTTCTATTATGGGAAAAAGGGAGCATTTTAAATTATATTAGCACAACTAAAATGTTATATGGATGCGTATTTGGTCAAATGAATTTTACATGGTACATCAATTATTGTCCTAGGGCATTTTTATTAGTAGCATGCATGTGAATTGAGTAGAGAAGATGAGTTGGCTTTAGATTCCCTACAACCCTCCATGGTCCATATGCAGCCATACACACGTATAGGTAATTGGTCCTACATTTTTCATATATATATATATATATATATGGAGAGAGAGGAGAAAAAATATATGGTCAATATATCTATAACAATAGCATGACATCCCTATGACTGTTGCTTCAAATTAGTTGAGCTCTTGAAAACACCCAAGGCTTGGCTACATTAAAATCATCCCCTATTGGCCGCCCACCTCCAAATTCAAAATCATTCTTTTTTCTTTTTATTAATTAATTAAGAGTTTACCCAAAATAAAAATTTTGTAATTGTCTTTCATCCCATTAAATAAGAAAAATGAGCTCCTGTGTTTTAGTTTATTGGGTGTGAGAAGATCTAGCCTCACAATGTTGAAGAAGACTTGGACCATTTTGGTCAGAGATGGGAGGCTTTTATGGTCATTGTTGGTACATTTTGCTCTCTCCCTTTCCCTCTTCCTCTCCTCTCCCCACACTAGGTTTTTTTGGTCAAGACTCAAGAGGTAAAGAGGAGGTTTCCATTTTATCTTTATTCTTTTATTTTGGATGGAAAAGTTAAAATTCATTCCTTAAGTTTCAAGTTTGGCCTCTACTTACATGTACATAGGCAGAAGATACATGAGAAGGGAGGGGCAATATTGAGGTTCTGGATGAAAGTGGAGGGGTGGGTCGAGAAAAAGATGGGGTCCATGTTAGACAATGACCCACACGGTTGAGCAAAGGAGTGAGATGAGCTTACCTATGTGTTTAAAGGGTTCTAATGACGTGGGAAGTAGTGCCTTCCACTTCATCTAACATGCCCCCCTTTTCCCTCCTACTTTCATCCCCCTTGGAAATGCTCTTTCAATTTCTTCACACTATTATATTAATGTCCTTTTCCCCCCTCCTAGACTAACATGCCCTTCCACATTTGCCTTTGTCTTTATTTCCCCCCTCTTTTTTCTTTTGCTATTTTGGAGAATTTAAAATTGGGAGAAATAAATAAAAAGATTGCTTAATTTAGAACGTATTTTACATCTTACTTGCTTCAAAAAAACTAGGAGATTCTCTCGACTGGAAAGGATTCTAGAGAATCTTGACAGTAACATACTTTCGTAAGATTGAACAATCTCGATATCTTTGTATATATCGGTTATTTTTAAAAAATAAAAATAAAAAACATATTAGTGTATATACATGGGGGCAAAGATTTTAGAAATGAGTAGTGCCATAAGTATTCCACTTCTTCACACGTGCATATTGTAAATTTTAATGCACTCATAATATGGAATCAGACAAGATAAAACAATTTTAATAGTGTCACTTTCGGGATTTTCGATGAAGTTGAGAATTGAGAATTTGAGACCATTCCATTTGTCATGTTGGTCGGGCTTGCTCATGAGCCCTATAGACGCAATACAAAGTATTTGAATGTTTTTAGCCGGAGAACAAAAAAATGAAAGTGGGGTTACCGATTTTACCCCTTAGAACAAAAATAGAAATTTGAATTCCTTTTTAAAAGTAAGAAAGGTTATTTTTGGTAACTTGGGAGTTGAAGTATAAAGTATGAACATCCCTTCTCGAAGGTGATGAGTATGCGTTACTTGCACCCTTCCCTTGGGATTTTAATATTCCTTGGATGTAATCATGCGGTAATTCCCATTAATATATGGTTTTTGGAATCAATGTTACAAAGAAGGAAGGGAATCTTGTTGCTTCTTTGTCTCCTCTAAGATAGACTATCTCATGGCCCACCTTCTTATCTTCAAGTAACCCTTTCTCGATGCCCTCCATGGCTGTTTTCTCTAATAAGTAGGGTTACTAATTTGAGAGAGAGAGACAGACAAATAGACAGACAAAAAGATAAAAAAAAGAAAGAGAAAGAGAAAGTGAGATTGTAGGTTATAGGTTATAGGTTCAAGTTAATGTGGCTTGTAGCTTGAGTTAAAACGACATTTTATCTCGTACCTAAAATAATGCATATTTCAAAGAATTTAGAAACTTCTAATTAATTGGAAGAAATATGTGTGAAGGCTATGGTCAACCTTATTGCAACACTTCAGTGATTCTAATGGCTGGTTGGGTGGTAATGAATGTGGTGGCGACGTTAAAGTACAGTGATAGTAACAGCGACAGTAAGACATTAACTGTGACAAATTAAATTTTGATGATAAAGTAGTTTGAAATTTGTCTAGTATGATTCTCCCATCAAGCCATTTTTACTTGGTGGAATTGAACATGAGTTGCCGGCTTTACAGTGGCACAACTACAAATTACCATCATGCAAAGACAAAAGTAAGTTTTTATTATGCCAAGACAAAAGTGGTGTTCTCGCATCGAGATTAGAAATGAGTTCAAGGTGCCCTCATCTCTCTTACCTAGAACTATTCTATATATGGATAATACTACTTTGTCCTCCACTTTGTCCTATTTAGTGTATTTAGGATGGTAAAGTTGTGGGATCCACTGATAGAGTTAAACCCTAAAAATTGAAATCCTCCTAAATGCACTAAATAGGGCAAAGTGTGGGGCAAGGTAACATTACCACATGCCTCATGTCATTCGGGTAATTCAACCAATGCCTCTTCCATATTTATCATGTAGCTTGAGTTTGTTTTACTTGGGTAAATTAAACTTAAAAATATGTTAAAATGTTAAAAGTTCACATGTTGAAATTTTTTTTTTATTTTTTATTGGTAGAAAATTGAGAATCTTAGAACCCGTTTGGATAAGTTTTTATATTTTATATTTTACTTTCAAAAGTGAAAAAAAAAAATGAGTGTAAAAAATTTTAAATGTTACTTTTAAAAGTAGAGAAAGCAAGAAAGTAACTATTAAAATTTTGTACTATAAAAAATTATCAAAAAATTTCATTTCTTTTACTATTAAAAGTAAAAAACATGAAAGTAAAAGTTTATCCAAATGGACCGTTACGTAAACATTGTTAGTTAGACATTGATACGTGAAAAGTACCATCATGTTTTGATCAACTCATGTGACAAATTACAACACATGTCACTACAAAGTTTATAATTAAGTGGGAATCTTGAGGACCTCTCTATTCAATGATCTAATGATGAAACACTCGTCATACAATTCATATAAGAAAAATGCTACTTCTAGTAACTCTTTATATCAACTAAAATGTCAAATTCAAGTAAGCAACACGTCATAATTCAAGCGAATTAATAAAAATAATTGATACACATAACCCTACTCATGTAATATCCTCATTCCTCAAACAGAACTTTTCAATACAATGATAAAGGTACCCTCACTAATGACTTTTTATGATTAGAAAAAGATGCATAAACCATGCGTTCCATGTATCAGGTAGCCTCCTCCTCATCCCAAGGACCCACGTATAAAATACACATATGAACCCACCAATAGCTAGAAGAATAATGCAGCACTAAATCCAACTCCCATGTCCTCAAAAGTTTTACGAAGTTCTAGGAAGCTAGCATATGACAAAACTAAAGCCATGATTAACACTTGACTTTCTCATGCATTTTTCCCTCTCTTCACGCCGACCATGTCTTGTGAGATATGGACTCCCTTCATTTTAAATTTCCCATGGCCACCACCAGTCCACCATGGCCTTTGCTCCTACAGTTCCTTGTCTTCCATCTTCGGTCTTCCCACAAAGCAAAATAGCTTTCCAAACTGCATTATGGGTCCAACTATAGCTACCATTCTCTCTTTTGCATTTTGGGTCTAATGCGCTCATGTGGGTCCTTGGTTTTCTTTCTATTTTTTTCTTGCTTGCGTGTCGACTGATCGACGGCCGCGTTGAATACTTCACTTCAATCCTTTGGCTCTTCGTTCATTAGCGGCGTGTCACGCGTGATTTGAGACGTGTAATGTGGTATGAAATTCAATTTACTTTCGTTTACACGATTTAATTAATACTTACTATGTAATATGCATCGTTTAGGGAAGACTTTCGCAAAGAGCCCATGGTTTCAGGGGAATTTTAAGCGCTAAAGTCGCTTTTCATAAAAGTCCTAAGAAGAAGATGATAGAATAGAAACGGTCATTTTCTTCTGAATAAAAAGAAGAGATGAGAACCACGTACGCCATTGTTTAAGGATTTTACTTAGTCTCTTTGTATTTATAGCATTACTCTATAAATAGGGAGATCGAGAGCAACATAATTAACTAAAGTAGGGTTTATAATAGCATTTAACCGTGCTAATCCATCAATTAAATTTTTGATCAAAAGTTTGTGACGCGGTCATCGTTGATCATATAGTTTTGGTATAGAAGATAAAATAAATATGCAAACCCTAGAATCATATAAAGTGGCAGTAATCCCAAACTTGATTTCAAATCAGACATGACAACCATGCTTGGGCCTAGAATGCCCCCATGGGCCCTAATCTCCTCGTATCATATTTTGTTAAACCGATCATTATGCTTGGCTAGCTTTTCTTCTTCCTTAGACATAATCATATTAACATAGTCCCTTCCATCATAAGTGGATCGAAAAAATACGTCATCACCTTCATCACCTTCGACATCTTTCGAGGAACTTCGTAGTAAATTAGGAATCCATCTCAATTGCGGAAGTCATTGTAGGTCCATTTCAGTCTTTATCATCAAATAGTATGCTTAATTAATCTCGTATTGATAGACGAATTATGCAAACTAAATAGGAATGTACTTGGGTGACGAGGGCCTCTTCGATTACTACCACCGTATAGTAGTACCACATTAGCCACAAAAATTAAAAACTCGACAAAATTACATAATGAGCTAGGGTTTGGCTTTTTTTTTTTTTTTTTTTTTTTTGGGCATTTACTTGCCAGCTATTGAAATCTAACAACTCACGGACACCATTTTATTAACTTGACTAGTGGCACCATGTCAATTTGATGACGTAGTACTAGGGCTTTTCAAGGTGGGGGTGGGGGTGCTCTAAAGGAGACAATGCTGACCCCAAATTAAATACAAAGTAAACATTGTCAATAATACTCAAAATATCAATTTTTCAAAGTTCCTTTGGAAGAATTTATGTCCATTTCCATGCCAGGCAATCGCATATTTTGACTTCTATAAAAGACATAATGGGGTTTCAATTATATACCACTGACCATAGAAAAAAAAAAAAAACCTAAACCTACTAACTGCTACAAACTTGGAATAAAGACTAGGCTAAAGAAGAAAAGACTCCCAAGTCAAGAAGAAGCTGAATTTTATTTGATAAAAATAGGGTGTTGAACCATTTAAGAAGGAATATGTGAATTGCTTGGATGGTGAGTGGGAGGCGACCAGAATGTAATTTGCTATGAGATTGACATTACAATTAAAGAAGGCAAATCACCTATAATTTATGCTACGAAATCTGGGTTTGGCCAACTTTCACCCTCTTATTCCAACCTACATTCCAAGTATGGGAACCTATTCTTTCCATTTGGAACTTTTTCTAAGGATGGAACTTATTCTTTGGTCACCCCCCTTTCCAAGAAACATGACCATGATACCAAAAGTCACACTTACTAGACAACTACCATGATGCAAGTTACAACCGGTGATGATTAGTGTTAACAACCGAGGAAAAACCTACCGAATTTTTAGTGTAGCAATCAAGGAAAAACCTACCGAATTTTTATTTTACAGAGTATTTTTTATTTATTTTCTGTCAATAAGATATCTAGGCCTTCAACCTTATTAATTCCCTGTGACTGGGCTCTATAAGAAAAGTTGAATTGGGAACCTTTAGTCTTTGTGAAGTGTAGGTATGAAGACCATTGGTTCCACCTTTCCATGAACCTCATGATTGTGAATTTGTGAGAGACTTGAGAGCATTTGATTGCAGGGTGTGATCATAGACTAGGCTGTGTTTTCACCATCATCTTTTCCATAAGGCTTTATGGCCACACAGTACAAATGAAAAAGCTATTACACTTTAATTTCTCCTTCAACCATATGAAGGATGTAGGACCACACCATCAACATCAGAGGAATACCCACCAATAAGAAGTTCTTGCCCTGTTTTTCTAGCATGTAAACTCCTACAAATTACATCAAATCGGAGTGCCAATCTGCAGTACTTCGGACAGAATGAAACCAAACAAAATGTCTTTTACTATGCTTAGGCAAGTACCAGCTAACATAATTGTCCGTCATTACTATACTTAGACAAGTAGCCACGTGTTCTATAACGATAGACTGTCATGAAAACATTTTCCTTTAAAATTTACCACTACTAGTTAGTGAAATAAAACATTAATCCTCAAAACACCGACACAATGCTTGATATTTTCTTTTCCTTTTTGCCTCCTCTTTTTTTTTCTTTTTTTTTTTTTTTGGGGGGGGGGGGGGGGGGATCAGGGATGGGTTTTGTGCTTGAAACTAAGAATCTAACATTAGAGGTCTAAGGACCTAAAACTTCAAAGAACACACCAGACTAATCCAGAGTAATATCCAAAATGGTAAGGCTCAAGCATTCCTTTCCCTTGATTGGGGGTAATCCTATTCTTCCGTCTGTATTCTCTTGCAAGGAGTGCCCTGCAGTTCTCAATAGAGTTCTTTCACTATGGGCCTTAAAGTTCATTAAATGGGTGTAAGGCATGGCAATTTGGATGTCGGCCTCGATCCACCTAGTAGTCACATTAAGATCCCAACCCAGGAAAAGACCCTTTCAGCCAGTTTCCCGTGATCAAAAGGCCAGATGCAGCAGGCCTGGGTTGCCTTTAAAGCTGCTGCTGCCGGATCAGACCTCCATTGTTTGTGATATTTCATTTCATACTGTTATATAAGATACTGTAGAAAATGGCCGAACATGTAGGCCCATGACCATTTACCCCGATGTCCGTAATTGTAAATAATGACAAGCTATTATATAAGCATTTTCTTTAACGAAATAACTAAAATTGCTAAATTGAGTAGATTTATGAAGGACATAATACATTTAATGAAACACACTATTTGGTGGTTCCATCTGGCGTGGAAGAGGCAAACTGGCAAAAGGATCTTTCATTTCTCCACCCTTCTCCCCTAGGAATTATGACTTTTAGCATCTTCCCTCAACCAAAGAAGAAAAGTTTGAAAAGCCCAAGGCCCAAATTGCACATCAACATTGAATTCATTATTAAGACCACTCACCCATATTATATAATTCCTATATGTAATGTAATAATGTATATATAAAAATTAGGACACAAAAATCTAAAGAGATATAAATAGTTTTTGGGACTTACGTTTCAAATGGGAGTGGATTTAGCACGGTGCCGAGGTAATCTTGACCGTCTATCTCAGTTTTGGACAGTTGAGATTAAAAGATGAAAAAGTTATCCCTATAAGGGCATTTTGGTAACTTTCTCATCTTTCAATTTCAACCGTCCAAAAAAAAAATGGACGGTCGAGATCACCTCGGCACCATGAGCTTTTTAAGCTCAGCATTGAATCCAAGTCTGTTTCAAACACCATAAGGTCAAATTTATTTTGAACATTAACTTAAATGGAATAAGTAGTAACCTTCCTAAGTATTAGTGGCCGAAGATTAAGGGAAAAAAAACCTTTGCTTACATTTTTTTTTTTTTAAATAAATGAAAAACAACAAAAAGAATAAAGAAAAAAATAGAAAAGTGTTTTAATAGGGAGAATAGGGTGGGATTATTGAGAAAGCCCACGTGTAAAATTTGGGCTTACGAACTCATTAATTTTTGTCCCACCTACCCAATTGACTAGTTTTGGAAGAAGAGGTAAGGATGAGGCAATGAGAGGGTGCAGAAGGCGAGAGAGGAAGTGCCGTGCCTGATTTGTTCTTGAGGTCGCAATCCATCCTCAGTTTTAATATTGTGATAGCTTCAATGTCGCTGTTCCCCTTCAAGTTGGCATTGTCATGTGATAGTAGCCTTGATACCAATATACCATACACTCCCCCTTACCTCTCTCTCTCTCTCTCTCACTCACATGTATGGTTTCTAGATTAGTGAAAATCCTGTTTAAAGGTGAATGTGGAAGTGAAAACAGAACATGATTCACCTACCCCAGAAAACCCAAACATGAAATAGTCCTACTAGTCTTTCTGATCTGCGACACTAAAACACTATTCTTTCTTTTTTCTTTTCTTTTCTTTTATTTTCTTTTCACAGTTGTTGCTGGTTAATGGTTAATTTAGTGGGTTAACATAAAGATGGGGTTTTTATCCCAAAGCTCCAATAATATTTTAGTGACAAATTGTAGGAACTTCTGAAGTAAAATGATGGATCGACCATGAATAATACGATGACTAACACTATTCATTATTCAATAACATTGATTTTAAAAAAAAATTATTTTACAAAATTGTTCAAAATAATATTTTTTTAAATATAACCAATTTTTATGAAAATCTTTTACCTTATTCATAAAACTGAGAATCACAAAAAATTTAAAATAAATAGGAATGGAAGAAAGTTGAAAGGTGACAACTGGTCAATTGCCACCCTTTAAAAAAAAAAAATCGTAAGGAGTACGATTTTCTAAAATCTGTTTTGCACATATAAAAGCAAACATTTCAAGAGTTTTTTGCGGAAGTTATTCCTCATAAGTCATGAGCCTTCAATCAAGGGTGTGCAGCCCACAAAGCTCTAGCTGTAACGCTACAAAATTTTCACGGACATGTCACGTCGCTGCTTGTTGACACCTAATTGGAGTAAATAATGTTCCATACATGGGGTCCACAAATCTTCTAATTAAAATAACCATCAGGTCCACATCCCTTTCTCTCTCTCTCATCACATTCATCAAACACCCCTCTCTCTCTCTCTCTCTCTCTCTTCGAACATGCAATTCTGACCTCACTCATCAATTCATCATAAAAAGTCAATAATCCTATTGGCTCCCGATAAGCTTCTTGATTAAACTACACCCAGAATAAAATCAGGGTCTCTTTTTTCGTTTTTTCTTTTTTTGGGTGCCAAAAAAGGCATAATGGTAGGACATGAGAAATAATTAACAAATGACACAATGATGCAAGAAACATTAAAACAAGCAATGATTATGCACTCTGATTCCATCATTAAAGGGTCTCTCCTCAAGGAGGACCCACCACAAAGGCATATATATATATATATATATATATATATATATATATATATGTGTGAAATATTTTTTTAGACTATTCTAGTCAATCACGGTCTACCGTGTGTATATATATATAAGGGCTGATCATGTATGGGATATCTAGACTATTCCATTTAATCATGATTGTCCATGGATGATACATGCGTATTCACGCTCGTGTGCGTATCGCTCATGAACGACTGTGATCATACGGGATATCTGGAATATCCCGTACATGATCAAAACTATATATATATATATATATATATGTGTGTGTGTGGGTGTGTGTGCGCGCGTGTATTGCTATGTCCTATGGGTAACGAATATATGTGGATACTTGTGCAGCTTTCTTCATAGAGTGATCTGGTATTCTGTTTAATGAAGAGCTTCTTCTGGAGGTCTTTACTTTATTTTATTTTTATATAAATTCGAAAGAGTTGGAAGCATTTTAATATTGTAATGTACTATTATTGTAGAAAATTTTAAAAGTATTGGATTACTAAGTAAATTTATAGAAGTTATAGCCACTTAATTTTTCTGAATCCTTAATTTCTTGGGAAGTATCTAAACTTTCAACTTATTGAGACATAAATTCCAAAAACCATTGATCCAATCTTGACCAAAGGTTTTGAAAATTCAATAGGACGAAAAAAGGATTTAGGGTAATCAAAACTTGGTTGAACATGCCAGGTTGTTTGGAAGAAAATGAATTACACAACCATTTTTGCGGATTGTCAATGATTTCAATTGCCAAGACAGGGAAGTCATACCCACAACTTCTAACAAGGAGACATACAAAATTTACATGGCTTCTTGAGCTATTGGTTACCACCAAGAGAAATCTAAGAAATAATCTGAGAAAATAATCTCTCAATGTAAATAATAATAAAAAAAATGTCAAGGCCACTGCCCTCTCCAAATAGATCAGGTCAATGTTTTATCATCAGGCAGACCCAGATCGAAAATGAAAATATAAAGCAATGTACATAGCATGCCATATATGAAAACTGCAACTTTTGTATAAATTAAATTTATTAGCATTTGTTTCTGGGTGTTGCAGAGATCTCTACACCTTTCTTCTTTTCTCTGAACCCTGCCATATTTTCTCTAGTTCCTTTCTTCATCTAAAAGCAAACTATATATTACATTCCTAGAAGACCCACAAGCCCTCTCAGCTTGCTTTTTCTGTGATTACATTACGAAAAAAACCTTAGAAAACCTGTTATATATATTAGCTTTCTGTATCATTTCTTCTTTGCAATCTCCTCCACCCACCCTAACTGGGAGAAGAAGCTTTCTGGTGTTACTCTCCTTCAGTTGGTATAAACTCCCATGGAGCTGACCGGCCGATTGAGACAAGTTGACGAAAAATTAAAAAAAGGAAAAAGAAAAAAAAGAAAAAAGAAAGTGCTGTTGTATCGATCCCTTGAAATGTTTCTTGAAAATCAGTCCTCCCTATCTCTATAATTCTTCTCTGTTTCTGAATCTATATAACTGTCGAAATGCCACTCCCTATTGGAGATGCAAATGGGCTTTCTGGAAGATTAATTCCTTGGGTGCTGCAAGCCAAAAGAAAGTGGTTTGTGTTACAAAAATGGTAAACATGGTCATGTGCAAAATTAAGTTGTTACTAGTCGGTCCGATGCAATCACTCTATGCTACAAATTAGAATAGAAATCTTTCTTTCACTTCAATTTTATAACACTAAAAATATATTTTCTTTACCTCTCCTGGTCATTGTAATTGGTGCTTATGTGCCTGACTTTGTCTTCACTGGTGGAACCATTGTTCAGAACATCCAGCAGGTAATTGAAACGCTCTGCGGATGGGAAGTCTGCTTGTTCTACTGCGTGGGCTACAATGTTAAATAAAAGAGACAAAAATCCAGTCAGGAAAAATAAAGTAAGGGAAGGGGTTAAAATAAATGTAACATGAAGAAATTAAATATAGTTCTATATAAAATGTAAAAATGATAAACCTTCTGAAAGCCTCAACTCATCCATTGAGTAGCCAAAGTAAGGGTGATGAGTTAAGGGCTTGGGTGCTAACTGAAACTCCGAGAGGCGCCTTCTCTCAAGCTCAAGTGCCTGCTCATGTTCTTCTATTAGCTGCTTCCTAAGCAATCTTGAATTATCACAAACTCTCGGCACTATAGAGAAATAAGACAAAGAAATGATATCAGACTAAGAGGAATAATCCCCCCACCCCCCCAACCAAAAGAAAAAAAAAAAAAATTAAGAACAAAAAACAAAAACCGCATTAATGTAAGGATTCTACTCACTTGAGTGAAGCTCAGAATCTCCGTCCATAAAGTGTGGATTGTAATACATAGGATGCGGAATCTTCTCCGTATACTTCCTGCATAAATAATATATATATATATATATTTTTCAGGATCATAAATACCGGTTTAAAATGGGATAAAGGAGATAAAATGGGAAACAAAACCAAAAACTCAAATTTAAGAAAAATAATGGAAACATTACTAGGCCATATAGGGAATAAGTCAAGACAAATAAGGGAGAATTACAAAAACATACTCGCAATCGTTGAACCTCCAATTCAAAATTAGGAAAACATTTCCACCGGGTTAAATGGAAATTTTCAATGATTATAGACCAGGGTTTTTGGTAACCATGTCAAGTCATAAATTAATAATTTATTATTCCAGTTTTAAAATAAAAATAAAAAGATAGAAGAAAAGGAAAACTGAACTCAAGTTGCCTAAAATAATGGTTTTAAAAAGCAAACCAGCATGCAAAGGAAGCATCAATTTTGTCAACAAGAGCACACAACCCAGCTGGAATCCTAAAAGGTTGTAAACTTCACTAAGGAGAAAGCTTAGAGAATTGTCCTATCATTGATGTTGATAAATGAAAACAAAATAAAAGGGTATCAAGTGTCAACATTGTGTTGATTAATACAAGGAGCACTTATGCTTTACAATGCAATTTTCCAACATTTGCTTTCCGTCTGCACTCATGCAGGTCCAATACTTGTCTAGGCCTACATCGTTAGTGCTGAATTTTCAAATTAATGGCCCTACCTCATTCGTATTTAAACCAGCTAATGATGTCGAGTCAATTTTCTGCTCTTTTTTTTAAGGCAAAAACCACCTATAGATTAGCAAGTTTGGGAAACCCCAAGAAGTAGCCCAAGAGGCAAAATAAGCAACTCCAATAGAAATAATTCACAACATGTTAAATGGAAACAAATGGCACCAGCTGTCCAAAGTATCTTAGCTTTCACAGTAGTGGAGCCAAAAGATAGAGATGACTTAATACCAAATTACGATAATTATTTAGAAGATAAGACTTTAGCCAAAATGGTTAAGCAGAACATGTGCCACAGATCCCATCACTTTGGGGTCAGAGAAATGGCGCGAAATTTTGTTTTTAAAATTTTGTGGGGTAAACAATGGAGAAAACGCCAGAAACTAAACAAGATGGTAAATTTTCCTCTTCGAACAGATCAGTAAATTTACCTGTCAATAAGCCTTGACTTTTCCCGGTAAGGTTTCACCAGAACACGTGCCCCGCATACAAAATGAGGATTCCCTTTCGTCAAAATATGCTTAACAGTCTCCGCGAAAACAAATGTAACGAACCCAAACATCCTTTTCTGTTGGCATGGAATCCTAACATCTTGAACAGGGCCAAATTTGCTACAGGATAAAAAAAAAACCAAGACAAATTGGAAACGTTTAGCAATGATAAACGACATTCAAAACCACCAGCAACTCCCAATAACGGTATCAAGATTTCCTTACTTAAAGTAGTTGGAAACATCTTGCTCCGTAAAAGTGCTCTCAGCCGGAAAGGTCAGATAGATCTGTCGAGAACCGGCAACAATTCCACCAGGATCATTTCTATCACCATTATACTCCATGTACTTCGCAACATCTTCTGCCAAAATTACTGAGTGCTGCCCATGAGGCCTGTAGCTTGTAAACAATAACAATTCAAAAGTTAAGTACTTAACAGCGTATATATGCAATGCGCGAAAACCCATAAAACATATGATTTGCACCTGTCAATGAGACGAATGCTGTTCTTCAATCGAGCAAGAAGCTTTGTCAGACTATAACCGGCCTTACCATGTCTCTGACTCTCTGTAAGGTACCCCTCTGCCTGAAGGGTCCTTCCATACTTCTCATAATACATCATTGGCAAAGAGGCAATCGAAACTGGGTACCCTTTTCTCGATTTCAAAAGCTCAGTGAGCTCCAACTCTAGCTTTTCAAGAGACCCCGGTGAAAAGAAATGATCATCATTCCCAATCTCATTAGAATTTGGACTGAAAATCTGAGAGAAGCTTTCCGGCATGGGATGGCCATGGAAGTACCTACAGTTGTTTCCATGCTTACAAAACCCCTTACTAAAGTAATGGCAGATCTTGACAGGAAATTCAGGCAAGCTTGGAGATCTTCGACTGGCTCTCCCACCCAAGGCATGTTCTGGGTAATAGTAATTTCCCGAAAATTCTGAACCAACCGAATTGACAGAATCTAAATGATCTTCCAAAGTCAAGAACTGCATTTGGTTCTGGAGGCGATAATCATCGGCCACCGATTCTGAGTAACCAGTGGGGACAAAATCCAAATTATGCACCGGTTGCTGATCAGCAGTCACTTGGGGATCCCAGTACGGATTTGCCACTCGAAGAGTTGCTGGAGACGAAAATGGACGAGATGAAGCCGGGGAGAATGGTGTGAATTGTAAGGAGAGATCCGAAACAGGTGCTGGGGTAACCTGAGCCGGTGAGATTGGAGCAGAAACTGCTGGTTTGGGGGAAGATAAACCAAGCTCGGTTTTCGCCTTATTGATCAAAGCATAAATCAAATTATCAGGGCTGAAGGCCAACCGAATCATCTCACGCTCGCCATGGTCTTGTAACAGAAGATAGCCAATAATTTTAGAGACATTTTCAGGCTCTAGTTTCTGAATTCTATTGTAGACAACTTTTGTAGACTCGGAAAAATCCATTTTCAAGTCTCAACCCTGCAAATGTTGAATGAATACACCATAGATTACTAAACATATAAAGATAGCAAAGCAAAAACATCATAGATATAGAAATTTTATTGACAAACATTCCAAGAATGTGTTTGACAATGAGAGATTTATGAGTTCATAGGAAATTTCAATTTCTCAACCTACCAAAGAATAAATTGCAGATCTAGCAATGTTTCACTCTACTTTCTGCTAAAGACCCCCGTTTGAGATTATTAAATCAGTGAAAATTTAGGAAAAAATATCACCCTTAGGAAACTCTGTCCGTTCTGCCATTATTATCTTCTATATTTTTACCACATTCACTTCACTATAAATAGCCTTAGTTTTTCTTCCATTATAAGCCATCACCTGCAATTTTTAGCCAAAAGGGAGAGATGTAGCAACATTTAACCAAAAAAGGGGGGAAAATAACAGAAAAATGAAAGCTGATCATAGTCTAGAAAAAGCTGGCAGAGAATCACCAGTAAAAATCAGACATTTCTTTCTGTGTTTGGCAAAAGGGAATAAGATAATTTCAAACCTTCCCAAAAAGAGAAGAACAAACAAAACGCATAAACATTAACCCCTCCATAAAAATGAAGAAACAAGTTGATTCTGTTTCCACAGAAGTCGCTACCCACCAGTATTAAACACAAGAAGTTTCTTCTTTTGTGAAAATGAAACTTAGAAAGAAAATCTATATCACTTCAATGGAAGGATAATTAACCAGAATACGGTATTGTTTATGAGATTTGAAGGGAAAATGAAACCCAAAAAAAATGACATTTTTTTCCTATAAAAATAAAATGAAAGAACAAGACAAAGAAGAAAATCTAGGTACCATATTCTAGACCTCAATAGCATGCATCCTTGCCCCCCCCCCCCCCCCCCCCTTTTTTTTTTTTTTAAATACCAAAAGAGACAATTATTTCTGGACAATTACAAGAAGCCCATCTACAGAAACAGGTTCTTCTAAGAAATTGAAGAAAAGGAAAGGCATAAAGGCCAGATTTTTAACATTCCAGTAAGACCAGAGCACAACAAAACACATTTTTGAATACTGAAACATGGTCCCAGAACAGTCTTCAAACAAAAACCCATATCCAAAAATCGTTTTTCTTAAGAAGAATTGACCAACAAAAAGGAGTAAAACAACACAAAATCATAGTTTCTAGTCATTTTTAAGCAACAAGAGGAAAACAAAAACATTTTTGGAACATACCCATGTCGAAAGATCGGATTTTTCACAAGAAATTGACCACCAAAAAAGTAGTAAAACCACATGAAACCACAGTCTCTACCCACTTTATGCAACATATGAAAATAAAAAAGAAAACACTTAATCATTTTGAAACATACCCATGTCCAAACATGAGATTTCTAAGAAGAATTTTACCAAAAAAAAGCAGTTCAAAAAAAAAAAAAAAACCGACATAAAAATCTCAGTTTTGTAACCATTTTTTGAGCAGAGATCTGACATACCCACCAAATCTTACAGCCCCTGAAGATGAAAGAAAGTCAGACCAACCAATCCATAGCCTCAAACTCCTTCATGATTGAATGATAACTCCCTCCCTCTCTCTCTCTCTGTATTTTGCTATTTTTATCTTCTACTATTCTCTCTCACTATACCCTCATTTCTCCGCAAAAACGACACCATACTTAAAAAAAGTAAATTGACAGAAAGGATATCTTTAAAGGGCGCCTTGTCTGTAGTTCAAATCAACACACACATACACACATAAACTCTCTCGTACACAGACACACTCTCTCTCTCTCTCTCCTCTCTCTATGATGACATGAAAAGAATAAATAGTTACTCTTAATTATTAGTGTGAAATAATAAATTAAGATATTAGAATAGCCTCACTATTATCACTCCCGCAGGCTCTTATCTTTTTGTTTCTTAAAAATGTTTTTCTCGTTTTGAGAAAAATGGGGTTTATCTATTTATTTTAAAAACTACATCTTGGTATTTGTCGTTACAGAAAATTGCGGGAATTTATTGGAAATGCGCCTGGATTTCCGAAACAGTTTATACTCCAAATGACATAATTGCCCTTGGTAAATCTTGGAAAGGTCCATAAAGTTTTTGTTTTTTTGAAAAATTCAAGAATTAATGATTCGGAAATACCTATGTGGCTGGGTTTTTTTCCAAGCTTACCATGTCGGCTAGGAAAGTTAAGGTGTGAGCATTATACGTCAAACTTGTTTGTATAAGATTGATGAACACCATTCGATGAGCAGATGTAGAGGGCCCACTTGCAACTCGTTTTTATCTTTGTTTTGTTTGTAGGAAATGTGGGACCCAAACACACCTTTTGTCTCTTTATCAAGCACGAAATTTAATGTAAAGTTATGTTGTTCATGTGGGCTATGCATAGATGGCAAACATGCAACGGATCCCTGCCCACACGTATGTCATATCTAACGTTTGTGGTTCTTTTCTGTTTGGAATGAAACTTCAATCTGGCTCCTGCATGTGTGCCACTTGTCGCTTTTTCAGCATATTCAGTTTCACTCATCCATATCCATTTTGGCAAATAAATAAAAGCTCTTTCAACTTATATTATGTGGCTAATTGCGGGTCCCACTTCAAATACTCTACTTTAAGGAGGATTAGGGTTTTGGTGGACTCAGTCCGTGTTGGAATGTTTTGAGTCGTTGGATACGTTGGATAGATTTTTAGACGATTAAGATTAAAAGATTATAAAATTGTTATTGAAGTTATTTTTATCATTTTAGCATCAATCTTTAGATCTTTAATATTGACCATCTAAAAAACCATTCAAATAGGCCAAAAGCACTCCAACTCAACACCTAATCTGAACTCCTTGGGGAGAGATACTATAATAGTATCTTATGAGTGGAAGGGAATTTGGTGTAGTTGGCTATTTTTATTACATGATGTAATAAACATAGGATCGATAACATGTGGGTAAGGAGGAAAAATGGAGAACTGTTAGGTGTTGGGCGTCAAATGCATATCTTGAATTTCAGTTCTCTATTTCTCTTTTTTGTCACATATCATCAATCTTACGTTTACTACATCATGCAGTAACTACACTAAATCCAAATCCCTATTGGGTGTAAAGTTCTTTTTTTTTTTATTATTTAATTTTTAAACTAAATCTTATCTAATATGAATTTCAAGACAAATTTTATTGAAAAGAAGATTTTGGGCCAACAATCAATCGAGTTTTTTAGACATGAATTGATAGAGAGTGAACGAAATTTTTTCTCGAATTAGTTCATTCGAGGTCTGGATGCCTTAATATCCTTTAGTAGCCCCCAAGTTAATAGATCACACATACCAAGCAAAATTTAATATATTCTCATATTGAGTAGTATTTGACTAAAACTTTGTTTGGATTTATTTTATTATTTTTTTAATGTTTAATAATAGAATAAATTTAATGATATGTCACGGATCTTTGATTTATTTATTTATATATATATATATATTTTTTTTTCACATTAGAGGAAATGCAATCCCTAATCCCTTGATTACCCTTTCTTTAACCCCAGTCAAGTAGGATCACAAAGATTGATGATGACCAGTTTCTGGATTGCATGTGTAAAATACTCCCCTAGTTATTATATATAAAATTAAATAAATAAATAAATAAAAAGGATAAATCCCATGGTAAGAGGGAATGAGGGCCAGCTCTTGGCCACCTCACAGTGCAAACCTTAGCTGTCCCGTGATTGGTGGGTGACAATAGCGTGGGGTAATGTACCTCCTGTCAGTGATGAATAGTTTTTTTTTTTTTTTTCCTTATTAAGAGAAAAATAAAATAAAAAAGGTAAATGTGGTATAGTCAAGGGTATTTATGGTAAAAGAGGGGCTATCGATCATGGGGGGAGAGCGGTTCAACCGGCAGGAAAAGAGGGATTATCCGTTACCGTCGACAGTTGACGGAACGGTGAAATGATTTTGAAGAATCCAAATTGGATCCGCTGGGGGAAATCTTGTGGGCCGTTACAGTTCTCCGTTAGAACCGGGCATTTCTCCGTTAATCCACCTGCTAATCTTTGAAAATTTTTTTCTTTCTACGAAAATATACACAGATTTTGTGCTACTTTCTCAGGTATGGTTTTAGTTATACTCCATCACTAATTTTCATATGACTTGCTTGAGAGTTACATGTTGTAATGTTGAGATTAGCATAAAAAAATGTATTAATATTTTATAGAGAGAGAGAGAGAGAGGCATTTGAACTTATCCTGTTCTGTTCAATTATGTCAGCATCTAATGACATATGAAAGATGATTAGATAACACTAAAATTGATATTAAATTGGTGATAAGTACTATCCTCTCTTTTTTTAGTTGATGAGTAGTCAGTTGGAATTTGGAAGGAATTAATTTTGTGTAATTTTATGTCCTCACAAAGCTTGTTATATCTGTCATTGTTTTAAATATACAGCTGGATTGAAAATTCTAAAAACTAGATCAGGCTAAGAGTAGAATAAAACTAACTCATTGTTGGTTTGGGGAAAAAAAAAAAAATACTATTATTTATTTTTTAAAAAGTTATCACACCTACATACTCTAAAATCTTCAAACCCATCTTCGAAAATATAATCTAAATTTTGTCCTTAAAAAAAAAAAATATATATATATACACACGATTATGTTGATTATATCAACACCATGCATGGGGAGTTATACCCTTTACATTGGTCCAATATACCTCATATCCCATTAATGCATAAGGTATAATTCTTAATGCGAATGTTGATATAAGTTATATCAACACTGCTTACTTGATCATCATCTTTTATATATATAGAGGTGATCCCATCAGCACGTGCTGATGTAAGTTACATCAGCACTATGCATTGGGGGTTGTACCCCTTGCATTGATTCAATGCACCTCACATCTCACTAATGCACAAGGTACAACTCCCAATGCAGGTTTTAATATAAGTTATATCAGCACATGCTTACCTGATCATCATCCTATATATATATAGTCTTGATCAAGTCAGTATGTGTTGATATTAGTTACATCAGCACCATGCATTAGGAGTTGTACTCTTTGCATTTGCTCAATATACTCTGTAACTCACTAATGCACGAGGTACATCTATCAATGCGGGTATTGTTATAAGTTATATCAATACGTACTTACTTGATTATCATCCTATATATATATATATATATATATAATATGTAATATGTAATTATGTACAGTATAGAGCATTCTAGGCCTACGTCACTTGGAAATTGATCCCAAACTAATCTCTAGAAATATAGGAGATCACTCACAAATAAGTAAGGCTGTAAAACAAAGCTAAGCTACTTAATTTGGCTGGGCTTTACAGCCCTATAGTCATAAACCTCGCTCATTTGATAATAAAAAAATGTCAAAATTTGATCATGAGACCTCTGATTCATGAACCGTGGTCTTTGACCATCCGACTACCTTCGTATGTAAAATAGGACTCATAATTAATTGTTGAAAATTTTGGCAAAAAGTAATTATCTTGGCAACTTTTGAGCATGGCTTTTAAACCTGGTATAAAGTTGTCACTGGTTAGCAGATTTTTGGATTATGGACTTAAATTAACAGCAGATTTAGAAACTGACCATCTATTGTGTTGTAACTTTGTAACTCATTTGCACCCCACTCCCTTCTCTCTTTGGCCTGCACAATTGCACATTTTAAACACAATAATAGTAAGCTAGATTGTGAATAGAACAAAGATTACAGTAAATAAGTTGTTACTTCCAAGATTTAGCTACTAATTAGCCTCGTCCATTAGGGTTAATTGACAAATCCGAGACTAGGTTATTCCGTGTTTAAAACGTTGCTTAAATAATAATAAGGTGGCAGTTTTCGATATTGAGTCACATTTTAAATTCTCCTTAATTATTTTGTAAGTTTAATGTTTAATTAATTATCATTTTCAACAAAGAAAAAAAATAATCCGACTAATCCGGGCCCTCCATGCTCTCTCTCATTCACCACACAAATTGTTCACTACAGCGGGCAAGGCTTGGCAGGATTGTCTATGGACAAAGGACGGTGTCCCAATCACTACCTATAATCATACAGTAAATACTGCCACCAAAAAAAAAAAAACAACCCAGCTATATCATATAGTATAAGAATATTTTATTTTTCTTGTCAAGGACAAGGTGAAGCAAAAATAATAATATAATAATTAAGGTTTGTGATCTGGACACCGATGTCAAAATCAGCAAACATAATTAATTTTAAGCAAGCCGACTACTCGAGCATTTCATTGTTTTTGTTGTCATTCAATAATATACCTATAGAATTTCAGACAATCTAGTGTCATTTTGTTGGTGCATTACTGTATGTTATATTATTACACTGACTTTTAGCCACCAAAATATATATATATATATATATCTCATGTTATATCGAGATTATGTAGGGTAATGACATTTCAAACCTAATCCACTTACGAGGTTTATAGATTATATATGGGGGGGATTTTAGATTGGTTGGGCTACGAGAAAATAAGGCCAAACTATTATCATCACATAAAATACTCTAAGTTCCCCCACTTAGTTTACATTTTTTAATGTTTTATGAAAATATAAAAGGTTTTTACAAAAACTAATCATGAAGCCTAATAGAAAATATCATTCCGGACAACTTTGTAAAATAAATTTTTCTCAAAAACTATCATTCAAGTGTTTAGCCATTTTTCATGAAAATATAATAGAGATTATAAATAACTAAAAAGTCCACTTAAATGACAAATTTTGAAAAACCTTTATTTTATAAAGTTGTTCAGAATAATGTTTTCTAGTAGATAACGCAACTAATTTTCGTAAAAACTTTTCATATTTTTCATAAAACCTTAAAAAGTGTAAACTAATGGGGAGGTTAGAATACTTTATATGATGGCAATAGTCTCCCTCGAAAATAATTACAATTTAATACAAAATATGTCTAACTTTTTATTAAATGACTAATAACTTAACTAAGAATTACCACTAATTGTAATTATTAACCCATAGTCCGACCAATCCGTAGTTCCCCATAAATTATACAAAATAGTTTATTATTATCTGGTGTGAGACATCTATAGATTTGTTTGATGACATTCTAATTCGATCAAATTTAATGATTGCCGATTACGATTGCTCATCAGCACTCTAATTGACCATTAGACCAACTGTGTATGTAATGATATAATTTTTTCTTTCAAAATCTATTGTTTAAGTGGATTTTTTGGTCATTTATTATCATTTTGTTTCGTTTTTACAAATTTTATTGTATAAAAAATGGTCAAAAAATGAACTTAAATGACAAATTTAAAAAAAAAATTTCTTATACAAAATTAGTTCAAAATAATGTTTTCTAAGTGGATAACATGTTCAGTTTTTATGAAAACATTTTATATTTTTCATAAAACTTTAAAAAATTAAAAATACATAAGAAGTGCTTATAAAGAATATTTTTTTTTTTTTTGGGTAGCAACAGCCTCCGCTTTTAATATCCATCATCCACCCATCCATTTACCACCTTTTCCATATGAACCTGAATGTGCTTCTTTTATGAATTTAGATAGCTCCTTCACATGTTCTCAGCTTTCCAGGCAAAAGGGTCGTAAAAGCTCTAAAAAGGAGAGGTCACTTTTGACTATATGTGCACATTCCAAACCTTTGGCACTTTCCACCCCACATCAGCCGTTGATTTCAGTCCGAGTTTGTTGATGATGCAGACATCTGACACGTGGCATACGATATATAATTAACCATGTACATGACATTACTGAATCAGTGAATTGAATGGAGCCTAATTAGGACTTAGGAGAGAACCTCATAGGGATGTTTACTGGCTGTGAGACAGGCTCCCTTGTTACAGTAGGAGTTTCAATCCACCAATCAATGGATTCCACCTCAGCAAGTCAGCTGCATCCCATGGAGTTTCCAACATGGTTTTTAGGATTTTATCTTTTATTACTCCGTATTATTATTTTATAATTAACTTTTTTGTGGGCTCAATTTGGACTCATAATGTATTCTGTTTTTTCCCTTATCATGAATCATGCTTTCCATGTTTCCTTTAAAACTTTTATTCAACCTCTCTCTCCATTTTTTTTTTCTTGGAAAATGATGGAAGCAATGGATATGACAATGCCATGATGGAGATGTTGTTGATAATTACATGGTAATTTATACAGGGTGATTAACACTATCGGGAGAAATTAAAACCGTAATCCCCCCTAAACCCTTCCTTTGAAAGAGGAGACGTGTCATTTGAGTTATAATTCCATCGGCAATAGTTTTATATTCTGTATTGAAATAAAAAATAAAAAATATAATTTTCTTTCCTCCTTTTTTTTTTTGGCTTATTATAATTTTATCGTTAGTAGAAGAAAAAAAATTTGAATAATTTTGGCTTAATATGATTTTATCGTTTCCTTTCATTTTCTTTCCTCCTCATTTTTTTTTTCCTTGATAGAATCCAATTAAGAAGCAAACAGAGGGTTAATGAAATAATATTTGGAAACTAAGAATCCCTTTCCCCTTATATTGCTTCTTTCACTTGTTCCATGCCGATATTTCATGCATGATAAGACATGTGACCTTAGATGTGTGTAATAATAATATACGGATGGGTTTGGTCCACATTATATGCGACATCCTTTCACTATCCTGGTTCGGATTGATTCGTTTTAGGGCATGTGAATGCAGTCAAGACCACAAGTTGGTGCAAGTATCCCATGGAGTTGTTTCTGATCATGTGCACCCTTGTGGGAGCTCCAAAGGTAAATTGGATCCTATGCTTTTGAAAAGGGAACCTAATCCATACACGTACTTAACCCATTACAGAGACCTGCACGTGCGTGCTGTTCTGATTCTCGCTCGGATCCTTTCTTGAATCTTGACTTCTTGTCTTTATTTTGTGGTTCAGTTTTGGATATGAAAAATGTTTGAGACCTTAATTAGCGAGTGTGATTGTTCTAGTCCTATGCAAATCATGTGATTTTTATTTTATTTTTTATTTTTTTATTTTAGTTTAATTTTTTATGTTTTGGTTTTCTAAGGAATCTTTAGGTTTCACCCAAAATGTACTAATCCTCTGAAGTATTGTCAAGTGCCGAAAGGGATCTCATCAAAAAAAATTTACTGCATCCATAAGGGTTCGAATCCGAAACCTTTTGCTTAAGCGACCAAAGTCCCTTCCATTCTAAATAATGTTCAAATTAAACTCGTTTTAGTGGATAAAAGAAACTATTAATTAGTAGTATCATTTCGATTTATTGTGTAATTGCGCTATTGGTTTTCTCCTTTTGCATTTTTTTGACAATCGATAGAAGCTACCCTTATCTTAAAACTCTGTTATTATCAACAAATGAGTATTAATGCTTTTTCATTAACTTGAACGTAAGATCACTCACTCAACAAGTAAAGAGAATGTCATTAAAATATCATGCCATTGACTTTTTTTGTACTTGAACAATGAATGAAATTGATAGTAAGCAGGAAAAGAAAAGGATATGGGTTTAAATGACCCCAAATTGGTTAAAATGATTAGTGGTTGGGCCCAAACTCCATTCATTTGTTAAAGATAAACTTGATTGGACGAGTTTTAATTATTGGTAAATTCTAAATAGGCCACACTAGTGGTCCTCATTAGATAAGTATCAAGTTACTTCATTGGTCGTCTTACAAAAATACACCATCTTCCTGACTTCTAATGATTTGCCTTCCATTAATGAACTGTCATTTTGTTGACATGAGGGTGGGTGCTGGCAGATATCACTTTGCAGAGATTGGGAGTTCAAATTAAACTTCATGTCAATGGCACAAGTGGAGATGGTGCTCCCCTTAACATAGTAGGTGAATGATGTGGTTGGTTGAAGGTATTGCCGTATTGGGTTGGAGTTTCTTTTATTGAATGTAAGCTTTAAAACGCAATAAAATATAAAAATAAAAATAAAAATAAAAATAGGCTGTTTTCCTATGCAGGGTTCAAACAGCTGGTAGGTACATTATTTTTTAGGCACTTCCCATAAATGCAACACTAAGTAGGGGCTCGAAAGTTTTTTGAAATTAGGATTTGAAGGCTGCTTTCAATAAAAGTCTCCGAAGTTCAAGTCAAAAGCTTTTGAGACATGTTTGTTGAAACTTTCCTCCCAGTGGTTGGGTTCAAACTCAACTCTGCTGAATGTGGTAACGGTAATCTAGGCTTTAGCCAGGTAGGGGGGTTGCTAAGGGATGACAGAGGTAATTGGTTGGTAGGTATTTGGGTATGAGGACAGCCTTGCAGCAAAAGTGTGGAGAATTAGAGAAGTGTTGCTATACTGCCCATAAAGTAAGTTCAAATATTTTTGTCCAAATGATATGACAGTTGAATTAATCAAATAATAATTAAATGGATATGACCACTGTCATATCATTTGGGTAAGAGAATTTTAATAATTTTTTTTTGACAATTTAGTTTCGAAGTTGGCGAGGAGCAAAGGCTAGATTGGAGTTAGCAAGCTTCCCACTTGATTGTGGACATTGATTTAGAACCGGCTATTGAAGTGCTTAATGAACAGCGCTCGATTATAAATATTACTTAACGTTGATTTGAGATTTGACTCAATTTAAGACTCGTTTAAACTTACCTATAAAGTAAGCAATCCAAACACCAATTTATTCAACTTGATGTTGATTTAATGAAGACTTATTTGAATTGGAAGATAGATGAGATAAACTCAATCTTATAAACTCAATCTTATATTGTTAAACTGATTAATATATTAAGCTAAGCAATAGTTGATTATACTCACGTTTAAAACGGCGTCGTTTTGCTCTGTCCTTCTTTGGCTATGCGTCGTCTCCTACACAAACGTCCATCGAATCGCTGGAAAACAGAGAGAAGAAGACATCTACAACATTCTTCTTCCACTTTACACATATGCATAGAGAGAGGGAGAGATGGGGTGTAATCTCCTGCGATTAATCTAGGGTTTCATTTTACGATTGCTATTGCCACCAATCATCATCCTTTCAGCTGCTGTATATATATTTTCACGTGCATATCACATTACATTAGAGTATATACGTGAGAGTGATCTTCTGCAACTGATCTAGGGTTTCGTTTATCGTTGGATCTCGACCGACATGTACCAGTGGAGGAAATTCGAGTTTTTTGAGGAGAAACTCGCCGGAAAATGCACAATTCCCGAGGAAATCACCGGGAAGGTCTCCTGCTGTTCGAGCGGAAGGGGGAAGATCGTCGTCGGCTGCGACGACGGCACCGTCGGTCTCCTCGATCGCGGCTTGAAGTTCAATTACGGCTTCCAAGCTCACTCCTCTTCCGTTCTCTTCCTTCAGCAGCTCAAGGTTCGTCAATACATAACATTTATATATGTATTTATTTTTTAATTATTTTTTTGGTCCTAATTCTCTATTTGGTGTTATGTTTATGAATGTGGATGTTTGATCATAGAAAGAAGTAATCATAGAATGATGAAGAAAGAAATTAGGGCTTTTCAATAATTGTGCATATGCTTCTGCATTGATGTTTGATCATAGAAAGAAGTGACCAGAAACTACGAAGAAAAATTAGGGCTTTTTAATATTAAGGCTGAAATCAAGCTGTATCATGAAGGTTTCGTGCTGTTATAGGTGGGAAAGCGATTATCTTATGTGTGATCACTTTGAATTTTTTTTTTTTTGGAATTTGTTTTGTTGTTCAATGCAGAAAAATCAAGGTATCTAAAGAATTGGCATGAACTATAGGAGGCTCTTGAAGTTAATTAGCATGAAAACCTAGTGTAATATATGTCTTTGATTGCGGGTTGAAGTCCAATTATGGATTTCGAGCTCACTCCTGGTCTGGTCTGTTCCTTTTATTTTATTTAATTTAATTTTCTCTGGTGCACGGTTACATTCATATTTTAGAATTTGTTTTGTTATTCAATGCAAGAAAGCCATGGCATCTATCGTAGTGGTATGCATTGTAGGAGGTTCTTGAGTATTATGAATTCTAAAATTTTTAAAACCGTCTATGAACTGCTTTGATGGGTATACAGTATTGATCATGAAGTTTAAGTTTCACTTGATTGACTAAATTAATCTTCTTGGTTCATTATGGATGGCAATTTGATGAATATTTTCTTTTTGTTGATAAATAGCAACGCAACTTCCTAGTGACCGTTGGAGAAGATGAACAAATATCTCCACAGCTATCACCTATGTGCCTGAAGGTCTTTGACCTTGATAAGATGCAGCCAGAGGGCTCAAGCACGACAAGTCCTGATTGTATTCAAATATTGCGGATATTCACTAATCAGTTTCCTGAAGCCAAGGTAGTGCACATAATAATTGTTTATATTTATTCTATCTCTTGATATCTTCTAATTTTTCTCAGTTGCTTTGTGGATATTGTCTCATTTAAAACTTGTTTAGGTAAATTTACTTTTGAAATATCTGACTCTGCAGTTCCACTTATCTTAAAGAGATTTAAAGACCTTGATGTACTGCAGATTACATCATTTATAGTCCTAGAAGAAGCTCCACCAATACTACTCATAGCTATTGGCTTAGACAATGGTTGCATTTACTGCATTAAAGGGGACATTGCACGTGAGCGTATCACCCGTTTCAAGCTTCAGGTGGATAATATTTCAGACAAAAGCCAATCTTCTATTACCGGTCTAGGATTCCGAGTGGATGGTCAAGCCCTTCAACTATTTGCAGTTACGCCAATTTCAGTGAGCTTGTTCAGTTTGCAGAATCAACCACCTAGGCGGCAAACCCTAGATCAGATTGGATGCAATGTCAATAGTGTTACAATGAGTGATCGCTTGGTACTGCATACTGGATGCTTTTCTTCTTCTTTTTCCTTTTCTTTTCCTTAATAATTATATAAACTTCCGTAATAATTATTTTTATTATTTTATTTTACTGAATACTTTCAGAAAGCCAACAGCTTTATCTTTGTCCTGTAACCAGGAGTTCATAATTGGTCGCCCTGAGGCTGTGTATTTCTACGAAGTTGATGGTCGTGGTCCTTGTTGGGCTTTTGAAGGAGAGAAGAAATTCCTTGGCTGGTTTCGTGGATACCTTTTATGTGTTATTGCAGATCAAAGGAATGGCAAGAATACTTTCAACATTTATGACTTGAAGAACCGTTTAATTGCCCACAGTCTAGTGGTTAAAGAAGTTTCTCACATGCTTTGTGAATGGGGTAACATAATACTTCTGATGACTGACAAATCAGCTTTATGTATTGGGGAGAAGGATATGGAAAGCAAGTTAGATATGCTTTTTAAGAAGAATCTTTATTCTGTAGCTATCAATCTTGTTCAAACTCAGCAAGCTGATGCTGCTGCAACTGCCTGAAGTGCTAAGGAAGTACGGTGATCATTTATATGGCAAACAAGAATATGATGAGGCTATGGCTCAGTACATCCACACCATTGGTCACCTTGAGCCTTCATATGTGATACAGAAGTTTTTGGATGCACAAAGAATATACAATCTTACTAATTACTTGGAAAAACTACATGAGAAGGGGCTTGCTTCTAAAGATCATACCACCCTTTTGTTAAACTGCTACACCAAATTGAAAGACGTTGAGAAGCTGAATGTGTTCATTAAAAGTGAAGATGGTGTTGGGGAGCATAAGTTTGATGTGGAAACTGCAATAAGGGTCTGTCGTGCGGCCAATTATCATGAGCATGCAATGTATGTTGCTAAGAAGGCTGGAAGGCATGAGTGGTACTTAAAGATCTTACTTGAAGACCTTGGTAGATATGAAGAAGCCTTGCATTATATTTCAAGCCTTGAGCCGAGTCAAGCTGGGGTGACAGTAAAAGAGTATGGTAAGATTCTCATAGAGCACAAACCAGTGGAGACAATTGAAATACTCATGAGGCTTTGCACCGAGGAAGGAGAATCAGCCAGGAGAGGGACCTCAAATGGTTCATACATATCCATGTTACCATCACCTGTTGATTTTCTCAACATTTTCATCCATCACCCACAGTCCCTTATGGATTTTCTTGAGAAATACACCAACAAGGTGAAAGACTCACCTGCTCAAGTAGAAATTCACAACACACTCTTGGAGTTATACCTGTCTAATGATTTAAACTTCCCATCAATCTCACAAGTCAACACTAATGGAGATCTTAGTCTTAGAGAGAGAAAACCATCAGGAGCTGCTGTGATGTCAAGAGCAGAGTCCAACGGAAAATTAACTGTTGATCGGAAAGATTTAAATCAGGACAAGATTCATTTGGCAAGACTTGAGAAGGGCCTACGTTTGCTGAAGAGTGCATGGCCGTCTGACCTGGAACATCCACTTTATGATGTTGATCTTGCTATAATTCTCTGTGAAATGAATGCATTTAAAGAAGGGCTTTTGTATCTATATGAGAAGATGAAACTTTATAAAGAGGTGATTGCTTGCTACATGCAGGCCCATGACCATGAGGGATTGATTGCATGCTGCAAGAAGCTGGGGGATTCAGGTAAGGGGGGAGACCCATCTCTTTGGGTAGATCTGCTGAAGTACTTTGGTGAACTTGGAGAAGAATGCTCGAAAGAAGTGAAGGAAGTTTTGACTTATATTGAAAGGGATGACATCTTGCCTCCTATTATTGTTCTGCAGACACTGTCTAGGAATCCATGCCTCACACTCTCTGTCATCAAGGATTATATTGCTCGAAAGCTTGAACAGGAATCAAAGCTGATTGAAGAGGACAGGCGATCTATTGAGAAGTATCAGGTTGGTGCTTAATTATCACAGATTTAGCTAATAATTCATCTCTTCTACCCTATTATTTGTTATCACAGCAACCTCCTACGGAAGGCGGCAAAGATTTATTGTATGTTCTTGCGAGGGCCTTTAGGAAGGGGTTGGTCGCATTGACAGTCTATTATTAATATATGTATTGACCTTTCTTAGAGCATTTATGTTAGGCACCTTATTCCATTTTTAGAGTCATAAGTATTCTCCTTAACCATGCTATCAGCTATTCTGTGGAGGGTTCTTTTAAAGTTATTTCTGGTAGTAAATATCCCTGTAGTGTTTTCAATAGCAATGGAAAATTTAAGGGTGATAGTTCTTCGTGATCTCTGCATTGAGTTGACAATGAAAAAGGAAAAGAAAGCCACGCTACAAGAAATTGACAATTTTCCCAGTAAGTGAAAGTTCAAAAGGGAGTCGTCTTATATGGAAGTGAATCTATAATTTTATAAAGCACTGTTATGAAGATCTGAGTGTTAATAAGGTGGACTATTTTGTTCTTAGAATGAGAAAATATTCTATATCTTTTATACCTCTATTATTATTATTATTATTTTTTGCTAGAGTAGATCTTTTATTCCATAATTTTACCATAGGTGAGCTGTTTATTGCCCTTACCTGAAAAGTACATCTGGCTTAATTATCTTTACTTGAGTGCAGTACTTCAGTCATTGTTGCCTCCTTGCCTCACTGAGTGAAGCATCTTTGCAATAAATTCGTTCATGAAATCATTAGTCAATAACAGAATCAATGTAAATTTTTTCCTGATACTCTTGATCTTCTTGATAAATTGTTTACTGTAACTTGATCATTATGAATAGTCATTGTATATAATAAAATCTTCTGTCCCTTTTTTGTATTCTGTCTTTGATGAAAGTACATTTGTTGAATTTGTTATGACAATCATGCAGACAAAATCTTCAGACTATCATTCAATGAGAAAATACAAGGTAATTAACAAGTCATTTAATTGTGTAGGAGGAGACCTTGGCAATGAGAAAAGAAATTCAGGATCTTAGGACAAATGCCAGAATCTTCCAGCTTAGCAAGTGCACTGCATGCACTTTCACCCTTGATCTCCCTGCTGTTCACTTCATGTGTATGCACTCGTTCCATCAGCGTTGTCTTGGGGACAACGAAAAAGAATGTCCTGAATGTGCTCCTGAGTACAGATCTGTTTTGGAAATGAGGAGAAGCTTGGAGCAGAATGCCAAAGACCAAGATCGGTTTTTCCAGCAAGTAAAGAGTTCAAAGGATGGGTTTTCTGTGATTGCTGAGTACTTTGGGAAGGGGGTCATTAGCAAAACTAGTAATGGTGCAGCAGGCACTGTTAGATCAGGCAGCACTTCTTCTTACAGCGGCTTCTGAGGTTTGCTTGTTATGATGATGCACCATCTTTTTAGCTCTTTACTCCTTTTTTTCATTTTCTTGCAAGTCCTTGATGAATGTTATTTGGGAATTACAGGGTCTGGGGTGATTATATGACTTTGGTGCTCTCCATGCTTCTATGGGCAATGACACAGTTATCAAGCTATTGGTGGTTGGCATCAAGTCTCGTTTGGCCCAATTGGGCAAAGAATGTGAAGTTACTTTGCTGATACGAAATCTAGAGAAGGGTTTCCTTGTCATAAAATTGAAAACGAATATCTAGAGAAGGATTCTGAAGGATATCAACCCGTTCAAACTAGCAAGTCCAATTTTATAGTGGAAGTTTGTTGCTTGGTTTTTCCCTGAGGGTAAAACTATTATAAATTATCTGTTTTTTTTCTATTCTTTTGCAGATAAGTAGTTAAGCGATTTTGAACTATGTATTTATTCAAAAAATGTAATGGCTTCTTTTTGTGTATGGCGCTGTCAGGTTTTTGGTTGTTTTAAATATTAGATAGCTGGTATTGCTTGGTAAATTCAATCTACTCTACTGATCTGATTTCTTCTCATCAAATTTCTATCTGATCAGTTTGAGCAGGTAGGAAGAACATGCTAAATACAGAATCTTTATACCACTTATGGCGTTGGCTACCTCCTGGTCCAGTTTTAAGCCCAAAACCAGAAAAAAAAATTTGTGATTGATTCTGGCTCAGGTATGGGGATGAATCCTTAGATTTATTTATTTTGTTTGATTTTATTACATCTTTTGAGTAAAGAAGAATTTGAAATACATAGATGGCTACTATATTCAATAAATTGGTGTAAAAAATATTGAAATTTTGAGCAGTGGTAGAAAATTTAAGTTTGACTAGCAGACAAAGAAACAGTGTCAACTTGGTTTCTGGCACCGTTGCTGTCTAGTATCTGCAAGTTTTTAGTATATTTGTTTCATTCAAGTTTCCACTAAATTGGAGTTTGGGCTTGTAGTTTGCTATACCAAAAGGCGTATTTTTTTCATCCTGCGTGCATATTTTTTTTTACGTAAATGCGTAGTATAATACCTATTGCATTTGTTCTGGGAATTTTAAAGTCGCTGATTCAAGTGTCATAATTGGCTCCTAATAAGTTCACAAATTGAAGAGCCTAGACAACTACTGAGTGTCTTATGTTTGCAGAATTCAGATCTCAAGTTTTCAGGGCATGGTGTAAGATGGAATTGAAATAATAAATTAAGAAAAGCATTTTCATCTTTGTAAAGAAAATTTTGACAGGATGGTTGAGGACATCTTATGGCCCATTGGCTCACAAATGATATGGAAAGATTGTTCATTCCAGTGAGATAAATTCTGGAGTCGAACCTAAAGTGGAGAATTATACTTGTTACGTGGATCTGTTAGGTGATGTTGAGAAAATTTTGGCATTGCAAGCTGAAAATATTCCTTCGAATGCAACCAAGGGCATGTTAGCCAGTGGGATCTTACAACATTGAGCTTGCTGAGGTTCTTGTGAAGCTGATTGTTTGTGCTCAAACCACACAATCTCAGTTAAAGAATGCAATCAAGAAAGAGGGTTCTGATTAGTCATTCAATTGTTAAAACTTTGAAAGGTTATTAAATTTTGTTGCCTAGCAAAGTAAAGCCATTGGATGATATAATAGAAAGTAGCTATGTCAGTTGCAGGAATAGGCATCCATGGATTATGCAAGGAGATGTCATGTAAACCTGTTAAAATACAGATAGAATGTGTGCTCAGTGTCCCTTGAATGAATTTTATTTTAAAAGAGTTTCAAGAATGGTGATAGTGTTGACTTAGAACCTGAATCACCCATCCAAATGCCTTCTTTTATAACTCCACTGTCAACTTCAACTACTTTACGCTGACACTTTAGTGGTGGGGACAAAGGCATTTTTTTTTTCTGCGGTACACTTCAATGTTGTGTCTATTCCATGTATAACCTACCTGATTTGTTGATCATACCTAAAGCTTTGGACGCTAGCCCTCATAACTGAAATCGTAGGCCTAGATTGGAAGGTTGTGGTTATCTTCTTATTTGATAAAAATTCTTGGAAGACAATCTTCTCGGTGGGACCTGCTAAATGATTTCTAGTTTCACCTACTCTATTTGTAAGTGTCCTATGTCTATATTTTATGTGAGAATCTTGAGTCTCAATAATCACTTACTTGTGTATATGTCGCTTTGACGATATTATAGGAATCCAATAATTAGCAGGTCCTGATAGGGTAGTGGGATTTGGATACCATATGATTCAACTTGTCTGGAACTATGGTATTTCTAGAATTTGATGTTCCATACAAATGCTGATCACGTGATTTTAGAATGGTGCTTTTCTCCCCAGCTGGTTATAGAATTTGAATTTGAGACCCAGCCCAACCCAACCCGACCCCTACCTCAAAGCAGGATGTGTGTTCATCATGGTTAGTTGAAGGGGAATGCTGCTTGAAGCTTACTTCCCCCGCAACCCTCTTTATTTATTTACTAAAAACGGTAGGCTTGATTCTAAACTTATTGGGGTGGGATTGTGGGAACCAGCTATTAGGTACACTGGGTGACAAATTTTTTTCTTTTATTAGTCCTTTTTATTGGAAATTGAAGGTTCACCCTATGCTTTTGACAGTATTTATGTATCACTCGAGTTCTTTACTATATCATTGAGATTTCTTGTTATGCCGGTTACCTGACAAATGTGAGTTCACCATTCAATGCTCATAGAATAAAAACTGTGTAACTTCTAATACTTGCCATTAGGGGCGGAGCTAGGAGTTATCTCTAATGAGAGCACCGTGCTATGATTCTGTGTAGTGGGAATTGAAAGCTCTAGATTTTTTTTTTTAATAAAAAAACTTACTTTTTGGTAATCATTTTCTAATGTAATACCCAAAAAAGAATTTTTATGTTAACTTATTACAAATGGACTGTGGGGGCAGTTGCCCTCAAAGGTCCCCCCTGGCTCCGCCATTGCTTGCCATGGGATAATAACATGTGTCATAACTCTCAAACTTCTGAAAATAATAGTTTCTTTTATGATGATGATTTCTTTGTGAAAATAAGATTGTGATCAAACTGTAATTTGGCAGATGGTTGATTACTTGACAAAGAATTTGTTTACACAACTCCCTCGGTAATAACCCATGCTTTCTCCTCACTTAAAATCTAGATCTATAACTTATTACCAACTGTTGTTACTGTTGAGAAGTCCTACATCCCACATAGATAAATATCAAATTTAACATATCTTCATATACCTGTTTGGGCCTTTTACTTATAAGCTTAGGCTTTTAGGTTGGATACTTAACAGCTACTCTTTGGCGGATTTGTATGTCGGATTTTGTATGAATGACAGTGGCCTCTATTTGTTGTTAGGCATGCATGAGGGCTCCCCTAGCTAGAGATACTTTGTAAAGGTTCATGATAAAATGGATTTATATCATTTTGATCATCACACCTTAATTCTTTAATCTCCACTGATAGTGATAAAGTATCAATTCAAATCATGTTCTTTGGTCTTCCCCGTGCTTTGTCGATTAATTAATGATGGGTAGGGCAATGAGGGCTGTTTAACTAATCATTTTGCTGCTTGGAAAAGAAGAGCTTTCCATTATATGTATGTGGTATGCTCCTTTTAACTCCTTTCTTCCATCAGCCTTTTTGCTTTTTGTGTACGCGCAGACCCCGCATGCACTCTCAGCATGCCTCAATGGAAAGATGTCACTATTGTCACCCAGATAAAAGGACTACTCTAGTTTGGGGAATTTTTGGTCTGTAAACGAGCCGAGTAGAGCCAAAATAGTAGATTGCTCAATCTTGGTTCCCTAATGAGGTTTGAGCTCAGCTCGCTTTTCTAATGAGTGAGCTCAAACAAGTTTTCTATCAAGTTAATCTCAATCCAAACTCGAGTAGGTCTAGCTGGATATAGAAATATGTCATGAACAATTGGGTTATAATGTGCAGAATTCAACCTAGTGGTGTCATGCATCGTCCATTAAGATATTTTGCCTGGGTTCAAACCAGCCTTTGTATCTCAATCTGCCCTATATTGGGTTTTTGAATCATGTAGAGACTTTTTAACTTGTATCTCAAGCTGTCTCAACTGGTTTGGCTTGTTGAACTGGGTATTTTAAACCTTGACTGAGCTAAACCAGCCCAATCCCAAACCGGCTGTATTGGCTTGCTTTTGCAAAGTCAAGTTTGTTCCACTTTTGTCAATTTGAGTTTTACGGACTTAAAGATCAGTGGTTGGCTTTAGGTTGAGCTTTTAGCAAACTATTATCAGACCCGGCCCGACCCTCCATACCAAGCTGGAGTTTCTAATTTGAGCAGGTTCTGTTCCCTTTTTGGCTCAAGAAGATTAGTAATTGTTCAATTTCCTCAGATCTAGTGAGTCATGCTCTCAGAAAACAAGCTTCGAGCTTTCAGCAATGGCTAGAAAATAGTTGGATTTGCTTATTTTATTTTCTGAAAACATGTCATTATCAATGGTTGCATTCTTCTTAAAATAAGTATGCCCTTAATTTGATGCACTTATTATGGCGAATCCGCAAACCAAATCCAGTACCATGGCTTTGTTATTTTTAATTTTGGTTGATCATTGTTTTCTACTTTCTTATTAATCTTCAATTAGTTGTAAAATTTTTTAATCGAAAGTGCACCCATTTCCCTGTGTCCTTTGGGGGTATGGAGCGCCTAATTTTGAATAATTCTTTCAATGACTCATAAGGTCAATATTCTGTATGTGTGGTCCCTGATAATGAAAGTAAGGGCCGCTAGTCCACACATGCGGCTCGTTGATTTGTATGGTAGACAATAACTTGATGTATATGTGTGTGTATATATATATATTTGGTCAAAGGTTTTAGGAATATATTAATTGTGTATATAAATGGGTTTTTTGTATACGAATTTTATACAAAATTCTAAAAATTGTTGGATCTCTCAAGATTCATGTAAGATTTAAACAGTTTCCAAAAAAATGAGGGAAAAATGATTAATATAATAATAAGAAGTTTTATGTGTGTGTGTATATATATATATATTTTTGGTTTCCTACGGTATCCTTAGGTTTCGCCTAGGATTAATCCTCCGAGATACGATTGGGCGCCGAAGCGAGACCTCTCCCAATAAAGTTTTCTGCATTCATAAGGGTTCGAATCCGAGACCTCTTGCTTAAGTGACTAGAGCCCCTTTCACTCAGGCCAACCTTCGTTGGTATGTGTATATATATATATATATATGGGATGATGATTAGGTGAGTACATGCTAATATAACTTATATTAACATCTGTATTAAAAGTTGTATCTCATGCATTAGTAAATTACAAAACATATTAGGTTAATTTATAAGTACAATTTTTACTTATGATATTAATATAACTTATATTAACTTGTGCTGATCGAAATTATATTTTTGTATTTTATCCCATTGCTCTTATCAGCACAGCACCATATATTCTCATGACTTTAGTCTTCAATTTTTATTTTTTTAATTTTTTTTTTGGGGGGCGGGGGGTTGGGTTAGGTTGAGAGTTTTGATATAAAAGATTTGGATGGGCCCAATCTGGTCAAATCATGATCTCCCATCTGTATATGCACAATGAAGACATGCATGGCCAAAAGATTAGAAAAAGACATTCATGGCCCATATGATTGACATGTGTCCATGTGAAGCTGTTGACCTGTTGTTGGTAATTTAGTATGCATAAATTTACATATGTATCTGTCTAATGTCTGTCCAAGCAATTAAGACAAAGTCATTCTGTTGCCTTCCAATTTTCTCATAATTCGTTCCTTTCCCTTAATTAAGACGGAAAATGTCAAAATGGCCCTCCAATGGCACGTGTCAAAAATAGTGAAAACTCTCCGAGAAAGGTACTTGTGGAGACTGGAGAGTACTGCACGGTGGCCTGTGGGTTTGCTTTGGGATATTTACTGTAAATTAGGGGTATTACCCTACTCTCTTTTTAAGGGCAACACTGTACAAACAACACCTTATACTAAAGATAATATCATATTGTTTAAATGTTTTACATAAACTCTTGTCCAAACGAGGTGGCAGTTGGATTAATCAATTAGATATAATTAGTTAATAAATTTTAAAAATTTTAGCATTTTCTTATACCAAATTAATAAACAATTATTTTATTTTAAAATTTAATAAAAACAAGGTCACCCATCTAACATGGGTGTGAAAGATTGCTTTAATAAGAAAAAAATTGTTTACTTAAGCTAATTTAACCCAAATCTCATGGGATTGAATAACAACTCAATAGAAAAATTGGTCTTTGATATAGAAGCTAATTTTTTTTTTTCTTTTGTTGGTGAAATTAATTGATATGGAATGAGAAGTACAATTTTGTCGATATTTAATGATAAGTAAAGTTAAAAGGTTGGATATTATGCTTGTACCAAAAAAAATGAAGAAGAAAAGAACCTTACAATGAGAATGACCCCCTCCTCACAGTCCATTTTAATTATACCCCAAAAGGTGGGGCTATTTCCACAGCCCCATTAAAATTTTTTTTGTCACTTTACCCAATTTGTCCTCATCCCCTCATCAATCCTCCTTTCTCTTCTCAATCTCTCTCTTAAACTCAACAGTAGCAGAGAATATTCCAAAACCACTTTTGTTATATCCTCTCTCTTTCTCTCTACCTTGAGTCTTTGGTGTATATGATTGGATGAAATGACCATTTAATTTGTTGACTTGGTAAATGGTAATTCTTCTATCCCATTCGGTTTTCAAAGATGGTTTAATCAATCTTAGACCCATTATACTAGAACTTTTTCGACGCTACGATGATTGTAGGGGCGAGGTAGTTTCTTGGATCATGGATGTCGTTTCCAAGTGTTCACAAAAAATTTTCCCAAGCTAGAATGGTGGCTTCACTTGGCATTTTTTTTTCTCTATTTCTCGTTCTTAATGAATTAATTTGGACATTGTTCAAGCTTGATTTTTGTTTTGACAACCAACTATAACCACCCGGGTGTGGTCCTGAAGTTTGCACTAGTTCATATGAACCATAGCCACGTTCTTGTTTTCATCCTGAGAGTAGATCAAAGAACCATGGAAGTGGTTTGGGGATGTCAATCTGCTACTGCTATGTTTTAAAGAGAGACAATAAGGAAGAAGGGAATAAGGGCAAATTGGGTAAAGTGCCCAAAGTTTTTAATAGGGCTGTGGATGCAGCCATTTGGACTGTGGAAATAATTCCACCCTATCCTAAATTGTGGAATCCACTTGAAATCAACAGTTTCTTTTGTATGGAATTTCTTCGAAAAGACCTAAATGAACTTAGAGTTATTGGATATTTGCATGAATGAGGACTATAATAATTTATTATTTATTTTCCCTTATATTGGGAAGACAATGGTGAATTTTTCACCTTCAAAAGGCCATTTTACCCTTTTCACCTACCATAAGTCAATAAGCACCTATTTCACACCTAACAGAGGGTGGCACGTGACAAAGCATATGGGCCAAACTCGTCAGGGTGAATCATTTTAATCAAATTATGGATAATTCATTTATTTTGAACTTTTTAGGATTTTATGAAGACAAACTGCACTGTCCATTAGAAAAAATTATTTTAAACAATTTTGTAGAATAATTTTTTTCCAAAATTTATCATTTAAGTTTATTTTTTGATAATTTTTTTATGAAAAAATTTATAAAAATGAAACAAAAATTGTAAATGACAAAAACTTTATTTAAATGATAGATTTTTGGAAAATTTTCTTTTATAAAATTGTTCAAAATAATGTTTTTTAATAATAATGTGGTTGGTTTTTGAGAAAATCTTATATGTTTTTCATAAAAACTTAAAAGTTTAAAACAAACGGACATTTTAAAAAATTTTATGATGGCAATAGCTCGCCAATATATAATTCTACAATAAAATATAGGAGGATTTGGTCACAAGTTCTTAAAATGAGACTTGTATAATGAAAACTTTTAAAAAAAAAACTTATACGGCATGAAGTCCAACAAATATTCGTGTGACAAAAATGCCCTCACAGTATTCACAAAGAAACATGTATACTACCTAAATTGTCTTTGACTCATTAATATCTCATTAACTAAGGAGAGAATCTTGGTTATAATATCTTCAAAAACAGTGAGCATAAATTAAGGAGACAATTAATTTGGGTTATAATATCTCCAAAAATTACGAGTAGTTACATGAAGATATTCTTTGGATTAAAAATCAGTTACGTGAATGAAAAATGATGTAATTATTTTGTTAACAATTACATGTAATTGTTATAGTTAAATGTAATTGTTTTATGTTTTGATTACAGTTACATGTGATTATTTCTGTTTTGATAACAATTACATGAATTATAATTTTTTCGGCATATTAATAGTTATATAAATTTTATGAAATGTTACATGTTAAATTGGTAATAGTTCATTCGTAGTTGTAACTGTTTAATATAATTTTGTAATTAGTTACATGGGACTCATTTGGGGGTTTCAACGAATGCATGACATTCTTGTAACTATTTTAAGGGATGCTAAATCACCGCAAAACTTGTTGTAACTATTATGAAGATTTAGATCAATGTACAAATCTGTAGATTTGATTGATGTACTATTAGGTTAATATTAATGGAAAGCAATATAAGTCATTTTGCCAGTCGGATCTTGAAGGAGATAAACATGAGAATCCTTATGATTTCTATAAAAATCGTGAGAAAGATTCGCATGAAGAATCTTGTTAAATGTTAATTTTTTAAACGGATGTGAATGGAGATAAATATGGGCATAACCGCATAAAGATTGAATGCCGCGGAAATCGTGGAGAATAAACTTAAAGAGAATCTTGTTTAATTTAAACGTCAATAACTTGCTAGAATACCATATTAAGCGAAAGGGTAAGGTTAGCATTCGTGAAACATAACAAATCAATAAATTGACATAATTTTATCATTTGAGGACTTACATGGACTTATAACTTTAAATAAGTTTTGGTAAGACTTATCACTTTATAAATCATAGGAGTTAAACTTTTGACTAATTTTCCCTTAAAAAAAAAAAAAAAAAAAAGGAAAAAAAATGCCGAAGGGTCCATCGGTCCAAACACAGATAGAGAGAGAGTGAGCGAAAAGCGATGCTCAGCCGAGCCTGAAACCACTCGCTTCGCTTTCTCTCTTCTTCCTCTCTCTCTCTCTCTCTCTGTCAAATGTAGAAAATCAGACCCTAACTCTCACTTCCTCACACGGTAATTCACTCCACCTGATCGTCTTCACTTTCCGTTTGGTTCCCGCGAGAGTAGAAGGAAAGAAAAGAAAAGAAAAGAAAAGAAAATTCGAGATCTTGTGAACTGCCACTTCGACTCCAATACGTTTGACGGGATTCCAATTCATTTACTTTCTCTTTCCAGAGCTTTCTCGGCAGCCAAACGGAGCTTTAATTTTACGATTTATTTTTCTTGTTATTTTTACCTTCTCCTTTTTGGTGTGAAATTTGATCTGATTGAGGTTTGTGGATTCAGGTTTTTTTTTTTCATTTTCTATTTTTTGGAGGGCTGATTTTGGGAGATGAACAAAGAACGGCCACCTGAGCCTCTTGATTTCTTCATTTGGACCGTCGAGGTATCAATTTTCTGGGAATTTTCTCTTTTAATAGATCTTCTATTACGCAAGTAGATCTTGTTCAATATTCTTTTGGGTTTTGGATATTTTGGTGAATTTGGTCTCCAAAATTGTTACTGGAAGATCTGAAGATCATGATTTTCTACTGTAAATTATCCGCAACTGTATCTGTTTGATTCCGTCTGCCTGATACAAACAGTATGACTCAACTAATTGCAGTGTAGATTTTGTTCAATTTGCTTAACCCCAATTTATGATGTAGCAAAGAGGTATTGGGTACTTTTGTATATTGGTTTATACGGACTGGGATGTGCGCTTGCACGACCAGAAGTTTGAATGAAACTCAATTTGTGTTGGTTTCATTGGAAATGATTGCCTTTCCTCAGTGGTGGATTCATGCTTCACCATTTGCCATGTATTTTTGCAAATTTATTACTGTCTTACTCTGTTGTTGGGAGTTGGAAAACCATGTTTCATTTGGATATCAATCTGTGTACTAGCTAATTGTCAATACAATGTTAAAAAAGAAATACTTATTGTTGTTTTAGGTAATTGGGTACTTTCCACTCTATGGGAGAAATTTTTGTGGATCATGTTGGATGTTAAAGGAGTAGTTTCTGAGCGAAAATTACACAATCTTGTTACCTCAAATTTTTTCTTTCTAACGCATCCTATCACCTCTAATTTAACAGTGGATGGGGCTTTAGTTGAGCTAAATGGTGAAAAAGGAATTGTGTGGTTGACCATGAGTAGTTGGGATTTAAGGTTTTGTTTTGTTGAGTTGAGCTAATTTTTTTTTTCTTTTCAAATACTCCGTTATGTGATTTTAAGAAGTTTCTTGCATGATTGTATCCTGTTATGTCGAAGAAAATGCATGTGGGGAATAATTGTTCATACTGCCCTCGTTTTCCCTTTTTTGTTTTGTTAAATTATGCTTAATAGGGGCAGTGATTTGATGAACTCGTGAAGATTTATTTGATCGACCATTATAACTGATGAACTTGTGAACTTTGTGTGGAAAGACTATTTTTGGTGTGAAAAACAAAACTCTGCTGTGATTTGCTATCAATGGTTCTTTATTTTTTTCAATTACCTATCTCACAAGAGAGCTAAATAAGCTGTACCACTAATAACGTTGACCTCAGAAACCTGAATTTCTGAAACTATCTAAACAAATGACTGTACTGTGTGATTCTGATGGCTTAGTACTACATTGGCTTATTTTTATTAAGATGAATATGATAATGATATTTTTCCGAATGACATGCCTGATGCATACCTCCTTTTGGTTTTTCCAGGATGTTGGTTTGTGGTTAGAAGAAATAAATCTTGGTAGCTACCGCCAGATTTTTAAAGAAAATGGAGTCAATGGAGAATACTTGGAGGGCATGTCCATGTTCACAACCGAACAGATTCTTCGGTTTATAAGGCGGTGCCACATGAAATGGGGAGACTTTATCACACTGTGCAAGGAGCTCAGGCGGATTAAAGGTTCTCTCTCTCTCTCTCTGTGGCTGTGTGTGAAAGTTCAGTATCCTGATTTTTGAGTCATGAAGCAGTTGCTCCAATGTTGCTCCAATGTTTATGAAAAAATATATGTTTGATGTTCTGCTGTTTCTTATTGGGATATACTATATCTTTCCTATGCAGTTGTGATTCCTTATTAATCATCCAGCACTAGTTTTTTAATGAAAAACCTGTGGAACTTGTGTCTAATTTTCCTCGGAACAACTTTAGGAACCTGAGTGGCTGAGTATACTCTGACACTAACTGCATTAAAGATTTACTTATGAATTGGCAGTGTGTTTCCAAGTCCAAGACCACAAGGTCTAACTTTACAAATTTTGCGTATGGTATTAGGGAAAAGTAGATCTGGATAGATGTTGTAGAAAACTTCGTCTCTGTTGTCTTTGCTACACAATAAGATTTATTTTGCCGATAGCAAATTCCAATTCTTTAAAATCAGAAGTGAAGGTTGGTTCCTTTATTTTAATGGGATGCGAATTTCCTGGAAATAAAACACTTCATTTTCATTATTTAAATGCCTCAGCAATATCGCAGACTAAGATTACTATTCATGCCTCAATGAATGCAATATCACCCTCCTTTTTCCTTGTTTTCATTTTCCACCTAAACAAACATAGCTTTGATTTTGACATGCTTTTTTGGATTACAATCCTATGTCACCCTTCAACTACATATAGGTTATTTGTTTTGAGTTGTCTCTACTGACATTGATGTATTTGCAGTGGCCTGTCTGAAAGGGGAGCAAAAGGTCCGCCGGCCTTGGTGGGCTCCGTCTTGCCTTTCTGTAGTCTTTGTCAAGGTGGCGAAGCGAAACCGACAGTCACGAGTAGTCTCCTTGAAGCTGGAACCTTGATGCTAGTTCTGCTTATATGTACGTATCTTTAGTTCTCTTTTTGTTTAGAGGAAAACAGAAAAGAAGTAGGAAATAACTTTTTCTTTCTTTTTTTTTTTTTTTGTTTAAATCTGGCAAGGTGTGGTGTTGGTTCTTCATGGAGAACTCTTTTTATATGGAAAGCTTTTCTATATATATTTATTTCTGTTGGTTTTGTAATTATAACTTGTGTGCAATCAGTGGGGGAAAATCCAATGAATGTTTTCAACCCGGAATTCACCCTAGTGTCAGTTGTGATTTGTGAAGACACCCACTCTGGAGCTTTCTTCTTGAGGGAATGTTATTGCTGTCTGTTTTGCCACTGGAAGATTTTAAGCACCCACCTCATGTGCTCTACGTGTTTTTGCCATGTGAACTGGGGTCTGGTTTTGGTTGTTTAGCTTTCCAGCAATGACATTGAATAAGAATAAATTTTGTTGATGGAGGAGAAGAAAATGTTCAGATGCCGCTTCCGTCCTATACGAGCCAGTGGGCATAAATGGACCTTTTTCAAGGGTTCCAGCGGCCATAATCGGCTGCCAGTAGGGGTTTTCTCACTTGGGTTTCAAGGCAAACCCTAGTTTTTCTTAACCGAGCCCTATCCTTGTACTATGTGTCCGAAATGTACGCATGTATTGGAAATGGACTGTGAGAGCTATCCAGCTCTACGACTTTCATGTTTTGAGCAAAGGAATATTGATATTTTTTTTAGCAACAAATTACATAAATCTCACTTATTGGCTTCATGATGATGTCCTTCCTTGGCAGCTAATAGTGGTCATGGTGCTGCGGGTACCTGGGTCTGGACCCTTGTTACAAAGGGTTCGAATTAATTTGAATCCTTACACGACATCTCTATACAGCCCACAAGAATTCCCATGGAATCATACAAATGTAATTACCTAGCATGGCGAGAAAAATGAAATTAAAAAGCTTGGGTTTAACACAAAACCATGAAATGATACCTTGCTTCGGCTCTTCCTGTTCATTTATTTGGTTTTTTTTTTTTTTTTTTTTTTTTTTTTTTTTTTTTTTTTTTTAGCTATGAGTAAGATCGGGAGAGAACAAAGTCAATCGACAACACATCAACACAAGAAACGACTCCTCCCATACGCAGAGTCATTAGTCAAATTTCATTCATTATAATATAGAGTCGATGGTGTTATAGCTAAATGAAAAATCTAAGATTTAAGAATTGATCGAGTCAAGTATTTGAATACTTGCCATTGTAGGACTGTAGCCCACATGGCATGTTTCTGCCTAGAGGGTTTAGAAGTAGTTGCACTTTGAACCTTCAACTTTTCTTTTCGGATTTGGATTTGGTGCAGTTTACGTTTTCAACTGCATGGTGCAGTAGCCATGCGATGAGTGACACGTGGCAGGGGAGAGCATCAACGGCTGAGCTTAGATGACTATAGGATTGTAATGATAGAAAGCATAACAGGAGATGATTTGTCCGGCATCAACCCAAAAAATATACAGACCATCACCATCACTTTCTCCGGCGAACTTTGCCGGCCACAAAACCCAAGTCCGGCATCCCCTTTTCTTCACGTACTCCCCTGGCCAACTGTTCTTCGCCGAACTGGTAAGGGCCAACTGTTTTTTTTCTTTTTTATTTATTTATTTATTTTAATCAAACACAGTAAACCAACTGGGAGGAGAGGAGAGAGAGTGGAAGACAGGGAGAGAGGAGAGAGAGGAGAGAAAAGCAGGTCTGGGAGGGGAGAGAGGAGAAAAAACCAGATCTGGTCAGGGACGGGACCTTCGACGCCGGCAGCCATGGCTATCCAGCCAAACCCATCTCACCCATCCATGGAATTTGCTGACGGCTGGAGAAGTTCGTGTGAATGGGTTGCTTCAGATCTGGGTACTGGTCGCCGTCCCTCGCACACTGCCAAGCTCTTGATTTCTTCTACCAAACCCATCTTCCAACCAGATCTGGGTACTAGTCGCCATCCCATGCAGATCTGATCAGTAGAGGAAAAGAAAAAAAAAAGGAAAAGAAGAGGGAAGAGGAAGAAGGAAGAAGATGGTTGCCGTCCCACGCAGATCTGATCAGCAGAGGAAAAGAAAAAGGAAAGAAAAAAAAAAAAAAAAAAGAAGAGAAGGAAGAGGGAAGAGGGAAGAGGAAGAAGGAAGAAGGTGAGGCTGCTGACGAAGGGGAGTGGGGATTTGGTGCAGTCATTGCAATCCTGTGGTCGTCTAACTTAGCCGTTGATGCTTCCCCTGCCACGTGTCACTCATCGCGTGGCTACTGCACCATGCAGTTGAAAACGTAAACTGCACCAAATCCAAATCCCAAGTTTTCAACTTCTCTTGGCTTCTCGAGTGGTTGGGAAGAAAAATGGGCTACACTCTCGTTTATAGAACCAAATGCCAATCGGACTCTCTTTGCAACTAGAAAAAGTCTCAATACCTCAATGGCAAATTTTTATTATTTTTTTTATTAAAAATGGTATAGTTGTGGTTATTCATAAAGGCATCAAGCCTCTTCAAATTGAAGGTGATTTTCAATTGGTAATTAATACTGCTTGTGGATCTATTCGGCATCATTGGAGTATTTCAAATTTTGTTCAAAATATTTGATATCTATTTGGTTATTTTGATTAGGTTGTTATTAGGCATGTGTTCAGACAAATTAATCGAATAACTGATTGTGTAGCAAATATGAGATATTATTATAATGATATAAATATTTAAGAAAATAGGTTTCTTAAAAGGGTTTGAAATGTGATTTAAGAAAATTTTAAGAATGTTTAAAGAATGTTATTACGCTACGATGTAAACATTATTTTATTTATTGCTAATAAGTAAAAAAAAAAAAAAAATTATTTTTTATTTTTTATTTTTTTAAAAGGTGAAGAGAAAAAAATGGAAAAGGAAGAAAAAAATGTTTACCTTGAAAGCTTGTTCAAAATTCTCCCACTCAACACTACTGACTTCCAAAATGCTCCAAAACCTCCAGAGCTCAAAACCCTAATGTCCATTTCCATTCATCATCTCATGCTGCACCTTAAACCCTAAGTCTCACTCTCTCTAGCTTTGTCTGTAAGTAATGTTCTCTCCTGCAACGAAGAAACCCAGTTTCAGCTCTCGGAAAGAGCGGAATCTAGGGCAAGGAGTGCCCGATTCTCCCATCACTCCCCTTGCAGAGAACCGAAGATCCCTCAACGACACCGCAATCCCTAACCGCCCCACCACTGGCACTCCGGCACCATGGACCTCTCGCTTATCCGTCCTTGCCAGGTAAACACCCACATATTCACTTACATTTAGTGTTATGAAGCTTCAGTCTGATGAATTTCGAGTGAAATATGCATTGTTCATTTATTATTTCCAATAACACTATCGGAATTTGTTGATGCTTATATATATATATATTGATGGATCATGTGATGCTTGAATTGTTTATTGTGGAATTTTAAGGGCCTGTTTGGTCGTTCAAATGAATATTAAACGGTTGTAGTGTAATTTGAAAAGTCCCTTTTTTCTTTCTGATTCCCACCCTATAGCTTCGTTTGGTTATAATTTGATGTCTCATCCGTCAACTGTTTGCCTCATTGTGTTGCCATAGTAGAAGATTTACAAGGTGTCTGACCAGAAAATTTGAAAAAAAAAAAAAAATGGAGAAGAAGAAGAATGAAAATTTATTAGATTACAGTGTCAAGTTTCTTTGGCTTACCCTGAAAAATGAAGAGTATGATTATTGCCATGTGGTGGTGCCCTATAATTATCTCTTTTGGTACTTAACCAGAATTCCACCAGTGAAGAAAAGTGAGAAAGGGGATGAGGTAGATCCAATTAAGCCTGTATACGTTGGAGAGTTTCCTCAAGTGGTTCGTGATGAACAAACTAGCTTTTTGCAGAAGGGTGTTCCTGGTGAGTGCAGTTTCCAATATTTACATAAGCATTCCCAACTTATTTAAATGTTAGTATTCTTCTGGAGGTGATAGTTTCAGAAATTTTCATTTTTTAATTTATTTATTTGTTAATATTTTTTTGTGGCAGGTAATACGTATATCTCTGGTGGAATGGACAAAGGAACATCCCTTTCTTGGATTATCTGTGGAAGCAGACTCTTTATCTGGAGTTACTTATCACCCGCTGCTTCAAGAAAATGTATCGTTCTTCAAATTCCTTCAAATGTTTTAGAAACTGGAGATATTAGCAAAAATCCCTATCATGGTAGCAATTGGTTGCTTTGTGTTGTTAATTGGAACAGTACACCTACAACCACAAACAAAGTTGTACGACAGTACAATTCTGTTGGTATTGTTCTGTGTAACCAGAAAGGTGGAACTGTTATATACTGGCCGGACATTTATTCTGAAGAAGAGATTCCACCAGTTTTGAGTCTTGCATCTTCTGATAAATCAGAGGTGAATTTTACACCTGGTGATGGGAAGACAACCCCAAACAAGCAGCAACAACATAGTAGGCTTGGGAGTAGTTTGATTGGATCAAGTACGTTTAACTCTTTGATTGCTTCTGCAATCCCTGATACATGGCATGTTTGCATTGCCATTGCATGTAGTTGCGATGGTGAACTTTGGCAGTTTCAGTGCAGCCCCACTGGAATCCACTGGGAAAAAATATATCAGGATATTCTAAGATTATCTTCTCAAGGCAGTGATAGTAGTCAATTCATTGGGAGCAAGGGTTATCCAAGGTCACTGATTTGGCGTTTTCCAAATCTCTGTTTGGAGAAATCTAATCGACAGTTTTTTCTACTAACTAATCATGAGATACATTGTTTTAATATTAAACTTTCTCCCGACTTAAAGGTGTCAAAGCTCTGGTGTCATGAAATTATTGGTACTGATGGTGATTTGGGTATCAAGAAGGATCTAGCTGGTCAGAAGCGAATATGGCCTCTGGATGTGCAGGTAGACAATCATGGTAAAGTAATTACTATTCTTGTTGCCACTTTCTGTAAGGATCGGGTTAGCAGTTCAAACTACACACAGTATTCACTTCTGACCATGCAATATAAGTCGGGGGTAAATATCTCCTCAGAAGTTATCGAGCCGATACATGAAAAGGTTTTAGAGAAAAAAGCTCCCATCCAAGTGATAATCCCAAAAGCAAGAGTTGAAGAGGAAGACTTCTTATTTTCCATGAGACTGCGGGTAGGGGGCAAGCCTTCTGGATCTGCAATTATACTCTCTGGTGATGGAACTGCAACAGTCTCTCACTACTTTAGAAACTCTACCCGACTTTATCAGTTTGATCTACCTTATGATGCTGGAAAAGTTCTGGATGCTTCTGTATTTCCTTCTACAGAGGATGATGAGGATGGTGCGTGGGTTGTTTTAACCTGAGAAAGCAGGAGTATGGGCCATACCAGAAAAGGCTGTTTTACTTGGTGGAGTTGAACCACCTGAGCGAAGCTTGTCACGTAAAGGAAGCTCAAATGAAGGATCTGCCCAAGAAGAGAGAAGAAACCTCACATTTGCTGGCAATATTGCTCCTAGAAGAGTTAGTTCTGAAGCATGGGATGCTGGAGATAGACAAAGGGCAGCTTTGACAGGGATTGCACGTCGAACTGCTCAAGATGAAGAGTCAGAAGCTTTACTTGGTCATCTTTTCCATGATTTTCTCTTATCTGGGCAAGTCGATGACTCACTCCAAAAGCTTCAAAACTCTGGGGCATTTGAAAGGGATGGAGAAGCAAATGTTTTTGCTAGGACAAGTAAATCGATTGTTGACACCCTTGCTAAGCACTGGACTACAACCAGAGGTGCTGAGATTGTGGCTATGGCTGTTGTGTCCACCCAACTCATGGATAAGCAGCAGAAGCATAAAAAATATCTTCAGTTTCTTGCTTTATCCAAGTGCCATGAGGAACTGTATTCTAGACAGAGTATGATCCATTTCCTATTTTATAGAGTGTTGCATTTATGTTTTGTTGAGTTTTCCTTTTACCATACATATGATCAATGTTGAAACTTTAAAACCCTTGAATTGATTGTATGTTGTGTGTGTGTGTTGTGTTAGACCTACTGCCCACCCCACGATGAAGATTGTATTCAAGCTCCTTGGGAGACTTGAAACCATGTCTGGGGCCATCTGCATCACCATTACCAGAATTTAGCACCAAACTTGATGGCATCTTTATCCACTTTGCTTAATGAACACTGAAGAGATCTTCAGTGAAGATATTTCCAGTTTTCATTAGCATTTTGTTGGCCAAATTGTGATAAAAGCAAACACCGTAGTTGTCTTTGGAAAAAATTGCTCAACAACAACAACCAATTATTTTCATTCTCAAGATTTGGATAAAGTTTACTATGCAAGAAATTTCCTACTTGCTCTTTTATGTTTAACTGCTACTTTTGTCATCATAAATTATATACTATGAAGCACGGATACTTCAAAACCCCCAATGAATCCGTATCCGATACGATACGCCTAGGATACTCCCTGATATGTATCAGATACTCTCCGTACGTATTAGAACAGTAACACACATTGCCACATCATCGGATACACCTAGAATACTTCTCGGATACACCTCGGATACATCTCGCATACATTTGGGATTCCTTTAGAATTAGTTTGTAATTATTTATTTTTTAAATAAACAGTCGTAAATTTAAAGAAACATAATATCCATACTTTGATTGAAACAATAAACCCATTTTAATTCTCTTTCCACTATTTATCTTTTAGGCAACAATTGTAAAGCAATAGAGTTAAATGGCTATTTTGTAATGTTAATGTCTTTCTAGTTTCTTTCTATGAATGATGAACATGGTTGATGCTTATAGATGTGTTCTTTGTACATCTATTCTTGCATACTAATTGATTTTGTAAATGTTTCAAACTTTTTTTATGTTTATTATATATGTTTTAGACCAAATATTAATATTAATACATTTATTTATTAACGTATCCTTGCTGTATCGTATCCTACATTTTTTTAGAATTGCCGAATTGGCGTATCTGTATTGCATCATATCCGTATTTGTATCCGTATCCATGCTTTATAGATTATATATAACACCCTTAGGGAATAAATTCTGATTGTTGATGTGGCTATAATTCCAAAAGCATCTTAGCATGGTGGTAATGGCATTCAAGGGTGGGGCTGGGGTTCAATTCGTACTTTTTATCTAAAATAAATTTCTTATAAACATGAAGCTTAAACTATTGTCTTTGTTATCAGGACATTCCTTGCAAACTATCATGGAACATGGTGAAAAGCTTGCTGGCATGATTCAGCTGAGAGAACTGCAAAACATGATTAGCCAGAACCGCTCAGTTGGAGTTGGCTCTCCGAATTCTAGTTCTGAAAGTGAAATATCAGGTTCTCTTTGGGATCTTATTCAATTAGTTGGTGAGCGAGCCCGGCGAAATACTGTTCTTCTGATGGATAGAGATAATGCTGAAGTATTCTACAGTAAAGTTTCTGAGCTTGAGGAAGTATTTTATTGTCTAGAGAGACAGCTAGAATGTTTAATTGGTGTAGAACAGCCGTTTATGGTTCAGATCCAGAGAGCTTGCGAACTCTCAAATGCATGTGTGGCTTTAGTTCGCACGGCCATGCACTATAGAAATGAGCATCACATGTGGTATCCATCCCCTGAGGGTTTAACACCTTGGTATTGTCAACCTCTGGTACGTAATGGGCTGTGGAGTGTTGCTTCTTTTATGCTTCAGCTGCTGAATGAAACAACTGGACTTGATATGCTTACAAGATCAGATTTATATTCTCATTTAGAAGTACTGGCTGAAGTTTCACTTGAGGCATATACTGGTGCTATTACAGCAAAAATTGAGCGTGGAGAAGAGCACAAAGGTCTATTAGAGGAGTATTGGAATAGAAGGGATGCACTTCTTGATTCCCTCTATCAACAAGTCAAAGGTTTTGTAGAAGCTGGATACCAGGTTATTTGGTTGATCTTTTCTGTTCAATATTTCCATGCTCTGATCTGGTGGAAGATACATAGGCATCCATGAAGTGCTTAGGGATATGAATATATTTTGTTTCTATTTTGTTTTATCCATGTGTAGTTGTTCTTTCTCTTGAGATACTTTAGAGGACAGAACTGTTAAGCTTCTTTGACAATCTTTTAGGTTGATTGTTTTTAGGTGGTTGCCTGGTTGGGGCTGGTTCACTGTTTAAGAATTAGCAAGTTGCTTGAAAAAAAGGTTTGTCAGGATCAGGATTCTGGATAGGATCTATGAGGGGTCTTCAGGATCAAATTGTTGAATTAAGTTGAGAATCCTTTTATTCGAAAACATGCCTGTCCCTTCCTGTTTTTATACAAGCTGTGTAGAAATCTAATCAATGGCTCATTTCCAATAGAATGATCAGCAGTTCAGCATCATGGGTATTTTAATTTTTCCCTAAGAGTTGTAGGATCTGGCTTGTTGGAATTGCAGGATTAGTATTAAATACAATATCCTACTGATGTTGACTGGAGTCAAATAAAAAATTATTGGCTTGGTGTTTTGAACATCAGTTCAGATATTTCTTTTGTTGAAATCATTCCGAATTTTAGTTGGATCAGAATTGTATTAAAGATCATATAATTTTAAACAATTTTCAAACCAAACCTTAGAGAACTTTAGCAATTCAGTTTTCGCCACCCCACCCCCCCCCCCCCCCCCCCCCCCCCCTTCTCCCCTATTTTCATTTAAATGAATTTGTGATCCTCTGATGAGTATGAACCTTTGAGAAATAAGTTATTTTTCTTTAAAGAATCTGAAAATGCAACAAATGAGTAGCACTTTGTTCAAATGTATTTGTATAAGCTTGATGTTCTCATCTTCACAGGATTTGAAGGAAGGAAATGAAGAGCAAAATGAGGAAATCCTCAGAAAGCTTTCTTCTGGTTTGCTGTCTATTGCAAAACGGCATGAAGGCTACCAAACTTTATGGAATATATGCTGTGACCTCAATGATACAGTACTCCTTAGAAATCTTATGGTAAGGATATGTTTTTTTATCTTGGCTTGCATTCCATTTTGTTACTTTTCATTTGTTTTCTGGAACATGTGCAATGGTTTTTCTGTTTGGTTTGAGGAGAATTATATATCTAAGGTGCTGCTGTAGATTGGCACCATAGCATGGTTTAATTATATGAGGCATGCAATGGTTTGCTATCATATATAAATTTCCTCTAAATTTTTCCTAAACAATTTTTGTTTGAAGCTTTAGCTTTTCCCTATTTTTATATTATTCTTTAATTGATACCTGCCAGTCACTTCTATATTAATTTTTATGAGAATGTGATCATCAAATTGGCAGAACGTAAGCTCTCCATTGTTTGTTTGTGTGGTGAAAGCTACGCCTTCAGCTGTTCTTCCCAGAAGTCTTTCCTATCTATAATCTAAATGGTGTTATTTCGTAGATTTTTCTCTAGCTTCTTTACTAAAGCAAAATAGTTATGTCTTTCTGTTTTTGTTTTCATCCATTGTTATATGCTTAGACCTACTTAATCTATTAATCGTGTAGAATTACTTTTCTATTTTGTTGTTTCTGTTAAAGATTTACTGATGCTAGTTTAAATTGTCTTCTGTAGCTATTAGTCTATTACCAATTTACATTTGCACTTGATTGCTGTGGACTATGTCGATTCGATGGTTACTCTGCCTTTTTCTTTTCTTATTTAATGCTTCTGTTATTCCTGAAGATCTTCTAAAATGATTTGTGGTGCAGCATGAGAGCATGGGACCTAAAGGAGGATTTAGTTCCTTTGTTTTTAAACAGCTATACGAGAACAAGCAGTTCTCCAAGCTTCTAAGGCTTGGAGAAGAATTCCAGGAAGAGCTATCTTCTTTTTTAAAGCAGCATCGGGATCTTCTGTGGCTTCATGAAGTGTTCCTTCATCAATTTTCCTCAGCTTCAGAAACTATGCATACATTAGCTATTTCTCAAGATGAGAGCTCCATTTCAGAAGCAGAAGAGGGGACTGACCCAGAAAATGCAGTTTTGGAACTGACATTGGCAGAAAGAAAGCGTCTTCTGAATCTCTCAAAGATAGCTGCAATGGCAGGTCTGATTGTGTCATCTACTCTTTAGCTTTCTTTCTGAGATACATTTTGTAACACTTCTTTCTCCTTTTCAGTTCTTGTCAAGTTATTGTTTTTTGCATGTTATTTTTCCTCTTCATCATTTGTACTTATCTTCTGCTTTAATGGGCACATTCAACAATTCTGCATCATAGAGACGATTTCAGTATTTACCAACTCCCAAGTTGATCCACCTAAGTGACCTTAGAGGCTTAGACTCGCTTTGGTGTATGATGAGGAAGTTCCTGTATGACTGCAATATGAACAATATCAATATATGATACAATAAGGCTTCTTTTATTCTGGTAACCAAGAATAGTGAAAACTTCCAAACTACCTTTTTCGATATAGGTCTTTTTTTTTTTTAAAATTTTTTTAATTTTTTAATTTTAATTTTTTTTTTTTTAGTAAAGATACGCACATGATGGATCATAGGTGGGGGTATACATTTCTTGTACTTTGTTGCTGTGGTATACTTGCTTGTGTATGGCTTTTTTGGTCTCTTTAACACAAATTTACCTTTTATCAAAAAAAAGAAAAAAAAAAAAGAAGAAGAAGAAGATACGCACATGATGTCTTTCAGTTATGGTTGCCGGAATCTCCTACAGTCCTACATTATGTAAACATGGTGGCTCCCAAACTGCAATTCCCCTCAATTTTTATTTTTTTTTTATTTTAATTTTTTTTGTGTGAAGAAAAGTTATGTCATATAATTTGATGCTCTAAATCTTTGAATGCTATCAGAGGTGAGCACTTTCCTGCACCTGCTGTCACACTTGCTTCTGGACCTACTGTCATTTCGTTCTTCTATGTATTTTGTGTGTGGGTGTGTGGGGGACCTGGGGGGTGGGAAATGGTGGTGCGTGCGCGCCATAAATGTAATGCTCTGAAACTGAGTTTGCAATCCTTATTATGTCTGTTGAATCTCATGTGCTGTATAAATTTAGTGTCTGAAGATCTATGGTTTGAATTTATTTGCTCGGGTATGGCGAAAGGCTGTCAATATTAGTATTCTAATACTTTCAATGTTCTTTTTGTTTATGCTCCCATTGTTGGTTAACAAAATGCGGAAAAGAAATTAGAAACCCCAAGTTACAACCCTCTGTGGTTGACAAAATTGTAATATTTCAAGCTTTCTTTATTTTTCCATGTCTTCTCAGTAATCAAATGGAGTATTATTGTTTTTCCAAATACTAGTTTGTTGATGCTGGTTACTGGGGATTCAAATGAGGGTATACAAAAACTGGATTTAGTGTTGTGATTCTCACTTTTTGTGGTTAAGGATGGTGCTGTACCAGAAAGGGGAAGAATATTTACACAGGTACACTTTGGTTCTGGGTGAGGAGACGCTTGATTGAAGGATTTACAAGTTAAAAATTAATAATTGAAAAAGTTATCTGCATTGTCCCATCCACTTTAGTTTTAAATAAGATATCTCCTACTGCTGAAGTGTGTAGTCTGGTAATTTGACCTGTTAATATTTTCTCAAATGTCATTTTTTGGTGGTTAATTTCTGTTTTTGTATTTCGCTTCACCTGCAGGTAAGGATGCTGAATTTGAGTCAAAAGTGAAGCGCATTGAGGCTGATTTGAAACTTCTGAAATTGCAGGTATGATGTGTTTAAACTTTAAAGGACAACAAAGCTGCTTGCCATGTTTTCTCTTTAGTTAAAGCTTCTTCCTCATTATGCTTCCTATTTGTGAATGATTTAATAACCAAGTTCGAGAATTGACAGTATATGTTGGAATTTGTTTTCATTCATCTCTAATCAATAATTCATGAAGTATATTTGTTCATTAATCTAGTTATATTAACTGTTGTGGTGTGCCCATAAGGATTGAACTTGGTGACTACTTCTAGTTTTGTAGAGTATGTTTCCAGTTCTGATTCTAGTCTATCTAGAGCAGCTTTTCTGAGTGCTGTCATTTGGCCACTCAAGATTGGTAACTAGTGTGAAGTTCATATTGTATGATTTATATATCAAAACTGGTTTGTTTGTTGAGTCATCTGATACACCACATAGCTTGTTGAGAATGTTGTACTTGTGGTTATCACTGACATTTCCCTACTAGATAAAATTTATTTGTCATAAAGAACCACATAATTTCATGTTCACTGAGTATCTCTGGTGCTTTGAGCATGATGTAATTTGAAGAGTTGGGGGGGGGGGGGGGGGGTGTTGGAATTTATGAACTGTGAAATGAATTTTCTTCTTGAATGTTAGATTGTGTTAAGCTATCATGGATTGTGATGTAGTGAACCTCTGAGACCACTTTACTGGTCACAGAGTATGGCATGATTTTAGTGTTGGCCGGTGTTTTCAATCTACATTGCTTATTCAATTTCAGTTAAAGAACGAACCTTTCTTTCCTGCAGGAAGAAATTATAAAGCTCATTCCTAGTGACAAAGAAAAGGAAAATATTGGACAACAACCCCTCCGTCCCATAGACCTCATTGAGCTGTGCGTCAAAGGTCAAAACTCAGAGCTTTCTTTGTGTGCTTTTGATGTGTTTGCATGGACCAGCTCCTCCTTTCGTAAGTGCCACAGAAGCCTTCTGGAGGAATGCTGGAAGAATGCTGCTGATCAGGACAACTGGGGAGAACTCTATCAAGCATCTATATCTGAAGGGTGGAGTGATGCAGAGACCTTGCGGTTCCTGAAACAAACCATGCTTTTCCAGGCTTCAAGCAGGTGTTATGAATCTGAAGCAGAAACATTTGAAGGAGAGTTTGATGAAGTGCTGCCATTGAGGCAAGAGAATTTGGAGCTTCCAATTTTGAAGGATTCCGGTTCTTCTGTGGAAGCAATCTTGATGCAGCACAAGGATTTCCCAGATGCCGGCAAGCTGATGCTGACTGCAATCATGTTGGGTGGTGCACAGGTTGATATTAGAGTAGGAGAGGGTCCTTCCCTGATAGAGTGATGTCAATGACGAATATTTGTAATGCATTAGTTGATGTTGTATAATTGTAACTGACAGTTTAGTTTGGAAATCAATGGTTCTTTCTATCTCAATTATATTACTGCTACTCGTATGAATTTTTGTCTTCCTTTTGTTTGCATGTTATCCCTCTCTTTTGGGCAGTACGGCAACTGATAATAAAACCATTTTGGCATGATGATTGATGAGACCAGTAGACATTCCGGAAGCTTTACTGGAGAGGATTGGTGGGTTTTACCATTATAATGAAAGGAGTTCATTACAATTAATAAATGTCGTATTATTGGAAGTTTGATGTGTTTTTAGTAGGAATTAGAGATTTAGTTTGTAGCAGCAAAGAGAACTACAAGAATCTGGTCGAAAAGCTCCTTTGGAGTATTCGCCTACAGGGAGTGTTCCAACTTCCAAGCCCTGGACATTGTTGTATGCTTGTTATAGCTGTGTGATATTACCCATTGATCTCATCTTGCTTGCTGTATGTAAAAGACGAAAGGGAAGACACCCTATATTCTTGTTAGGGTTGTTACGAGCTCTTCCCTTGATTCATGCACCTGGGTCACATTTCTCCACAGAACTCACCAAATTTGTTTGTAGGGTTTCACCACCAAAGTTTCTGAGCGTTTGTATTATACAGGTTGTGTATAGGGCTGCAAATAAACTGGCCATTCATGATCAGCTCGTGAACAAACTCGATAAAAACTCGTTTGAACTCGTTCGATTAATAAATGAGCTAAACTTGAGCTTGACTACTAGGCTTGTTTAATAAACGAACCAAACTTAAGCAGACCATAGCTCGATTTGTTCAGGTTTGTGAACAAACTTGTTAAGTGTTTGTGAACAAATTCGCTTATAGGCTCGTTCAAAAATCAAACTTCAGTTTTTTGAAGTTTGATTTTAGACTTGAGGTGCTAGTTTTCTGGGTTACTTGACTAAACTTTAGTTCTTTGAAATTTGATTTTAGATTTTCTTTGAATTCCTCTTTTCAACAAGTGCATTTATAGATTTATATATTTGAAACGAGGTTTATATTACTATGAATGGGTGTCTTGACTCTTGATGTTTAAAACCCATATTCTTAAGCTGAAGTTGAGCTCGTATTCTCAAGCTCAACTTGCTTAGTTAAGCGAGCCGCAGATCTCTGCCGACAGAAATTGGCCATTTGATTGGGCAAATAAAATCAATGTCATAGAAACGACATATTCAGATGGATAGATAGATGGGTGTCAAAACGGCTATGGCTTCAGCTTGAAGAGGGCTAATCGTCTACATGCACCTTTCGTCCAGCTTTGCTCTGCTCCTTACGTGCCCAAAAATGTGAGGACTCTCTTATCTTACATGTCAAAATCAAGTGAGCACCATTGAAAACCAACACGGATTGAGATTTGGTGAAGTTTGGGACTTTAACTAGATAGTGAAGTTACCGTTGGATTGACACCATATGGTAAAGGAGAAGAAGGGACAACTCGGATTCGCTGGTAGCAAAGCAGTTGATACTACAAAATCTGAGAACTGTTTTTGCTACCAGCAAATCTGAGTCGTTTCTTCTTCTCCCTTACTATATGACGTCAATTCAATGACAACTTTATCATGCTGTCAAAGTCCCAAACTTCACCAAATCTGGATCCTTCCAACACGTGCTCTACCTATACACAAAATTAATGTGTCTTACGATGGGGCCTGAGCCTAACCCACCACATTGTAGCAACTTGCAAGAGGTCCGTGACACAATTGGTCCCAATGAAATAGCAAGTACTTGAAATATCAGCAAGAATTTAGGAAAGTTTTGTTTGCTTGTTTTTATTTTTAATTTTCCCACGTTTAGAGAAAGTTTCCATCCTGGACCCCCTCTCTTTCTCTCTGTTATGTCTTTCAATAATGCTCTTCCACCTGGACCACCTCCTCTTGTTACCATCCCCCTTTCTTCTCCTCCTCCGTAGCTACAACCTAATTCCACTCCTTTCTTAAAACAAAACAGAAACAGGAATTGAAAACAATGGAAACATAAGAGTAAAACAAAAGAGAAAAGTATGGGTCAAGAACAGAAAAATAGAGGAACGGAGATCAATGGGATAAAAATGCTTGGGAGAGAAAAACGAACAACTGGGAAAGAAGAGGAAAGGATGAGAAATAATATCCCAGAAAGAATGGCCGGATTGTATGGCTCATAAGGCAGTGTGGAATTTGCAGCTGGTGGAGAAAGAAACATTAGAGAGACGGGTCATGCGTGAGAATCCCTTTCACGGCTACGTCCGACCACTGTGCCGGCGAAAAGCGCAAAAACTGCTCCTCTGATTCCACTGTTACCTGCAGCCAAGCAAATAATGTGAGGACGAAGGTAACTTACCCATCGATCTCTTACTTGTCAGCTGTCAAGCCCATTGAGCTGTGAGAACCATCAAGAATCAGCTGTCCTGCTTGTACACAAAATGACATATGTGGCCCACCCATCTTTTTAGGACCACAGAAATATCGCATGATTTAATTTGGATTCAAAAATGAAATTTACCATTAGACGAAAATAATGTAAATAAATAAACAAATAAAAATAAAAAGATTAAGTAAAGTCAAGTGATGTGATGACTCGTCAATTAATTAAAATTTTCATTAAAACAATAAATGTTCATCATGGGCAGCAGCTACATTATTTGGATACAAAATTGGGAGAATTACAGATAAGTCTGACTACGAGCAAACAATTATAGTTCAGTACAATTAATCACCAACTCACAAGTAAATGATTACTAACTTAACAAAGAATGATTACTAATTGTAATTGTTTGTTCCTAGTTAGACTTATTTCTAATTCCCCTTCCAAAAAATTTACCCATCATATATGATAATTCTTATCAAACATAGTCCAATAATTTTTTCCTACTAATTATAGAATGCACTTGTCGGTTGACAGCCAAACATAAGATCCAATGAAAGCAAGTGTTTGAAATATGGAGTAACAAGAAGTAGGGACATTTTTGTTTTTCTTGTTTTAATTTATGTTTGTTTTTATTCCCCTCCTCCCACCCCACCCCCTTCTTCTTGCAGGAATTGGAAAGCGATAGAAATTACATTAGGAAGAATAGTGAAAGGTCTTGCCTGATTGGAAAAGTAACCAAGTCTTGAATGTGCTCCTTAGAGGTCATTGGTTTGATATATCCAACTCCTCAAAATTTACAGCAATTTCACTTGAAAAGACTCTGTTAATAGTTCTTCCCTACTCTATCCACATTAACTAACTAACTAACTATATATATATACACACACACACGCATTAGCCAAAACATAGGAAGTATATACCATTAAAGGAAACACAAAATGGGTAGAAGGCCTTGTTGTGCCAAGGTGGGAGTTAAAAAGAGGATTTTGGTCCTTTACGGAAGATCAACTCCTCACAAGTTACGTCCAGAACCATGGAGAAGGAGATTGGAGAATCCTTCCTCAAAAAGCAGGTAAAGAGAGTGTGATAATATGATGGAGTTGGATCATGTTTTTCTTAATTATGGCTTGCATGAGTAGTATGCATGCATGACTGTACTGACTTTATCGATCAAATGCTTGTGTACCTTTTCTGATTTTTGTTTTTTGTTTTAATTAAAGGCTTGAATAGATGTGGGAAGAGTTGCAGGCTTCGTTGGTTCAATTATTTGAAGCCAGGGATAAAGAGAGGTCACATTTCCATGGATGAAGAGGACCTCATCATCAGACTTCATAATCTTCTTGGAAACAGGTAACTTTGATATTCTCGTCTGTTGGAATTTTAGTTTTTTCAAAATGCAACTTATATGATTGGTTAGTGCTCCATATCTATTGTGGTGCATTGCACCTTATCATACTCTACACTTCTTATGGAAAGTAACTGCCATCTAGGAGTAGCTTCTTTTGGTAGTTGGGTTTTAAATTAGCATTTAATTTTAATTTGGTGGCTGTACAAACAGTCACCATTCTCATTCTTCCAAAACCCTATACAAGGTGCATGTTATCTTCTTGATAAGAGTAATATTGTGAGTTGTCATGTACATAAATGGACGAGTTCTTATGTTGGTAACATTAATTGTGTTTCATGTGCTATTTCATTGATTCTATTTAATTTAAGTGTTGGGCATTTCGGTGCGGCTATCAATATTTTCACGAGTGGTCGGGCTTTGTATGTTGGGGACAATATTTTCATTGAGTCCACTTGCATATGTGGGAAAATAGTTGTCTTTAAGAAAGTGCCTTAAGTGACATGCCTAGCCCTTACAATTTCATATTTTTTTTAGCGTATTTTAGTTGTTAATTTTTGTAGATTCATCATATATGTATTTGTTATATCTTGGATTGATTTTTTGTTAACTTCTTCATTTTCATGGGTTGATTTGATTTTTATGAGTTGAACATAATTTTGGTGAATGTCTCCAACATCTTCATCATCATCAGACTTCATCATAATTTTTATGAGTTGATTTTTTGTTAACTTGGATATTATTATTCGTCTTCTTCTTCTTCTTCTTCAAAATTGAACGTGGAATTAACTTGGAGACATACAGAAAGGATGTCATTGATTTGTAGGCTAGATGACGCTTCACCCAGGGTTATGGCCGGGAAGGTGGTTGAGTAGTTATTGTTTGATCAATACTCGGGACCATAGTTCTTTAATATATGTATGGACCATGGTTCTTTGATCAAAACTCGGGACCATCGTTCTTTAATATATATATGGACCATAGTTCTTTGATCAAAACTCGGGGGACCATAGTTCTTTGATCAAAACTCGGGACCATAGTTCTTTAATATATATGTGGACCATAGTTCTTTGATCAAAACTCAGGACCATAGTTCTTTAATATATATATTCAACCAGGAAGGTGGTTGAATAGTGAGTGTAGTCATTGCAACCAAAACAAAGATACCATAGTAGAGGAGCAAACACAAGAAATAAGAGCAAGGAATTAAACAAGAGCTCGATCTTTGTTGTAATAAACTTATGAGTGTAGTCATTTCAAATTTTTGAGACAGTTCTGTCAATTTCATGGCTTAAATCTGAAATAATTAACCATTTGCATGGAACAATGATCAAACCATAGGTAGAGTTCGAAAGTCAAACATCGCTTTCTAGATTGACAATAATTGTTCCAAACAAGAAGGGCAAATAAAACTAAAACAACTTTGACTATAAATTAAATAACTGTGTAACAATAATTAAAGAAGCTCTCGATCGGGACTAGCTTGAAAGGGAAATAAAATTGAAACTTCCAGCAAGCAAATGAAATTTGAAGTAAAAGTATTAGGTTAATATACATTGTTGACTTATTCCCTAACAACTTAAGCTTTTAGGGTTGAGTGGTGTTCTAGCATGGTATCAGAGCTCTAGTCTCTAGGAGGTCCTGATTTGAAGTCTTCACACCTTCCTCTTAATTCATTTGTCTTTTCATACCATTTATCGGTTCAATTCAATCTAACTCATTGCCGTGTATCGGTTCATCTCTTCATGTGCGAGTGCGGGTCACACGTGATCGAGGGGGAGTATTAGCTTGATATACATTGTTGACCCATTTCTTTACAGCTTAAACTTTTGGGGTCAAGTGGTGTTCAAACAAAAAGGATCTAGTATATGGTGTATAGGCTACTATGCAGAATCGAAATTTAGTTTCCATTTTTGGTCAAATCTAATCCTTCAATCCTCACAACTTAGCATCTATCAAGTCATATATCATTCTATATAAAGATCAATAATTCTAGTTTCTAATACAAAAAATGCTTCATAATAAATCAGAGTCCAGTAAAAGAAGGTATGACCATTTTATTTTATTTTTGTCTAAGATTTTCATGTTTTCTTTTGTTTTATCTTGAGTTTTGAACATTTATGGCTATAGCTGACTTTGTGGTCTATTGAAGATCGAGGTTTCAAGGACTTTCTTTTGTCTTATCATTATTTGCAGGTGGTCCTTGATTGCTGGAAGACTTCCAGGCCGGACAGACAATGAAATCAAAAACTATTGGAACACCACCTTGTTTAAGAAGTTGAACTCCCAGCCATCACCACCATCTATCATTCAGTTGGAATCTAAGGATAAGAAGACTGTCCAAAAATTGTGTACCTCATATTCCTCAAGTGATTCGACCTAAGGCCGTCAAGTGTAGTAAGGTTCTCATTTCACCTGAGAAAGGAGATCTTTTGATTAATAGAACTGCAGGCTGCATCCATAATGGCCATGCATCGACTTCTTCATGCCCAGCACTAGATTCTGATTCTCTGAATTTTCTGATGGACTTCAACATTGACGAAGTTCTCATACAAGATGTTTTGAACCCAAATTTCTCGCAATTTCACTATGATGATATGAATGGAAATGGTAATATGGCAGATGGAGCTAACACTCATGCATCGTCCATGGACTGTCCTATCTCAAAAGATGAAATGACGCTTGAGAATGGCATGGAGTGTGATCCGATTCAACCCACTTTAGAATTGGAGTTGATCAAGACGACTGGCTTCTTTTCTGGACTTAGAAGATGAATGGAATTAAGGAATTATGATAGCTAGCTAGAGAAGAATTAACCCAAAAACAATCTATATATGTACCCTCTCGCGTTTCTTTTTTACTTTTTATTTTTTTATAATAAGGTCGTTGATGGCATATACGGCATTTCAATAAAAATTGTTGGTTAGGGAGTAGTAATTTTGTGGAAATTTCTTTTGAAATAAACCCCTATAATGGTCAGATGATTGGTACGTCGTTTCTACAGGTACGATGAAGGATGCTCATTATGTACTATTCATAAACACTACTCGTATATTATCGAAAGTTTGATATATTTTAAAAGGGATAACTACTTATTTTAATTTTCTTATGTTTTAAACCACTGGTTTCACTTTGCTGCCTACGTTTCAATCGTTCTCCTTAATTTTATTTTTGATTTTGTCCACCAAACAAGAATTGAACCACTACAACCACTCATTCACATTGGTAAAGATGATAAGCATTTTCTTTATTCTTAATAGTAGGGTACAATATGAAAGTGAAGACTTCATAAGCTTATATAACAGCTAAAAATTTAAAAGAAAAAAAAAATCCGATTAGTAAGCAAGTTTTGGTAAACAGAAATATGGTAATAATATAATAAATTATTGATTTGTCAAGGTAGACCAAGATGGAAAGTTTGCAGTTTTTTCATAAAACTTGCCAACTGAACTGAGGTGAAGAAGGTTTGCCATTGTCCCTTTTCTTCTGGTAAATGACAAAGGAAGAATAATAGTGCATGTTGTTGTGAGATTGATGGTCAAGGAAGTTTGCAAGAAACCTTCGTGGGAAAAGGGTAGGTGAACGACCCAATTGATCGAATATATGTAATCCGAAATTGTATATCTCTGAGAAGATTAGGCTTATCAATTAAGTTCATTAATAAATTTTAGGGAATAAAGTTATTTAAAATGTATTTCACTGGACTTCTAAGCAACAACACCCCCCCCCCCCCCCGCCCCAAAAAAAAAGAAAAAGAAAAAGAAGAAAACAAAAGACAAAACAAAACAAAAAAAGTCTGAAGACCTATAGGTGAACTATTGTGTAAGAAAATTAATAGATATTATCAGATGAGAATTTTTGGATGGGTAAGTACTAAGTACTTGTGTTTTGCCGGGACTTCTTGGCAATTGTCCCAAGGAAAAGAGTCAATGAAGACGCGTAGCCGGGTAGGCATAACCGGAGGCCTACTTCTAAGAAACCCCCAAAACCGAAAAAAAAAAAAAAAAATGAAGAAGGAAAAAGGAAAGAAAAGAAAAGAAGAAGAATAAGGTCTATGATATGAATAAAAAGATAAGAATTTTGGATGGGTAAGTGCTTGTATTTTACTGGACTTCTAGGCAATTGTCCCAAGGAAAAGAGTCAATGGAAACGAGGCAGAGGCCTACCAAAACCCCACACCCCCATAAAAATAAATTTGGAAATCATTTATCAATACATTGTAAATCAGTTTGGTTTGGCTTGGTTTGGTTTAATTTGAAGCCTAGTTTATTCCGGAAATTTTGAACCAAGATCAACCAATCCCAACTCTAAAATTGAACCAAACTAAACCAACTTATACTTGGGTTGATAGCATCACCTAAATATGCTTTCAAATATAACGTATTTTAGTAGAGAAATTAATTCTTTAATTTCTTTGGACAAATAAAATTATTATTAAGAAAAACGAAAAAAGAAAAGCTAAAACATATATCGATGTTCAGATTAATCCCACATTTTTTTTCAATAAATCAAGCCAATGAAATAACCAATAATAAATATTTAATATATTATATAAGGGATCGATTCTCAAGTTGGTTAGTTTTCTATATCAATTCTAAATTGAGAATCGAACTGGTCCTATCGAGTTTTACATTTTTTTTATGCATAACTAGCTAAATCTAACCGAGTATAGCCAACATTTTTCTGATGTAAGACTTAACCGAATCTAGTATAGGACAAAAACAAGCCAATTCAAATTAAGCGGTTTGAGTCAGCCTAAAGTCACATCTCTCTCAACACATGAAAATGAGACTCACTCTTGTAACAAGTGTGTCACTTTTTATGTAAGTGGAAAGAGTTTCTATAATTTGGAATATCATTTCCCACGAAAATGATCAGGTGCGGATTATCTCGAACGGTCCTAATGGGATCGCACTGCTTTCAATTGTACAATTTATTTCAAATAATCTTTATGGTCCGTACTCTATCATCTCCCTCATTTCCCAATAGTATAATTGAAAGGATTTTTATAATTTAAAGGGTGCCATTGCTTGATCCCAAGGCTTTTAACTGGAAAATCTAGAATCTTAACCAAATAAGCTGAGGTTATGTTTATGTTTAGCATGTAGGAGCAGATAGCAAACAAAAAAGGTACCCTAGCTTGGTTCGAACGCGTTGTGATAAAACTTTTAGAACCAAAAGCGCCCTTAACTCGCACATATATCAAGGTGTCTTTTCGGTGGCTTGGTGCTTTGTTATTGTGTGTGTCTTGGGCTAAGCCTTCTGTGATTAGTATACATTTTTCTTCATCCAAAAAAAAAAAAAAAAAAAAAAAATGCCTCGCACACGGCGTCCCCTTCAAGAAAACACCACCACTTTGCTTCTAAATTTCGGAGCAATTTCGCATCACCGGCCTATAAATTCCTCGCCGGCCTGCCTGCTTCGTGCACAACCACCAGCATCATTAGTTCACCACAACCTCCTCCTCCTCCTCCTCCACCACCACCTTAACATACCCATTATTTGTTACTCAAAAGCTTAAAAACAATATGTTCCTAAAATCTCTCCAATATTATTTTGTTAGCTTTCTTTCAATTTTAGCCACCTCCCTCCCTTGAAGTTTCCATTTTTTCCGGCCAGTTTGAAACTGTTGCAGTCATAATCTAGTAATCTATCCTCCATCACCATCACCACCACCTCCTCCTCATCCACTAGCTTCACCTACCCATTATTTCTTTGACTCGGCTTCAAATTTTTTTTTTTTATTTAAAATTTTAAAAATCTCTCATATTTAGCTTTCCCCCTGCTCTCCAAAAGGGAAATTTCCACTCTTTCCGGTGAGTTTTGAAACTGTTTACAGTCACGACATACCCTCCTAGACTCAACACACTCAAAACATGTTCCAAACAAGCACTACGGACAGTGGTTGTAATGACGGAGGCGATTCTCTTCACGCCGGCTTACTCAGCACCGCCAACTCTTCCAGCGGGACAGGGAAGCGTCGTGGGTTTTGGCACATAGTTATATGCGTACGACTTTTAATCTCGATTTCTAAGAGGCCCTTTGATCATCATCATGGAGTTTCTTCGCCATTGTCCTCGTCGGCAGTACCACCACCGCCTATTGACAAGCAATTTAGCAGAACTTCGTCCTCTTCATCTCAATTTGTCATTGACATTCGTATCAATAGCGAGATTGAGGAGGAGAGCCCAGATGAACCTGAAGTAGACGAACAAGAGCAGCTCCGTCGGATTGTACAAGAGAAAGACTTGGATTCACTTCGAAGATTCGGCGGTGTCAAACGAGTTGCCTCTGTTCTCGGCTCAAATTTGGACACCGGAATTGATCGGCCATCTGAACTAGAAGTACTACGCTGGAACACTGAAGGCTTTCTCCACTTCTTCTTGGAAGCTTGCAACAGTTACACCATTCTCCTCCTACTGCTATCTGCTGGTTTATCTTTTGGCAACCAGATGATAGACAAAGGACCCAAATACGGGTGGCATGAAGGGGCTACCATACTTTTTGCCATATTCTTGCTTGTTACTTTCCCATCAGTAGCGAATTTCCGTCACGCAAGAAAGCTGGAGAAGAAGCTGCTCGGGTGTTCTCCAGTTGGTAATTCTGTAAGTTCTCTTCTTGTTTGTTGGTTTGTCTGTAAGGTAGGTTCCGTTGATCGAGGAGGTGTTATCATGGTGGTGCCTTAGTGGGTGTGTAGGGAGTTTTAATATTAATTGTTGCCTTGTTGGTGAGGTGTGAGGAACTTCTTTTGTTTCTGTGGTGTACTGAACCTTTCTTATTTCTGCTTAAATTTTCTTTTGCCCAAAAAAAAGCTGGAGAAGAAGCTGTTGAAGAGGAATAAGCAGATAGACGTGAAGGTTGTGAGAGGTGATATGTCTCAGCCAGTGACCATATCTGGTATTGTAGCTGGCGACATAGTGCTTTTGGAAAAAGGCGATACAGTTCCAGCGGATGGTTTGTTAGTACATGGTGACGGCTTAGAGGTGGATGAGGTATTAGACTCCAAAATCAGTTGTGATCGGAATCCGTTTCTCTTCTCTGGTTCGATGGTGATTGATGGCCAAGGTCGCATGCTTGTAACATCGGTAGGCACCAAAACGAAATTGGGTAAGGTGCTCAGCTTGGTGAGTCGTGATCCCGAAGGGATGACACTGCGGGAAGCTAAGATTCACAAGCCCGTCGATTACACAGACAAGATTGCACTTAGTATCACTGTAGTTATTTCACTTGTGTCGTTGCTACGTCTATTGGGCAGGAGACATCACGATGACAATGGCTTCCCAGAGCTGAAGGGGGACGTTTCTTTGGGGTACCTGATGAAGATTTTGGAGAGAATTTTTTTGAGACCCCGAGGAATGATTGGCGTATTGACAACTTCCCTAATTGCAATGGTGATAGGGTTACAGCACGGGATGCCAGTTTGTTATTACAATTTCGCTATCGTATTGGAACAAGAAAATGAATTCCAATCATGCCATCCCTCAAAATTTATCGGCTTGTGCCACCACGGGCTTAGTTGATGTTCTATGCACGGACACAACTGGTGGGCTCATGTGTCACCAGATGGAGGTTAACAAATTTTTTATCGGTGAAAAGGACATTGAGGATGATGAGAATTTTGAACCATCCGAATTAGTTCTTGAAAGTTTGAGTCGTGGAATTGGTGTACCAGTTCTTGTGTCTGAAATTCCTGTCAGCCCAACAGATAATTTGCTCATTTCTTGGGCGAAGTCAAGATGGGGTGTAAATAGGGAGTTTCCAGAGCAAAGTTATGAGGTTCTTGATCATAAAAAATTATGCTCCAACAAGAAATGCAGAGGGGTTTTGATGAGAAAGAATGGGGATGATGAAAAGATCCTGCACTTGCACTGGAAAGGAGCGGCATCGACTATCTTGGGCATGTGTTCGCACTACTATGATTGTGGAGGGAGAACATATGCTATGGGTAATAAAAAATGCAAGTTTGAGAAAGTGATTAAAGATATGGAGGATGGATGTCTTAGACCCATTGCATATGCTTACAAACAAACAGAAATCCAAGAACTTGGAGAAGATGGATTGAACTTGTTGGCAATAGTGGGGTTTAAGTACACATGTCAAGAAGAGGCAAAATCAGCGGTTGAAGCTCTAAGAAACGCCGGAATCAGCATCAAGTTTGTATCAGGGGATGAGTTACCCGTGGTGAGAGCAATAGCTTGTGGGTTTGGAATATTAAGCCCCGGGTCGAATGATGTGGTGCTCGAAGGTAGAGAGTTTCGAAGACTCAATTCCACTGTGAGGAAGGAAATGGTGGGTAAGATCACTGTGATGGGAAGTTCCCAACCTGAGGACATCGTTCTCATGGTGCAATGCTTGAAACAAATAGGCCATGTAGTAGCATTCCGTGGAGGGACGACTACAAGCGACACTGCATCTCTGAAAGAAGCCGACATTGGGATCACTGAGAAAACTCAAAGCACTGAAATGGCCCGAGAGAGCTGTGACTTTGTTATCTCGGATATTAGTTCATTAACCCCCATCTTCAAATTTGGTAGATGTGTATACCTTAACATTCAGACGTTCGTTCAACTCCAGCTCACTGCTCTCATTTCTGGGTTACTGATAACTTTCATCACGACTGTGTTTTTGGGTGAATCCCCAATAACCGCAATTCAATTGATTTGGATCAATTTGATTACATGGATTTTGGGTGGCGCAATGCTGGTAATGGAGCCACCAAACCAGGATCAAATGATCAATCAACCTGGAGCCAGGAGAAGTGAATCACTTGTAACCAAGAGTATGTGGAGAAACATAATTACTCAACTCTTGTACCAGGCTGTTGTTTTGCTGGTCTTTCATTTTAAGGGACAGGCTATACCCGGCATGAACCCAAAGGAAAGGAAAGCCTTGATCTTCAATAGTTTCACCCTATGCCAGGTATTCAATCAGTTCAATGCCATGGACCTAGTGAAAAAGGAAGTGTTATCTAAAGTTGTCCTGCAGAAGTACTATTGTTTTCTGGTGGCTGTGGGGGCTATTGCGGTTATGCAATTTCTGGTGGTTGAGTTTGCGGGAAGTCTGGCCAATGGTATGAGGTTGAATTGGGTTCAATGGGCATTCTGCGCCATCATTGCTGCACTCTCATGTGGGTTCGACCGAGCTGTGAAATCCATTTCAAATTCATCCAGATCAGTTGGCTCACGCATAAGGTTCTCAAGGTGGATGCCTTCATCCTGTGCTTCTCTGTGGCTTTTTCCATGTTCTATGTTTCTTCTCTTCTCTTTATCATACTATTTCAACCCAGGCACTGCCCTGTCTTTACGTTAGTATTGTTGGAGATCAACACCGACTTGATCTCTTTCCAGAAATTTCCAATCCCTCCTCCTTTATTCTACCCATTGCTCTCTCTATATCCTTCCACATTCTCCTCCTCTTATTCTCTAGATTCTTCTCTCTAGAAATCTCCATCATCTTCTTCCTTCTCTCCCCTTCTCTATCTCTCATTTATCTCTTGCTTTCTCACTCTAGATGTTTCCCCTTCCACCGCCATTCTCGAAAAATGGTGCTTCAAGTCGGCAGTAAAGTGACTACCAGTCCGTGGGAGCAGCTATATAAAGGGGAGGGGTGAGCCTCGCTAGTGTGTGAGGCATGTGGAGTGAAACAAGTGCGAGTGAGTCTCCCATTGTGTACGTGTGGTGTGGAGTGAATAAAATCTAAATGTGGGTGTTATAAGGTGTAATGTGTAGAGTGAATCTAAGTATAAGTGTATGGTGTTCTTTGAGTGTATGTGAGTGTAATATTTCTATGGTGTGAGTAAGTGGTAAAGTGAGGGTATCTTACTGTGCTTGTAGTATAACAAAGATTAGGGTATGAGTATTCCAAACAAATAATGTGCTATGTGTTCTTATTAATAAAAGTTATATTTTATTTGTGATTTCGTTGCGTTTTACTCAACAATTATAAAATAGTTGGAAGTGTTTCATGGACTGGTAGTCTGATAGGATTTGGTCAGTTTGTGTGTATTCCCACATCCCACTTCATGTAAGGGCTCTCTCAAGAAGTTGGGGATGGATCTGTATCAGTGTGTTCGTGGTTAAGCTTTAGTTGTTTCCTTGTTACCTTTTGGTTGGCCTTGTCTCCCATTGTATTGAACTTAATTCTAGCAATGAAAGCAATGAAAATTGCAATAATACTTCTAGTCAATGTTATATGAACTGGGATGAACCAGATTAAACCACCGGTTTTTTATGTGAACTGGATGCAAACCGGTCTGGTTGGACTGGTACTAATATTAAAAAATTCTTAGATTTTGAGTGTATTGGGAGTAGAAATGAGGATGTACAACTCAAAAAAGTTCTTAACCATTAGACCACTTAGGGCTTATGTAAAAAATTTCACAACACATTATTTAAAGTGTAAATATATATATTTTATTTTTTGGTATTATTTTAGTTATTTATTATTATTTTAATTATATGACCAATTGAACTGATGACCTGATGGTTGAACCAGTGACCCGATGACCTGAACTCCAGACCGCGTCAATGACCAATCCAGGTTTAATAACTATGCTTCTAGTGCTGCTCCTCCTTACTCGTAATACTATTGCTACTCATGTGTTCTTCTAATCACTTGCACCACAGCAGCAGCAGCAGCACCACCACCACCACCAGCAGCTCACTTCTATTACTATTACCACTACTAATTTACTGTGTATTGTTACTGTTATTACAAATTCTACTAAATTCGAATGACTTTTGAAGCTGTTATGTTGTTAAATGAAGCATGTTAATGCCTTTTAAATTTTAGATGATTTGAGATTATTTATTTATTTATGGCTTTATAAGTTGGACCCATGGTTTTGCTCGAAAGTTTTTTTTATTTTAAATTCATGGAACTTCTGAGATATGAAAACGCGAAATCTACTTCATGCATTTACTACCAAATTTATATCTAATTGAATCTTGCTATGAATTAGCAAGACTACGACTTTTGTATATTTCTTGGGTCCAACAACTCAACCAGTGCTAAATTAATTAGCATCAATTTCAAAAGCAATGTATATATATATATTTTTTTTTTGTGTGGAAATAAGGGATCCAGACTTTCAATCCATTTAATTCTCTAGAACATAAGGCCATCGCCTACTTCCCATTAGTTAACGTTTACTGATGGTTGACCCCAAGATCGGCACACTAAGAACTGATTCAAGCATTTAGTTTCATGAGGCGTAAGTCTTGGGAGTCAAGAGTCACTAATTCACCCCTTGTGCTTAAAAGCTTCATTGTTGCCAACTTGCCATGGCCATATGATTGTCTTTACTCCTACTTGTCAAAATGGGCCAGGTTTTTGGGCTATGGATTTGCACATGAAGTGGCACCAGCCCAGCCCAAAACCTGTTTTTATTTATTTATTTATTTTTTTGGCACTAAATTTGTGGCATAGAAGCATGCAGCCACTAGCCACCTCTTGAAACATCCCCACCCATGAGATCTTAGGTGCCACATGGCATAACAACAACCTCTATCTCACCATGAAAAATCAGAATGGAAATCCACATCCAAAGCTGAGGACCAATAGCATGGTGCTGATGTGTTGATATCCTCATCCATAACATCTTCCAACTCCCATTATAATCCCTCCCTCCTTCCCTTCCAATCACTTGCATAGCAGCCTTCAAACCACCCCTACAAGCAAACATAAAGACCCAGGCCAGCGACAGAGCAAGCTTCTTCATAGGGTCATGGCAACCTCTGCTATCCAGCGGTCAGCATTTGCCGGCCAGACTGCTTTGAAACCGCAAAATGAGTTTGTCAGGAAGGTTGGTAGCTTCGGGGATGGCCGCATCACCATGCGAAGGACCGTCAAAAGCACCCCACAAAGCATTTGGTAAGAACCTTCAGTTGCTACTACTAGTAATTTTCATGAAAATTTGCCTTCTGCAGTTAAACTTAACATACAAGGCTTCTGTTCTTGAATATATCATTTAAATGTAAAAATATGTGTGTGTAGAAGTGATTTTATCAGGATCCATTATATAATTCAGGTGTGGAGTTCTAATCTTGGCCATCCATTTAAACCCATTAGATGAATTTGGAAGGCCAAGCTTAGAAATCCTCACCTAAATTACGTTAGAGATCCCTTTTGATATGTGTACATATATTGTGAAAAGAAGGTTAAGGGTTTGAATCTTGACAGACTCGCAAAGTTTGAGCTATTCTTTCACTTGAAAAGAAGAATAAATAAATGGGGCTCTAGAGCGTATTGGACCCCACTTCATTCATCCACAATATAATCACTGCCGCAAAGATGTCATCCAAGTTGGACGATAAAGCATGTAGGACATCTTACCTATGCTTAGATTCTAATCCATCTTTTTCCTAGAAATTAATATAGAAATCCAATATTAATGCAAAAAAATTCCCCTTTTTTTTCGTTTTTTTATTTTGGGACAATATAAATTGTAAAATTCAGATAGACCAAAACCTCTGAGCATAGAAATGTAATTGAACAATTACCCAGATCTTAGTACCTATAATCAGAAACTGACCCACATGACATGTAACTGACAAAACAGGTATGGGCCGGACCGCCCGAAGTACTTGGGCCCATTCTCCGAGCAAACTCCATCATACCTGACCGGTGAATTCCCTGGCGACTACGGGTGGGACACCGCCGGATTATCGGCTGACCCCGAGACATTCGCCAAGAACCGTGAGCTTGAAGTGATCCACTGCCGATGGGCCATGCTTGGTGCACTGGGCTGCGTCTTCCCTGAAATCCTTGCAAAGAACGGCGTCAAATTCGGCGAGGCAGTTTGGTTCAAGGCCGGGGCCCAAATCTTCTCTGAGGGGGGCCTTGATTATCTTGGCAACCCAAACCTTGTCCATGCCCAAAGCATCCTCGCAATCTGGGCTTGCCAAGTAGTACTCATGGGCTTTGTTGAGGGCTACAGGGTTGGTGGAGGCCCACTCGGCGAAGGCCTAGACAAAATTTACCCTGGTGGAGCCTTCGACCCACTTGGATTGGCAGATGATCCTGAGGCATTTGCTGAATTGAAGGTGAAGGAGATCAAGAATGGAAGGCTGGCAATGTTTTCCATGTTTGGATTCTTCGTGCAGGCCATTGTCACTGGAAAGGGCCCAATTGAGAACCTTTACGACCATGTTGCTGATCCAGTGGCCAACAATGCATGGGCTTATGCCACCAACTTTGTCCCTGGAAAATGAATGTAACACAGATGTGTGCCTTCATTGTGCAAGTTTCTTGGTTTTGTTGAAGTTCTCTGCCTCTGTGTTAAATCAGTACTCATGCATGTAATTTTACTAGCAGAAACCAATCCTCCTTGAACTATTTTGCCACTAAAGCGTTGGGTTCCATTCTCACTTATATATAACTTAAATATTTTTCCATGGTAGCTTACTTGGTTCTAATACCTACACCTCAAGAAAGAACTCAGCTTGCGGGCTCGATCTCTTTCTTTATTATGAAAATAGCACATTCGCTGGCGGAGCTAAGCTCATACCGAAAAAGTCCAACAGCATGCAACTGGCTCTGCAAAGCAAAACCCAGTTGTAGCCAAACTTCTATGAACCAACTCCAAAAGCTGACAACCGAAAATGCGGGCAGAAGAGAAACAAAATTTGCCCATCCAAATAAAATTAAATGATTATAAAGTATTTTACAAAACATTGATCACATAAATCCATCATCATGAATACGACAATTTAAGATAATAATAAACTCGTCATCATCTTAGAAATGATCATGAGAATAAAATTTCAAACTTTATGAATTTCAAAAATTAATCCTATAATAATAATTATGATGATCACTCTAATATATATATACACGGTTATGTTCCCATCAGCACGTATTGATATAAGTTATATCAGTACCATGTATTGGGATTGTACCCCTTACATTGGTCCAATATACCTCATATCCTACTAATGCACAAGGTACAATTCCCAATGCGGATGTTGATATAAGTTATATCAGTACGTGCTTACCTAATTATCATTCTATATATATATATATATATATATATATATAATGATTTATGGATCACCGGCAATGTTATATGTCAAATACATGCATTGAAGCCATTTGAATTTCATTTGAGTGACCGAAGAGGTACAGATTATAACCGATTAAAGAATGATCCACAACACACGGGCACACAGCTGGCCTTATTGTTTTGTCCTTTGTCCTTATTATAATTTCTACCATTATAATTTCTACCGTGTTGCTTGTGTCCAGGTAACCTAATAACAAGTTATTATTTATTTATTTTTTATTTTGGGTATAGCCAAATTGCTTTGCCAGTACAACTCTAGCTTGCAACATTATTCAACATGCATGAGACGTGGGACCAGGGAGTGGGTTAATTTCAAAAACAATAATGTTATATGGAACACAAGGACTAGATGTTCTTTCTTAATCAATAGTCTTGATTATCAAAAAAAAAATAGTGTGAAACTTCCCATTTGCAGAGACGACTTGACTTGAACGGGGTCTTGACTCATGCATGCGGAGGCTTATGAGTGCATGATTGTAGGCTTATGAGTGGATGATAGGTCGAGAAGAAATTAATTTATGCGCCTGATACAACATGACCCTTTTCACATTCAGCAGGCACACATGATCAGCAAATACAGCAAGTGGAACGTGAAAGGAGGGCATAATAGGGCCGACACATGGAATAAATTTCCGTGAATAAGGGAACAATCTTAGGCATGCAAACCAATGGCCAACATTATTGCATAAGAGTTATACGTAGAGTCCTTGCCTATAAAAGCCTCCTCAACCTTGTCTCTTTTTGCTTATCTAAGAGTTGTGATAGAGGCAGTAGTAGTTACACAAATATCATGGGGTCATCTTTGTACCTTTCCATGATCACATGCCTGCTTTTCTCACTCTCATTTTTTCTTCTTATAATGACAGCCTCTTCCTCTTCTAAACACCCACTATGCCATACTAATGAGAAGTCCGCCTTGTTGCAATTCAAGGATAGCCTTTTGATTGATAATCAGGATGCTTCTACTGATCCAAAAACTGCATCATGGAAGATCGAAGAGACTAGTGATTGCTGCTGGTGGGGTGGTGTCTTGTGCGATAACGACACTGGCCATGTTATCGGCCTTGACCTTCGTGGCAGCTCTCTCTATGGTTCTATCAATTCCAGCAGCAGCCTTTTCCGCCTGGTTCACCTTCAATGGCTTTATCTCGCCAAAAATGACTTCAATCACTCTCAAATCCCCTCGAGATTTGGAGACTTCTGTTCCTTGAAAGAGTTGGATCTCAGTGAGTGTTCTTTCTCAGGATCGATTCCTTCTTCACTTGGTAACCTTAACTCACCGCACTAAGCCTTTCATGTAACCATTTTGAAGCTTCCAGTGGAAAGACCTTGGCTTGGCTCGGTAAGCAAGCCAAACTCACTTATTTGGGTGTTGCACAGATCAACTTATCTGGTGAGATCCCTTCTTTTCTTGGACACCTGACCCAACTTACTTCATTAGACATCTACTTCAATCAATTAAGTGGTCAAATTCCATCTTGGCTGGCCAACCTCACCCAACTAACTGTGCTACGACTTTTTGGCAATGACTTGAACGGTCCAATTCCAGAGTCACTTATGGACTCGTGAATCTTAAAATTCTCAATCTATATGGTAATAACTTGAGTGGCACAGTGGAGTTTAACATGTTTTCCAACCTCAAAAATCTCGTTCAACTTTATCTAGCGGAAAACAAATTATCACTGCTCACCAACACCAATGTAACTGCTACTCTTCCAAAGTTCAAGATTTTAGATTTGGCTGCATGTAATTTACGTGTGTTCCCAAATTTCCTTCGCCACAAAGATGAAATGGAGTTTTTAGATCTTCACGGAAACAATATTCAAGGTCAAATACCGAAATGGATAGGGAACATTGGTAAAGACACTCTCTGGTATTTAACGGTTTCTCAAAATAATCCAACAGGTTTTGAGCAACGTCCTCCGGTTGTTCTTCCTTGGACTAGTCTACGCATTTTAGAACTTGGCATGAACATGCTCCAAGGATCACTCCCTATTCCTCCAACGTCCATTGTGGGTTATGAAGTTGCATTTAACTCACTAGCCGGAGAAATTTCACCGTTGATCTGCAATCTAACTTCTCTCCAAGTCCTTATCTTGTCTTATAACAATTTGAGTGGCATACTTCTACAATGCTTGGGCAACTTTAGTGATTCTCTAAAATCACTCAATCTACGGAACAACAACTTTCACGGTACCATTCCATAAACATACACCAAGAGGTGCAGTTTGAGGTTCATAGCTCTAAGTCAAAATAGACTACAAGGTTCGCTTCCAAGGTCATTGGCCAATTGTAAAATGCTGAAGATTCTTGATCTTGGAAACAATCAGATCAATGATACCTTCCCCTCTTGGTTGGAAACCATTCCAAAGTTGAGGGTCCTTATGCTGCCATCTAATGAATTACATGGCACAGTCAAGAATGCTAAAACCAAGTCTGAATTCCCCATGTTGCACATCATTGACCTCTCCTGGAATAGTTTTATAGGGAAGTTGCCATTCGAGTATTTTGAAAATTGGAATGCCATGAAAATTGTACGTTGGTGTAAACCACTTGACATATTTGGATGCCATCTTCAATATTGATACATGAGGCTTTTTGTTTGGTGAATATATTAGATTCGCAGTGAGACTGACACACAAAGGCACAAAAATTATGTATGTAGGAATTCCAAATACTTTCACATCTATTGATCTCTCAAGCAAAAGATTTGAAGGAGATATTCCAAAATCCATTGGGGATCTAAAGTCACTTCAATTACTCAACCTTTCGAACAACATTCTCACTAGGTTGCATCCCATCATGCTTAGGGAACCTAGCAAAGCTTGAAGCACTGGACCTTTCTCAAAACATGCTCTTAGGAGAAATCCATTAGCAGCTGGTGGGGCTAACATTTCTTGCAATCTTAAATGTCTCTCATAACCATCTCATAGGATCTATTCCATGAGGAAAACAATTTGATACATTTGATAACAATTCATTTGAAGGAAATTTAGGATTGTGTGGAGGACCCTTGTCAAAGAAATGTGGAAATTCTAAGGTATCACCACCGCCACCTTTAACTTTAGAACAAGGCAAAGGTTCAAAGTTCCCAAGTGGATATGATTGGTTGTTCATAGGGATGGGATACGGAAGTGGGTTAGTAGTCGGGTTGGTTATTGGGTAAATCCTAACTACGAAGAAACAGGAATGATTTGTGGAAACTTTTGGAAGGAGGTCAGCAAAAAAGCCAAAGGGGGAAAAAGAGGGGACGAAGAAATGTCACTTGATCAGGCAAGCAAGATGTCTCTCAAAACAACTGAAGCAATGCATGTGTCTCCACAATTGCCCTTTATTTTCTTTTTCTTTTTCTTTTTCTTTTTTGTGTGTGTTGGGGAGTTGTGAGGGGTAGTATTAAGATATTGCATGTACTAAGCTTTGGTGATTTATAATAATGAAGCAATGCAAGTAGCTTATATATTAATTACTATTAATGTTTTATCCATGGATGTTGTTTGACATGATGACACAGAGCTCTCATCCTATTAGATGGACCGTTTAATTAATGGCCCAATTACTCTTTTTTTGGATTTTTAAATCCAACTCCTCTTGAATACCAAAAAGGGGGGCTGCCTGGTGTAATGGGCTGCCATCTTCCCTGAATCCCTTGCAAAACGCAAAGAATGAAAGAATGGTGTCAATTTGGGCGAGGCGGTTTGGTTCAGGGCTGGGGTCCAAATCTTCCCTGAGGTGGGCCTTGATTATCATTGTAACCCAAGCCTCGTTCATGCCCTGAGCACCCTCGCAATCTGGGCTTTGCCAAGTTAGGCTCATTGGATTCGTCAAAGGATACAAGGTTGGTGGAGGCCCACTTTAAATTTTTACCCTGGTGAAGCCTTTGACCCGTCTGGATTTGCAGATGATCCTGAAGCGTTTGCACAATTGAAGGGGAAGGTGAAAATAGTGTCCATTATTACAAATGAATGAACAATCAAAATAGAGACATTTTATGAATTTTCTTAAATTATATTCTATAACATCCACTTTCTTTTGAATTATCCTACTCAAGATGATTATTGTATCTTTCAATTTTGTTTGGACAACCAAATGTATCATAAATAGTGTATATTTTTAAATAACTTCAGGTATCACGTTCTTTCTATTTTATTTTTTTTTCCCTTTTTGCTTTTTCCAACAATCGATAGAATTTATCCATAGTCATACTCCTAACACCTGCATCCAGACCATATCAACTGTCTTCACTATCTTCACTATCTTCACTGTCTTCATTTGCACAGTTTCCTAAGTTTTCATCCCCACTATCTGCTTGGTCAACATTTTCCTTAAAATTATCTATACCAACATCAACCAAATTGTCATCTGAAACACATTCTTCAGCTCCACTCTCATTATTACCATTGTAACTGTCATCATCTCATCTTAGATTGATACCATTACCACTATAACTTTCATTATCTCCTCCTACATTGACACCATCATCACTGTGACTTTCATTATCTCCTAAATTGACACCATCACCCATGTAATTATCATCATCTCCTCCTAAATTAACACCATCACCCATATACTCATCATCATCTCCTCTTAGATTCACATCATCAATCCCTCCTAGATTTGACCCAAACCCACATCATCAGTCCCTCCTCCTACATTTTGATCATCATCTATATTTTCTATATTTTGTATAACTTGGAAAGCATCATCAATGCCATGTTCTACATATATATGTAATACCCTAGTCCAAAGGCCCTAAAGATGCCACCATTTGTAAAAGATTTTGATCATTCTCCAACTACCATCAAACCATCATTCAACTCAGTCTTAGGTACCATATACCATAAATGTTTTAGGTTTATATACCCCTAAACTTACAACACTTTTTTTGATATGGGGTACTGATAGGAAATCTACATCCATGTTAGGGGTATATTGCACTTCCCCACCCACTTATGTTGGCTCAGGCTGCTCCACAAAATAACCCCCATGGTGCAATGCCACTGTAATGCAGCCATCCATATTGTATAGAACTACATATGTCCCAACATACAAAAGTCAAACCAATAAACAAAAATAACTCATAAACTGTGAATCACCTGAATTTTATAAATATATTTATGATATTTATTTTGATCCTATGTGTGCAACTTCACCATAACTTAGGCAAGTATAGCATAAAATCATGCACCCAACCACACCATAGCACAAATCATGGAGATGAATGTGAACGGAATACATTTTTGGGGAAATTACCGATTGAGTTCATGTTTTCATGAAATTGCCCCATAAGGATTGCCTTGACAAACTGACTACTGACTTTATTATAAACTACTGGAAACAAAAACAAGTTGATAGTCAAAACATCCTTATGGGGCAATTCCCTGGAAACATAAACTCAATCGGTAATTTCCCCTACATTTTTCCTCCCCCTATTCACATTTTCCTCCCCTATTCTACAAGCCTAATCCTTCCCGGTCAAGTTTCTTCCTGCAACTCTACAACTCTGCAATCCACAACAACCCCAGCCCTATTTTTCCTTCAGCAATTAAGAACCATGCTTCAGCTGTACGTAACCATTTTGACTCCCATCTCTGTTCCCATTTGCAATTGGTTTTGATATGTGTATATATATATATATACTAGATACAGCACACGTGCGTTACACGTGAATATTTTTAAATAATATTAGTTATACAAAATAATAAATACATAAAGATTTTATATTTTTTTATAAAAGATAAAGTTTAAAATTTGAAAATACAACAAAAAATTAAAAACTCTTTAGACATATATTCAGATTTTTTTTTTTTTCTCCATAAAACAGAATATTTACAGAGTTCATATTCATATATATATCATGCAACTTGATAGTTGCACTAAAAAAGGAATTTTAATAAAAATTTAACTTTAATTTGTTAAGAGTTTGAATTAAAATCTAACTTTCATTTATTACCAAATGATAAGAATGTTTATTATGTGTTTCAATTAAAAGAATGGTAGATATATATATATATATTAAATAAGGATATATTGTTCGTTCAAAAATTTTTCTGAAATTCAACATTTTATAGGTAGTATAGATTTGCAGAAAAAAACTTACCAGAGAATGGAGAAGTCGCCGTTAACCAAAGAAAGGAGAAGTTGCCGTTAATAGAAAAGGTGGAGAGATGGTTGAAACTACTCTTGATGGAGAAAGTGGAATTTACAATCCAGATGTTTATTTATTATATAAGAATTATAATTTCCGTTTCCTTTAAATTCCTATTTGTATTTTATATATTAAGGTATGTGTTATAGAATATATTAAGGTATGTATTTCAGTTATTGTTTTAGAATTATAGTTTCCATATTCTTATATATTTGTATTTATTATATAGGAATTATAGTTTCCGTTTCCTTTGAATTCCTATCTGTGTTTTATATATTAAGGTATGTGTTTTAGAATATATTAAGGTATGTGTTTTATAATTATAGTTTTCATATTACTATATTTCCTATATATGCAGAAGGGTGGGTAGTTGTGTATTTAAAAATTAAAGTAAGGGTATATTAGTCAATCAAAAGTTTTTCTTACATTCATCTTTTTATAGGTAGTATAGATATGTATAGAGGGACTGAGACAGAGAGTTAGGGAAAGAATAAGAGAGAGAGAGAGAAACTGAGAGAGAACAGAGGAGAAAAAAAAAGTGGTCTAGTGGAGATTTTTGGCTAAGTTCGTGGAGCTCTCTTAGTGAGGTAAAATCCTCACCTCCTGCTATTGTTGATTTCATATATATATATATATATATGTCACGTACTGTGTATATGTACATATGTATATGTAATTTTATTTTCTTATGTTATTCTTAGAAAGGATGATCATATTTTATGTTTTTGGGACCAAGGAACACCATGGTAGTGTCAAATTTTAGAGAAATTGACTGTAGATTGAAGTTTTAGAAATTTTAGAATTTTGGATCATGAAAACCCGAAACTTTAGGCTTAAAAACGAATATGATTTTATAGGATTCTGAATGAACAATTTATATTCGCACGTAGTACTCCGCATGAGCTTCGATTTGACACTTGAATCACTGAAAACGATTAAGAAACGAGGGAGATATTAATCGTCGAAGTTGGCCCTGTTGAACACACAGTGTAACCCAGTTACACAATTCAACCCGCAGGAGGTTGAAGATGACCCCATAGGTCTATGATCCTGTGTGGGTGCATCTGTATACCTTACCTTGTTCTCACGCATTTAAAAGCTATACGATAATCATATGAACCCCAAATTTGACCGTTGGACTCGTCTTGGTGGGCCCTACCATGTGGGACCCTTAGTTGACCATTTTGACCAAGTTTGACTATAGTTTGACTTTTTGGCCAAATTAATATTTATTAAAAATTCCAGAAAATACCAGAAAATTCCAAAAATTACAGAAAATTCCCAGAAATTATAGAGAGTGTTTTAAAAATTATTTTGATCATTTTGGGACCACAGTTCACTGTTAGAAGGCCAATAGTAATTTTTGAGTGTGTTATATTTATTTTGAAATTTACCTAAAGATTACGTATGTATAATTATCAGATTTTATCGGTCCTCGGGAGGACCCTAGGGAGCATTAACGCTGCATTCGCATTATCAGTGTCTATTACGTGGTTTTGGGTTGGTATTGCTCGCAATTGAGGTAGGAAATGTGGCTTCTTTACATTTAATATGGTGTTATTTTATGAATGTGATTTTATATGCCTTAATGATATTGTTGGATTTTCCCACTGATTTATAACCAAATATTTTTATTACTTGTTCAAAATTTAGGGAATTCTTCAATATATCATTTGATACGACTGTTTTATATTGTTCCTTAAAGATACATGGTTATATACTCGTTTAAATGTTATTGTGAAATATCTGTTAAATGTGTGGAATTTTCATGATACTTGGATTTTGGAAAAATGCTTTATAAATGTTGTTTACTTGGAAATGCTTTAGAAATGTTACTGAAATTCTAGAAATTTATCAAACATGTTTATGGATACTTTTGGACACTCGGATATTTATTTGAATGATGGAAAATGTTTTGGATATATGGACCTTGGGTCTTGGTATGCATCAAACGGGTGGGGGCAACACAATGGAGTGGTGTCCTGCGTTGAGAATACTCTGCGAATAGCAAGCAGGGTAAAGTGCCCTTGGGTGAAAGACCCTAAAGCCCTCGAGGAAGAACGCCGCGTAGGTGTTGGTTATTTTCGTGCTTGGCTGAGCCGGGGGTTGACGTGACGACGTAACCTGTGATCAACTGACGGTTAATGCATGGTTTGATCCCATAGTCTTGGGAATTCGAGATACTATGAGAATTTTGGGGAAATTGACTTAAAACCCACACAAAGTACTGATTTGTGACTGATATTTGATTTTGAGTTATTAAATGATTTAAATTTATATACCATGTATCTGCACATATATTAATTGTATAGAATCCACACATATTTCCTATTGGGTTTTGCAGCTCATCCTATTATTATTTCAGATGATCAGGTGATGAGTGAGGGTTTGCCGATGGCGGATGCCTAATGGCATAATCTGAGGTTGGAACTTGAAGGTGACATACTAACATAGTCATGGATGAGGATAGATGCACGTACATTGCATAGAGACTATGTTATTTTGATGTATAGACATTACTATTATTATTGTTATCACAATCATTACTTATTGAACTTTGAATAGTTTGAATCTAACCTATGTGCTAGGGATGTTGGCATTATTTTGGGATCATATATTATTTTGGGCATGACGTGTGAGCATAACATTTCATGTTAATTATTTGGGTGTTATTGATGAGCTGATACAATTATTATTTATAAAAAAAAAAAAAATACACGTGGATTTGACTAAGTCTTCCGCAACTTTTATACTCTGACTTATCCACGTGTACACCTTTTTACTTTGACTTTTATCCACGTGTCGACTCTCTGAGTCGGGGCGTGACATAAACTACATAAATCAATGGTGATAGGGGGGACCATTTGGAATAAAAAAGTTAGAGCACAATATTCAAAAACAAAGAAAAAAACATAACATTTCTATATCCAAAATAAAGCAGTAGGGGACCATTTTGAATACAATAATAGTTTGTCCCCTATATCCCACCCACCCACCAACAACAAAACTAAACCCCATATAACAGGAAAAAAGAAAAACCCAAATCAACATCGTCGTTAACCCAAACCCCACATAACAGGAAAAACAAACCCCTAAATCAATATCGTCATTAACCCAAATCCCACATAATAGGAAAAATAAACCCCCAATCAATATCCCCAAATCAATAGTGTCATTAACCCAAACCCCACATAACAGGAAAAACAAACCCTCAAATCAACATCGTCATTAACACAAACCCGACATAAAAACATCATACAAAAATTGATTAACCCAAACCCCACATATAAATATCATACAAACACTGATTAACCCAAACCCCACCGATAATCATCCTAAAAAAAATTTGATTAACCCAAACATCAAAGATAATAATCGAACAAAAATTTGGTTTAGGGTTTACAACATACCTTTTTAGGTTCCACAATTAATGACCAATTGAAAAAATTGAAGCACGATTCTCAAAGAAGCCTCCACCACGTTCACAGATTCGATCAACACCACGCGCTAATGATCAATTATGTAATACCCCGAACATTTATTGATTTATTTTACATGTATATTTGGTGGAATTATACACTATGTGATAAATTTAAATATTTTAAATAGAGAATGAAGATTTGATCAATTAGATGTTGGAAGACGTCGCATTAAATTGCTTTTAATGAAGAAGATAATTAGATGGTGGTTATATATATATATATATATATATAAAATTATATATTGTATGGTGGTGGAAAGAAAAGTCTAAGAGAAGATAAGAAAAGATAGATGAAAGAAGGGAATAAAAGTCAAAAAGAAAATAAAGAAGAAGAAAAAGTGGCGTGAGAAGAATAGAAGAAATGAATGAAGGAAGAAAAAGGAGGTAGGTTAGGTGAGAAAAGAAGAAAAGGAAAGAAGAAAAAGAAAGAGAAAATTGGGAAGGGATGGGATTTGGCAGAGATTGCGTGATAAGAGAAGAAAGAAAAGAAGAAAAAAATAATGAAAAGAGAGAAAAGGAGATAGGGACGAGAGAGAAGAAATAAATAGAGAAGAGAAGGAGAAAGAGGAAGGGAGAAGCCGAGAAAGGCAGTGGGCGGATGGTCCACCAGCCGGAGCATGGGAAGTTCTAATCTGACTTATTTTATTCACTCATTTGTGAGGTAGGGGGTTTAATTCTTGTACAGTAAATGATGATTATTTTAAAGCCTATATTAAGATATGATTTATGCAAGGTGATAGTTATTGATGGTGATATATTTGAGGTTTATGATGGCTGATTTCATTGACAATTGGATTATATTTGAGGTTGATAATTTAGAGTTCGTATTATTTGATTTATATATTATTTTGAATATATAAATGTTTGCATGTGATTTTTGAAACATTATTTATTGTATAGGAATTAGATTTCCTACTGGGCTGTTGTTCGCTCATCCCAATATATTCTCAGGTGATAATTGTTGGAGACACGTAGTAGAATTGGGGTCGAGATTTGGAGAAGTTATCGCAGTACATGTATTTTTATTTAAAGTTGATGTAATTTTATTTATTTGGTTGGCCAATGTATATTGATGATGAGTTTTGGGTTAACCATGGCTACCCACAGCTACACAATACTCTGTATTTTCAAATGGAATGTATTTTTGAAAAGGTTTATTTGTACGGAGCTCATAAAAATTGTACGCGTTATTGTTTATAAATTTTTGGGTGTTACAAATTAGGTTGAATTCAAGAAACCTAATTGGGAGATTTGGGTTGAAATTGAGGAGAACTGTGTATTTGGGGAAGAATAATTGATCCCCTTAACTTAACCTTCATTCAGCACTCATGTGGAAAGCTTGTACTTAAACACACATACAAACCAGATTATTTGGCACGTGATGCTTCATTGGGTCGGAATAAGGGGCACGTAGGAAGAAATTAGCCACGTAGGATCCAAGTCATCTATTCACGTGCTGCACGTGCTATTTCTGTTCGTTTTATTGACAAATATAGATGGTTGTCCCACATTGCAACTAAAAAGTTCAAATTATCCTAAAATCGATGCAATTGAAAGCTTATAGTATTAATTGGGAAAACCCTAAAAGTTCATTGTATTAAATCGTAATTAACCCTTTATAATTATTTATGCAATTTTTAAATTCTAAAAAAGAACATTACAGCGTGCATAATGTGTGCGAGTGAAGTATTTGATCTAATGATTGAATTAGCAAAATATTATTCATACAAAAATATTATTGGATATAAGAGAAAAAAAAACCTTACGCATACCAAGTATCAATAGATCACTCCTTTAATCCCATATGTGTATGTAAGAAATATTTAGTTATTTACACAAATTTCTCTGTCCTTCGTGTGACACGCGCTCATGTGGCAACCCAAATACCACACCAAAAGGTTGTATCATTGGAAGGATCCTTTCAATTTTTCCTTTCACATCATTTCCCATCACGTACGTGCGCGTAATTCCTAGTTCAATGAACACGCTAGGCGATTATTTTTTATTACAACTTGTGAGTTATGAAGCACAAACATGTGATATGGTTAATGTACGGGGTAAAAACGGTTCCCCGAACTAGATGTTGATGAAGGAGCTTGTCCTCGCGTCTGGACCTGCACTCACAAGCTTGGAAAAAATAGCTAAACCCTGGGTCCACTTCGATGCCCCTCTGAATGATCATAAACACTAAAAGCTTGCCTGTAGTGACACCAAAAGCACACTTTTAAGGGTTTAGATGGAGATTGTACTTCTTTGCTCGCTCTAGGAATTTCTCTAGCGCCTTGAAATGCCCTTCCCTATCCACGGATTTCACGATCATATCATCGACATAAACCTCGACTTCCTTATGGATCATATCATGCAATAAAGTCGTAGCTGCTCTTTGGTAAATAGCCCCAGCGTTTCTTAAGCCAAAAGGCATTACCTTGTAACAGTATGTTCCACATTGCGTGATAAAGGCTATTTTCTCCATGTCTTGAGGCACCATCTTTATCTGGTTATACTCGGAGAATCCATCCATGAAGGAGAGGAGTGCATGTCCCACTGTGCTATCCACCAATAGGTCAATATGGGGTAAAGAAAAGTCATCCTTAGGGCTCGCAGCGTTGAGATCTCGGAAATCGACATACATCTTCACTTTCCCATCTTTTTTAGGCACAGGCACTATATTTGACAACCACTCGGGATACTCCACAACTTGGAGGAAACCCGCGTCTAGTTGTTTAGTTACCTCTTCTTTTACTTTTAGAGCCCATTCTGGTTTTAATCTTCTGCGTTTCTGCTTTACCGGCTTCTTTAGGGAATTAGTAGGGATATAGTGTTGCACAATATCGGGGTTAATACCAAGCATGTCTTCATAAGACCATGCAAAAGCCGTAATGTTGGCTTTTAAGAGGGAGATCATACTTTCTTTTTCAACGGGGGCGAAGGTTTTCTCAATTTTAACTATTCTTGGCAATTCATTCGTCCCTAAGTTGATTGATTCCAATTCATCCCATATTAGGTTCGGTGACGCCCCTTTTCCTTTGCTCAACGAGCTCCGGGGGGACATCGTACCTAGGATCTATATCCATGCCATAAATATCCATAGAGGAGAGAAAAGAGACACTGCATATATAGAGAAAGAAAGCACACTTTATTGACTAGGAATAAGTAGGAATGACACACAAAAGGAGAAAGAAAACAAACAATCTGTATCACCACTATAACTCCACAAAGTGAGTTAAGTAGATACATCTTATTGAATTAGGAAAATATTACTAAATTAAGACACCTGCAAGCTGCTATCAGGTAGGCCAAAGTCTTCTTCTTCATGAATCTCCGCAATGACAACACTTTCAAGGTACCAATTAAGGAGTGGTACGGTAGCATGGCTAATGGACGAAACCTGGAGTTCTTTAATGGTCGATTCTTCCAAGGTGAGGATCATGTCTTAGAACATTTCAGTCATAGCCCCTTGCATCAAGGTTCTCTGCCCAATCCTCCTCTTTCTTTTCCCAGAACTTATCATTGATGGCTTCATCATCCACCATTTCAGCTGTGATTGGATACCACTCGGTGAAGAAGATTTTAAATCTCGGAACTCTAGTCTTGGTGGCTCTGTTAAAGGTGGGTTCTGGAAACCCGTAATATAGAAAATCATCTCCTTCCTTGACGAAGTAACCATTCAAAGTGGGTCGATACGGCGAGATCCTTAGGTCTGGCACCCTTCCCTCAGCTTTGGCTCTTACTTTCTCCTTGTTTCTTTTCAACATTTCCATATGATCATTTCTGGAGGGCTCATACCCTAGCCCAAAGGTGTATGACGTGACACGGCTCTGAACAGTCTTAGGGATCCCTTGTTGGTGACGCCCTAGTCCCATACGTGGAAAGAAACTCATTTTTCTCATGATTTCACCGACATGCAAATTGCCATGGGGGCAAAAGTCCAAGGGTATTAACTCACCCTTCTCAAGTTCTTTCTCAATGCATTGGACATAGTCAAACCCAGATAATGGCACTGCCGCTGATTTTGGTTGTATCTCACATATAGGCACCCCTGCGAGTTCTAATTCATAGTCCCCTTGGAGTGTTACTATGACTCCTTCATAAGGAAACTTCACCTTTTAATGGAGTAAAGATGGCACAGCCCTAACAGGATGGATCCAAGGTTGGCCTAGTAGCAAGTTGAAACATGATGGCACATCCAACACTTGGAATTCCACCCTAAATTCAGTGGGTCCCATGATTAGAGGCAAAGTAACCACCCCTATCACTTCTCGGTGAGTGTTGTCATAAGCTCTTACGGTCTGCCCAGATGGCGTGAAATCGATGGGTCCTAAACCCAAGACAGTGGCAGTTCTGAGAGGACATACATTCAATGCGGACCCATTATCAATAAAGATGGTAGGAACCCTCTTCCCCATAGTATCAACAGTCACATAGAGAGCTTGGGAATGACTTGGCCCGCTTTTAGGTAGGTCCACATCAGTGAACACAATAGTTGAGTTCATAGGAGTTGGATTCACCAAATGTACTAACCCCTCGGGGGATGTATCAACGGGCACTTGTATCTGATTTAGCAGTTTCAACACAGTCTGTCTGTACTTATGTGAGGCCATGAGTAAGCCCCAAATGGTGATGTTGGTATTGGTCTTCTTCAGCTGCCTAAGCACCTCATCCTCTTCTTCTTGCACGCTAGGATACCTCTACCCTTCCAAATCTTCCAACGAATTCTCAGATTCTAGGTGTGGAGGCTTGAAATGGCGACCCCCCCTTGTTATATGGTCCAACTCGTCATCGCTAGCCCATATGTCATGGACTTCCTCGGAGTCATGCATTAAGTCATCACATTCTATCATGTCAATGTTCTCCATTTCCGTTGGCAAGTCGTCCCAACCTGTAGGAATTATCAGTTCATTGATATTGGACTTGGGCTTGAGTACAGCATATAGTAATCAATTTCCCCGATGATTCACCCAATAGGCCAACCTGAGGATCCCATGCTTCATATCTTTCCTTCAGCTCTTGTTGGATAGACTTCTTTGGCAACAACAAAACTTTTTGGTCAATGAGGTTTTGAATGATCTTTTTAAGCATAGAACAAACCTCGGTGTCATGGTCAGGTGCACGATGGTATTGGCAATATTGGTGAGGGGTTGATGGCCTTGGCTTTGGTAGGGAGTGGCATGATAAGGCTATTATTGCGACAAATGGTGAAAAGACGGGTTAAGGTCATGGGGAGTGGAGTGTATTGTCTTATGGGTCGGCGAGGGTGAGATGATTCAACCCCAATGGCATTTATGGTGTTAGGTGGGGGTGTGTTGTTGTGAGACAGGAGAGGATTACGGGTGACATTTGGACGGGTTGGTGGTGAGATGACTTACTTGTCAATGAGATCTTAGACTTGGTGGTGAAGGCGAATACAACGGTTGGTGGCATGGCCTTTGGATTGGTGGTGCTTGCAGTACTCATTCTCGTTGTAGTTCTTGGGTAAGGGATTTGGTGGGGGTCTTGGGTCGAGTGGCTTCAATAGGTCATGGCTTACGAGCTTTTCAAGGATTCTTTCGAGCGGCATGAATAGATCAGTGAATTGGCGAGGTGGGTTGACATCATTCAGAGAGAAGGGTTGAATGGGTTGAGTTATGGTGTTGACCTCGGCATTGTTCTTCCCAGTAAAGTTTATCTTACGACTCCTCACTTCCTCAGTTTTGATTGTCCCATCATTGATAGCATCCTCGACCTACGTGCCAGCCCCAATGAGAACTTTGAAATTCGAGAAATAGTGGGCAAATAGGTGTTTGTGGTACATAGGCAGCAAGTTCTTAAACACTAACTAAATTTGGTCCTCCTCATTTGGCCTATCTGTCATTCTCGATGCCTTTTGTCTCCACTTGTAATGTAAGCGAAGAAAGTTTCATGAGCCCCTTGATTTGTAGTTTCCAAGTCTCTCCGAGTAACATCCACCTCTTTATTGTACTTGTAGTGCTCCGAGAACTCATTGCATATGTCTTCCCAAGTCCGAGTCCTGTTCTTATCCAAGGATAAGAACCATTTCAAAGCAGAAGTGGTCAAGGTTTCATGGAACATTTGAGCTAAAAGCTCGTCAATGGCTCCTCGAGGGTACATAACTCACAAATACATCTTCAAATGAGTCTTAGGGCAACCCGTCCCATCGAATTTCTTTAACTCTGGCATCTTGAATTGCAATGGAATACGAGCCGTTGGAAACAGAGATAAAATCCGCACATCGACCATGTCATCGGCTCTATGAATCCCTTTTATAGTTCTCTCTAATGATTTTACTTTGCTAGCCAACACGGAATCACTGCTAGAACCTTTCCCTTTGGTTTCCCCTTCTAGGTTGATGACTACAGGCTTGGAACTACTTTCTCCCCTTGTCTTAGTGTTCTCATTGGATTGAGGTCCCTCTTTGGTGCCAGCTCCATGAGGTATACCTGAGGAATGGGCCTTAGAGCCATTTTGTTCGAGATCCGCCATCTTCTGTTGGTTCTCTTGAGCCATTTTCAATGTTGTATCGGAAGTCTCGGCGGTATGGTCAAGCTTGGTCATGATAGCTTTTAGGCAAGCCTCAAGGTCAAAGTGCCCCTCACTAGTTCTTTCGTCGGTCATGTCTGTCCGATGGGTAGATTCAACACTCACGAGACGCCCTTGCGGATTGCGGATCCAAGCCAGCATGTCTATGGATAGAAAAGTTTTAACCTTTAGCTTAAAGACTTGTTCTAAACCTCCATATTTTCCTCAATGAATTCGGTCTTTACACCCATACTCAATTAGTTCCTTCCTTTTATCCAATTACCTTTACAAAGGCCATAGACTAAGGGTATGTTTAAAAGAATAGGGTATAGAGTCCTTCAATTAGGTTTAATTAATTCCCATGGATTAGCACATCACAAACATAGCTTTACATCCTATTTCCTTAACTTATTCCTCCTAACCCATGGCCTTAACAAAGGTTAGGGTTTAAAGGTATATGTTAAGGGCATAAGATATAGAGCCTCACACCACAAACACGGTATATCATCATTACAAATAATTGTGGGTGCATAAAGGTGAGACCATAGTGCCCTACAAGGCCCACTACATGAACTAAGAGAGGGTAGGCTAGGGTCCTTCACTTGCTTGAGTAATCTTTATACCTAACCACATGTGGCATCAGGAACGCCGCGTGGGTCCAGCAGTACGTGATTAACTCATTTAATATACCCAAGGGCAAGCCTAAGGGTACTAGGCAAGAGAGGTTGATAGCTTTCGCCCCAACACTTGGAATCAGGAAAACCAAGGTTGAAACTAGGCCCATCATTGGCAAGGATACATCGAGGGACAATCGAACCTATCATGCAACAATTTGCGCACACAATGCAATAAATGAAAGCACACAATCAAGCGGATGCATGTGATTGATTTTAATTAAACATAAGAAATTAACTTAGCCCAATTAAACTTTATAGAGTCTAGCCCACAAATCTCTAGTGGAGTTGCCAAACTGTGAACCCCGGAATTGGGCCCACAAGGGTTTGGCAAAAAAGATTGTCCATGGGAAAAAGGAAAACAAAAGGAGTCGCCACCTTATTTTTTAAGGAAACAAAGAAAACCCTAAAAACAGTTTGTTTTAAGAAAACAACTTAAATGACTCCATGTTTAAAAAGGAAAGGCAAAAACAGTCTTTTTAGAAACCAAAGAAATCGGGGATCTAGAGGCTAAGTTATGACATGGGAAGGTTCTAGGCAAAACCTATAGGCACCCATGTCACCCTTTCGATCTCTCAGTTTATTTGGGCTAAATTAAGATCTTTTCCATACAAAAATCAGCAAATATCATCACAAGACAGCATGCATATCATATATTCCATCGAATCATCCATGCATAATAAGCAAATAAAAACAGAAAAAAGAAAATAAAATATAAAAACCTAAGATACTTGGATCCTAGAATGGACTTGAGCCTCACGAAAAGCGCCTACGTACCATGCAACGAAATACATAGATCAAAATCCACGTAGTTCGAATTTGAAATAGGGTTAAATCCTAATATATACCTATGGTAAAAACCCTAGGTTTCCTTATTTGAAAGAGAATTGAATAAACCAAGTTTAAATTTAGAAAGAATTCCACAAGATGGAAACTTTGGTTAAAAAAAACCAGAATTTTATTATTGAAGGAAACCTTTGATTAAGACCTGTGAACCCCGGAAATTGGGCCCACAAGGGATTTAAAAGAAAGTGGGTTTGAAAAAGAAAAAGGAAAGGAGTCGCCACCTTATTTTTTAAAGGAAACAAGGAAAACCCTAAAAATCAGGTTGTTTTAGGAAAACAATTTGAATGACTCCATAAAAAAAGGAAAGGCAAAAACCAATCTTTTGAAAACCAAAGAAATCGGGGATTCGGAGGCTAAGTTATGACATGGGAAGGTTCTAGGCAAAGCCTATAAGCACCCATGTCACCCTTTCGGTCTCTCAGTTCATTTGGGCTAAATTAAAGTCTTTCCATACAAAAATCAGCAAGTATATCATCACAAGAATTGCATGCATATCATATATTTCATTCATCCATCCATGCATAATAAGCAAATAAAAACAGAAAATAAAGAAAAAGAAAACAAAACAAAAATAAACCTAGGATGCTTGGATCCTAGAACGGACTTGAGCCTCACGAAGAGCGCCTACGTACCATGCAACAAAATACATGGATCAAAGTCCACGTAGTTCGATTAGAACTAAGGTTAAATCCTAATACAAACCTATGGTTAAAACCCTAGGTTTCCTTATTTGATCAAAAGAGTTGAATTTGATAGAAAGTTTGATTTTAGGAAAGAAATCCACAAAATGGAAACTTTAATAAAAACCAGAATTTTGTTGGTTAAGGAAACCTCTAATTAAACCATAGGATCATATTAAAAATTAACCCTAAATAGGGAGAAGAGAATGAGTTAAGAAGAAAGGTGAATTGGGGCACCTTCACACCCACTTACCTGAGCGCAATTAGCTCCAAGCATTTAGCCATTTCAGACATAAGCAGCCCTATTTGCCATGGGACAAATACCACACCTATTTGCACCCTTACAAGTGCTCAAAATCATGCAAAAACACTAACATGCAAATCTGGACAGAATAGTATTATGACCTAAAATCATCCACTAAGCATGCCAATAGCAAAAACAGCGAACAATAATAAGTCCTAACATATTCCTAGAACCATATTATGCATAAAAACCCTAAAACATACTAACATGCATGCAAAACTATCATGTTTACTCCATATGAAAAACATATACAGCAAACACGAAGAAAAACCAAATAAAAAAGTCTACTTTATAATGCTATATGAAAACAAACACGAAACAATGACTCTAAAACCCTAAACTCACAAATATGCTTAAAAACATACAAAACATACTTTAATCATACTAAAACCAAACTAAACAGAAATTAAATCATGCATATTAACTAACTAAAGCAATATAACATGATGAAAATCCTAACTCTAACATGCAATGACACTAATCCTAGCACAAGGACAAACAGGAGCACAAGAATCACAACTATGCATTAAAAACCTAAAGGACAGCCCTAAAGCATGCTAATCAGTAGATAAAAAATAGATATTCCATGTATATTAACTAGCTAGAGTGTTAATACATGATAAAAAAATTACCTTTAACATGCAATAGGCCTAACCCATATGAAAACCTAGTTTAAGCTTGAATAGAGAAGGAGAATACCTTAGGAAGGGCCTTCCTTGCTGTTGTATGCAATTGTTCGTGGCTCCTCAGGTCTTTAGAGTGAATCAAACCAACACGAATCCTCCTCTTTGTCAAAGTGGTATCACAGCAAAGAGATCAAAACTCACTCAACTTTGAAAAGAAATAGAAAACAAAAAGAGAACAAGAGAAAAGAAAAAGTGATTCTCGTCACTTTGCAGCAGCAGCAACTTCAATCGCATTTTTGGGTATGAAAACGTTGGATTTGGACAAAGCTTGTGAAATACAAAGTTGTAGAGAATTGAATTATCTTTCTAAAAAGACCAATTTCATTAAATTAGGACTTTGGATGAAAAAGTTATGATTAAAATACGACTGCTGGTTTTCAGAAAATCTGTTGCTGAATTATGACGAATTTCACTCCCTCCAAACCCTCTTCTCTCCTCCCTTGTTTAAAGACATTAAGAGAGTATTTATAGCTGAAATCTGGAGTTTCCCTTTCCTTCCTGGACTAGGTTTCCTTGGAGAATAATCAAAAGGTATTTTATAATGATAAAAGACTTCTAATCTGAATAGGAAAAGGAAATTGTCTTTTATAAAAATTGGGAGACTGACCGCTAACACGCATGCACATGTATCGTATGTGCGTACACACACTCATCACATACGTACACGTGTTAGTGTCATGATAAAAATGGCTAATTTAATAAAATAATTTTCTTTTCATTTTAACCAAAAATCTCATGCTGTGATTCGCACTAATTCTTCAAGGATAATCCGTAAATAACCACACTAAACTCATCATCAGGGCCACGGGACTTAAGATGACAACCGGTACAAAATGATGACTAATAAAAGTCAATTTGAAAAGATTTGGTTGGTAATTGTGAGTCAATTAGAGCTAACCCAAGGAAGGGTCAATTAACCAACTTGAACTACATCGAGCCATTTTAATTCCGAGCCATTGACTTACCAAATTGACACTAAAAATACCTCTTATGCATCCATATGAACTCCAATTGACAATTTGGAGATCATTCCAAGGTCAAATGAAAAGTTTGGGACTTAAAAGACGATTATGCCCCTCAAGTCACAAAAGCTCTTATTATCCCTCCAGATCAACTCCAATTTGAACCAAAATTCATATCCATTGTTCTTGTGACTCTAGAAAACTAATGCAAATGACTAGACTCAAAAACAAAACAAAAACATGCATGAAATGATGAGCCCTAGTAAGGTGGTGCAAAAATGGGGTGTGACAAGACCAAAGATTCATATTAAAAACTAACCCTAGGGAGAGAAGAAGGAGTTAGGAAGAGAGGTGAATTAGGGCACCTTCACACCCACTTACCTAAGCGCAATAGCTCCAAGCATTAGCAATTTCAAGCAATGGCAGCCCTATTTGCAATAAGACAATTACCACACCTATTTGCACCCTTACACGTACTTAAAATCATGCAAACACAATGATATATAAATTTGGACAGAATAGTATTATGGCCTAAAATCATCCACTAAACATGCTAACAGCAAAAACAGCGAACAATAATAAGCTCTAACACAATCCTAAAACCATATCATGCATAAAAACCCTAGAATGAACTATATGAATGCAAGGAATATCATAGTTAGTCTATATGTAAAACATATACAGCAACTATGAAGAAAAATCTATAAAAAAGCCTAAACTAATATGTTGTATGAAACTATCCTAAAACAAGGACACTAAAAACCCTAAACTCACAAACATGCTTAAATACACAAAAAAACAACCTCTAAACATGCTAAACTCACACAGAACAGAACCTAAATCATGCATATTAACTAACTAAAGCAATAGAACATGATAAAAATCCCAACTTTAACATGCAATGACACTATTCTAAAACAAGGATAACGAAAGCCCTAAACTCACACTCATGCTTTAAATCCTATAGAACAACCCTAAAGCATGCAATAATCAACATGAACAGCATTTAAATCATGCATATTAACTAAATAAAGTGATAACACATGATAAAAACCCTAACTTCAGCATGCAATAAGTCTATTCTATATGATACTCTAGTTTAAGCTTCAACAAAACAGAAAATTACCTTGGGAAGTGCTTCCTTATTGCTGTAGAGACTCTCCTCTTGACTTGTGGATGACTTGAATCAAGCTCTCTTCAAGGCTACAGCAGGTCCTCTAGCTCTCCTTCAAGTCTCTCTCTCTTATTCTCTCTCAAACACTCAGGTTCTAATGCATCAAATGGCCCCCTTTGTGCTGAAGCATAAGGGGTATTTATAGACTTCAATTAGGATTAACCAATAGCTGGGATTAAAACCCTAAAAATTAATCCAAGGGCTATTAGAGACCCCCTTGGGGCTTTAAGTAACTCAGAAGTTACCAAAAATTAGAAGGAAACTCATCCAAAAGAGCCCAAATACGTCAAAATAGGCAAGAGTCCGCTTCAGCAAGGAGTTAGAAAGCAAATAGGAAAGTACTCTCAGGTGACCACCAGGGCCTGGGCAGCTAGCCACCTGGGCCCAGGCGGCTAGCCGCCCGGGTCTGGGTGGTCACCCAAGCCCACTCCGGATTTTTGCCTACTTTTGACTCTTAATCCTTCTAGAAGTATTTCAAGGGGCAAATTAAGTCCAATTTTGATGAAACAAAAGCCAAAACGACCAGTGTTTCGATGAGGAATACATTTTTAAACATTTTAGGGTGAAAACCACTAACCATAGGGGCATGGTTAGGTTTGACAAAGGCGGTTAACCGCTATGCTCTACCTTTGCTAGGCATAGGTATACACATAGGATCAAACCAAATGCTTTCCAAACCAAAATTAAACTTTATAAAACACTTTTAGGGATAAAATGATGACTAATGAAAGTCCATTTGAAAAGATTTGGTTGGTAATTGTGAGTCAATTTAAGTTAAACCAAAGAAGGGTCAATTAGCCAATCTAGAACTACATCGAGCCATTTTAATCTTAAGCCATTGATTCATCAAATTGATCTTAGAAATATCTCTTATGCATCCTATATGAACTCCAATTGACAATTTGGAGATCATTTCAAGGTCAAATGAAAAGTTTGTGATTTAAAAGACGATTATGCCCCTCGAATCACAAAAGCTCTTATTATCCCTCAAGATCAACTCCGAATTGAACCAAAATTCATATCCATTGTCCTTGTGAGTCTAGAAACCTAATGCAAGTACTAGACTCTAAAACAAAACAAAAACATGTATGAAATGATGAGCCCTAGTAAGGTGGTGCAAAAATGGGGTGTGACAGGCTGGATATGGGGTGCAACTCTTGAGCTGGTTGATGTATCTTGTCAACAAACATCTGACACTTTCGGATATTTTTTCACATATCTGATAGCGTCCTTCTGCATATATAGCCACCAATATCCCTGGGAGTTTGCCCTATGAGCTAATGATCTTCCTCTTGTGTGAGCCCCACATGACCCCTCGTGGAGTTCAGTCAGAAGGTCTAGCACCTGGTCTAGATGTACACACTTCAATTATGGCCTTGTATAAGATCTTTTGTAGAGACAGCTCGAAGGAGATAACCAAAATCGAGCTGACTTAGCTCGAATTCGGTGACCCTGATTCCTGTCCTCGGGTAATTCATTTCTGTGTAAATAAGCAATTATTTCGTCCATCCAACTCAGTGATGAGGCCTGAATGTCCAAGATGACATCTTTTGTCCTGATGCTAGGGTTCTTATAGGACCTCAACGTTTATGATACGAGGAGTATCCGTTTCCAACGCTGCAGCCAAAGCAGCCAACCCATCTGCATATCTATTTTGATCCCTCACAAAGCATTTAAACTCGACGCTTTTGAAGTCTGCAGCCAATTCCCAAACCTTGTGCATGTACGCAATCATTCTTTCATCTTTGGCTTCATATTCTTTGTTCAGCTGATTAACCACGAGTCTGGAGTCATTGTATACCGATAGTTCTTTTACTCCTACTGCTCGGGCAACCCCTAGTCCAGCCACAACTGCCTCATACTCAGCTTCATTGTTTGAGGCTGGGAACATAAGCCTTATCGCCTACTCGATTATCTCTCCCTCGAGGTCTATCAGCACAATTCCCAGACCTGCTCCTTTTCCATTCGATGCCCTATCCACTTTGAGCTCCCATTTTTTCTTTTGTTCACTATCTATCTTGTCTTCCCCCCCCCAGTTCAGGCAAGGAGGATTTTAATTCTGTCTGGTTTGAACTGGAAGTAGGATCTGCAAATTTTGCAATAAAATCTGCTAACACTTGCCCCTTAATGGCAGGTCGAGGCTTAAAGTGGATGTCATAAGCATTGAGTTCTACCCCCCACTTCGAGACTCATCCTAATAAGTCAGCTTACCTTAGGATATCTTTTAGTGGATAGTTGGTGAGGACGGTGATAGGATGAGACTGGAAGTAGTGTTGGAGTTTTCGAGAGGACTGTGACAAGAGCTTTTTTCAAGGGGTAGGTAGCGAGTTTCAGCATCTAGTAGCGTCTTACTAATATAATAGATTGGCGTTTGGGTAAGTCCGCTTTGGGTAATGAGTACGCCGCTGAGCAAATGGGTTGACACAACTAGGTAAAGGTAAAGTGTTTCCCCGTAGTGAGGGATGGGTTAGGGTTGGGAATGTTTCTAAATGAGCAACCAACTTCTGGTAAGCTTCCTAGCATTCTGTATCCCATCCCGAGTTCTTACCCTTCTTTAGTATCTGAACGAAAGGGTGGCATTTGTCTGATGACCTCGAGATAAATCTGCTGAGTGCTGCCACCATGCCATTCAACTGTTGAACATCCCTAACTTTTGTTGGTGTCTATAGGGTTCTGATTGCCTCAATCTTATTTGGATTTGCTTCAATCCCCCTTCTCGAAACTAAGTGACCCAAGAATTTTCCCGAACCTATCTCGAAGGAGCTTTTCTTTGCGTTCAATTTCATCCCGTACTCCCTAAGTCGGGCGGAAGGCCTCGGTTAGGTCTGCCAAATGGTTCCTCTCTGAACTGCTCTTGACAATAGTATCATCAATGTATGCCTCCAGGTTTTTACCAATCAGTCTTTCAAACATCCTGCTTACCAGACGTTGATAGGTTGCCCCAACATTCTTTAGTCCAAATGCATTACCTTGTAGCAGTATGTCCCCTTAGGAGTAATAAACCCTGTTTTGTCTTGATCGTGCTCTGCCATGGGGATTTGATGATAGCCCGAGAAGGCATCGAAGATACTCAATCGCTCATATCCCGAGATAGAGTCTATTCGATAGTCAATCTTTGGCAAAGGGAAACTGTCCTTCGGGCAAGATTTATTGAGGTCTGTAAAATCAATACAAACACGCCAATCCTCAGTCTTCTTTCTCACGCACACGGGATTTGCTAACCAACTCGGGTATTTCACTTCTCTGATAAATCCTGCTTTCAAGAGCTTATCTACCCGGTAGAAATTGTTTCAGCTCGATCATCAGACAGTCTTCGTTGCTTCTGAACCACTTGCTTGCAATTCGGATTAACCTGCAACTCGTGCGTAATAATCCTTAGGTCAATTCCAGGCATTTCATAGGGCGAACAAGCAAATACATCGACGTTATCTTTCAAGAACTCAAACAGCTCTGCAGCGTCAGTCTCATTCAGTGACTTTCCAATCCAGAAAAACCTCTCCGGATCCTCGGGATTAATTATCTTTTTTACAAGTTCTTCCCCTATTCGATCTGTGGGTTCCAGAGCTGTTTCTTCCACCCCGGGCCGTTCTCCCTTTCGTTGCTATAAGGGAATCTCATCGACTTTGGCTTTTTTCTTTTGCTCTGGTACCTACTTCGGGGTTTTAATTTTGCCAGTCTTTGAGCTAGGGAGACGCGGGATTCTAAACTTTAGTTTGTCCTCCGAGGACATTGAGTGGCCTGCATACTTTGCCAGAAAACAATCCCTGACTGCTGCCTGATTTTCCTTTATCTCCATGATTCCCTCTGGACTCGGGAACCTGATGGACTGGTGGTAGGAGGATGGGACAGCCTTTATGGAATGGATCTAGGGTCGCCCGAATATTACATTGTAAGATGACCTTTCCTGAATTACCACAAAGGTTTCCATTGATTGGACTTGGCCCAGCCCGAACTGGGAGAGTTATTTGCCCCAGCGGAAAAGTTATATTTCCATTAAAAGCCTTTAAGCTGATATGGCAAAGCTTGAGGTCGGTGTCCTTCAGCCCGAGTTGACCAAATAATTTTTGGAACATCACATTCACAGATGTCCCGTTGTCCACATAGACTTTCCCCACGTCATAGTTCCCTATGAGCATGCGTACGACCAGAGTGTCGTTGTGGGGGCATCGTACTATCCTATCAGATTCTGCATCCCCAAAAAACAGTAATTTTTCCTCAATTTCTCCTTCACCTTCAGGTAGTAGTATTGGTTCATTCCCGATGTCACTGACCTCAGCATCTTGGCAAGCCATCCTATATTGTGCCCTGAGCTGGCTGATTGACAGAGCAGTTTCCTTATATCCCCTTGTGATCACATCAATCCTCCCGAGGATCTTTGGCTGTGTGGATTGGGGAGCTCTGTTCTCAAGCTTTTTCTATTCGGATGGCTGTCCTTTCTCACTTCGGGCTATAAATTCATTCAACTTTCCTTCCTTAGCCCAGGCCTCAAGGTTGTATTTCAGTATCTTGCAATCTTCTGTTTTATGGCTATGATCATTGTGATAACTGCAAAACAACTTTCTGTTTCTCTTCTCGGGTTCTTTAAACATGGGTCTAAGGTCTTTGGAAAAAGTCTCTATCTTCCACTGCCTTCATTAATTTGTAGATAGGGAGAGTGAATACAGTGAAGATGGCTTGGTTTGGATTGGTAGGTGGCTTTGACTTTTCTCCTTCGGGGGCTATCCATCTGAGGCTTTGAGTTTTTCTTCTTGTCGTCTTTCCTCATTGGTTTTGGTAGGCCGTGGGCTGTAGAAATTATCTAGCTTTGAATAGTTGGCCATAGTGGAAAGTAGCTTGGCTAAGTTTCTGGGAAGATTAACTGTCAACTCCTTAAACGAAGGTGATAGTTTCTGCAACCCGAGGCGAAATAAATCCATGGCGTTCTTCTCAATCGGGTCATCAATCTCGTTGTAAACCTCCCAAAACCTTTGAGAATATTCCCGAAGTCCTTCCCCATCTTTATGCTTCAGTTCGTATAGGTTCTGCATGGTCCTCGGGAATTTGCAACTAGTGATGAACCTCTTCTTAAACAGCTTACTCAGTTCTTGCCAACTGTCAATGGACTCGTCTGGAATCTTGGCCCACCACTTAAGAGCCACCTCCCCCAAACTCATAGGAAATATTTTATAGAGGAAACCCTCATTTCCAGCATATAACAATATACATGGCAAATAATAATTTAAATGATGGTCTGGGTCTATTGAAAGAGAGTAAAGAGTAAAGGTTATCTCGGAATACCCTTGTGGGATTGGGACCCATTGAATCCACCTTGTGAATGGGCTCCTAGCCACAACAGTGCTCCCTGGTCTTTCTCATCCTCTACTCTGATTACCTTGGTGTCTCTTAGAGCCTTCTTCCTCATTTCTTTCACGCCTGGGAGATCGGGAATGTTTTCTGCTTGTTCCCCCAGTACTCCTTTCCCCTATTCTTTCAGGAGACCGAGACCTATGGTGTCGTCTCTCGTCCTTATTACCCACTTGAGCACCAAGTCTACGATGGTCCTCGCTCCATCTCCGAGAGTGATATGAATGCCTAGAACTTCGCTCAGGAGATCTTTGCACTAACTCGTGGTGCTGTCTATCCCCCCTTCCTGAGTGCCTTTGTTCTGGGCCAGTTAATCGTGGATCGTCATCGCGTCTGCTGCGGTGATGGTGGTGCGAGGCTCCAGGTCTAGGTGACCTTTCCTAGGTGCCGAGTGCGATGGAGCGTACTGGTTTGGCTAACCTCCTCAGTGACAGCATTAACTCCGCGAGGGGCGAAAGTTCGCTGGAGGTGGCGGTGGTAGTTCTGCTTTATAGCCAGTATTGCGAGCTACGCCAATTAAATCTCTGATTGCATCATTGCAATCAGTTCCACCACTGCTGCTGGGTTAGGGTTGTTTGTCACGGCCTTATCAAATGCAGCCTTCAGGACAGGCTGGTCATCAAGAAAGTGAAGAACAACAGATCTTGTTCGCCCATAAGTGGGCGGAGGTGGAATAGCCATCTTATCGCGATGGTTCCCACAGACGGCGCCAAATTGTACGGGGTAAAAACTGTTCCCCTGAACTAGATGTTGATGAAGGAGCTTGTCCTAGCGTCTGGACCTGCACTCACAAGATTGGAAAAAGAGTCAGAGGGTAGTCCAAGGTGGGTTTTGGCCAAGCCCTCTCCAAAACTTAAGTCAAAAGCTATTTTGGGAGAAAGAGGCAAGGAAGAAGATGAATTTCAGAGGATTAGGGTACTGTAGCTTACCTCATTTGGCTGTATCGTATTCTTTTTATAACCCGCTGTACGGACTGACCATGTGAGGTCAGGTAACTGCCTTGATTAGGTCAGATCTGACCATGGTTTGCCAATAACTGTCTAACCATGGTTTGTTGATCGTGGTTAGGTATGGAACCATAGTTTCTAGTAATCGCTGTGTCAGGAATTACAGTTGCTGTAACAGTTTTGGACTGTTGTAGGATTTGGATTGTAGTGTGAGTCATAGGACAGATGTCTCGAGCTGAAGGCAAGGCCCCGAGCTGGGAGATCACGTGGTTTGCAACAGGTCTCGCTGTGTTACATTAGCCACGTGTCAAATATTTTGGTTTAACTCTTTGGCCCGAACTGAATCCTGGAGGATCACGTGTGTTGTAACGGGCTTGGTTGAACTGCCTTTGTCACGTGTCGATGTTTGTGATTTAAGCTCTCTATCCCGAGCTGGATCCTTAGTTCAGAGATATTCCCACACAGTTACGATACGACACAGATATTCTAACACAATAATTTCTAAAAATATCAAGACATAACACAGTGGGGATACGATAATAAATAAGTAATTAAATATATATTTATAATTATTTATGCAATTTTTAAATTTTAAAAAAGAACATTACGCCCCATCATAAGAGGCATGCACGTCATGATACAAAACCATTCTCCTTAAGATAGAAATGCCGTGTCCCTAAAATTGTTTATAATAAGGAATTTTTCAACTTTTGCAAAACCACCTATCAATTGTTTATAATACCTAAAATTACCCCGTTTAAAATAATTTAAATTTCTATTTTTTATCCTGCCGTGTCCCTTCCGTGTCTTTGTTGTATCCGAAATTAATCTATCTTTTTTATTTATTGGACACATAGGAAAAGTGTCCAACACGTGTCGGACACAGTCACGGCACTTTTCTAGGCCTGTCTGTACTTCGTAACTTTTGAGCGATTATTTTTCATTTTATTATTATTAAAAAAAATTTTGGGATATGTAAAAAGATATTTTATTAAGGAAAAAAGGCATTACACCGCCCAAAAAAAAACCCCAAAGCACATCAAAGCGATGAAAGCATACCCAAGACAAAAATAAATAAATAAATAAATAAAATACCCTTAGCAAAGGGAAAACCAAAGCCAAACTTAAACAAATTAAAACACCCAAACAAAACAGCACAAAGGAAGCAAACACGAACAAAGCAAAAGAGCAAGACCAAAAGGGTTAACACCCAAAAGATGCAGAAAAGAAAGAACTCAGCTGGAAAAAGTCCAACAGCAATTGGCTCTGCAAAGCAAAACCCATTTGTACTTGTAGCCAAACTTCTATAAACCAACTCCAAAAGCTGACAACCGAAAAATGAGGGCCAAAGAGAAACAAAATTTGGTCATCCAAATAAAAATTAAATGATTATAAAGTATTTTACAAAACATTAAACACATAAATCCATCATCATGAATATGACAACTCAAGATAATAATAACTGGTCATCATGCATCACAAATGAGAATAAAATTTTATGTATTTCAAAAATTAAACCTATAACAATAACTATGATGATACCTCTAATATAATTTTTTAAATAATTTCATTCAAGATGATAGATCATTACTTTCAATATCATATGTCAAATACATGCATTAAAGCCATTTGAGTTTCATTTGGATGACCAAAGAGGTACAGATTATACCCAATTAAAGATTGTTCCACAACACACGGGCACACGACGACTGACCCAATTATAATTTCTATCGTGTTATTTGTGTCCAGGTGACCTAATAACAATCTTTCTTTTTTTTGGGTCTTTGGGTTTAACCAAATGACATTTTCACCAAAAACAAATTATTATTACACATTATTATTTTTTTTTAGGTATAATTGGAATGATTCAAACTCGTAATCTATTTTTAATCCTATATTTTATCACACTGCTAAGCTGGGCGAGTGACTTCCAAAACCAAATTGCTTTGCTAGTAAAACTCTTGCAACATTATTATTGCATGAGACGTAAGACTAGTGATACATAACATGGTGTACCACCTCTGGCACTTAACTTGTTGAGTGGGCTAATTGAAAACAATAATTTCATATATATTGAAATGCAAGGATTAGACTCTCTGAAACTTCCCATTTGCAGAGCAGCAGAGACGACTTGACTTGAGCCGGGGTCTTTCTCATGCATGCGTAAGCTCATGCGTGGATGAGGGGAAATTATTTGGGGAATTACATGTCTAGCTACGTGCAAACAATTATGGTTCTATTATAATTAATAGTCATTCTTAATTAAGTTAATAGTCATCTATTTATAAGTTAGTAATCACTTATATTGAACTATAATTATTTGTCTATAGTACGTCGATCGGACCTATATGTAATTCTCCCAAATTATTTTATGCGTCTGATACAAGGCGTCGGTTTTCACATTCACTTGTCATTCATAATCAGCATATAGAATGTGAGAAGAGTACACAATACACCCGAGACATGGAATAAATTTTCGTGAAGAAGTGAACAATCTTGCGCATGCAAACCGATGGCCGACATTATTTCATACATAGAGTCCCTGCCTATAAAACCCTCCTCAACCTCATCTCAATTTGCTTATCTAAGAGTTGTGATAGAGTCGGTAGTAGTCACACAAATATCATGGGGTCATCTTTGTATCTCTCCATGATCACATGCCTGCTTTTCTCACTCTCATTTTTTCATCTTGTAAAGACAGCCTCTTCCTCTTCTAAGCACCCACTATGCCATACTGATGAGAAGTCCGCCTTGTTGCAATTCAAGGAAAGCTTTTTGATTGATAATCGGGATGCTTCTACTGGTTATCCAAAAACTGAATCATGGAAGATCGAAGAGAGTAGTGATTGCTGCTCGTGGGATGGTGTCGTGTGCGATAACAACACTGGTCATGTTGTCGGCCTTGACCTTAATAGCAGCCTTCTCTATGGTTCTATCAATTCCAGCAGCAGCCTTTTCCGCCTGGTTCACCTTCAAATGCTTTCTCTCGCCGACAATGACTTCAATCACTCTCAAATCCCCTCGAGATTTGGAGACCTCAGTTCCTTGAAAGTGTTGAATCTCAGCGAATGCTCTTTCTCAGGATCGATTCCTTCTTCGCTTGGTAACCTTACTCAACTCACCGCACTAGACCTTTCATCTAACCATTTTGAAGCTTCCAGTGGAAAGACCTTGGCTTGGCTCGGTAAGCAAACCAAACTCACTTATTTGGGTATTACACAGATCAACTTAACTGGTGAGATCCCTTCTTTTCTTGGAAACCTGACCCAACTTACTGCATTAGTCCTCCACAGCAATCAATTAAGTGGTCAAATTCCATCTTGGCTTGCCAACCTCACCCAACTAACTGTGCTAGAACTTTCTATCAATGAATTGAATGGTCCAATTCCACAGTCACTTTATGGACTCGTGAATCTTGAATATCTCAATCTATATGGTAATAACTTGAGTGGCACAGTGGAGTTTAACATGTTTTCCAACCTCAAAAATCTCGTTGAACTCCAGCTATCGCTAAACAAATTATCATTGCTCACCCACACCAATATAACTGCTACTCTTCCAAAGTTCAAGATTTTAGGATTGGCTGCATGTAATTTACGTGTGTTCCCAAATTTCCTTCGCCACCAAGATGAAATGGAGTTTTTAGAACTTGCGGGAAACAATATGGAAGGTCAAATACCGAAATGGATAGGGAACATAGGTAAAGACACTCTCCAGTATTTATCGGTTTCTCAAAATAATCTAACAGGTTTTGAGCAACGTCCTCCGGTTGTTCTTCCTTGGACTAGTCTACGCATTTTAATGCTTCACCGGAACATGCTCCAAGGATCACTTCCGATTCCTCCCGCGTCCATTGTGGTTTATGCAGTTGCATCTAACTCACTAGGCCGGAGAAATTTCACCATGGATCTGCAATCTAAATTCTCTCCAAGCCCTTTTCTTGTCTAGTAACAACTTGAGTGGCATACTTCCACAATGCTTGGGCAACTTTAGTGATTCTCTATATTACTTGATCTACGGAATAACAACTTTTATGGTACCATTCCACAAACATACACCAAGGGATGTAGCTTGTGGTTGATAGATTTGAGTCAAAACCGACTACAAGGTTCACTTCCAAGATCATTGACCAATTGTAAAATGCTGGAGATTCTTGATTTTGGAAACAATGGGATCAATGATACCTTCCCCTCTTGGTTGGGAACCCTTCGAAACTTGAGCATCCTTATGCTGCCATCTAATGAATTCCATGGCACAATCAAGAATCCTAAAACCAAATCTGAATTCCCCAAGTTGCACATCATCGACCTCTCTTGGAATAGTTTTACAGGGAAGTTGCCATTCGAATATTTTGAAAATTGGAATGCCATGAAATTTGTTGGTGTAAACCACTTAACATATTTGGACACCATCTTGAGTGTTGATGTAATAGGCTCTTTGTTGCATTTATCTTATAGACATCCTATGACACTAGCATGCAAAGGCACAAAAATTATGTACATGGGAATTCCAGATACTTTCACATCTATTGACTTCTCAGGCAATAGATTTGAAGGAGATATTCCAAAATCTATTGGGAATCTAAAGGCACTTCAATTGCTCAACCTTTCAAACAACATTCTCACTGGTGGCATCCCATCATGCTTAGGGAACCTAACAAATCTCGAAGCACTGGACCTTTCTCAAAACATGCTCTCAGGAGAAATCCCTCAGCACCTGGTGGGACTAACATTTCTTGCAATCTTAAATGTCTCTCATAACCATCTCACGGGATCTATTCCACGAGGGAACCAATTTGGTACATTTGATAATAGTTCATTTGAAGGAAATTTAGGATTGTGTGGAGACCCCTTGCCAAAGAAATGTGGAAATTCTAAGGTATCACCACCGCCACCTTTAACCTTAGAACAAAGCAAAGGTTCAAAGTTCCCAAGTGGATATGATTGGTTGTTCATAGGGTTGGGATACGGAAGTGGGTTAGTAGTCGGGTTGGTTGTTGGGCAAATCCTAACCACGAAGAAACATGAATGGTTTGTGGAAACTTTCGGAAGGAGGTCAGCAAAGAGCCAAAGGGGGAAAAAGAGGGGACGAAGAAATTTCACTTGATCGATCAGGCAATTAGCAAGATGTCTTTCGAAACAACTGAAGCAATGCATGTGTCTCCACAATTGCCCTTTATTTTTATTTTTATGTTTGGTTTTTTTTTTTTCTTTTTTTCTTTTTTTTCTTTTTTTTTTTTGGGTTGGGGAGTTGTGAGGGGTAGTATTAAGATATTGCATGTACTAAGCTTTGGTGATTTATAATAATGAAGCAATGCAAGTAGCTTATGTATTAATTACTATTAATGTTTTATCCATGGACGTTGTTTGACTATGATAACACAAAGCTCTTATCTTATTAGATGGACCGTTTTATTAACGGCCCAATTACTGTTGTTTTGGATTTTTAAATCCAACTCCTCTTGAATACCAAAAAGGGGGGATGCTTGGTGTAATGGGCTGCCATCTTCCCTGAATCCCTTGCAAAATGCAAAGAATGAAAGAAGGGGGCCTCTATTGGCACCCCAAGACTTACTTTTCATCCCCCATTTACTTTATATTTTAAAGTTTTATGAAAAATATAAAAGGTTTTCATTAAAACTAATCACATAATCTACTAGAATACGTCATTTTGAACAGCTTTATAGAAAAATTAGGTTTTTCCAAAATCTATCATTTAAATGGACTTTGTATCCATTTATATAATAAAGACTGTAAATGGCATAGGCAAAAAATTCCACTTAAACGATAGATTTTGGAAAAACTATTTTCTATAAAACTGTTCAAAATGATGTCTTTTTTAATAGATAATGCATTCGGTTTATATAAAAACCTTTTATATTTTTCAAAAAACTTTAAAGTGTAAAATAAGTAAGGGATGAAAAGTAAGTTCTCGGGTGCCAATAGAGCCCCCATGAAAGAATGGTGTCAATTTGGGCGAGGCGGTTTGGTTCAGGGCTGGGGCCCAAATCTTCCCTGAGGGTGGCCTTGATTATCTTGGTAACCCAAGCCTCGTTCATGCCCTGAGCACCCTCGCAATCTGGGCTTTCCAAGTTAGGCTCATTGGATTCGTCAAAGGATACAAGGTTGGTGGAGGCCCACTTTAAATTTTTACCCTGGTGAAGCCTTCGACCTGCCTGGAGCTGCAGATGATCTTGACCATAGTCATAATCCTAACCCCCCTAATACCAACGAATAAGTATCAATAGAATCTACCCATAGTCATACTCCTAACCCCCTAATGCCAACAAATAAGTATCAATATTTTTTCATAAGCTTAAATATGAGATCGTTCATTCAACAAATGAGGAAAATGTCTTTAAATTATCATGCCATTGACAACTTATAGTGACCTATTAGTAGGTGGCTTTTCTATTTTATGAGAACTTCCTAATTTAATTCATACTAATGTTAACCATTTTTACTAATTTAGATGGTGGACAAATTGACTAGTGTACCCCTTGAGCGGAAGTGTTCTTGTGAGGGAAAATCAAGTGGTCCATGGATGACCGCCAACTATTATGATCACGAGATCAAGCAATGTTACCAATGTAAGAGTAGAATTTTGAGACTTCAGCCTTGCATGCCTTGTTGCTAACAGTAAATCATTATCATTTGACATCTACTTTACTAGTGCCTTTTCTTAACATCTACTAATAATCAATTGCATCTCGCCATGAAGAATCCATCAAGCATAAAGTTAACTAGTTTGTAATGAATTCATGGTGAACACCTATCACATAAACTAGAAGATTGGAATATTTCAATGAATGGATCATTGCTTTTGGAGTCTTTAAGAAGCCAAAATTCTTAAATTCCACTTCTCAAATTTTCTTGAAATCAATTATTAACCGAGTTTAAGATATTCATCAATGCAAAGTGGGCAATGATTGACCCCGATGGGGGATTAGTTAGGTTAATATGTGAATATTCCTATGAGCAAAATAAAAGGTTAAAAAAAAATTTTAAAAAAAAGGGGAAATTGTGTACCATTTCAGACCTTACACACGTTTTTTAAGTATGATTTCCTCCCCTAATATCTTTTGGAGGGCCTAAAGAAAAAGATTGGGGCTGATAAAACCTCCAAATTATCCAGAGTAACCGATTGAAAGATGAATACACATTACTTCCACAAGTAGAGCTTGGATAACACAATACACAAAGACATGTTTGTTCAATTAAAAACCACTAAATTCTAAACTACCAAACATGGTGATGTGTAGGTATAATCTAAAAAACTACACTAAGAGCATCTCCAATGAGCTAACTATCCAACCCTCCTTAGTTATTTTAGCTAGTCAAAACACTTTTTTCCTTTTCCAAGGGATTAGCTATTTGGTTAGTTATTTTAGCTATTTTCATTTTGACTAGCTACATTTAGCTGGCGAATATTTGTTAGCTAAACTATTTTTAGTTAAAAAAGTGGCACGTGTCCTCTCTTTATGCATCATTCTCTTTTTATCTCTCTACCAAATGATTAAAAAAAGAAGGATTATTAATAAAAATTTTGAAATAGCAAAAAAATAACCAGTATTCTTGGATTACTCACTTTGATAGCTAGTTAACGATTTTAAAAAAAAAATAATTTTGTTAGCTAAAGTTACAAAAAAATAGCGAGTTCCTTGGAAATGCGGGAAATGCTCGACTCGGTCCAATGTCACCAATGGTCTAACAGGCTGTTTGGATAGAGTTCCCAAACACAGCCTAGTAATGCATGATTGCGCCGTTCACCAAACAGACCCTCATTGACAAATGAGTTGCTTGCAGACTTGCCCACTAGCCCATCTCCCTTCTGACCGCCCCCGCCCCGGCCCCCGCCCCTCTCCCTCTCTCTCTCTCTCTCTGATGTGGTTTTCCAGTGACCACGTTTACCATCTTTGCCGAATCCACCTTCCAAGCCTTGCCCATCTTCTTGATATATAAAGCCTTCTAAACCCAACACCCTCATTTTCCCCACGAACTCATGAACCTCTCGATCTCTCGAAATGGTAAAGCCCCTCAAAACCCCATCTCTCATTTACCTACAGAGACTCCATCCTCTACTGGGTTCTCACCATTTCCTCAACATCTCCTCAAACCCCAACTTTTCTAAACAACACTTCCCCAACTTAGTCTCCAACGTCTGCGACATCTTGTGCTCGCTTAAATGGCAGCAAAGCTCCGAACTCATTTGGTTACGTCCCCAACTCAGGCTCCATCACGGTGCGAAAATTCTCGATATCCACAAAGGATACGGAATCGGCGTTGCAATTCTTTTCCAAACATGACATGAATTGTTTTGTATCGATGTTAAATAGGCTGGTGCGGGATCGGATTTTTGCTCCTGCGGATCATATTTGGATTTGATGATCAAAGCTTGTAAAAAACGAGGAAGAGATTAAGTGGGCAATCGAGTATTTGAACGAGATCAGCAAGAAAGGTTTTGGCTCTACTTTGTATGGTTGTAATACTCTTTTGATTCAGTTGGGCAAGTTTGGGCTGGTTGGGGCAGCTCAAAATGTGTATCAGCAAATGCTGAATAGTGGGATTAATCCAAGTTTGTTGAACTTTAATACAGTTATTAATATACTTTGTAAAAAGGGGAAGGTTCAAGAAGCTGAGTTAATTTTGAGTAGGATTTTTCAGTATGATACGAACCCAGATGTTTTCACTTATACGTCGTGGTTATTTTGGGGACAAAACTTGAATCGATTATTGCACATACCAAAAAGAAAAAAAAAATTATTGAGGGTCATGATTGACCTTATAAAAATATAAATGCGTATCTATACTACCTATAAAAAGATGAATGTAAGAAAAATTTTTGATTGACTAATATAACCTTATTTTAATTTTTAAATACACAACTACCCACCCTTCTGCATATATAGGAAATATAGTAATATGGAAACTATAATTCTAAAGCACATACTTTAATATATTCTAAAACACATACTTTCATATATAAAACACAAATAGAAATTCAAAGGAAACCCTAAATCAAATACTCCGTTTAATACTATACATATAATCCTAAAGCACGTTAACTTTGTATCTCCCTCTTCCTCTCATTCTCTAGCAAACGAGAATGGCTGTTAGAGGCACACCTACTTCCCAGCGCAATCACAAACCAAATATCCACATCATGGAGACGATACATGGAGACGATACCGGATCTCAAGGAGCTGTTGTGTGAGTATTTTATACTTTTATTATGTATTTCTTGGAATTTGGTGAGAATTCATATAATGCTGAATTTGTTTGTGGTTGGGGGTGGTTGTTTTCGAAGATTTTGGGTAGACTAGGAAAACCTTTGAATGTGTTTTGATTGTAACGTGGAAATTGTTGAAATAGGTCGTATATGTATATGATAATGATTATTATTATTATTATTATTATTTTGCTTGAATTTGGTTGTTGATGGGAAAGGTGGGGGAAAAGAAAAAGGAAAAAAATAAAATAAAAATCTCGATCTCCACTTTCTTTTCAATCTCTAAGTGAACAAAAAAACATGTAGATGATGATATCATATAAAAATAAAATTGAGAATTTTTTTTAAAAAAAAAATAAGAAAAACTATATTATGAGGGATCAATTTCACTTATTAAAAAAATAAATTAAATAAGATTTAAAAGCATCAAAAATATAAAATATAGAAAATAAAAATAAAAAAATTATGTTTGCTACTTCCCTTTGGAATGCACATCTCAAATCGAAGTAGCAAATTACCACAGCCCACATAAGGTAGCAAAAGACAGATTTGTTGCTTTTTTTTTTTTTTTTTTTTTTGGCTACCTCCCTCAAATATGCTCTTGTATCACATATTAAATTATATTATATCTATACTACCTATAAAAATTTACACTTTAGAAACACTTTTGATTGACCATTACATCTTTATTTTAAATTTTAAATATTTATTTGCCTCCCATATTTAATTAATTAAGAATGTTTTATATTTAACCAATTAAGAATGTTTATTTTCTAGCAAAAAAGAAGGAAAAAAGATAACACAATTTATGTTCACTTCATAAATTCTATACAGCCTTCACTACTATGCATGTGTTCTAGCTAACTTTTTATTCCTACCATAACTCCTAACAATTGAAGGAATATTGACCTATTGTGTTGAGTGTTTATTCTAATAAGTTAAATTAACACAAAAGTAACAAATAATTAGATTTTCATGTTCAATATATATATATATATATAGATATAGATATAGAATTTATAAATTTTTTTATTTAAATAATATTCATGTGCAACACACGTGTGCCCATATATATATAGATATATTACCTATAAAAAGTTGAATGTGAAAAAAACTTTTAATTGACTAATATACCCTTATTTTAAATTTTAAATGCACAATTACCCTTCTACATATATAGGAAATATAGAAATATAAAACATATACATAAATAGGAATTCTAAGGAAACTATAATTCCTATAAATAAATAAAACCCAGAATTGTAAGTTAACTCTATTTCATAACATATATTATCTATTCATTAACAATGGTATTCTAAATTCTACTTTCTCCATTAACAGTAGTTTCAACCTATTTTAATAGAGCCCTCATATTCTTTTCTTTTTCGAAATATAGGGTTTTAGGGTTTGTTCTAATTGCTATAGAAAATACTGTTTTCCATGTGGGTCAAGTATTTCATATATTTCTGTAACTTTGATTCTCCTACCTCTATTCTTACTTGTGATGACCTGAATTTTATAAATATATTTATGATATTTATTTGATCCTATGTGTGCAACTTCACCATAACTTAGGCAAGTGTAGCATAAAATTATGCACCCATCACTTGCATCTGCTTTGGATATATATATATATATATATATATAGAGGGATCATTAGCCGCACCTACCACTTGCATCTGCTTTGGATGTGTATATATATATATATATATATATATATATGTATAGAGGGATAGGAGAAAAAAAAAAGAGTGGTCTGGTGGAGGTTTTTGGCTGAGTTCGTGGAGCTCTCTTAGTGAGGTAAAATCCTCACCTCCTCTATCGTTGATTTCATATATATATATATATAAATATCACGTACTGTGTATATATATATATGTATATGTAATTTTATTTTCTTATGTTACTCTTAGAAAGGATGATCATATTTTATGTTTTTGGGACCAAGGAACACCATGGTAGTGTCAAATTTTAGAGAAATTGACTGTAGGTTGAAGTTTTAGAAATTTTAGAATTTTGGATCATGAAAACCCGAAACTTTAGGCTTAAAAACGAATATGATTTTATAGGATTCTGAATGAACAATTTATAGTCGCACGTAGTACTCCGCATGAGCTTCGATTCGACACTTGAATCACTGAAAACGGTTAAGAAACAAAGGAGATATTAATCGTCGAAGTTGGCCCGTTGAACACACGGTGTAACCCGATTACACAATTCAACCCGCGGGAGGTTGAAGATGACCCCATAGGTCTATGATCCTGTGTGGGTGCATCTGTGTACCTTACCGTGTTCTCACGCATTTAAAAGTCATACGATAATCATATGAACCCCAAATTTGACCGTTGGACTCGTCTTGGAGGGCCCTACCATGTGGGACCCTTAGTTGACCATTTTGACCAAGTTTGACTTTTTGGCCAAATTAATATTTATTAAAAATTCCAGAAAATACCAGAAAATTCCAAAAATTACAGAAAAATTCCCAGAAATTATAGAGAGTGTTTTAAAAATTATTTTGATGATTTTGGGATCACAGTTCACTGTTAGAAGGCCAATAGTAATTTTTGAGTGCGTTATATTTATTTTGAAATTTACCTAAAGATTACGTATGCATAATTATCAGATTTTATCGGTCCTCGGGAGGACCCTAGGGAGCATTAACGCTGCATTCGCATTGTCAGTGTCTATCACGTGGTTTTGGGTTGGTATTGCTCGCAATTGAGGTAGGAAATGTGGCTTCTTTACATTTAATATGGTGTTGTTCTATAAATGTGATTTTAAATGCCTTAATGATATTTTTGGATTTTCCCACTGATTTATAACCAAATATTTTTATTACTTGTTCAAAATTTAGGGAATCCTTCAATATATCATTTGATACGACTATTTTATATTGTTCCTTAAAGATACATGGTTATATACTCGTTTAAATGTTATTGTGAAATATCTGTTAAATGTGTGGAATTTTCATGATACTTGGATCTTGGAAAAATGCTTTATAAATGTTGTTTACTTGGAAATGCTTTAGAAATGTTACTGAAATTCTAGAAATTTATCAAATATGTTTATGGATACTTTTGGACACTCGGATATTTATTTGAATGATGGAAAATGTTTTGGATATATGGACCTTGGGTCTTGGTATGTATCAAACGGGTGGGAGCATCACAATGGAATGGTGTCCTGCGTGAGAATACTCCGCGAATAGCAAGCAGGGTAAAGTGCCCTTGGGTGAAAGACCCTGAAGCCCTCGAGGAAGAACGCCGCGCAGGTGTTGGTTATTTTCGTGCTTGGCTGAGCCGGGGGTTGACGTGACGACGTAACCTGTGATCAGCGACGGTTGATGCATGGTTTGATCCCATAGTCTTGGGAATTGGAGATACTATGAGAATTTTGGGAAATTAACTCAAAACCCACACAAAGTATTGATTTGTGACTGATATTTGATTTGAGTTATTAAATGATTTTAATGCATATACCATGTATCTGCACATATATTAATTGTATAGAATCCACACATATTTCCTATTGGGCTTTGCAGCTCATCCTATTATTATTTCAGATGATCAGGTGATGAATGAAGGTTCGCCGATGGCGGATGCCTAGTGGCATGATCTGAGGTTGGAATGTGAAGGTTGCATACTAACATAGTCATGGATGAGGATAGATGCACGTGCATTACATAGAGACTATGTTATTTTGATGTATAGACATTACTTTATTATTATTGTTATTACCATTATTACTTATTGAACCTTAAATAGTTTGAATCCAACCTATGTGCCAGGGATGTTGGCATTATTTTGGGATCATATATTATTTTGGGCATGACTTGTGAGCATAACATTTCATGTTAATTATTTGGGTGTTATTGATGAGCTGATACAATTATTAAACAAAAAAAAAAAAAAAATACACGTGGATTTGACTAAGTCTTCCGCAACTTTTATACTCTGACTTATCCATGTGTACACCTTTTTACTTTGACTTTTATCCACGTGTCGACTCTCCGAGTCGGGGCGTGACATTACTAAATGCTCTACCTACAAGATTCCTTACAAACGCAGTAGGGTTCTATTTTAGTTCTGTTAGATATTATTACTTTTTGTTATTTTTTTATTTTATTTTTTTGGTGTAAGTTTTTGATAAATCGTGATTCACAAATATTTTATGAGGATACCTTTCTTTTTATTTAATTATATATTTTTTGAGTTGGTTTGTTTTCTCACATAGAACCTTTTATTAAAATATAATATAATAAAACCGAATGAGGTTCTTAGACTATCAAAAACTGGCATTAAGAAAATCAAATCCTATATGTAACGATGTTAAAAATTCTACCTTATCTGGTCAATAGAGCATCATCTCAACAAAGGACAACCCAGGAGGATTCCCATGTTTTAGTAAGCACATTTTTCATTGAGAAAATTTTAAAAATAAGTATATTTATCATAATTTCATTTAATTTTTTATATTATAAAAAAAACCCAACTTCCCCACTCATAGAATAATATTTTCAATGAGTTGGATGACATTTATTTTAATTTATTTCTTATTTTTTGAATTTAAACACGATGTTATTTGTTCAATTTATTTATGAAATAATTTTTTAAAAAAATTATTACTCTTTGAAATAATTACATAACTAGGTTAGTTGCCAAACAAGTTCGAAAAAAAGGGTTAAACTATTTAGCTTTTTCCTTAAAAAAAATAAACATATATATATATATATATATATACACACGGACAGAGCCATGAGAAATATCCTTTTGATAGGCAAGTGTACAATTGAAATTTACATATATTTTTTATATTTATTTAAGTTATTGATGACACATTTAATTAATTTATTAGTTTTGGCACTGATTTTTTTTTTTTTTCCCATCACAAAAATCTCTTCTTTAAAAGACAATTTATATGGTCCACTTTAGCATAAATTCGTATACCATTAATGAAATATCTATTTTATAATACAAAAATATTCACGTGCAATGCACGTGTGTACCAACTAGTTCTTTTAAAAATGAGAAAGTTTTAATTATTATAATCAATTATTTAATCACTATTAATATAAGGGGCGGGCTATTTTCACAGCCTTAATTGCTATATCCACAGCTCCATCCCATTTTTTTCATGAAATTCCCATATTACCTTTCTCTCTTATCCCCTCCTCCATTATCCATTGCTCTCCAGCATAGCAGTCAGCACGTTTTTCTCTTTTCTCTTTTCTCTTTTATTTATTTTTTATTTATTGTATGTGCAATAATCGATTCAAGTTTTGTCCCCAAAATAACATATCACTCCAACTATTCAAGCTTGATTTGGATTTTTACTTGTACCAAAAAATAATGGAAGGGGTGAATGAAGGAGAGAAGAAAAAAGGGTAATATGGAATTTCTCAAAAAAATAGAGGAAGGTGCTGTGGATACAGCCATTTAGGCTGTGGAAATAGCCTGCATACCCACAATCATCAAACAGGGAGGTGAAACAAACATACATCAAGCGGGTGGACCACCCTTTTAATGAGGTGGGGTAGCCATTACCAATCACCATCCACACAAATTGGATCCCTAGCACATGCCCTTGGTTGCCTAGATGTTGCATCAGTCCATAATGCAGGTTTGGCCTGTGAATTTGCTTACTGCAATTTCAAGAGAGAGAGAGAGAGAGAGAGAGAGAACTGTCGCCGGAGAAGGAGGAAGCAACAAGTGTTGCCGGTTAGAGAAGGTCAGAAGGAGAATATGTTAGTTCTTAACCAAAAAAAAATGGGGGAGAATATGGTAGCTGAAAAATTACACAGTTGGAAGGAAATTTAATCCAAGAAGATATCTACTTGCAGAGAGTTTAAGAAAGGACTTGATTTAGAATCCTGCTGTTAATGAAAAGATGATATATGTTAGAGTTTAAGGTTTTATTTATACGAATTATAGTTTACTTAGAATTCATATTTATGTATGTGCTTTATATTCCTATATTTCCTCTTTGATTTACCATGTTTTAATTTAATTTTAATCTAATTTACTATCTCCAATCAATGTATACTCTGTAGAAGGGTAGTTCTGTATTTAAAATTTAAAATAAGAGTATATTAGTCAATCAATGTGTTTTATATTCCTATATTTCCTCTTTGATTTACCACGTTTTAATTTAATTTTGGGGAAATTGACGAATAGTCCATTTTTTGGAAAAATATTGGCAATTAATCAAGTATGAGTTTTTGTAAGTCAATTAGTCAATGAAACTAAACTTATTTATCAATTAATCACACATTTTTTGAAGATCCCTGGTTTGCCCTTATTTTTACTAAGGGCATTCCATTTTTTGTTATGAAGGGCATCCTATATAATTAACTTAACTTTGTAGTATTATAATTTTTAAAAACTTATAACTTACAATATACATATCCGTTTTTTAAAAAGAAAATTATATTTTTGGAACCTACTCGTCGACATCTTCAAACAAATATCCATATTGATTAGTAATTATCAAAAAAATTGAAATCATAAAATTTTACTACTTGACACAGTTTAACACAATGCTTATAAAACTATAAAATTTTACTACTTTCTGAAGTAGTAAAATTTTACTTTTTTACTACTTCAGTAGTAAAGTTTACAGTAAAGTAGTAAAATTTTACTACTTTACAAAATAAATTTTACGACGAAGTAGTAAAATTTTACAACAAAGTAATAAAATTTTACTACCTAATACTTTGAGAGTTGGGGTTTGTAATAGTTTAGGATTTGGTGATGTACTTAATGATGGTGTTTCTTCACTTAGGCATGTAGGTTCGCGACAACTTGTTGCAAAGCTGAGATTGTTCTCAGCATATTTCCTTATGGCAAAAACTATATGAACTCAACTGAAAATAACCAGGATATAGGATTGGAAGAAAAACATGAGAATGGTGGTATTTTTTTATTTTAATTTTTTTTTATCATGAAAAAGTTTATATTATTAACGTAGATGTAAGTAGCATACAAAGAGAATCCCTAAGGGTCCAAACGGCAAAACAAAGGCAAAACAGAGAATAAGACTTAACACCTAACCCCAAAAAACAACAAACCCAAAGACTACACAAACAGTAGTGAACTAAAGATGAGTTAAGAATGATGGTAATAAAAGTTTTGAAGACAAGTTGCAGCCAACAAAGGATCCTAGTTATGGGGGATGTGATCATCAGTGACAATGGTTATTTCTGGTAGCAGCAGAAATCATTGGAGTCTAAGCTCACTGGTGAGGTTCAGATTTGGAAGAAAGAAAGAATGGGAGAGCGAGAAGACAGAGAGTGAGAGAGGTAAAGAGAAGGAAGGAAGTAGGGAAGCCAAATTTGGTGAGTTTCAGATCTGGTTTCTTCAAAGCTGGTGCTCGTCTTCGGATTTGGTTCGGAAGAGCTCGACACCGACGAACTTCATAACCAGTCGTCGTCGGAGGTCAGACATCGATGGAAATTAGCCACTACCAGAGTTGTTGTTTAGGTTGGGATTTGAGAAGAGAGAGATGTTGATGGGGTGGTTTTGAGGTAGAGGATGGAGAGGGGTCGGTGAAGAGAGTAATAAATAAATAACTTAATAAAAATGAGGGTATTTTGGTCAGCTATAAGCCAAATGGACTAAGTGAGTTGAAAAAAGAGTTGGGTAACTATTTGCTAAATAAGTTATATTTAGTGGATTGATAGCCAAATCCCCCTTTAATTTTAATCCAATTTACTATCTCCGATCAATGTATACTATGTAAAAGGGTAGTTGTGTATTTAAAATTTAAAATAAAAATATATTAGTCAATCAAAAGTTTTTCTCACATTCAGCTTTTTATACGTAGTATAGATAGATAGATATAGATAGGTAGATAGATATAGATTATGCTCTCAAGTGGGTGGTGGCTTGCTTGATATCGAAAAATAGTTGGCCTCCTCAATAACAAAAATCCTCCCATACTTTATTTTATTTATTTATTTATTTATTTATTTATTTTTGGATAAATTTCTCATACTTAGTACACACTTCAATAAACTATGTTAACTGAGGTTGCTAACAAGATCGAGGATAGAAAAAAAATTGGAAACTTCTAGAAGCAATTCATGTAAGCTTCAAGTTAATTGGAGATTAGAAGTTACATCATCTATAAATTTTCCCAAATTATAGTTTATACTATAAAATAAATGTAAATTTATAGATTAAACGTTTCTTGATATTTAATTAACTTGAAATTCGGCATGCATATATAATGTGTATGAGTAGAATATTTAATTCAATAATTAGATTGACAAAATATTATTTGTACAAAAGATATTGTCGAACATAAGAGAAAAAAAAAAACCCTTACGCATACCAGGTGTCAGTAGATCACTCCCTTAGTTTCCTATGTGTATGTAAGTAATATTTACACAAATTTCTCACTCCTTCATGTGACACACGCTCATGTGGGAACCCAAAGACCACGCCAAAAGGCTATATTATTGGGAAGGATCATCTCAATTTTTCCTTATTACGTCATTTCCATTACGGGTAATGCTATCTTGTCTCACTCCTTCATGTGACACACGCTCATGTGGGAACCCAAAGACCACGCCAAAAGGCTATATTATTGGGAAGGATCATCTCAATTTTTCCTTATTACGTCATTTCCATTACGGGTAATGCTATCTTGTCTCACACTTTTACCCTACACTTTACCCTACTACCGTATTTGGGAGGGTAAGGGTTTAATCATATTATTGGATCTCATAACTTTACCCTCCCAAATATATTAATATAACAAAATGTAAATAAAAAATGTGGAATAAGATAGCATTACCCTTTCATCACCTACATGCACGTAATTCCTAGTTCAATGGATACCCTAGTAGTACAAAAGTCAAAAACAGTAGAGGTAGATCGACTTGAAAAAGTAGACCAAAGAAAATAATAATAATTATGGAGTCTTATTATTATTGAAAAAAGAAAAAACAAAACTAATAAATCCATCCAGTGGAGGGAAAATATATATATATATATATCCATCCTGTGGAGAAAACTAATAAATATACCCAATATATGCCTGCAGTGCATCATGTCCGATCCAATTTATAATTATTTTTCTCCCTTGGTTATAATCAAGAGGTTTCAAGATGCTATTTATAATTGGGGGATTTAGCCATTAGTCAATAAAATAATACTTTTTTATCAATTAGTCAAGTAACTTTCTTTTTAAGTTATTTAGTCTATTTTTATCATTACTGACCAAAATACCTGCACATTTATTTCTTGGGCAAACTACATATTAGTGTCACTAACTTTACCCCAAATTTCAATGTGGTGTATAAACTTTTAATTTGTCCAATTTAGTACACTAACTATACATTAGTGTTTCAATGTGGGTAAACAAGGGACGGCTGTTTAGTTTACTAACGGAGACCTCACATGGCGCTGACGTGGCGATCCACGTGGCGCTGACGTGGCATCCCTGGTGGAGTCTCTCTAGGAGAAATTACATATTAGTGTCACTAACTTTACCCCAAATTTCAATGTGGTGCATAAACTTTTAATTTGTCCAATTTAATGTACTAACTATACATTAGTGTTTCAATGTGGGTAAACATGGGACGACCATTTACTTCACTAATGGGGACCTCATGTGCCCTCACGTGGTGGCCCATTTTGCACTGATGTGGCATCCCTGGTGGAGTCTCCCCATTTTTTCCCACCATTTGCATCTCACGTGCGCACCATTTGAGAGATTACTTACATTGATAACCCCTTATGATCTAGGGCTTCTAACCCAAGAGTGAGAATGGTGGTGGGAGTAGGGGACGCAAGGAGCTACTTTGCTTCCACATCGACTGCGAACTGATCTGAAGAATGGTAAAGATTATCTTCGGGAATGGTGGTAGGGGTGGGGGACGACGCGCGGGTTTAGGGAGGGGAGAGAATAGAGAAAGGATAGAAGGTGGAATTAGGGTTAGGGAGAAGAGGAGAGGGAAAACTCCATTTCTTTGAGGAAGTCGTTAATGTGGCAATAAAGGTGGAGAAGAATGGGGGAAGAGGGAGACTCTCATATCACATAAGTGGCACCAGTGTGTCTGTCTTTCCATGGTGGCAATAGTGGTGGTGGTGGCAGTAGTGGAAGACATGGTGAATATCTTCCTACTTTCAATAGTAGCCTTTCTTCTCTTCAGATAGAAGGGATTGTAATTACGTATGTTGGGAAAGGGAAAAGGGAAATGGAAAATGGAAAATGGAAATGGGAGGGAAGGTGGGGTTTCCTATGCTCTATCATTTCTGACTATGAATGGGTTTGTCGAAACAGCTTTGATGGAGACTCCACCAGGGATGCCACATCGATGGCAGATGGGCTACCACGTAAGCGCACATAAGATCCTCGTTAGTGAATTAAACAGTCGTCCCATGTTTATCCACATTGAAACATTAATGTATAGTTAGTGCATTAAATTGGACAAATTAAAAGTTTATGCACCACATTGAAATTTGGGGTAAAGTTAGTGACACTAATATGTAATTTCTCTTGGGGAGACTCCACCAGGGATGCCACATCAGCGCCACGTGGATCGCCACGTCAGCGCCACGTGAGGTCTCCGTTAGTAAACTAAACGGCCGTCCCTTGTTTACCCACATTGAAACACTAATGTATAGTTAGTGCACTAAATTGGACAAATTAAAAATTTATACACCACATTGAAATTTGGGGTAAAGTTAGTGACACTAATATGTAGTTTGCCCTTATTTCTTTCTCCCTCATTCTCCACCTATCCTTCTCCATCCTCAACCCTAAAACTAAGACGCCCTCACCGTCTCTCTTTTCTCAAACCCCAACCCAAGCAACAAACTCCGACAACGGCAGAAGCTAGCAACCACCACCGCCACCCTACACCCATAGCCTCTGTCGGCATCCTCCTCGCCGACTGGCTCTTCATCATTTGGCTGGCAGATCCACTATGGAAGTTTATTCATCGTCATCGTTTGTCCCTCACCAGAAAAAAAATGTCGTTTCTTCGAAGTTTGGATGGTAGATCTGAACTCACCATGGAAGGTTTATTCATCTGAAGCCACCATGGAGTATTTCTTCTTCTTAGCACCTCCCTCAACAGAAAAAATGGGTTTTTTTTTTTTTTTTTTTTTTTGGGTGGAAAAGTTGCAAAAATTTTGGATAGCATATCTGAAGTAACTATGGAGGTCTCTTCTTCATAGTAATTTTTTTAGGATGTTGAGTCATAGAATTTTCTTGTCTTTTTTTCCTTTGAGATGAAAATATATTCGTGCTGGGATTTTTATATCTATTATCGGAAAAATTGGAGACACCGGAAAAAATAACTGAATCGAATAGGTAATAGGGAGATTAGTGTTGTTGTGGCCGGAAGATTTATTTCAGATCTGAAATTGGGTTGAGAGTCGTGGCGCGCTAATGATGATGGGAGGGTGATTTTGGGGAGTGAATGAACGGTGGAAGCATAACCAGTGGCGGTGAGGTGGTGGTTTGGGTAACTACAACCACAACGTTAAGACTTTGCAATGAAGGAACCTCCCCTTCCTTTGGTCCATGTCGTGAAGCTAAGGATTTGCCCCCAGAGATTTTACTGGAAGTGATCCCATGTTAAAGTGAAGCTTGGAAACTATAGGAGACTTATTGGGCAAAATCTGGAGGAATAGGTTTGGGGTTTCAAAAATAGAATATACAAAAGGATTTGGTACCATAATTGTGGAAACTTTGCAAATAGGCAATGAAATATCATCATTAAGTACATCACCAAATCCTAAACTATTACAAACCCCAACTCTCGAATTAATAAAATTTTATTACTTTGCTGTAAAATTTTACTACTTCATTGTAAAATTTATTTCGTAAAGTAGTAAAATTTTACTACTTTACTGTAAAATTTACTACTGAAGTAGTAAAATTTTACTACTTCAGAAAGTAGTAAAATTTTACAGTTTTATGAGTATTACGTTAAACTGTGTTAAGTAGTAAAATTTTACAATTTTATTTTTTTTAATAATTACCCAATCAATATGGATATTCTTTCGAAGATGTCGACGAGTAGGTTCCAAAAATATAATTTTTTTTAAAAACGGATATGTATATTGTAAGTTATAAGTTTTTAAAAATTATAATACTACAAAGTTAAGTTAGTTACATAGGATGCCCTTCATAACAAAAAAAAAAAAGAGTACCCTTAGTAATAATAAGGGCAAACTAGGGATTTTAAAAAAATGTGTGATTAATTGATAAATAAGTTTAGTTTCATTGACTAACTGACTTAGAAAAACTCATACTTGATTAATTGCCAATATTTTACCAAAAAATGGACTATTCACCAATTTCCCCTTTATAATTTGATAGTAGGGATTAAAAATGTGAAGGAGGTATTAATCCATAAATGAATGAATAAATAAATAACAATGACGTGAGTGGTTATTTTTTATTTTATTATTATTATTTTTGGATAAGTAAAAATATAACTACTCTATTGTGTAAAAAAGCCACCATAATCTGTTTCCCCTTAATTCTCTCCCCACACACACATGTAGTTTAAGAAATTTAAAAACTGACAAAATAGTTTCACTCATAAAGTAGAAACTTTGAAAAATGTATTGCACATACATTGTGTTTGCTCGATTACTGATTTTATTAAGGCGAGAAGGCATTACACCGACAAAAAAAACACCAAAGCAGCCCCCGAAGCACATCAAAGCAATGAAAGCACACCCTAAAAAAAAAATAAATAAATAAAACCCCTCCCACAAACCCCTAGGCAAAGAGAAAACCAAAGCCAAAGGGCTAAACACCCAAAAGATGCAGAAAATAAAGAACTCAGCTGGAAAAAGTCCAACAGCAAGTGGCTCTGCAAAGCAAGACCCAGTTGTGCCAAACTTTTATGAACCAACTCTAAGGGCTGACAACCGAAAATGCGGGCAAAAGAGAAAACAAAATTTTGTCATCCAAATAAAAATTAGATAATTATAAAGTATTTTACAAAACATTAAACACATAAATCCATCATTATGAATATGACAATTTAAGATAATAATAAATCGGTCTTTACCACAAATGATAATAAAATTTTATAAATGTCAAAAATTGAACCTATAACAAGAACTATGATGATACCTCTAATATCATTTTTTAAATAATCTCATTCAATTGGATAGATCATTACCTTCAATATGATATGTCAAATACATGCGTTAAAGCCATTTGGGTTCGAGGGTCAAACCAAAAAAAAAAAAAAAAAAAGCCACTTGGGTTTCATTTGGATGACCAAAGAGGTACAGATTACTTACCCAAAAAAAAAAAAAAAAACAAAAAAGGGAAGAGAGGTACAGATTATCCCAATTAAAGATTAATTAATTGTTCCACAACACAACGGCACACAACTGACCCAATTATAATTTCTATTGTGCTACTTGTGTCCAGGTGACTTAATAAAAAATTTTATTTTCTTTGGGTCTTTGGGTTTAACCAAAGAATGGATTCTACTGTGAAACTTCCAATTTGCAGAGCAGCAGAGACGACTTGACTTGAGCCGGGGTCTTTTCTCTTGCATTGATAAAGCGTATGCGGACTGTCTAGCTAATTTAAGCCATGCCTTACCCCATGGGCCCTCTGTTTTTAATTCCCCCACTCCTGATGTTATCCTTTTCCTTTGTCGTGATGCTAGGGGTGTTGAGCTTGTTTGGGCTATGCCCCCACTAAACCAAAAATAAAAAATAAAAAGGCGTATGCGTGGATGAGGGGAAATTATTTGGGGGAATTACATATAAGTTGGGTAACAGGTAAATAATTATGGTTCAATTATAATTAATAATCACTCTAAATAAAGTTAATAGTCATCTACAAGTAAATTGGTAATCATTTATATTGAACTGTAATATTTTTTTTCATAGTCAGACCTATCTGTAAATTGCCCCAAATAAAATATGGGGTAGCCTATTGCCACCACATAAACTACTTTAAGCCCCCACTTAATTTATATTTTTAAAGTTTTATGAAAAATATAAAAAGTGTTTACAAAAACTAATCATAAAGTCAACTACTACAAAACATTATTCCGGACAATATTGTAAAAGAATTTTTTTCAAAAATTTGTCATTTAAGTAGACTTTTTAACCATTTTTCATGAAAATGAAATACAGATTGTAAATGACCAAAAAGTCTACTTAAATAATATATTTTGGAAAAACTTTTTTTTACAGCAAAGTTATTCAAAAGGATGTTTTTTAATAAACAATGTAATTAGCTTTCGTAAAAAAATTTTATGTTTTTTATAAAATCTTAAAAAATATAAATTAATTAGAAATATATGAATAGCCTCCCTTGTAAAATATTTTAGGTCCCTCCTATAAGGCGTCCATTTTCACATGCATTCAACTGTCTTTTCACGTTCACTTGTCATTCATAGTCAGCATATAGAATGTGAAAGGAGGACACATGAAATAAATTTCCGTGAACAAGGGAACAATCTTACGTATGCAAACCGATGGCCAACATATATATATATATATATATATATATATATATAAAAATGATCTATGGATCACCTTCAATGTTATATGTCAAATACACACATTGAAGCCATTTGAATTTCATTTGAATGACCAAAGAGGTACAGATTATACCCAATAAAGAATGATCCACAACACACGGCACACAGCTGGCTTTATTGTTTTGTCCTCTGTCCTTATCATAATTTCTACCACTATAATTTCTACCGTGTTGCTGTGTCCAGGTAACCTAACAACAAGTTATTATTTATTTATTTTATTTTGGGTATTTGGGTTTAACCAAATTGCTTTGCTAGCACAGCTCTAGCTTGCAACATTATTCAACATGCATGAGACGGTGGGACCGGGGAGTGGGTTAATTTCAAAAAAATAATATTATACGGAACACAAGGACTAGATTCTAGTGTGAAACTTCCCATTTGCAGAGACGACTTGACTAATTGAACGGGGTCTTTACTCATGCATGTGTAGGCTTATGAGTGCATGATCGAATCGAGGAGAAATTATTTTATGCGCCTGATACAACATGACCCCCTTCCCATTCACCAGGCACACATGATTAGCAAATATAGCAAGTGGAATGTGAAAGGAGGGCATAATAGGGCCGACACATGGAATAAATTTCCGTGAATAAGGGAACAATCTTAGGTATGCAAACCAATGGCCAACAATATTGCATAAGAGTCATACGTAGATTCCTTGCCTATAAAAGCCTCCTCAACCTCGTCTCTTTTTGCTTATCTAGGAGTTGTGATAGAGGCAGTAGTAGTTACACAAATATCATGGGGTCATCTTTGTATCTTTCCATGATCTCATGCCTGCTTTTCTCACTCTCATTTTTTCTTCTTATAATGACAGCCTCTTCCTCTTCCTCTTCCTCTTCTAAACACCCACTATGCCATACTGATGAGAAGTCCGCCTTGTTGCAATTCAAGGATAGCTTTTTGATTGATATTCCGGATGCTTCTTCTCATCCAAAAACTGCATCATGGAAGATCGAAGACAGTAATGATTGCTGCTCGTGGGAGGGTGTCGAGTGTGATAACGACACTGGTCATGTTATCGGCCTTGACCTTACTAGCAGCTTTCTACATGGCTCTATGAATTCCAGCAGCAGCCTTTTCCGCCTGGTTCACCTTCAAATGCTTTATCTCCGCGACAATGACTTCAATCACTCTCAAATCCCCTCGAGATTTGGAGACTTCAGTTCCTTGAAAAAGTTGGATCTTAGGGAGTGTTCTTTCTCAGGATCGATTCCTTCTTCACTTGGTAACCTTACTCAACTCACCGCACTAGACCTTTCATCTAACCATTTTGAAGCTTCCAGTGGAAAGACCTTGGCTTGGCTCGGTAAGCAAACCAAACTCACTTATTTGGGTATTGCACGGATCAACTTAACTGGTGAGATCCCTTCTTTTCTTGGAAACCTGACCCAACTTACTGCATTAGCCCTCCACAACAATCAATTAAGTGGTCAAATTCCATCTTGGCTTGCCAACCTCACCCAGCTAACTCTGCTAGAACTTGCTGTCAATGAATTGAATGGTCCAATTCCAGAGTCACTTTATGGACTCGTGAATCTTGAATATCTCAATCTATATGATAATAACTTGAGTGGCACAGTGGAGTTTAACATGTTTTCCAACCTCAAAAATCTCGTTGAACTCCAGCTATCGCTAAACAAATTATCATTGCTCACCCACACCAATATAACTGCTACTCTTCCAAAGTTCAAGATTTTAGGATTGGCTGCATGTAATTTACGTGTGTTCCCAAATTTCCTTCGCCACCAAGATGAAATGGAGTATTTAGATCTTGCCGGAAACAATATTGAAGGTCAAATACCGAAATGGATAGGGAACATAGGTAAGACACTCTCTGGTTTTTATCGGTTTCTCAAAATAATCTTACAGGTTTTGAGCAATCGTCCTCCGGTTGTTCTTCCTTGGACTAATCTACTCATTTTAAAACTTGGCTTGAACATGCTCCAAGGATCACTCCCTATTCCTCCAACGTCCATTGTGGGTTATGGAGTTGCATTTAACTCACTGGCCTGGAGAAATTTCACCATTGATCTGCAATCTAACTTCTCTCCAATTCCTTATCTTGTCGTATAACAACTTGAGTGGCATACTTCCACAATGCTTGGGCAACTTTAGTGATTCTTATCATCACTCGATCTGTCTAACAACAACTTTCACGATACCATTCCACAAACATACACCAAGGGATGTAGTTTGAGGTTGATAGATTTGAGTCAAAACCAACTACAAGGTTCGCTTCCAAGATCATTGGCCAATTGTAAAATGCTAGGAGATTCTTGATCTTGGAAACAATCGAATCAATGATTCCTTCCCCTCTTGGTTGGGAACCATTCCAAAGTTGAGGGTCTTTGGGCTGCCATCTAATGAATTACATGGCACAATCAAGAATCCTAAACCAAGTTTGAATTCCCCATGTTACACATCATTGACCTCTCCTGGAATAGTTTTACAGGGAAGTTGCCATTTGAGTATTTTGAAAATTGGAATGCCATGAAAATTGTTGGTGTAAACCCGTACTTAACATATTTGGATGCCAACATCAATATTGATACACGAGGCTATTTTTTGCTTGGATATCAAAGATTCATAGTGACACTGACACACAAAGGCACAAAAATTATGTATGAAGCAATTCCAGATACTTTCACATCTATTGATCTCCCAGGCAATAGATTTGAAGGAGATATTCCAAAATCCATTGGGGATCTAAAGGCACTTCAAACTCTCAACCTTTCAAATAACATTCTCACTGGTCGCATCTCATCATGCTTAGAGAACTTAGCAAAACTCAAAGCACTGGACCTTTCTCAAAACATGCTCTCAGGAGAAATCCCTTGGCAACTGGTGGGACTAACATTTCTTGAAATCTTAAATGTCTCTCATAACCATCTCACGGGATCTATTCCACAAGGGAATCAATTTGGTACATTTGATAACAGTTCGTTTGAAGGAAATTTAGGATTGTGTGGAGACCCCTTGTCAAAGAAATGTGGAAATTCTAAGGTATCACCACCGCCACCTTTAACCATCTCACGGGATCTATTCCACAAGGGAATCAATTTGGTACATTTGATAACAGTTCGTTTGAAGGAAATTTAGGATTGTGTGGAGACCCCTTATCAAAGAAATGTGGAAATTCTAAGGTATCACCACCACCACCTTTAACCTTAGAACAAGGCAAAGGTTCAAAGTTCCCAAGTGGATATGAGTGGTTGTTCATAGGGATGGGATACAGAAGTGGGTTAGTAGTCGGGCTGGTTATTAGGCAAATCCTAACTACGAAGAAACACGAATGGTTTGTGGAAACTTTTGGAAGGAGGTCAGCAAAGAGCCAAAGGGGGAAATAGAGGAGACGAAGAAATGTCACTTGATCAGGCAAGCAAGATGTCTTTCGAAACAACTTGAGCAATGCATGTGTCTCCACAATTGCCCTTTATTTTCATTTTTATGTTGGCTTTTTTTATTTCTATTTTTTTTTGGGGAGGGGGGGGGGGGGGGAAGGGAGTTGTGAGGGGTAGTATTAAGATATTGCATGTACTAAGCTTTGGTGATTTATAATAATGAAGCAATGCAGGTTGCTTATATATTAATTACTATTAATGTTTTATCCATGGACGTTGCTTCGACATGATAGCACAGAGCTCTTATCTTATTAGATGGACCGTTTTATCAACGGCCCAATTACTGTTGTTTTGGATTTTTAAATCCAGCTCCTCTTGAACTACCGAAAAGGGGGGCTGCTTGGTGTAATGGGCTGCCATCTTCCCTGAATCCCTTGCAAAATGCAAAGAATGAAGTAAGAGGGCCTCTATTGGCACTCCAAGACTTGTTTTTCATCCTCCATTTACTTTATATTTTAAAGTTTTATAAAAAATATAAAAGGTTTTCATTAAAACTGATCACATAATCTTCTAGAATACATCATTTTGAACAACTTTGTAGAAGAAATATTTTCCAAAATCTATCATTTAAATGGACTTTGTATCTATTTATATAATAAAGATTGTAAATGGCTAAAAATTCCACTTAAACGATAGATTTTGGAAAAAAAAAATTCTACAAAGTTGTTCAAAATGATGTTTTTTAATAGATAATGCGTTCGGTTTTTATAAAAACCTTCTATATTTTTCAAAAAACCTTAGAATGTAAAATAAGTAGGGAAATTAAAAATAAGTTCTCAGGTGCCAATAGAGGCCCCATGAAAGGATGGTTTCAATTTCGGCAAGGCGGTTTGGCTCAGGGCTGGGGCCCAAATCTTGCCTGAGGGTGGCCTTGATTATCTTGGTAACCCAAGCCTCGTTCATGCCCTGAGCACCCTTGCTCGCAATCTGGGCTTTGCCAAGTTAGGCTCATTGGATTTGTCAAAGGATACAAGGTTGGTGGAAGCCCACTTTAAATTTTTACCCTGGTGAAGCCTTTGACCCGCCTGGATTTGCAGATAATCCTGAAGCGTTTGCTCAATTGAAGGTGAAGGTGAAGGTGATGGTGAAAATAGTATCCATTATTACAAATGAATGAACAATCAAAATAGAGACATTTTATGAATTTTTAAAAATTATATTATACAACATCCGGTTTCTTTTGAAGATGATAATTGTATCTTTCAATTTTGTTTGTACAACCAAATATATCATAAATAATGTAATTTTTAAATAACTTAAGGTATCACGTTCTTTCTATTATTTTATTTTTTTCCTTTTTGTTTTTCCAACAATCGATAGAATTTACCCATAGTCATACTCCTAACCCCCCTAATGCCAACAAATAAGTATCAATAGAATGGATCGGGATTTGCCAATAGAATCTATCCATAGTCATACTCCTAACCCCCCTAATGCCAACAAATAAGTATCAATGCTTCTTCATGAACTTGAATACAAAATCCTTCATTCAACAAGTAAGGAAAATGTCACTAAATTATCATGCCATTGACAACTTATAATGACCTGTTAGGAGGTGGCTTTTCTATTCTATGAGAACTTCCTAATTTAATTCATACTAATGTTAACCATTTTTACTAATTTAGATGGTATATAATATTGATATTTTGATTTTAGTGTGGAAGGTGGACAAATTGACTAGTTTACCCCATGAGCCGAAGTGTGCTTGTGAGGGAAAATCAAGTGGTCCAGTGGATGACTGGCAACTATTATGATCACGTGATCAAGCAATGTTACCAGTGTAAGAGTAGAATTTTGAGACCAGCCTTACATGCCTTGTTGCTAAACAGTAAATCATTGTCGTTTGACATCTCGCCATGAAGGATCCATCAAGCATGAAGTAAACAAGTTTGTAATGAATTCATGCTGAACACCTATTACATAAACTAGAAGATTGGAATATTTCAATGAATGGATCGTTGCTTTTGGAGTCTTAAGAAGCCAAAATTCTTAAATTCCAACTTCTCGAATTTTCTTGAAATCAATTATTAACTGAGTTTATCTTCATATTCATCGATGCAAAGTGGGCAATGATCTCGATGGGGGATTAGTTAGGTTATTATATGAATATTCCTAAAAAACAAAAAAAATAAAATAAAAAGGGGATTGTGTACCATTTCAGACCTTACACATGTTTTTTGAAGTATGATTTCCTCCCATGATATCTTTTGGAGGGTCTAAAGAAAAAGATTGGGAGGGCGGGGGGGTTGATAAAACCTCCGAATTATCCAGAGTAACCAATTGAAAGATGAATACTACTCTCACAAGTAGAGCTTGGATGACACAATACACAAAGACTATGTTAGTTCAATTAGAAACACTATAATTCTAAACTACCAAACGTGGTGTTGTGTAGGTATTATCTAAAAAACTATACCAAGAGCATCTTCAATGGGTTAGCTATCCAACCCTTCTTAATTATTTTAGTTAGTCAAAACATTTTTTTCCTTCTCCAATGGACTAGTTATATGGTTAGCTATTTTAACTATTTTCATTTTGACTAACTACATTTAGTTAGCGAACATTCGCTAGCTAAACTATTTTTAGTTTAAAAAAGTGACATGTGTCTTCTCTTTATGTGTCATTCCCTCTTTATCTCTCCACCTAAATGATTAACTAAAGAAGGATTATTAATAAAAAATTTTAAATAACTCAAAAATAACTAATACCCTTGGAGTAATCACTTTGATAACTAGTTAGCTATTTTAAAAAAAATATTATTTTGTTAGTTAAAGTAACCAAAAAAAAATAGCTACTACGCCCTACGAATGAATTTAAGCAACCCTAGGTCCAATGTCACTAATGATCTAACGGGCTGTTTGGATAGAGTTCCAAAACACAGCCTAGTAATGCATGATTGCGCCGTTCACACTTGCCTTCCACCAAACAGGCCCTCATCAACACATGAGTTGCTTGCAGAGTTGCCCGCTAGCCCATCTCCCTTCCGACCTCCCCCGCCCCTCTCCCTCTCTCTCTCTCTCTGATGTGGTTTTCCAATGACCACGTTTACCATCTTGCCGAATCTACCTACCAAACCTTTCCCATCTTCTTGATATGTAAAGTCTTCTAAACCCAACACCTTCATTTTCCCCACAAACTCATGAACCTCTCTATCTCTCGAAATGGTAAAGCCCCTCAAAACCCCATCTCTCATTTACCTCCAGAGACTCCATCCTCTACTGGGTTCTCACCATTTCCTCAACTTCTCCTCAAACCCCAACCTTTCTAAACAACACTTCCCCAACTTAGTCTCCAACGTCTGCGATATCTTGTGCTCGCTTAAATGGCAGCAAAGCTCCGAACTCATGCGGTTAAGTCCCCAACTCAGGCCCCATCACGTTGCGAAAATTCTCGATATCCACAAGGATACGGAATCGGCGTTGCAATTCTTTTACTGGGTGTCTAAGCGGCATTTTTACAAACATGACATGAATTGTTTTGCATCGATGTTAAATAGGCTGGTGCGGGATCGGATTTTTGCTCCTGCGGATGGTGTTAGGATTTTGATGATCAAAGCTTGTAAAAATGAGGAAGAGATTAAGTGGGCAATCGAGTATTTGAACGAGATCAGCAAGAAAGGTTTCGGCTCTACTTTGTATAGTTGTAATACTCTTTTGATTCAGTTGGGCAAGTTTGGGATGGTTGGGGCAGCTCAAAATGTGTATCAGCAAATGCTGAATAGTGGGATTAATCCAAGTTTGTTGACCTTTAATACAGTTATTAATATACTTTGTAAAAAGGGGAAGGTTCAAGAAGCTGAGTTAATTTTGAGTAGGATTTTTCAGTATGATATGAACCCAGATGTTTTCACTTATACGTCGTTGATTCTTGGGCATTGTAGGAATGGTAAGTTAGATGCCGCATTTGGGGTTTTTGATAGGATGGTGAAGGAGGGTTGCGACCCGAATTCAGTTACCTATTCGCATCTTATTAATGGGCTTTGCAATGAAGGTAGGGTAGATGAGGCGCTTGACATGCTTGAAGAAATGATTGAGAAACAAATTGAACCTACAGTATATACATACACTGTACCGATAAGTGCATTATGTGCAGTTGGTCGTGTGAAGGAGGCGATTGAGCTCATGGCCAGCATGAGGAAAAGGGGTTGTCATCCGAATGTTCAGACATATACAGCTTTGATTAGTGGGTTGTCTCAATTGGGTAAACTTGAGGTGGCAATTGGGTTATACCACAAAATGTTGAAGGATGGTTTGGTTCCGAATACGATCACATTCAACGCCTTGATCAATGAATTGTGCACAGGAGGAAGATTCAATGCTGCTCTAAAGATTTTCAATTGGATGGAAGGACATGATGGCTTGCCGAATACTCGGACTTACAATGAAATTATAAGAGGATTGTGCTTAGTGGGTGACATAGATAAAGCAATGGTTCTTTTCAGCAAAATGTTTAAGGCAGGTCCCTCTCCTACAGTGGTAACATATAACACACTCATTAATGGGTACATCAAACATGGAAATCTGAACAATGCTAGAAGATTATTAGAATTGATGAAGGAGAATGGATGTGAACCAGATGAGTGGACTTACAATGAACTTGTTTCCGGGTTTTGCAAGTGGGGGAAGTTGGATTTAGCATCAACCTTTTTCAGTGAAATGGTGGAACGAGGTTTAAGTCCAAATCAGGTCACCTATACCACTTTGATCGATGGTCACTGTAAGGATGGGAAGGTTGATATTGCATTGTCATTACTCAAGAGGATGGAGGAAAATGGTTGTGCTCCAAATGTTGAAAGTTACAATGCTATTATAAATGGTTTGTCGAAAGAGAACCATTTTTCTGAAGCAGAGAAATTGTGTAACAAGATGGCAGAGCAAGGATTGCTGCCAAACGTTATCACCTATACAACTTTGATTAATGGACTTTGTAGGAATGGTGGGACCCATCTTGCATCCAAGATATTTCAGGAAATGGAAAAAAGGAATTGCTTGCCGAATTTGTACACATATAGTTCACTCATATATGGGCTGTGTCAAGAGGGCAAGGCCGACGATGCAGAAAAGTTACTTGAAGAAATGGAAAGGAAAGGATTGGCTCCTGATGTGGTAACATTCACCTCAATAATTGATGGTTTTGTTATGCTGGGTAGGCTAGATCATGCATTCTTGTTTCTCCGGCGGATGGATGATGCAGGCTGCAAACCCAACTATCGAACTTATAGCGTGTTGGTGAAAGGATTGCAAAAAGAATTAGAGTTGCTCGCGGAAAAAGTTGTGGTCCAAAATGAAGCAGTGTATAGTTCCAGTTCAGTTGACAAGGATATCAATTTTGAAATGGTATGTAATCTCTTAGTTAGACTGTCAGAGAGTGGATGTGGACCTACCGTCAACACATACAGCACTTTGGTGACTGGTTTGTGTAGAGAAGGCAGAACTTATGAGGCGGATCAGTTGGTGAAAAACATGGAAGAGAAAGACTTGTGTCCTAATGAAGAGATCTATAACTCCCTAATAGCTGCTCATTGTAAGAATTTAGAAGTGGACCCTGCTCTAAAAATTTTCAAGTTGATGGCTGTTAGAGGTTTTGAACCTCGCTTATCAATCTATAAAGCACTCATTTGTGCTCTCTGCAAAGCAAGTCGAGTGGAAGAAGCTCAAGCTTTGTTTGAGAGCATGCTTGAGAAAGACTGGAATATTGATGAGATTGTTTGGACAGTCTTGGTTGATGGGTTACTGAAGGAAGGGAAATTAGATTTATGCATGAAGCTTCTTCATGTTATGGAATCTAGGAATTGCACTCCCAACCTCCAAACATATGTGATATTCGCCAGAGAATTGTCCAAAGTGGACAAATCCTTAGTAACAGATCAAATTGATGATAAATTTAGAGTTTTGAGGAGTTGAGGTTTCCCTTGTTTTATCAAGGCACAAAAATGTGGGGTTGTCTGCAGAAAGGCAGCTAGGAGGACCCCAGTAGTTCGCTGATTGAGATGAGATATTTTTTTAGCTGTAATTGATTGCAGCTCCATCATCCAAATAAATGGTGACTGGTGAGTGGACAATGCCTTTACACTGGATTGCCATTTGTTGTTTCTTTCATTTTCTTTGTTTATTTTTGCAATGCCTTAGTTCTGAACCCTTTGTTTTTTCAACTTGTCTTTTTTTACCTTAAAAAGCTCTCAAATTCTGATGGCATATGTTTGTTCAGTATTCCATCAAAAATAGTACACTGATATCTATTGAAGTCTGCCAACTGCTTGTAACTGTGATCAAAGCTTTGTTGAGTTGATATTAACTGAAGTATTATACTGGGATTATGCAAAAATGGCAGATGGACAACCTTTTCGCCTATTAGTAGAAGAAGGTGATCATTTTCAGGAATTTGTTGAAAGACTTGGTTTGTGTGAAGCTATTGCTACAGGTAAATTTTTGTTTATTCTGCTTGGAATTTTACATTGAGAATACATCTTTGGTTTTAATTCATTGTTTCTCTCTGTTAAAAACCTAGAATTTTATTATGTCTGGGGAATCAACTGAATTAATCTTATTTTGTTTATCAATTTATAAGGCACATTCCTCAGACACAATGAATGATATACTTCTCATGTTTTATCAGTCTTTCTCGATGATCTGGGGTACCTCCTTAAGATACTATTTGTTTAGTGGGTCAATATATAGAGAACTAACATGCTTGGCACCATTTTTTTTGGCAGGATTGAAGGGTGCAGCTTTGATGTCACCAATGCATAGCCTTCAACTCTTCTTGCTAACCATGACAACAAGATTTTGCAGTTCATTTGATAACTATATAAGGCCAATGATGATTTATTTTGATATTGTATACCACTTCAAATGTACATTTTTTTTCCTGACCAACAACAGTTGATAAATTATACACTCTTTTTGCTGCAAAATTTCATAGTAGACCTCTTTATTCAATTTCACATATGCACCTGTAACCTTGAATTGGTAAATTATCAATAAAAGTTCACCTATTGGTTTACCCAGAGAACCACCTGAGTGGAAAAGCGGGATTGCAATAAGCATTATGTAATATTTGTTTTGGTTTCTGACTGAAATCTTAAATGATTTTAGACTATATCTTGACATTCATAGATACTAAATCTTTAAAGTAGATTGAATATTGCATAAGGTCCAATCCTATACATATGCACTTTGGTATCACTTGGTAGATAACTTTGATGATATATCCTTCAGGTCCTGCAAGATTTCTTTAATTTTTTTAATTTTTTATTTTCTTCAAATTTAGAGTTTGAGTACCAATGCTCTTAGGTTGCATTAGGATTTAGGAGGCATTCTCAACAAAGGTCTTCTAATGCTGACTGCAGTTCGCTATGCTGTTTCTCTTGGAAATAGTGAGAAGAATTTAGTCGAATTACAAATGAATTGGTTTGGACATTACTGTTTAAGTTATTTGTTGATAAAATCTGGGATGGCATGCAATTTGGGAGAAGCTACAAAAGGTTTAGCTTGCAAAATCACCTGAGACCCTCCTCAATGTAGGAGGTCATGGATTCAATCCAAGACCTTACACCTGCAGTGCATGGATAATCCTACCAGGACAAGATGTTAGTGGTGTAAACTAAATTATTCTATTATTTGCTAGGGGATGGTAGTGGGAGTGGTTATCAAGGTAACCCGTCTCTATTGGATCGAGTTTGAGAATAATATAATCGATGGCTAGGCGGGTTTTGGGTTTATAAATTTAAATCAGGTTTTGGGAGTGGGAGGGGTTATCAAAGTGATGCTAAGATCAGATGGTATTCAGTATTAACCTCTGGGAGATGTAATACCACTTAATCCATGACACAGATTAACCTGAGAAAAATTATCAAAAAAAAAAGATTAACCTGAGAAATGGCCTGTTTCTGGGAAACCGATATGAGTCAACTGCAACAGCATTGGATGCTTCAGATCCCCCAATTGAGAAATATGAGTATCAAGCAGAGGTGCACCACTTGAACTATTTATCAATTCCCTAGCTGAGTAGTATGAGTTTTTATTACAGGGCTGCATTAGCTAATGTTTGTTACTGTTTTTGGCTTGGTGTCAGGTTAGTTGCCTTATGGACCTCATTGTTAACAGCTTATACAGAAACAAAGAGGTGTTTCTTCGGGAACTTATCAGGCATGTTTTGATCGATGAACCAATTTCATACCCTTTCATATTCCATATAATGTTGATGCACTTGTGATGTTTGCATCAGTATGGTGCTGGGAAATTGTTTTGGATTGAATTTTGTAGTTCTGAAGTCTTTACAAATGCATCTACTTTTTAATTTATTGAACTTTGTGAATATATTAGCTGTAATTTTTTTAGCAAAACTGGATAATTCTGCGAATAAGTGACAATATGAATGCATATTAATAAGGTGGCATATTAGTTTTAGAAGCATATAAAATTATACATAAGGTTTCATGTAAGCATGAGTGCATGAAAACATGAGTTGTGAGGTCAAAATATGTTCATGTGTATGTATGAATGGTTTACTTAGGAAAGAGAAAATGAATTTAGTAGAAATGAATGAAGGAGTTATCGTTTTGTTTTGATGGGAATATGCCAGTAGGGTCAAATTACTTTATAAACTGATGTGATGTATGATTGTACTCTGATTTCTATTACATGATTGTGATGTAAGTTGTGATCAGTGTTGCTGGGTTTAATGGAGAGTGCTGCTTGTAGTTTTCCCTGGCATTGAACTTTTATCCATTTGGAAATTACTGTTTCATTTGAAATTGATTATGCTGATTTGTTCAACATATGATTTGCTAAACCTATTTGAATCCATAGCAATGCAAGCGATGCCTTGGACAAGCTGCGGTTTCTTGGTGTTACAGACTGAGCTTATGAAGGAACCTTGTGATCTTGATATCCATATTCAGAGTGATAAAGACTAGTGGAATCATTATTCTAATGTAAATTTTGGAAGCTACAAAAATTGTTTTGGTTAATGCTTTTCCTTCCATAGCAACATTGCAACTTTATGTGCTTCATGCAGTGATACTGGCATTGGTATGACGCGGCAAGAACTTGTTGACTGCCTAGGAACTATCGCGCAAAGTGGAACTGCCAAGTTCTTGAAGGCCCTGAAGGTATACGTTTTACTTCAACTAGTATTCTAGTTTTTCAGTTCAAGTGCTTTTGTCAAAGTCATTTTGTGTACTTAAAGAAATTGTATTATTCTACAGGATAGCAAGGATGCTGGTTCTGATAACAATTTAATTGGTCAGTTTGGTGTGGGATTTTATTCTGCTTTTCTAGTTTCTGACCGAGTATGTGTTGAAAATAAAATTGTATTATCATTATCTTTGATCATCTTTTCAACACATGAATGTGGAAAATTTTGTAGTGTCTGCTAGTTACATTTCTCTTGTATGTGAAGGTTGTTGTCTCAACAAAGAGCCCGAAATCCGACAAACGATATGTATGGGAAGGGGAGGCCAATGCTAGCTCCTATACTATTCGAGAAGAAACTTATACAGAAAAGCTCATTCCTAGAGGAACCCACCTTACATTATATCTTAAGGTCAATAAAGAAATGTTGTTTCTTTTGAGTTGCTTGCAGCCCTCTTTACAGAATTTCCAAGCTAACCTTGTTATTCTTTCTTTATTTTCCTCTTAAATTCAGCGCGACGACAAAGGTTTTGCACATCCAGAACGGGTTCAGAAGCTTGTGGAGACCTATTCACAATTTGTTTCATTTCCGATATACACCTGGAAAGAAAAGGGATTCACTAAAGAGGTATGGCTGCCCATTCCATATGTATTCAGTTTCCACTATACCAATTATGAAACAGATCATGTTTTATAAGTGAATTAGTCAACTCACCTCTGTGTCTGTCACAGATGCACTAATTTTTCTGTTTTCGAATCATTAGTAGAAAACAAAGACTGTTGTTGAGAAGTACTGGGACTGGGAGCTCACAAATGAGACCCAACCAATATGGGAGAGCCTTAGAAGTGCTACTTTTATGTTTACTGTGCTTTTAAATTGCCATTGTTTTCAAGGAAAACTTAGACATTATCATTTTGGCATGTGCAGCTTTGCAACCCTAAGGAAGTCACCACAGAGGAATACAATGAGTTCTATAAGAAGACCTTTAATGAAGTTTTATACTTCTATAGTTCTATTAATTAACTTCTTCTCCATTTCTGTAATTAATAAATCTCACATGTTAACGGCAGACCACATGATATTTTCTCCTTAATGAGTTAATTTTTAGATTTAGAAGACAGGGAAAGTTGTAGCTTATTGTCCACCGAGATCATCCCCCTGCAGGTTTCTACTTTTGACTAAATATGAAATGTTTAAGCAGCATTGGTTCGTACTTTGTGGTGTTTGTTTATTTTGCCTTTTATGCTGATGAAGGTTATTATTGCCAGGGAGAAGTAGAGTTCAGGTCTATACTCTATGAACCAGCCGTTCCTCCCATGGGTAAGGAAGACATAGTTAATCCCAAGACAAAGAATATAAGGCTCTATGTGAAACGGGTGTTCATTTCAGATGATTTTGATGGAGAACTGGTAATAAAATAGCAAAAGTTTTTTTTAGGAGAGATATGCATGGATTTTGAATGGAAGCTCATGTAGTCTTTTTATTTTAAAATTTTTGTTTAATAGTTTCCGCGATATCTAAGCTTCATAAAAGGAGTTGTGGACTCGAATGACCTTCCCCTCAATGTCCCACGTGAGATTCTCCAAGGGAGTCGGATAAGGCACATTTTTCCTTCTAATGCCTTTTTAGAGGTTCTACAATCAATTTTGCTCTTTGCTAACATTTTTTATGATGTCCCATGAAGGTACGGATCATGAGGAAGCAATTGGTTTGGAAGGCCTTTGACATGATTTTGGGCATATCCATGAGTGAGAACAAAGATGTATGCCTTTGTGTTTGAATTCTTTACTCTCTCTCTCTGTCTGTCTCTGTGTCTCTCGCGTTTGCGTTGTAAAAGCTTTGACAAAAAAATTTTGGGCTTGTTTATGAGTGAGAAGAGAGATGTGTATGTCCTTGCTTTTAAAATTCTTCCTTTTTTTTCTTTTTTTTTTTTGGGGGGGGGGGGGGGGGGGGGGGGGGGGGGGGGGGGGGGGGAAGTACAGAATGGCCTGGCTATGGGCAAGTAACTACAAGTCAACACAATTCACTAGTAACTACAAATAGATGACTACTAACTTAACCAAGAATGACTAGGAAGTTACTAGTTGATTGTATTGACTTGTAATTGTTTTACTGTAGCCGGGCCAATCTATAATTCCTCCTAACAAAAGAAAAGAAAAGAAAAAATCTCATGATATCCCCCTTGCCTCTCATGTCTGTCCTTGCTTTTGAAATTCCTCTCTTTCTCTCTCTCATACAAAAGGTGGAACTGCAAGTGCAGCCTCATGTACCTCTAGCACATCCTCTTTCCATAATTCTTACCATCATTTTGATACCCAATCTTCACCAACCCATCTGCAACTCTAAGTTGACAATGGAAAACTCCACCCACCCCCCCCCCCCCCCCACCCGCCCCCTCGCCCCTCCCCTTTTGTTTTTTTTTTTTTGGAACTTTCCCTTTGCTGTTTGATGTAGGATTATGAGAAGTTTTGGGAGAGCTTCGGCAAACACTTGAAATTGGGCTGCATTGAAGATCGTGAAAACCACAAGCAGATTGCTCCACTGCTTCAATTTTTCTCTTCCCAGAGTGAGGAAGATATGATCAGCTTGGATGAGTATGTTGAAAACATGAAAGCTGAACAGAAGGATATCTATTACATTGCTGCTGACAGTGAGACAAGTGCAAAGAACACACCCTTCCTTGAGAGACTTCTTGAGAAGGATCTTGAAGTATGTGCTTATCACTAGATAGTCCAGAGCTAAGTTGATTTTCTTGTGTTATTTTCATTTTTGATTATGGTTGTCTTTGTTTTGTCATTGCTGTAGGTCCTGTTCCTAGTTGATCCCATTGATGAGGTTGCCATCCAAAACCTGAAATCATACAAGGAGAAGAATTTCGTTGATATTAGCAAGGAAGACCTGGATTTAGGTCAGCTCATTCAAAAATTCTAAATTTTGAAAAATTTATTCTAGGGTGGGAGACTTGCCCTCTTTGCTTCTTTCATCTATGCTTTTCTATTGTTTACAATTATGGACCACAGATTTTTGGATCCATTGTTTACTTGAGAAAACTGATGAACGACTGATTTTCCTTGCTCATTAAGTGGTTTTGCAAGGGGAAAAAGAAGAAAGATAAAAAAAGCTTGAAATTAGTGTATTTTTTTTGTGGCCTTGTGGGTCTGTAAATTTAATTAGTCACTTTTTTTTTTTTCTTATGTGGAATCCATGTTACTTAATATGGACTATGAGTCCTATTACTACCTTGTATGTAATTTGGAAGGCATCTTTTTGTTCATCATGTCAGAAACTCTGGTCTCCACTTAGGGCATGATGAATGTTTCTTTTTATTAAAATCTTGACAGGTGATAAGAATGAGGAAAAGGGAAAGGAGATGAAGCAGGAGTATGGCCAAACTTGTGATTGGATTAAGAAACGGTTAGGCAACAAAGTTGCCAGTGTTCAAATCTCAGACCGTTTGAGCACATCGCCCTGTGTTTTTGTTGGTCTGCCAACATGGAGAGGTAAAGTGCCCTCGTTGTTGCTTATGCACAGATATGGTTTTGGGATATGTTGTACCATGTATAATGGAAAATTTAATTTTTTCAGGCTGATGAAGGGACAAACTGTTGGTGATACCTGGAGCCTGGAGTACATGAGAGGCAGAAGGGTGTTTGAGATCAATCCTGAACACACAATTATTAGAAACTTGAATATATGATGAATCATACAAAACCCACTCCTTCCCCCATTTACTTTAATAAAACTATAATAGACATCTAATGTTACTTTAACTATATATATTGGTCATGCAGGCTGCATGCCAGAGAAGCCCAGATGATGACAATGCCCTGAGAGTCATTGATCTTTTATATGACGCAGCATTAGTATCCAGTGGTTTTACTGTGAGTATTTCATTATCTCCATGTCTCAATTCTCAGCTGCTTCAGGAATTTTAATGGACATAGCATTCTTTTAGTGTGACACATTGTAAGTGGACCATTGAGGGAATGGACTTATTGAAGTATGTATACTGGTAGATGATATTGCCTTGGATGCATTTAGAAGTCCAAGTGACAGAGTGATTCCTTCCCTTCCGAGGGGATAAATTCCTTTCAAATGTTGCAGTACTTTGAATTATAAAATAAATAAATAAAAATAAACTTTTAATTATAAAATAATTTAAATAAAATAAAAATAAAAAATCTTTATTAACTGCTGTTTCGCAGTTTTGCTTTGATGCTTAAATTGCATCTCTTGCTATACCAGTGTCCTTCCTATATTGGATGGATTGTGGGTGAGGTTATAGGCCTCTTTCAAAACTGAAGTCTGCTTTGTTGCTCAAATGCATTATCTGGCAATGTCAGCATAGTTTGTGTCGGACTATAGGTTGGCTTATAAGGTTTCATTCCTTCTGCATCAAACTTCGTGGCTCATTATGTTCTTTTTGAGTAGTTGGTCACAAATACAGCAGGGTCCACAATCCACATTGAAATTTCAAATTTCATAGGTCTCAGTAGCAGGATAGGCCCTTAATGGGCCCAAACAAGTATATAGGGCAGTTTCACTTGAAAATTTCATGTAGTCCATAGTAGGTATATGTTGGTTGATGTGCTTATGTATATGATGTATGTTAATGTTCTGCAATATAACTTAATTTCTGATTCATGCAGCCTGAGAATCCAGCACAGCTTGGCGGGAAGATATACCAGATGATGGGCATGGCTCTTTCGAGCAAATGGTCGACACCGGCTGAGGTTCAGCAGCCAGTATTCCAGCCTCACAATCCAGAAACATTGGAAGCCGAGGTGGTCGAGCCAGTTAGTGCTGGTGGTCAGAAATGAGGGGTGCTACATTTTTTATGAGCATGCTTATTATGTACACACAATATTTTATGCAGAGGGGTTTATAAATTTTGGTGGAACCATTTTCTGAATTTGATATTTTCCAGTTATTCCAACTGCTGTTCCATGATTTATAGGTGAATCAATCTGACCCAATGAAGCAACAGTTAGAAGGACCAGCGTTTCATTTATTAGCTGATGATGAACAAGATAAATAGATGTTTATCCACATGTTTGATTAATGTCTTCAACTAGTTAGTGCAGCTATAATCTACTAATTGTCAGTGATGGTTTGTGTTTATTTTACCCTCTGTTTTAGTCTCAAATCCTTGACCTCCCTCCAACTACAAGTCTACAAGGGTGCTGTGATTCTTCTCTATCCATTCTATCTTTTGCAGCTGATTTTGGTCCTCCAATGGCTGCGCTCCTAAAATTTATTAAATATAAAGTGCAAGTCATTTTCCACTGGAAGCTTCCTTTCTTTTAACATAAAAGGTTTTATATTCTCTCATGTTTTACACAACAAAAACATTATCATCACCATGTTAGGTAGGCAGTAGTGCACTAGTTAGGGTAGGTAGATAAAAGTTTATGATTTTGTTTATTATTTATGGTTTATATTTTGAGAAATTTATTATTTGATTAAATAGTTTTTAGATATACACTATGCATGTCAAAAATCTTTCCTTTTTTTTTTTCCCTGACCTCTTAAAGGAGTATATATATATATATATATTTAAAAAAAAAAAAAGAAAAAAAAAAGGATAAAGTATTACGAAATTCCCTTAAATTTTAGGTTAGTTTTATAAAATTTTCCTAGACGTTAAAGAACAAAATTTTGACTATTTTATCTTTTCGCATTTATGTTTTGTAAGAAAATTTGACAGAAATAAACAATGTGAATACCACGTGATGTTATTAAACTAATTGCAGAGTAAATATTAAACAAAACTTTTCAAATAAACCAAATACCACATGTTGCCATTAAATTAATTAAATATTAAATTAAACTTTTATAAAGGATTTAGGCATTAAATTGAGTAAAAATAGACTTTAAATTTGAGAAAAATTTGATGAAAGTGGATATGGAGTATCAAATTTGACAAATGCATTGAAGAATCCTGAATTCGATTTTTATTAAATTCTTTGAAATTACAAACTCGAGATTTCGTTATTCTCATAAGTCTTAGATTTACTTGATTCATATAAATTATGAAATCTTATATAAGTTCGGAATTTATTTGGAAGAGTTTCCTCGTCATGAAAAAAATAAAAAATGAAAAGTCATAATTTAATTTATTCTATTTTAAAATTTAAAGTTAAAATTTGGTGAAAGTGGCCAGCGGAATTTCTTCTAATTTAACAAAAAAGAGAAGAAAATGCAACCATTTGTTAGAGACCGAACGAACTGGAAAGACAAAACCGTACGTTAGCTGAGTCGCCCAGTTTCCATGAAAAGTCAAACCTGACAGTGCGATCTGACAGGTCACCACGTGAGGACAGTGGAGAAAAACGTGCCACAGCCGGTCAACACAGTAAAGGACCGGCTAAACCAGTCATCTCACCGTTGAAAAAAACATTCAGCCGTCTGCAAACATTTTGTCTACTCATGTCGTTTCCTGTGGTGGTGGGCTCTGTTTAGGGTTTCTGCAGGCGAAAGCTTCTTCCTTGGTCCGAAGGGTAAAATGGTCACAAATCAAGCTTTGTGAAATAATTCCCCCATTCATCTGCTTCTCTTCGTTTCAGTCTCTGCTTCGATCGAGTTTTCTCGGGTTCCGTGCTATTTGGGTGAGTATTTTTTTTTTTTCCGATCTCTCGTTTTCTCTTTTAATGCTTTTTTTTGCCCTTTTGGTTCCCGAGAAAATGGTGGGAAAGAGAAAAAACTTTTGAGTTTCGTTTTTCTGTGTGTGTTCGTTTTTGAAAGCATAAAAATTATAAATTTTAGTCTACTTAGCTGATTGGTTGTATTAGGTTCAGTTGAGTGGACATTTTAGCTAAGGTTTGACAAATTTTCTTGCATTTCTCAGTGACCTGGTGGGGAAAAATATTTTTCCGATCTGTCGTTTTTACTACTTATTTCTGCGTTTGGTTCCCGAGAAAACGGAGGAAAAGAAAAGAAAAGAAAATTTCGAGTCCTTTTCTGTGCTTTTTGTTTTCAAAGAAATAGAATCTGAATAATTGTAATAGGTTCAGTACAGCGGACTTTTCTGCTTAGGTTTCAGAAATTTTGCTGCATTTTATCAGAAACCAAAGGGTGGGAAAAGGTAATTTTTTTGATAGATCAGTGTAAAAGTGTATCTTTCTTCTTTGTGATCTTTCCTTTTTACTGCTTATTTTTCTGTATGGTTCCCGAGAAAATGGGAGAGGAAAAGAATAAAAATTTGACTCTCTTTTTTTGGTGTGTTTTTGAAATTCAAAATTTAAGTGTACCAAGCTGATTAGTTGTTTTAGTTTCAGTTGAGTGGACTCTTCTGCTTAGGGTTCAGAAATCTTCCTGAGAAATTTTTTTCTCTGCAACCAAACGGTGAAAAAAAAAAAACAAAAAATTCTGTAGATCACTGTGTAAATATAAACTTTTTTTTCTTTGTGATCTACTGATGGGATATGGTTGGTGAGTAGTTGGTTTGAATATTTTGTTGTTTTGGACTCAAATGTGTTCTTCTTGGTGTATATGATATTATATAGTTGAATGTGGAGTTTGCTTTGTTCTGATTTGGTAGGGTTTTAGGTGATTTAGTATTGCTATGTGTTTTTGTTTGAATTTTAGATTTTAATCAAACAGTTCAGTGATTCATAAAATGATATTTTTATTACTACATTGAATATTTGTTAACATTTTAAGATGTAAACTAGATTTAAAGCATGTGTAAAGGAACCAATAAAGGACAATAGTGATAAATGAACCTTACAGAGAACGCGAAGGAAAAACACATTATGAGAGACTATAATTTACATGGTTAAGCTGTGTAATGAACTCAATAGAGGACAAAGGAACAGAAACATTATTAGAGACTATAGTTTCCATAGTAAAGCTGTTTTGCCTATGTTCTTGGGTGATTGATAAAGTTCAATTCACTTTGAAGAAAGAAATAAGTACAATTTTGTTTTCACCCAGTGCTTTTGAACCCATTTCCTCCAAGGACTAAATTTCAAGTGCTGTTCACAAAACTCCCCTCTCTTGTTATGGACAAATATTGGTTGACCTAATGCCTAAAACCATAGATTTAAAATAAAAATAAAAAAACCTTAAAATTACAGCAAAATAAGTGCTCATTAGCATCGTTGTCTTTGCCATGAAGAACATATCTTCTATCTTTTTTCCAAGTTGAACTTTGTCCCTTTTTTTTTGTGTGTTAGGGTTGTTGGGGGGGAGGAGGTTGGATAGAGAAGTTTCTTTTTGGAAGTAATTTCTTCTAGCTGTCCGTTTGATATGATTAATTGGTCATCTTTGCTCACAATGAAAGGAAAAAGATGAGGAAAGAAGAGCTTGGCATGTGTGTTGGTTTGTTTTTTCTTCTTTTGTGTGTTTGTTAATTTTCTTTTGAACGAATGAAAAACAAAAATGGGTTATTATCATTATTATTTTTTTTTTTTTTTTTTTTTTTTGTGATTACCAGTGAGTGATTCCTTTTCTTCCAGAATTGAATAAATCATTCAAGAAGTTTATTTCATTTCTGCTCACAATTTTCAATTTAGATTTCCTTTTTCTTTTCTAAAGGGAAGTAGCATCATAGGACTTCTTAAGCAGCAGTGGATGATCATCATTAATTTTTTTCCTTTTTTCATTTTCAGTATTGGAATAACTGGGATTAAATGATGGGAACATCGTCTGATTCTAACATCCACCACCAATCCTCACCAAAAATGCTGCCTCCACGTCAGCAACCACGACCTGGAGTGTTGCAAACATCACTTTCTCTTGTCTCTTCGGATGCCTGCATGCCCCTCGATCCCCAAGATCCCAGATCAAACTCTGATCACCTTCATGAGTCCCCATCTGAGAGTGCCAGTTCTCGGGAAACATGGCCCGCTGCTGATGCTGTCACAACAAAGAAGCTGGACAATGAGAGAGTGGAGACTGATCGCCCTGAACTGTCTGTCATTCGCCGGGTTTCTGTTTCAGATAAGATATCTCTCCGGGACATAGCAAGAGAAAGAGTTGATACGATTTTTGAAAGAATGCAGCTTCTGCCTGATGAGCTTCTAGAAGACCTAAAGAATGGACTCCGTGTGATTCTTGAAGGAAATGGTGGTTCACAGCATAGAGAGGAGTTTTTGATTTTGCAGAAGCTTGTTCAGAGTAGGTCTGATTTGACAGCGAAAACCTTGATTAGAGCGCACCGAGTACAGCTGGAAATTCTTGTTGCAATAAACACAGGAATTCAGGGGTTCCTGCATCCAAATATTAGCCTTTCTCAAACTTCGCTCATTGAGGTTTTTGTATATAAGAGATGCAGAAACATAGCATGCTACAACCAGCTTCCAGCAGATGATTGTTCCTGTGAAGTATGCACGAATAGAAATGGTTTCTGCAATCTATGCATGTGTGTGATCTGTAACAAGTTTGATTTTGAAGTGAATACGTGTCGTTGGGTTGGTTGCGATTTGTGTTCACATTGGACTCATACAGATTGTGCAATTCGAGATGGACTAATTTGTATGGGCCCTACTGCTAAGAGTGGAGCAGGCTCAGCTGAGATGCTTTTCCGCTGCCGAGCTTGCAAGAGGACATCTGAGCTGTTAGGTTGGGTTAAAGATGTATTCCAACACTGTGCACCAGCCTGGGACCGAGAATCACTGGTCAGGGAACTTGATTTTGTTAGTAGGATCTTCCGTGGAAGCCAGGACCCCAGAGGGAGAAAACTTTTCTGGAAGTGTGAGGATCTCATAGAAAAATTGAAGGGTGGAGTTGCTGAGTCAACGGCTTGCAGAGTTATATTGATGTTTTTCCAAGGTACATATTGTGTTACAATAGTTTGCCTATTATGTGAAATTGATCTTTCTTGATTTTAATTTAATTTTTTTTTTGAATTATCTGAATCGACCACTGATATTATTGTCTAGAAAATGAATTTTTATTTTGGAAAATTTTAAATGTCTTCCAACTTACCAAAAGATTGGCTGGGCAACCTACTTCTTTGCTTTCATTGGATGACAGTACTTTCTTTCACAGGGATGTTGTCATCTGCTACTTTATGTACAGTCTTGGTCATGCTCCACTACAATGTTTATTAGTTTTTTGTTTTCCCTGGAAAAAGAAAAATGGAGCAGGGGGCAGGGGGCAGGAGGGACATAAATTATGAGTGTCAATTTTCAACTTATTTTTTATGAGTTAATGGCTTGATTTTTTTATAAGCACTATTGCTAAGATAGAAGTACGATTTTTCTTCATAAAAAAAGATGGGAGTACAATTTTAAAATGTATTTGTTGGCTAGGAAAAGAATTTAGGGACTTCTGTTCTTTTTGACATCACATGGTCTATTGACATTAATCTTGGAGGAATCTTAGTAAAGCAAATAACGTGTGTATCTTGTTTTGTTTATTAACTTCTTATGATGTGTTGATTTGGACATGGCTCGGACATGCAAGGACACATCTTGAATATGCCACTGCTGTGTGCCTGTCTCCAGAAGTTTAAGAACTATATCTAAATTTTGGACATGTCTCATGTTGAGCGGATCTAAGCTTCGTTTCTTTCAAACGAAGTAGAGAGGAGAAGAGTCGAGATAAGGAAAAGGAGAAGCAGCATACTGAAGAAGTGGTGTTGCTGGCATTGCTTCTGAGCCCTAACCCTTAGCTGCTGCTTCATTCTTAGCTCTCTCTCTCTCTCTCTCTCTCTCTCTCTACGTAGGCTGAGAGGATTATGGTTAATAAAGGCTTTGGATAAACCGAAACCTCTAGTGACCAATATAATTCTTCATATAAACAACATTATTTACATATATATATATATATATATATATATATATATATATATTTTTGTTTTAACAGTTGCGCCCTTGAAAAGTATTTTAAATGTACCGCAATTCTTTTTTCTTTATCCTTATTCAGACGTTAAAAATTATAGATAAGATAAACATATGTTCTTTAATAAGTGATGTGTAAACAAATTATGCTCACCACATAGATTCTATCTTTCATCACAGGCTGGTGGTTCTGACACTTTTTTGTTAGAGAAGTAGTTGTTACCAGACTGGCTTCTATTTCATCATGTGTCTCTATATAAAGTTTACTAGTCATGCAAATTTGATTTAGTCGATAGACAATTCAAGCTCTTGTTCTAACTTCAGAAGAAAGGTTCTTGATTAAGTCTGCATTAGAATAATGAACTCTCTTTGTTCTGATTTATTGCACCACCTTTATGAAGAGCTTGAGGTGGACTCACCAAAGAGCCTGGAAAATGGGGATGGTGGACGGGCGATTGCCCCACAGGACGCATGCAACCGAATAGCTGAAGTGGTGCATGAGGCTATAAGGAAGATGGAAATGGTGGCTGATGAGAAAATGAGGATGCTCAAGAAAGCTCGCCTGGCTCTTCAGGCCTGTGAACGTGAGCTGGAAGACAAGGCCAGGGAAGTGACTGAACTAAAGCAAGACACACAACGCAAGAAGCAACAGGTAGATGAGCTGGAGGGCATTGTAAGGCTTAAACAAGCGGAGGCTGATATGTTCCAGCTTAAGGCTAACGAGGCAAGGCGAGAGGCTGAGAGGCTTCAGAGGATTGCTCTTGCCAAGTCAGAGAAATCAGAGGAAGATTATGCCAGCAACTACCTGAAACTTCGGTTGAGTGAGGCGGAGGCTGAGAAGCAGTATCTGTTAGAGATGATTAAACTTCAGGAGAGTTCACGTCCATCCCAGAGCAATGGTGGGGGTGAGCCTTCACAGATGATGATGCTTTCCAAAATCCAGGACCTGATAAAAAATGTGTACAATGTATCCCCAAAAGCAGATTGCCAGCAAAATGAACGTCATTCCATCAGGAAAAATCCCTGAGGAATCTTTCCTGGTTTTTAATGTAATTATGCAACTATATGATTGGGAATGTCACTCCATTGCTGAACAAAGGGTAAATGCATCGCTGTTTTTTCTCTTTAAATTTGACCGTTGAACTTTGAATTCTGCAAATCTCTATAGGTTAAAGGTAAAGCAATTTGGAGACAAAAGCTGACATTGTGTGTTGTGCATTTGCATAAATATGCATGATGATTTTTTTTCTTTGCTCATATGCATGTAAATTTGCCTCTTTGACTTTCTCTCCGCAACCTGGACTTGCATATATTTTTCATGCATGTGTGTATAGTCTACACACAATGTCGATTATTGAGTTTGTTTATCTTTTGCATGCATCCATGCATGATGGAGTCCATATGTTATGCGTCCATATGATCTTGCATTTATTTTCATTTTAGTGGAGACACTGTTGAATTTTTATTTCTTGTGCATGCATGCTGGGCATCCGTATGTTTTCATGCATACCCATTCAAATGATACTGGGGTCATGTATGCTGCATGTGCATTTGGCATGCCTACATTCTTCATGTGCATTTAAAGTGTTAATTTTCTGTCATCTTTTTATCATTAAAACAACTGCCAGAGGCTGGTGAGGCTGGCCTAAGTGAACCAAAGTTTTATGACTATTATTGCCAACAACCAAAGTTACTTCGAACAAACTAGATATCAAGATTTAATGCAGTAGAGTCTACTACTGCCGGAGTATGTAGATGGGCAGGTCAAGTAGCAGGGGAAGGAGCAGTTGTGAAGTTTTCAAATGTTATAGTAGCACTGATTCCATGGCACCTTATTAAAGAGTTTACACATACATTTGGAGTGACAACGCTTGCATTATTCACAAACAGGCTTTGCTCTTCCATTGTTGGTGACACTGATCATCCTGTTGGGGATGCTTGAAGGAACTAGAGTTCCAGTCGGAAAACATAACAGGTTGTTGATCAATAAAGCTGTAGGGATTGAATGGCTGAGAATTGAAATCTTGGAGATGGTCCGGGGTGACTGCTGCTTCAGACAGTTGTGGATCGTTTGGCATCAAGAAAGTTATATCCCCGCTCTGTAGCCAGTTCGGGCTGCTATTTAGGATCTTGAGGAGGATGATGAATCTGTAGTACGACCTTGTTCTCATGTCGGCCATGGCCACTTGCAGGTCGGTTTGGTTAATTTTATTTGTGGGTTGTGATTCTCCAACTGCAAAGAGTGGAAGAAAAATGAAAAAGCAGAGATTCATTTGGAGTGTATGTGAGTTTTCTTTAAGCTGGCTGCTACTGGGTATGGATGGATTACCTGAAGTGAATGGATAGTTCATTCATGTGGATTTTTCCCCCCTCCTGATTCTAGCACTAGTAGGATTTGTTGTGGAGGTAACTTGGTCTACCCTTGTACCTCACCGATTGAAGCGAAATGGTAGAAGACTGGATAGATGTAGCCGAGCTTCACCTCAATTTTCATTATTATTATTATTATTATTATTGGTATCGGTTGTGAAATTTTTTATACAATTATTTTTTAGTAAGATGAAGATGAGTACCCTTACGGGGATCCAAATGTGGATCCAAACACAGGCATGGTGTAAAATACCTGCATGCTCTATCATTCGACCTGGATGACATCATCTCAATTAATTACTACTAATAAATTTTGAAATTTAAGGTCCATTTACCATTTTTTTTTTTAATCTCTTTGGGTTCCAACCTTGCAACTTGCTCCATAAATCTTATAACAGATGTATTGGCTTTGTATTTGTTGTGATATCTCTTTTCATTTACAAGAGATAAGGAGTTAGGGGTTCGAATCTGGAGTGAATTGGAGGAACCTATTTATGACCTAAGGATGCAAGGTAAGTAATCAAAAAACGAAAAATACAAACCTTGGTAGTTGGCACCTACGTATATGTAGGTTCTCACTTCAATCACATTGGACTGCAAAATACCTTGTATGGTGATGGGCAAAAATGTATAGCTGTTCCGTTACAGTTTAAAGAGTTCATGATTTCATTCTTGACCAGAGAATGTAATGGTCACATCCATCCTATATTAAATCATATAATTTGGACCATATTATGGCCATCCATATAATCATTATGGCATTGTTTACTACCACAACTATGCTCCTGAACTTGTGTAGTTGTTAATGAATAATGACTTGTGTGAAGATTTATCTTAAACTTTCATGATTACTTGATTTTGAACTGTTTGATTTGAACATCTCATCACCATTTTTATAAAAGTTCTCCATGCCACATAGTTATCCTAATTTTTCATCTTTCAAACTTCTTTTGTACATGGCAAGACAAAGTTTTAATCGTAATTATTGGGCTCCCGAATTGGGCCCCTAGGGAATTAGTCTGGATTGAAACTTCAACGGGAAGAAGGCTTGGGATACTCTTAATAGTTAATCAAAAAAAAAGAAAAAAATTTAATAACCATTATTCTTTGTTCGAAAAAAAATTTCTAACTTTTTTTTTATTTTTTATTTTTTTTGTCTCTCTGTTAGCCGAGATTTGATCAATCTAAAGACAACTAATCATCATCGTCCAATTAAATTATTGAAAATGCATCATTGTCAACTGTAAAACATAATTACAAAAGTATAATAAATTAATGACATGAAATTTAATAAGCATTATTCTTTGTCTTATTGCTAGTCCGGCTTCGACATTCCTTACCTAGTCAGAGACAACTTGTTTGAGCTATGAGGGAAGATTCCAAGGGTTGGTAAGTACGCATTGAATTATTTATTAATCAAATAAGCTTAACCAGAAGATAACTTGAAAAAAAAAACCTAAAATTCATTAGACACCAAATCTTCTTTTAACTTTTGCGTATCTAATTAAATAGTTTCTATAGATTGGACCATAGTAATTTTTTACAAGATGTAATGAAAGAAAATTATGTCCTATGCATTTGGCGAAAACGTGTATTTAAATAGTTTTTTCTATTGGTTTTATGTTAACCCTAATTGTTGTTGGTAACTATATATGGGTAGCTAGCTGCCATATATAGAAGCCGTGAATTGTAATGTATTATCTCTTCTGCTTCAAAGTTTAGTGGAATTAGGTGATAACTTCGGACGTTTTCAAGGGAATTACGTAATCCTTATTATGCGTTATTATGCGTTTTGATTTAACTCTTAGTTATATATTCTTTTTCGATTGTTGTAGTACATGATAGATAATTTATATTCTCCCAACGTCGGCGTGTACCTATCACACAAGTTCCTTTAATTCCCCAACTTTTTCCTCTAAAAAAGTAGGTTCAGATTCGAACTGTCATCCTCCCCTTTCCAAGAGGAGAAAAAATACCATCACGAGTAGTAAGCTAATAGTGGGTATTATATAGATATTAATCTTAGAAACATATATTATCTTGGCCTTTCACTTTGATCACAAGATAATGATTTTAATGATGATGAGATCAACTTTGGTTGATTCACAAAGGACCACCATTTTCCTTTTAATTAATTTGGAAAAGGAACAAAAGCCTAGAATGTTCTTTGTTGCGCATCCAAAATGCCTAGCTACCTCCCCTTCCAAGCAAAAACTTGGAGAAGAAATGGCTGTGGATATTATGCCCTAAAGAGAATTCCTCAAACCAATGGATATGACATTTTACTTATTAGTTAATTTCTAAAGTGGATTTAGGGTGTAGTGTTGTATGACATCTTTCTAATATAAAATTAGAAAAACTTTTATATTTAATTCATCATAGACTATAAATCATGATTAATAATATCCAAAAGATTGCAAAGAATCTTTCCATCTCTCGCACGGTTGAGTCACGTGGCAAACTCAAGTCCCACAATACTTTCATACCAAGTACCAAGACCTCAGCTCCAACCTAAGAAACATTCCAAATAAATTTCTCTCAATTCCCACTTGATCATTAGTGGTGATATTTTCAAGATAATTATTATTCCCTCCATGCCATTTTGTTTGGTAACAATTTTTTTTTTTTGCAAAATTTCAAAATGCCTGTTAATCAATACGAAAAATTATTTTACTTTCTCAATGTACCCTTTTTTATAGTTAAAATTACAACTATTCCAATCATAACACAAAATAACATAAGAGTGTAAAATTGAAAAGTTAAAATTAACGAGGCAGGTGACAATGCATTAAATATGAGTCAAAGTGGCTCGAATAATTTGAGATGAAGAGAGTAAAACGTAATGAAATAAAGGCCAGCAAAAAAGAAATTGAATTTTTACATTTTTGCTATTGGGATTTGTTTTCATATCAACCAAGACGTATACCACTGACTTTGTAGCCATGGTAGTATTTCTCTTCCCCTTTTAAAGGAGGGGAGGGGGAGAGAGGGGTTTGGGGTTGGTGTTAGAGTTGTTGATGGTTCAAATCTCTATAACACTTTTTTGGAAGGACAAAAAAAAAAAAAAAAAAAAAAAAAAAGTGGGGGTTTATTCTATGAGATAAAATTGCAACGTTAATCAATAAAATATATATAGTCATTCTATTATCAAGTGCATTTGATATTAATTACTCTTAGATATATTCCAAAACATTACATAGTGATTTATATTTTTGAGAAATCAATCGTTGGATTAAATTTACTTTATATATATACAATCAAAGTAAAAAATCAAGTTGATCCGAGATTAATTAAGAGTAATTTCTTTTAAAATGTCCATAAATAAATAAACGATTATTATTTATTAAAAAAATACAAATTTTGGATCGGATAGCAATAAATGTCAGATCAACTTGAATTTTAATATGAATCACTTATGTAAGAAGATTATTTAATCTAATCTAATAATTAGATTTTATAAAATACAAATCACTTAATAAAGCTTTGAAGTGCATCTAACATTCGTTAACATCATATGATAAGATAGGAGAACCAATCCCTTTTTTTTTTTTTGTTTAAATCAATGTATGATTGACTAGAAAAAAAATATAAATAAAACAAGAAAAGGATAAAAAGTAAGTAGGAGCCCAACACAGAAAAAAACGACAAACAAACAAAGGAAACTTTGGTGGGACCAAATGAAAATCAATCTAATCCGTCTCTTCTGAGCTATGTGTATGGTGAGGGTACATCGGGTCATGAACTGTGATGCATTTTGGCACCTCTGTAATTTCACTCTTTACCCACAAATAAATAATAATTAAAAAATTAAAAATATATATATATATATTATACGGGGTGGTAATGGTACAAAAGGTTTTGACTTTTGCAGCTCTGTGCACTTAAATTCCTTCAAATAAAAATAGAATGGGCATTACGAGAAAAGAGTAGGGGCAGTTTTGTAAAATGGAACCTACGACGAAAGTAGATACGGCTACGGTAGAGCAGCACCTTTGTCCCGTAGCGCATAGCCAATTAGCCCAACCACATGGGCCATAACAGAACCGAAGCTTTTGTGGGACCTACGTGACGATGCTTACGTGTCGACCTCCGGTGCCTTTTGCGATTGTTTTTATTATATAATAAAAATATATCAGTCGCGGCAAAGTAAGAAAAGATGGGAAAACGTGATTTGTCAGAAATAGCTGTCTTATGGGTCCCACCGTATTTTAGGTCACGACTCCCCAGATGCTTGCCACGAAAAATTAAAAAATCGTGTGCCAGATTTTGGTTTTGGCGTTGTGTGCGCCTTCAAGATTCTGTTTGGTTGCCCAGAAAACTTTTCCATGGAGTTGAATGGCAAGGGTTTAAACAATGGACCATAGTTATTAAACCGGATGATTAACTCGGTCTAGAGGTCAGGTCATCGGGTTACTAGTTCAACCATCATATCGTTGATTAGACTGATTATATAATTATAATAATAATAAATAATTAAAATAATATTAAAAAATAAAATGTATACATTTAGATTTTAAATAATATCTGTTGTGAAGATTTTTATATAAGCATTAGGTGGTTCAGTGATTAAGAACTCCTTTGGATGTGTACATCCATTACTCTACTCCTTGTACACATAAAATGTTAGAATTTTTAAACACAAGCTAAGTCCTTGAGTATTAGTATTGGTCCAATCGGATCAATTTGCATCCGGTTCGCATAAAAAACCAATGGTTTAGATCGGTTTAATCCGACTCTTCCGGTTTATATGCATTTCCGATCCAATTAAAAAATCGGATCGGTCTAGTGGCGGGGTCACCGGTTCAACCGGCCGGTCTGGTCTGGATTTAATAACATTGCAATGGACTAACGTCTTTTCTATCCTAATTCCAAATTACTATGAAAAGTTTTTTTTTTTTTTTTAATATTAAAAATAGGGATATCTTAAACTATTAGATCCAGACTAATACCTGTGATACACAAAACAATATATATGCAAGTAACATGCCAATAACCATTATAGTCTAATGTCATTTTTCCTCTTTTTTGTAGTAATTTCTCATCTTGTGCTAGTTTGAATTTAAGTGGAATGAGCTGATAACATGAGGGGGTTTTTAGTCTTATGATGGATTAGTTGTTTTCCCATCTCAAAATCCCCGTTTCGAATCTCATTTACAATTTGGTAAATTTTATATCAAGGCTTCCTAAATAAGATAATTGGTCAATATGGAATTTGAATATTGCTATAGGATTAACCCAATGTCAAGCCCTAAGTGTTCTCCTTGGAGACTGCCAATTCGACTTTTCATGGTTAATTCTGCTTGTAATAGGTACGAGACATTTCATACGAGAGTTATCAAATCAGTATAAATCGAAACCTCTGACAAAAAAAATAAAACATAAGATAACCCTATTCATTAATAATTTTTATTCGAGGAGTGGAAAAGGGTAATATGAATGAGGGCAGTTTTGCCGTAACGACAGAAGAATGTGGAACCATCACAGAGATTGCAGATTTGCAGATGTGAGTGAGTGGGGACATCAACGTCAATATCCCAAAACCCATGTGCTTTTGGACGGACTTTGGGAGTTTTGCCTCGAGGCATGGCTTTTGACATTTTGTAGCAGCCGAGTTTTTCATTAACGAGGAATTCACCACATTTTTACGACTCCTTTTGTTATTATTATTATTTTTCAATTAGTAGTAAAAACAAGGGTTAATAACGGTTTAATACCTTCAACTTTGGGGGTAGTTTCAATTTGGTCCATAAACTTAGAATTGTCTCAATTTAGTGACAACATTTGAACTTTTGTTGCAATGTGGTCCAAGGACCAACGGCCGTTACATTTATGGACGGAAAAGACCACGTGAGCGGCACGTGAGGCTGAGGTGGATCCAAGCTGGCGTCCACGTGTGCATCCTGCCCAAAATCAGACCACGTGCAAAGCACGTGATATGAAAACCAGCCATGTTGAGGGTTTTCAATTGTGTTTTGGAAGAGATGAAGAACAGCCGACGGCCTCCAACGGGTGCTGACGAAGAGCTGGGGTGGAGCGCCGTCCGGCAAGGGGGAGAAGCTCGTCGCCGGCAGTGCGTGGATCTGAGAGGGAGAGAGAGGAGGGAAAGAGGAGAGAGAGAGCGGTGGTGGAGAACAAAATCTTAGATCTGAAAATTTGGCACTCAAGTCCCAAATTCTCCAAATTCTCCAAATTAAGAACGAAAGCAACCAATACGAAGAAATGAGATTCAACAGATTCATGAAAAAAAAGAACCAATTTAGGTATTTTTCTTCAAACCCGCCAATTTAAAAGCCCAATAATCAAAATTTCATTTTCTTTTCCCTCAATTTTCTCATCAACCAAACATGAAAATGTAACCCCATCAATCCCTGTCCGAAATCCGCCAATTTCAAAACCCCATCATCCGAAACCAACAAATTCGACGGCTTCAAATCCCTATGCACAATCGAACTCCGGTGACAAGCATCCACCCCATGCAAAATCTGAATCATCCATCGCTTCCGTTGAATCTCATACAAATACGACAACGTTCGGCGAGTTGTTGAGTATCTGGAACACCTCGATTTCGCGGAAGGCCGATTGGCAGTCATGGATCTCCTTGAGTGCCACGATCAGGTCGTCGGAGAGGCGGCGGCGGGCTTCGTATAAATCGTGGATCTCCACGATCAGGCGGTGGGCTTCCGTTCTCCACTGCTGCTCTCTCTCTCCTCTTTCCCTCCTCTCTCTCCCTCTCAGATCCACGCACTGCCGGTGACGAGCTTCTCCCCCTTGCCGGACGGCGCTCCACCCCAGCTCTTCGTCAGCACCCCTTGGAGGCAGCGGGCTTCCGTTCTCCACTGTCGCTCTCTCTTTCCTCTTTCCCTCCTCTCTCTTCCTCTCAGATCCACGCACTGCCGGCGACGAGCTTCTCCCCCTTGCCGGACGACGCTCCACTCCAGCTCTTCGTCAGCACCCGTTGGAGGCTGTCGGCGGTCGGCTGGTCTTCATCTCTTCCAAAACACAATTGAAAACCCTCATCATGGCTGGTTTTCATATCACGTGCTTTGCACGTGGTATGATTTTGGGCGGGATGCACACGTGGACGCCAGCTTGGATCCACCTCAGCCTCACGTGCCGCTCACGTGGTCTTTTCCGTCCATAAATGTAACGGCCGTTGGTCCTTGGACTACATTGCAACAAAAGTTCAAATGTTGTCACTAAATTGAGACAATTCTAAGTTTATGGACCAAATTGAAACTACCCCCAAAGTTGGAGGTATTAAACCGTTATTAACCCTAAAAACAATACACACAGTTACACGATTCGCACAGACACACTAATTGCATGCGTCTACATTCATTTGGCCCAAAATTAATCCAAAACTCGTTATTTTATTTTTATAAAATAAAAAAAAACACGGAGGGAGATACTATCATAAATCATAAATAAAATAATAAAACGGACCAAAAGTTTAATCATCTTTAATTGACTTGATCATGTGGATCATATTAGCATATTAAATATATGAGTAAGTTTTCAGTATAACTGTGACATGGTTACGTGGTATTATAAATTAATATATTAATGAAACAAAGTTGGATTATACGATCAAAAAATGTAATGATAATCTCATTTAATTGTACTTTACTTTTCTTAATTCTTGATACTACGTCTACTGTGTCACAATTATATATAAGTTTTTTCTTTTTTTTGTTTGTATTTATAAGTGATATGATATTTTTTTCTACCAACTAACATGAGAGTGTCACATGATTACTATTTGTTGGCAGTACAGATAATTAGAGGTGTTAATGGTTTTGGTTAAAACCGAGAACCAAACCGAACTGGGCGGTTTGGTTTGGTTTTTTGGTAATTAGGTTTGGTTATGGTTTTAATTTTAGAAAACCGAATTCAATTGGTTTGGTTTTGGTTTTCTGTTTTAAAAAACCAAACCAAACCGAAAAACCGAAAAAACCGAAAATTATAATATTAATATATATATATATAAACTTAAAGTTTGTAAATTCCCAATTCTAATAAGGGTAAAATAGGTAATGGGCTTGTTTTTGTTGATTTTAAGTTTCTTATTGTACGGGGAAAAGTCCGGACAGTCGGCGGAGCGCCTTGAAAGAGTGGTCCGGAGGTTTGGAGCGTCGCGCAGCTATGACCCGAGCGGGTTGTATGGACTGAGATGGCTCGCGGTCGTGTGAGGATGCAGAACCTTCTCGATGAACAGGAGAGCAAAGCGTCGCCTAAAACGGGGACCTGAAGTCAAAGAAGATCGTCAAGGGAGACCGGGGGTTTCCCGGTCTAAAACCCTCCGACGGTCAAGTCAGTTTTTGAGGGGGAAAGAGAGGGAAAGGAATTTCTAGGGGCTTTGTGCTAGAGAACTTACCTTTTTCATCATGAATAGTGTTCCTTTTATAGGCGGGCGTTAGGTTTCGGATTGGTCCAATGCTCTGACCTGACCGTAGTCAGATTAGGGTTCCGAGCTAACCAGGGTTAGATAGGGGTTTTCAGACCAGATCGCGGATCTTTCGGAGTTACAGACCTGGCCGCTGACAGCCGTTCCCCTGGTTCGGTTTCCAGGAGCGTGCTCTGCTCCCGGTCTGATTTCTTCTGTCGGATCTGGAGAGTAAGACAAATTTGAAGCACGTGAGGGGCGCGTGCTCGTGCGGCCCGAAAGGGGTTCATCGGACCGAGAGGGAACATGCCTGAGGTTGACACAAATTAAGGGCATTCAGGCCCGAGGGCCCATTGACCCGGGAGCAGTCAAGACCGAGGTCTCGGATGGTCCGAGGACGCACTGGCCCGATGAGACAGCGTGGACCGAGCTTATTACCGAGACCATACACGTGTCGCCGTTTTATTTGCTCTTCGTAAATATCCCACACAACTTCCCCCGAGCCATCACGTCCTCGGTCGCTCGGTTACCGAGGATGTGATGGTTCTGACATGGTGGTACTGCCTTTCAGTCCAGCGCCGTTTCGTATGCCCGAGGCAGCCTTTGGGCACAAATCACGAGGGGGTGACGTCAGCCTCGGGAAGCTAGGTATATAAGGGTTTTTGGCTCCCTTACTCTCTCACTTTCACTCCCAGAGCCAGAGCCTTACCGACCGAAGAGACTTCGCCGGAGAGAAGAATCCGACCGTAAAAAGCTCGCCGGAAATCGCCTTCTTTGAATTTTCCGGTAAGTTCTTCACTGTTCTTGGTGTTCTTCATTTTCTCCATGCATTTGTCTGTGATCTCCTTTTTTCAATCCGTTCGCAAAAACCAAGTTGTGTGCTCGGTTGTTTGTCAAATGTCTGAACCGAGCACATCACATGTGCTCGGTTTCTTGCAATGTTTTTGAACCGAGCACAACGTATGTGCTCGGATGAGACTCTACTTCAATCCGAGAAACCAACTTACCTAGGACTGTTCGGGGATTCCCTTAGGATTTTTATTTGCTTCATGCGTCCTAGGGCATTTTATCCTTACCGAGCTCTGTACTTAACGGATGACTCATCAAATTCGAGGGAACCCGAACAAGGAGAGGGAATTCGGGGAGAAGTTCGGTTTTGGGACCGAGATAACGTTTCGGTCTGCCGAGGTCGGTGAAGAGATCGGTTCCACCGACAACCGAGGGGGAGTTCCAATCCACAACATCAACTTCTTCGAGGGTGGTGTTCGGGTCCCCTTCCCCGAGCTGCTAGTGGACTTCTTGAACTTCACCAACTTGGCGCCCATCCAGCTGAAACCGAACACGTACAAATTAGTGCTCGGGGTTGTGGAGCTCAATAGAATCCTAGGTACCAATCTAGGTGTTGAGGAGATATTCAGCTGTTACCAGCTTTCTCGGTCACCGAGCGGGTTTTATCTCAGATCCCGAGACCCCGAGCGGGTGCTGGTCACACACATTCCCGACAGTAGCCAAGGGTATCAGTCAGACATAGTGTTTATCTATGGTGACTTCGAGCCTCCCTTGCTCGGGAGAGAAGGGCGAAGGGTCCCTCGGGCGCTCGGGGAGCCTCGTAAGTGTTTAGAGTTTTAGCACTTGATAACTAATTTTTTTTTTCTTTTTACTATGCTCGGTTCATGACTTGCCCTTTCTTTTTATTACAGCTGAAGCTGCCTTTGAGCTTCCCCTTGAAGCTAGGGAGGACGATATCAAAAGAGTGCTCAACTACCGAGGGGAGGACGGCTTTGGTCGGGCAGCCCACATCCTTCTCAAGTACCCAGCTCGGTACCGAAGCTTCCAAGCGACCAGTGTTCCGAAAGGGTACCCATCGTTTGGTCAAGCCAAGAAGAAAAGGGCCACCGTGCAGGAACCGAGCGTGGTAGTCGCCCTCGGCACTCAGGGCCGAGCAGAAGGAGAAGGATCAAACTCCACTCAAGGGGGGTCCTCTGAAGACATGGCTGACCGAGCCAATGTTTCCATTAAGGTTCCAGCGCCCAAAAAGAAGGGGGCAGGCCCGAGCAAACAGAGGGCTCCTGACCCGATCAAGGAGGCAATGCGCAGGAAACAGCAGGGAAAGGCCTCCTTGACCGCTCCGGCCGAGAAGCCCACCGAGAAGACCCCAGCACAAAAGGTCACCGAGCGCAGGGCTCCGATCACCTCTCGGTCAACCGAGCCGAGCACCGCTCCACAGTCCTCTCGGGGAGCGGTGACGTCGGATAGGCCTGAGCCTGTAAGGACGGCCGAGGACCTCGGGCCCGAACAGGCGAAGAAGAGGAAGAGGGAAGAGATGGAGGGTTTCCCTTTTCCCTCCTCGGACTACTAGCCGCTGACCATCGACCGAGGGCGGCGAGAGATAATGAGGGACCTGCCTCAGTTTCCTCTACCGACCGACGGGCGTCTCTCGGTCATGACCGATCCGGAGTTTACGTACCACTCGATCGGGAATCTGCTAAGATTCCCCTCGGACATGTCGAGCCACCGGAAGCACAAATCGGTAGACCTGGGCTACGAGGCCCTTATTCATCAATTCTTGGTGAGTACTAGCTTAAACACTTAGAAAATTTCCTTTAAGTTTTCAATTTCTAATTGTGCTCGGTGCATGCAGGCCGCCCAGCAAACCATGCTTCTGACCGAGCGCCTCCTCAAAACCGAGGATAGGTATAAAAGGGAGGTGGTCGAGTGGTCCTCCAAGAGGTCTGACCTCAGGACCGAGGTGACACGGCTAGAGAAAGAGGTTGCAAAGGTGAGCTCGGAGCTGGAGTGCATCCGAGAGGCGGCTCGGTTATCTCAAGACGAGCTGGCAAAGTCTCAAGCTCTGACCGAGGACTTGAAGACCAAGCTTGCCGAGTCTCGGGGTGATGCTTCGCACTGGAAGAAGCAGACCGAGGAGTGGTACGATCAGTGGCAAGCCGAGGTCGAATCTCGGGCCACCCTGATCAAACAGGCTGAAGACAAGGCTGCTGACGAGTACGTGGAGCGAATGGAGCCATACATGGACCGTCAGTACAAGCTCGGTTGGGACACCCTCGGTGCTCGGGTGAAGGAGGCCTTCCCTGAGGTTGACTTGGAGCGAATTCCCTTCGAGAGGGCCGTTCTGCCCCTCTCGGATGATGAAGGCGATGAAGAAGACAGGGAAGAAACCGATGACGAGGAGGCCCCGCCCGAGGGGAATGGAGCTGAAGATCCCGTCGAGGGAGAGGGAGCCGAGAGGACCAACGAGACATCTGATAGGCCTCTCCCGACCGAGGATGCTCCCACCGAGCAGCCTTCCACCGAGCATACCACGACCGAGACTCCAGTTTCTGCCGCCTTGTAGCCCCCCGAAGCAGAGGACACCGAGGTTCTGGTTATCGAGGATGCCTGACTCGGTTTTTTTTTTTTTTTTTTTTTTTTTTTTTTTGCCCGAGGGGCTCAGTATGTACTTTGAACATTTTGTAAAAAATTCTCATTTGTGAATATATGATCATTTTTGGCCCGATGGGCTTCCCAGTCTATATTTGGTTTGAATACGCATACTTCTTCTTCTTTTTTGGGCCCGATGGGCCTTCGTTGTATGATTTAATCGATCTGCTTTGATGAATATATGCTAGTTTCTGGCCCGACGGGCCTTTCATTTTGTGTTTATGTTCCGGGCGTTAGAATTTATTTTACTTCGGACATTTCGCGCTTTTCATTTTGTGTTTGCAAGTCGTTGCTGCTCGGAATCCTAGACCTTGTCAAATATCCCTTTGTCGCCTAGGTGGGGCTAGGGTGATCGGCCCTCACCACCTTGACGAGACTAAGGTTTTCTATATGCATTTCCTTGTTGTCATGGTGAGGCTAGGGTGATCGGTCCTCGTCATCATGACAAGACTAGGAGTTTCTAGTAATGGCAGCATTTTCACTGAATAAAAAGACTTCATTGATTGGACTGAGCTGGTGTTTTGCCGACCACGCTCATATTACATCACCTTTCTTCATTTGTGGAATATTCTAAGGTTTGACACGTTTACCGACCTTGGTAGGTCCCTATTGTCTTCACAATGCTTCAGATCATAAGAACCTTTTTCTCCGACAGCGATGACCTCATAGGGGCCTTCCCAGGTTGCCCCGAGTTTTCCTTCCTTTGGGTCCCGAGTTCCCAAGTTTACTTTTCTGAGGACGAGATCACCGACTTTAAATTCTCGGGGGCTGATTTTCTTCTCATAGTACTTCCGGAGTTCTTGTTGATAGATCGCCATTCGGATCAGTGCTTCGCCTCTCCTTTCTTCGGCTAGGTCAAGCTCGTGCGCCATGTTCTCTTCGTCCTGCTCCTGATCGGGTTCTTCTGTTCTTAGAGTCGGATATTCCGTTTCTGCTGGGATGACTGCCTCTGTCCCGAAAGCGAGTGCAAAAGGGGTTTCGTTTGTCGACCTCCGAGGAGTCGTCCTGTATGCCCATAGGACCGCATGAAGCTCCTCGGGCCACCTCCCTTTCGCCTTCTTCAACCTTTTCTTGATTCCTTTGACAATTACTTTGTTTGTCGCCTCCGCTTGACCATTAGATTGCGGATAACTCGGACTGGCATAGAAGAACTTCGCTCCGAATTGTGCGCAGAATTCTTGAGTTCTTCGACTCTCGAATTGAGTACCGTTATCCGAGATGAACGCCTGGGGAACCCCAAATCTCGTGAAGATGTTTTCCCAAAGGAAACTGATGATATCCGAGTCCCTGATGGAGGCTAGGGCAGCGGCCTCCACCCACTTTGTGAAATAGTCGGTTGCGACAACGAGGTATCTCCTATTGCCGCTCGCTCGGGGGAGCGGTCCGACCAAATCAAGGCCCCATTTTGCAAAAGGCCAAGGGCTTGATAACGGATGTAGGTTTCCAGCTGGTCGGTGGATTTTATCCGAGAAGAATTGGCAATTGGGACATTTCCGGGTGTACTTAAGGGCATCCTTTTGCATGTACGGCCACCAGTAACCGTGCGTTATTGCTCGGTGTGCCAGCGAACGTCCCCCAGCGTGACCTCCACAACTTCCATCATGCAGTTCTTGCAAGACTCCTTCCACTTCGTTCGGGTGAACGCATCTCAAATACGCTCCGGTGAAAGATCGCCTGTATAGCAAGCCTTTTGGAGAGAGCCAGAATCGTGCCGATTTGACCCTGATCCGGTGTTTCTGATGGTGGTCTTCAGGAAGGACATCATTTTTGAGGTAATCGATTATTTCGTCCATCCAGCTTGGACCAAGTTCGACAATTTCGTTGATTTCCGGGCTTGGCTCTATGCTCGGGGCATGGATAGTTTCGATATTAATTGTTCTTCGGGATTCTGTTTCCAGTGCCGACGCGAGAGATGCTAGCGCGTCTGCGTGCTTGTTCTGTTCTCGGACAAGTTGCTGGACGCGAACGCTCTCGAAATTCGAAATAAGCTTCTTGGTGAGCTCTACGTAAGCTCTCATCCTTTCGTCTCGGGCCTCATACTCACCGTTCAGCTGGCGAACCACCAATTGAGAATCACTGAAAAGATTTAATTTGGTCGCCGATAACGCCAGGGCAAGCCTTAGTCCTGCTAGAGTGGCCTCGTACTCGGCCTCGTTGTTTGAGGCGGAGAACTGCAGTCTGATGGCGCTTTCTATAACTTCACCTGTCGGAGATCGAAGGACAATCCCGATTCCTGCCCCTCGATTGTTTGAGGCCCCGTCGACATACAGCTCCCATCTCTTACTATCCTCTCCCCCGAGTTCGACCGAGGAAGAGGTATCCGATTGTTCGGGCGAACTTTGGTTTGCGTCATCTCGTTCGCTGTCACAATCGGTAAACTCAGCAACAAAGTCGGCTAAGATTTGCCCTTTTATTGCCGTCCTCGGTCTGAACTGGATATCAAATGCAGCTAGCTCGATCCCCCATTTAGAAATTCTTCCGGAAAGGTCGGGCTTCCGAAGTACATCTTTTAGGGGTTGGTTCGTCAGGACGATGATGGTGTGTGCTTGAAAATAGTGTCGGAGCTTTCTCGAAGCTGTTCGGAGTGCTAGGGCAATCTTTTCGAGAGGCAAGTACCGTGTTTCGGCATCAAGTAAGGTCTTACTTACGTAATACACGGGCCTTTGTTCTTTTCCATCTTCTCGGATTGCGACGGCGCTTACCGCGTGCTGGGAAACTGCTAGGTATAAGAACAATGGTTCTCCGTGCCTCGGTTTCGACAAGACAGGAGGGCTTTCCAAATGTCTTATTAAATTTTTTAAGGCGACTCGGCATTCCTCCGTCCAAACGTGCTTTGTTTTCTGCTTCTTTAGAGCCTGGAAGAAGGGCTGGCACTTGTCCGAGGATCGTGAGATAAAGCGCCCTAGTGCCGCGATCATTCCGTTCAACCGTTGAACCTCCCGGTATGTGCTCGGTTCTTTGAGTGATCGCAACGCTTCTATCTTCGTGGGATTTGCCTCAATTCCTCGTCGAGTAACCAAGTGTCCGAGGAACTTTCCTGACCGCACCCCGAAAGAGCTTTTCTTAGCATTGAGTTTCATTCCAAATTGCCGCAATCTCCCAAAAGCCTCCGCCAAGTCAGCTATGTGGTCGCACTCAGCCGAGCTTTTTACGATGGTGTCATCGACATAGGCTTCCAAATTCTTCCCAATTAGTCCCTCGAACATCCGAGAGACAAGCCGTTGATATGTTGCCCCGGCGTTTTTGAGACCGAAGGGCATCACCTTGTAGCAATAGGTGCCGGTGGGGGTGATGAACGCTGTTTTCTCTTGGTCCTCTTCTGCCATCGGCACTTGATGGTATCCGGAAAAGGCGTCGAAGATGCTTAACCGAGCGTACCCGGCAATCGAGTCTATGACTTGGTCGATCTTTGGTAGTGGGAAACTATCCTTCGGGCAGGCCTTGTTTAGGTCCGTGAAATCAACACATATTCTCCATTCGCCACTTTTCTTCCTGACACAGACTGGGTTGGCGAGCCATGTTGGGTACATTACTTCCCGTATGAATCCAGCCTTCGAAAGTTTCTTTACTTCCTCGTTTACGGCCCGAGCTCGGTCGTCGGACAACCTCCTTTGTTTCTGTGCGACGGGCTTGGAGCTCGGATTCACTCTAAGCCTGTGTTGGACTATGCTCGGATCGATCCCTGGCATCTCATGTGGCGACCAGGCAAACACATCAGCGTTTTCCTTCAAGAACTGAAACAACTCCGAAGCTTCTTCCTCTGAGAGAGAACTTCCGAGAAGAAAGTATCGTTCGGGGCATTTCTCATCAATGATCATCTTGCGGAGCTCTTCGCTTGTTCGGTCGTCGGGCTCAAGTAGGGTATCTTCAACCCCGAGCCGACCGTGCTTTAATTGCTATAAGGGATCGATGTCCCTTTTAGATTTTTTCGGCTCGACGGAGCAGTCTTCCATCATCTCAGTCCGAACGCTGCTCTTTTCCTTCTTCTTGGCCGCGGACGACGGAGTGTGACCTGTAAGCTCATACATAAAACATTCTCGGGCTACAGCTTGGTTTCCGCGGAGTTCCATTATGCCTTCAGGTCCCGGGAAGCGGACGGACTGGTGGTAAGTGGAGGGGACCGCTTCGATGGCGTGGAGCCAGGGCCTTCCCATTATCACGTTGTATGCTGATCGTTCTTCTAGAACGACAAAGTGCTGAATGGTCTGGACCGGGCCAGTTCGGACGGCTAGGGCGACCTGCCCGAGGGGGTAGGAAAGATTCCCGTTAAATGCTTTCAAGCTCAAATTACTCGGGGAGAGATCGTCCTTTTTCAACCCTAACTGGTCGAAGAGTTTTTTGAACATGACATTAACCGAGGCTCCGTTGTCGACATAGACCTTCCCTACGTCGTAGTTCGCGATCATCATTCGGACTATCAAGGCGTCGTTGTGGGGATGGTGTGTTTCCATGGTCGGATAATCCCTCCCAAAGAATAGGGCGGAACTCAGATCATCCTTCCCTCTTTCAGCCACGAGCGTTGGCTCTGACTTCACTTCGAACACCTCCCGAAGGTGGGAGGCTTTCTGGTATTGCGCCCGAAGAGCGTTTATGGAGACCGAAGCCCTATCATATGCCCCGCTGATCACGTCGATGGCCCCCAATACGGTATATCCCTCGGCCTCGGCTCTTGGTTTCTCGATTTTTTTATCCTCGGGCTTTTTCCGATCATCGTTCTTGACTATGAACTCACTCAAGTGTCCGGCTTTTGCCCAGGTCTCCAGGTTATGCTTCAGGGTTTTGCAGTCTTCAGTCTTATGGCCGTGATCTTTATGGTATTCGCAAAACCATTTTTTGTTCCTCCTCTCGGGGTCTCCGCCCATCGGCCTCGGTTTCTCGAAGAAGTCTTTATTTTCGACGATTCGCAAGAGTCTGTAGGTTGGCATAGTGAAAACAGTGAGGACCGCCTGATTTGGATTTGCCGGTATCTTGTCTCTTGTCGGCTCATGTTTTGCTCGGTCATCCCTTGCTCGGTCTGCTCGGGGATTCTTATCTTTCTTCTTATCCGCCAATTCGGTTTGCTTGGCCATTCGAAAGGCATCGTCGAGTCGTATGTACCTCTGTACTCGATCAAGCAGCTTTCCGATGCTGGAAGGTGGGTCGAGGGTGAGCTGCTCGAACAACCGAGAGGATCGAATCAGCCCTCGTCTGAAGATGTCGAGAGCGCTTCGCTCATCTGGTTCCTCGATCTCGGTGTAAAGCTCCCAGAATCTCTGGGAATAATCTCGCAAGGGCTCCTCCGTCCCCTGCCTCATCTCGTACAGGTTTTGCATGGTCTTGGCGTACTTCTTGCTTGTTATGAATCGATCCCGAAAGAGCTTGACCAAATCTTCCCACCTTCGGATCGATTTCTCTGGAATCTTCGCCCACCACCTGAGCGCAATCTCCCCAAGGCTCATCGGAAAGATTTTGCACATAAAGCCTTCATTGTCAATATAGAGGGACATCTTTTGGACATAGTACGTCAGATGGTAGTCGGGATCCGCTACAGGGGAGTAGGGAGTGAAGGTGACGGCACTATAATTCTTTGGGGTTGGCGTGGTTTGGATCCAGCTCGCGAAGGGAGACTTTCCTACTAGCAGATAGTTCGGTGTCGGTCGCACCGGCTCCCTCATTATCTTGATCTCCTCTCGGATCTTCCTTGCGAATTCGTCCGAGGTTAAATCTCCAACCCTCCTTCGCCTCTCCTCTCGAGAGCTTCTCCCATATCGGCTTGGCTCTGCCGAGCCCTCGACTGCCTCGTAACGCTCTCTATCCCTCCGGTTGACCCTCGGAGCCGACATCTCGGAGCGCCGCTCGCTTCCTCTTCGACCTTGGTTATCTTCGCGGGGGGTCCGCCTAGCTCGACTAGAACTCGCTCCAGTGACGACCTTGGAGAAAGAGTCATGCACCCGCCCCCTATCAGTTCTTTGGCGCTCCACCTTACTCTTCAACTTCCTGTAGCTTTGATCCTCACCTCTTTCAAACCGCCTCTCTTGGGCGAGTACCCTACGCCGTCGTGGCCGGGATTCGGCGGGGTAAGTAGTGTAGCTTCGCTTGTCGCCACCATCCTCCGCTGACATTCGGCCGTGGTGGGGGGAGGCTTGATGGCGGCTACGCTCTTTGAGATTGAGATACTCCTGCTCTAGGGCGAGTTTCTCGCGATTCGCCTCATCTAACCGCGCCTGGAGCATTGCGACTACAGCGGTGACCGCCTCCGGGTTGGAGTGCTCCGCGACCGCTCGCTCATACGCGGCCTGGACTTCTTGCATCGGGATTTGCTCCACGGGCCTACTGGTCTCCCCGATGAAGGTAGCGCTCGCCGGGGGACGCCCGGCCGGTGGCGGCGGAAGCGCTACGCTTGCTCCATTCATTTCTGGCCCAGCATACGTCGCTCCGGACCTAGTTCGCCCCGCCATTTGTAAGAAAGGGAACACAAGCTCAAGCGAAGGCGAGCACGAAGGCCTTTCGCTCGTTTTCCCACAGACGGCGCCAAACTGTACGGGGAAAAGTCCGGACAGTCGGCGGAGCGCCTTGAAAGAGTGGTCCGGAGGTTTGGAGCGTCGCGCAGCTATGACCCGAGCGGGTTGTATGGACTGAGATGGCTCGCGGTCGTGTGAGGATGCAGAACCTTCTCGATGAACAGGAGAGCAAAGCGTCGCCTAAAACGGGGACCTGAAGTCAAAGAAGATCGTCAAGGGAGACCGGGGGTTTCCCGGTCTAAAACCCTCCGACGGTCAAGTCAGTTTTTGAGGGGGAAAGAGAGGGAAAGGAATTTCTAGGGGCTTTGTGCTAGAGAACTTACCTTTTTCATCATGAATAGTGTTCCTTTTATAGGCGGGCGTTAGGTTTCGGATTGGTCCAATGCTCTGACCTGACCGTAGTCAGATTAGGGTTCCGAGCTAACCAGGGTTAGATAGGGGTTTTCAGATCAGATCGCGGATCTTTCGGAGTTACAGACCTGGCCGTTGACAGCCGTTCCCCTGGTTCGGTTTCCAGGAGCGTGCTCTGCTCCCGGTCTGATTTCTTCTGTCGGATCTGGAGAGTAAGACAAATTCGAAGCACGTGAGGGGCGCGTGCTCGTGCGGCCCAAAAGGGGTTCATCGGACCGAGAGGGAACCTGCCCGAGGTTGACACAAATCAAGGGCATTCAGGCCCGAGGGCCCATTGACCCGGGAGCAGTCAAGACCGAGGTCTCGGATGGTCCGAGGACGCGCTGGCCCGATGAGACAGCGTGGACCGAGCTTATTACCGAGACCATACACGTGTCGCCGTTTTATTTGCTCTTCGTAAATATCCCACACACTTATTGTTTTCCCTTTTTTAAGATTTGTATGTATTAAACTAGTTATTAATGTTATGTGTGATATTGACATATTGATATATGTCAATATGTTTCTATTTTGATACAATGTTTGTTTTTTTTAGTTGTTAATGTAATGCTTTTATTAAAAAAAAATTTATTTAGAGTTTGGCATGGTATTTTTTTCATTTTTAATTATTTGTTGTTACTTGATAGGTTAAAATCGAAACCGAACTGAACCAAACCGAAATATAGTGGTTTGGTTTGGTTTGGTTTTTTTATAGTATGGTTTGATTTGAAATCTCCCCTAAAACCGAACCATTAACACCCCTACAGATAATAGGTGGCTAATGTTATACTGCTATGTTAGTATAATATAAGTGCCTTACGGACTATTTTTTCTATTCTTTTATTTATACTTTCAGTTAACTAGGCAAATGCTTAGTATAGTGTGGATGACATGGCAATTGGCATTGAGTTGTTATACGAAAGGGATGTTTGGCAAATTTTAAAACTTAGCCAGTTGATGATAAGTCTGGTCAGTTTTGATTTCATATTATTTGGTAAGTTTATTTTTCTTGTTAAACAGTTCAACTTTATTATGAAAATACGACATAAACACATGTTTTTTCAAATCAATTGTGAGTTGATTTACTTAAAAATCAGATAACAGTTATGGATTAATCCTAATCTGATTCAGTTTTTAAAGTTTCCAAACAGGCCTTGAGTGTTTGATCATCATCGATCTTTTTTGTTTTTTTTTCCAAAAATGTATTCTTCAAGATGTCAAATGATTGTATACCGGAGTAGCTCATGGAGAAGTTAATTGTGTCCTTTCATGTTGACACTGTGGAGTCTTTAAAAATTAAAATCCCTCCGTCGTAATCACTCCTTATTCTTAATTCCATCTATTAGCCTTTATTTGTAAGGCAACCAACCCTGCTAACCACCCCACCAAAAATATAAATATAAATATAAAATAAATAAGCCAGCTCTAGTGCAGGGTTTCTTTTGTAGAAAACTCAGGAAAGAAAGAAATAAAGGAGTATAGGATGGAGAAGGCTAGGAGGAAGAGGATGTGTGTACTCTAATGTATGGACTTTAATTGATTTGGAAAACGTTGATTGGCTGATTACATGACCTGAAACAACTCAAAATGATGAGTGAGTATTCATCTTAAAGGTGCATTTGCTCATAATTAATGCCCCCCCAATAAGTCACTGTCACCATAAAACAATGGGTTTTCTTTAAATTATTGATGTGTACATGGCTCCATTTTTCTAGTCAGAAGTCAGAGAATTTATCATATATTGGTTAGGATCTTATTTGAACATCGATTAATTATGCGGTTGGTAAGCTTACCTAAGTCACAAAGCCACCTACTAAACCATCTTTTATTCTTTTTAGTTTTAGAATATCATTAATTAAATGGTTGATCTAAATGGGATTCGCAAACGTGCATGCACCTATATTAATTAGTACTAACCGAGGATTTTAACCCTTCGGTAACTCTCACCGGGCCCATTTTGTTGAGAATTTGGGGTCAAAGCCTCAAATCCTTTACCTATCTCTTTGATTCTCTATATCGAATGGTAGTGAGATATCACCTAAGATATAAGGCCAATTTTACATAAAAATAATCCATATGATTTCTAGATGTCAAAATGGAATAAATAAAACTTTCTAAATTAGTGACCTTTACATTTTTCACATAAGAAATTTAATTTCTTCCTTGGTGGAAGAATACTCATAGTGGTGGGTCCATGCTTGTCCATTAGGATCTAGTAATAATTGAATCTACATGTTATTGCTTGATATGGCCCATACAAGGAGGCACTTGTTGCATGTACTTGCCAGCTCCCATTGCTTGAAATGAAAAGAAAGGATGACACAAGAAGTAATAAAGCTTCCATTGGCCATGATATTAAAGTGGCTTTCAATTGAGCATGGGTCCACGGACTTAACCATAGGAAATGTACATGACATAATTGAACTTCATCAGTCAGTCACTTTTCCCTTGACCTGGAAAATGGATGGGTATGATTTTTTTGAGAAAGGCCCTTAGGTGAATGGGACACCCCAACCATAATGGTCTTGGTGTCGCTAGTCTTAGGAGATGACAGAAATTGAGCATTAATGATGGGACCCACATAATTTTCATTGTTGTGACATAAATTTGGAGTATCTAGATCAACCTTTCTCGTTTGGTTTCATTTTTAGAATTTTATTTTCATTATACAAAACCCTGCTTTTGGAAATTAACTAAGTAATCACATATGGTGCACCAATGAATCAATTTTGAATTATATTATATATCAATAATTAATTCAGATCAAACCCTACTTTTGGTTCTTAATTAATTGGAAATCAAACTAAACATATGGTCTACTAATAAACTATTGAGTGTTGACAATTCAAATCATGGTTTGCAATAGGGTAATTGGTCTATTTGGTTTTGGTGATGGAAATATATTTATAGCTCAACCAACGTGGTCAAAATACAATTTTAAACCACATTAGATTAATATATATTTAATTTATCTAACTATATCCCGATAGAGACTAGAGAGTGATGTGATATTGTTGAATAAATGCAAAATTTTCCTAACTACTTTGCCGGCCGTCTTCAGCTTTGCTTAAAAGATAAACTTCTTCTAATGGTAAAAAACAAGGTGCTTAAACACAATCACGACATAACGGTATACGTAAACATGGGTTTCATGTTATTATCATTTATTTCTATTGATCACGGTTTTAAAATCTAAAGACATCCAATTCATACCATGTGCCCAAAATTACATTGATTTTTTTTTTTTTTTTTTTTAAAGAATGAGAAAACATAAATCGGTGTTCCCAAAATTGAACATAAAAATCATTACGGACCAACTGACGTAAAATTATCTGAAAACCATATATATATGTTCAACATGTCTTTGCAAAATAGAATGAGTTCATATTATGGTCAAACTAATCATTAATCATGGCTTTTATATAAGTAATTAATATAATGGCTGCTTTATATAGAGTATAGACCCTTTGCTTGTTGGCTAATGAATTATGAATTATTTATCAATATTCTACACTGGTGGGTAAGGCATGTCGCCGACAATACATTGTCATGGATGCCCACCATATCATGAATACCTTCCAAGTATAGTGCGCAGATTAAGAATCTCATAACATTCGGTTCATGTTAGCAATCACCCCCGGTTTCTCGATTAATTGCCGATCTTTTTACCGTATGGGTTCCCTGCATCGATGCCGCTCTTTTCCTTCCAAACTGACATGCAAACTGAAGACTCTGCCATCTCACTCTCTCTCTCTCTCACTTTTCCTTTCTCTCTCTATATATTATAGATATATAATATACATATCCGTATACCTGCACTATGGCAGGAAACAAATACCCATCTTTAAACGCTGGATGGTGCGGTCTCCATCAACACAATCAAAAGCAAAAGGGACGAAGAAGAACAAAGGAGAAGTAAATATAAAAAATTTTAAAATAAACTATACATATAAATTGATATAATACGGAGTAATACATAATATAAATAAAACTTTTTTTTTTTTTTTTTTTTGGGAGATTTTGATCTTGGGTTTTGTTTGCTTTCATCTAAGCCTTCCCCACAAGATGATGAGATAATGATGTACACACCTCAATAACAAATGCTGGACACCAAACTGGAGAGAGAGAGAGAGAGAGAGAGTAGAGGTGGAGATGGGGGTTAAAGAGGAAAAGTAGGGAGACACCTCTTTGTATCTCACGCTGATCATTGGTTCAAGTTGGGTTTTGCAGAGAAACCAATTGGGTTCCATCCCAATTTTTCTTGGTGATGATTTCTTTTTCAAAAAAGTTCTAAGTCTTGATGTGTCTTTTTGGCTATACAGAGCTGTGGGCGCTAGAAAGAACCTGATATAGAAAAGAGCCATTTTTTCGTATCTCATTACTGATTCCGTCTCAGGTTGCTAAAATAACAACTGGGTTTGGTTCTGCTTCTGCTTTGGCATGATTTTCTCCCCTTTTGTGTTCTTCAAAAGAGGTTTGATGAGTGTCAATGCTTCACAGCGTGAGGAGAAGTAAACTTAGTATTCAACGAGAAAGTAGAAGACAGAAGAGATCACTGAGGTTGGACCACTATTTATTCTTGGTTTAGTGAGTTATTTGAGCTGGATTTGATGAAAAATCAACTGGGTACCTTGCAATTGCGTGGTTGAGTTGAAACTTCGTAGTGGGTTTCTCTTATAGGTCTGATTTTTTTTTTTTTTTTGATGAATTTTGTGAGTTGGTTTGCTGAAAACTCAACTGGGTTTCCTGGAATTCCACTTATTTGTTGGAATTTGTAAGTGGGCTGCTCTAAAGGTCTGGTTTTGATGAGTGTTTCCGCTGTAGCTGGGGTTTTTCTCAAGCTTTCAAGGCTCTTTTTGAAGATATGTAGGTGGGTTTTGGTTAAGATGTCTATGAGTTTCAAGCTGAAGAAGGCAAAGGAGCCTTGGCATGTGTCTAATTTTGTCAGGAAGTGGAGGAGAAAGCTTCTGTTGCTGTGGCTTTTAAGTGGTGTTATTGGGTTCATTTGGTTTTTCTTTGGTTGGAGTGATGGGGCTTTGAGGATGAAGGAGAAAACTCCAAACTTGTGCGAAGAAAAGGCTCGAATCCTGCTGGAGCATTTCAATGTCAGCAAGAACCAACTTCATGCTTTGGCTTCTTTATTCTCTGAATCAGATCAGGTGCTGTATTTATAGCTTTTAACCTTAAATCTTTAATATCTCTGGACTCTTCCTGTTTTTGATTTTAATTGTTTGGTTTAAGGACAAGTAAACTGTTTATGTCCTATAGAATTCTTGTTTCACTTAATAACTTGAGTGAGCATGGAAGAGTAGTTCAAAGTAGGATATGGTGGCTTAATGCTATAGTTCTATACACTTTCTCCTTTTTTGTTTCGTTTTGGTGCAGGACTTGTTCTATTTTTTAATGTTTGGAATTGGAGTATCGTGTTTGGAGTTGGAGTATAATGATAAGTAGTTAAGAATGCAGGGAAGAAATGAAGTGAAGCTTTGGGTTTATAATTGAATAGAGTGTTTTCATTTATTTATTTATTTATATGCTTTGGGTTTTTGACTCTTGTGTATTTGAACAATGGAGGTTGAAAGTTCCCGGAATTAGGTGTAAGTAGGTGTTCAATTAAATTTTCTGATACTTGGGGTCCAACCGTCTTCAATCTTACCATGCTAATACTAAATGCTCAAAATTAGAATCTGAAATAAAATGAGTAAAGTTGATATTTTTATTTATTTATTATTGTGTGTATATATATATATATAATATTCCTTCAAAATTCCATTATTTTGAATATGCTTTGGTGTTTAGGAAGTATTAGAAATCAATGGATAATCGTTTAACGATATGACGAACATTAGGAAATCATGTTTACTTACAAAAATTAAAAAAGAAAAAGAAGTGTGGGAGAAAAACAAATAATTATATATGGTCGCTGATAATAATAGAATTATACATGGGCAATAAATGGCATTCTGTTGCACATCCTAGGAAACAAGGACGCTATAGGTTGACAATATAGCTACGGAAGTACCAGACGTTAGCAGAGTTGACCCTTTCATGGTTAGACATAGTAGAGATTAGGATTGCAAGCTCATGCTGGGAAAAGAGGACCAAAGGGCAATGCAAATAATCATAGTTAAAAAATTTGATTATTGACATTTCATGTTTGTATAATTCGTCTCACTAGTCTTGATATCGCAGATAAGGTCCCTGGAATGTAGCAGAGAACCAGTTTTCGAAGTGCCACCCAGTACTGGCATTGCCTGTGCTTTGAAGGTACTGTGTTTGGGGAAGGAGGAGTTTGATAAGCAACATACATGGGTTGCAGAAATTGCAGCACATGAAGATCAATGCCCAGTTCGAGATGAGAATATCCTGAGGAAGCTTGATCTATCATTGCTAGAGGGAAAATTTGTATCATCTGTTCTGCAGTCTACATTTTCAGCAGTTTCACCCAATCATCAAAATTGTAAAAAGGTAGATCCATGTTTTGGTAACTGTATAATGTTTCTTTTTTAGTTTCTTTCTTTTGTTTTCTTTTACTTAAAACAGCTAAATTTGGGTTTGCCATGTTTTGAAATTTTTGTTTTGTAAAAATGCTTGAAGTTTTGAAGATACAAATCTTTAATTTTTCGTGATAAAAATAGTTTCTCATAGAATGCCTTTTGAGTGAAATATGTAGGCTATAACCAAACTCCACATCGCACTGCAAAAAAGAAAACGACAAACAGAGTAAATAAAAAGAAGGTTACTGAATGGAGATAGAATAGGAAACCATTTATTTATTTAATGTATATCATATCTATTTTCTGAACTTCCCATTAAATTTTGACATTGTAGACAATTTGCCTGAGACAAAGGCATGTTCTTTCTGTAATAGGTTGTGAGTATGACAGTGTGAGGAGAGTTTATTAGCCATTATATGCTCCAAAAAAAATTATCTTACCGGTACAAACAACAGAATAAGTGGCATCTGTAAAGAAGAAAACAAAACAAATCTGTGCTTAAGTCTTTACTACCATTATCTATAATTATATGCTCTACTGTAATTTCTGACTTGATTTGTAGGCATTATAATGGTTTTCGAAGAGGAGATTTTTGTTACAACTGAGCAAAACATTTTTTTATTTTTAATTGTGTTGTGAAATGTGAACTATTCATTCAGGATCAAGCATTCATCAACACCCAAACATCGACACTTGTACATTCACTGTAAAATCTGAACTGCCTAAATCAATGATCTAATTCTGTATCACTCTTTCAAACATATCCTTATCTGAAATTCCTTGTTGAGAGGGCTAAATAGTTTTGATGATGGTAAAGCTTCTATGCATGGGTGATGATATGATATAATTGGTTTTTTTGGTTGTTTTGGCTGTGATCAGAACATCTTGCAAACAAGGGCATTTGGAGGCTGTGCAAAGGAGTATGGTGATATTTTTTCTCTTTGTTCATTAATAGTCTGTTGGTTGGTCCTTTTTGGAATGATAGTAAGCTACAGGATGTCTGGTTTTCATTTAAAATTGTGGAGGAATCAGAAGCAGCCATTGGTTCAGCAGCAGCAGCAGCAGAAGCAGAAGCAGAAGCAGTTGCTGCTGCTTGAACAGAAGCAGTTGCGGCAGCAACAGCAACCCCAGAGTACTCCTAAAGGTGCTGGGAAGTGGAGGAAGAAGCTCCTAATAATATTTGTCTTGCTGGGGGTGACTCTATCCCTGTGGTTATTTTTTTACTTGAAGAAGGATTTCAATTTGAGGAGGAAAGAAACACTTTCCAACATGTGTGATGAGCGAGCCCGGATGTTGCAGGATCAGTTCAATGTGAGCATGAACCATGTTCATGCCTTAGCTATTCTTGTGTCCACCTTTCACCATGGAAAACATCCTTCTGCTATTGATCAGGTAATGTACAATCCACCTGGTTTTGTTCTTTGTCTATCGCTTCTTTACTTTTACTATCCAGTTGTCTATATATTACTGATCACTGATGATGGATCTTATTACAATCTGTATAGTCTTAATATAATTATGATGAGTTGACTATCTATTGCTTATTCACTTTTTATATCCAGGGTTCTATATATTACTGATTTGATGATGGATCTTGTTACAATCTGTATAGTCTTAATATAATTTTGATGAGTTGACTTTTAAGTTGATGATCGTATTTTCTTCGACAAAAGCTTTTGTTCATAGATATTTCTCTTCACAAATCTCTGGATTCTGTAGTGGCAATAAACTAATGGGGAACTGATGTTTAGTTAGATTTGCAATGGAAAAGAAAAGTAACATCCATATTGTTTTTGAATTTTGTGAACTGTTTTCTCGTGAAGTATGGCTTTACTCATTTCCTTGAGGGTGGTCAGAGAAACTCTCTCTCTCTCTCTCTCTCTATATATATATATATATATCACTCTCTGTGTGTGGTGTACAAAATAATTTATATATAAGTAAAAGAAACTTCAGTTGGCTTGTGTACATTCCCCCTAGCCATGCAAAACAACAGTGGAAGGAAGGAATTACAACAATCAGTACTGTGAAATTGATTGGTTAAGGAGTTTAATAGCTTTACCAAAAGGAATTTTTTTTTTTTTTTTGTAATACTTACTCTTTTGTAGTACTACATGCTGTCACAAGAATATTTAGCATCAAAATTCTCTCTTTTTCCACAGAAAACGTTTGGCAAATATACAGAGAGAACAGCTTTTGAGAGACCACTTACTAGTGGTGTTGCTTATGCTTTGAAAGTTCTTCATTCAGAGAGGGAGCAATTTGAGAAGCAGCACGGATGGACTATAAAGAAGATGGAAAATGAGGACCAGACCCTTGTCCAAGATTGTAGTCCAGAGAAGTTGGATCCCTCACCCATTCAAGATGAATATGCGCCAGTGATATTTTCCCAAGAAACTGTCTCCCATATTGTCTCTATTGACATGATGTCTGGAAAGGTGTGCCTTATATATATATTTATCTTATGTACTTCCTTATTTTGATTTCTTTTTCATTTAGAAATTCGCATCCTTTTTTCACCTATTGCAATAATTTTGATATTGAGGAATAAATTATGGTTAAATACTGTTGTAGAAATGTGTTTTGCCTTGGAATTCTACTGGTTGACCATGTTGGGCACAGTTCAAGCCAGCCACTGGATGTGTGCTGTGTTGTTGCCCTTACTTTTATTGTGCGGTTAAGTTCTAACAGTTAAAACTAGGGGCCCATGTTTATATGCACCATGAAGTTTGAATTTACGTGCTGTTTTATGGTTCAATGATTGCATCTGTATTGAGCCTCTTGGTTGCAAAGTAATTTTACTAGCTGTATTATTACAGATCTCGATTATATAAAAAAAAAAAAAAAAAACTTCTTAGAGCATCCTCTTATTTGAATAATGTCCATCCATCAAGCTTATTGCCATAATACTGACATTGGTCACATTATTGTATTTGCTATACAGGAAGACCGTGAAAACATCTTGCGAGCAAGGGCATCTGGAAAGGGAGTACTGACATCTCCTTTTAAGCTATTGAAATCCAATCACCTGGGAGTTGTACTTACATTTGCTGTCTATAACACTGACCTCCCTCCAGATGCTACACCAAAGCAACGTGTTGAAGCTACCGTGGGGTAAGTTTGTCTTATTCAGAAATTCAATTTTTGTGCATGGTGTGAAATTAAAGATTTTTACTGTTGTGAAGTGTTTTGCATTTCATTTCAAGATCAAATTGATTTTGTTATGGGGCTTACTTCCTAAAAAGGTATCTAGGTGCATCTTATGATGTCCCGTCACTAGTGGAGAAGCTCCTGCACCAATTAGCCAGCAAGCAAACAATTGTTGTGAATGTTTATGATACAACTAATAGATCTGCACCCATCAACATGTATGGTAGTGACGTGATTGATACTGGCCTATTACGCGTTAGCAACCTTGATTTTGGGGATCCGCTACGGAAGCATGAGATGCATTGCAGGTTAGCCCTCGCGTTGTCTAATGTAGATATCGAAACAAAGATGTGGGATCACTTTTTTTTTCTGAGTTCAAGTTATTTTCATTTGGTAACAGGTTCAAGCAGAAACCTCCTTTACCTTGGACAGCAATAACTACATCAGCAGGAGTCTTAGTTATCACTTTGCTTGTGGGACATATCTTTCATGCAGCCATAAACCGAATCGCAAAAGTGGAGGGTGACTTCCGTGAAATGATGGAGCTCAAAGTTCGTGCTGAAGCTGCAGACGTGGCAAAATCTCAGGTGCATTTTAGTGCTGATTAAATAGATGGATAGGCCATTGCTGTCATTAATGATATAAAAAAATTCCTGTGACTGCACGTCTTTGTGTGCTCATTGAAATGCGGTCCCCCCCCCCCCCCCCCCCCCCCAAAAAAAAATGGTGACAGCTTAATCTTTTCTCCTTAGTACTTTTCATCTCCATATGTACTTAAATCTTTTTTTATTACATAATATTTCTGCTGTCACTGAAGTATTCTTTCTCTTTTGTAGTTTCTCGCTACTGTTTCCCATGAGATCAGAACTCCAATGAATGGCGTTTTAGGTAATTGAAAAGACTTTTAGATTCACAGTTACTAATATGCATATCTTGGAAAATTAATTGAAAGATTACTACTTCTGATCATATCTCAGGTATGCTGCAAATGCTGATGGACACAGGTCTTGATCCAAACCAACAGGATTTTGCCGAGACTGCTCATGCTAGTGGGAAAGATCTTATCTCTCTGATAAATGAGGTTCTTGATCAGGCTAAGATAGAATCAGGCAGGCTTGAGCTTGAAGCTGTTCCTTTTGATCCACGTGCTGTTCTTGATCATGTTTTATCACTTTTCTCTGGCAAATCTCATAAAAAAGGGATTGAGGTAAACGTAAACTTATCCTCCTTTTCGCTCTTTCGATCTCTTTTGGTCTGGGTAAGCTGTTATAGTTGTTACTTGATATCATTTCTTACATAAACTTTCCGGGTGTTCTTTTGGGTGAGAAGTTGGCCGTTTACGTCTCCGATCAGGTGCCTGAAGTTGTCATTGGGGACCCTGGACGGTTCCGTCAGATAATTACAAATCTTGTTGGAAATTCAATTAAGGTTGGTTATGTTTCTTATTCCTGCCTTTTTTTTTTTACCTTATATATGTAAATTGAAGGTGCACAAGTAGCATTTTTGTTACTGTCTTTCTATCCTTCTTTTAATTTATCCTCTTCCTCTCTCTCTCTCTCTCTCTCTCTCTCTCCTGAGTCCCCCCCCCCCCCCCCCCCTCTCCAAAAAAAAAAAAAAAACACACTAATGACTGGGCTTTTAGGCCAACCATTTGGCAGAGTCCAGTTTTGAATATTCTTAAGCTTCATTTTATGTTTGGGAAAATTGAATTCTGGAATTGCTATTGCTATTGAAAACCCCTGTAGCTGCTGTGCTTAAAACACAAGAATATGCATGTCATCGATGACATTTCTACCTTCTTCCATTGTTCAAAATGATAGGAAGTGGCTTTCACATTTATTTCTGCCAAGTCACTTTCCATGAAACAGGCTGGATGTAATTGCAATGTCAATGCCTGATCATTTTCATCCAACAGGGCAGCCACATTTCTTTTTCTGTTCTTTATTTTTTTCCTCACATTGAGGTTCCATTGGTTTTGTGAGAAAATAGAAGTAGGCAAAGAAATGTGTTCATGATGATAGATGAGGCTGCTCATCATTGAGATTGTTAAGAGTACTCAGCTACATGAGCTGAATTAATCTGGTTAATCCAGCCTGTTTCTATGAAAATTGTGTCCCAAAATAAAAAATCGATTTTCTATTTTCCCTCTGATCTGATACCACTTTTTTATTTTATGTCTCAGCATTTGATACCACTTTTTAGTCGCACATTAGCATAATATAATCAATAGATGAATGTAGACAGTAAAAAAGAATAAAACACAAAAACACAAGGATTTACGTGGTTCACTCACCACAGGGTTACAACCATGGGTGAGGATGATCAACTAACTAAATTAAAATAGTAGAGATTACTTGAATATGAAAATTTCTAGAAGCTCACCAGAAAGATATCCAACCCAATACCACAAAGTGAGTAGAAATCCCATTGCACAAACTCTCTTAGCATTGGATATTATATGGATTTTTCCCAAAATCTATCAAATATGGTACCGAAGGAAAGCCAGCACAAGCCACTTTAAGAGTCATTATCAAATTCACAAGAGCCCACTCCTCCACGATCCTCACCGTTGACCATTCCGCTCTTCCTCAAAACACACTCCCCAAGAGAGGGGGGGAAGGGGGTCCCCCTCTTCTCCAGTACACTTGAATTTCTAAACTAATCCCTTTAATTGAGTGATAAGCCCCCAATTTCTTCTTGGCCAAGGACTTCATTAAAAAGAAAAAAAAAATCTTATTGGCAAAGGACTACTAAATCCTATTCCCAAAAGTAAATTCAAAAGGATATTTCCATAAAAACAATCTCTATAAAAATAAGCATTTGAGACTTTATTCAATTTCCAGGATCTACTTTCCTGAAATGCCAGAGCCTTAGTTGAAAGCTGGAAATGTCAAAATTAGGAATTTTGTTTACCTATTAATTTATTCTTTTTGATTTCACACAACAGATGCTCCATGAAAGAGAGAATGTGGTGTGTTCTTTCAGTATGCGGTAGAATGGGAGGAGGTTCATTTAGATCCTTAGTTAATTACGATAAGCTAAATAATGGCACACGCTTCCTATTCAATTTTTTGGGGCACCAACTATTGCTACTTACATTGATTACTTTTTACTGTCTGTGTGTGTATGATTCTTTGCTTTACAAAAATAACAAAAATGAAGAAATTTTTGAAGTTATAGGATCTGTACATGTAATGTTCTATAATGGAGTTTTACTGTTTTCAAAATGTTGCGGAGCAGTAGGGTCTACTCACCATGCATGGGAGTGGATTTAAGTTCCATTTTAATCAGCCTTGTAGATGATTAGAGTTAGAACCATCTATTCTTTGCAGTTGTGCATTTTTTTTTCTTGTCTGAAATTATGCAATTGGTTCACCAGTTTGTTACATGTTTATATTGCAGTTCACTCGTGACAAAGGGCATATCTTTGTTTCCGTTCACCTTGCAAACGAAGTGAGGGGCCCACTTGAAGTTAGGGACAGAGTGCTGAGACGAGGATTAAATTTCACGCAAGATAGGTCAAACAGCTCTGATGATACATTGAGTGGATTCCCCGTGGTGGACAGATGGAAAAGCTGGGAGAATTTTAAAAATTTAAGCTGCGCAGATTCAACGGAGGAAACTGAAATGATCAAATTATTAGTAACGGTTGAGGATACAGGTGTTGGAATTCCTCTAGATGCGCAAAGCCGCATTTTTATGCCTTTCATGCAGGCTGACAGTTCCACTTCACGGACATATGGTGGGACTGGAATAGGATTGAGCATTTGCAATTGTTTGGTGGATCTTATGGGTGGTGAGATTGGATTTGTGAGTGAACCTGGAACTGGCAGCACCTTTTCATTTACTGCAGCTCTCAGAAAAGGAGAAACAAGTTCTATGGAGAAGAGTCAGCATTACAATCCAGCTGCCTCAGAGTTCCGAGGATTGAGGGCATTGGTTGTTGATGGGAGAAGCATCCGAGCTGAGGTCACAAGATATCATCTTCAAAGATTGGGAATATTAGTGGATATAGTTTTTAATCTGGAATCTGCATACTCTAATCTTGCGAGGTAGACTACACTTTTCTTAGCATTTTTGTAAGAAAGTCGTGTGATTCAAATTGGAAACAAAGCCATTGAAGAAAGTCATGTGATTCACATTATTTTTATATGAAAAAAAAAAACTTGGAAAATGTTAACTATTATTTAATGACACTTGTTGAAAAAAATGAATGGATTATGGATTTCCGTATCAAATAAACCTTTAAAAAAAAAAAAAACTCTATATTTCCTTCCATATCTAGGAAATCAACTTGAACTTGAAAAATTAAGACTATGTGATTGTGTTCATGGAAAATATATTCTGCTGCTTTTGGTGAAGGATCTGAAAACTTTAGAGATATTTTCATAACATAGTTGGTACACACACCTAGTTTTTTCTGGATATATTGTTTTGGTAAGCTCCGACTCATCTATGCTTCTTTCTATCATTGCTAATTATTTGGGCCTGAGTTTAGCTACACTTGGATAAATTTTTGCTTCTACCAGCCTGTGTGTCTTAGAGGTATGTCTTCCCTCTTACAGTCCAAGTCCTTGAATGTTGGGATGGGCTGCCCTCTTGTGTAGCCCAAGGGCCTGTGGGCTTTCCTCAAGGACCCCAAAGAAGATGTAGTTTTACTTGTCAAAGTCCATCTTTGTGACTGTTCAACTAAAATCTTGTTTTTCATCATCCCCAAATTAATAAAAATTGAAGTTCATTCATGTTTGTAACATATAATTTAGAAAGTTATTCCTAGTATTATACTACACTTAATGCTTGATTTTTTTAATTTATTGTAAATTATTTGTTCACAGTGCATCCACAAATATTGCCATGGTTCTCATTGACAAAGATATCTACGATCAGGAGACTGGTCTTGCATTCCATAATCTGCGCAAAGAACGCAGGCAAACTGGCAGTCTGGAAGTCCCAGGAAACCTTCCAAAGATATTCTTATTGGCTACCTCTGTAGGCCCTACTGAGCATGAGCTCAAATCAGCTGGTTTTGTAGATGACATATTGAAGAAGCCTCTTCGATTGAGTGTGTTAATTGCATGTTTCCAAGAGGCCCTTGGAATTGGCAAGAAGCGGCTGGTAAACAGAGCGAAACCATTGACTCTTGGGACTCTACTAAAAGGAAAGCGAATTTTGGTGGTGGATGACAATGCTGTTAACCGAAGAGTGGCAGAAGGTGCTCTAAAAAAGTATGGAGCAATAGTTACCTGTGTGGAGAGTGGCAAGTCCGCATTAGGGATGCTAAAGCCACCCCACAACTTTGATGCTTGCTTCATGGATCTCCAGATGCCAGAAATGGATGGGTAATAAACCTGCCTCCATCTTTAATCTTTAATTCCTTTTTACGTTATGCATGCAAAAGAAGGTAATGAATGTATTCCTCAGGCAGAATTATGGACCTGGCGATGGTCTGCCAATTTTATACATCCTGCATAAGCAACAGATTTGAAGAAAAGAAAAATGATTATTGATTATTGAACAGTTGGACATCTCTTGGACAGGTTTTCCATCTAATAATTATTTGTAACTTTAAGTGTGGGTTACAGTCTTGTATTCTTTGGTCTTCAATTGTGCAGATTTGAAGCTACGCGGCAAATCCGTTGTATAGAGAGTAAGGTTAATGAAAAAATTGAATCCGGGGAAGCATCAATTGAGATGTTTGCGAATGTGGCTCATTGGCACACACCAATATTAGCAATGACGGCTGATGTGAGTCAAACAAGGAATGAAGAGTGCATGAAATGTGGGATGGATGACTACGTGTCTAAGCCATTTGAAGAAGAGCAGCTTTATTTAGCAGTGGCACGTTTCTTTGAATCTGGTTGATATAGTTGGACTGACAAAGTACCAGTTGTTGATGATTAGCCAAGTGGTCAATCTGATTCTTTACTGATTGACTGAAGATCAATTTGCTTTTCGGATTGGCAGCAAGCCTTGCTGCTATGAAGTGGCGTGATATATTAACCTCGGCCACATTCTTTTCACCTCTCCGAATATGGTAATTGCTTAGCATGAATCTGGTTTATGTTTTGAACGTGGACATGCATATATAGGCATCAAATTTGTCACGTCTGACCATGCATTTTATCTTTGCTTTCAATTGTGTGCTAAAGAAAGCTCCTCCTCCTTTCTTACTCATCTTAGTCTATTAACCACCTGTCATCTTGTTTTGGGGAAAATCTAGCTTTAACACTTGCTTATCTGATGTTCCTTTTCCTTTCTTTTGAAGTTACTTAGAAAGATAAATGAAGTATTTTCTCACTAGTGATAAATTTGTCTCTTTTAAATTTTCCTTTTCAGTTATTCTGCACACCACCCCTTTTGAAATGCAAATTCAGTTACATAGAACTTTTCTGTAAGATTAAAAGTGGCGCGTATGTCAAAAAGGCATGGGCTTCAACTTCTACACATGGTATTCGACATGTGACTTAGAGACAAAATGAACTGTGACATTGCTCTTGATGCCAATAATATTTGGCACAGCAATGAAACTAAGATAGGATTGCCCTTCTGACATAAATGAAAATAGACAATAATTTAAAGTTTAAGACATCTCATGATAATTTTGATTTAGGAACTCCCAATCAGTCATCGCTGTTTGCTGATTGTTTTTGTTTTCAGGAATGTTGGGCTTGCAACCATGATTAATGGGCTCAAATATGTGTGGATGCTTGTGGAGACCAATGATGCTCGTGGCCAGTTTGTTGTCATCCAGACATCCACTCTACATTGTGCGATGGGCTGTTTGGGACACAATAAGACTAAAGGGGACATATTTTGTATATACCCCCTTTTTGTTTGATTGTATTTAAATAAACTATTATTTATTTATTTATTATATTATCTGCATTCTTCTTGAAGTGAGTAGGTTGATTCATAAAATGTTATAATGCTAAAAATATCCGTACTCTAGGCTCTAATGAGATGAAGCAGTCATCTTCTCTTCTATTTGGGATTTGCTTAGGAAGAATGCTTACGAATAGAACCAAATGTTGAGAGGGTGAAAAATAGAATTATTCATCTCATTAGATTCAATTACGGATATTTTGACATTGTATCATTTTAAGTTAGAATCTTCTCGTTTCAAGGAAGATTAAACAAAATTTCAACACGGTTTGGTGATTGGGAAAACAATTAAACTCATGGGAGTATATACAAGAGAACTGTCCACACTGGAATTTGGTTAGCAATGGGCCAGTGCAGTTATGCTTCCTTGCTAGGAGATTTTGTATTCATTCAGAACTGCTGTTATGGGTTGTAGATGGTAGTGAGGGGCTGAATTACTGCTGCTCATATCTTTTCATTTTTTGAATAAGATCTTGTTTATGAAAGCTGTATCCTTGTGTGGCTTCATTTTAGACTGAATTGTGACATTTTTTGGTATAATATATAGACGCTTGTTTGCTCTGTTCAGATAGTGGCAAACAGGCTTTTCATTCCCTCTTTCTTTCCTAGTTTCATTTTCAGTGTCTTGATGCTTGTTGGCAACTTGGGTTGGACTAATAATTTATGTGTAGCCATGAATGTTTCTGAATTCATTTCTAAACTGTGCAAGCCCTGGGTTTCAGAATTTCTGGTACTATTTGCTGTATGTGAAGTTCCTACGGAGGGCAGGATGAGAGAGATTGTTGGTTGATGGGCACTAGAAGGTTGAGATGGAGATACAGAACTGGGTTTTTGAATATTTTTGGAATCTGAATTCTGGCCTGTGTTTTCTCTTCTAATTACAGGAAAACTTTGGTAGAGTAATTGTCAAAGAATCGATCAAAGATTGTCCGTTGCTCCATAGAGTTTTTGAATATGTTTGGAATCTGAATTCTGGCCTATGTTTTCTCTTATTACAGGAAAACTTTGGTAGAGGAATTGTCAAAGAATCTATTAAAAGATTTGTCAGTTGCTCCATAGAGTTGCATATGGAAATGCCTGGAAGTACAGAGGGGGTTAACAGATTCTACCATGGAAGGTCTGGAGTAAAAGGGTCTGCTACAACAGAGCAATTGAGATATTTTGAGCTGAAGCGAGATTGATCCCTGATTTTGGTAGCAATAAAGAACGTCAAAAAAAAAAAAGAAAATGAAGCAAATCATTCATTCTAACAATGATTCGAGTGATACCCAATCAGAGATATTAGATTCATGCTTACCCGTACACCAGAACAACATAATGGTTAGAAGGAAGTCCATCTAAGCAAAACCGAGCCTCTGTCAATGGGAACATCGGTGAATATTCTGAAGTTCGCTACTTCAATATATCCGACACAAATTATTAGGAAATAATGAACGCAAGTGGTCTTCCAGAAGGTTAGAATATGCTGTGGAATTTCAGTTTGTGACTGCAGCACTGAAACGCATACATGATTGCTGAACAATATAATTGTTGGCAATCACATTGTGTTCGTCATGCTGTAAACCCATCAACTCATGGTTTTGCATACTCAAATCACAGGTTTGATAATAGTGCATTGGTCCGTGACCCAGAACCATGAATTGTGTCCAAACTACTTCCAGCATGGTTCTGATGTTTGCGGCGGTGTGATTGTTCGTATATGAATGTTTCTGCTGGGTTCCACAGGACTGAAATTGGTTTATTTGGTGAATGGGACAAGCTTGCTGAGCAAGTGCTTTGTTAAAGTTTGGTCAGCGAGTGTGGTGTAGAGTACATGAGGAAACAAAAAAAAAGGTAAAAAAAGTGCGGTGTTGAGTGGTGCTGATGACTCTATCTATATGCTATTTGTGAGCAATGAGTAAATGGTAAGGAGAGGGTTGGAACTTGAAGAATGGGTTATGAGGACTAACATGCACTGTAGGTGTTGAGTATGATAGGGAGATTATGGGAGTTTTTGCTTCTGTTCTTAAATTCCGATTGGGGAGGTTATGGGTGTGTTTGGTTTCTGTTCCTAAAATCCAAGTGTCAGAAAAAGATGAGAGATTTATTTTGGGAACATGTTTAAATCTGATTGATTTTAGGTTTTTGGGGAACGAAGAATCAAACTTTCTAGTGCTGATTTTGGTTTATATATACTGTTGATTTGATAGGCTCCTGATTTTAAAGGAAGTTGTAAAAACGTGTTAGATTCCGTGGGGTGGTCGGTCATGCTGTCGTGCATTTCTAATGCTGATTTTGTTTTTGTACTTTATCCTGTGGTTGAGATGGACTAGTGGGGACACCTAACTGTAAGTGCATGTTCAATTCTTGTACAGAAAAGACTAGTTCCCCCACAACAACACCGCTCAAAAACAATTAATAAAAAAAAAATAAAAAAGGAGAAAAGAGGGGGCAGTGGGGAGTGGGGAAGAAAGGATTTTGTGATAATGAAACTTTTGGAATCAGCTCATGTGGAGGCCACCTGTCACTTGATCCCACATGTGACTCCTGTACAGGATTTATACTTTATTTGTATAGCAAGAAAACTGTTGAGACGGTCAAGAATTTTTTTAACCTTATATATGGAGCCAACCGTTTGTGGCCATGACACTTCTCAGTTAGATAGGTCCCCCTCCCCCCCCCTCTTCCAGAATGTCAATTGTTCCGCTAAGGATATTGCTTGCTCTGCTCCTGATGATAATAATTCCGCAAAAATCAGGTAAAACAACCAGTACCCATTTGAGTTTCTGACCCAGAATGAATTTTGTCACATGAGCTTTTCTTTTAAACCTTATCTCGTACCAAATGTGGAATTAATATACAAGTAAGCATTTTCTAGTTTTTCATTTTCTATATTTTCAGCTGTTTCTGTCAATCCCTTGCAACTTCTTTCAGAAATAGCCCATTACTATGGTCCTTTCTAATGTCATTCTCTTCTGTGTATGAAATGTTAGGTGGGGAGTTTGAACAATGGTGCATAGCTGATGAACAGACCCCAGATGATGAGCTGCAGGTGGCACTGGATTGGGCTTGTCGGAGAGGAGGTGCAGATTGTAGTAAGATTCAAGTGAATCAGCCTTGCTATCTCCCAAACACAGTGAGGGATCATGCTTCCTATGCCTTCAACAACTACTATCAGAAGTTCAAGAACAGAGGTGCAACATGCTACTTCAATGGTGCTGCCATGACTACAGAACTAGACCCCAGTAAGCACAAAACAAATCCTTAATTAAACTCCTTTTAATCATCAAGAGTAATCTTTGGCACATCAAGAGATTCCAACTTGCTTGTTGGAATCTGCTCATTCCATGCATCTATCACATGGTGTTGGGTCAAGAAAGGGGCAAGTCCATGTGTCATAAAGTGTAGGCCATGTGGCTTGGGATGGCCAATGTCTAGCCATTCTTTTTTGAAACGGTTGGTGGAGTGACATTCAAGGTTGTCTGGTGCTGAAGTTATGGGCTAACTTTCCTTTGATTATACCAAATCAAGATCATTAGCCCATATGGCATCTACTGAATCATGTTTGGAGTTAATTCCTTTCTCATGTTATAAAGGAACTTTTTTAACGGCTAAGGTTAATGCTCATTCTATGGGAGTTTCATGTTAAGGGGCCATCACATGGGTGTCAGGCCACCTTTAAAATTTAACTTAGAAGAGATAACACTGCATCACCCAGAAGTTTTGTTTTGTTTTTTGTTTTGTAACTTTTTCCCATCAAGTAGATGCCAGAAAGAAGAAATAAGAGAAAGAAAAGGAGCTTTAGGATAGCAAAGTGAAAATGCCCTAAACTTCAAGGGGATAAAGTATAATTTTCCTTTAATTTATGCATCCTTCAATGGTTGGTCTTTTATTTCTTGTGTCTCGCATCTGTCCCTTGTATTATTTTCATCTCTGTACCATCAATTAACATTTCTTCTAAACATTTGCCTGCAGGTCATAAATCTTGTCACTTTGAATTTAGTCCCTAATTCAAAGGCAAATCCAGCAATTTGGAATGCCTACAAAAGCATTGGATGTTGAAGAATTTTCTTCCAGTCAGAAGGATTGGTTCCCAAATCCAAACTTTTTTGAATATTTTATTTCGTAATATCGTAGTGAGATTTAATTTTCTTATCGGAAACAAACTTGAATCCTACAAAATCCAGATTGAAATCATTCTTGGCTTGGTTTTCTTCGGAAATTAATTGAAGATGATAAATTTAATTACACATTATTCATAAGGATGTTTCACTATGACAGCCGTAGTGGACCTGGTATTACCTATTAATGAAGTAATGAATGCAGTATGAATTGACTGAGAAATGCATAGCTAGTCTATGTTCCAAAAAGTGAATTCCCATTTCTGCTAAATTTGGTGGGAAAATTCACTTGGGGTGTATGCTTTTGATTCATTAGCCTATCAGGTCATAACTGTTTTTTTCTATTTTTTGAAATTATTGCAGCTAACAGTCACAGGTTTACCACCTTACATTGACACAATTCAGTTTTCTCTTTGATATACAAGGGTAGTTTGTCAACATGCAGCTTCTAGTATCATTTACAACTTCAAAAGATAAATATTTGAAAAGGAACCTTGTCTTACGTCTAATTTCTTGAAGTTCAAAAGAAAACATTTAGGCGACAATTTTCATGGATCTTCCTTCCATGAAAATTAGTCAAGGTGAGAAGCAGTGCAGCTTCTAGAAAACTTCATCTAGCTACCTCTGAGATAGACCCTTTAATTTCCCTTTGAAAAAAAAGAAAGAAAAAGCACGCACTTGTGAATTCAACATGTGAATTACCAATTTCCTCTAGATGAATAATTTTTTAAATAACTAAAATGATATTTTCAAGTGTTGAGCATTCAATCCATGTACAAATATCAAATGTAATCCTGTGACACCAGTGTCCATCTTCTCAAGGATCATATCAGATGCAGGACATGGTAATATGCAATCATACTATTAAGGTTTATATCATTAGCCATCACAAGATAAATAGTATGAGATCCAAAATATGGAATTCCATGAGTTATTTTTGAAATCCAAGAGTGAAGAGCTTACATCCAAATCCTGTTCTTAAAAATCTCAGTAGAGATTCTATGTAGATGTCATGAATTTGGCAAACTTGAATTAAACCACCATTCGAGCATGTTGAAATCGTTAGAAAAGCAAGCTTGCCCAGGCAGCAATAAAGGCGAACCCACCAAATGGAGCTAAGGAAGAGTATTTTCTATCTTCAAGAAGTGCCACAGTGTAACACCTGAAAAATCGCAGCATTGCTTGACTCTAACCTTCCAACTAAACTCAATACAAACAATTTACTAAAATATAGTTTCTTTAAAGCAGTTGAAAGGAAAATATAGAACTTGGAAGTGTAGCTCTAGCAATTTCATTTGATCTGGAAAAAAAAAATTCTAATTTCAAATTTTATCTATTAGAAGATCCAAGTATTAGATCTCTGAAGGAGAAAGTATACAAGTAAACCATTTGAACATATGAAGGCAATATTAAATTTCAAATTAAATTGAGTTCCTTGCTGAAAATGTGATGCTTCAGTTGAATACTGGACCAATGTCCAAAATTACAAAAAGCCATACTGACAACAATAGAAATTGGGGCTTATGAAACATGGAGCACCTGCAATTTATTCTTAGCAAGTTAGTTATAGTTCTCATTAAAAAATTATCTATAAAACCTTCAAATAAATGGACCCAATATGGGGTCTCTCCAACCATATTGCGCATAGGATGAGAAGTCTAACCAACCAATCCTGTCCATTCAGTGTCTGATTATATAAAGTATTCGATTAGGTTGTCTTTTGCTATCTGATATCTAAGTTCAACAGATCTATTGGTCTTCTTTCTTTTCCAAGTACAACATAAAGGAAAGAAAAAACCCCTTAGCACTGAAGTGTTATGATATGGTCCTACTCCAACGATCCACCTATAATTTGAGACCAACTACCAATGACACCTAAGTAGTACCCTCCATTTAAATGACTTCCATGGCAAGAAGAACCTCTTATTTTCAATAGGAAATGGGCAGGCATAAAAGTAAATATCATCCTAAACAATGATTGGTAGCTGAATATTAAGTGACACTGGACGAACTCTGGCATCTCTCCACTTAGATTCAGACATCATTTCTGTTTGTGTCCTGACTGACACATCTTTCACTAAGGCTTTGTTTTTTCAAACATAAAATAACTCAAGAAAAAAGGAGAATAAGGCAGTGCTAAGAGGTGGTGGAGAGAGACAGGAGGACAGGGAGAGACAAGTCTCCCACAATCCTTTCATCTCTCTCCTTTGGGATTAGGCCTTCTTAGCACAAGTGGCATCACACCTAGCTAGCCTTGCTGTCTTGGCCACCAAATATGGCCTTCTTGCTAACTCACCTTCCTGTCTCATGTTGCCTCACCCCTAGCCATATGCAAGACATGCCCAACAAACAGGTTTGAAAAAGGAAGATAGTAACACATTCCTACTTTGCTATTAGATCTAAAGATATTCTGCCAATTTGTTCTTATCGTACATGAATATGTTACACAGACACTTCATTTTTCCCTAGGATACAAAAGAAGAGGCAGAATTTTGACAATTCAGCAGTGACCCTGGGTCCAATTATTTTAGACGTTAAACATATCAAACACAAATCCCTACACTCGAAAAGCATACCCAAGTCCAAATAACGTACATTTTAGAAAATATTAAACTAGATATCAGTCTGTCCATTTCCATGCTTAACAAGGAGCATATCTTCACAAAATATATTGAATTTCTCAAAATTGAAAATTCAAAGCACTACTTATACAATGCAAGAACTCTTATTCTCAAGGGAATCGCCTATCAATTAGAGTTTCATAAAATTGCAAGAAAATTCAGTAAACATACTAAAAATCCACCAACAGAAATCGGCACTTACGTCCCAGAGAATGCCAGAATTCCAGTAGTCAAAAGGCCCCCAAACTACAACAGAATAGGAAACAAAAAAATATTAAAAAAGAATCATTATATAAACATAAATACACATATATATAAATTTATGATAAATTTAAAGGGGAACTGACAATGTTGGGGCGGTTGGTGAGAGGAGCTGCAAGCAGGGCTGCTGTGTGAACCAAATGGTATAGTGATGCTGTTTGCCAAACCTTCCATTATTCACAACAAATAAGTAATCAAATTAAGGGGGAAAACCCCAATATATTGAATATAATTGAAAGGGAATAAATTTCATGAAACTGAGTTGAGTTCAAATAAACAAAGGAATAGAAATAACCTCTTTGTAAGCGAGGTTTTTGGGCTTGAATGCATGGGCACCATAGGCTCCCAATCCAAGTGCTGCTACTCCTGTTCTCAGTTTTCCAGAAATGGGTTTTGCCAGATTATTCAATCAAGACCCCAAATCAGTACATATGTATATGTACATGAGAGAGAGAGAGAGACAGAGTGAGACAGAGACTGAGAGACAGAGAGACAGAGAGTTTTACCAGAGAAAGCAGCAACTTTGTGCCAGAGACGAGGATCCATCGTTCTCGTCCTCTTCGGGCCGATCTGAGTTCTCAAGACAGTCGCCAGATGTAAATATCCTAAAACCGACACCGTTTGGGATGGCTTATGTCATCCTCCTGAAAAGTCAAAACGCGTCGTTTTCTCTCTTTTTTTTTTCACCCTCTGCGCTTATTTTCCCTAATTTTACGAGAGAACTTAGTGCTCGACTCAAGATGAATTTGATAGGAAGTCTACTAAAAAATTTATTTACTTCATCAAGCAAAGTTGGAGTAGAATATTGATCAGTTTCATATTAATGAAGATTACCAAAACTTGATAATGTATTAGAGAACATATCAAACCGATCAATGTTCAGTAATAAGTTTAAAAAAATTAAATTATTCAAGCTCGACTTGCTTAATAAGAATCAATTTTAAGATTGTGAAATAGAATAGCAAAACAAAATTTTATTTTTAAACTCGTTAATTTATCAATAGAAAGTTGAGCCGTTTATGACCTTATTGTTGGCCCCTCTTTCTCAAAACTCAAGAGGCACCCCCATTTCGAATTTATCTACTTCGATTTGTTTCTAACTAACCAAAGTACTTGCAAAAAAATTTCTCAAGAAAGAGACAGAAAATGTGGGAGAATTTCTCACGCACGCTTCCAATAAGCCATCTCTCAGTGACATCATTGCACCTTCTCAGGCTTGCATTGTTTATTTGAAGGGCATAGAGGCTTTAATGCACATCTACTAGCAGATGCTTGTATGTGGCCTACTTACCCTTTAGCCACAAGGTACATACAGATTGTCTACCCATCATTAAAAACACATCCGCGCTGCACAACTGGTGAGAGATTTGTTTGTCTTTGCCACTTCCATCTCCTCCCTGCATCCGCTCGAAGCTATTTTTATCCACCTCTTCGACAGAGTCAATCAGGAAAAGCTCATAAATCTATTTTTGGGAAAAAGTAGCAAATCCTTGTTGTGTCATGGAATTGAGACAATCTCTATTGGCAACTGATTCAACTGAAACTGAACTCAGACAGGAGCAACTATTTGGTTTGTGACATTATTTTCTTTTACCCTTTTACTGTGATTGTCTTTTATGCATGTTTCATTGAATCTCCAGGTCAATATGAGCTGGAGACCTTTCCGCACCATGGATTCTCAGCCAGAAAAACCAGTGGGGATATGCCAGAAATCCATGAAGCTATTACATGGGGGGAAACCAGAGGAAATAAGCAGAAAAAGATGACGGGCATATGATCCTGACCCAAAATACAATTTGCATTAGCATTAAGGTCCAAATCTGCGCTATCTACTCAAATAGGTGTCGCAGCATCCACAGACAAGAAAAAGTTCTGTAAACAAGCAGTCAATAAATTTGGGATTCCAGATACAAGTTAAACATTTCAACCTCTAAAACCATGTGGAGTAAATGTGGGGATCGATTTCTGATCCTCAAGGCAATCTATCCTTTGAGAATTGGCTCTAACTGTGTATGAATATTGTACAGTCAAAGCTCAAATAGTCTAAAGAATGCTAAAATGGAATCTAAACTAATCTTGCTGTTGTGCTCGGCTGGGTGTCTCTTCAGCCTTCACTTCTGTTACAGCATGAAGCAGCTCATCTGGTGTTGCAGCTGGGTCCAGATCCCAGCACCCATCTGGCAAGTTACTCACTTCTCCTTTAAGTAAACAGGATGGCACCTGGTGTGAAAAGCGCAACATCTCTCTTCTCGGGATCCATCGAATGGCATTCTTGTTAGCATTCCTGTGATATACTGTCTTGAATCCATCCAATTTAACAAGGGGAGTAACACAAACTCCAAGCTCTTCAGAGTAATCATCAAGAACCTCCACCATCTCGTACTGGTGCCTAACTTCATCTGGTGTTGATCTGTTCCAATCTGGTGACCAATTTCGATAAACAGCCCAGATATCTCCACTTTTGGGGTAAATCCTAACACAACCTCCCCTGCCAGCCTTTCCCCCCCGCAGAACATGTGAGAAAATATTGACTTGGTCGACAATATCAGTGGTCCACGCCTTGAAATTTCCACAAGATTTGGTAAAGCCAGAATCCACCCAATTCACTGACCCAAATTCGCTATCAGTTTTAGAGTTCAAGTAAGTGATATGAATCTTAAATGGTTCAATTGAGATGACCTGGCGGATCATACAGTATAACCGAGGCATACCATCTTCTTCATCATATAAAGCCCATATTTGCTTTGGCTTGAAGCACTCCTCTGATCTATCCTTGTCGAAATCATGGAAGTCAGGATCAGGGACAGTTATTGAGAGTGCTGCAGTTTTATTTGCCCCTGATTGATGACCAGAAACACCCAAATCTGCTCTTTGAGTTGCCTCCCCAGATTTACCAACTTCATTCTTCACCTCTGCATTCTTCTCAGCTGCAGTAGCAGCAGCAGCTGCAGCAGCTTCAGTAGCTGCTGCTGCTGCTGCTGAAGCCAACCTTATCTCTTCCAATTTCTTTCGAATTTCTGTTCTTGCCTTATCAATTAACAACTTTCTAGCATCAAATGCAGGTGCAACTGAGGAACGTCTAGTTGTCAGATCACCTGAGCTAGAAAGCTTGGGATCAAGTCCAATATGTGTATTTCCATTAGCCAATTTCACTTCCGAAGTGGTTTTCAATCCCATTTCTTCATTCCCATTTCTAGAAGCCCCTCCAACATCAACCTTCCTTTTCTTGTTAGGTCTACCAGCCTTGGAGCCTGAAGGTTCTTTACAGGCAATGGACACATTGGAGCCCACATTAACTGCGGCAGTCTTCCTAGTGTTTTTGTCTCCTGCTGCCAATTTAACCTTGTCCCCTTTTCTATTAACCTTTCCGTTGCCCTGATATGTAGAATCAATGCATGTAGCAGGTGATCCATTAGGATCCACAATTCCCGTAGAAGTTCCAGAGATTGAGTTCCACTGAAATGACACGTTTGGAACATACTCAGGCCCATGTCCAGAATGAAATCCTGAGACCCCATTTCCTGCATAAAACATAGGGTTGGTTGGAAAATATGTAACCCCATTAAATCCATGACTTCCATACCCATTACCAGGCGAATACGACCAAGGACAATAAGGGAAAGAACCATTCACCGGAGCTGCCCCAGTTTCCACAGCCATGAAAGTACCCCGACAGTTCTTGCAGGAAAGTCTCTTATTCAGGTACTTCCGTAGATACTCATACTGGACTTTACAAGAGGTGCAAACAGTCCAGAAAGTATCGAGTCTTTGCTGAGGTATTGAAGATTTATAGCAATTGTCAAAACCTGTAACCCCAGCAGTATGAACCGATGATAAGTTTGTCTGGACCCCAGATGATAATTGTTTGTTCCTTTTAAGATCATAAGAGCTTCTCTTAACACCATCTGACAACAAAGTCCATGCTTCAGAAACAAGCTTGAACGCCCCATCAGCTCCCACACTTTTGTTCTTATCAGGGTGAAGCAACACAGCCATCTTCCTGTACTGTTTCTTCACTTTATTCTTGTCTGCAGACGGGTTCAATCCAAGAATCGAATAGTAATCAGTTTCTCCATTAACTTTAACCTCAGAAGCAATATAAACGTCAAACGTAGCCACCATCTGAGATATACCCTCTAGTCCTGGATACAGCGCTTGAGCCTTTAAAGCACAATGCTTCGCACCCACAAAGTCTTTCTCAGTAAATCGCTTCTCAGCAGTCTCTTTAGCTCTAATAGCTTCCTCTTTGTTTACTTCCATGGATAAATTCAACTACTGCCAACAACCAGTTCTCAAAACAAAAGCTATCACCAACCCGAAATGCTCAACTGTGAAGATCCAATTCTCATGTCTACATGCCTGCAAATAGTTGTTAAGAACATTTAGGTTCTTTATGAAGATTTAGACGCTTTTCCAATAAACATCAAATTTCATGGGAATTGAATTCTACAACTAAGTAAAACTTCAGCTAACAAAATCAACCATAATTCAGTGAGATGACAGTAACAAAAATGATAATAAATGCAGAAACCACTCCTAGGAATTCACTTCAGTGCAGAGGATTTCCAACCTCAGCTTGTAATTCAGAGGTGAAACGGAAAACCCATTTTATAAAAATGTCCAGAAGCACGAAAATTCAGCTAAATTACCCGAGTGAAGAACCCATTTTCACTTATGTCTACATGTCCGCAAATAATTATGGAGAGTATTTAGGTCCTTTAGGGTTTCAAGATTAACATTATTTTCCAGTAAACATCAAATTTCATGGAAATTGAATTCCACAACTAGGTAAAACTTCAGTAAATCAAATCAAGCATAAATTCAGTGAGACGACACTAAATGCAGAAAACATTCCTAATAATTTCAATTCAGTCCAAAGGAATCAGAATCTCGGCTTGTATTTCAGAGGAGAAACTGAAAACCCATTTCGTAAAAACGTACAAAACCGAAAACCCATTTCTTAAAAATGTAAGAAATTGAAAACCCAGTTCATAAAAAATGTCCAGAACAGCGAAAATTCAACTAAATCACCCAAACGAAACCCCCAGATTTCACAATAAAGTACGCACGACCCAGATAAAGAAAACCATCATAGACCAAAATTCAATAGTTCAAAACCCTAGATAATCACACATCATTCATACCCGAATAGCTCATAACTTGAGATTAAGAAGAGAAATCAGAGTCTAATTAAACAATAAACACATAAATCCAAGTCAAAACTCACCGAGATTTGAGCGGAAATGGAAGTGAACAAAACCCGGATCGCCACGTTTCCTTCAGAGCTTCAGCGCATAAAAACGAGCTAGGTGTGATCTGTGCACTGAAAACCACAACACAAAAGCGTTTTTATAAAGAAAATGGAGAGTACAAAAAGGTAAGATTAGGGTAGTTATAGAAAATCAGTGAATTGGGTTTTGTGTGTATGTATGTGTCATATGTGTGTCAGATTCCGGCTACTAAACGGCGGCGAAGAATCTGAGATTCCGTCTAACGCCGACCAGAAATAGTTAATCACCAATTTTTCTATAAAAAGTAAACGCTGTTAATTGTATTTAATACGGAGGAGTCCAACGGTGCGCAGTAGTGCGTAATGCGCTTAATTTTTTTAATTTTTTTTTTTCCTTTGTTACAATTTACGGAAGTGTTTGGTAACGAGTGAAAGAAAGACTTGGATAGTGGTGGTACCACTAACATATTATCCATCATTTTCTCTCACAAGAACAATTTATTCTTTCTTTTTCTTTTTGAGATTTAAAAACGCATCTTTTTATCTTATAACAATTTATGATTATCACTGGGCTTGTAGTCATATTGGTATATTGGTATACAAATCTCCCAATTGTAAAGAAGTACTTGGAGGTCCAAATTTCAATCCCGTTTTATTAAAAAAAAAATGGGTTGGAAATGATCACGATCCTCTGGCATGAGGTGCGGGATTGGTAATTTAAAAAAAAAAAAAAGGCATTTTTTTGATTCATAAAGATGAAGCGGTTCCCTTATGTGGATCGTTATTCGTAAATAGGCTGATTAGAATTTAATCCCCATTTTAATTTCCAAGTTTTTAATTTTTTTGTTAGGTAAGATATTAAATATTACGCTGCTAGCATGTAGTTTATTTTGAAAACATCTTTATAATGTCTTTTAATTTTCTTTTGAAAAAAAATATAAAAATAAGGACAAAATATTAAATCAAACTCATCCAATTAATACTTTTTTTTTTATTAACTTATTAGGGTATCCTAAGTCTCATTTTCGCAGAGATTTCGATTCAGATTATTCCCCTTACGACCTGTGTAAGATGTTCTATATCCACACAAATAGCGATCTCTACGAGAAGTTAAAACGATGACCTCTGGGAATTGAATTAATACTTTTTGTATGAAAGCCATCATAAATTTTTTGCGATAACTAAATGTAAAGAAAGAAAAAAAAGAAAAGAAAAGAAAAGAAAAGGAATTAGGTGCAAGCGCATAGTGTGTCACCCTTTTAATTATGTATAAAAAGTAAATGTTCTTATGTGTACTTAATTTGAAGGAGTCTGATGGATTACACTGTACAGTAGAGCATAATATGCATACCTTTTTCGCAATTTACGATTGTGTTGGGTAATGAGTGATGGTAGACTTTTGGATAGTGGTTGTAAAAATTTCATACCACTAATATTTTATGCGTCATTTTTTCACACAAAAATTTTACTTATTTAGTATTATTATTATTATTTTGGGTTAAAAATGTATCTTTTTATCCTATTACAATTTCGTAATTACCATCAAGTTTTTAATTGCAGTGGTATCTCTTTCCCGATTGTAAAGATGTATTTAGGGGTTTTAATTTCAACCCGGCCTATTTTATGGGGGGAAAAAATGGGTTAGGAACCATCACAATCCTATGGAATAAGGTGCAAGGTTGGTAATTTATTTTTTTATTGAAAAAAAAAAAAAAAAAAACCAATTTTGTGATTTATAGGGATGAATTGGTTGCCTTATGTGGATTGTTATTTGTAAATAGGCTGGCCAGAATTTAATCCTCATTCTAAATAAAAAGCACTGCTTGCTAGCTGTGCGGAACCTCACTTAGACAGCGAGGACACAAATTTTGTGACTTATAAGGATGAAGTTTCCTTATGTCGATTGTCACTAGTAAATGGGCTGGCTACAATTTAATCCCAATTTTTTTTTTTTTTTTTGGGGTTTGACTGTCAGGGTGTCCGAGCCAGTTTGCACGCATCTTAACTAAATCCTTTTCTGGGTGATCTTAAGAGCGCACTCCCCCACATGGGCCTGGTATACTCAAGAATTAATTTCTAGAGTGTTCTTCAAAAGAATCAAACCCAATTTAATAGAATAGAGGGGCTCTCCTCCTACCAACTTGACTGACTCCTTTGGGTAATTTAATTTCCTTTCAAATTTTCAAATCATTCCTTCAAAAAAATTGACCCAAAAATTTAGGCCTCATGTGAGGCCTACACTTTATTAGCGTTTGGCTATTTTTTTTTTAAACTATTTTTTCTAGTCATCAAGTATTTTTCTTTTAGAAATTATCTTTACACAGAATATCGAACATAAGAAGTTAATAGTGAAATGTAAATAGTGTTACCTATTTTCTCTAAGGCCATTTTAGTATACATGATTATGGGTGGGGGAGAAAAAAAAAAAACAAAAAAAAGGTTGAAACTTGACAGCACACTGAATGAAACCAAGCTGGCAAAGTAAAAGAATTATTCTAACCAAAAACTTTGGTTGGTTGGAAGGATTGGGTTTGACATAATGAAGCAATGATCATACAATTTTGTTGGACCACCCCAATATTTTAGGCTTGTCCAGTCCCAATCATCGCACGAGGCCCATTTCCCATCCCATAACACAACCAAATGACATAATCTGTTTTTCTTCATCATTGTTATTATAGTATTATTAGTAACAGGATTTTAGGGTTTTCCAAACAAAATTATTTTTCAAAAGCAAGAAAGTACTTTTTAAATGCTATTGTGCTACAAACTCAACTGTAAGGAAGACTTTGTTACTACCAAATGTAGGATGTATTTTTCCAAAGGTCAATACGGCTATGTTGTTACCACTTCAGTCACTTGCCCACCTTGTTTTGGTGTAAGAACTTCGAGTAGGGCTAACTCCAATCATGTGAGGGGCGATGTGTGTAAGGCTTAGGAACGAATTCACCACAGTATGACTGATAGTTGATTATTAGCGACTTTAGTTCCATAGGATGCATGAGTTGCAGCTTGCAAAACCTAAATGTAAGGTGATTGAAGGACACTTCCCCACCATTTTTCTTTTTGTCATTATAAAGGACCCCTTGATTTGAATGTTTCTCTGCGACCTAAGACAAGGATTTCATAAATCTATAGAAAACAAAAGAAAAGGCCCAACTCCATAGAAACCAAAAGAAAAGGGAATTTACTGCAGATAGCCAGATAGGTACTCTGTCCCTTCACCATCAGACCCATATTGGCCAGCTAGGCCGCTATATAAGTTCCATTTTGGTTTAGCCAGTGGTCCTCCACTCCTCTCATGTTTTCATTCATTTCAGGACTACTTCTAATTTTTATATCTTAAATATAAAATCTTCATCCTAAGCTGACTAAATTATGACTGGTGCAGACATCCACCGAATTCATCCTCCACTTATTGTGGCATTCATCCTTCTTCTTCTTCTTTTTTTTTTTTATTTTTATTTTTAGGGGGGGTGGTGTCGGGGTTTTCAAATGGACTAGAACCAAGGGTATAAACATCTACTATATCAGCCAGATGCCCAGAAGCAAGCTCTAAAGCCCTTTTTTTTTTTAATTTCCCAAAATATATCATTATTAGACAACGAAATAAATAGCAAAATTACACATAAAAGGAAAGAAAAGAAAAGAAAAGAAAAAATAGGAATTTCATGTGCATTTTTTTTTTTGAAAATATAATTAAAAAATAATAAAATAATATACTTTCTCTGCTCCTCATGGGTTGATAATGTATAAGCGAGAAGTAATACGAAGTTGTTATTTGTCTGCTACCTGTGGTCCACCCGCCAAATCAACGGCCCTCAAATGCTTTATGATACAAAAAGTCAAAGATGAAAAAAACAAAGTCATCTGATCAGACGTTCACGGGCTTGCACAGGAACATGAGCGACGACGCGGATGCCTCACCGAGTCTCCCATCCAACCTCTCGTAATAGTCAACACAAAACAACGAGAGCGAGAGCTGCACCTCGTCCCGAGTCCAGACTCGCCTAACCAGGTCCGAGTCACCACCGCCCAACCTGAGTCGACTCAGTACCGGCCGTACGCAAACCATGTAAAGCCTCCGGTACCCACCCAGAGCCACCACCACCGGTCTGACGCTGGACGGCGGAGGAGAGGAGACGTGACGGAAGCAGAGGTGCTCCCAGAGCGAGTCGTTCCGAGTCACAGAACACCATAGGCGGCAGACGCAGGCGGCGACACCGAGTGAGGGACCGTCGAGTCGTTTGAGTATCTCAACGAGTATGTCGATATGGTCATTGATGCAAAATTTGGCCTTCTTCTCCTTATCCTCCGCCATATTTATAAATATCTAGGTCTCTGTATGTTTTGAGAAACAGAGAGTGAGAGTTGAGAGAGAAAGTAGAGGGTATATGTAGGAGTAACGTGGGGTTTAAGGGATTTGACTCTAGAGAGAGAAAGTAGAGAGAGAGAGAGAGAGAGGAGTGTGGGTATCGAGGGAAGAAGGGAAGGGGCCAAAGGAAAAGTTCCAAGGCAGAGAACCGGAACCAATTTTTCTTTACTTTTTATGTTGTTGTTTCGGGTTAAGCAGATTTGTTGTTTGTTGTTTTTGGTGTTTTTCGTACTTGGAAATACTTGGTTTAGGGCCGTTGTGAAATATCACAAAGAATCCATTTTTCAGCGATTTTAGTTTAGCTGCATGGATGTCTACAACCCTATGTGTTGTGTGTGCATAAGGAGGTGGACCACTCCCACTAGTTTAGGCAGAGGCCTAGAGGGTGTGAAATTTCGGACGCAATTTGGGGGCTTGTGTGAATAAAAGTGTTAGCGAGAACATTGAATTTTTAAGACCAAAAAAAAGAGAACATTTATTTTGATTGAAATCTTAACAATATTTGATTAAAAATTTAAAAATTTAATTTTGGGTACTAAGCAAGAAAATCAAGGATGCTTGATTAAGAATAGCAATAATTCATCCACCTTTGGTCTCGACTAATTGCCTTCCTAACAATATAAACAAAAATTACATTCACAAACAACTATTGTCAAATTTGTTGTAACTTTGATGGAAAACGTTTGCGTGACACTAGATATGTAGAATCGTGCTCTATAAAAAAAAAAAAAAATGAGGCCTTCTTTTCGGACATAAATATGAGTGTTAAGATGTCTATTATTGCAAAAGACAATGTTAGACATGTGAGTCGGTTTAATTTATTTATTTATATATTTAGCCTGACTTGTTTGTGTTTTACTTTTACAGTTTCACTCAATCCTCTGCATTGTTTATGAGATTCTACAAATTTTGGCACCATGAATTTCATGGTTGCTTTTCATTGGCAGTTTGGCTCTAGAAGTGATTTCTATTTTTCAAATCAAGGTTTGGAGGCCCTCTTGCTTGCAGAGTATCCTACTCAATAATGTAAATTATAATTCCTACACTTCAATCAAGTCTATATTTATTGACTCCCAAGAGAGAAGTTTCACTCCCTAGGACAATGTAAATATTATCTTTGTTCTAGCACATCTTATGATAATCAGGTTGCTCGATTAAGCCACTATTAGAGCTTAACACAAGCATTAACTATTTTAAAAAACAGTCAAAAGATAGATTAAATGGTGTAAATGGCACATACGCCCTCAGACACAACTCGCGTGTCCGTGATAACTGTCCGAGGGCATCTGCACACCCTTGGGACCCTATATTTTCCACAATTATAGCTTTCTTGGGGCTGATTTTAAAATTCATAAACGAAGATGGTAATAATAATAACAATAATAATGTATAGGCGTATTAAAACATTTCTTCTATTGGGACACCAACAAAATCATATCAGAGTATCTTAAGTTTCCTCCTCAAATAATAATGAATGTTGGCTTCCAACCAAAGCAAAGACAGACCTTTAAGATGATGGTCAGGCATAGTACCCATTCGGTTTGTCTCCATGGTGTTGGCTTTTGGCCCGGAAAGGAAACCTCCCAAGTCCTTTTGAGACAGAAAGCATTTTTAATATTAAAAAATATCATTAAGATACAATGGTTCCGAATTGACATTAGATCTACATGCATCATCTATTTATATATATGTGTGTGTGTAGAGAGAGAGAAAGAGAGAGAGAGAGAGAGGGGGGGGGGGAGAGAGAGGGGAGAGAGAGAGAGAAGGGGATATATCTATATATATATACATATATGCATGGGGAGTTGTTTTGTATTGAGTTGGACTTGTGTGTTGGACACATTAGAGAAGCACTGTTCCCGATTCCTGCTAGGAGGAATTTGATAATTGCAAGACTACAAGAAGAATCCGTAAAGTGCGCAAAAAAAATTTCACAATTTTCACTCACTCCCCCAACGACTATCATTTGGTACTTTGTTGTTGTAGGGTATGTGCCATTTACTATTAGTCAATATTATTGCTGAGTTTTCATCATCTCCATAAAACCATTCCTTGAAAATTTTCTGACTTAATCCGTGCATGGGCCCATCAAACCATCATTCATCGGAATGACCCTTTCAATTTTCTCCTTTTTAAAAAAAAAAATTTTTTTTTGGGGGTGGGGGGGGGCTGTGGGGTTGGGGGACGGTAAGCAATTATATATTATATGACATAAATTCGTTGGCTTCTTACTTCTTAATAGGGGTATATCTCACTGACCACATTGAAATCAAGTGGTCATTGCTAAATCCAAAGCATAAATTTTCAACCAAAAAGAAAAAAAATTTATGTTCAGATATCAATAGTTGAAAAAAAAGGGTCTATTTGCTCGTTTAAAAAAAAAAAAAAAGTTTCGGTACGGTCATCAAAGTTGTAGAAAATAGTGCAAAACATTGGTAATATGTTTTCAAAATTTGTTTTTGGACGATTTTTCTTGAAACAGCTCATTTTTTGCTGGGGACAGGAACGCTAATATGATATTTCTGTTTTCGATCTTCTCCATTTTTTAAAATGGGCTTCAGAAAATTATTTTCTTATTATTAATATATATATATATATATATATATATATATTTTTTTTTTTTGGGGTGAAAGAAATTTTTTTTATGAACCGTACCCTTGGCCAAACAAGCCAAGATTCTCGATCTGAAGTCTTTAGCATCAAGCAATCATACCATGATTCATATATGCAACAACTGAACAACTGTTGAACAAAACGAACAAACAAGTAGATAAAAGATAAGTAGAAGAGGACTTAGACAACAAACCACGAAATGGCAGCCAGGGTTTTATATCAATGCATGCAAAAGAGGACATCCAACCCTAACTGCTCTCTTAGCTCGAAGCGATACGTTGTGGAATCTGAAATTAGCTGCTCTCATTGCGCGTTTTAAGATAATAATGGTTTGTATGTTTTCTCTGTGGTCTGGTTCTTGCATGGGGTTGTGGGTTTTGTTGGGCATTCCTTGTTTTATTAGGTACCTTTGAGAGGAAACTTCCTAATTGAAGATACAAGATGGTTTTGGCATACAGCCAAAATTTTACTGTTTGATTACTTCCCATCCAATTCTGACATTGGCACCTTTTACCCCACTTTCAAGGTTAATCCTATTTTCTAATGCATCGTAATTAGCATGTAAAATTTATATATAAGCATTTAAACAAGAAAATTATGCATTGTATTTTATCTCCCTTCCAATTTCCATGAATACTAGTGGCCGGGTTTGTGGGGCTTGGTAGTTTTGAGGGGTAATTTTCCACTTGGTTTGCTTGTACCTCACCATTTTTTTTCAATAAAATATTTTTTTGCCGATTAGAGGATAGAAAGGAAAAGAAACAAAGAATAGTCGCGGCTTAAAGTGATCAATTAATGTGCAACTATAAAAAGGAAACCCCAAGGGGTTGGTTGAGTTGGCTTCGGCACTTTCGCCTTAAGAGTGGAATATCACAAGGTTCAATTCCCCTTACTCCCAAAAGCCAGCCATTAGCCTAACATTTCTGCCCGAGTCTTCACCTAGGTGTTGGAGCGTTTATACTGCTCAAGTAGGTGGTAGTCCTACTTGAAACCGAGGACGTACTAGCTGTAAATCAAATACGAAGTAGCATAACCAGGCCCCGCCCTCGGGCGGGCACCCGCCACATGTTATAAAACTGGCACCGTGCATGCTAGAATTTGGTATGGCTATGAGGGTGGGCGATGAAGTGAACCAGAAAGTTTGCAATTGGTGGGTTTCAACCATCGGCTGAGTTTACTAGTCAGTACTTGCAGCATATTTGGAGGTTCCTCATAGCTAGCTAGCCTCAATACATGAAGTTGGAAAGGAGGATTATTAATTGGGCTGATTTTGGTGACTATGTATACTACTCCGTATACGTTCAAAGACTCCTCGCACGGTTCAATTTTGAGACTCATGGCTGCTGGTAGCATTTATCCACAAGGAAGAAATTCTTCGGAGGATCAGTAATGCGAAAGACAAGGGTGATTTGTCCCTTAAATTCTTATAAAGCCATTTAACATCCAATTCTGTGTTTTGAAATTAAAAAATGTCCTCATCCTAATCAAATCTTAAGAAGGTAGCACCAATAATTATTATACTTAGTATATTTTCTTTTATTAGGGGTTGTACCTACCTTGCATATTGGTCCAATGTACGTATCCTATAACCCACTAATACACGATATACAACTTTCAATGCACGACTGATGTAAATTATATTAGCATATGCTACCGTCATCGATCTCCTAATGATATCCATTGTTCTGTTTCTCCAGTATATACCTCAAGGATACCGCAAACTAGAATCGTCTACATTAAGTTTCCACAGGGTGGCCTAGCTTTGAACAATGCTGCTGGCAATTAGTTGAATGTGTATGTGTACGTGTATGTGTTTTTTTTTTTTTTTTTTTTTTTGGGGGGGGGGTGGTCTAACCAAATGAAAATAATATGTATTAACAAATACAAGAGCTAGTTGCATTGCTTCATAAATTTAAATTACCTAAGATTTGTACATCCAATACCGTAATACTACCCGGCCATGACCTGCCTCACCTAAGTCTCCAAACACAGACGGGGAAAAATTAAAAAAAAAAAAAAAAAGGGGGAAAGAAAAAAGGAGAAAAAGATGATAATGGTGAAAACATACATTGATTCAAATCTTTGAAAAACAAGTTGACTAATTAAGTTTTATTTCTGATTCCACGTCCCCTCTTATTCTTCCTTTGCATTTTTTGTGGCCTCTTCCCAAAAGTTTCCATGAACCATTCGTGGTTCCTTGTAGTCATGGTGTGCCCAACAACCAACCCAACAACCAGGCCACTTCCATATCCCATCAATATGAATATCCAATCATATCCATTTGGAAACTTTGAATCTTTGCCTTGTTCCAAGGTTAAAGGCGGTGATGGTGACACTTCAAAATTTCCGCATTTCTTTGACAAAGGGTTTCCACACAATTCTGGATTTCCTTGAAATGAATTGTTTTGAAATGTATCGAATTGTTCTCCTCGTGGTATAGGCCCCATGAGACGATTATCAGAGATATTTAAGAATTCAAGAAATGTTAGCTGCACTAGTTGCTGAGGGATCTCTCCTGAGAGCTTGTTTTGAGAAAGGTCCAATGATTCGAGCTCTGTTAGGTTCCCTAAGCATGATGGGATGCGACCAGTGAGAACGTTGTTGGAAAGGTTGAGCAATTGAAGCCCCTTTAAATTCCCAATGGATTCTGGAATATCTCCTTCAAATTTGTTGCTTGAGAGATCAATGGCTACCAAGATTTCTGGGATCTTTGCATAGACCATATACATGCCTTTATTTGTTATTGTCATCGAGTATGCATAATTTTGATCCCACGAATAGTTCTGTACACCGAAAGTTGTGTTTGCCTGCATATATGTCAAGTAGTTTAGCCGAACAATTTTCATGGCATTCCAAATTTTAAAGTACTCTGATGGAAACTTCCCTCTAAAACTATTGAAAGAGAGGTCAATGATGCGCAACTTAGCGAATTCAGAATTTGTTTTAGGACTCTTTATTGCTCCGTGGAAATCATTAGCTCTCAGAATAAGAATCCTTAACTCCTGAAAGCTTCCCAACCAAGAGGGGAAGGTATCGTTGATCTGATTGTTTCCAAGATCAAGAATCTCTAGCAGTTTACAATTGGCCAATGATCTTGGTACCCACCCTTGTAATTGATTTTGACTCAAATCAATCATCCTCAATTTGATTCCCATCATGTATGTTTGGGGAAGGGTACCATGAAAGTTGTTGTTTCGTAGATTCAGCACTAACAAACAATCACTGAAGTTGCCTAAACATTGCGGAAGTATGCCACTCAAGTTGTTATTAGACAAGTCAAGGGCATAAAGAGAAGAAAGATTACAGAAGAATGGTGAAATTTCTCCAGACAGTGAGTTATTTGACACTGAATAATACATGGTGGACGGTGGTGGAATGGGGAGTGATCCTTGGAGCATGTTAGAGTCAAGGTTAAAACTGCGTAAACTATTCCATGGAAGAACAACGGGGGGTTGATCAAAACCCGTTAGTAAATTGTTAGAAACTGACATGACTGCCAGTGTTTCTGTACCTATGTTCCATATCCACTTTGGTATGTGGCCCTGAATCCTGTTTCCAGAGAGTTCTAAAAACTCTAATTCATCTTGGTACCGAAGGAAATCTGGGAACTCACTTAAGTTACATGTAGCCAATCCTAAAAGCTTGAACTTTGGAAGTGTAGCATTCATAGTGGTGTTGGCTGCAAGCAATGATAATCTATTACAAGATAGTTGGAGTTTAACGAGATTTTTGAGGTTAAGAAACAGGTCAAATTCCACTGTGCCACTCAAGTTATTGTGATTCAGGTAAAGAACTTCAAGATTCATGAGTGAATAAATTGACTGTGGAATTGAACCATGCAATTTATTTCGATCAAGTTTCAGGATGGTTAGGTGGGTAAGATTGGCAAGCCAAGATGGAATTTGACCAGTTACTTGATTGGAGTTAAGGTATAACTCAGCAAGTTGGGTCAGGTTTGCAAGAGAAGAAGGAATGTCACCCACTAAATTGATTTCTGCAAGGCTCAAATAAGTGATCTTGGTGAGCTTTCCAAGCCAAGCCAAGGGCATCGTCCCTCCATTGAATGTATTAAAATTGTTATATGAAAGGGTGAGAATGGTGAGCTGAGTAAGGTTACCAAGTGAAGATGGAACTGACCCTGAGAAATTGCAGTCACCAATATCCAACTCTGAAATTCCGGTTTTACCAAGCCTACAATACCTAGAAGGGGGGTTGAATAGGTATTTAAATTTATTTTACCCAATTTTTATTATGAACACTCAAAATCCCAATTATCATAATCAATTCAATCGCATAGCAAGTATAAAAGTATGTAAGAGATTGCACAAGAGATTTTTTACGTGGAAAACCCTAGATGGGAAAAACCACGGGACCTCGTCCAGTTGAAGCAAATCCACTATGAAATAAACGAGTACAAGACACACTTACAGACCACACAAGGACTCATGCAGTTGTCTTCACTCCCACGATCATACACGATCGATCTCCGTCGTCACGGCTTTGGTCGCAACCAACCTCTTTCACAGCGATGCCTTCAATCACGAACTCACAAGTTCGATCACCGTCGCAACGGTCTCACAATCATCCAAGGTTGTGAATGGTGTGTGGTTTGAAGGTCTCTAGAGCATATGAGTGAAAAACCTAGGTTAAAGTGCTCTAGAGAGGTTTTAAGAAGATGAACAATGAAAACCCTAATAGAGAGAGGCTTGCTTCCCTTTCTCTATTGTAATAGCCTCTATATATAGAGACTAAGAAACCCCAAAAGACTGGGATTCGTTTTAGGATCAAATAGGAAGCTTTTAAATACTTTAAAAACTGATTTTTACGATCCCGGATCGATCTGAGGTCATGCCGGATCGATCCGCGTTGACAGAATCAAAACCGCATTTCTAGAACAGTATGGATCGATCCACAAAAACCATGGATCGATCCACCTAGGCAGTAGCAAAATCTGCATTTCTAAAATACCATAGATCGATCCGCATAAGCCATGGATCGATCCACCTAGGTAGAAAAACCTCAGAAGCTAAAAATTCTTTTTCAAAACCATTTTTATAAATAAAGAAATATTGAAAATGATTTGAAATGATTTTTAAACATTAAAACTTAGGCTTCTACAGTCACTTACCTTTCCTAAGAACAATTGTGAGTCGAAACTTTAAACTCCACGCTTTGTCTCAACTTTGCAACTTCATCAATCTTCAATCAACCCAAGACTCAACCATCCTTTGGCACGGAATATGACAACATTAAAAACATGGTCTTTACAATCTCCCCCTTTGGCAATTCCGTGACAAAACCAACCTAAATCTCGACATGAGATATAAGACCTATTCCCAAACCACAAAACTGAACAAGTCCTAAACTCACTATGAGAATTACAACTCAATAAAGAAATATTATATGGAAAGAACCAACAACAATACTAACTCTCACACTCAACCTATCAACCTGATCTGTGATATGCAAACAAGAACAAACAATACCCAAGCATAATATCACAGAAATAGATTAAAAACTCAATGATATTCTATTCTCCTTCAAGCATACAAACTCAAAGATATTCTCCCCCAAGCATACAGATATTCTCCCCCTTTTTGTCATGAATTGACAAAGGAAAGCACACATATAAAAGAATGAAACCACATCAGAGGGAAATCAAAGAATAGCAAGAAGAACATCTTCACATCAGGAGAAAAAATGTACTCAAGAGGAGGGCACAAGAAATAACAACTCATATTCACTCTGACAAACACTCTTAACTCCCCCCCAAATAAGGCACAAAAAGAAATAATAAAAAATAAACAAAACATATGCACTAGACAATACGAGGATATGTTAGGGTGTTCCACAAATATAGAAAAAGAACTAAAATTGAGACACCATTCCACAATATAAAAGCACATGAGTCATCAAGGACATAATTGCAAATTTTCAATAAAGTCCAACACACTTATGCACAATTAGAAAAGTTATTCAAGAAAGTTCACATGCTAAGTGTATAATGCACTGACACCGCCAACGGGGTCGGTTGGCAAAACTACTCATGCTAACCAAAGTCTAACAATTCCAAAGAAATAAAGAAAAGGAATTCAAACCATGTTAGAATCGAAAAGATTGCTTTTCACCCTTTGTAATATTTTCTTTTTCTTTTGCTATGAGCTTTGGGAATTATGTTGTAGGTATCAAGTTTTCGTACCTTTCCCATATTTTTCAATTTTTTTAAAACATACATTCTTTTTTTTTTTCTTTATTGAAGCTCATCATCAATATTTTTTATTATCAACATGATGGCTTTCACACTTTCACGTAGCCAGCCCTCTCCATGAATTACCTCAAGTTAGCTTCGGACAACGCGAAGGTAGCCCTTTTCATGAGACATAGGGATGTGCATAACATATAGGTCATTCAAATTCTGGAATCCCAAGAAATTTTAAGACATAGATTTAACAATTCATAGAATTAGCCTAAAAACCCCAAAGTCATATGTCAGTGGTGCAGTGTAAAGTGTATAGCATGTAAATTCAGAACTACTCCACTAAGTATGCTTAAGAGAGTGAGACTAAATATCAAATTTATCAATTTATCAATTTCAACTCAATATGACAATCACAAAGGATATAGTCTCAACATCTTAGTACAAATCATATATAAGTAAAACACACAACTAGCCCAGAATAGCCAAGCACACAAGAAAATCTTTTTGGTTTTTCTGAATTTTTTTCATTTTTTTTTTATACCAATGAAAAAATAAAAACAAATCAACTCCAAAGACAAACAAAAACACACACAAAAGCAATAAATCCTAAATACTCCATAACTCTAGGAACAGCATGAATGACATAGAGAAAAAATCACACCTAGAGCACTATGGATAGTTTAAGGTCTTTGCGGACCATAGGTAGTTTAATGTCATTTCGGACAATAGGTAGTTTAATATCATTTCGGACAATAGGTAGTTTAATGTCATTTCGGACAAAAAGCCAACTCAACTAGAATCTAGCACAATGCCTTTACCCTTATCCTTTTGCACAACACTAACAAGTGGGGTATGACATTCAGAATCCTTTTTCTTCACCCATTCTTTCCTAGCAATGAATTTCTCTCTAGGAAAACTCACAGTTTGTATAGAATTACTCATAGAATCATGGGAAGAAGTGCCTGATCCTCTATGGGCAATTTGTCTCAAATCAACAACCTCCTGACAAAGCTTCCTAAGACAATCACCTACATTGTCCCAACTCAAGATAGGACTTCTAGAAGTCCTAGAAGAACCATTCCTAAGATGAAAACAGTTAGGACGAATGTGACCCATCTTACCACAATGATGACACACAAGAGTACTCCTAGAAGAGGATCTATTCCAAACATAAGGAATATCATATCCATTAGACCTCTTCACTTGCCTATGGAAGTCACTATCTACCTTCCTAGGTGGATTCTTCCTAGGTAACTCTTGATTCTTCCTAAGGACTGGGCATCTAGGTCTAATATGTCCTTTCAAGCCACAATGGACACAAGTAGGGACTCGCTTTGAAAGCACAATAGGTGGAGGAATGACAGACTGAATAACTTGAGATTCTTGAGCCTTGACAAACATGGTTTCAGATGAATTAGGAGTAACCCTATTACTAACAAAGCCTAAACCACGCTTATCACTAGGACTCTGTCCTACACCTAACAACTTATCTAAGGTTTCTTTACCTTTTGACATTTTCTCAAGATCTCCTATCTTAGTCTTCAAGTCTTTCTCAATATTTACTACTCTCAGCTCAAGACATTTCTTAGACTCAGACAATTCAAACTTCTCATTTTCAAGTCGAACCACCTCATCAGCAAGAAGTGCTTTCTGAGTGCTCAACTGACTCTCATGACCCTTAGATTCAGACAATTCCATCTTTAAAGTCTCTATCTCTTTTTCAAAAGTTTTAACCTTAATGTATAGAGATTTATTAGACTTTTTGGTTTTTAGACACTCTTCAAACAACTTGTCATAAGCTAATTGAAGGTCTTCTTCTTCTTCATCAGATTCAATCATATTTTCAGAATTAATCTCATCTTTTTCAGACTCCCCCTGACTCTCAGAATCAATAACACTTGATAAGATTTTATCATTAACCTGATTAATAGAAGTAAAGGCCATGAAATTAGAGTTATCCTCTTCTCCTTGAGAGGAATCCTCAGAATCCGACTCAGTCTCACTGTCACTCAAAGTAGCATTATATCCCTTTCCATTATTCTGACCACTACTTTGTTTTTTCTTAGTATTAGCACATTCAGGAGCAATATGACCGAAACCATGACATTCATAACATTGAATTTTATCTCTCTCATCATTCATATCATTAGGTCTCTCCCCCTGAGTTCTAGACTGAGATTTAGACCTATTTCTCTCCCTCCTATCCTTATTGGAACTAGAACCATTGCCTTTGTTAGAGTTAGATCCATTGTTCCTACTAGAGCTAGCACCATTACTATTTCTAGAATTGGAAACACTACCTCTAGGATTTCTAAAGAATTTCTTAAATTTTTTAACAAAGTAGGCAATTTCCTCCTCAGAAATATCAAATTCAGAATTAGTCCTAGAATCATGTCTGCTAGATTTCTCACTCACAGCACTCAAGACAATTCCAGTGTTCTTAGGTTCTTTTGTAGGTTTGCAAAATTTCATCTCATAATTCTAAATTTCACCAACCAAGTCTTCCTTTTTCATGGAATCTAAATCTTTATTATCTTCAATGGAAGTGATCTTAGGAAGGAACCTAATAGGCAAAGATCTAAGGATTTTCCTATTGATTGTAGCATCAGACATAACATCACCTAAGGAAAACCTAGAATTGACAATATTACTCAATCTTGCATTAAACTCATCAAACACTTCATTCTCTTTCATAGTCTCTTGTTCATACAAGGCAGTAAGCATTTGAATTTTAGTGTTTTTAACAGATATGGTACCTTCATGAGTTTTCTCAAGGATATTCCAAGCCTCTTTTGCATATTCACAATGGGCTACCCTTCGAAATTCATCTCGGGATATTCCACTGAAAATAGCATTGATTCCTTTGGAATTCCATTTAAGTCCTTCATAATCTTCTTTAGTCCATTGAACTTTAGGCTTGTCAATAGATACACCTTCCACAAACACCTTGGGTGGAGTATATCCATCAATCACAGCAAGCCACACTCTCTCATCAATTGATTTGAGATATGCTCGCATAAGAGCCTTCCAGTACCCATAATCCTTACCATTAAAATATGGTATTGAAAGTTTGACAGGCTCCATACTACCAGAATTGAATGAAAAGATCAACACTCAGGCTGTTAAACCTTAAGAGTGAACCTACTCTCTGATACCAATTGAAATTCCGGTTTTACCAAGCCTACAATACCTAGAAGGGGGGTTGAATAGGTATTTAAATTTATTTTACCCAATTTTTATTATGAACACTCAAAATCCCAATTATCACAATCAATTCAATCGCATAGCAAGTATAAAAGTATGTAAGAGATTGCACAAGAGATTTTTTACGTGGAAAACCCTAGATGGGAAAAACCACGGGACCTCGTCCAGTTGAAGCAAATCCACTATGAAATAAACGAGTACAAGACACACTTACAGACCACACAAGGACTCATGCAGTTGTCTTCACTCCCACGATCATACACGATCGATCTCCGTCGTCACGGCTTTGGTCGCAACCAACCTCTTTCACAGCGATGCCTTCAATCACGAACTCGCAAGCTCGATCACCGTCGCAACGGTCTCACAATCATCCAAGGTTGTGAATGGTGTGTGGTTTGAAGGTCTCTAGAGCATATGAGTGAAAAACCTAGGTTAAAGTGCTCTAGAGAGGTTTTAAGAAGATGAACAATGAAAACCCTAATAGAGAGAGGCTTGCTTCCCTTTCTCTATTGTAATAGCCTCTATATATAGAGACTAAGAAACCCCAAAAGACTGGGATTCGTTTTAGGATCAAATAGGAAGCTTTTAAATACTTTAAAAACTGATTTTTACGATCCCGGATCGATCTGAGGTCATGCCGGATCGATCCGCGTTGACAGAATCAAAACCGCATTTCTAGAACAGTATGGATCGATCCACAAAAACCATGGATCGATCCACCTAGGCAGTAGCAAAATCTGCATTTCTAAAATACCATAGATCGATCCGCATAAGCCATAGATCGATCCACCTAGGTAGAAAAACCTCAGAAACTAAAAATTCTTTTTCAAAACCATTTTTATAAATAAAGAAATATTGAAAATGATTTGAAATGATTTTTAAACATTAAAACTTAGGCTTCTACAGTCCTTACCTTTCCTAAGAACAATTGTGAGTCGAAACTTTAAACTCCACGCTTTGTCTCAACTTTGCAACTTCATCAATCTTCAATCAACCCAAGACTCAACCATCCTTTGGCACGGAATATGACAACATTAAAAACATGGTCTTTACAGGGAATTGAGGTTTCCAATTGAATCTGGTAGCTTGCCATATAAACTTGTGCCATAAACACCCAAAAACAGAATGGGACTGCTTTTGTTGAATTCAGGAAAGTGACCCGTCAGATATGGATTGAACCTCACGCTAAGTGTCTGCAATTTCGGTAGCTGGAAAATGTGTGCAGGGAATTCACCATGCAGCTCACAGTCTCTGAGAAGAAGAGATGTCAAAGAAGAAAAATTTGCCAACATATCAGGTACTTGAAAAGAAATATTCACATAGCTGAGAGAGAGTTCTTTCAGGTGGGTCAGGTTTTGAAGTAAGCTGTTTAGATCAGGATTTTCAAGATTCAACAATTTTTTAGAAGATGAATCGATATTGAGAGACAAATCGAGGGAAGCCAACTTGGACAGCTCTGAGATTTTTGATGGGATTTGACCAGAAAAGAAGGATTGGGAGAGGTTGAGACAAGTTAGCCTCGAAAGATGGCCAATTCTGGAAGGGATTTGAGAGTAATTGAAATGATTGTCGGCAAGATTAATCTTTTGAAGGTGCACCAGGCGGAAGAGGCTGCTACTGGAGTTGATAGAACCATGAAGAAGGCTGCTACTAAGGTCAAGGCCAATGACATGCCCAGTGTTGTCATCACACTCGACACCATCCCATAAGCAGCAATCATTGCTCTCTTTGAGCTTCCATGACGCAGTCTTTGGATAAGCAAAAGGATAAACCGAGGCATACTCATCAATCAAAAAGCTTTGCTTGAATTGCAACAAAGCTCTGTTCTCATCATCATGGCAGAGTGGGTGTTTAAAAGAGGAAGAGCAAGTCATTGTGAGATGAAAACAGGAGAGCAAGAAGAGTAGGCATGTGACAGTGGAGGTATAAAAAGATGAACCCATGGTTTCTATGTAACTACTATCTTCAGTACTTTTGGATAAGACATAAATGGGATTGAGGAGCTTTTATAGGCAAGGGCTGTTAAGCTAGTCCTGTGAAATGATGTTGGGAAAGCAAGCATGCAGCAAGGTGTGAAATGATTGTCAAGGATACTCAATCTCCAACCCAATCATCACAGCTATCAAGAGAATCAATCAAGCTAATTGCATGAATTTTGGAATTCAATATCTTTCCTTGTATAGCAAATTCTAGAGATTTCCATCCCTATAATTACTCCTAAATATCTTCTCATATTACTGTACAGCAGCTATATATTCATGTAACTCAATAATACATTTGAAGCAATATAGTTAATTCCATTATACTCTGTTTCATGGTATCAGAGCCTTTCAAGCTCCCTTGAGTAACGTCCTTTTTTGTTTTTTTTTTTTCTTTTTTCCTGCCTTGTTCCCATGGCCTCCTCATCCCAATCTGGTGTTACCACTCCCTCAAGCATCTCTTCCTTGGTAACTCTAAACGTGGCCCCCCAACTTCCTCTCAAACTCAACCAGACAAACTATATGCTATGGCGGGCCCAATTCCTCCCATTACTTCGTGGCTACAATTTATTGGGATATATTGATGGTTCTTATCCAGCCCCTTCACGTTTCCGCACGACTACCGCATCTACCACATCTACTGAATCTGCCACATCGATTCCTAATCCAGAATTTGAACTTTGGGATCGTCAAGATCAATTGATTCTTAGTTGGATCATCTCCTCCCTCACTGAAGGGGTCATCTCCCACATCACTGGCGCGTCCACTTCATATGAAGCATGGAAAATTTTGGCACGGACCTTTGCTCCTTCCTCTCGCACCCGAGTCATGCACTTGAAGGATACCCTTTCTCAAGTCAAGAGGGGTACCTCCTCTATAGCCGATTATCTCCAATTAATCCGCTCTCTTGCAGACTCTCTTGCAGCGATTGATCGCCCAGTCAGCGATGAGGACCTTGTCCTTGCAACTCTTCGTGGCGTTGGTACTGATTATCGTGATTTTGCCACCTCTGTCCGCACTCGCGCCGAACCTGTTTCCTTTGATGATCTCTGTGGCATGCTTCTGAGTCATGAGGCTTATTTGGCGGACATCACTGATCAAATTCCTCTTCAAATACAAACTGCAAATGCAGCTTCTCGTACTCCCACCGACCAAGCAAATTCCTCTCGGCCACACAACAATGCCAACCGAAACTACCGGTCTAATCATGGTAATCGTGGCAATCGCCGTGGCAACAATCGTGGCCCTCGTTCCAATTTTTATAACTCAGGCCGTCCAGCGAGCACACCTCCATTTACAAATCATTCTCGTCCCACTTGTCAACTTTGCTCTCAAGAAGGTCACACTTCTTCTCACTGCCCGCAACGCTTCAATCATGCCTTTTTAGGTGATCGAGTCTCATATTCTACTGATCTCAGTCGTTCTTGGTTGCTTGACTCTGGATCTAACAATCACCTCACTGCAGACATGTCCAATCTTGCTATTCACTCTGATTACTCTGGTCCTGATCAAATCATTGTTGGTGATGGTCAAGGTTTGGCAATTTCCCATGTTGGCTCTTCTCATTTTTCATCTAAAAATAATAAATTTTTGATGAAAGATATTCTTCGAGTCCCTTCTATTCGTCGTAATTTGCTGTCTGTTAATAAGTTTTCCAAAGATAATAATGTGATTTTTGAATTTCACCCATCTCATTTTCTTGTCAAGGATCAACGGACGGGACAAACTCTACTCAGAGGCCCGAGTGAGCATGGCCTTTATCAATTACATCTTGATCGTTTCGTACCAAATAAAGAGCCAACCTTCTCTGCCATGGTTAGTGACTGTGTTACCATTGATGATTGGCATCAACGTCTTGGTCACCCTTCGTTGCGGCTAGTCCGACAAGTCCTCTCACATTTTGATTTACCATTTGCTAATACAGAGAGCTCTACATGTGATGCATGCCAACGCTCCAAAAGCCATCGTCTTCCTTTCACATCTTCACAGTCTAAGAGTACTGCTCCTTTAGATCTCATCCACTCCGATGTATGGGGTGCTGCCCCTATTCCTTCAATCGATGGTTTTCATTATTATGTTATTTTTGTTGATGATTTTAGTCGATATTGTTGGTTTTATCCCATTGTTCGCAAATCAGATGTTTTTACCGTGTTCATGCGTTTCAAATCCTTGGTTGAAAACTACTTTGGCCGTACAATTAAGGCTTTTCAATCTGATGGTGGTGGAGAATTTAACAAACTCACAAATTTCTTAGCTGCAAATGGAATTTCTCAACGGATCTCATGCCCTCATACTCAACAACAAAATGGTCGGGCTGAACGTAAACATCGGCATATTGTTGAAACTGGACTTGCTCTCCTCACTAATGCACATCTTCCTACAAATTTTTGGTCCTTTGCCTTTCAAACGGCTATTTATCTAATTAATCGGCTGCCTAGTGTTGTCATTGGCCACATGAGTCCCCTTATGAAACTATTTGGGACTCCACCTGACTTCTCTTCCCTTCGAGTTTTTGGGTGTTTATGCTATCCGTGGCTCCGACCATATGCAAAGCACAAGTTGGATCAGCGGTCTAAGCCATGCATTTTTATTGGTTATTCTCCAGTTTACAAAGGCTTTAAGTGCTTTGATCCATCCACTGGCAAGATTTTTGTGTCCAGACATGTTTATTTTGATGAGAAGATATTCCCTTATACAAGTATTGCTAGGCCCACTGGGTTGATCACTTTACCCACCACCTCTTGGTCTAATACTTCCCCTCCCATTATTCTCCCTTGTAGTGGGTCCACCAACCCAATTCTCAATACACCTACAATAAGTCCCACCTGTTCACCCCCCATTGTGACTAATCCCTCCCAACCTGAACCCTCACATGCTCCTCCACTATGTCCTAATGAATCCATGTGTCCTCCACAGCCCGTTAGTTCTCATGACCCTCTAATGGACTTGTCCAATTCTCTTCCCTCATTGCAGCCCAGTACATCGCTCCCAATTGAACGCACACATCCCATGCTAACTCGTTCACGTACAGGAGCTCTTAAACCACCACCTCCCAAATTGAATCTTACTGCCACAAAACATCCATTGCTTGAACCTGTGGAACCCACTTGTTATTCACAAGCCACCAAGCATCCCGAATGGCGCAATGCCATGCAAGAGGAGTTTAATGCTCTTCTACGAAATGGCACATGGGTCCTTGTTCCTCCCTTGCCAAACCAGAATGTTGTTAGCAATAAGTGGGTATTCAAAATCAAACGCCGACCAGATGGTTCCATCGATCGCTATAAAGCTCGCTTAGTAGCCAAAGGTTTTCACCAACGGCCTGGCATCGACTATAGCGAAACATTTAGCCCGGTGATTAAACCCACAACTATTCGCATTGTTCTCTCTATTGCCGTGACTCAAGGTTGGCCAATTAAGCAATTGGATGTTCAAAATGCATTTCTACATGGTGAACTTGAAGAGAAAGTCTTTATGTCCCAACCACCTGGTTTTATTGATTCAACCAAACCTGCTCATGTGTGTCTCCTAAAAAAATCACTTTATGGTCTCAAGCAGGCACCACGGGCATGGTATCATCGCTTAAGTTGTTTCCTCATTGGACATGGATTTGTTGCATCAAAGACTGACACCTCCCTCTTTATTTACCGGGTCAAGGGTGTCATTATCTACTTCCTGATTTATGTTGATGATTTATTAATCACAGGAAACAATCCCAAGGCTATTTCTAGTCTTATTCACAAGCTGTCAGGTACATTTGCTCTTAAGGATCTTGGGGACATTCATTTTTTCCTTGGATTGGAGGCCCTTCGTACACCAACCGGTTTATTTCTTAGCCAACGAAAGTACATCAGTGATTTACTTCAACGATGTCACATGGATGGTGCTAAGCCTGTCTCCACTCCCATTGCTTCTTCTCCTGCCTTGTCTCTCAACTCAGGTGAGTTACTTGATGATGGTACAGAGTACCGACGCATTGTGGGGGCTTTGCAATACCTGTTGTTAACAAGACCAGATCTTGCTTTTGCTGTCAATAAAGTTGCCCAGTTTATGCATCGCCCAACCACTTCACATTGGACTGCGGTGAAGCGCATCCTTCGTTACTTGAAGCAGACACTCAATTTTGGATTATTTCTTCGGCGGTCATCCTCTTTGAACCTCACGGCATTCTCTGATGCAGATTGGGCAGGGTGTCCAGATGATCGTAAATCCACAACTGGCTATACCATCTTTCTTGGCTCTAATCTAATATCTTGGAGTTCTAAAAAGCAACGCACTGTTGCTCGTTCATCCACCGAGGCAGAATATCGAGCCGTTGCAACTACAACTAGTGAGATTGTTTGGGTTCAGTCCCTACTACAAGAACTTGGTGTTTTCCTTCCTCAACCACCATTAATCTGGTGTGATAATGTTGGTGCTACTTACATGACTGCTAATCCCGTCTTCCACTCTCGAATGAAGCACATTGAAATAGATTTCCACTTTGTTCGGGATAAAGTAGCCGCCAAAAATCTTCTGGTTCGTTACATCTCCACAATTGATCAGCTAGCCGACTTGCTCACTAAAGGTTTGTCTCGACAGCGCTTTACGCTTCTACGGTCCAAGATTAACGTTCATGATGGAACGTATCTCTTGCAGGGGCGTGTCAAGGATACTCAATCTCCAACCCAATCATCACAGCTATCAAGAGAATCAATCAAGCTAATTGCATGAATTTTGGAATTCAATATCTTTCCTTGTATAGCAAATTCTAGAGATTTCCATCCCTATAATTACTCCTAAATATCTTCTCATATTACTGTACAGCAGCTATATATTCATGTAACTCAATAATACATTTGAAGCAATATAGTTAATTCCATTATACTCTGTTTCAATGATGACCAATTTCATAGAAAATTTCTACAGAATGCTACATCTTTTACACGTGTAAAGCTTATGCATGCGTCAGAATAGACCCCATATTAGAATATTCCTTGGAGCTGGTGGAAATCCTACTTAAAGTCGTCTCAGTAAACTAAAAGAATTTTTAGTTAGACGTGAAATAACGACCAATTTGTGGTATGGTGTTTACTGTTAATTTCCACGTTCAAATTTAGTCGTGGTGTGGCTGCTTTCTTCCACACTTTTGCCAAAGTAACGTCTGTTTTTTTTTTCTTTCAATTTTATCCAGTCAAAAGGAGGCAAAACGTGATGGACCGGCCAATGGCCAAGGTCCAGATTACAGAACATGCTTTTGAAAAGCCAATTGGGTTGTTGATGTTAAAGCAAATTAAAGAAGGGAGTGGAGGTGGGCTGACCTGAAAATTGTAATACGATCAATCCAGAAACTCAGTGGCCCATTGAGCCAGAACAAGAGCCAATTCTCCACTTTCATGGTTCAAATGACCAGGTTGGTCTAATTTTCTAACAATGTAAAATGGTCAAGATGATCGGTAAGCATATATATATATATATATATGACTCGAAGCCACGCAAGATTAGCATGTTTGCAATGTTTGAAACTTTTGTTTTTGTAGTTGTACATATGGAAGGAAATGTCCTTCTAGTTAAACGTACTGAAAGCCCCTTTTTGAAAACAAGGCAACTTTAAAACTCTTCGAACTTTCATTGTAATGGTGACAGTCACAGCAAAAGGTGGGAAACCATGAGAGGCACACATGACACATGGCTCTTGTTGATTAATTAGACCATTTGTTTTCTGGTGACAAGGGGATTTTTTGGCCCAACTAGATCCACCAAGGGAAATCAAGGGATTGGCATATTGGAGACGATCCTAACTAAAGCGTCCGTGGGCCTAAACTCGCAAAAAAAGGAGAGAAACGAGCGATAATTGAAGCAAACAACTCAATCAAGTCTACATTTATTGATGCCCAAAATAGAAGTTGCACTCCCCACACAGGACAATGTAGTAATATGTTTGTCCTAGTACATTACATCTTATGATAATCGAAGTAATATCTGTTTTTGAAACAATTAAATTCAGTCCAAAGGGTAGTGTTAGCCATTTGGACACCTGGTCAGTTTTGTTTCAATCAGGTTGGTCTTTAAGCTTGCCACTACTACAGCTTAACAAAGGCATGGTGAGCTTGCTTGTGGATCCTTCAATTTTAGAAGGGAAAACAAATATTATATGTTGTGTCAAAGTCAAAAACAGGCAAGATCAAGATCACAGTGTAGTAGAATGCTAATGCATCTTCAAGTCCTTGCCACATGATTAAAATATTTTTGAGACGGTAGTTCTTTCCAAATATAGACTGAAGTTTATGATGAAACCATTGGGAGGATGAGAGGTAAGCAACTCCAAACTTGTGGTATGGAGTGGATTTTATGATGAGCTTGCTTTCGTGGTCAAGATCACCCATTTGGTATAATTTTGAAAACAATTTAAGCGGATTTTATGCATTTAGAGCTTACATTTTTCAAGTGGAATCACATGCAGCTTCGAGGCCCATGAAATTGTTGGGCACTCGCCTCAATAAAGATTGGCATGTTAGAAAATCTTAATAACCTGTAGCAACTCCGGCAATTACTGAAACTCTTGGAATAACTACTAATTTGAGATAACCATACCTTTTGTGGAACAACATGATTGATCTCCTATATGCTAAAGTCATTGTGGCACAATGGGGCAACCATGATGGCATGGTTTGGATTAACTCTTAATCATCATTGATTAAAGAGAGGACAAAAAGAAAGGAAGACTCTTAATTATCATTGACAAAAAAAGAAATAGGAATAAAAGATGAAGAAAGAACACGATCGATCCAATTAACTTGTTGGTGCAAACCAAGAAGAGCAAAAGCCCACCCATGCCTTAAAGTTTGAAGAATGGCCTTCTTATTCAATGACCACAATGGCACATTGGCACAAACCAAGAAAGATTAGAAGGAATATTTTGACATGGGTATGACAATAATTTTCCTATTTTTGTAACAAATCACACTTTAGGTATGGCCCATAGGTAGGACTGGCAATTTGTGTCCAAACCCATGAACCTGCCTAAACGCGCACAAGTTAAATGGGTGTGCATGGGTAATTTTATTAATTGGGTTATAAATGGGTACCCATAAAGAACCTAACCTAACTAATAATTGGGTCTAATCGGGTTTACTTAAAAATTGTTGGGTGAGAAACAAACCCGATAGGATCTAAAAATGAAATGCTTAGCTGAAAATGAAATGAGCACATTTACAACCCAATTTTATTAATTGGATTGTAACTGAAATGAAAATGCCTTTTAATAAACATTTAATAATGAAATGAGCACATTTACCTTAAGGGATCTGAAAATGCTCTTTAGGTTTTCAATGTTTCTCTTTTTCATTTTTTTTATTTTTTGAATTTGGTATTTATGGTAGATTTGAAAATGAAATGCTATAGTAGTTGGACATTTTTTAAAAAATCCGGGTCATGACCCAATTAAAATGGGTTTGGGTCAACCTTGAGATTTTATATTTTAGAGATCTCAAAATGAGTTGTTGTTGATAAAAGTAACAAAAATAATGGACAAATGTTTTTTCTTTTTCTTTTTTTTTTTATCATTTTTTTTGGGTAAAAAAAAAAAAAATATATAATGCAAAGTCACCCAATGTCAGAATAAAACCACGAGCCCAATTAATGTCTTGAACAGGTCAGTGGAGGTATGTGGGTTGGGTTGGGTTTCTACTTGCAATAAAGGGGTCAATTTGGATTTTGCTTAAATGGGTTTTTCATGTAAATGGGTTGGGTTGGGTTGGGTTGGGTTTGGGTGATATTATGACTAAACCCCTTTAAACCCGCCCAAACCCATCCAATTGCCAAGCCTACCCATAGGCAAAGGCCGAATCGCACCATCGATCTCTAGATTTACTCAGTGAGGTATCACCAAGGCAAGGAGAAAGAACCTTCTCAGAATTGCACCCTAAAATTCCCTGTAAGGCACATGGTCTAGCTTGCATGATAAGAAAGTAATTATGACCATTGACTCATTGAACAAGGATTGATCCTCCCCGATACTTTAATACTTGTCTAAATGGTGTATCCTTCCAATCATGAATGGTGTAAATCATCTCTAAGACTGATAGGTAAGAAAAAATGTCCTAGCCTCTTGATCACCTTTCTCACTTTTTGTGACCTGTCCAAGTTTTGGGAAAGATAAATAGAATTCCAAATCAAATTTGAAATTTGCAAGAGATAAAATTGAAAAAGGGTAATGACGTGCAGAAGGAGATTATGAAAACATTAAAAGTATGGCCCAATCTAGTAGTTTCCAATCCCAAACTTGGCACCAAAATTGCCGCAAAAGCAGCTCCGTTAACCTAAGGAAGAGAGCCTGACCAAGAATTTAACGTAGTACAACCGCCTACATTAAGTTTAAACCAGGTGGCCTAATTTCGAAGGATATATACTGCCGTCATGTGTGTCTTTTGGTCAAAGAAAAGAAATATGACAGTAATACATGCATGCTGCATGCAAGTTGCATTACTCCATGTTGGATCTAGGACATCATTTAGGTGAATAAAAATAAGAGATCAAAAAAAATTTTGAAGGGAAGAAGATTTTTCAGCAAAGTGTTTGAAAACAGGGAAAGATGAAGAGTTTTTTCTCTCTTCAAATTTTTCTTCATTCATTCAAACTTCCAGACTCTTCCCACTAATTCATACATGGAATGAGACATATCTAAGCCATACCCTTGGCACACAACTACAACAAAACATAACTTAAATAAAGTCTTAACAAATAACACATAATATGAAGCAAACTATTCAATCAATTAAGTCCACATATTTATTGACTCCCTAAACAGAAGTTGCACTCCCCATGCAGGACAATGTAGTAATATGTTTGTCCTCGCGCGTACACCTTCTGATAATCAAAGAGTTACTGTATCTGTTTCTCAAACAATTAAATTCAGTCCAAAGGGCAGTTTTAGCCTTATGGACACCTGATCAGTTTTGTTAATTTCAGTTAGTTTGGTCTTTAAGCTAGCCACTACTACAGCTTAACAAAGGCATGATCATGATCGCTTGCTTGTGGATCCTTTAATTTTAGAAGGGAAAACAAATTATGTTGCTTCAACGTTAAAACAGGCAAGATCAAGTTCACAATCAATGAAAAAATCACAATGCAATGGTCTTGAAGTGGGAGTTGTGAAGAAAAAGGGGGACGGGTATTTTCAACCACCTGCTATATCTTGAAGCTCTCTCTGCCATGGCACCAAGAATGGAAGCTTGTGCTTAGTTGTGGTGTATTTCTTTGTTATGTATACAATGCTATATGGATCTTAGGATAGATCGAAGCAATTTTTATTTTCAATTTGTAATAATTTATTTATTTTTGAAACATTAAGGTTTGTGTTGATCGAGATGTTTTTTAGCCTTGTCTTTTTTGTGTTCATGAAGCAAAATGAAAATACTTTGTTTCCGTAACCATGGTCTAGACGATGATGTATTTACTTGTATAAGCTTTCACGAGAGATAAAGCAGGTGGTAGGGGAAATATAGTCGAACCAAAAAGAGAAATGAGATGGAGTTGGCCAACACAAACTGGAAATTGTATTATTTTGGAGCAAATCCTGCCTAGCTAGTTGAGATAATTGCATCCAAGTACAAAGAAAGGCATGCATAAAGTCCATACTACAAACTAAAAACTACACTAAACATAGACAAAAGACTAATTAAGAAGTCTTTGATGGATGAGTGGGAGAGAGACACAAGAAGCCTTCATGGCTATTATTTAAAATATTACAAAACAACTACCCCAACTACCGATAATGTGGATTCCTCCACGCAGAACGTCAGTGTCCTTGTGCATAACTACCTGCAACTGTCATAAGTATGCATTAGCCAATCATATTGATAATAATAACAATAATAGTAATAATAATAATATGGAGTAATAATTTGGTGGAAACAATATTGGAGAAACATACACTGGTTCAAATTTCGAAAGGACATTTTGATTCTTCAACTTCTGGTGCTCTGGCGTCCCCTCTTTTTCCCCCTTTGCCATTTCTGTGGCTTCCTTCCAAAAGTTTCTACGAACCATTCGTATTTTCTCGTGGTCACGATGTGCCCAATAACAAATCCATTTAGTAGCCCGCCTCCATATCCCACCAACATGAATATCTAATCATATCCACTTGGGAACTTTAAATCTTCGTCCTGTTCCGAGGTTAAAGGTGGCGGTGGTGATGCCTCAAAATTTCCACATTTCTTTGATAAAGGGTTTCCACACAACCTTGAGTTTCCTTCAAATGAATCGTTTTGAAATGTATCAATTGGTTCCCATGTGGTATAGGCCCTATGAGATCATTATGAGAGAGATTTAAGAATGTAAGAAACGTTAGCCCATCTAGTTGTTGAGGGATCTCTCTTGAGAGCGAGAAAGGTCCAAAGATTCAAGATTGGTTAGGTTCCCTAAGCATGATGGGATGCGACCAGTGAGAATGTTGTTAGACATGTTGAGCAATTGAAGCCCCTTTAGGTTCCTAATGGATTTTGGAATATCTCCTTCAAATGTGTTGCTTGAGAGATCAATGGCCATGAAGATTTTTGGGATTTTTGCATATATTGTATCCATGCCTTTGTTTGTTATTGTCATTGAGTACTCATAATTCCATTGCCACGAATAAGTTAGGGCCGCAAAACTCGTAATTGCTTGCATATATGTCAATTGCTCCTCATGAACAATTTTCATGGCGTTCCAATTTTTGAAGTAGATAGATGGAAACTTCCCTTTAAACCAATTGTGTGATAGGTCAATGATGCGCAACTTGGGAAAACCCGAGTTAGTCTCAGGAACCCTTATTACACCATAGAATTCATTGGATCACAAAATAAGAACCCTTAACTCTGGAAAAGTTCCCAACCAAGAGGGAAAGGCATCATTGATCTAGTTATTTCCAAGATCAAGAATCTCTAGCATTTTACAATTGGCCAGTGATCTAGGTACCCTGCCTTGTAATTGATTTTGACTTAAATCAATCATCTTCAACTTGCTTCCATTTATACATGTTTGGCGAATGACACCATGGAAGTTGATGTTTCGAAAATTAAGTATTGACAGTCTGACAGAATCGTTAAAGATGCCCAAACATTTTGGAATCATACCACTGAAATTGTTATTAGATAAATCAAGGACACGGAGAGAAGTTAGGTTGCAAATCAATGGTGAAATTTCTCCGCTCAGTAAGTTATTTGAGGCAAAATAAGTTACAGTGGATGGTGGCGGAATCGGGAGTGACCCTTTAAGCATGTTAGAGTGGAGACGTAATATGAGTAGACTAGTCCACGGAAGAACAACTGGAGGTTTGTCGAAACCTGTTAGAAAATTGTCAGAAACCGACAAAGACAACAATGTCTCTTTACCTACGTTCCACATCCATTCTGGTATTTGGCCTTGAATATTGTTTTTGTGAAGTGATAAAAACTCCAATTCATCTTGATGCCGTAGGAAATCTGGGAATTCACTTAAGTTGCAGGCATCCAATGCTAAATGCTTGAACTTTGGAGCAGTAGCATTTATACTAGTGTTAGTAAGAAATGATAAATTAATATCCGATAGTTGGAGTTGGACGAGATTTTTTAAGTTAAAAAACACATCGAAGTCCACAGTGCCACTCAAGTTATTGGTATTTAGATGGAGAAGTTCAAGATTCACAAGTCTATAAATTGAGGGAGGAATTGGACCGTGCAGTTTATTGTCACTAAGTTTTAGCACCGTCAGTTGGGTGAGGTTTTGAAGAGAAGAAGGGATCTCACCAGTTAAATTGACTTGCACAAGGCTCGAATAAGTGAGTTTGGTTTGCTTACCGATCCAAGCCATGGTCCCACTAATAAAATTGTTATATGAAAGGAGGAGTGAGGTGAGCTGAGTGAGGTTACCAAGTGAAGGTGGAACTGACCCTGAGAAATTGCACTCACTAATATCCAACTCATTCATGGAATTGAGGTTGCCAATTGAATCCGGCACCTTGCCAGAGAAACCTGTACCAGCAACTAAGAGAAACTGAAGGGGACTGCTTTTGTTGAATTCGGGCAAGTAACCGGTAAGATCTGGATTGAACCTTACAGAAAGGGTCTGTAGGTTCGGCAGTTGGAAAATGGCCGAAGGAAATTCACCGTGCAACCCGCAATCTCTGAGAAGAAGAGATTCCAAAGATGAAAAATTTGCCAATTAAGATGTCAGGTATTGCAGAAGAAATGTTCACATGCATAGCCGAGATGAAGTTCTTTCAGGCCTGATAGGTTTTGAATTAAGTTGCTTAGACCAGGCTTTTCGAGTTTCAACAAACCATAAAAAGATGAATAAATGTTGGCAGACAGATCGAGGGTAGCCAATTTAGACAGCTTTGAGAGTTCTGATGGGATTTGGCCAGAAAATGCGGAAGCAGAGAGGTTGAGATATGTTAGCCTCGAAAGATGGCCAAATGTAGAGGGGATTTGAGAGTAATTGAAGTGATTGTCCGCGAGATCAAGTTTTCGAAGGTGAAGCAAGCGGAAAAGGCTGCTGCTGGAGTTGATAGAACCATAGAGAAAGCTGCTACTAAGATTGAGGCCGATAACGTGACCAGTGTCATCATCACACTCGACGCCATCCCATGAACAGCAATCACTACTCTCTTCGAGCTTCCATGATGCAGTTTTTGGATAAGCAGAAGGATAACCAGAAACATTCTCATTATCACTAATGAAAAAGCTTTGGTTGAATTGCCACAAGGCTGCGCTCTCATCATTACGACATGGTGGGTGCTTTGAAGAGGAAGAGGCAATCATTATGGGATGAAAGCATGAGAGTAAGAAAAGCAGGCGCGTGATCATCATGAAGAGATGCATGGATGGCCCCATAATTACCATGTGAACACTGTCTTTGGTACTTACAGATGAGCAAGGACATGGGGTTGAGGAGCTTTAATTTATAGGCCAATTAAAGGACTCTTCGAACAAGTCTTGTGTTATGATCTCCAAAAAACCAAAAAAAAAAAAAAAAAAAAAAAGAAGAAGAAAGAAAAAAGAGAGTAACCGACACAAGATCAGTAGAGCCACCCCACTGGCTGTGCTGATCTCGTCCTCAGCCACACACAAGCTTATCAGATTTAGACCCATCCCCAAGTCCTTAATTGGAGCCATTTCAAGTCAAGTCGTCTCCCTAAACCAAGGGATTCGAAGCAAGATGTGAATTAATAACCAGTTTCATTGTAGAATGCTGCATCTTTAGGTCCTCAATGCCTGATTCATTACCCTTGAAATACGTGTTCCAAAATGTGAACTTATTTTTACGATGGGACCATTGTAAGGATTGGTGGAGTGAAGCCCTCTTAAACTTGTGGTGTAGTGTTTTCACGCTCAAATAAAACCCCTCTTCCACTTGGGTCAACCTGTCTATCTCTAACTCACCTTAATTTGTCCTTGTAAAAGACTTTAGGCCGCTCAAAGGATAAATCTTGGTTAACACCACTGATGATCTTTTCAAGCCAACTGCCAAACGTGAGAGACGGGCAAAAGACTTGTACTAAACGGCAAAAGTAACTTGTGGGAGATGTGCAAGAGACGTGTACTAAAAAGCAAAAATAACTTGTCATTAACTTCTGAAATCTTATTTCATTCCATTATGATTTTCTCCAATTCCGACCAAACAAACATACCTTAGATCCAAGAAATCTAGAATGGAGATCTAATTGGGGAAGGGAAATGGTTCAGGTTCACCTAGCCTGCTAGCTCAATGCATGGCCTGGTCCAAGATATCTCTTTGATAAGGATGAAAAAGAAATGACTCAACGGAAAACAATGAGGACTTGTTTGGGTGTCCAATTTGAAATTCAACAATTCAAGAAAATTTACAGTATTGAAGGCATAAAATCATTTTATTTTTGAAACATTAAGGTTTGTGTTGAGATGTTTTTTAGCCTTGTCTTTTTTTGTGTTCATGAAGCAAAATGAAAATACTTTGTTTCCGTAACCATGGTCTAGACGATGATGTATTTACTTGTATAAACTTTCACGAGAGATAAAGCAGGTGGTAGGGGAAATATAGTCGAACCAAAAAGAGAAATGAGATGGAGTTGGTCAACACAAACTGGAAATTGTATTATTTTGGAGCAAATCTTGCGTAGCTAGTTGAGATAATTGCATCCAAGTACAAAGAAAGGCTTGCATAAAGTCCATACTACAAACTAAAAACTACACTAAACATAGATAAAAGACTAATTAAGAAGTCCTTGATGGATGAGTGGGAGGGAGATACAAGAAGCCTTCATGGCTATTATTTAAAATATTACAAAATAACTACCCCACCTACCGATAATGTGGATTCCTCCACGCAAAACGCCAATGCCCTTGTGCATAACTACCTGCAACTGTCATAAGTATGCATTAGGCAATCACATTGATAATAATAACAATAATAGTAATAATAATAATATGGAGTAATAATTTGGTGGAAACAATAGTGGAGAAACATACACTGGTTCAAATTTCGAAGGGGACATTTTGATTCTTCAGCTTCTGGTGCTTTGGCGTCCCCTGTTTTTCCCCCTTTGCCATTTCTGTGGCTTCCTTCCAAAAGTTTCTACGAACCATTCGTGTTTCCTCGTGGTCACAATGTGCCCAATAACCAATCCAACTGCTAGCCCACTTCCATATCCCGCCAATATGAATATCCAATCATATCCGCTTGGGAACTTTAAATCTTCGTCATGTTCCGAGGTTAAAGGTGGCGGTGGTGATGCCTCAGAATTTCCACATTTCTTTGACAAAGGGTTTCCACACAACCCTGAATTTCCTTCAAATGAATCGTTTTGAAATGTATCAAATTGGTTCCCACGTGGTATAGGCCCTGTGAGATAGTTATGAGAGAGATTTAAGACTGCAAGAAACGTTAGCCCAACTAGTTGTTGAGGGATCTCTCCTAAGAGCTTGTTTTGAGAAAGGTCCAATGATTCAAGCCTTGTCAGGTCCCCTAAGTATGATGGGATGTGACCAGTGAGAAGGTTGTTGGATAGGTTGAGTGATTGAAGCCCCCGTAGATTCCCAATGGATTCTGGAATATCTCCTTCGAATTTGTTACTTGAGAGATCAATAGCGGAGAAGATATTGGGGATCCTTCCATATACAGTTTCTATGCCTTTGTTTATTATTGTGATTGAGTAGCCATAACTGTCAGCCCAAATATAGTATGGGAAACCACTTTCCATGTCTGCTTGCAAATATGTAAAGTTGTCGACATCAAAAATTTTCATGGCATTCCAATTTCTGAAGTACTCAGATGGCAACTTCCCTGTAAAACTATTGAAAGAAAGGTCAACGATGTGCAACATGGGGAATTCGAACCTGCTTTCTGGACTCTTTATTGCGCCATGGAACTCATTAGATCGCATAATAAGAACCCTCAGCTCTGGAATAGTTCCCAACCAAGAGGGGAAGTTATCATTGATTTGATTGTGTCCAAGATCAAGAATCTGCAACATTTTACAATTGGCCAGTGACCTTGGTACCCTCCCCTGAAATTGATTTTTACCTAAATCAATCATCCCCAACTTGCTTCCTTTCATGAATGTTTGAGGAATGGTACCATGAAAGTTGTTGTTTCCGAGATTCAACACTAACAAAGAATCACTAAAGTTACCCATACATTGCGGAAGTACGCCACTTAAGTTGTTATTAGACAAATCAAGGGTCTGAAGAGAAATCAGATTGCAGATCAATGGTGATAATTCTCCAGTCAATGAGTTATGTGAGATCACATAAGATTGGGTGGAAGGTGGCGGAATTGGGAGTGATCCTTGGATCATGTTGGAATAGAGATGTAAAGAGCGTAAACTAGTCCAGGGAAGAACAACTGGAGGTTGCTCAAAACCTGTTAGAAAATTGTGAGCAACCGAAATATACCAGAGTGTTTCTTTACCTATGTTCCATACCCATTTTGGTATTTGGCCTCGGATTATGTTTCCCGAAAGTTCTAAATACTCTAATTCATCTTGGTGCCGAAGGAAATCTGGGAACTCACTTAAGTTGCACTCACTCAATCCCAGAAGCTTATACTTTGGAACAGTAGCATTTATACTAACGTTAGTGAACAATGAGAAACTGTTACCCGATAGTTGGAGATAAACGAGGTTTTTTAGGCTAAGAAACGGGTCAAATTCCACTGTTCCACTCAAGTAATTGGTATGCAAATAAAGAAATTCAAGATTCACGAGGCCATAGATTGACTTCGGAATTGGACCGTGCAATCTGTTTTCAGCGAGTTGTAGCCGAATTAGCTGGGTAAGGTTGGCAAGCGAGGATGGAATTTGACCAGTTAATTGATTGGTGTTAAGGAATAATACAAGAAGATTGGTGAGATTTCCAAGAGAAGAAGGGATGTCACCACTTAAATTGTTATATGAAAGGTCGAGTAGAGTGAGCTGAGCAAGATTACCAAGAGAAGATGGAATTGATTCAGAAAAACTGCAGTTGAAGATTTCTAACTCTTCCAGTGAATAAAGGTGGCCGATCGAATCTGGTAGCTTGCCTGAGAAACTTGTGCCAGCAACTCTCAACAACTTAAGGGGACTGCTCTTGTTGAATTCTGGAAAGTGACCAGTCAAATATGGATTGAACCACACACTAAGAACCTGTAGGTTTGGTAGTCGGAAAATCCCAGCGGGGAATTCACCCTGCAACCCACAATAACCGAGACTAAGAGATGTCAAAGAAGAAAAATTTGCCAAGATACCAGGTACTGCAGAAGAAATGTTCACCCATCTGAGATCAAGTACTTCCAAGTTGGTTAGATTATGGAGAAAGCTATTTAGATTGGGATTTTCAAATTTCAACAAACTTTCAGAAAAAGGACCAGTGTTGAAGGACAGATCGAGGGAAGCCAATTTGGACAGCTTTGAGAGTTCGGATGGTATTTGGCCTGAAAATGCAGTGTTTGAGAGGTTGAGATATGTTAGCCTCGAAAGATGGATAAAACTAGAAGGGATTTGAGAGAAATTGAATTGATTGTCTGCAAGATTAAGCTTTCGAAGGTGAACCAGGCGGAAGAGGCTGCTGCTGGAGTTGATAGAACCATAGAGAAAGCTACTACTAAGATCAAGGCCAATAACATGACCAGTGGCATTATGGCACTCGACACCATCCCATGAGCAGCAATCATTACTCTCTTCGATCTTCCATGATGCAGTTTTTGGATAAGCAGAAGGATAGCCAGAAACATACTCATGATTATCAATGACAAAGCTTTGGTTGAATTGCAACAAGGCTGTGCGCTCATCATTACGACATTGTGGGAGCGTAGAAGAGGAAGAGGCAATGATTATGGGATGAAAATATGAGAGTAAGAAAAGCAGGCGCGTGATCATGAAGAGATACACGGATGACCCCATAATTACTATGTAAACACTGTCTTTTAGTACTTTTAGATGAGCAAGGACATGGGTTTGAGGAACTTTAATTTATAGGCAAATTAAAGGACTCTTCGAACAAGTCTTGTGTTGTGATCTCAGCCCAAAAAAAAAAAAGAAGTAACCGCACAAGACCAGTAGAGCCGCCCACTTGCTGTGCTGATCTCGTCCTCAGCCACACACAAGCTTATCAGATTTAGACCCATCCCCAAGTCCTTAATTGGAGCCATTTCATGTCAAGTCGTCTCCGTAAACCAAGGGATTCGAAGCAAGATGTGAATTAATAACCAGTTTCATTGTAGAATGCTGCATCTTTACTGTATGATTCATTACCCTCGAAATATGTGTTCCAAGATGTGAACTTTTTTTTAGGATGGGACCATTGTAAGGATTGGATGGAGTGAAGCCCTCCCCTAACTCCCCAATATCAATAAATGAGCATAATGTATTTAGTACGATACCATATATTAAGTGGGTTTCATGTATTTCTTGATGATGATAGAGTCCAAGTCGGTCTAATTATATAGAAGAGGCATGAAATGGGGCATTATGAAGGAGACAAAAGGGAACTCCATGCACTATTCTTTCGATTGGATGTGCATTCTGTATGGTATCTTTGCTCCACCACATGTCAGAAAGTTTAACAGGAGCCCACTGTTTGCCCAAAAACTGAAGAAAAAAAAAAGTGACTAAAGTGTGAGAACTAGACAAAAACAGCCATCCACATGACCAACTAGAAGAATAAAAAAAGAAAAAGGAGGGGAGGGTGGGTTTTTTTTTTTTTTTTTTTTGTTTTTTTTTTTTGGGGGGGGGGGGGGGGGGGGGGGAGGGGAGGACGTGCAGAAGCTCATTACAAAGACATTAAAATTTGGCTATTCGGATGCAAGTATGAATTCCAAATGATTTAATTCAACTTGGGCTGGAAAATGGAAAATTCAATATTTCAATATAACTCCAAACATATAGCCCCGGGGGAAGGGGGAATGTTACAGACTTACAGTGAATGAACTAATTAATTATCATGTATCCAAAAAAGAGAAGAAAATCTCTTTCTTTTTTTTTTCTTTTCCAAACAAGTAATATTGTAATACATGACACGATGAGTAATCGACTGACACTCATACCAACTGGGATACAATAATATGAGGCCATATAATAAGCCACAAAATTTCTTCCTCAGAATTCATGTTCCACCAAAAACACTTTGGAATGATTGCAACCACGGGTAAATCTCCGACATACACTTGCAAAGAAAAAACATGGATTCAAATCTTTAGAATATGTACACTAGAACAATTTTCGCAGTTAAAAGTCTACGAGCCGCCACTAAAGGTTTTAAACGAAAATTTTATCGTTGAAAATGCTATCATTAAAAACTTTACCCGTGAACTTTTAAAATTGCCCATAAAAGTTCCCTTTTAGTGGTGACTTATAGTCATGGCTAAAAGGGTACCTTTAGACATGAATAGGAGTTGCCACTAAAGGGGTTTGCTGTAAATATGAGGCCATATAATAAGCCACAATGGAGGAGGCATTGAGGAGGCAAATGCAAATTTTAACTTTTTCTACCAAAACAAGTGGGTGCTCTATGGGGGGATGCATGGAAGAGCCAAATTGGCTTGGAAGCAAAGCGTGAGTCAAATTTGGTTCAATATTTAGTTCGTAGGCAAATTTTCAATGACAGAGATGAATTCCATGTGTACGGTGGAGGATCAAGCAATATCTCTCACCACTAGAGTAAAAAAATGGTTTTGCACCAATATTAGAGCTACCAGATGCAAATTTTAACTCTTTGTCACTTCTATTGGGTTTGCCTGTTCAAAATAACTTCCACCCTGGAATTGCTCTAAGCTTACCAGATTAGACCCATTCTCGAGTCCATGGAGCCATTTCAAGGCAAAGTCATCTCCGTAAACTATGGGATATTAATCAAGATGGGAAATAACAACTACTCTCACCATTTCCCAACTACTCTCACCTACCCACATAGCCGCGTTACTCTCACTTTCAATAAGGTAGAAATCTGGCAAAAAACTTGTGGTTCTGGTTCCCTTGTCGATTCAAGGGTCCCCCCAGCCATATATGATGGTCGTATATGTACAACGGTTGTGTTGAAAAATTGGTTTAGTTTGAAAGAGGGAATTTCAAAAGAGATATTTAATTAAAAGCCTCGCCGTATCCACGCTTGATTAGTTTTGACTTTTGAGTACTTCTCCCAAGAGTAGACTGCCACACTTGTCCTATAATCTTGTACATGCTGGCCCCCATATTTACATATATGTCCCGCAAGTCACTCTATATTGACATCCTATATATATGTAATAATAACCAGATAACCTTACCACTGATGGTGAGTCCAACAAGAACTAAGGCTGGCTTTCAGTTTTCCATCTGTTAGTTGGTTTAATTTTCTCTTCTCTTTTCCATCGAGCTCGCAAGAACCAATAGTCTTATTACTATGCTGGTAGTTTTTTTATTTAGCTTTTTTTTTTGAAGACATTTGGATCTAATGAGATCAAATGGATTAAGAGTTGTGTAAAAAATTAAATACAAAAATTATGTACATATATTATGTACGTACACATTAATTCCAATATTGATAAGTGATTTTATCAACCATCTCAAGCAGAGTTGCAAAAGTTAATTTCCTCTCGATGATACTTGACATTTAAGGTAATTTCTTGGTTATTATATTCCATAAAATGTATTTATCTACTTATTTTGATGAGATTGCATAAAATTTATTGATCTAACAAAATGAATATAATATAAATAAATACAAGCCAGTTGCATTGCTTCATCATTACCATAAATCACTAAAGCTTTGTACATCCAATACCATAATACTACCCATGACCACCCTCACCAGAATCTCACAAAACAGGCACAAAATAAAAGAAACAAAAAAACATCACAATACCACTGATCGAAAACATACATTGAGTCAAATCCTTGAAGGGCATTTTGGCTAATCAAGTTCTATTTTGTATTCCATACCACCTCTTATTCTCCCTTTTCCCCTTTTGTGGCCTCCTCCGAAATGTTTCTACAAACCATTCGTGGTTTCTTGTGGTCATGGTGTGCCCAATAACCACCCGTGGCCAGCTACGAGCCCACTTCCATATCCCATTAATATGAATATCCAATCATATCCACTCGGAAACTCTGAATCTTTGCCTTGTTCCAAGTGTATAGGTAGTGGTGGTACGTGGTGACGCCGAATTTTCACATTTCTTTGACAACGGGTTTCTACATAATGTTGAATTTCCTTCAAATGAATTGTTTTGAAACGTATCAAATTGCTCCCGCTGTGGTATAGGCCCTATGAGGTGGTTATGAGAGACATTCAAGACTTCTAGAAATGTTAGTCTCGTTAGTTGCCAAGGGATCTCTCCTAAGAGATTGTTTTGAGAAAGGTCTAATGATTCAAGCTCTGTTAGGTTCCTCAAGCATGATGGGATGCGACCAGTGAGAATGTTGTTGGATAGGTTGAGCGATTAAAGCCCCTTTAGATTCCCAACGGAGTCTGAAATATATCCTTCGAATTTGTTGCTTGAGAGATCAATGGCTATGAGGATTTCCGGTATCCTTGCATACGTTGTTTTTGTGCCTTTGTTTGTTATTGTCATTGAATATGTAAAACCATAATTCCAGAGACGGTTTTCCATAGCAAAACTTGTGTTTGCTTGCATATATGTCAAGTGGTCTACCTCAAAAATTTCCATGTCATTCCAATTTTTGAAGTACTCAACTGGCAATGTCCCTGTAAAACTACTACAAGAGAGGTCAATGATGAGCAACTTGGGGACTTCAGACTTGGTTTCAAGACACCTTACTGCACTGTGAAATTCATTAGGGCTCATAATAAGAACCCTCAACTCTGCAGAAGTTTCCAACCAAGGGGGAAAGGTATCATTGATCTAATTGTTCCCAAGATCAAGAATTTTTAACATTTTACAATTTTTAACATTTTACAATTAGACCTCCAATCCAGCTTTGTGGGACTTTAGTTACTTTGTCGTTTCACACGAGTCTTTGCCGGTCTCTCACCGTTTAGCCGTTAGCTTGGAAATATCATTTGTGGAAGTATAATAGAGGAATTGAAAGCTAGCCCTTGAGAGGCAAGTCTTAAAGGGACAAACTATACCCTTGACAAAGGAGAGAGTGAGAAACAGACAATTTGGCCCAAAATGCATCATTTGTATTGTTTTTATATATATTAACTAAATAGTATCATTGATCTACATGCATCATCTATTTATATATATATATATATGTGTAGAGAGAGAGAAAGAGAGAGAGAGAGAGGGGGGGAGAGAGGGGAGAGAGAGAGAGAGAAGGGGATATATCTATATATATATATATATATATATATACATATATGCATGGGGAGTTGTTTTGTATTGAGTTGGACTTGTGTGTTGGACACATTAGAGAAGCACTGTTCCCGATTCCTGCTAGGAGGAATTTGATAATTGCAAGACTACAAGAAGAATCCGTAAAGTGCGCAAAAAAAATTTCACAATTTTCACTCACTCCCCCAACAACTATCATTTGGTACTTTGTTGTTGTAGGGTATGTGCCACTTACTATTAGTCAATATTATTGCTGAGCTTTCATCATCTCCATAAAACCATTCCTTGAAAATTTTCTGACTTAATCCGTGCATGGGCCCATCAAACCATCATTCATCGGCATGACCCATTCATTTTTTTTTTTTTTGGGGTGGGGGGGGGGGGGGGGGGGGGGGGGGTTGGGATTTGGGGTCGGTAAGCAATTATATATTATATAACATAAATTCGTAGGCATCTTAGTTCTTAAGAAGGGTATATCTCAGTGACCACATGGAAATCAAGTGGTCATTGCTAAATCCAAAGCATAGATTTTCAACCAAAAAGAAAAAAATTTATGTTCGGATATCAATAGTTGAAAAAAAAGGGTCTATTTGCTGGTATGAAAACTGAAATTAATAGGAGCATTTTAAAGCTTCTAGGACATTTTATGCTCCAAATCCATGCATTTTCACTGCCAAGCCAGTATTTCAAGACCCACATTTAATTTACGCCTTGTCTGTGCATGTTATATATATGTTGCGTTTTTTTTTATTTTTTTTGTTGGCTCACAACACTGAAATATAATCCTCCCATCATATATTTACACTAGTGACTAGAAACAGGTCGTCCATTGACTTTTTGACGAGTACTTTGAAACATCAGATTTTAATAAATATAAATAATTAAAAGTATAAAAAACGGTGTGAGCCCACATGTTCAAAAACTTTTCCTACATTGTATGGCTACCATGGATTTTAAGCTATTCTTTTTTGTGGTCACTATTATTGCTTGTAGTAATAACATACTGTCATGTCATTATTTCCCTTTCAACTAATTACCCCGCCCTTGTCTTAGTAGAACTAATTTGAGGTGGGTTCCATGGGGTTCATTATTTGGACTCCGTACAATTATGGTTGTCTGTAGGGGATATCAAGAGTTTCACATAAGCCGTTAGGGGATTAATCCAAACTCAAAACTCAATGGTGTTAATAAGGTTTAAAATATCTCTAATTAATAATAATAATAATAATAATAATAATAATACTAAACTAGTTACTCACTTACTCCACGATGCTATGTGGGAGGTCCCAACTAAATTCAGTAAATTTGGGCAATTAAACATACGGAGCGAGTCAAACAACCCAACCTATTGTACAGTGCGATCCATCTTTAACTCTCACGCAACGGTTCAATTAATTTCCATATGATCAAATGCCGTGGCCGATGGGGAAGGTATTGAGAAAGAAGTTGCCATAAGCCAAGGGCGAAGCCAAGGGCGGAACTACATGGGGACCAAGGGGGCCATGGCCCCTACAAAATTTTGAGAAAAAACTTAACACTTGGTGCTAAGTTCAATGATGGTGATGGAACAAATGCCGTGGCCAGTGGGGAAGGTATTGAGAAAGAGGTTGCCGTGAGCCAGGGGCGGAACTACATGGGGACCAGGGGGGGCATGGCCCCTGCAAAATTTTAAAAAAAAAATTAACACTTAGTGCTAAGTTCAGTGATGGTGATGGAACAAATGCCAGGGCCAGTAGGGAAGGTATTAAGGAAGAGGTTGCCGTGAGCATTAGGTAAAAGAGTGGAGGAGGATCAACTTGATTTGAGCCCAGATACGTAGGATAGGATCATCGATTTGAAAAAGCTCACGAATGTGGATTGGGATTCAGCTTCACAGCGAGCCTCCATCTTGATTTGAGTTCAGATACAACCATCGTGGTCGGTGGTTTCTGACGGCGATTATAATGGGTTTTGCTGTATGGCTCGATTATCCATTTTTCACTCATTGTATCATTGTCTTGATGGAAGATGTTAGAACCCTTGTCCAATATCTAGAGGAAATAGCTACAGATGGGCAAGTGTTTTCTGTTTACCTTATCTTCATTTTTATGCTATTGGACACATGATACCTTCACATGTCATTTAAGTTGAAGAAAAAAACTATGAACCTGTGTTTAATTAAAAATCATTATAACAATTAAAAATTAAAGATTAAAAAAAAATTAAAAATCATCATAATAATTTATAAAATAAAATCTACCAATTTTCCCACCGGTTATTTTACTTGGGAATTGGGATCCAAATTCCAAACAATAAAAAATGAAGTAAATTTATCAATTTTAATTTATAGTAAAATTTGTATTTTGAAGATAAAAATTATTATTGTTTAAAATATTTTTAACTTGGCCCTACATTTTTGGAGATTCCTGGTTCCGCCCCTGTTGATGGCTAACGAAAAATTTCAAAGGGAAAAACAATGGGACTTCAGTGAAGAATTAATGACATTTTATTATGCATGAGGTCCTTGCTGGTGGGCCACGTAATAACTTTCACACCAACGGTCAACCCGGTGCATGCATTAAGGAGGTCCTTGCTGATGGGTCACAGAAAAATGACTTCATACCAACTAGTAGGTGCAATCTTAATGACGAATTGAAATTTTCAAAAAAAAATTAAGGATAAATTACAGAAAATCCCTCTGAAGTTTGGGGGTCAATAGATAACTCCTCTTATATTTTAATTTTGTCAATGTATCTCCTAATTCAATTGGAAGACAAAACCAATCATCGATAGTCATCCAATTGGTCATGACACCGATGAAAGTTCCAGCGATTTTGGACAACACAGATTCGTTAACGATATCACGTGTATAGCCACATGACTAATTTTCATCAATTTTCATCAACGATAAGTAATGGTGGGGCACATTGACAAAAATTAAAATATAAGGAAGGCACATTGACAAAATTAAAATATAAGAGGAGTTATTTGCTGATCCTCCCATACTTTAGGAAGGTTATCTGCAATTTACTCTAAAATTAATGGCATTGGTCAATAAGGAATAAATTTTAATTATGCGTGATCAAGATCCTTGTTGTGGCTACGTAGAAATGACTTCATACCAATCAGGTGGAATCTTAATGGAGAAGCATTGATATCTATTGTTAAGTGATCTGAGTGATCTTCGGTTTGAGCTCATGAATGAGCAGCATTGATATTTATTTGTTAATATTAGGAGTGTTAAGGCTAAGGGTAGGTTTTTTTTTTTTTTTTTTTTCGTAAAAGGGTGCAATCATAATGACAAATTACATATTTCAAAAGAAAATCAATGAAACTAGTCAGTAAAAGTGACCTTTTAAATTTGTTATTATGAACTCATTTTTAATTTCATGGTAAAACTTTTGGCTTTGAAAGTATGGCACTATATTCAGGATGTTCTAAATGGCCTGTATGCTTATTCTTATCTTCAAGGAACTGGGTTTTCTTTATGTAATTCTTAATTCTATGTGGAAAATAAAAGAAAAGTAGATGTTATTAGATTAGAATCCACAGCCCATAGATGTTATTAGTAAAAGAAAAATGAAGATTTAATTGCGTTTTCTCACTTTCTGTGTTCTGTTTTTATATACTAATAGAAAAAAATATATATATAGAGTAAAAATATGGAAAATAGAATTTCAATTGACCTCATTTGATGGCCACGTTTACTTTTCGTACATATTTTTATAACTTGCAGCATTCTACACCATGAGTCATAAAGCATAATTATTGTTTTGGTACGTGTTCTCTTATAAAATTTTCAGTTTTTTTGTTGTGATACCACCCTGTTTTTTCAGAGCATTTCCCAAGTTTGTATGATCGTAGGTATATTATCCTATGCTATCCTTCCTGTATGGTCGGTCCTATATAAAATTCTATGATTCTATCCCTTGCAATTAGAATTGGGGCTTTGAGCAGGCTTCGACGTGGTTTGGGCCAGGTTGGCACTGCATGTGTGCTAAAAGTTATCATCTAAGGAGCTTGGTCGACACAGGAACACAACACGGTTACGTACTAATATGAAAAATCCTATTTAAAAAAAAAAAAAAAAAAAGATACGACACAATGGGAATACAACAATAATTAAATAAAAATTTATAATCTTATGTGTATATATAATAATTGATAGTTCTATTATACATGTTAAGAAATATTTAAAATATAATTAAAGAAATCAAAATGGACATCAACAAGCAAGGCATCCATAGTTTTATATGTCATGGCTAGGCTTGGCAATCTAGGCGGGTTGGATTGAGGTATACAGGTTGGGTTGGGTTGGATCATTAATGGGTTATGTAATTTATGTTATTAATGAGTTGGGTATAACCCAACCCAATTACTGTGCATACCCAAAACCAACCCGCATATACTCAAAACTAGCATGGATTAATACCCAACTTCCCAACCCAATTTTGACCCAGCCTAGATTAAAACCTGATCCAAATTCTCACCCAACCCAAACCATTAATGACGCAAATTACATAATGGTATTTAACTTTAAAAATTAATACTCCGTAGTTCTTACATGTAAAACATAAAAATATAGTCCCCACCGTGTTGCAGACGTGTCCCAATTGCAAGTGTGTCTAAAGAGTGTTGATGCCATGTTTTAACTATGTAAGAGAAAATGGAAAGTAATGCAAATTACATAATGGTATTTAACTTTAAAAATTAATACTCCGTAGTTCTTACATGTAAAACATAAAAATATAGTCCCCACCGTGTTGTAGACGTGTCCCAATTGCAGACGTGTCTCAATCGGTGCAATTTGTTAGAGGTTGAAGATGATAGGGTATCAACTTCAAGGACAAGTGGCAACATTATAGCATCAGAACATGGAAAGTATGGTTATCTTGGTGCACCGACTGAGGTTGTGTCTTATGCTCAAATAGTTGGTGGCAATAGGCACGTGGGTCTCTATCAAAATTTGAATTTTGAAAGTGGTCAGAAACAGTTAGAAGGCAGTGATGCTCAGCTTACGAATTTTGGGCCTGTTACAGGGAATGGGCCTGGTATCTCTAAAGTGGGCCTAAGAGGCAATTTGGGTTTGGGAGAGGATTCTTGTGCTCAGGCTTATGAGAAGGACCAGAATTATGAGGGCTCTAGATTTCTCTCGAAGGAACAGATTGTCCTTGGCTCTTTTCAGGGGAGCCTTGATCAACAGAAAGGGTTGACTAGAAAAGGGAGGAAGGAGATAAAGGAAAATCCTCGAGTAAACAGAGGGTCTGGTCTAAGTTATGAGGGCGAGAAGACAAGAAGGATTGAGAAGGGGGTTCTAAACACCAGCAAAATGAAGCGTGGCTTCATCCACAGCAGAGAAGATGGTGACATGGAAGAGGGTTCTTCTAGCTCTAATCGGAGAGAGAGTAGCGATGATGAAGAAGAAGACTTTTTAACAGAGGAAAGGGAAACTAGCTGTCCAGAAACTGAAGTTAGTTTGCATCAATTGTTTGATGAATTTGCTGGAAAGGGAGAGCAAGAGGGAAGACTTGCTAACACTCGAATTTGTAATCAGGAAAATAAAGAGATATTTGTCGAAGAGGGTGGAGTTTCTATGGAGGACAAGGAAGGAATTGCTCACGAGAATGATGGTGGTGCTTTAATGGCTTCAGTAGGGGGCTCGCTTGAAGCAAATTTGGTGTCTCTTGTTCCTGATTCCTTGGTATCCCATAATTTGCAAGTTGATGGAGCTCAAACTAATTTCTTTAGAGGACAAGAACCAGTTCTGATACTTTCTGACAAAGAGAAAAGATATGAACCGAGGAGTGGGATGGGAACTCATTTGCAGTCCAACAATTCTAATTCGAAGGGTTTTAATTCTTCCTTTGTGCAAGGTAACTCTTTGATTGATATAGTTCCTACTTATGATTTCTCTCCTACTCTTCTTGGTGAAAATGCTCCTTTTATTTTGAATCCGGAAAAGGCCAAACAGACAACGGAATGCCAGATTGAAAACAGGTTCATGGGGGATTGTTCTAATTTTTCTAAGAAAGGGGAAAGAGAGAATGAGGTAGCTGACAGTGAATTGGAAGGTGATGGCGAGGAGGAGGATAGAGATAGGGTGTCTTCTTGGTCGAAGGAAGACTGGGTGGCTTTAAGAGTTCTGTTTAGAAAGTTAGGTTTCTCTTTAATTAAAGATAGGGTCAGTAGATTTAGAGATAATGTTGGTGGTAGATGTAATAGGGCTTCCTTTGGCAGGGGGGGAGAAGAGGGAGAGGTAGGGTCTCTAGAGAAGACAGGGAATTAAAGAAGTTACAGTGGGAGGTCAACTATGATGCTGGTAAGTCTAGGAAATTTGGGGGTTACAATGGTGTCAAAATATGAAGATTTTGAGCTGGAATGTTAGAGGTTTAGGCTCTCTTAGGAAAAGGAAGGTGATAAAAAATGTTATTCTTAATTCTCAACCTGATATTGTAATGTTTCAAGAATCCAAACTAGAGGTGGTTGATGTTTCTTTGGTTAGGAGTGTCTGGGAGGTTCGTCATAAAGAATGGGCGTTTGTTCCATCGGTCAGAGCTTCGGGAGGGATTATTATTATTTGGGATACTAGAATTGTCTCTGGCATAGAGGTGGTTGAAGGATTGTTCTCTGTTTCTGTTAGATTAAGGCCTTCTCTTGGGGATGAGTGGTGGCTGTCTTGTGTGTATGGCCCAAACAATCCTAGATTGAGAAAAGCTTTCTGGGAGGAATTAGGCGGTCTATCTGGGTTGTGTAGTCCTAATTGGTGTTTGGGTGGTGATTTCAATGTCATTCGTATGATGAATGAGAAGCTGAATGGCTCTAGAAGAACTAGGAGTATGAGAGACTTTGATTCCTTTATTCGTGAGTGCAACCTTAGAGACCCGCCTCTTCAAAATGCTTCCTTCACTTGGTCGAACCTTCAGGATAGAGTGGTTTGTAACAGATTGGACAAATTTCTTTTTTTGCCTAGTTGGGAGGATTTATTTAATTCCTAATGTCTTGCAAGAGACTTTGCCTAGATTGACTTCGGATCACAATCCGATTGTTTTAGAGTCCAACCCTATCCTGTGGGGGCCCACCCCTTTTAGATTTGAGAATATGTGGCTTACTCATCATTCGTTTAAAAAAATCTTTGAGAATGCTTGGTTAGGTTGTTCTGTGCAGGGGTGGGAAGGATTTAAATTCATGAAAAAGTTGCAATTTGTGAAAAAGGAGATTAAAGAGTGGAATAAGAATATTTTTGGCGATTTGAGAGAGATTAAGAGGTCTATTTCGAGTCGTATCCAAGTCTTGGATGAGATTGAAAGTGAAGGCTAACTCTCTGATGAGCTTAGATTTGAAAGACAAAGACTTAGAAAACAATTTGAGGAAGTGATTTTCAAGGAAGAGGTTAGTTGGAGGCAGAAGACTAAGGTTAAATGGATAAAAGAAGGTGACAACAACACTAAACTTTTTCATAGAGTGGCTAATGGGAGGAGGAAAAAGAATATGATAAAAAGGATTGAGCTGAGTTCGGGGGAGGTGATTGAGGAGCCGGAGGAGGTTGCTAAGGTGTTAGTGGATTTTTTCTCTCACTTGTACTCGTCTCCTAGGATGGATAGTTGGAGCATTGAGGGCCTTGATTGGTGTCCTATTGATGAGTCTAGTGTGATTTTGCTTGAGAAACCCTTTTTAGAAGATGAGATTAAAAAGGCTGTTTTTGAGATGAGTAGGGATAAGTCCCCTGGTCCTGATGGTTTTTCCATGGCTATGTTTTAGGAATGTTGGGAGGTGATTAAAAAGGATTTGGTTGAGGTTTTTAGGGAGTTTTTTGAGAATGGGGTCATTAATGGCTGTACTAATGCCTCTTTTATCTGTCTGATTCCTAAAAAGGATAGGTCTATCAATATTAAGGATTATAGACCTATTAGCCTTGTCAATAGCCTTTATAAGATCAGTGCCAAAGTTTTGTCGCTTAGACTGAGGGAGGTTCTTAGTGAGACTATTACGGAAGCCCAAGGAGCTTTTGTTAAGGGGAGACAAATTCTTGATGCTGTGCTTATTGCCAATGAGTTGGTAGAGGATTACAAAAGGAGGAAAAAGGAAGGTGTTGTCTTTAAACTTGATTTTGAAAAGGCTTATGACCATGTTGATTGGAATTTTCTTGATTATGCGCTTGAGAGAAAAGGCTTTGGTGAGAGATGGAGAGGTTGGATAAGAGGGTGCCTTAAGTCTATGAATTTTGCTGTGATGGTTAATGGAAGACCTAGAGGGTGGTTTGAGGCTTCTAGAGGTTTGAGACAGGGTGATCCTTTATCCCCCTTTTTATTTACTATTGTGGTTGATACTTTGAGTAGGTTAGTGAGTAGGGCTGAGGAATTGGATGTTATTTATGGTTTTGTGGTTGGGAGGGATAGAGTTAAGATTTCTCATCTTCAATTTGCTGATGATACTATTTTTTTCCTTGAAGCTGATGAGGAGAAGATGAGGGATTTGACTATCTTGATTAGAAGTTTTGAAGTTCTCTCTGGCTTAAAGGTTAACTTGTCTAAAAGTTCTTTAGGAGGTATCAATGTGGATTCTGCTAAGCTTGAAAGATTGGCTGCTGAAGTTGGTTGTTCTATTAGTGATTGGCCTATGAAGTATCTAGGCATGCCTCTAGGAGGCAATCCTTTGTCTGTGAGTTTTTGGGATGGGGTGGTGGAGAAGATTGGTAAAAGATTGGATAGTTGGAAGAAGGCTTATATATCTAGAGGTGGGAGGTTAACTTTGGTTAAGTCTGTCCTTAGTAGTATTCCCACATATTATTTGTCCCTTTTTAAGATTCCCAAGAAAGTGACTCTGAGAATTGAGAAGATGCAAAGAGACTTTTTGTGGGAAGGGAGTGGGGAAGGCAAAAAAGATCATTGGGTTAGCTGGGATGTGGTGACTAGATCCAAGGATAAAGGGGGGCTTGATTTAGGTAATATTAGTCTTAGGAATGTGGCTCTTACTGGTAAATGGTTGTAGAGGTTTCCCATCGAACAGGGTTCTCTTTGGCATTCCGTTATCAAAAGCAAGTGTGGTATTCAAAATAATGGGTGGGATTCTAACTTGGTTGAAAGGGAAAGTTTTCGTTGTCCCTGGAAATTTATCTCTCAAGGTCTTCCTTGTTTTTTGAACCATATCAAATTTCTTGTTCGCAATGGCACTCGTATCCGCTTTTGGGAGGATGTGTGGGTGGGAGAGAGACCTTTGAGTGCTTTATTTCCTCGATTATATCGTCTCTCCTGTGCTAAAAATGGGGTCATTACTGATATGGTCTCTTTGGATTCTAGTTCTTTGAATTGGAATTTTTTCTTTTTTCGTAATCTTAATGATAGAGAATCTGAGGAGAGGGTAGTTCTTTTGGCCACTATCCAAAATATTTTGTTTGCTCCTTCTCCTGATAGGAGACTTTGGATTAGACACCCTTTTCAATCCTTTTCTTCCAAATCTTTTTTCGATGCTTTAAGAGAGGATTCCTCGGTTCCTATTTTTACTCCGGCAAGAAGGATTTGGAAAGCTATTGTTCCTTTGAAGGTTAAGATTTTGGCTTGGTCAGCTGCTCATCAAAGGACTAATACCAATGATTGGATGCAAAGGAAAAGACCTTTTTTGTGCCTGTCTCCTGAGTGGTGTGTTCTCTGTAAGAAGAAGGGTGAATCTGTGGATCATTTATTTTTCCACTGTGAGATCTCCTTTGTTCTATGGCAGCGGCTCTTTGCCATGGCTGATTTGAGATGGGTAAGACCTGAGCACCTTTATAGTATGTTCAAGGTGGATTTAAGAGGTTTTGGGCGCTCTAATAGAGCGAAAGTTCTGTGGAGTAGTGCTATTTTAGCTATTTTATGGGTGCTATGGATTGAGCGGAATGCTAGAATTTTTAGGGATGTTTATGAGGATTTGGATAGTACTTGGGATAAAGTTTGCTTTCTTGCTTCCTTATGGGCTTCGGTGGACAAATCCTTTGAGGGTATCCCTTTGTTTCTTATTGTTAATATCTGGAAAGAGATTTGTGCTTTGAAGCCTGTTAAGAGTAGAGCTAGTGGGAATTCTTTTTTCCCTCCTTGAGGTGTTTTGGAGTTGGTTTTGGTTTGCCACCCGTCTTGTTGGAGAGGGTTGCCTGTGCTCCTTAGCATGTTTTTTGGTCGTGTTTAGCTTTTTGCTGTGTTTGGCTTTTTGATTGGACTCCTTGTCCAATTTGTATTTCTTTTTTTGATCAATACAATATGTTATTTATCCAAAAAAAAAAAAAAAACTATGTAAGAGAAAAAATTATATTAAATATGGGCTTTCTTTATGTTAAATTGTAATTAATGAGTCAATCATTACACAGAAAATAACAAAAATACGTAGACAACGATCCAAGTTGTTTGAAAAAATTTAAAAATGCTAAAATATTGTGGAAACACATGTCTCTATTTAATGATTGACTCATTAATTACCGCTTAATATGTGTCCTTAGGACACACCTTAAGAGAAAAAAGGGGAAACCCATTAAATTTTATAGACCTCTCAACTATGTTGCTTATGTGTCGGGCATGTTGCTCGGACATTGCATGCGGTTTTGGAGGAGAATCGGTTACCATGCTAGGTTGAGTTTTGTCTAACCCGACTTAAGGCACAAAACAGTCAACCTGCCAGACCCTAAAGGCCCAAACACCAGTACCACTGACACTATAAGGGTAGTTTAAAAAAAAAAAAAAAATGAAAAGGATTACTAGCCATTAATCAAACATATTTTATGCATGGAAATGTACATGAAATCTTTTTTTTTTTTTTTGGCTGCGAAATGTCAAAATGTACATGAAATCAACTTCTATTAGGCACCAAAAAAGAAATCAACTTCTTTTGGTGATCATTAACAATTTCATTACTATATAAGCATGAAAGGGCATGCTGGGGTTGGGTCTGAATTCCAACAACACATGCTTAGACTAAGATTTTATTAGACAATATAAAAGAGACATGATATTGCAACCCTTTAACTTTATTTGCACACCCCATTAATTTTAATTTTATGGTTTTAGAAAAATATAAATGGTTTGAATGAAAATTAGTCATGTTGTCCATTAGGAAACATCATTTTGAAAAAAAGACTTATTTTTGTGGGATGAAAAGGATGGAGAAAAAAAATAAAAAATTCCATGAAAGCAAGAATTAATGGTCTAACCTCACTGTTCAAGTAATGGTTATTTAATCCATTGGTAGCCATACAATGAAGTAAGGTTGAATTTAATTTTAATCAGGTTCGAAAAGGCAAGAATTACGGATATGCTCTACATGACAGCGGACAACCACCAACTTGATTGCTTATGATGGTGACAAAGATTCAAAATTCCATGAATGCCAGTTCAGTTTTTCTTCTTAGCAAATTATTTTTGGAAAACTTTGACTCATTATCACGACCATTGGTTACCCTTCCCCTGAAACTTTTCACCTCATGTGTGTCTACATTCCTAAACTTTTTTCGAATTTCTATTCTTTTCTTTAATTTATCAACCCAATTGATTTTTTTTCCCTTTGATTTTATTTATTTATTTATTTTTAGTGGCAATGACAGTTTGTGACAATTTGATTGTTTTGGCCACTGATTTCAAGCGATTATCTATCTGTCGGTAGGACTGGCCCAATAGAATAGCAATTGGGGCACTAATCTTAGGCCCAACTCTTATGACCTCAACCCATTTATTGAAAAGCCTTGTTCAAAAAGGCCCCACTTACAATCTTAGTTTTGGGTTTTTTTGCCACAATTTTTATTGGACTGCTCTTGTTGGTTATGATATGTCCTACGGTCATGCTCAGACCAGATGACTATTATTTTTCACTTTTTTGTAATCATATATGGTTTGGAAATACTATGGCTTGTCGTCAACATTTACAGTGTCTAAAGGACTAGCATTTTTAATTAAAATAATATTTAAAAAACAAATAAATTACTTCATTATTTGGATAATGAGATAGGAAGGAGAAAACGAGAATCATGGCTAAGTCAGAAAAACCTCCACCCACATCCTCTGAATTCCAGTAACCCCGAATATACAAATAACTAGATTTTGCAAAATTCATGTAAATTACCAAGTCATTTTTGCATTATATCCATAGGATCGTGAGGTTCTCTATGAAATGGAGATGCCCATTTTTCCATGTTAGTCCCACTTTGGATGCAGAATTTCGATGAAATCGCACAAAAGCTTTCTTTAATTTGGTTGGTATAAAGCCTTTCTATTGTGAACTTTGTGAAAGCTCAGGAGTTGAGGGAGGGAGGGGTGAGATTCAATCAGGGAAAAATAAAAAAGGCAGAAGCTCCTGAGGGAGGGAGGGGTGAGATTCAATCAGGGAAAAATAAAAAAGGCAGAAGAGGGCCGCAAGCTCACGGCACCGGCTATGGCGATTAGCTGCAGGTAAGACCAGCCGACGACCACCGTCTATTTCTTCCATTCTTTTATTTATTTATTTATTTATTTATTTATTGGGATGCTTTTGTGTATATGACACGACGAGTAACCGCCTGACACTCATACCAATTGGGATACAATAATATGAGGCCATATAATAAGCCACAAAATTTCTTCCTTTCATGTTCCACCAAAAACACTTTGGAATGATTGCAGCGAGGGGTAAATCTCCGACACACACCTGCAAACAAAAAACATTGATTCAAATCTTTAGAATATATACACTAGAACAATTTTCGCAGTTAAAAGTCTATGAGCCGCCACTAAAGGTTTTAGATGAATATTTTGTCATTGAAAATACTATCATTAAAACTTTAGCCGTGACTTTTTAAAATGGCCCATGAAAGTTGCCTTTTAGTGGTGACTTATAGTCATGGCTAAAAGTGGTACTTTCAGCCATGAATAGGAATGCCACTAAAAGGGTTTGGTGTAAATATTAGCGGTGACTCATTGTCGCAACTAAAAATTCTATAGGAATTTTTTTTTCCTATTCATATACATGCTTTTATTTATTCGTCAATATAATTAAATTGCATCTATATCACTGAATGTCTACAACACTTCCAAAAAAAAAAAAAAAAAAGAGGAGGCAAGATTATCAGGCTTTCGAGTACCAATGCATCACATGTCTCTGCCTACATGATATAAAACAAAGGAAAAATAATTAGATTACCATCCAAAAATACAAGAATAATAATTGAGAGACACCACACATGAAAATTAAATTTTCTCTTCAAAAAGAAAGTTGGGTAATATACCTTGTGCTTTCCACAACCATTAGAATATCCCAGCGGGGAATTCGCCCTGCAACTCACAATAACCGAGACTAAGAGATGTCAAAGAAGAAAAATTTGCCAAGATACCAGGAACTGCAGAAGAAATGTTCACCCATCTGAGATCAAGTACTTCCAAGTTGGTTAGATTATGGAGAAAGCTATTTAGACTGGGATTTTCAAATTTCAACAAGCTTTCAGAAAAAGGACCAGTGTTGAAGGACAGATCGAGGGAAGCCAATTTGGACAGCTTTGAGAGTTCGGATGGTATTTGGCCTGAAAATTCAGAGTTTGAGAGGTTGAGATATGTTAGCCTCGAAAGATGGCTAAAACCAGAAGGGATTTGAGAGAAATTGAATTGATTGTCTGCAAGATTAAGCTTTCGAAGGTGAACCAGGCGGAAGCGGCTGCTGCTGGAGTTGATAGAACCATAGAGAAAGTTACTACTAAGATCAAGGCCAATAACATGACCAGTGGCATTATGGCACTCGACACCATCCCATGAGCAGCAATCATTACTGTCTTCAATCTTCCATGATGCAGTTTTTGAAAAGCGGAAGGATAGCTAGAAACTTTTGGATTATCATCAATGACAAAGCTTTGGTTGAATTGGGACAAAGCTGAGCTCTCATCATCATGGCATAGTGGGAGCTTAGAAGAGGATGAGCCACTCATTAGAAGATGAAAAAATGAGAGTAAGAATAGGAGGCATGTGATATGGAGAGATGCATAGATGACACCATCATTTCTATGTAACTACTGAGGAGGGTTGAGGAACTTTTATAGGCATTCTTAAGTCTAGTGATGGCAGAAGGTTAAGTGCCAGAGTACTTGGAGGAGTTGGAGCAGGTAGAAATTCTATGCCAGGAAAGGGAATTGGAAAAACATTAATTAAAAAAACAGAGGGTTTTTTTTTTGGGGGGGGGGGGGGGGGGGGGGATTTGAATCAATGACCAATTTGATAGTAGAATGCAATAACTTTTTTTAAATTTATGTCCTAATTGCCGTCCAAAAAATTTATTATTTTAAGTATTATTTAAGTCCTTTCCTAAACGTTTGGTCGTTAAGTTGAATTTATGTGAAATAATAACTACAATATAGTTATTGATTTTTAAATATACCCGCCAAGGACTTCTGCGTAATTAACATATTAAGTCATAGTCCATCCCGCGTTTAATTGATAAGGTCCATAATACAACCAATGCTCAGTTTTCGTAGTTTAAATTAAACAATTTGGTTCATTTTTCAACAGCGTGGAAAGAGACAAGATGAGTAAGCATGACTGATAGCTGAGGTGAGATTACTCCCAACCCAAACTATGCATGCATTTGGAATTAAAATCTTGCAAGTGTTTTTTTTTTTTTTTTTTTTTTTTTGGGTTGGGGGGGGGGGGGGGGGGGGGGGGGGGGAATTGATCGGTCCAAATAAATTGGTGGATCAATTAATTAACATAATTGGTGGATCAATTAACTTGAGAATTAATTCCAAGTCACACTAAGACCACATCTTTAAGTACTATTTATATTTTTGTCCCATAATTAATTTAAGTTTTGTTTAAGTCCTTTTCTTGACGTTTGGTCGTCAAGTATTATTTGTGTGAGATAAATGACTATAATATAGTTTTTTTTTTATAAATATAAATGACTATAATATAGTTATTGATCTTTAAATATATATACCGGCCAAAGACTTCTGCGTAAATGACTTAATAAGTTATAGTCCGTCCCACATTTGATGAGGTCCAAAACATGACCAATTCTCAGCTTTTATAGTTTAAATTCACCAATTTGGTGAGAGTAAGACACCGAAGCAATTATAATATCCTTAGTATTTCATCAATTTGAAAAGAAGGGTTCAATATTTAGGAAAACTGAAGGTTGCATTTTTCTCTTCTGCCTCTCCCACATCTCCCTTTTGCCCTCTGCTCTATGTTGATGCAGTGCCGTACATAGGGTTGATAGCCAATTGAAATATATATATTTGAATCACGTTTCGTTAATCCAACGGTTTGATTGCATATTTTTATCAAGCACATCATGCATGCCAAATTTCAAGTTAATTGAATATTGGGAAGTATTTGTGTAACGCCCCAAAATTTATATAACATAAACACGTACAATTTTTATGAGTTCCGTACAAATAAACATTTCCAAAAATAAATTCCCTTTGAAAATAAAAGTATTGCACAACTACGGCTAGCGATAGTTAACCCAAAACTCATCAATATACATTGGGTAACCAAATAAATAAAATTACATCAGTTTTAAATAAAAATAAATGTACGCAATAACTTCTCAAAATCTCGACCCCAATTTTATTATGTGCCTCCAATAGTGATCACCTGAAAATATATTAGAGTGAGTAAACAATAGCCCAATAGAAAATCCAATTCCTATACAATAAATAATGTTTCAAATATCATAAGCAAGCATTTATATATTCAAAATAATGTGTAAATCAAATAATACAAACTCCAAATCATAAACCTTAAATATAATCCAACTGTCAATAAAATCAACCATCATAATTCATGACATCAAATAATATTACCATCAAATATGTGGATCAAAATACTTATTATTCATTGTACAAGAATTAAACCTCCTATCTCAAAAATGAGTGAATAAAATAAAAAATCACAATTATAAACATATAGATTTACTCAAAAAATATAAATTCTATACTCGCATATGTGAAATTAAAGCTCCCACTTTCTACAAGCATTCGTCCTCCGCCTGTCTCAACTTCCTCCTTACCTTTTTCTTTCTCTCTTTCTCTATCCTCCTTTATTTCTTCTTTCTTTTCTTCTTTCCCTTTCTTATCTTCTCACGCACATCTCTCTGTTTCTTTCTTCCTTTTTTCCACACCTAACCCGTTTTTATATTCCTTTTTTTTCTTTTTCCTTTCTTGACTTTTCTTCTCTTCTTTCTTCTTTTCTTTTCTTCTTTTGTCTTTTGTTTCCTCCACAACATGTTCTTCTTCATTCTTCCTCTATTTATATATACTAATTGGTACGCACGTGCATTACACGTAAATATTTTTGTATTATAAAATAAATATTTCATTAATAGTACACGAATTTATATTAAAGTGGATCATATAAATTGTCTTTTAAAGAAGAGATTTTTGTGATGGAAAAAAATAAATAAAAAATAAAAAATAAATCAGTGCCAAAACTAATAAATTAATTAAATGTGTCATCAATAACTTAAATAAATATAAAAAATATATGTAAATTTCAGTTGTACACTTGCCTATCAAAAGGATATTTCTCATGGCTCTGTCGATATATCTATATATATATATATATATATATATATGTTTATTTTTATAAGGAAAAAGCTAAATAGTTTAATCCTTTTTTTCGAACTTGTTTGGCAACTAACCTAATTATGTACTTATTTCAAAGAGTAATAATTTTTTTAAAAAATTATTTCATAAATAAATTGAACAAATAACATCGTGTTTAAATTCAAAAAATAAGAAATAAATTAAAATAAATGTCATCCAACTCATTGAAAATATTATTCTATGAGTGGGGAAGTTGGGTTTTTTTTATAACATTTTTTTATAATATAAAAAATTAAATGAAAATATGATAAATATACTTATTTTTAAAATTTTCTCAATGAAAAATGTGCTTACTAAAACGTGAGAATCCTCCTGAGTTGTCCTTTGTTGAGATGATGCTCTATTGACCAGATAAGGTTGAATTTTTAACATCATTACATATAGGATTTGGTTTTCTTAATGCCAGTTTTTGATAGTCTAAGAATCTCATTCGGTTTTATTATATTATATTTTAATAAAAAGTTCTATGTGGGAAAACAAACCAACTCCAAAAATAAATAATTAAATAAAAAGAAAGGTATCACTACACCAGAATTTGTCATTAACAACGTTCCTAAAACGTTGTTAATGACTTTCCACAACATTTTTACAAATGTTGTCAACGCCCATGTTGTCGTTGATGGGAAATTTTTACAACGTTTCTTAAATGTTGTTAACAGGGGAAAAAAATGTTGTCACTATACTATTACCACGTTAAAAAAACGTTGTGATAGCCTTATAGACAACATTTCCCAAAACGTTGTCTTAGATCCCATACATTAACAACATTTTCCAAAATGTTGTCTTATATCTTGCTTATTAACAACAATTTGCAAATGTTGTTGTAGGTAATTAGCTTTGACTTTAACAACATTACACAAATGTTGTCTTATATCAAATACATTAACAACATATTACAAATGTTGTCTTAGATACTACTTAAGCATATTAACAACATTTACAAAATGTTGTCGTATGTGGACACAACAACAACATTTCTCAAATGTTGTCTTATCTTTTCGAGATTTTTATGACAACAATTTGTAAACGTTGTCTTTTCCCTTTTTTTTTTTTTTTTTTTTTTTTTGATTTGTGGTTTCATTTATGGTTTCTTGTACCTATTCCCTGTTCATATAAAATAATGACCAAATACACCATTATCAAAATTGTAAAACTACAATTCATTTGATCTCAAACTTTAAAAACTTAATTACATTTCATTTGATCTCAAACTTTAAAAACCTAACCATGCACCATTCATTGAATAAATTAAAATATCCAAAATTTTATTACATATTTGTCATTAAACATTTTAGCTATCATTACATGCAACTTTTCAAGTGAAAATAAAGAAAGCCAAAAAACTAAAACCAAGATACAAAATAAGTCGATCTTGGAGCATGCATCCACCACCCAAAAAACTAATGAGTCATCAACCATCTACCCCTGCAAAACAATATTGCAAACCTAGACTTAGAAACCTTTTAACCAAATGATACTACCATGCCATATGATAGATACAATCAGACAAAGAGGAAAAATTGCATCAAGAAAAACCCAAAAACAAAGTATAGAAAAAGAGGACAGGATACTCTTAGAAGTATTACCTCCATTACACCAAAAAAGGCCTTTTACTAATAGAAAAGTTAGGAGCATGCATCCACCACAAAAAACTAGTAAGTCATCAATCATCTACTCCTACAAAACATTGTAAACAAAGTGTGACTTCAAAAGTGAGCCAATAGTTATTATGCTATACTAACAAAAGACTTAGAAGTATTACCTCCACTACACCAAGAAAGGCCTTTTACTAATAGAAAAGTTAGGAGCATGCATCCACCACAAAAAACTAGTAAGTCATTAATCATCTACTCCTACAAAACATTGTAAACAAAGTGTGACTTTAAAAGTGAGCCAATAGTTATTATGCTATACTAACAAAGGACTTAAAAGTATCACCTCTACTACAATAGCCTAATAAATTTGGTAGGCCAAGTAGTTGTACTCCCAATAGTCGGTAAGACCTCTTTATACACCAAAATTGAGAAAATACAAAATTATCCCAGCATGAGACAAGACAATCTCACCCACTTGCAAAAGAAATCTCTCCCTCTCTTCCCCCTATCTCTTTGTACGGATCTCTCTCACTCCATACGATTTACCCTTCATGTAATCCCATCCTCTTTTCCAGAAATCTCTCTCTCTCTCTCTCTCTCTCTCTATAATACAAATCAAATCACCCAGAATCCTCTCTCTTTTTCACATATACCTTTTTTCTCTCTCTCTCCTCACTTTCTCTCACTTTCTCTCCAAAAAAGCCTAAACCCGGAAGCCTACTCTCTCTCACCGACAGGGGCAGCATGACTGACAGTTCGCAATATCGAGATCTAGGCAATAGTGCTGTTGTAGACCATTATAGACCCTAAATCGCATCGGATCCCCACAGTGCATTGGTTTTTGCGATCTGTTCTTGGGTTGAGTGAGGGCAGTTTTTCTTTAAAAACCAGAGTTTGATTATAGGTGCTTAAACACTCTTCCCCAACCATTCAACCCTCAGAGAAAACTCTCTTCCTCTAAATCCTCTCTTACGAACTCATGGCCTCTTCCTCCTCTGCCCCACAAAACCGTCCTGATTTAAACACAACGCCAGTAACACAACCAGAGGTCTGGCACCCAAGGTTCCTAAATGTTCAAAACCAACCCCTTACAGTTGACGATTCTGTAATTTACAATCTTGCGAACGCAACGGCAGTAGCGGAGGGACTCATCACTCCTCGTGATGAGAGAATACTGGTTGGACGGTCCGACCTGGACGTAATAAGAGACTCCATGGCTCTCAGCGCTCAGGCTACAACATTTACTGCTAACATGGCTCGGCGTTTGCACACCAAAAATGTGCACATGCAAAGTCTAAGTGACCAGGTCACTCGTCTCCAGGGGTTGCTCGACGGAGCCTATCGAAGGATGAGGGCTTTGAGAGCGGAGAATAGAGAGTTACAAAGAATGGTGGACTCCTATTCTAACAGACTCACACCAAGGGTCGAGGCACTGGAGAGGCTCACTGATCAAATCATTGATCGAGAAAGGGTTCCGGGCAACCCACAGAGGCAACCTCCAACTGATCCCTCTAGTTCTACCCAAGGCCCACAAAGGCAACCCCCAACTGACCCTTCTAGTTCTACCCAAAATGCTACTATTGAGTAGCTCTCACTTTTTTTGTTTTTGTTTTTTTTTTTTTTGTCTCTCTTTTTTTTTTTTAAATCTAATGGAAATGACACTCTCTCTTCTTTTTTTCTATTTTTGTTTAATTTGACTCATTAGTTTGGTCAAGTACAAAAGGGAAACCCTTGCAAATCATGTTATTAAATTAATGTTGATTAATTTTATAATGTTTTAAATAGTTTAAAATAATTTTTGGAATTATTTTATTTTCTGGAAAATTATAATTAAATAAAAACTGTTTTATTGATTATAATAATTAATAATACTATAGTATTAGATACTAAATAGTATTATTACATTGTTTTAATTTTTCTAATAATTTTGGTTAATTGGATTAATCAAAATAAGATGTTTTAAAGGGTTAAAATATCATTAGAAGCAATTAAAACAATAATGGGGAATTAATGAGTTAAAATTGTTTTAATTCATTAAAGGCATTCTAAAATTAATTCATTAAAGGTACATCAAAAAGTTGGACCGCTGGTACATTCAACCTTTGAGCCTACGGTCCCATGCTTAAAATTACAAACTATTAGTTTACAACATGCAAAATTCTCAAAACATACTTATCTCAAAATTCTCAAAAAGTTGGACCACTGGTGCATTCAACCTTTGGTAACCAACATTCAAAGCATATAAAACGAACCCCTTTGGTAACCAACATTCAAAGCATATAAAACGAACCCCTTTGGTTATTTTTGTAGCTAAAATTAATCTATTCCATATAATACTTGGGTACAAGAAATGAAATTATTCAGAACTTTTATTATCATTTATTGGTGATGAATCCAATCATAATGAATATACATATTCTAATCAGATAAACAAAACTGAAATAAAAAAACTAAGGTCATAAACACTTGCTTAGTTGCTAAACAAAACTGAAGAATGATGATCATCATAATCAGATAAACAAAACTGAAATAAACACTGATCATCATAATCAGATAAACAAAACTGAAATAAAAAACTAAATAAATAAAAGATGCCTATAACAAAAAATGTCCCAGTTAGAATTTGTGATGACTGAATGGTCACAGTTGAATCCACTGTTTGTAATTGATCCTTTCTTTTTTCCTAATTTTTTTTTTTTTTGAACAGAGTATACAACATTCACCAAGTAATTTTTAATAAAAACAATACAGATTGCATGAAGAATGATCGAAGCTCATAAAATGCTGCTGGCCTAAAATACAAGGCCTAAAATCTATAGATGAGAAGATTTCAACTTTGTTTACCATAAGCAATATATAGATGAGAAGATTCCAAAACTAGATGAGAAGATTTCAACTCTGATTAATGAAAATACCATGCTTCGGAAGGTGAGGGCCCCTGTGGCCACTCTGCTATATTTTTTGAAATTAACTCAATGTTATGTTAACACAACTCAACTCAATCTCTTGCAGGTCCTTATGAACACAAGGCCTAAAATTGATGAAAGTATTGAGCCAAAACACGATCAATTGGGAAAGGGCTCTAAACAAAGCATAATAAAAATTACATTGTGGATTTCCAAATTTAGGAAAAAGGAACTAGAATAGGGGTTTCTCACAACGAGGATTCCCGCAATGCAACCTGATGGAACTTAATTAAATTATCAAACCCCTAATGCTCCGTTTGGTTGCTAAGAAAAGATATCAAAAAACAAAATAAATTACGGTTTCCAATCTCACACTTTTCATCATCGGGGTTAAATTCAGAGGAAATGTACCAGAGGAAACGTTTGTAGATGAGGGAAAAGGAGGAGCTGATCGATCTGAAGTAATAGAGCAGAAAATAAAAGGGGGATTATTCTCTAGAAAATGAAAGGAACACCAGAGGTTACCGTCGGCGAGAGCTAACAGCGCCGTGATGGCTGTCGGTGGATCCCCAACGACAATGGTAAGGTGGTGGGTCTGAGATCCAGCGGGGGTGCTCCAATGATGACGCGAAGGCTTGAGGATGGACCACGACGGCAACATGGCAGGCGATGGCAACGGTGAGAGGAACACCAGAGGTTACCGTCGGCGAGAGCTAACAGCGCCGTGATGGCTGTCGGTGGATCCCCAACGACAATGGTACGGTGGTGGGTCTGAGATCCAGCGGCGGTGCTCCAATGATGACGCGAAGGCTTGCGGATGGACCACGACGGCGACACGGCAGGCGATGGCAACGGTGAGAAAGCCGGTAATGGCAACGGTGACGATGCCGGTAATGGGTCTGAGAAAATAGGGCAAATGATAAGGCTATGTTCGATATATCCCTTTGTTTCCAAACATAAGAGACCAAACCAGATAAAAATAAAAAAAAAAAAAAAAAACAGAGCCATCACGCGGGAGAGGAAAGTGAGTTTTCCCCCCTTTTAGTGAAAACTCCTCAATCGACAACATCTCTATAAATGTTGTAAAAGAGCCCCACATCAACAACGTTTACTAAAGCGTTGTTATCATCCACAACGTTACTAAAAACGTTGTTATCATTAACAACTTTTATTAAAACGTTGTTATAAAATCCCTTTAATTAACAACTGTTTACATAAACGTTGTGGAAGCATTACACATCGACAACATTCTCAAAAACGTTGTTATAGAGTGTATTTACAACATTTTTGTAACCAACGTTGTTAATATCCTTAGAATAACACTTTTTAACAACGTTTTTGTCAAAAATGTTGTTAAAAACCCCTTACAACAACATTTAACATGAAACGTTGTTGATGTAGTGTTGTTAAAGACAATTTCTGGTGTAGTGTATCCTCATAAAATATTTGTGAATCACGATTTGTCAAAAACTTACACCAAAAAAAAAAAAACTCGAAAGTAATAATATCTAACAGAACTAAAGTAGAACCCTATTGCGTTTGCAAGGAATCTTGTAGGTAGGGCATTCAGTAAGAATAAAGGTAGGAGAACCAAAGTTACAGAAATATATAAAGTACTTGACCCACTGGGAAAACAGTATTTTCTATAGCAATTAAAACAAACCCTAAAACCTTATATTTCGAAAAAGAAAAGAAGATGAGGATTCTATTAAAATAGGTTGAAGTTACTGTTAATGGAGAAAGTAGAATTTAGAATCCCATTGTTAATAAATAGATGATATATGTTATGAAATAGAGTTAACTTACAATTCTGGGTTTTATTGATTTATACGAATTATAGTTTCCTTAGAATTCCTATTTATGTATGTGTTTTATATATCTATATTTCCTATATATGTAGAAGGGTAATTGTGCATTTAAAATTTAAAATAAGGGTATATTAGTCAATCAAACACTACAACAAAAACACTCTATTGCAACGAAAGTTATTGCAACAACGCAGGATATAGTGGTAATATCCTGCGTATTGCAACAATAAAATTTTTGTCGTTGCAATAAACACTTAAAAGAGGCCACATTCTCCCTACCAAATGGGAGGAGGTTGGCACCATGTGCTATTGCATCAATAGGTATTGTTGCAATAATATATTGCATCGAGTACGTTTGTTGCAATAACATATTGCATCGAGTTCCTTTGTTGCAATAAAGCATGACTGTATTGCATCAATAATTATTGTTGCAATAGGGTCCTTGCATCGAATATGTTTGTTGCAATAGGCTATTGCATCAAACAATATTGTTGCAATAGGATCCCAGGTGTAGGTGTACTCACAACATGTGCTATTGCATCAAAAACCGGTGTTGCAATAATATATTGCATCGAACAAGTTTGTTGCAATAACCTATTGCATCAACTGGAGGTTGCAATATGATATTGCATCGGCAATTCTCGTTGCAATAGACACTTAAATTATCCCACCATCTCCTGCGAAAATGAAAGGTCGGCGCCATGTGCTATTGCTACAATAAGTATTGTTGCAATAACATATTGCATTGTGTAGGTTTGCTGCAATAGCTTATTACATCGACTAATTTTGTGGCAATAGAGCACAACTATATGCAATACAATATTGCATCGAGAATTGTTGTTGCAATAGGGTATTGCATCGGTTCCTGTTGTTGCAATAGAGTGGACCTTTATTCCCATAAGCAATTTGTTGCAATAGCGTCTTTTTTTTTTTTTATTTAAAAAATCCGTACGTGGGGATGGCAATTTTAACCCAACCCATCGAGGCCCGCACGGCCCTGGCCCTATAGGTGTGGTTTGTAGCTTAATTGAACGGGGATGGTGCAAATTTGGTATTTAATTTTAAAAACCAAAACGGTTTTGGGGTAGTACTGGTTTGATCTTTCCCCGCCCCACTTAGCTAATATGATATAAATATCTTTTAGTCTATTATATTTATAATAGCCCTAACCTATAACCTATCTTTTAAAGTAATATATATTTTATGGTCAGCAAAGCATATACAAACAAATCACTAAAGTACATGACCACTTTTGGTTTGTTGAAATAAAAAATAATAAAAAAATGAGGCACCCATTCCCCCAGCATACGATTGGTAATTGTTGCCATTAGCTATTGCATCAATAATTGTTGTCGCAATAGGAGATTGCATCAAATACTTTTGTTGCAATAGGATATTGCATCAAGAATTATTGTTGCAATAGAATATTGCATTAGTTACTATTGTTGCAATCGTTGCAAGAAAAACACTCTATTACCAGAAAAGTTATTGCAATAACGAAGGATATAGTGGTAATATCCTGCGTATTGTAACGATAAAATTTTTGTCGTTGCAATAGACACTTAAAGTGGTCCACATTCTCTCGTCTAATGGAAGGTGAGTGGCGCCATGTGCTATTGCATCAATAACTGTTGTTGCAATAACATATTGCATCGAGTATGTTTGTTGCAATAACATATTGCATCGAACAATTTTGTTGCAATAGAGTAGACTGTATCGCATCAATAATTAATGTTGCAATATAATATTGCATCGGGAATAGTTGTTGCAATAAGATATTGCATCAACAACTATTGTTGCGATAGGGTCACGTATATGGGTGATTCAACAGTCACTTAAAAGGGCCTACATACTCGCACCAGATGGAAGGTGACTCATGCTATGACCTATTGCATCAAAAATTGTTATTGCAATAAGGTATTGCATCGATTACTTTTGTTGCAATAGCGTGTGCCAAGCGATTTGTTGCAATAGTGTTTTTTTTTTTTATTTAAAAAATTCATACCTATGGATGGCAATTTAGGCCCAACCCATCGGGGCCCGCACGGCCCTGGCCCTATAGGTGCGATTTATAACTTAATTGAACGGGGATAGTGCAAATTTGGTATTTAATTTTAAAAACTGAGATGATTTTGGGACAGTGATGGTATGATGTTTCCCCACCCTGTATGCCCACTCCACTTAGCTAATATGATATATATATATATATATATATATATATTCAATTTAATTATCTTTTAGTCTATTATATATTTAATTATCTTTTAGGGTGTGTTTGGCTTGCGGGAATGGATTAATGGGAATGGGCATAACATTCCTAGGAGTTAGATTCCCATTCTTAGGATACCCATACCCATTACCTTACCAGCGTTTGGATGCGCCAAATTTTATGTGGGAATCAAATTTTCATTCCCATTCCAGTGTTTGGTGAAACCAATTTAATATAGGAATGGAATCATATTTAATTTAATTTTCCAAAAAAACCCCCCTTCCTACAATACTTAATTGATGTTGATTTAACTTCCAATTTTTATTGTTTTTTGATTCTAAAGCGCAATCAACTTCTAAAATAATAATTAAAAAAAAAGCCCAACTCATGCAATACCAATTTTCATTATTATTTATTTCTATTGTTATAATTATTTTTATAATATTATTTTCTATACTCTAAACTTGACGGGAAGAGGGGGAATCTAGCCATTTTTTTTATACAATAATAGGAATTTTATTGAAGAAAGCAAAGGTAAAGTGTCTTTTTGCCAACATTTATTTTTCTTATCAAAAAGGAAAAAAACTGAACGTACTGGATGGATACTCCTTTCGTGGGAATGATCGTGGGTATTTGGGAAATTTTTCTATTTTGAAACCTATTCCTTGGGTATGGTAATTAGAAACCCACATTTAATGTGGGTTTGAGATTCCCACAAACTTGGGTATTTCATTCCCACATAAACTCCATTCCTATATTTAATCCCCATGTTAATTAGTTAACCAAACATAGGAATCAACTGGAATGAGAATGGGATTCCCATTCCTACACGTCTATTCCCACGTACCAAACGCACCCTTAGTCTATTATATTTACAATATCCCTAATCTATAATCTATCTTTTAAAGTAATATTTTCTGGTCAACAAAACATATACAAACAAATCACTAAAGTACATAATCACTTTTGATTTGCTGAAATAAAAAATAATAAAAAAAACCCTCTATTGCCATCCTTGAAGGAAGGAGCTTGCCAGTTAGGACCACAATGAAATTCATTGATGGGGGGCAGTGTAGTTCGGGGAGGGGGGGGATTTAAAGTGTTTATTGGGGCGGAACGGTTAAAAGAAGCAATATCCCGAATGGTTTTGGGGCAGGGACGGGATAAAAATTCACATATCAATTCGAGGACAGGGCATTAAAAAACCGATCCTGCTCTACCCCGTTGCCATCCCTATTCATACATTAGGAGGGGTGAGGGGTACCTTGTGCATTAGTGGGATATGAGGTACACTGGACCAATGCAAAGGGTACAACCCCAATGTATAGTGCTGATATAACTCATATCAACACGTACTGATGGGAACATAACCGTATATATATATATATATATATATATATATATACTAGTAATCGAGCACACGCATCGTGTGCAACAGTGAAACTGCTATGTTAGTTTTCAAGTTTTTAAACCGCATGTGCGTGTATGGGAGAGAATTAAGGGGAAACATGTTCTGGTAGGTTTTTCAAAGTTGGTAAAATTATTAAATCATCTCTTAGCTTTATTAACTTATAAGGGTATTTTAGTATTTTCAGGTGCAGTTTAATTACAAAGGGAATTAGCTTTATATAATAGTATAGAAGATATATATATATATTTTATTTTTTCTATCCTACATTGGGCGGGGTGAGGGGTAGATATATATATATATATATATATATATATAGGATGATGATCAGGTAAGCACGTGCTGATATAACTTATATCAAAACCTGCATTGGGAGTTGTACCTTGTGCATTATTGAGATGTGAGGTACATTGAATCAATGCAAGGAGTACAACCCTCAATGCATAGTGCTGATGTAACTTACATCAGCACGTGCTGATGGGATCACCTCTGTATATATATATATATATATTTTAATTTTTTTTTTCTATCCTACATTGGGTGGGGTGAGGGGTATATATATATATATATATATATTTTCTTCTATCCTACATTGGGTGGGGTGAGGGGTACATATATATATATATATATCTAATATTTTTTATTTTTTATTTTTTCTATCCTACATTGGGCGGGGTGAGGGGATATACTCCTTTTCCCCTTAGCGCCAAATGTTCCCGCGTTAGTAAGCACCAAAAAATCAAAATAGGCAAAAAAATCCAAACACACACATTCTCACTCTCTGTTTGACTCGTCTCTCTCTCTCTCTCTCTCTTCTCTTACTCTCACTCTCACACCAAGCCCTAAATCAGGTTTTGTCTCTCTCTCTCAATCTCATACCGAAGCCAGATCCAATTCAGGGGATATGAATATAAACACCCAAACCCTCTAGCTCCCTCTTTTTGTGACTCCATCTCCTCGCCTGCTTCCATTCTCTTATTCCCTCCAACTTCTCAGACGAGCAAGAGCCTAGAGCGAAACTCACCAAGTCACGCACCTTCCGACCGCTGCTACAGTTTCGAGAGAAACTCACCCTCGTCCGGCGAATTATCCCGACGCTAGGGTTTCGACCCCTTTTGCTACACGTACCCTCCACGTTTCTAAATAGGTATTTCTCAATTTCTGGTGGGGTTTATGTGTTATGCATTTTTCACGTTTAGGTTTATTGAGTCATTGTTGTTATTAAAGAAAATTTCTATGTTTTGATACTGGGGGTTTTGTTTTCGGTTTTGGGTACTGATGGGTTGGGTTTTTTTATTTTTTATATTTGCTGTTTTGTTCTTTAAATTTCTTCTTTAGGCTACATTTAGTTGCTAAGAAAACGTGAGAGAAGAAAAGAAATAAAAAATTTATTCCTCTGTTATATCCTGTTTCATTGCTGAGAAAACATTAGAAAATATATAAAATTTGAACTTTGTTGCCAATTTTTTCCCTTGGACTGTGTGGTTGCTCTGATTACGGGGAAGGCCGGTGATTGGACCAACAAATCTCTTCCCGTATAAATATGACAAGGGCATGTAAAGTGTGCAAGCAAGACACAAAATTTTGCCTGCATTACATACGATAAAGTAGTAGGCTGGAATTAGACGTGAGTACATAGCTAACTTCATGGATATATAAGATGTGCAGAGTTACAATGATTGGAAGAAAAGAAAGTATGCTTTTCAACATAAGACACATTTTGAGAAAACCTGGATTAATGGGAGACATTTTTGGAAGCAACCAAAACTCTGGGGGCACTGGGTTGCAGCCTGCCCACTCATACACTCCTAATAACTACAACAGAAGAAAAATATGAGCTTAAAAATACTAAAAATGAAAATTTTGTGGGTCAGTATTTATATTTCTAATTATTTAAGCCAGTATAGACATTAGCAAAAAAGATTTTTTCTATATTTTGGAAAATTCGTAGAACACTAGTCAAAATCAAAATAAATGTCTTTAGAATGTTCAAATGACTTATGATTGAACTGCTTCTCAATTTTTATGAGTTAATGCATAAATGTCGATCAAGACAAGGCCTAAAAAGAAAATAAAAATTAGTGTTTCTTTCCCAATTTTCTTTCATTTATTTTGATATCAGGCTTTATGTTTTAAATTAATCTATAAAACTTCAAAATTTCCTAATTTCCTAATTTTTTACCATTGGTATGGTCTATCTGGAACTGATTAATAGTTTGAATTGAAGTTCTTTTGGCAGAAAATGGACCTTTTGCTTGGTGTCCAATTTGCCAACAATGTGCGCTACTGTCACCAAAAAAGCAACATTAGGGTTAGTGATGTCTTTAAGTGCAGAAACCATATGCTATCAAAGGTAAATGTTGTTGATTTTTACTTGAAATTCTGACATTTGCATGCAAAACTATGCAATGACAGCTTCATTGTTCTTCTAGATGAATGGGTACCTCTTGTATGATGATAGCTTCTCACAAATTAATCCTAATATAATTTTCTGGTGATTGTTTACTATAGTTGAGTGGGAATACAACAATGTTGGTGGGGTGAATGACTAAAATGTTTCTTTGTTTAGTCAACTCCATCACATGTCTACCCTATTCAAGGTAGGTCACTTTTCTTGAGAATATTCTCAAGAAAGGTATTTTAATGGCAAACTGAAGCTTCACTTTATTAGGTGTTAACTTTAGTTCTCACAAGTGTCACTGGTAGTTTGTGGTTTCAAAATCAGAGGCAAGTTTTCTAATCCATGCCATCTTGGAATCATGAAGGTGGCCACGTGTGTCAAACTACTTTTCACTTGGAGATCTATAATTCGGTGGGTGAACTCTTGAGCACAATTAGTCCAAAGTTCTGACACAGATGCCAGAATCTCTAGCACAGCTAAAAATTGCTCATTCTGAGTTCACCTTTTCATTTAAATCCTTTCTAAAAGGCTGATGTGGGATGAGTATAAATTAGGATGAAAGTGGGAAGGGTCCACTACACTGCTAGAATTTAATAGGAAAGAAAATTATAGGAAATTTATCCAGAGCAAGACCAATAAAGCACAGAACTACACATTCAAGGAGATTTAAAAAAACACAAAAATTGTGTTTTTGGTTAACATCCTTGTTAGGATACCCCTTCAGTTTGTTTTACTGTCATATTGCTTAACAAAAAGAAGAAAAGAAGAAAAGAAGAAAAAAGAAAAGAAAAATGAGACTAAAAAAAAAAAAGGCTGCTTTAGTTAGATTATTGACCTTAATAGTCTGTTTGGTTGGAGAGGAGAAGAAAAAACTTTGACTGCATCTGTATGGTTTGTTTTGAGGAGAGGAAAGAAGAGAAGTAAGGTGATTAATTGATATGAAGGTGATTAATTGAAAAGAAGATAATTTTTTCCATTAGGCTGCCTTTAATTGATATGAAGAAAGCTCTAAAATCATAGTAGAAGCAGCTATGTGAGCCCATTTAGAGAGCTTTACTGACTTGTTTAGATTTTTTTACCAGCCTTTCTTGAAAGAGTAGCAGCAAATGCTTATGAAGGTTAATGTTTCCAAAACCATAAAAAAAAAACTTCTGTGAGAATGTTGGATGCATTCGTGGATTCCATGTTCCGATTTGTTGATGAACCGGTCCTCCCATCTCAGGTATCACCATCAAGCTAAGAAAATATGCTAGAGAGTCTTGTGCAGATTGATCTGAAATGGTACAACTGGAATTTTTTCCTGCTAATGCATTAAGTTATAGATTTGCAGTAAAAAAGTCACCATTAATTAGAGTATGAGTAAACTAAAAATGAAAAAGTAGATGTTTTAGTTCATGTTTTTATAAGATATTTATGTTTTTTTATTTATCCATTAATTTTTCAATTTTGGTTTGGGTTATATGCGTGATGATATTAAAAATTGCATATTACAGAGTAACTTTACATAAACTGAACTGGGTATTGTGAGTGGTCACTTCAACTAGATTGTGGAACTGTCAAGCAATCAATGATTTTAGTTCCTTGAGGGCTAGTTTCTAGGGCATTTATATTTTTTTTCATAAAATAGGAAACAAAACTATCTATTCTCACCAGCCATATGTATTGGTGATAGTTACACTTGTTTTTTAGGCTTTAGGGTCTGTTTTCCTTCTTTTTGTGTGTGTTATGGTTACAATTGTAGTGCAAAACTTAAAATCTTCATTGAACACTACTGTGGTTGATAATCAAATTGTTAGTTGTTGAGGGAAGGCTTGGTTTGACAAGGAAGGATGATTCTCTCTCACTTGTGTGATGAACCCAAGGGCCTGAAAATTCATATTCGGGTGCAGTATATCTTTACTTTGTTTTCTTTACTTGTGTGATGAACCCAAGGATGATTCTCTCTCACTTGTTTTAGATCTTTATTTCATTTTCTTTTCTTCAAAAATTCATATTCGGGTGCAGTATATCTTTACTTCATTTTTACTTGTCATTTGTAGGGTGGAGGTAGGGTTTTTGATCTTGTGAACAATATGACTTTACCCATTGTAGTATATGTATTCTTTAGCAAAATTCTATTTGTGGATCAATATTACTCATTATGGCAGGAAAGCTATATGACATGGTCAGTTTTCCATCTCAAGAACTAGATGCGATAGTTTTTCTATCATCTGCATCAGAGTCAAAAATTGGTAAGCATCTCAATGTACATTTTTCCCCGTATTCAATAAAAATTTCTTTTTATGGATATCCTAACATTGTTTTGGGATTGTCTTACCCTTTAAGCAATATTAAGAATTAGATTTTCTGGTTGCAATTATGTAACTTCTTTGTTGCATAAATTAATTTAAATTACATTTATCCTGCTATGTGAGATTTGACATTTTTATACAGACCACATATAACCCTGAGAATTGATGGGCCCATTTGGGAAATCTTGTTTTTGGTCCAGTCCTGTTCAAAGTAAAGTCTGGCAGGCATATCCATGTCAAGACATATTTTATAATGAAGTAATGAACTGGTTTTAGATTGTAACCAGTTGGTAAGTCTATGTTATTTCTTTGCTGACTTCAGTGGCACTTTATTTGCACTTTGCCACATTAGTCATTCATGAAATCATGATAGCACTGGAGGAATATATTCCTTTAGGTGAGAATATGGTTCTACATTCCTAAAATAAGTGATAGTTGACTTAAGAAATGGCAGTCACCCCTTTGGTTAGCATTTCTTTGCTTGCTTGACCATCCATGTCCGCTTTGGTTTAAACTAGGCTCACACCTTAATGGAATTTTGGTTTTCAGGTCTGGTTTTGTCTGCACTATGTAATAAAAATATATTTAATACGGAGTATGTGATATATTTAACAAGCTATATACAAAATGTTATATAGATGATGATAATGTATATTTTTAAAACAGATTGATGAAAAATAAGATTTGATCAAAGGTGATCTTGTTCTGGTTGTCCAATTTTGAATTGGGTAGATTTTGGACCTGTACTTGTTCTAGGTCCAAGTTTGTCCTGGATCATAGGCCCCTCCCATCCCTAGCTAGCACAGCCCCTAACTCGATGGTTTAAGACAATATTGGATTATTTGTGGAAATAAGACCATAGTGGTGGAGTGGCACACATGAGAAGAATTTTCATTGATATTTCTAATCCTACAAGCAGGATGATTGATGAGGATTACACAATAGGGGAACTTTTGGTTTGGAATATTTAGTCTTGGAATTTATGATTTAGTGTTTGATTAGCAGTTGTGATTCTTGTCCATTTGGTGGATCGTGCATTTGAATTAAACCTCAGTTAGTTTATTCTCATTTCACATGGGACCCAAAACACCCCATCCTCATTCTTTTATGGAGGCTAGTGCTCTGCTCCTTTTTGTGTGTGTTATGTTGCTTTGGTACTTATAACTTTTGCATGGGGAAATGATGACTTGTGATAATTGAGCTACTGATGTGGTTGAAGACGTTAGTTGCACATTACATTTATTGTGTTTCTAATGGAGAATCACTACTAATCACATGGTTATTGGCCTCTATGAAACAATCATGATAAAGTTTGAGGATATCACATGTTTGTTTTCCAATTAGAAATGCATTTTATATACTTTTCTGTCAGTTGCAGTGTGATTCTAGAATAACTTCTTATATTCAGTATGATGCTGCAATGGATGTAATTTATGCCACATTAGTGAAGTAGGTTGGAGGAGATTATTTCTTTTGAAGTCAAAGGAGATAATGATCGAGGACAACCCAGAATAATATAGACTTAATGTGCCTTAAGAGCTTGAAGTTAGACGTTAGTTGAAGTTAGACTTAATGTGCATTAATGTGCCACACGTGGCCTATGTGTCCCAGCCCTATCGAATTTCCATCCCCATAAAACAGGCTATGCTAGCCATCCACTAGCTCAACTGGGCAGGCTGCATAATTGATATAAGAACTGTAAAATTAATTTCATATAATAAAGCAGTATGCAAAATTAAAAATGATTTGGTAGAGAACCACATTCAATTCAAAAGATAGTTGAAGCTTAAAAGCAAGCCAAAGGTTGAGTTAGTCAAAATAAGAGTGAAATATTTTGTCGAAATTGGTGTGCCTTGTTTTTGCTTTTTGCTATCATATTTGCTTCGCACGTCATGAAAAGGCTATTTTGTTGTAGTGATTGATATCTAATAGGTGTATTTCGGATAACACTATGATAGCACATAAGCTTTTTCATACAATGAGGAAGAAAAAAGGAAAATTTGGTTTTCACTATGATACTTTATTTTGATAATGCTTATGATATGCTTGACTGGGACTTTATTTATGGAACTTTGAAATCTTATAATTTTCCTTCTCATATAATCAATCTTATGACGGAATGTGTGGCTACCCCTGCATATAGAATCCTTGTTAATGGGCAGATCTCTAATGTGATTACAGTATTAAACCTACTAGGGGTTTACGTCAAGGAGATCCTCTTTCTCGTTATTTATTATTTTGTGCTTCAATGTTCTAGTTTGTGCTCTTATTCATGCTGCTCAAACTAAAAAATCCATTCTTCTTAGGCCTATTTGATTGAGCCTAGCCATTCAGGCTCTATGTTCTGATGACTGCTGTTTATTTTTTAAGGACAATGGGCAATCTTGTACTAGGGTGTTTGATATTCTTAATACTTTTTGTAGAGCTTCTGCAGAATAGTCAACTTCAATAAATCTTCCATGATTTTCTTTTTCTAATGTTTCTCAAAGGAAATTAATCATGTCTGCAAAGGTATTTTAAGCTGAAGGGAAAGTATTTACTGACCCCGTTGGTATGATTTTGACAAAAATTTGAATGAAAACAGATTCAATTTATTTTGTGAAATATAATGCATCGTTAATAGTTTAATTGATGTTGCATTCTTGGATTTGCACTGTTTTCTAGCTATTGACGCCCCGGGTAGTTTTCTCTTTGAATAGTGGTAGGTGTTTTGGGATATATTCATTGCTAGGACAAGTGAAAAGCACTCGGATGCTACTTCATCTTATATTGAGGTGGGTTTATTCGTGCGTGTTCAAATTTTTATCCTCTTCTTGGTTAACTTCTCAGATTTTTCACTTTGTCATCTGCCTTAATCTTGTGTGCCATTTTGCTTTTTCAAGGTACTAGTTGGTACATACGTGCGTTTGCACGTGGACAATTTTAAGTGTATCCTTATTTCATGTCAATGTAATAGAGATTTCTTATAACCAGGGGAGATACTAAAAACAATATGTTATAATGCATTTGAACAAATAGTTGGTGTTCAAATTGATGGCTATTTACTTACCCAAAAAAAAACAAAAAAAAAAAACTAACTAATGACTATTTATTGGTAATAAAAGAAGTGATAATTCAAACAAAAACTAATATGCTGCACATATTACTAAGAAAATAATTAATTATAAGGGGAGTTATAGATTGGTCAGGCTAAGGGAAAATAATTAATTATAGTTCAATACACATTACTAATAACTACCAAGTAAATGACTACTAATTTAACTAAGAATGCCAAGCGTCATGAGTCAGGACTCAGGTGTAAAAGATATAGAAAAATCTACAGTTGACAGTAAATCTAATTCAAAACTTAAGAGAGATTCACATCTCATACATCTGATTGTTTAGTTATATTAGGCTATACCCAAGAGTCTTTTCCAAACCTCTCATTTGCTAATGCTATATCTCTTATTCGAGTCACTTCATCTCATTTTCCACCTCATGCAAATTAATATGACACCAAATCATAGGCACCAGAGCTCTCGGGCACTAAATCCAAGAGCCGCTTTCCTATAAGACCTCCCCAAATGTCAGTATTTGTATAAACTCTTTTAAGCAGCAAGCAAAGCACCTAGTGTGCAGGAGCATTATGTCTTCAAGCCCACCCTGCTTTGCTTAATAAATCTATCATAGAAACACATAATACATGCCTAGAAAATCATTTAATTTGGATACGTGTGGTTTGTAAAACCATCATTTTCTTACTGGAATCATTAAACTAAAACACACATCATCTAGCCAGTAGATGCACCAGGCAAATGGATTCAATTTAGACTCTAGAATAGGCAACAATGCCTAATAAAGGATCATCCCAGCCAATTTAAAAATTGAAATGAACTTATTCAGAAGGAAAGATAATTGTCCAAAAACCTATTGTCCTACACACTGAGGACTTTCCATAACACAGAAACTCACAGTAATATGTGGAAATTTGTCTAATAAATCAATAGAGCAGCTCTACTCAAAATTTTGAGTTTCAATGGAGTTCTGAAGCTTAAAAAATTCCATGTGAGTAATTTCTAGGAACAAATCCCTCACAACAAATAAATATAGAGTTATGTTTGGATAAGGAATTTTTAGGTGGAATTTGTTTTTGAGATGGAATTTGTAAAATTTTTATAAGGAGTTTCTTTATAAATATTTGTAAAATTTTTGTAAGGATTTATAAGAAGTTTTCTTATAAAAATTTCACAAATTTCATCTCAAAGATAAATTCTACCTAAAAATTCCTAATCCAAACATAATGCTACAAAATCTTTGATCTGATTCTATCTGTTCTCTTTGAAACCTCTCTAATTACCAATCTGACCATGCCACATCCCAGTGCTTTGAAATTTACCATTATTCCTATGGAAATGATGAGAAGAATTGATTTTCTTTACAATTTGGCCTGTGTTTTCTTTTAAATAACAGTGTAGGTTGCCTGTGGCCTAAAAATAATTGGATAGAGTGTTGTGATCGGTAGTTAGAGGAACTATAAATAACCTAACCTTAAGGAATGTGTCAAGTAAGTTTGTAATTGGTTTCCAATATTTGTTTTCATAATTTTTTTTTTTGTATCTTTTGGCAGGTATGTTGTTGGACAGTACCCAAGATTTCTAAGAGTCCATTGGAAGTTCTTGAAAACTGTTGTGAATAAGTTGTTTGAGTTCATGCATGAAACACATCCAGGAGTCTAGGTTATTTTTATGCTCTAATATTTTATTTTTAAATCTATGTAGGATTATGAGGTGCCAAAATATTTGTAGAATAGAGCAATTTCTTTCCCCCTTGGCATTCTATATTTGTTTGTGGAGTTGAAGCATAGAACGAATTTGTTGCTTGTGATGGGTACATTTTGGTCTTTGTTTCAATGACAGAATATCTTATTTAGAATCGTGTTTTGTTTATGCTGCTTGTCATAATATATCTAAAAGTGGGCTTTAGTTGTAATTCTTCCTTGCATTGCATTAAGTGTTGTATTTTTTGACACTGGAAGTCACAAGCTCGGAGGTGGAGGAGGTTACAGGAGATAGATAGTCAATATAAAGCCTTTAGTTATAATTTCATGAACATAAATCCTGTAGCCAATAAAGGATTAGTGTTGCTGAACTTAAGTATGTGTTATATATTATCAAGTATTTTTTCCAATTTTTCTTTTTATAGATTTATTTTCCAATATATCCATAATGCTAGAACCAAAATTTAAAAACTGTTTTTTACAAGCCCGGATCGATCTGAGTTCATGCTGGATCGATCTGGGTTGACAGAACCAAAATTTGCATTTCTAGAGCAGTATGGATCGATCCACCTAGGTCATGGATCGATCCACCTAGGCAGAAGCAAAATTTGCATTTTTAAAATATCATGGATCGATCCCCATAGGCCATGGATCGATCCACCAAGGCAGAAGCAAAATTGCCATTTCTAAAATACCACGGATCGATCCTCCTAGGCCATGGATCGATCCCTTGCCTGAAAAACCTCATAAGCAAAAAAAAAAAAAGAAATCTTTTTCAAAACCATTTTTATAAATAAAGAAATATTGAAAAAGATTTGAAATGATTTTTAAACACTAATCTGGTCTTTTATTAGATGAGGTCGGTGGTCCTTAGTGTTCAGTTAGTGTTGTACGCCCTTGTGTCAATTCCTTCAGCAGCACAGGCAGGGACTTTGATTCCACAGGAAAATCGAGGACATTACAAAACAAATCATAGGGAAAAACTTAAAAGTAATCATAGGAAGACTTCGCAAATATTGCATTTGACATCATTATCTTCTCTGCCAAAGCCCATGGTTCCTACTTTTGGAGGTGTAGTTTCATAGATGCTCCTCTTAAGGCATTTCGCCACCATTTCTTTAGTTAGAGCTGTGCTCACATTATCCATCCTCTCCTCTAGAGCTAATAATTCCTGTCATGTAGCATTAAAATAGAGTAAGGTAAGGTAAGGTAAGAACAGCTAAATATCACAGTTTACCGGATAAAACAATGTTAGCTCTAAACTTATCAATAAAGGCCTGTTTGAACGTCCCACAAAAATTGAATTGTTTAATCATGTTCTACTTATAATTTGGTTAACAAATCCTTTGTTCTGAATAGGGAATCTAAGGGAATGGAATCCATAATCTTTAATGACACTAAAAAATCTGAGCAACATTATATGAAACCTAGCTTAGTCTTATAACATCAATGAAGCTGATGGATCCAAATTTCTTTTACTCGTGGCCCCATTCAAGATGATGGATTTGTACCTTTAATGCTATGTAAAATACAATCGAGTGATCCAATCTCCACAAGACAACCAAACAGGCCCTGCTTCATTGTTTATATTATTAAGTTTTCAACTGAAATCTCAATGTTAGTAATAAATTTTTCAAACAAAATTGAGATACACATCATAAAAACTAGAAGCCAAGAAGAAAAATATAATGGGAGAACATAAGAAAAATATTTTCAAAAAATTAAATGCAAATTAAACCATAACACTATCAAAAATCATAACAAACCTCATATGACATGTTATCAATATCTAGTCTCATGTCTCTATGCTGATCAATATATATAAGCTAAAAATAGTATAAGCTAGGTATAAGCTATTAGTTGAGGCTTACAAGAAAGATGAGTTTGTGAGGGTTTCATAGGAGATTTGTGGAGAGGTGAGGGAGAGAAGTGAACACTCGGGGAGCACAGAAACAAGGTATTGTTTCAGGTTTCAAGTTTGGGGTAGACATTGAACATTTAGAAATGGGGATTGTTTCAAAGATCGAGAGTGGTGTCATGTACTCTCTATCCTCTATAATTTTTCTATGGTTATACTGGTTTTTCTTGCTTTAAATATGCTTGCATCAATTATTTTTGTGAAGGGTTCTATATTTTGTCTTATATTTTCTTATCTTTGGCAGATTGGTACATTAAAAAAATGATATAGTGAAGCTCTTTGACAGTATTGAGAAATATGGTATGTCTTTTTTTTTCTTTTTTTTTTTGGGAAAAGAAATTCTGTGTATTTTGATATTCTTCTTCTATTCTATAACTTGTGGGTTTTTGTGCTCTTTTCTTTGTTATTGTAATTTAGCTCTTGAGCTGCTACTTGAACTTTTTAAGTGACTGAATTAGTTTTTTTTTTCCTACTTGCATATGTATTTTAGAATTGTCATGCATTTAATAGATCATGAAGACATGAATGAAGCCCATTTTGATAACTATGTCTAGCTAAGACCTTGTAATATATTGATTGATCGTTTCCTTTTTACATAGGCTTGGAAAGTTATGATCATATTTCTAGTACCCTGAACCACATTATTGATAGTAGTAGAAGCTTCTTTCATTGTAGAAGGGATGATGATCATTCAAGATGCTTTCTAGTTCCTAGTCTTATCACTTAAATGCTTTCCATAAACTTCTAACAGTTTTTCTTTGGTTCTTCTTAAATCCTAGTACACTTTTAAATCTTATAAAACATAACTTATTCACAAAGGAAGAATTTATCCAATTTATAGGTTTCGAATAGGTTGACTCATTGACCTAACTAGACAATCCATATGATGTATGATTGGTGAAATATAAAAAATAAAATAAAATTGGAGATATTGTCATTTTTCCAAGTCCAATATAAAATGGGTCTGGATCTGAATCTTAAATTAATAGCAATTGCCATATGCAATTCATTGAGGAAATACCATTGTCTGAATATTTGAATCTCTTTTAGTTAGTCTCTCTCTCTCACTTTCTAATTTTCTTTGTTTCTTTGCAATGTTTTACAGGAGTAGATTGTTGTTAACCAGTTGGAATTTCTTGCATTTTGGATGCTTTAGTATCTTTGGAGTAAATGATTGCTAATCAGCTGGAATTTTTGCATTTTGGATGCTTTTAGTATCTTTGTTGATTTAGTTCAAAATTTGTAATGACATTTTGGAAGGTTGAAGCTTGAAGCTTTAATTTGTAATGACATTTTGGAAAAGGTTAAAGCTTGAAACTTTTAATATAGTGATATGGATGCTTTAATATCTTTGTCGATTTATTTTCAATTTGTAATGACATTTTGGAAGGTTGATATTTTGGATGGCTTCATTAGTTAAATGAATATTTAAAGTTTGGGTTTGAATTAATTTGGATAAGTTTGGGATTGAGATATCATATTTTGGATGGTTTCATTACCTTAAATAGGGTACAGGTATAAGTCACCATGAAAAAGACAGATTTCTATTTTATATATATATATATATATATATATATATATATATATATAGATAAGTTATTGCAACGACTTTGTCGTTGTGATAAATAATATTTTTAATTAAAATAATTCTTTCTTGCAATGGGAAAGGTCGTAGCAATAAGTTATTGCCACGAGAACGATTGTAGCAATACCTTATTGCAACGCCAAAGTCGTTGCGATAAATAATATTTTTAATTAAAATAATTCTTTCTTGCAACGGAAAAGGTCGTAGCAATAAGTTATTGCCACGGGAAGGACTGTTGCAATAACATATTGCAACCCCGAAGTCGTTGCGATAAAGAATATTTTTACTTAAAATAATTCTTTCTTGCAACGGGAACGAGCGTAGCAATAAGTTATTGCCACGAGAAGAATTGTTGCAATACCTTATTGCAACGCCAAAGTCATTGCGATAAATAATATTATTAATTAAAATAATTCTTTCTTGCAACGGGAAATGTCGTAGCAATAAGTTATTGCCACGAGAAGGATTGTTGCAATACCTTATTGCAACGCCAAAGTCGTTGCGATAAATAATATTTTTAATTAAAATAATTCTTTCTTGCAACGGGAATGAGCGTAGCAATAAGTTATTGCCACGACAAGAATTGTTGCAATACCTTATCGCAACGCTGAAGTCGTTGCGATAAAGAATATTTTTAATTAAAAATATTGTTATTTTTAGGTATATTGCCACAATAATATTGTTGCAATACTTTTTCGCAACGAAACAAAAATTGATTGCAACAATAAAACCGTTGCATTAAATGGAGGTGTATTGCAACGAAATTGGTATTGCAACGATATTTGTTGTTGCAATAACCTATTACCACGGAGGTTTTTGCAACGGATCGCAACGGTAGTGTTGTCGTTGCAATAGGTATTTATTGCAACGACTTTGAGGTTATCGCAACGACTTTTACCGTTGCGATAGATGCTTTTTCCTATAGTGAAAAGTTTTTCTCACATTTAATTTTTTATAGGTAATATATCTATATATATATAGGCACACGTGCGTCACACAAGAATATTATTTAAATAAAAAAATTATAAATTATAAATTATATATATATATATATATATATATATTGAACATGAAAATCTAATTATTTGTTACTTTTGTGTTAATTTAACTTATTAGAATAAACGCTCAACACAATAGGTCAAAATTCCTTCAATTGTTAAGAGTTATGGTAGGAATAAAAGGTTAGTTAGAACACATGCATAGTCGTGGAAGCTGTATAGAATTTATGAAGTGAACATAAATTGTGTTATCTTTTTTCCTTCTTTTTTTCTAGAAAATAAACATTTTTAATTGGTTAAATATAAAACATTCTTAATTGGTTAAATATGGGAGGCAAATAAACATTTAAAATTTAAAATTTAAAATAAAGATGTAATGGACAATAAAAAATGTTTCTAAAGTATAAACTTTTATAGGTAATATAGATATAATATAATTTAATATGTGATGCAAGAGCATCTTTGAGGGAGGTAGCAAAAAAAAAAAAAAAAAAAAAAAAAGTAACAAATTTGTCTTTTGTTACCTTATGTGGGCTGTGAAAATTTGCTACTTCAATTTGAGATGTGCATTCCAAAGGGAAGTAGTAAACATAATTATTTTATTTTTATTTTCTATATTTTATATTTTATATTTTTGATGCTTTTAAATATTATTTAATTTATTTTTTTAATAAGTGAAATTGGTCCCTCATAATATAGTTTTTCTTACTTTTTCTAAAAAAAAATTCTCAATTTTATTTTTATATGGTATCATCATCTACATTTTTTTTTTTTTTTTATTTCACTTGGAGATTGAAAAGAGAGTGGAGATCGAGATTTTCATTTTATTTTTTTCCTCATTTCTTTGTGTTTTTTTCCTTTTTCTTTTCCCCCTCCCTTCCCATTAACAACCAAATTCAAGAAAAATAATAATAATAATTATCATATACATATATGACCCATTCCAACAATTTCCACGTTACAATCAAAACATATTCAAGGGTTTTCCTAATTTACCCAAAATTCTCGAAAACAACCACCCCCAACCACAAACAAATTCAGCATTATATGAATTCTCACCAAATTTCAAGAAATACATAATAAAAGTGTAAAACACTCACGCAACAACCCCTTGAGATCCGGTATCGTCTCCATGATGTGGATATTTGGTTTGTGACTACGCCGGGAAGTAGGTGTGCCTCTAACAGGCCATTCTCGTTTGCTAGAGATTGAGAGGAAGAGGGAGATACGAAGTTAACGTGCTTTAGGATTATATGTATAGTATTAAATGGAGTATTTGATTTAGGGTTTCCTTTGAATTCCTATTTGTGTTTTATATATTAAGGTATGTGTTTTAGAATTATAGTTTCCATATTGCTATATTTCCTATATATGCAAAAGGGTGGGTAATTGTGTATTTAAAAATTAAAATAAAGGTATATTAGTCAATCAAAAGTTTTTCTTACATTCATCTTTTTATAAGTAGTATAGATTATCAATATATATAACATTATCTATTATGATCAAGTCTACCAAGAACACATACACCCATTTCTACTATTATATATTTCAATATATAAAATCATCACAATTCCACCAAAAGTACATATAAAATAAATCAATAAATATTCAAGATATTACATTCCATCACTCTTAAAAGAAATTTCGTCCTTGAAATTTGAATAAATTGGAATCAAATACCTATTGGTTATACCATTACGCTTCCACTGCAAAACTCTGATTTTAAAAGAGCTCATAAATAAAACAAAAATTTTCCTTCTCAAGAAAACAAATTTTCTAAAATAGGTATTGTATTTTCTCATCAAGAATTTCAAATAAATCATAGTACCACACGCGGTACGTACTAACTCAACCATGCCGTCTCATATGAAAACAATGCCTTCACTTTTCCCAAATTTTGGACTTGTCCGCTTCTGATGTGAAATATGCGACTCATCCCTCAGCCTCACCTTCACTCTATTGGGCCTATAGGGACTGTTGGGACTGTTAGTTCTCTCAATCTCACCCTTACCCTCACCCATCTTGGGCCTATTGGGATTGTTGGTCCTATTGGGACTATTGTCACATCATCTCCTATCCAAAAGTCAAAGTCGTCCTTAGATCTGATACCAAATTATAACGCCCCAGAATTTATATATCATAAACACATACAATTTTTATGAGCTCCGTACAAATAAACATTTTCAAAAATAAATTTTCTTTGAAAATACAAACTATTGCGTAACTGCGGTTAGCAATAGTTAACTCAAAACTTATCAATATATATTGACCAACCAAATGAATAAAATTACATCAGCTTTAAATAAAAATAAATGTACATAATAACTTCTCAAAATCTCGACCCCAATTCTATTACGTGCCTCCAACAGTGATCACCAGAAAATATATTGGGCCCAATAGGAAATCCAATTCCTATACAATAAATAATGTTTCAAATATCACATGCAAGCATTTATATATTCAAAATAATATATAAATCAAATAATACAAACTCCAAATCATAAACCTCAAATATAATCCAACTATCAACAAAATCAACCATCATAATCCATGACATCAAATAATATCACCATTAAATATGTGGATCAAAATACTCATCATTCACTGTACAAGAATTAAACCCCCTACCTCAAAAATGAGTAAATAAAATAAAAAACCACAATTATAAACGTGTAAATTTGCTAAAAAATATATAATTCATACTAGCAGATGTGGGATTAAAGCTCCCACTCCCTACAAACATTCGTCCTCTGCCTCTCTCTCGGCTTCCTCCCTACCTTTCTCTTTCTCTCCTTCTCTATCTTCCTTTATTTCTTCTTTCTTTTCTTCTTTCCCTTTCTTATCTTCTCACGCACATCTCTCTGTTTCTTTCTTCCTTTTTTTCCACACCTAACCCGTTTTTATATTCCTTTTTTTTCTTTTCTTCTCTTCTTTCTTCTTTTATTTTCTTCTTTTGTCTTTTGTTTCCTCCACAACCGGTTCTTCTTCACTCTTCCTCTATTTATATGTATTATCAATATATATAAAATCATCTACTATGGTCAAGTCCACCAAGAACACATAGACTAATCTCTACTATTATATATATCAATGTATAATATCATCACAATTTCACCAAAAGTGCACATAAAATAAATCAATAAATATTCAGGGTATTACAGTTTGATCTTTAAGTTTACATTTTTCTAAAATAAATAAAACTATAATTTCGAACACTTTATGGATGGCATAGCTCCTAATCTCCTTATTATCCTGAAATTTGGCATGTACAACGTGTATGACAAGAATATTTAATCCAACGGTTGGATTGACGAAATATAATTTTTATAAAAAAATATTGATGGGTGTAAGAGAAAAAAGTTTTACACCAAGTGTCTAACGGATCCCTCTCCTTATATATACTAGATGTAGCACACGTGCGTTGCACATGAATATTTTTAAATAATATTAGTTTTACAAAATAATAAATATATAAAGATTTTATATTTTTTCATAAAACATAAAGTTTAAAATTCAAAAGTATATTTTTGTTTTTATAATCAAAATTGTCAACAAAAGATTAAAAACTCTTTAGATATACATTAAGAATTTTTTTTCTTCTTCATAAAAAGGAATATTTAAAGAGTTTATATTCATATATATTATCGTGCAACTTGATAGTTGTTCTATGAAAAAAAATTTAAGTAAGAATCTAATTTTAATTTGTTAAGAGTTTGAGTTAAAATCTAACTTTCATTTATTACAAAATAACAAGAATGTTTATTATGTGTTTCAATTAAAGGAAGGGTAGATATGTATTTTTCTTTTTTTAAATAAAGGTATATTGGTCGTTCAAAAGTTTTTCTGAGATTCAACCTTTTATAGGTAGTATAGATAAGCTTTGATCATGCATGTGCAGAATATCCTGTTTGATCATGACCGTTCTTGAGCAACATGCGCGCGTGTATCACTTACGGATAGTCATCATCGAATGGGATAATCCAAGATATCCCGCACTTGAACGGCCTTGATATATCTCATTCGATCACGACCATTTGTAACTAACACGCACGCATTCATGTGTGCTCATGTGTTGCTAATGGATAGTTGTGATTGTAGGGAATATCCCACACATGATCAAAACTTTGTATATATTATATATACTCCGGTATATCTATACTATTATAGAAAGGGGTTGCACTTTTGGTTGGATGTACGAACTAAAATACTGAGAAACTCTCATTTGATTTTAAGGTAAACTCCCACCACTTTCTTAATGAGTTCAAAAACTATATCTGCTCTCTAACAATGGTTACCCGTAACTACCCATAATTGTCCAATTCCTATTTTTCTCATCTTTTAAAAACTATTTCCTTTCTCCCACTCTCTTTAGTCCCATAAGTGCACCGACATCTAATGTATATGTATATATAAAGACCAAAGAAACTCTAAGACACAAGAGCCCATATATGACTCCAATTTACGAGCACACTCGAAAGGAATTGGATTCAGTGCATCTTTAGGGCCTCACTGTCTGATTCATTATCCTTGAAATACGTGTCCCAAGGTGTGAACTTCTTAAGCTCCTAATTCTGCTGATGGTGCCCTCATGCGTGCAGAAGCTTATGCATTAGAATAGACCGCATTTTAGGGTGAATGAAATTCTACGGCAATAAAGGGATTGGTTTTAAGTATTATTTATATTTATGTCGTAATTTCCATCCGATAAAATTATTTATTTACAATTTAGATCCTTGCCGTCCAATAAAATTATTGATTTAAGCGCGCAAACTATTCAATCAAGTTCACAATCTATGAAAAAAATAACAATTTCATGATCTTGAGGCGGGAGTCACGAAGAAAAAGGGGGGCGGGGGTATTTTCAACCACCTGATCTTGAAGCTCTGTCTGCCATGGCACCAAGAATGGAAGTTTGTGCTTAGTTGTGGTGTATTTCTCTAGATCAAAGCAATTTTTATTTTCGATTTGTAATTCAGAAATACTTTCTTTTGTTAATTTATATATTTTTGGAACATTAAGGTTTGCGTTGACCGATGTTTTTTTAGCCTCGTCTTTTTGCGTTCATGAAGCAAAATGAAAATACTTTGTGTTTCCATAACCATGGCCTAGACGATGATGTCTTTACTTGTATAAGCTTTTATGAAAGATAAAGCAGGTGGTAGGCCAGGGGAAATATAGTTGAACCAAAAAGAGAAATTAGATAGAGTTGGCCAACACAAACTGGAAATTGTATTGTTTTGGAGCAAATCCTGCCTAGTTGAGATAATTGCATCCAAGTACAAAGAAAGGCTTGCATAAAGTCCATACTACAAACTAAAAACTGCACTCAACTTAGATAAAAGACTAATTAAGGAGTCTTTGATGGATGAGTGGGAGAGAGAAATACAAGAAGCCTTCATGGCTATTATTTAAAATATTACAAATTAACTACCCCAACTACCGATAATGTGGATTCCTCCACGCAGAACGCCAGTGTCCTTGTTATGCATAACTTTACCTGCAACTTTCATAAGGATGCATTAGCCAATCACATTAATAATAATAACAATAATAGTAATAATAATACGGAATAATAATTTGTTGGAAACAATAGTGGAGAAACATACACTGGTTCAAATTTTTGAAAGGAAATTTTGATTCTTCAAATTCTGGTGCTTTGGCGTCCCCTCTTTTTCCCCCTCTGCCATTTTCGCGGCTTCCTTCCAAAAGTTTCTACGAACCATTCATGTTTCCTCGTGGTCACGATGTGCCCAATAACCAATCCAACTACTAGCCCGCTTCCATATCCCACCAATATAAATATCCGATCATATCTACTTGGGAACTTTAAGTCTTCGTCTTGCTCTGAGGTTAATGGTGGCGGTGGTGATGCCTCAGAATTTCCACATTTCTTTGACAAAGGGTTTCCACACAACCCTAAGTTTCCTTCAAATGAATTGTTTTGAAATGTATCAAACTGGTTCCCATGTGGTATAGGCCCTGTGAGATGGTTATGAGAGAGATTTAAGACTGCAAGAAACGTTAGCCCAACTAGTTGTTGAGGGATATTTCCAGAGAGCTTGTTTTGAGAAAGGTCCAATGATTCAAGATTGGTTAGGCTCCCTAAACAAGACGGGATGTGACCAGTGAAAATGTTGTTGGAAAGGTTGAGCAATCGAAGCCCTTTTAGGTTCCCAATAGATTCTGAAATATCTCCTTCAAATCTATTGCTTGAGAGATCAATGGCTGTGAAGATATCTGGGATCTGTAGATATACTGTATCTGTGCCTTTGTTTGTTATTGTCATTGAATAATTATAATCTTCATCATACAAATAGTATAGGGTTTCAAAAGTCGTGTTTGCCCGCATATATGTGAACTGCTCCTCATCAACACCTTTCATGGAAATCCACTTTTTGAAGTATTCAGAAGGAAAGTTCCCTGTAAAGCTATTGTAAGACAAGTCAATGATGCACAACTTGGGAAATCCCAAGTTAGTTTTAGGATCCTTTATTGCACCGTGGAATTCATTGGATCTCAAAATAAGAACCCTTAACTCCGGAAAAGTTCCAAACCAAGAGGGGAAAGTATCATTGATCTGGTTATTACCAAGATTAAGAATCTCCAGCATTTTACAATTGGCCAATGATCCAGGTATTGAACCTTGTAATTGATTTTGACTTAAATCAATCATCCTCAAGTTGCTTCCATTCGTACATGTTTGGGGAATAGCACCATGAAAGCTGTTGTTTCGAAGATTCAGTACTAACAGACTGACAGAATCATTAAAGATGCCTAAACATTTTGGAATTGGACCACTAAAATTGTTATTAGACAAATCAAGGACATAAAGAGAGGTTAGGTTGCAAATCAATGGTGGAATTTCTCCGGTCAGTAAGTTATCTGAGGCATAATAACTTACAGTTGATGGTGGTGGAATCGGGAGTGACCCTTTAAGCATGTTAGATTCGAGATCTAACTTGCGTAGACCAGTCCACGGAAGAACAACTGGAGGTTTGTCAAAACCAGTTAGAAAATTGTTATTTAGATAGAGAATTTCAAGATTCACAAGTCTATAAATTGAGGGAGGAATTGGACCGTGCAGTTTATTGAAATCAAGTCTTAGGTCAGACAGTTGGGTGAGGTTACCAAGCCAAGATGGAATTTGACCAGTTAGTTGATTTTCATCAAGGCCTAATATAGCAAGTTGGGTGAGGTTTTGAAGAAAAGAAGGGATCTCACCAGTTAAATTGACTTGCCCAAGGCCCAAATAAGTGAGTTTGGTTTGCTTACCGATCCAAGCCACGGTCCCACTACTAAAATTGTTAGATGAAAGGTCGAGTAAGGTGAGCTGCGTGAGGTTACCAAGTGAAGGTGGAACCGACCCTGAGAAATTGCACTTCCCAATATCCAACTCACTCATGAAATTGAGGTTGCCGATTGAATCCGGCACCTTGCCAGAGAAACCTGTACCAGCAACTTTGATTGACTGAAGGGGACTGCTTTTGTTGAATTCGGGCAAGTAACCGGTAAGATCTGGATTCAAACTTACAGAAAGGGTCTGTAGGTTCGGCAGTTGGAAAATGGCCGAAGGAAATTCACCGTGCAATCCGCAATCACTGAGAAGAAGAGATTCCAAAGATGAAAAATTTGCCAACATATCAGGTATCGCAGAAGAAATGTTCACATTGCTGAGATGAAGATCTTTCAGGCCCGATAGGTTTTGAATTAAGTTGCTTAGACCAGGCTTTTCGAGTTTCAACAAACCATATAAAGATGGATAATCAACGTTCCCAGACAGATCGAGGGTAGCCAATTTAGACAGCTTTGAGAGTTCTGATGGGATTCGGCCAGAAAAATACGAATCAGAGAGGTTGAGATACGTTAGCCTCGAAAGATGGCCAAATGTAGAGGGGATTTGAGAGTAATTGAAGTGATTGCCCGCGAGATCAAGTTTTCGAAGGTGAAGCAAGCGGAAAAGGCTGCTGCTGGAGTTGATAGAACCATAGAGAAAGCTGGTACGAAGATCAAGGCCGATAACGTGACCAGTGTCATCATCACACTCGACACCATCCCATGAACAGCAATCACTACTCTCTTCGAGCTTCCATGATGCAGTTTTTGGATAAGCAGAAGATTCATAAGAAACATTACTATTAACAATAATGAAAAAGCTTTGGTTGAATTGCAACAAGGCTGCGCTCTCATCATTACGACATAGTAGGTGCTTTGAAGAGGAAGAGGCAATCATTATGAGATGAAAACATGCGAGTAAGAAAAGCAGGCTTGTGATCATGAAGAGATACACGGATGACCCCATAATTACTATGTAAACACTGTCTTTCAGTACTTTTAGATGAGCAAGGACATGGGCTTGAGGAGCTTTAATTTATAGGCAAATTAAAGGACTCTTCGAACAAGTCTTGTGTTATGATCTCAGCCCAAAAATAAAAAAATAAAAAAATTAACCGCACAAGGCTAGTAGAGCCGCCGACTAGATGTGCTGATCTCGTCCTCAGCCACACACAAGCTTATCAGATTTAGACCCATACCTAATTCCTTAATTGGAGCCATTTCAAGTTAAGACGTCTCCGTAAACCAAGGGATTTGAAGCAAGAAGTGAATTAATAACCAATTTCATTGTCATGGCAGAAATGCCTCTCGTAGAAAGTCAGCTAGTGGTGAGTCGACCCAGTGGAGTCATCGCCGTGGAGGCTTTGTTTATGTTGATTCTGTTAATAGTAATCATGGAGTTGGTACTGAGTCAAATCGGTATGTTCTTCATAACGCAAATGGTTTCACTCAGCGAGTTGGGTCAGAATCGAATCAAGTGGATCAGAATATCTATCATTCTAGAAATGGTATACGTGGTGGTGTTTTTCACCACACAGGTAATATTGCTGACAGTGAAAGTGAAGTTAATCAGTCTATTGGACAAAATCTGTGGGGTGTTTCAAAGCCAAACACTTTTGCATCTATTTGGAATTTTGAGGAACTTTCTACGAGCAGGGCTTTTTGGGCCAAGCCCAATCAGGGGGGGACCAAAATGGCCAATAGAGTTTTTTGGGCTTATTCAACTGGATTCAATTTAGCCCAAGCTGCAGGACCTAACCTTACGGATATTTCAAAGACAGCTCAAGAGTAGGTTGATATACTTTAGCCGTTAAAAAGTTAGAGAGAGAAGCTCTTGGCACATGTTAGGAGTTTGTTAGTTTGCTAACGTGCGCTATCTCTTTTTTCAAGCCAGATCTGTCATCGTTCTCGTTCTGTATCTCTGAAGGTTATCGTACGCCATCTTCCTTCCGTTCCCCTCCCATGGAAGGGACTGGAAATCTTAACCAATCTATGATTTCAGATCTTTCTCGCAGCAACAAGAAACTGAAGCACTCTGGTAGCGATGCAGAAGCGATGGAGGAAGGAGAGTTTGTGGTGAATTCAGCCGCTGATCTGTTAGAAACTACTCCGCGGAGTGATCAATCTCATAGTTTGTATAGGGATAAACTCATGGGTACTATGATGGAGGAATGTCTTTTCTCTGATGATGAATCAGATGAGGAAGTGGATGATCATTTTGTTGATGATGGAGATCCTATGGGTTTCTGGCCTAGAATTTCCATTCCACTGGAGAACCGTAAGACGCTTCGTGCTCCATGGAAGAAAGCTCTTATTGTTAAGCTCTTAGGTAAATCGGTGAGTTATCACTTTATGACTCAACGTTTGACTCAACTTTGGGGTAGGGAGGGACGCATTAAAGTTGTGGATCTGGAGAATGACTTCTATGTTATCAGATTTGAGAATAAGGCGGATCGTGATTTTGCTCTTGTAGAAGGCCCGTGGACTATAGCAGGGCATGTCTTAACTATTCGTCGATGGCACTCAGATTTTCGTCCATCCAGTGCTACGATCTCCTCCATTGTGGCTTGGGTGCGTCTCCCTGAATTGCCTATTGAATATTTGATGAAACTATTCTTCGAGGAATTGGTAATTCAATTGGGAAAACTGTTAGGATTGATTTTCATACCCTTATAGCAGCAAGGGGTAAATTTGCGAGACTTAGTGTGGAAGTGAATCTAGCCAGACCCCTTGTTCCGAAAGTTTTCCTTGGGAATAGCTGGCAACGCGTGGAGTATGAAGGTCTCCATCTGATTTGTTTCTCTTAGGGCAGATTTGGTCATCGTTCTGAGGGTTGCCCTCAAAATTTAGAAAGGGAGAATGAAGTTGATCATGATGATCACTTAAGTGAGTCTACTAGCGCAACTGTGCCCCCCAGGTGTTCGACAGATAGTCCAGGTGAATTTGGCCCTTGGATGTTAGTTCAAAGAAGGGAGCGAAAATCTGACAGGGTGACTAGTAATCTTTTGAAAGAAAATCGTACCACTGGTAGTAGAAGTGGTATGAATGGCTCGCGTTTTGATCACTTAAGCAATCTTGAGGAAGCTCTAATGGTGAGAGGGTTGATGAGGTTCTTGTGGAGGATAAGATTCTTGAGCAGAATCCCTATTTGGTGGATGTTGATCCCAGGCCAACTCTTTCTTTAGCCGCTTCTCGAGTTAATCAGAACAATTTAGGCAATCCCATCCCTATTGCTAACCGAAGCCTATGAAAGCCAAGCCCCAATTGCCTCCCTCTTCTAGTAAAAGCACTACTCCTTCTATATTAGTTCTAAAGGGAGTAGGCCTGGTTCAGTTGTTCCTATCCTTCCATCCCCTCTCCTACCAAAAATCCTTCCATCCGCCGGACTGGCACTCGCACCACCACTAAGCCCCCCCTCCCATGAATGCTTCTAGCTATTCTAGTTCATCCCATACTCAGCCTGGTTCCACTCACTTTAATCACACCTCCCTAATCTCTCCCCCAACCCTATCCATGCCTTGCCCAGTCATAATCCAGGATTGTCTGATGATGGTGACCCACTAATATGTTCTTCTTTGAATTCGCCCTATGAACATGGACTCCCCCCCTTAGTGGTTTTAAGGCTGATGTCCTGAATGTGCCTGAGATTATGGAGGTTGAAGGTGGTCTAAGGACCCCTGCCTCTTAATTTGTTCCTCTGATATTGGTGATTCCTTGTTTTTTAGCTATTTTTCTCTTCTTTGCTGTAGTTTCTTTATGAAGATTATTTGGAATTGTCGTGGTGCTGGTAATGTAAGCGCCGTGTCCTAGACCACGCCCGGGCTCGAGAGTACTATGCCACTAACCATGAATGATTAGGGTGAAAAAGGAGTCGCCACCCGATTTGGCTTCGGGAACCAATCGACCCTAAGAAGGGTCTAACTTACCATAACCAGAGATTGTTCGAGTTCGGAGCTAGAGTACGCGGATGGGAAGGTATTAGGCACCCATCTACGCCCGGCCGAGGCCGGCCCCCAAATGTACTTGTTGGCTTTAATTAAAGAGAGACTTAATTAGGCTCAACCACTATTCAACACTTATGCAATCGAAATCAATTAATGGCATGCAAATGATGAGAGAAAAAGAAAGAAGAATTAAAACAAAACATGTGAATATACATATATGCAAGAAAGAGGATTTGAAAACTACAAAAATGCTCACGCTGCCTGCAAAAGAGGAAACAAGTTAATCTGAAAAAGTAGAGCCATGCACGTACGTGCATATGGTAAGCACGTACGTGCATCCCATGTGCACGCACGTACATGCCTCAATGCTATGCTACAGATCCATGCCCATCATGTCACACCAAATTTAAATAAACCTGTGACCTTAATATATGTAGAAATATATGATTCAAAAACAATGGAAATATCCTAAATCTAAATGATGGAGTAACTCACGCATAAACAAACGATGCTCATGTACGATGGCCTAAATCATGTAAAACTGAATGCCAGAATTAACTAATGGATCTTGTGCAACCCTATGCGTTTAAAATGGGTGAGGAATCCATTCAAACCTTAAATGCATAAGTAAATCAATGCCAGATTAAATCTAAGCACATCCTAAATGCGAGCATTGAATGAAAGGATATACATACAGATGCTATGTTCAGTTTATGTGATATTATGAATCATCATGCTAGATCATTAATTGAAAACGAAATTAAAGTTAAAAGCCATTACCCTCAGGTACGGGCAGCAACAGTTCTATCACCGACTTGCCTTCCGAACTTCTTGCAGTCACAACAATGAGTTTTCAGATCTTTCAGGGTAGAGGCTGGGTGCCAAAGTTGGATCCTTTGGGGGGTGTGGGCTTAAGAAAAATCGGTCCTTTCTCTTGAATGAAAGCAGGGTATTTATAGATGGTGATTAGGGTTTTTTCGGAGTCCATTAGGGTTTCCCAGCCGCCATCAAGCAGCTATAAGCACAGGGGCTTCATAAGGTAAGAAATGATTTGGGGGAAAATGCTGGAAATTTGAAATTCGAAGGGCATGATCGTACGTGCATGGAAGATGCACGTACGTGCATGAACCATGCTCATACGATCATGGGTATCAAAAAGCTGTGAACCCCGGAAATTGGGCCCACAAGGGATCGAAAAGAAAGTGGGTTTGAAAAGAAAAAGGAAAGGAGTCGCCACCTTATTTTTTAAAGGAAACAAGGAAAACCCTAAAAATAGTTTGTTTTAAGAAAACAATTTGAATGACTCCATAAAAAAGGAAAGGCAAAACCAATCTTTTGAAAACCAAAGAAATCGGGGATTCGGAGGCTAAGTTATGACATGGGAAGGTTCTAGGCAAAGCCTATAGGCACCCATGTCACCCTTTCGGTCTCTCAGTTCATTTGGGCTAAATTAAGATCTTTCCCATACAAAAATCAGCAAGTAATCATCACAAGAATTGCATGCATATCATATATTTCATTCATCCATCCATGCATAATAAGCAAAAAAAACAGAAAATAAAGAAAAAAAACAAAACAAAAATAAACCTAGGATGCTTGGATCCTAGAACGGACTTGAGCCTCCCGAAGAGCGCCTACGTACCATGAACGAAATACATGGATCAAAGTCCACGTAGTTCGATTAGAACTAAGGTTAAGACTTAATACAAACCTATGGTTAAAACCCTAGGTTTCCTTATTTGATCAAAAGAGTTGAATTTGATAGAGAGTTTGATTTTAGAAAGAACTCCACAAAATGGAAACTTTAATAAAAACCAGAATTTTATTTTGAAGGAAACCTTTGATTAAACCATAGACTTATATTAAAATTAACCCTAGATAGGGAGAAGAAAGATTAAGAAGAAAGGTGAATTGGGGCACCTTCACACCACTTACCTGAGCGCAATTAGTTCCAAGCATTAGCCATTTCAGACATAAGCAGCCCTATTTGCCATAGGACAAATACCACACCTATTTGCACCCTTACAAGTGCTCAAAACCATGCAAAAACACTAACATGCAAATCTGGACAGAATAGTATCATGGCCTAAATCATCCATAAGCATGCCAATAGCAAAACAGCGAACAATAATAAGTCCTAACATATTCCTAGAACCATATCATGCATAAAAACCCTAAAACATACTAATAGCATGCAAAACTATCTGTTTATCCATATGAAAAACATATACAGCAAACACGAAGAAAAACCAATAAAAAAGTCTACTTTATCATGCTATATGAAAACAAACACAAACAATGACTCTAAAACCCTAAACTCACAAATATGCTTAAAAACTCACAAGACACACTTTAATCATGCTAAAACCAAACTAAACAGAAATTAAATCATGCATATTAACTAACTAAAGCAATATAACATGATGAAAATCCTAACTCTAACATGCAATGACTAATCCTAGCACAAGGACAAACAGGAGCACAAGAATCATAACTATGCATTGAAACATAAAGGACAGCCCTAAAGCATGCTAAACAGTAGAAACAATAGATATTCCATGTATATTAACTAGCTAGAGTGTTAATACATGATAAAAAAAGTCACCTTTAACATGCAATAGGCCTATCCTATATGAAAACCTAGTTTAAGCTGAATAGAGAAGGGAATACCTTAGGAAGGGCCTTCCTTGTGTTTGTAATTGTTCGTGGCTCCTCAGGTCTTTAGAGTGAATCAACCAACACGAATCCTCCTCTTTGTCAAAGTGGTATCACAGCAAAGAGATCAAAACTCACTCAACTTTGAAAAAAATAGAAAACAAAAAGAGAACAAGAGAAAAGAAAAGTGATTCTCGTCACTTTACAGCAGCAGCAACTTCAATCGCGTTTTTGGGTATGAAAACGTTGGATTTGGACAAAGCTTGTGAAATACAAAGTTGTAGAGAATTGAATTATCTTTCTAACAAAACCAAGTCATCAAATTCTGACTTCAGATGAAAAAGTTATGATTAAATAACGACTGCTGGTTTTCAGAAATCTGCTGCTGAATTATGACGAATTTCACTCCCTCCAAACCCTCTTCTCCTCCCCCTTGTTTAAAGACATTAAGAGTATTTATAGCTGAAATCTGGAGTTTCCCTTTCCTTCCTGGACTAGGTTTCTTTGGGGAGAATCAAAGGTATTTTATAATGATAAAAGACTTCAATCTGAATAGGAAAGGAAATTGTCTTTTATAAAAATTGGGAGAACTGACCGCTAACACGCATGCACATGTATCGTATGTGCGTACACACACTCATCACATACGTACACGTGTTAGTGTCATGATAAAATGGCTAATTTAAAATAAAATTTTCTTTCATTTTAACCAAAATCTCATGCTGTGATTCGCACTAATTCTTCAAGGATAATCCGTAAATAACCACACTAAAACTCATCATCAGGCCATATCAAAATGAACTTCATGAAACACTTTTGAGGGTAAAATGATGATTAATGAAAGTCATTTGAAAAGATTTGGTTGGTAATTGTGAGTCAATTAGAGCTAACCAAGAAGGGTCAATTAACCAACTTGAACTACACCGAGCCATTTTAATCCCGAGCCATTGACTTACCAAATTGAACCTAGAAATACCTCCTATGCATCCATATGAACTCCAATTGACAATTTGGAGATCATTTCAAGGTCAAATGAAAAGTTTGGGACTTAAAAGACGATTATGCCCCTCAAGTCACAAAAGCTATTATTATCCCTCAAGATCAACTCCAATTTGAACCAAAATTCATATCCCATTGTCCTTGTGACTCTAGAAAACTAATGCAAGTGACTAGACTAAAAAACAAAACAAAACATGCATGAAATGATGAGCCCTAGTAAGGTGGTGGGCAAAAATGGGGTGTGACAAAAGCTGTGTTGGAAAATAAAGGGCATGATCATACTGCATTGGAAGATGCACGTACGGCATGAACCATGCTCTACGATCATGGGGTTCAAAAGGTATCAAAAAGTTGTGTTGTGCCTGCAGGGTCCTTCGGCGCTCGCTGTGGTAGTTTATCTGCTGTTGCCCTTCCATTGGGCTTAAAGGTGGTCCAAACGTCAGGCGGTACAAAATTGGGTGTCACAGTTGCCCATTCTCGGTTTCATTCAAAAGTGATTGGAATCGGAAGACTAAGAGACAAACCATTTTGAATTGACTGACTTTCCTGAACCAAAAGTGCACAGTAATAAATGCAAATGCATGCATGGGTCGGATTAGGCTTCGCCTAACTTCCTATGAACTCTATGGAGACAGACCTATCGTAGTTCATGCAAGACAATGGGGCACTCAGTAGTAATTTCTCGAACTACTAAACTGCGAAGAGTAACTAGCAATGAAGATGCCAAAGATATCTTTATTCTTTTCCTGAGGAATAATAAAAGCATGATCCTTTCCCTGTGGATTCATAAACAAATATGAAATTTACCCTGTCCCTGGGATAAAAGCACGATCCCTGTCCCTGTGGATCATAAACAAGTATAGAAATTTATCCAAGCACCAACTGCGTTTGCATATAGAATTTGAGCCATATACTTATGCTCATCATCTGTGCGCGAAGACATCAAAGCAGAAAGCTTAAAATGAGGGCCAAATGTGTACTAACTGATTTTGTTTTGCCATCTATATCAAATCTCTGCAAAACTTTTTTCAAATACTGTGCTTGTGACAAACAAACTGTGCCCTTCATTCTATCTCTCTTGATTTCCATACCAAGTATTTTCTTAGCTTCACCAAGATCCTTCATTTCAAATTCATTACTCAACTGAGTCTTCAACCTGTCTATCTCCACCTTGTTCTTAGATGCAATAAGCATATCATCTACATATAAGAGCAAATAAATAAAAGAACCATTACGAAGCTTATGAAAATACACACAATGATCAAAATGACTCTTGGTATATTTCTGCCCTGTCATCAACCGATCAAATTGCTTGTACCACTGTCTTAGAGACTACTTCAAACCATATAGCGACTTTTTCAGTTTGCAAACACAATTTTCTCTACCAGTAATTTTAAATCCATCTGGCTGAGTCATATAAATTTCCTCCTCCAAATCACCATGCAAGAAAGCAGTTTTGACATCGAGTTGGGCCAACTCAAGATCAAACTGTGCAACCAAAACTAGCAAAATTCGAATAGAAGAATGCTTAACAACTGGGGAGAATACCTCATTGTCGTCTATCCCTTCTTTTTGCACGTAACCTTTAGCCACCAACCTAGCCTTGAATCTCACACTATCTTTCCCTGGAGAACCTTCCTTCTTGGCATATACCCACTTGCAACCAATTGTCTTCTTTCCATTTGGAAGCTATACCAATTCCCAAGTCTGATTCTTATGCAGCGACTCCATCTCCTCATCCATTGCCTTTTTCCACTGTACACTTTTTGAATTCTGTAAGGCTTCTCTGTATATCAATGGAATATCATCATCCATAACTGGAAGTGCATAGGCCACCATGTCAGTAAATCTAGCAGGTTTCCGAATTTCTCTTCTTGATTTACCAACTGCAATAGATTCTAATTGTTGTGGAATTTCCTGTGCCTATGCCTCCACTACATCTGAGTCTAAGTTCTCATCAATTTGATCAACAACATCAACTTTCTGAACAGTCTTCTTTGTAACCACTGGAGCTTCTAACTCCACTTGCTGCGAAGTACCCATATTCATATTCTCTTTCTGAGAATTTTTCTGCTTCTGCTGATTCAACATCCCATACTCATCAAAAGTAACATCCCTGCTCAAAACAAGTTTCTTCAACTCGGGACACCACAGTCTATATCCCTTTACATCTGTGCTAAAGCCTAAAAATATGGCTTTCTTGGCTCTAGGATCCAATTTAGTTTCCTTCACATAAAAATATGCAGGACAACCAAATATATGCAATTTATCATAATCTGTAGCAGGTTTTCCAGACCATACCTCTAAAGGTATTTTTTCATCATTCGTAGCTATAGGCAATCTATTGATAAAATGGCATGCATATGTCACAGCTTCAACCCAAAATGCTTTACCCAATCCAGAGTCGAGCAACATACATCTCATTTTCTCCAGCAAAGTACGATTCATGCATTCTACCACCCCATTTTGCTGTGGTGTATCTCTAACTATGAAGTGTCTGACTATTCCTTTATCTTGGCATACTTTAAAGAATGGATCCGACTTGTAATCACCACCATTGTCTGACCTGAGCCTCCTGATTTTCCTTCCTGTCTGAGTCTCAATCATTTTCTTTCAATTCAGAAACACATCCAAAACTTCATATTTATGCCGCATAGTGTACACCCAAACTCTCTTGGAATAATCATCAACAAAAGACACAAACCAATGCTTACCTCCCAAAGATGCAACCTTAGAAGGTCCCCACACATTTGTGTGAACATAATCAAGAGTCCTCTTTGTGCAATGAATTGCAGTGTCAAACTTCACTCTAGTCTGCTTACCCAAAGTACACTGCTCACAAAATCCTAATTTTCCTATCTTGGCGCCCTTCAACAGACCTTGCTTTATTAATCACTGCAAAGCCTTCTCACTAGCATGCCCTAAGCGCATGTACCAAAGTCTAGAAGTATCAGATCCACTGCCCTCTGAACAATCAGAAACGGCGACTCTCTCTGTGATTGTACTCCCATCCAAAAAATATAAATTACCCTTTCGAGTACGTTTCAATACAACGAGCGCACCACATACCACTTTGAGGACTCCACCTTCCATAGTAATTTTGTAGCCCTTTGAATCAAAAGTTCCCAATGAGATGAGATTTTTCTTCAAATCCGGTACATACCGAACATCTGTCAAAACTCTAATTGTTCCATCATGTAACTTCAAACGAATGTTTCCTATTCCTTTTGTTTTACAGGCATTATCATTACCCATTAAAACAACTCCACCATCTAACTCCTGAAAGCTAGAAAATAATTCCTTGTTGGGACACATATGATAAGAACACCCCGAATCCAAAATCCACTCATCTGAATGGCCAACCAATGATGAAACAGTCAAAGCTAAATCTTCATCCCCAACATCCACACGTGCTACATTTGCATTTGAACCCTTACCAATTTTATTTTGCAGCTTCGGACAATCCTTCTTCCAATGCCCTTTGTTGTGACAGAAAGCACACTCATCCTTTGCAGGAATTTTTCTATCAGACGATGCGCCTCTCGTCTTAGAACGAGACTTACCCCATCTGCCAAATTTTTTGTCCTCACTCCTACCCCTTGCTGTCAAAGCCTCTTATGGTAAATCCCTATGAACCAGTTGGTCCTTCTTCCGATACTCATTATTCATCAAAGCATTAGACACATCATCATATTTAATTGTATCTTTCCCATACAACAAAGTAGTAGTCAAATGATCATATGAATCAAGCAAGGAATTTAATAATGATAAGGCTTTATCTTCATCCGAAATTTCAACATCTAAATTTTGCAAATCAGCAAGAATTTTATTAAAACCATTCAAGTGCTCAGTTATCGAAATACCTTGCTTGTAGTTGAAACGGAAGAGCTTCTTTTTCAAATAGAGCCGATTTTCCATGCTCTTGGTCATGTATTTGGCTTCCAATTTTTTCCACAATTGCTTAGCCGAAGTCTCCCTCATAACAAAGTATTTTTAATCCTTAGGAGGACACAGCCTAATCGTGCCGCAAGCTTGACGATTGATCTTCACCCAATCCTTCTCATCCAAATCAGCGGGTTTATCATCCAAAGCGATATCTAACTCTTGTTGAGTCAGAACATCCAAAACTTCGCACTGCCACATGCCGAAGTTATTCGTTCCATTAAATTTTTCAACTTCAAATTTTGCATTCAAAACCATAGTTCTGACCGTTGATGAAGTGCTTGTAGACGAATTTTTTGGTGACGAAACTTCTGAACTTGATTCCATTATTAATCAGATCCACACCCAAATACGAACGATCAACAGATCCAACTCCTAGGTCGAAACCTAAGCTCTGATACCAATTTGTTGTGCGGAAGCGCGATAAACAAACAATTTCTATGGTGGTGGAAGTGATTAATCAAACAAAACAAATGAATCGATCCAAGCACAAAAATAAACAAACACACAAAGAAAAGGAGACACAAGATTTACGTGGTTCGGCAAAATGCCTACGTCCACGGGCGGCAATGATCAATCCACTATGTGTTCAAGAGAATACAAGAGCAAGAATACTCACAAAATCCCTAGATCCCCTTTACACCCAACGACAGCTCCCATGTGGCTCTCCTTGCATCAGGATGAAACCCTAAAAACAACCCCTTATATAAAGTGGGTTATAACATAAGTGAGTGGGTCGGGTCGGGTCAAAAAGACCCAACTTAACAAAATGGGTTAACACAAGAATTAAAGACAAATTCCAACAAAATGATCATTGGGCCGGGATGAAGATTCTGTTATGGAATGCAAGAGGGGTGGGAAGACCCCATTTTGTCGCTCAGGTGCGTACATTGGTTAGTATATATAAACCTGATTTTATTTTTATAATGGAAACTAAAGTAAACAATGATAAAATTAATAAGATAGCAAAAAAGATTGGTTTTGATAATCATTTTGTGGTTCTTGGTGAAGGATTAAGTGGAGGGCTCTGGATTTTTTGGAATAGTAGTAATACATGCAATGCTAATGTTATTGACATTGTGATAGATATATTCATGTTCCTGTATTTGATAATATTAAACATAGCTTTTGGCAACTTACATGCATTTATGGGTACCCTCAGCATGCGAAACAAACTTATCTATGGGACAAAATCTATTCTATAGCTAACAAAGTTGGGGAATCATGGGCTGTAATTGGTGATTTTAATGGATTTTATCAGTGCATGAAAAGAAGGGCGGTAATGCTGGCAATTCGTCTAGAATTAATGATTTCATGGAATTTATTGATAGGTGTAATCTTATAGATATTGGTCATATAGGCTTACCTTACACCTGGTACAATAAAAGAGAGGGTATAGATGCTATTTTTGAGAGGTTAGATCGAGTATTGGTTAATTCAAATTGGCTAAATGACTACCCTAATGCCTGGGTTGATAATCTCCCTATTATGGGATCAGATCATCAATGGCGGATCCAGGAATTTATCCTGGGGGGGCGATTTTGTTTGGATGTAATTGTTCAATTTTTTTTTTTTTTTGTAACTCTATAAATTAAAGAGTAAATTGTAGAAAATCCCTCCTGAAGTATGAGGGTAAGCAGATAACCCCTTTTATGTTTTAATTTTGTCTATGTGCCTCCTTATGTTTTAATTTTTGGCAATGTGTTTCACCATCACTCACCATTAATGAAAATTGACGAAAATTAGTCACGTGTCTAGCTACGCATGTGATATCATTAACGGACCCGTGTTGCCCAAAATCGCTCGAATCATCGCCAAAATCATGTCCAATTGGGTGACCATCGATGATTAGTTTTATCTTCCAATTGAATTAGGGGGCACATTAACAAAACATAAGGGGGGTTATCTGCTAACCCTCCCATACTTCCAAAGGGGTTTTTTGCAATTTACCCTATATTAAATAATCATTTGAAGTAGCCTTCTTTATATAATAAAAATTAACAAGAACAAAGAAAATTGTTTAAACTTAATAATTAACACAAAAACTTAAATATTCATTAATAATATATATATATTTGATGAAATAATGTATATATTAAATCAAAAAGGGGCATAACCCAAGCACAGGAGACATAACTTGAGCAAAACATGGATAAGAGACTAAGAGCTATTTATATATAGGGGGAAAAAAGGAAAGAGAGAAGAGTAATAACATACTATCATGTCATTATTTCCCTTTCAACTAATTACCCCGCCTTTGTCTTAGTCGAACTAGTTTGAGGTGGGTTCCATGGGGTTCATTATTTCAACTCCGTACAATTATGGTTGTCTGTTGGGGATATTGAGAGTCTCACATAAGCCGTTAGGGGATTAATCTAAACTCAAAACTCAATGGTGATAATAAGGTTTAAAATATCTCCAATTAATAATAATAATAATAATAATAATAATACTAAACTAGTTACTCACTTACTCCACGATGCTATGTGGGAGGTCCCAACTAAATTCAGTAAATTTGGGCAATTAAACATACGGAGCGAGTCAAACAACCCAACCTATTGTACAGTGCGATCCATCTTTAACTCTCACGCAACGGTTCAATTAATTTCCGTATGATCGAAATTCACGGTTAGGTGACTTTATACCAAACACCAACCAGCCAGATGCATTATAGAGGTCCTCAATTGACGATGGACCACAGAAAAATGACTTCATATCAAACCAGGTACAATCTTGATGACCAGGGGCGGAACTACATGGGGACCAGGGGGGGCCACGGCCCCTGAAAAATTTTGAAAAAAAATTTACACTAAGTGCTAAGTTCAATGATAGTGATGGAACAAATGCTGTAACCGGTGGGGAAGGTATTGAGAAAGAAGTTGCCGTAAGCCAGGGGCGGAACTACATGGGGACCAAGGGGGCCATGGCCCCTGCAAAATTTTGAGAAAAAACCTTAACACTTAGTGCTAAGTTCAATGATGGTGATGGAACAAATGCCATGGCCGGTGGGGAAGGTATTGAGAAAGAGGTTGCCGTGAGCCAGGGTGGGAACTACATAGGGACCAAGGGGGCCATGGCCCTTGCAAAATTTTTTAAAAAAATTAACACTTAGTGCTAACACTTAGTGCTAAGTTCAATGATGGTGATGGAACAAATGCCGTGGCCGGTGGGGAAGGTATTGAGAAAGAGGTTGCCGTGAGCCAGGGCAGAACTACATGGGGACCAGGAGGGGCATGGCCCCTGCAAAATTTTGAAAAAAAATTAACACTTGGTGCTAAGTTCAATGATGGTGATGGAACAAATGCCGTGGCCAGTAGGAAAGGTATTGAGGAAGAGGTTGCCGTGAGCATTAGGTAAAAGAGTGGAGAAGGATTAACTTGATTTGAGCCCAGATGTGTAGGATAGGATCATCGATTTGAAAAAGCTCACGAATGTGGATTGGGATTCGGCTTCACGGCGAGCCTCCATCTTGATTTGAGTTCAGATACAACCTTCGTGGTCGGTGGTTTCTGACAGCGACTACAATGAGTTTTGCTGTATGACTCGGTTATCTATTTCTCACTCATTGTATCATTGTCTTGATGGAAGATGCTAGAACCCTTGTCCAGTATCTAGAGGAAATAGTTACAGATGGGCAAGTGTTTTCTGTTTACCTTGTCTTCATTTTTATGCTATTGGACACGTGATACCTTCACATGTCATTTAAGTTAAAGAAAAAACTATGAACCTGTATTTAATTAAAAATCATTATAACAATTAAAGATTAAAGATTAAAAAAAAATTAAAAATCATCATAATAATTTATAAAATGAAATCTACCAATTTTCCCACCGGTTATTTTACTTGGGAATTGGGATCCAAATTCCAAACAATAAAAAATGAAGTAAATTTATCAATTTTAATTTGTAGTAAAACTTGTATTTTGAAGATAAAAATTATTATTGTTTAAAATATTTTTAGCTTGGCCCTCCATTTGGAGATTCCTAGTTCCGCCTCTGTTATGATGACTAACGAAAAATTTCAAAGGGAAAAACAATGGCACTTCAGTGAAGAATTAATGACATTTTATTACGCATGGGGTCCTTGCTGGTGGGCCACGTAATAACTTTCACACCAACGGTGAACCCGGTGCATTAAGGAGGTCCTTGCTGATGGGCCACAGAAAAATGACTTCATACCAACTGGTAAGTGCAATCTTAATGACGAATTGAAATTTTCAAAAAAAAAAATTAAGGGTAAATTGCAGAAAATCCCTCTGAAGTTTGGGGGTCAATAGATAACTCCTCTTATATTTTAATTTTGTCAATGTACCCCCTAATTCAGTTGGAAGACAAAACTAATCATCGTTGGTCATCCAATTGGCTATGACACCGATGAAAGTTCCAGCGATTTTGGACAACACAGATTCGTTAACGGTATCACGTGTATAGCCACATGACTAATTTTCATCCATTTTCATCAACGATAAGTAATGGTGGGGCACATTGACAAAAATTAAAATATAAGGAAGGCACATTGACAAAATTAAAACATAAGGGGAGTTATTTGCTGACCTTCCCATACTTCAGGAGGGTTATCTGCAATTTACTCTAAAATTAATGGCATTGGTCAATAAGGAATAAATTTTAATTATGCGTGATCGAGATCTTTGTTGTGGCTACGTAGAAATGACTTCATACCAATAAGGTGGAATCTTAATGGAGAAGCATTGATATCTATTTGTTAAGTGAACTGAGTGATCTTCGGTTTGAGCTCATGAATGAGCAGTATTGAAGAGTGTTAAGGCTAAGGGTAGGCTTTTTTTTTTTTTTTTTTTTTTTTTTTTTTTTTTTTTTTTTGTGGTAAAAGGGTGCAATCATAATGGACAAATTACATATTTCAAAAGAAAATCAATGGAACTAGTCAGTAAAAGTGACTTTTTAAATTTGTTATTATGAACTCATTTTTAATTTCATGGTAAAACTTTTGCTTTGAAAGTATGGCACTATATTCAAGATGTTCTAAGTGGCCTGTATGCTTATTCTTATCTTCAAGGAACTGGGTTTTCTTTATGTAATTCTTAATTCTATGTGGAAAACGAAAGAAAAGTAGACGTTATTAGATTAGAATCCACAGCCCATAGATGTTATTAGTAAAAGAAAAATGAAGATTTAATTGCGTTTTCTCACTTTCTGTGTTCTGTTTTTATATACTAAGAGAAAAAATATATATATAGAGTTAAAAAAATGGAGAATAGAATTTCAATTGACCTCATTTGATGGCCACGTTTACTTTTCGTACATGTTTTTATAACTTGCAGCATTCTACACCATGAGTCATAAAGCGTAATTATTGTTCTGGTACGTGTGCTCTTATAAAATTTTCAGGTTTTTTGTTGTGATACCACCCTGTTTTTTCAGAGCAGTTCCCTAGTTTGTATGATGGTAGGTATATTATCCTATGCTATCCTTCCTGTATGGTCCTATATAAAATTCTATGATTTTATCCCTTGTAATTAGAATTGGGGCTTTATATGTCATGGCTAGGCTTGGCAATCTAGGCGGGTTGGGTTGAGGCATATGGGTTGGGTTGTGTTGGGTCATTAATGGGTTATGTAATTTATGTTAGGGCAAACTACATATTAGTATCATGAACTTAACCCCCAGTTTCAATATGGTATTTTAAATTTCAATTTGCACAATTTAGTGCATTAACTGTGCATCCGTGTGTCAATGTAAGAAATCAGTGGACGGACGTTGGATTCATAACGGTGAAAGTCATGAGCGCACACGTGGTGACTAGCTGGAACCTACGTGGCATCCTACATGGCAAATGAACCAATTTCCCACCATTTTTAGAGCATGTGCTTTGCACGTGAGGATTAGTTCAATCAATAAGCCATTCTCCCCCTATTTGAGAGCACATGGTCTGCACATGACCACTCTGGTCAACCTATAGATTCCATACTCCAGCTAACTCCATTTTTTCCAGCCAACCTTTTTTTTAAAAAACTTTAATCAAACATTAGAACAGAGCACAGCAGCAAGACCTCAACAACAACCACCTCTCTCTCTCTCAGCCCTATCCCCTTACGTGCAAATATGGGAACATTTGCCTCTCGTTGCTACAGTTCTCACCACAGGAAGGAAGGAGAGAATGAGATGGGAGGGTAGGAGAGGGAAGGAAAAAAAGAAAAAGAAAAAGAATAGAGGAAAACAAATTAAAGAGAAGATTGTTGTTGCTTCGCCGATGTCGGAGATGGTGTTGTAAAAGTTGCCGACTCATCTGTCAGTGATTGGAAGGTGGCAGAGGGTTTCAACGATGGGTCTCATCAGAGGGTTATTCAACGATTGACGTTGGATCTCGTTAGTTGTGGTGTTCGAGTAGTAGCGGAAAAGGGGGTCTCAACGGCAGAGGTGCAGCAGAGGTTCCGACAACAAATGGGGACTTCGTGGGGTTCGATCAGTGGTGGATCGACTACTGGATCTCGCCGACAACCCGCTCCAGCCCTGTCCAGATCCTAGATCAAACCTCCATCGCCTCTCTCTCTTACTCACCCTATTTCTCTCTCTATTTTGAGCCCTAGATCGTGTCCAGCAGCATATAGGGTGAAGGTAAAGGTAAAGTAATCCTCACGTGCAGACCATGTGCTCTCAAATGGGGGGAGAATGGCTTATTGATTGAACTAATCGTCACGTGCAGAGCACATGCTCTGAAAATGGTAGGAAATTGGTTCATCTTCCATGTAGGATGCCACGTAGGTGCCAACTGGACACCACGTGTGCACTCGTGACTTTCACCGTTACGAATCCAACGTTTGTCCACTGATTTCCTACATTGACACATGGATGCACAGTTGATGTATTAAATTGTGCAAATTGAAAGTTAATATACCACATTGAAACTGGGGGTTAAGTTCGTGACACTAATATATAGTTTGCCCTTTATGTTATTAATGAGTTGGGTGTAACCCAACCCAATTATTGTGCATATCCAAAACCAATCCTCATATATATACTCAAAACTAGCATGGATCAATACCCAACTTCCCAACCCAATTTTGACCCAACCCAAATTAAAACTTGATCCAAATTCTCACCCGACCCAAACCATTAATGACACAAATTACATAATGGCATTTAAATTTAAGAATTAATACTCTGTAGTTCTTACATGTAAAACATAAAAATACAGTCCCCACCGTGTTGCAGACGTGTCCCATTTGCAAGTGTGTCTAAAGAGTGTTGATGCCATGTTTTAACTAGGGGTGTTCGTGATTCGGTTTGGTTCGGTTTTAGGGTAGATCTTAAACCAAACCATTATACTTCGGTTTTTGTTTTCTTAAACCAAAACCAAACCATACTATATAAAAAACCAAACCAAACCAAACCAAACCAAACCATAAAATTTCGATTTGGTTCGGTTAGGTTTCGGTTTTATCCTATCAAATAGCAACAAATAATTAAAAATAGAAAAATGACAAGTCAAACTCTAAATAAAAACATTTTTAATAAAATCATTACATTAGCAACTAAAAAAAACATTAAACATTGTATCAAAATAGAAAAGAATTGACTTATGTCAATCCAAGTTCAAATCTCCAATCTAATACGTGCCAATATCTCACACAACAATAATAGTTAGTTTAATACATACCAATCTAATAAAGAAAAAACATTAAAAAAATTTACAATCTAATACCTATTATGCCCTTATTAGAATAAAAATTTACAAAGTAAGTTTAATATGTAATATATAAAATTATATATATTTATATTATATTTTTTCGGTTTTTTTGGTTTTTCGGTTTGGTTTGGTTTGGTTTTTTAAACATGAAAACCAAAACCAAACCAATTTAATTCGGTTTTCTAAAATTAGAACCAAAACCAAACCTAAGGACAAAAAAACCAAACCAAACTGACCGGTTTGGTTTGATTCGGTTTGGTTTTCGGTTTTAACTTAAACCATGAACACCCTAGTTTTAACTATGTAAGAGAAAAAATTATATTAAATATGAGTTTTCTTTATGTTAAATTGTAATTAATAAGTCAATCATTACACGGAAAATAACAAAAATACATAGACAATGATGCAAGTTGTTTGAAAAAAATGTAAAAATGCTAAACTATTGTGAAAACACATGTCCCTATTTAATGATTGACTCATTAATTACGGCTTAATATGTGTCGTTAGGACACACGTTAAGAGAAAAAGGGGGAAGCCCATTAAATTTTATAGACCTCTCAACTATGTTGCTTATGTGTCGGGCGTGTTGCTCGGACATTGCATGCGGTTTTGGAGGAGAATCGGTTATCATGCTAGGTTGAGTTTGGTCTAAGCCGACTTAAGGCCCTAAACAGTCAACCTGCCAGACCCTAAAGGCCCAAACACTAGTACCACTGACACTATAAGGGTAGTTTAAACAAAAACAAAAACAAAAAAAATGAAAAGGATTACTAGCCATTAATCAAACATATTTTATGCATGGAAATGTACATGAAATCTTATTTATTTATTTTTTTTTTTGTGGCTGCGAAATGTCAAAATGTACATGAAATCAACTTCTATTAGGCACCAAAAAAGAAATCAACTTCTTTTGGTGATCATTAACAATTTCATTACTATATAAGCATGAAAGGGCATGCTGGGGTTGGGTCTGAATTCCAACAACACATGCTTAGACTAAGATTTTATCAGACAATATAAAAGAGACATGATATTGCAACCCTTTAACTTTATTTGCACACCCCATTAATTTTAATTTTATGGTTTTAGAAAAATATAAATGGTTTGAATGAAAATTAGTCATGTTGTCCATTAGGAAACATCATTTTGAAAAAAAGACTTATTTTTGTGGGATGAAAAGGATGGAGAAAAAAAATAAAAAATTCCATGAAAGCAAGAATTAATGGTCTAACCTCACTGTTCAAGTAATGGTTATTTAATCCATTGGTAGCCATACAATGAAGTAAGGTTGAATTTAATTTTAATCAGGTTCGAAAAGGCAAGAATTACAGATATGCTCTACATGAAAGCGGACAACCACCAACTTGATTGCTTGAGCCACTCTGATGACCAGTGCATATGATGGTGACAAAGATTCAAAATTCCATGAATGCCGGTTCAGTTTTTCTTCTTAGCAAATTATTTTTGGAAAACTATTGACTCATTATCACAACCATTGGTTACCCTCCCCCTGAAACTTTTCACCTCATGTGTGTCTACATTCCTAAACTTTTTTCGAATTTCTGTTCTTTTATTTAATTTATCAACCCAATTGAATTTTTTTGCCTTTGATTTTATTTATTTATTTTTAGTGGCAATGACAGTTTGTGACAATCTGATTGTTTTGGCCACTGATTTCAAGCGATCATCTATTTGTCGGTAGGACTGGGTCAATAGAATAGCAATTAGGGCACTAATCTTAGGCCCAACTCTTATGACCTCAACCCATTTATTGGAAAGCCTTGTTCAAAAAGGCCCCACTTACAATCTTAGTTTTGGGCCTTTTGGCCACAATTTTTATTAGACTGCTCTTGTCGGTTATGATATATCCTGCAATCATGCTTAGACCAGATGAGTATTATTTTTCACTTTTTTGTAATCATATATGGTTTGGGAATAATATGGCTTGTCGTCAACATTTACAGTGTCCAAAGGACTAGCATTTTTAATTAAAATAATATTTACAAAACAAATAAATTGCTTCATTATTTGGATAATGAGATAGGAAGAAGAAAACGAGAATCATGGCTAAGTCAGAAAAACCTCCACCCACGTCCTCTAAATTCCCAGTAACCGAATATACAAATAACTGGATTTTGCAAAATTCATGTAAATTACCAAGTCATTTTGCATTATATCCATAGGATTGTGAGGTTCTCTATGAAATGGAGATGCCCATTTTTCCATGTTGGTCCCAATATGGATGCAGAATTTCGATGAAATCGCACAAAAGCTTTCTTTAATTTGGTTGGTATAAAGCCTTTCTATTGTGAACTTTGCGAAAGCTCAGGAGTTGAGGGAGGGAGGGAGGGGTGAGATTCAATCAGGGACAAAAAAAAAAAAAAAAAAAAAAAAAAAAAAAGAGGCAGAAGAGGGCCGCAAGCTTACGGCACCGGCTATGGCAATTAGCCGCAGGTAAGACCATCCGACGACTACCGTCTTTTTCTTCCCTTCTTTTATTTTATTTTATTTTATTTTTTTTGGGATGCTTTTGTGTATATGACACCACGAGTAATCGACTGACACTCATACCAATTGGGATACAATAATATGAGGCCATATAATAAGCCACAAAATTTCTTCCTTAGAATTCATGTTCCACCAAAAACACTTTGGAATGATTGCAGCCAGGGGTAAATCTCCGACACACACCTGCAAACAAAAAACATCGATTCAAATCTTTAGAATATATAAACTAGAACAATTTTTTGTTAAAAGTCTACGAGCCGCCACTAAAGGTTTTAGATGAATATTTTGACATTGAAAATGCTATCATTAAAACTTTAGCCGTGACTTTTTAAAATGGCCCATGAAAGTTCCCTTTTAGTGGTGACTTATAGTCATGCTAAAAGTGGTACTTTTAGCCATGAATAGGAATCGCAACTAAAAGTAAACATTAGCAGTGACTCATTGTCGCAACTACAAATTCTATAGGAATTTTTTTTTTTTTTTTTCCTGCTCATATACATGTTTTTACTTATTCGTCAATATAATTAAATTGCATCTATATCACTGTAGGTCTACAACACTTCCCAAAAAAAAAAAAAAAAAGAGGCAAGATTATCAAGCTTTCTAGTACCAATGCATCACGTGTCTCTGCCCTACATGATATAAAACAAAGGAAAAATAATTAGATTACAATCCAAAAATACAAGAATAATAATTGAGAGACACCACACATGAAAATTAAATTTTCTCTTCAAAAAGAAAGTTGGGTAATATACCTTGTGCTTTCCACAACCATTCGTTTTTGCATATGCTCTTTTTTTCTCCACTCTACCTTCTTCTTCGCCTCCTTCCGAAAGTCTCTACAAACCATTGGTGTTTTCTTGTGGTGATGGTGTGCCCAATAATCAACCCAACTATTAGCCCACTTCCATATCCCATAACTATGAATATCCAATCATAACCACTTCGGAACTCTAAATTTTTGCCTTCTTCTGTGGTTAAAAGTGGCAGAGGTGAGGCCACCAAATTTCCACACTTCTTTAACAATGGGTTTCCACACAATCCTGAATTTCCTTCAAATGAATTGTTCTCAAAAGTTTCAAGTTGTTGCCCTCGTGGTATAGGCCCCATGAGATGGTTATAGGAGACATTTATGATGGCAAGAAACGTTAGCTTTGTTAATTGTTGAGGGATCTCTCTTGAAAGCTTGTTTTGAGACAGGTCCAATGATTCAAGCCTTGTTAGGTTCCCTAAGCATGATGGGATGTGACTAGTGAGAAGGTTGTTCGATAGGTTGAGCAATTGAAGCCCCTGTAGATTACCAATGGATTCTGGAATATCTCCTTCGAATTTGTTACTTGAGAGATCAATTGCGAAGAAGATTTATGGAATCCTTCCATATATAGTTTTTGAGCCTTTGTTTGTTATTGTGATTGAGTAGCCATAAATGTTAGACCAAACATAGTCAAGGAAACCATTTTTCATGTTTGCTTGCAAATATGTAAAGTGATCAACATCGACAATTTTCATGACATTTCAATTTCTGAAGTACTCAGATGGCAACTTCCCTATAAAACTATTGAAAGAAAGGTCAATGATGCGCAACATGGGGAATTTGAGCTTGCTTTCAGGACTCCTTATTGTGCCATGGAATTCATTAGATCGCATAACAAGAACCCTCAACTCTGGAATAGTTCCCAGCCAAGAGGAGAAGTTATCATTGATCTGATTGTGTCCAAGATCAAGAATCTGCAACATTTTACAATTGGGCGATGACCTTGGTACCCTCCCTTGAAATAGATTTTCACTTAAATCAATCATCCCCAACTTGCTTCCTTCCATGAATGTTTGAGGAATGGTACCATGAAAGTCATTGTTTCCAAGATTCAACACTAACAAAGAATCACTGAAGTTACTCATACATTGCGGAAGTATGCCACTTAAGTTGTTATTAGACAAATCAAGGGTCTGAAGAGAAATCAGATTGCAGATCAATGGTGATAATTCTCCAGTTAATGAGTTATGTGAGATCACATAAGATTGGGTGGAAGGTGGTGGAATTGGGAGTGATCCTTGGAGCATGTTGGAATAGAGATGTAAAGAGCGTATACTAGTCCAAGGAAGAACAACTGGAGGTTGGTCAAAACCTGTTAGAAAATTGTAAGCAACCGAAATATACCAGAGTGTTTCTTTACCTATGTTCCATACCCATTTTGGTATTTGGCCTCGGATTATGTTTCCCGAAAGTTCTAAATACTCTAATTCATCTTGGTGCCGAAGGAAATCTGGGAACTCACTTAAGTTGCACTCACTCAGTCCCAGAAGCTTATACTTTGGAACAGTAGCATTTATACTGACGTTAGTGAACAATGAGAAACTGTTAGACGATAGTTGCAGATAGACGAGATTTTTGAGGCTAAGAAACGGGTCAAATTCCACTGTTCCACTCAAGTAATTGGTTTGCAAATAGAGAACTTCAAGATTCACGAGGCCATAGATTGACTTTGGAATTGGACCGTGCAATCTGTTTTCAGCAAGTTGTAGCCGAATTAGCTGGGTAAGGTTGGCAAGCCAAGATGGAATTTGACCTGTTAATTGATTGGTGTTAAGGATTAATACAAGAAGTTTGGTGAGATTTCCAAGAGAAGAAGGGATGTCACCGGTTAAATTGTTATATGAAAGGTCGAGTAGAGTGAGCTGAGTAAGCTAGATTACCAAGAGAAGATGGAATTGATCCAGAAAAACTGCAGTCGAAGATTTGTAACTCTTTCAGTGAATAAAGGTGGCCGATGGAATCTGGTAGCTTGCCTGAGAAACTTGTGCCAGCAACTCTCAACAACTTAAGGGGACTGCTCTTGTTGAATTCTGGAAAGTGACCAGTCAAATATGGATTGAACCACACACTAAGAACCTGTAGGTTTGGTAGTCCGAAAATCCCAGCGGGGAATTCACCCTGCAACTCGCAATAACCGAGACTAAGAGATGTCAAATAAGAAAAATTTGCCAAGATACCAGGTACTGCAGAGGAAATGTTCACCCTAGGGGTGTTAATGGTTCGGTTTGGTTCGGTTTTAGGGGAGATTTCAAACCAAACCATTATACTTCGGTTTTGTTTCTCCCAAACGAAAACCAAACCATACTATAAAAAAACCAAACCAAACCAAACCATTATATTTCGGTTTGGTTCAGTTCGGTTTTGGTTTTAACCTATCAAGTAACAACAAATAATTGAAAATGAAAAAAATGACATGCCAAACTCCAAATAAAAACATTTTTAATAAAAACATTACATTAGCAACTAAAAAAAACAAACATTGTATCAAAATAGAAACATATTGACATATATCATACATAACATTAATAACTAGTTTAATACATGCCAATCTAAAAAAGAGAAAACAATAAGAAACTTAAAATCAACAAAAACAAGCTCATTACCTATTTTACCCTTATTAGAATTGGGAATTTACAAACTTTAAGTTTATATATATATATTATATATTTTTCGGTTTTTTCAGTTTTTCGGTTTGGTTTGGTTTTTTAAAATTGAAAACCAAAACCAAACCAATTGAGTTCGGTTTTCCAAAATTAAAACCATAACCAAACCTAATGACAAAAAAACCAAACCAAACAGCTCGGTTCGGTTTGGTTCGGTTTGGTTCTCGGTTTTAACCAAAACCATTAACACCCCTAGGACTTCACCCATCTGAGATCAAGTACTTCCAAGTTGGTTAGATTGTGGAGAAAGCTATTTAGACTGGGATTTTCAAATTTCAACAAACTTTCAGAAAAAGGACCAGTGTTGAAGGACAGATCGAGGGAAGCCAATTTGGACAGCTTTGAGAGTTCGGATGGTATATGGCCTGAAAATTCAGGGTTTGAGAGGTTGAGATGTGTGAGCCTCGAAAGATGGCTAAAACTAGAAGGGATTTGAGAGAAATTGAATTGATTGTCCTTACTGTTTCCAAGATTAAGAATCTCTAGCATTTTACAATTGGCCAGTGATCTTGGCAGCCACCCCTCTAATCCATTTTGACTCAAATCAATCATCCTCAACTTTCACCCTCTTGTGTATGTATGAGGAATAGTACTACGAAATCTGTTGTTCAGTAGATTCAATACCGAGAGAGAATTGCTAAAATTGCCCAAACACTGTGGAAGTGTGCCGGTCAAGTTGTTATAATTAGACAAATCAAGGGCATAAAGAGAAGTTAGATTGCAGATCCATGGCGAAATATTTCCTATCAGATAGTTATCTGAAGCTAAATAAATCACAATGGATGGTGGTGGAATCGGGAGTTTTCCTTGAAGCATGTTTGAGTGGAGGCCTAGCTAAAACATGTAGACTACTCCACGGAAGAATTGATGGAGGCTAGTCAAAACCTGTCAGAAAATTGGAAGAAATCGACATATACCACAGAGTTTTTCACCCATCTTCCATACCCATTTTGGTATTCGTCCATGAATATTGTTGTTGGAAAGTCGAAGATACCCCAATTCATCTTGTTATTGAAGGAAATCCGGAAACTCACTTAAGTTGCATGCAGCCAATCCTAAAACCACGTACTTCGGAAGAGTAGAATTTGTACTAGTGTTAGTGAGCATTAAGGATAAATTGTTGAAGGATAGTTGGAGGGATATGAGGTTTTTGAGGTTAAGAAACATGTCAAAGCCCACTACGTCACTCAAGTAATTGAAATATAGATAGAGAAGTTCAAGATTCATTAATCTATAGATCGATGGTGGAATTGGACCGTGCAATTCATTGCCTCCAAGCTCTAGCTCAGTTGGTTTGGTAAGGTTGGTAAGCCAAGATGGAATTTGACCAGTCAACTGATTGAAGTGAAGATCTAAAATAGGAAGTTGGGTGAGGTTTCTTAGAAAAGAAGGGATGTCACCACTTAAATTGATCTCCGCAAGGCCCAAATTAGTGAGTTTGATTTGCTTACCAAGCCAAGCCAAGTTCTCTATCCTAGAATTATTAAAATTGTTAAAAGAAAGGCCGAGTGTGGTGAGATGACTAGATGAGTACGGTTACCAAGTGAAGAAAGATGGATTGGCCCTGCATGAGAAATTACAATTGCTGATATCCAACACTTTCAAGGAATTAAGATGGCCAATTTGAAAGGGGATTTGGGAGTAACTGAAGTCATTGTCAGCAAGATTGAGCTGCATGTTGAACGTGAACCAGGTGAAACAGGCTGCTGCTGGAGTTGATAGAACCATATATAGAGAAAGCTGCTACTAAGATCAAGGCCAATAACATGACCGGTGTCATTATCGCACTCAACACCATCCCATGAGCTCGCAGTAGTCATTATTCTCTTCAAGATTCCCTGATGCAGTCTTTGGATAGGCACCAGACGTACAAAGCATGCGGATGATTTTTAATTGAAAAGATTTGCTTGAATTGCAACAAATTAAGCTGAGCTCTCATCATCATGGCATAGTGAGTGTTTAGTTGAGGAAGAGCCGGTCATTATAAGATGATGAAAGTATGAGAGAAGATAAGCAGGCGGGTGAGCATGGAGAGATACAAAGATGACCCCATACTTTCTATGTAACCACCGTCTGCAAGTACTCTTAGATAAGCAAGGCAATGGGATTAAGGATCTTTTATAGGAAAGTACTCTTAAGCCTTGTGCAATGATCCGTACTTTTGTTGAGGGCCCCCTATGTAAGCAGTTGTGCAGGTTACGCCTGCGTTATATTAGAATGGACCCCAGCTTAATTATCATAAGGAAAAAGCTACTCTACTCATCTAAAATCACACCATTCCCCATCTTGGGTGAAAGTGTATACCGGCTGATCTGATGGGGGCATACTTGTAATTCAATGAAAAAAGGAGCCTTTTTATTTTAAAAAAGTGCCTGATGCATAAGGGAAAATATCAGTGAGGATTAGCCTATTTACTCAACACTACTCCCTAATTGTTGGAGTCCTTGGAAGTAGTGGAAGTACTCCTACGTTGGGCTACTCAATTCATTTGGACAAAAGGATATATTTCAGCAAACTATTTGGGTAATATAGCACCACTCAAGTCCTTTAGGCCATTGCAGTCGTATCTAAAATTATTATTTATTTGAAATAATGAATTACTATAATTTAGTTGTTAAATATTTTGGTCATTCCTTTCAATATAAAATAATTAATTACTATAATTTAGTTGTTAAATATTTTTGTTTCTTTGATTTTGGGGTCCATGCTGAACCCCTACCTTCTTTAATTTGGAGGTCTTTTTCCTTTTTCTTTTTCTTTTTCTTTTTCTTTTTTTAGATTTTTAAAAAAAAAAAGAAAAAGAATTAGGTTCCACATTTGATAGGGTCCTGAATTTTTTTATTTTTATTTTTTTGCCGATAATAACGTTTTATTTCTATTTTTATTCTTTTGGCCGAATAAGGTCCAGATTCTAGACCACAATATTCTTTTTAAAACCAATTGGATTGATGAGGTTAGAGAAAATTAAGGGGGAAAAAGATACTGAACTTTTTAATACCATATACATAGCCAGAAAATCAATGGTCCATCATAACTGAACTCTCTCTCTTCCTGCGATTCCAGCAGAGTTTCGGTCGGATCGGATCGGATCGTGTGAAAGGCAAGCCGAGATCAAGTGCAAGGAAGAGAGAGTTCGGTGAGATCAAAGGTCCTGGAAACGGAGAGTTTCGGAGAGTTACGAGATCGTTTTGAAATCGAGTATAAAGAAGAATTAACAGTAGGTTCTCGACATTTATACATTAAAGTTTGGGCCAGGCTATTGCCACCACATAAAATACTCTAAGCCCCCCACTTAATTTATATTTTTTAAGTTTTATGAAAAATATAGAAAAATTTTACGAAAACTAATCACATAGTTTACTAAAAAACATCATTTTGGACAACTTTGTAGAAGAATTTGTTTCGAAAATTTGTCATTTAAGTACACTTTTTGGACATTTTTCATGGAAAATGAAATAAAGATTGTAAATGGCCAAAAAGTCTGCTTAAATGATAGATTTTGGAAAAACTTTTTTCTACAAAGTTGTTTAAAACAATGTTTTCTAGTGAATAATGTAACTAGTTTTTGTAAAAACATTTTATATTTTTCATAAAATCTTAAAAAGTATAAACTAGTGGGGGGTTTAGAGTACTCCATGTGGTGGCAACAGCCCCACTCTTAAAGTTTTAGTACTTAAAGGGGTGCTCATGTTTATAATTGGGTTGGGTTGGGTGCTAGTTATACAGGTTTAGTATTTAAATGGATTGGGTTGGGTTTGGGTGAAATTTTAATGCAACTCATTTAGGCCCACCCATACTCACCCATAACCGCCCAATTGCCAGCCCTACTCATCAAGCAGGCCAATTCTCCACTGTAGTTGTTCAAATGACCAGCCTGTTGAAGATCCTGCTCAAATTCTGTAATTGGGTCGAACTTCCTAAGCTCCTAATTCTACTGATAGTGCCCCTCATGCGCGCAGAAGGTTATGCATTAGAATAGACCGCATTTTAGAGTGAACGAAATTCTACGCCAATAAAGGGATTGGTTTTAACCTGGATTTGAAACGAGGACCAATTTTCATAGTAGAATGCAAGATCTTTAAGTATTATTTATATTTATGTCGTAATTTCCATCCGACAAAATTATTTATTTACAATTTAGATCCTTGCCGTCCAATAAAATTATTGATTTAAGCATTATTTAGTAAGTCCTTTCACTGATGTCGATCTGGTCATTAAGTATTATTTTTGTGAAATAATTACTATAATATAGTTGTTAATACCTTTAAATATACCAGACAAAGACTGCAGCGTAGTTAACTTAAAAAGTTATATATAATCCGTCCCACATTTGATAAGGTCCATAATATGACCAATAATGCTCAATTCTCGTAGTTTAAATTAACCAATTTGGTTTATTTTTCAACAGCATAGTAAGAGACAGGATGAGTAAGCATGACTTATATGTGAGGCAAGATTAGTCCCAACCCAAATTATGCATTTGGAATTAAAATCTTGCAAGTGGGGTGACATGCAGATTAGAGGCCCATGAACTTGTTGGGCACTTGTCTCTCAGTAAAGATAAGCTTGTTAGGGCTCTTTGTTGGGCCGTTGCAACCACTGTAGATTCATATATGGGAGCGGCTAATGCAACCCCCTAAAGGTTAAGTTGCCCCACCTTGTTATCCCCACCCCCCAAAAATATATACCCACCTCCCAAAAAGTCTAAATTACCCCTCTTCCAAATAACCTAACCCTCACCCACCCCACTCCCCCCCCCCAACACACGAGACCCCTCTCACCCACCCCTCTCACTCTTGACATCTGGAGAACACCCCACGCCCCCATTTTCGACCAGCGAGCACGCCCCCATTTCTGACCTGCAAGCAACCCCACTCCCCCCCCCCCACAAACACAAGACCCCCGACATCTGGAGAACACCCCACGCCCCTATTTCCGATCGGCGAGCACTCCTCTATTTCCGACCGGCGAGAATGCCCCCATTTCTGACCGGCGAGCAACCCCACTCCCCCCACCTCACACACGAGACCCCCGACATCTGGAAGAACTCCCCACACTTGGAATAACCCACCCCAGCCCCCATAGCAATGACGACCGACGAGTTCTTCTCGGCGACTACGACGGCGACGGTGGCGGCGATGCTGGCTTTTGAGGAAGCCTGAGATAACCAACTGCACAAGCACCGACAGCGACGTTAATGCTGTTCGGTTTTCTAAAACCAAACAAAATAGTTATGCTTGGTTGTGTAAAACCGAACATTACTATAATGTTCGGATTACCAGAGTCGAACATGCGCTGCGCGACTGCATTAAAAAAAAAAAAAAAAATCACCATTTTTGCATACTTTGAAGCCAAAATACATACCTCCTTGCTGCTAACACCATTCCAACTGGCTTCTTCCTCCTCCATTGCTCATAAAAAACGTAAAAACTACTACAAATGGGTTATGGATTTTTGTTTAAGGGTTGTTGTGAGAGAGTGAGGGATGAAGATGATATATTGGTTAGGGGTGGTTATGAGAGAGTGAGAGATGAGGATGAGAGTTGCCGGAAGCGCCGAAGAAAGTTGCAGGAGAATGTTGCCAGAGAGTGGAACGGGAGGGTGAGGGGTTTTAGCGCGCAAACGTGAGGATTCAGATGAGGGGTGGGGTGGGGTGGGTTAAACACATAATGCCCTTTTTGGTCATTTTGCAGCATCATTTTTCTATTTAAAAAATTGGGAGGGGGGGGGGGGAACTTAACCTTTAGGGGGGTTGCAATAGCCGTTCCCTTCATATATGCTTTCTTAACCCATATTGGGATTTATCAAGACCGACTAATTATTAAGATCCACTACTCATTGTGTCTGCAGAGAGATTAGTCATAACTTTCTGTTTCAAAAATATATACATACTGATTAAGACTATTCATTACTTCTCAAGAAAGAAATTAAAGATGATATCTAACTCTTCAAGACTTATGAATAAATTTTTCATAAACTCCTTAAGGTAGTTTCCAATCTAGTGGCATGCATGTTTCTCTATCAAAGAATGAAAAATTAATAAACATGTCATTTAACTAATTTTGTCATCAAAAGGGATCTTAAATAGCCTTTATAACTCTCAAACAGGGTAGGAAACAATCCCGCTTGAATAGCTTAAAAAATAAAAATCGCACTCATAAGGTCAGGGGGCCGATTGATCAGTCCAAATAATTGGTGGATCAATTAGAATGCTGCAAATAGACCAACCTTACAGCCAGGTGATTGATCAATCAGTCTAGCCTATTGAAGATTGATTAGTATGCTGACAACAAACACAATTCTCAGCCTGCCATTGATCCATTATTCAATTAGATTGCTTGATTGATTAATTTGTTTTTTGAAAATAAATCTACTTTAACTCGAGAATTAATTCCAAGTCACACTAAAGTAAAGACCATGAATTAAACCCGATTACAAATTAAGGCCCCAAATTAATTATCTAATCTCCAAGTTATATTCTAGCTACTATCTTAGAATCACTTACCAATCCTAAATAAGCGAGGTTCAATATACAATGCAATGAATCTTCACGAAGAGTACCTACTCGAAGCCTCTTTTCAATCTTGAAGTACAAACATGATACTGACTTGAGCAGTGATTTATGACCATCATGGATAAAAACTGGGATGGATGACCATATTTCTAGTTCTACTATGGATCAAACCAGAAATTGTAATACTTTGAAGAAAATACAACCTAGCTGAGATATATCTAATGAATTACATGGTTCAGTAAGGAATTCTGAAACCAAATTTGAATTCCCCAAGTTGCAGATCATTGACCTCTCTTCCAATGGTTTTACAGGGAAGTTGCCATCTAGATATTTCGAAAATTGGAATGCTATGAAAAATGTCACTATGGATCACTTGAGATATATGCAAGCAAGCTCAAATTTTGATAGAATATCAGGAATTTCTACATCTAGAAATTATAATTACTCAGTGATGTTAAGAAGCAAGGGCTCAGAATTATTGTATGAAAAGATCCCAGAAGTCCTCACGGCCATTGATCTGTCAAGCAACAGATTCGAAGGAGATATTCCAGAATCTATTGGAAATCTAAAGGGACTTCAATTACTCAACCTTTCTAACAATATCCTCACTGGTCACATCCCTTCATGCTTAGGGAACCTGACAGGGCTCGAGTCTTTTGACCTTTCTCAAAACAAGCTGTCAGGAGAAATCCCTCAGCAACTAGTGGGGCTAACGTTTCTTGCAATCTTAAATGTCTCTCATAACCATCTCACGGGACCTATACCACAAGGGAAACAATTTGATATGTTTGAAAACAGTTCGTTTGAAGGAAATTCAGGATTGTGTGGAAACCCTTTGTCAAAGAAATGTGGAAATTCTGAGGCGTCACCACTACCACCTTTAACCTCAGAACAACACAAAGATTCAAAGTTCCCAAGTGGATATGATTGGATATTTATATTGGTAGGATGTGGTAGTGGGCTAGTAGTTGGATTGAATGTTGGGCACATTGTGACTACGAGGAAACACGAATGGTTTGTAGAAACTTTTGGAAGGAAGCCACAAAAAAGGTGAAGGAGGAAAACAAGGGGACACAGAAATGGAGCTTGATTAGTCAAGATGTGCTTCAAAAATCTAAATCAATGTATGGTGTCTCCACCATTGTTTCTGCTATTATTATTAATTTCATCATCAATTAATGTGATTGGATAAATCTGCAGGTAAGTTATGAGCAGTTGCAGGTACCTATGCATAGGCACATGGCTCTCCAAGAGAGAGGTAGTTTTGAATTGGAAGTTAAATGGTAATGTGGTATTCTGCATGGGAGAAGTTATTACCTTGGGTGGTTAATTTGTGGTAGTTTTTAGTTTGTAGTATGGACTTTATGCAAGCCTTCCTTTGTAATGAGATGCAATTATATCTCATAATAAGAACCCTCAACTCTGGAAAAGTTCCCAACCAAGAGAGAAAGGTATCATTGATCTGATTGTTTCCAAGATCAAGAATCTCTAGTATTTTGCAATTGGCCAATGATCTTGGTACCCGACCCTGTAATCGATTTTGACCCAAATCTATCATCTTCAACGTGCTTCCCTTCATGCATGTTTGAGGAATGGTACCATGAAAGTTGTTATTCCGCAGATTTAGTACTAACAAAGAATTGCTAAGGTTGCGCAAACATCGCGGAAGTATGCCACTCAAGTTGTTGTTAGACAAATCAAGGGCATTAAGAGAAGTTAAATTGCAGATCAATGGTGAAATTTCTCCAGTCAGTGAGTTATTTGAGGCTAAATAAGACAAGATGGACGGTAGTGGAATTGGGAGTGATCCTTGGAGCATGTTAGACTTGAGGTTTAAAAAGCGTAGACTAGTCCATGGAAGAACAACTGGAGGTTCGTCAAAACCTGTTAGAAAATTGTAAGAGACAGACATAAACACTAGCGTTTCTTTACCAATGTTCCATATCCAGTTCGGTATTTTCCCATGAATTCTGTTTCTGGAAAGTTCCAAAAACATCAATTCATCTTGGTGCAGGAGGAAGCTGGGAACTCGCTTAAGTTGCAAGTAGCCAATTCTAAAATCTCAAACTTTGGAAGAGTAGCATTCAAACGGGTGGTAGTGAGCAACCACAAATTGTTTTCCGACAGCTGGAGTCGAATGAGATTTTTGAGGTTGAGAAACATATCGAATTCCACTGTGCCACTCAAAGTTATTGAGATATAGATCAAGGATTTCAAGATTCACGAGTTTACCCAATGACAGGGGAATTGGACCATGCAATTTATTTACACCAAGTGTGAGCTGAGTTAGCTTGGTAAGGTTGGACAGCCAAGATGGGATTTGACCCGTTAAGTGATTGGAGTCAAGTAATAACATAGAAAGTTGGGTCAGGTTTCCAAGAAATGAAGGGATGTCACCAATTAAATTGGTGTCCGCAAGGCTTAAATAAGTGATTTTGGTTTTCCTACCGAGCCAAGCCAAGGTCCCCATGCTGAAAGTAGCAAAATTGTTACCTGAAAGGTCGAGTTTGGTGAGCTGAGTAATGTTACCAAGTGAAGATGGAACTGAACCTGAGAAATTGCAGTTACTGATATCCAACTCGTACAAGGAATTGAGGTTGCCAATTGAATCCGGTAGCTTGCCAGAAAAACTTGCGAGCTTAACTATCAACGACTTGAGCGGACTGCTTTTGTTGAATTTAGGCAAGTAACCGGTCAGATATGAATTGAACCCCACATCAAGAGCCTGTAAATTGGGTAGCTGGAAAATGCCTGTAGGAAATTCACCTTGCAATCCACAATCACGGAGAAGAAGAGATGTTAAAGAGGAAAAATTTAACAAGATGTCAGGTACCGCTGAAGAAATGTTCACTGAACTCAGATGAAGTTCCTTCAAGTTGGTTAGGTTTTGAATTGAGCTGTGTAGACCGGGTTTTATGAGTTTCAACAAACTTTTAGAAGTTGCATTCTCATTGAGAGATAGATCAAGGGAAGCCAACTTGGTTAACTTTGAGATTGTTGATGGGATTTGGCCAGAAAATACAGATTGGGAGAGGCTGAGATATGTGAGCCTTGAAAGATGGCCAATTCTAGAGGGGATTTGGGAGTAATTGAAGTGATTGTCGGCGAGATTAAGCTTTTGAAGGTGAAGCGGGCGGAAGAGGCTGCTGCTGGAGTTGATAAAACCATAGAGAAAGCTGCTACTAAGGTCAAGACCGATGACATTACCAGTGTTGTCATCGCACTCGACACCATCCCACAAGCAGCAATCAGCACTACTCCCATTGAGCTTCCATGATGCAGTCTTTGGACGAGCAGAAGGATCGAAGGAAGCATACACATCAAGCAAAAAGCTTTGCTTGAATTGCAACAAGACTGACATCTCATCATCGTGGCATAGTGGGCGTATTGTAGAAGAGGAAGAGCTGGTCATTTTAAGATAAAAACAGGGGAGAAAGAATAGCAGGGGTGTTGTCATGGTGAGATACAAAGATGATCCCATGATTTCTTTAGTACTTACTCTTTGATAAGCAACGAAGTATGGTTGAGGAGCATTTTATAGGCAAAGGACTGTTTTTAGTCTTGATGAATGCATAAGTCCACACCCTACAGTGACCATACAAGAGCAGTGGACCCATCACCCACTTCCAGTGACGCACAAGCTTGCGCAAGCATGCTTTAGAATAGATTCGACCTTTCCTTGGAGCTGGTGGAAATCCCGCTTCCAACAATGTCAAATCCCACTTTAAGCATCATGTGAAATAATGATCAATTCCACAAAGGACTGTGTTTGTACGATGAACCTTTTGGTGGAATTTACATTTTAAAAACAGAATTTCTCAATTTCGTAGAACCAAATTCTATATTTAACTAACTAAAGTTAGGAATTTCTAAAATCAGAATTTGGAGGAATCAAAATTCTATTTACAATTTCCATCTACTTCAGTGGGATTTGGAAAATTCTATCTTTTAGACGAACAAATTGCAAAAATCCACTTAGAAATCTCAGACTTTCAAAAAATAAAGTAAATCAAGGGACCTTAAAAATTCCAAGTATAAATTCTGAACTTTGAAAATCTCAGTTTAAAAAATCTCAGGTTTTTTTTTTTTTTTAAAATTCCTCACCCAAACGCAGTGAAATAGAATGCTAGTACATCTTTAGCAAGTCCTTGCCATCTAAAATATTTTTGAGAAGGTGGTTCTTTAAAAATATAGACTGAAGCTTATGATGAAACCATTGGAAAAATGAGGTAAGCGACTCCAAACTCGTGGTATGTCGTCTAGTACTCAAAATCTACCCGAATCAATTTCAGTCAAGGTGTCGGTGCTTTGTCCCCACCACTTTGTCAATGTAATCTGCCTTTGAACCTAACCCAGTAAGAGGCCAAACGTGAAAGACCAGCCAAAGACTCGTGTGATTGATTTAAGGTCCAGATTCCAGCAGGCCATGGTTTTGAAAAACCAGTTGGATTGGTGAGATTAGAGAAAGCTGAGTTGCAATACCACATAGCTAGAAAATCTGTTATTTATTGAGACAGAACCATCCGTGCACACATGCAAGTTAGTGTGTACGAGTGCACTGATAGTGATGTTCCCCGGTTTGCTGCATTTTTTCACTACATCCCTGTTGGGCATTGTGGTGCACTAGGGAACAAGTTTGTTTCTAAACAAAATCCAATCATGCCCAAGATAAATTCTTGCAAAAAATTTAGCCCCAAGTGCAAAACACGGGTTTGGACTAATATTGCCTTGCTTTCAATGACAATTATAGATAGATAATCTTGCCTCTAATTAGGAGGCAGTAGCAGTGTAGCACCCTCTTCCGCCTGCCTCACCTTCAAAAGCTTAATCTCGCCCACAATTATTTTCAATTACTCTCAAATCCCCTCTAGATTTGGGCAGCTTTCCCAATCCGCACTTGCTGGCCAAACCCATTCAAAAACTCAGAGCTATCCATCCAAGTTGATTTCTCCGCATTTGCTACCCATTTACAGTCTCACAATAATTTCAAGTTGATTTCTCTTCATCTATTTCCAGTGTGCAGCGGCGGAACGAATGTGCGCCTCCGCCTGCCCATTGACAACCTTCTCTCGTCAGGATCGCTCGGGAGGCTTTCCCGCGTTCTTCTTTGAGTCCAAGGAAGTGAGAGGAACAAGTGTTTTTCAACAGGATATATATATATATATATATATATACACAGGAATTGGATTTAGTGCTGAGTTGCATGTCAAGCTAATCCACACCTTTGAATGAGAGATCAGATAATTTTGATTAAATGTACTTTTAGTATAATATTAAAAACTAAAGCGCTATTGATAATTGCTATTGATAATTGCGCTTTCAACATAAAGTAAATTTTATTTATTTTTTTATTTTTTTAAAATGGTGAAAAATCGTGGTTATATACTTATATCTGTTGACTGTTGGGGACTTGGGGGCAAAATTGTTATACAGCCTTGACTCCCTCGCCGGTCTTCGCCATCCGCCATCATCCATCCTCTCTGTCGCTCTCTCTCTCTCCATCTGCGAATTCCATCTCCAAACACAAACTCCACCGACCTCGCCAAGGAACTCCGAACGCCATCTCCCCCTCACTCTTCTCTCGCCAGGTATGTTCTTCTCCTTCTGCTTCTCTTCTTCTTCTTCGCACGAAACCCTTAGTCTGCTCCTCTCATTCTTCACATAGAATTTTTTTGTTTTGCTTTTTTCATTCTTCCTCACATGGGTTACAAATTTCTTACTTAGCACTGAGAAATCAACTTGCCAACAGCAGCTCCATAAACCAAAATTGGTGAGGCAGAGCCTAACCAAGAATTCATCATTGCCATAGCGGTCTACACTACAAAAAACGTAGGCTTTGCCGGCTGTTGAAACAGCCAACAAAGGCTTGATATCTGGCGAGTAAATGATTTGCCGGCAATCACACTATCAACCATCCAATCCTCAGTCGGCAAAGCCTTTCCTGGCTTGTACAATTATGGCTGGGAATAGTGGTTAATACTGGCAATAAAAACAGCTGGCAATGAATCATACCAACAGCCGGCAAAGCCCTGGCAAGCATCAACAAGGGAACGGCTATTGCAACCCCCCATTTTTATCACCCACCCCTTTCTTTTTGGTTTTTAATATTTCATGAAAAATATAAAAGGTTTTTACAAAACCGATCATTTGGTCCACTAGAAAACATCATTTTGAATAACTTTGCAGAAGAAAGTTTTTCCAAAATCTATCGTTTAGGTAGACTTTTTGGCAAAAAATGAAATAAAGGCTATAAATGGCCAAAAACTATATTTAAACGATAGATTTAGGAAAAAATTTCTCCTACAAAGTTGTTCAAAGTGATGTTTTCTAGTGGGCTTCACAATTGGTTTTCATAAAAACCTTTGATATTTTGCATAAAACCTTAAAAACCTAAAGGATGGGAGTGGGGTGATAAGAATGGGGGGTTGCAATAGCCGTTCCCCATCAACAATTAGAGAACTCATATGCAGGTCAGTTTGGTTACACGTTTGGTGCTTTATTGGGCAACTTAAACTACTTCTATTGGGCAACCCATTTAAGCCAACCCAAACACACAAATGGGCTCTCAACACAACCCAAACAAACCATGCTATTGCTGTGTAAAAAAAATACCATTCATCCTTTCTTATTCCAAGCATCCAAAAAACCATTCATCCTTTATCATTCCAAACATCCAAAAATTATCAGTATTAAAAAAAATATATATATAAAAAATCATAATAAAAAAAAATCATAATATAATTAATATTCTTCAACAAGATATAAGCTATAAAAATTGATACCCATACTAACTTAAAACTAATAATGGACCTCTACACGAAAGAATAAATAAGTTTTAAGGATTAAACCCCTAACATTGTTATGTGAAAAACCTAAACCATACAAATTATCGCAAAGATGGTTTCTTACTTCAAATTTTTGAGGTTTAATTGTCCCCACTGTTTGGCATTTACAACAAAACAAAAAACTCATGGAAACTTTAAAGATATAAACAATACAGATTATAAGTGATATAATAAAGCAGTTTAACAGTGAAATGTAGTCAAATCGCAGATATATATGGATTAGGAAGTAGGTGCAGGACAATGAAACTTTGTAGTCTGTGTTGCCAAACATTATGAGATTTCACTCAGAAAAAACATATGAATCATGATGGTGTCAGGAGAGATGTAACTGGCTAGAAAAAACATAAATTGCAGACTTACATGTATAACTAGGACCGAACAGTTGACTTGCCGTATTTTGTCTATATTCTGAAAACATCGAACAGAGCTTCCTCAATACAAAAGCAAGTATTTAATGTTAGAAGAAGAGACCATAATGATGACCAAATCAAAACTTACTTTGAAAATGTCAAACCAGAATGTCAACTTGACAGGATACAAGACCCGTATGCCGGAAAGGATAGCACTATGAAGAACAACGCCTCGTAACTTCTGTAAACGAGAAGCCAAGTGTAATGTGGGCCCGCTTCCAACAGACTGACCATACAAAATCACATCCTCCTGCTTGATTCCATATTCTCTTTTTAAACAATTGTAGACATCCTCTATGTCATAGTATGTGTTGAACTCAGATGGCTATCACAATCCCCACAGTAACCACTTATCAGAAATTGAACAAGCTACCAATGTTCCAAATGTCATTTCCATTTTTTTTCTCCTAAATATTTTCATGGAGAATTTCAAAGCCATTGGGGGTTATTACAAAGCCTATAATAGATTTTTAGAAAAAAAAAAAACAGTTGTATTAATTCTTTACCTTACTAGTGGAAGCTCCATATCCTGAATAATCATAGCTGCAATATGCTAAAAGAACCAAAAGATGTTCAGTAAATAACAAAAGAAAGGTTATTTGTTATACTAAGTGCATCAAATCTACCTCCTACAGGGCCTGTCTATCATTGAAAAAAATAATGTCAGCTGCAAAAATGAATAAGAAATTCACCAATTTCCTACATAAAACAGATAAAAAGAGCATCCTAAAAAAATTTCAGGCGCATCAAGCAGCCTTAATGGAGTTAACCCCATCTCAAGAACATTTTTCATTAAATGAAACAGAAATGGAGGGAAGATAAATGCCACATGGGTATTCACCAAATGATTCTACTCATATAAGAGGGCAACACAAAAAAATAAAAATTAAATTAAATTCAAGTAGCTTTCAAACTCATAATCACAAAAGCTAAAAGTTGATAACGTAACACCAATCAGACCAGCAAATATTACAAAGAGTGGCTTCTGAACAAATATTTGAAGGCCTATTGCCATCATTTTGCAATAATGCCAAGCGAGGATGTAAAAATCCAATCAGAATGCTAAATTTATATATTTCATGTTTTAGGCCTCCTCAGTGATCACACCATATAATTATAAACCAAAAAAAAAAAAAAAAAAAAAATACTAAATGATTATAAACCCCATAGCATAAAATTAAATCATTCACATCTTGGCTCCACGAGAAAAGCCTTTTCATCCATAGAACTTACAAATAGAATGATTCCCACTTCCCAGAAATATAAACGCAATAAACAACAAGAACAATACCCCAAATAAAAATCAAAATTGTCAATAATAATAATAATAATAATAATAATAATAATAATGACAACAATCAGAAAATGAGAATTTAAACCAATCACACTGGTAGACCTACAAAAAACTGCAAAGACTATAGACAACACAAACAAGAGCATATTTGGCAACAACAAAAATAAAAATAAAAATAAAAGGAGGGGTGGGAAGGAGAAGAGGAAGAAGATGAAAAACAGAGACATGGGTATTGGCTCAATTACACCAACAGACCTCACAAAGAGAGCATTAATCAATCTCAGACCCAAGCAATGATATAAAAACCACATTATAGCCTTTTTAGAACCTTTCTTAGCTAATTTATAGTAAAGAAAATACTGCTTAGCTTTAACTGCCAACATTATACCTTCCGACAGTTTTTTGATTGGATTATTTCGTCAACATTGGCCTTTTTTTTTTTAATTATTATTATGGCTAGCACATTACATTTTAGATTATGTGCCCAAAATTGAATTTTTTTTTTATAAAAAAAAAAAAACGGGAGATTTATATTTGATGGAAACAAGGGTGAGGGCACTCTCTTAGCAGTCTTACTCTGTTTGTTATCAAGAGAAAACACGAGTGTTATCAAGAAAAGATGATGTACAAATCAAAATTTGCACTGTTGGAATACGTGACTCTAGATAAGTGTTGGTGATCAACAAACCGAACACGAGTGTTAGTCATATATGGATCTCACACAGAAACAGATACACTACTAGCTAGTCTACTACATAGTGCTGCATAATAAGCTGACAAAAATCATTAAAGTGGTTGTTGAGTATTGATCAGTAGTCCAACATTGGCCGGCTCTTTAGCTTTGCGTATGTTGAGACTTGAACCAATTTTGTGGCTGCTATTCTAGTGGGTCAGTAAACAGACCACAAGCCTGGCCTCCTTCATGGCTGTGGGTTCGTAAAGCATAATAGAAATGCCCAATTTCTATAAGCTGTAAGGGTACATAAAAGGCTCTACCAGGTTGAACAACAATACTGTAATATTTGTATATGAACCATATTAGAAATGCCTGAATTCTATGCTACTGAAATCTCTCTTTATTACAAGATTGTGTATACAGTGACACTAAATAAAGTTCATGAATTTCTAGCAATATAATAGAAATTACATTTGATTATCTTGTGGCATTTCATGAATTCATGAAAAATTGAACTATATTATCAATTATGGTGATGGCTCCAAAAATTGAACTATATTATCAATTATGAATTCATGAGAATCACAGCCCTACCTTTTCTCATTTAACCAAACGGCGCAAAAAGTGAACGGTGAAGAAGAAAACCCAAAGTGTCCAGTTTGTTTTCAACTCTCACATATCCTTTGATCCCTTGCTTCTCTTTCCCAAGCCCTTCGCCTTCTTCCCACCCCTATAACAACATCAGTACAGAATCAACCACCGAAAATCAAACTCTAAGGGCCCGTTTGGTAAATCTCACTTTATGGCAGAAAATCAGACCACAAAATTCAGTCAAAATCGTTCATACATAGCAGAAAATCTCATCTTAAGCTTTACCAGATGAGCTTCATCATCGCTGTGAGAGATGTGAGATTTAGAGTCCGAAGCAAAACACTTCCGATTTCTAACACTTCCGAGATGAAATCAAGGGTGAGAGAGAAGAGAGATCAGATCTGAGAGGTGAGATCTAACCCATTTGATTTTATTGAGGGTGAGAGAGAAGAGAGATTAGATCAGATCAGATCAGATCAGATGTGAGGGAGAAGGGCTGTTAGCGTTACTTGTTTTAACTTTCCCCCCTTTTTTTTGTTTTTTTTTTTGTTTTTGGGTAAGTAAATGAGATCACATGTACCCGTGTGCCGGCTATAAAATAAGCTAGGAAATCCCCTTTTTTGCCAGCCAGACAAAAGCAACCGGTGAAAAATAGCCGACAATAGTGAATATTTTTGTAGTGAATGTAGTAATATGTTTGTCCTAGTACATTACATCTTATGATAATTGTTAACAATCTATACATATTGCACATAGCAAATAAATCACGGGTCTAAGAATTACCTGTAACGACCTGAAATGGGGGCCGTTAGTTATATAGTAAGAAAATCAAGTTTAAAGTTAATTTTGGTGGATGTTTAATAAAAATAATTCTTTTAAAAACATTTTTGGAAAATCCAGCATGGTCCCGTTTGTAAATAGGACATACCAAGTTATCAACTAATCGTAAAACCTGTAGAAAGCCCATTTATAATCATTTTCAACCATCCACATAATATTCCAAAAATAAATAAAACTACAAGCTGTTTCGTAGTCACATAGGTCTCATCCACATCTGCGCCCACTACTTATCTATTTATTACAGGCCATAAATTAAATTAATACATGCCTAGGCTCAAAGCCGAAATAAAATACAATGATCCTCTATATGAATGCAAGCATGCTGATGTGTAACGCCCCAAAATTTATAAACCATTAACACGTACAATTTTTATGAGCTCCGTACAAATAAACCTTTTCAAAAATACATTCCATTTGAAAATACAGAGTATTGCGGAGCTGCGGGTAGCGATGGTCAACCCAAAACTCATCATCAATATACATTCGCCAACCAAATGAATAAAATTACATCAGCTTTAAATAAGAATACATGTACACAATAACTTCTCCAAATCTCGACCCCAATTCTATTACGTGCTTCCAACAATTATCTCCTAAAAATATATTGGGGTGAGCGAACAACAGCCCAGTAGGAAATCCAATTCCTATACAATAAATAATGTTTCAAAAATCACATGCAAGCATTTATATATTCAAAATAATATATAAATCAAATAATACGAACTTCAAATCATCAATCTCAAATATAATCCAACTGTCAATGAAATTAACCATCATAAACCTCAAATATATCACCATCAATAATTATCACCTTGCATAAATCAAATCTTAACATATGCTTCAAAATAATCATTATTCACCGTACAAGAATTAAACCCCCTACCTCAAAACTAAGTGAATAAAATGATTAACCACAATTGTAGATGTGTAGATCTGCTAAAAAATACAAAATCTATATTCATATATGTAAGATTGGAACTCCCATGATCCGGTCGGCCTCTGCTTCTCTCACTTCCTCCCTGCTCCTTCTTCTTTCTCCTTCTCTTCTTCTCTATTTATAATTTCTTTCTCTGCTTCTGTCTTTCTCCCTTCTTTTCTCCCGTCCTTTTACTCCTCCTCTCTCTCTCTCTCTTCATTTATTTCTTCTTCTTTCTTCTACACCTACCTCCCATCTTTTCTTCTTTTCTTCCTTCTTTTCCTCTCTTCCCACGCCACTTTTCTTCCTTTCTTTATTTCCTTCTTTGACTTTTCTTCTCTTCTTTCTTTTCTTCTTATCTTCTCTTCTTCTTTATCTCTTTTCTCCTGATCTTGTTTTCTTCTTTCCACACGAAGACTAATCTTCTTTCTTTTTTTTTTTCTTCTTTTGTCTTTTCCTTCCTCTTATATATATATATATATATATATTTCACAATCTAATCATCTTTTTCTATCCAAAGATATTTAATTCAATGTCTCCCAACATCCAACTCACTATATCTTCATTCTCTATATGAAATATTAAAATTTAACGCCCCAAATTTTATAAACCATTAACACGTACAATTTTTTTATGAGCTCTGTACAAATAAATTCTTTTAAAAAAATACATGCCTTTTGAAAACACAGAGTATTGCGCAGCTGCGGGTAGTGATGGTTAACCCAAAACTCATCATCAATATACATTGGCCAACCAAATGAATAAAATTACATCAACTTTAAATAAAAATAAATGTATGCGATAACTTCTCCAAATCTCGACCTCAATTCTACTACGTGCCTCCAACAATTATCACCTGAAAATATATTGGGGTGAGCGAACAACAGCCCACTAGGAAATCGAATTCCTATACAATAAATAATGTTTCAAAATCACATGCAAGCATTTATATGTTCAAAATAATCTATAAATCAAATAATACAAACTCCAAATCATCAACCTCAAATATAGTCCAATTGTCAATGAAATCAACCATCATAAACCTCAAATATATCATCATCAATAATTATCACCTTGCATAAATAAAATTTTAACATATACTTCAAAATAATCATCATTCACTGTACAAGAATTAAACCCCCTACCTCAAAACTGAGTGAATAAAATAAATAACCACAACTGCAGACTGTAAATCAACTCAAGAAATATAAAAATCCATACTGACAAAAGTCAGATTGGAGCTTTCCATGCTCCGGCAGGTGGACCATCTGCCCACTGCCTCTCTCGGCTTCTCCCTTCCTCTTTCTCCTTCTCTTCTTATTTATTTCCTTCTCTTCTCTATTTCTCTATTTATTTCTGCTCTCCTTCTCTCTCCTCCTTTATTTCTTTTTTTCTTTCTTCCACCCGTACGTCCTCTCCTGCCATCTTCTTTCCTTCTTTTTTTCTCTTTTCTTCTATTCACACAGCATTTTCTTCCTTTCATTCATTTCTTTTCTTCTCTTTCTCACACCACTTTTTCTTCTTCTCACCTAATCCATTGATTTTATTTGACTTTTCTATTCTTTCCTTCTTTCTTTTCTTATCTTCTCTTACTTTTCTTTCCTCCACCGTACCATATATATATATATAAAACCACCATCTAATTATCTTCTTCACCCAAAGCAATTTAATACAATGTCTCCCAACATCCAACTGACCAAATTTTCATTTTCAATATAAAATATTTAAAGTTATCACCTTGTGTATAATTCCACCAAATACACATGTAAAATAAATCAATAAATATTCAGGGTATTACATGATGTGCTTCCCAAACCCCAGGTCAAGCTTTATTTTGAAATTATGACCTGCAAGAAAAACTGTGGGGGTATGAGCTATACACTCAGTAGGAAAACATTTCTCAAAATAACCTAAGGTTTTAAAAACCATAATTTATATACTTTTCAAGAGCCCTGCAAAACCATTGATTAGTTGCAGTATAAATTTTTCAGTAAATAAAACCGATATAGGTATAATGAAATAAATTGCAGAAGTTAAATCATTAAATACCAACACTCCTTTTTCTTTTTAAAGAGGTAAGAAAAACTCAAGTTATTTGTTATCAAAATTATCATTTTACAAATGAATTAACTATTATTTTCAGATATCATATCACGGCCTTATAAGCCAATAACCAATATCCGCCATATCTGGCAATCCACAACATCAGTCTTTCAAACTAATAAATCCTCCCCAAGTCATGTGAGGCCCTCGCGCGCAGAAAATAAGAGGAAACACAGGCAAGACATCCCTATCTGGGACCTCAGTAACCTCAAGAGGAAACACGGCAAGACATCCCTACATAGGACTGCAGTAACCTCTATTCGGGCACATAGCCCAGGACTAAAAGATAGGAAGACATGGTAAGACGTCCCGTTCCTTTGGGACCGTAGTAATCCTGTCTCCAGTAGCCCTCATCACCATATCCATATCATCATCATTTATCTTTTCATTTACCAATTTCATAATTCCCACATAAACCGGAAAATTATATATAAATTTTTCAAAAACCACATAATAGGTTTGTGCTTTGAAAACCATATGAAATAACTCCATAAATCATGGTAATCATTCCCCAACCATTTTTCAAAATAATGGTTTCAAATCATTTATATAAAAATGACCCCCAATATTCCAACCACACAAAATAGTCCAATAGGTTTTAAAAACCAACCCATTTAAACCCTTAAACATATAAGAGTTTTATAAATAACAAGAATATAATGAAAGGGGTTATGTAAATCAACCCATTGTACCCCAAATCATGTGAGGGTATGAAATATAATATGCATATGACCAAATAGGGTATAATACAAAACCCTAGATTTTCCAAAATTTATCAAAACCCATAAAATATGCCCACATGCATGATATTTATGCAAAGCATGCCAAATACATGTATTTTTACATGATTTAAACCCAAAACCCCCATGCATCGATGGTTTAAGATGAGAAAATGCCCCTACATCAAAAATAGAGTGAAGAAATCCAAATCCACAAACATACGTGCGTAGATCGGGCCAAAATACGCTAGATCTGAGCTCGCCGGCGTCGGATTGAGGCTACCGTGTTCCGGCGAGCCACCGTTGAGCCTCTCCCCCCTTTTCCTTCTCTTCTTCTTCTCTCTCTCTCTCTCTCTCTCTCGGCAGAGAAGAATGGGTAAGAACCCTCTAGAATTTGGGTTTATAAAGGGAGTATAAGTGAGGGGTATAATGGTCTTTTTACCCCATAAAAATCTAGCCATAAACTAAAATTCGTGCGTTATAGTCGACTATAATGAGTTACAGTCGACTAAAACTTCCCAAATGAAGTATTGCAACATTCTACCTGACAATATAGCTGACTATAAATCATTATAGTCAACTAAATTGCTCAGCATGCACAAAAGAGGTTCTGCCTGACAATATAGTCAATTATAAGCCACTATAGTCAACTAAATTGTTCAACATACATAAAAAGAAATTCTGCCCAACAATATAGTCGACTATAAATCACTGTAGTCAACTATATTGCTCAACATACACAAAAAGAAGTGCTAGGCTCACGAAAACCTACCTTAGCACATCCTAAGCCAAAATTCTCATGAATCAAGCCTCAGGTTCTCACATTACTTCTTGCGAAAGAGACCCGAGAAGGACCGTTGCTTGTCGTTACGAGCCTGCGGGTTGCCATACGCTATCTGAATGCTGTGAACACTAACCAATCCTTCGTGTACGCTCTACCATCGCTATGTAAGGTGTAGGGATCACTATTAGAGTCCTCCCTTTGTTCCACGTATCCAAATCCATAAGACCATGGTGATGCCTTAGAGAAAATAGTAGAGATAGAGAAGGGAGAGTGGCTGTATAGAATGATAGAGGGTGCATAGAGATACCAACCCTAATCTGCAGAAAAAGCCACCTTAAATAGTTTCCTATAAAACCTAAACCTAATAGGACTAGGGTTCCACACACAATAGAAACCCACTTAATAGGAAACACTCATAAAGTCCACTACTTGTATATGGGCTGACCATGGGTATGGGTCACGTATCCTACCCAAATATTAACATCTCCCACTCGCCCACATAGGGTACGTTAACTCCAAAATCTCTCTTAATCTCCCAATACTCATCTCCTCATACAGGAAATGTAGCGTGCGACCTCACGAGAAGAACGTACGAACATAGGAGTGAAAATGTTAAGTCATCACCAAACTAACAAGAACGCATCACTTGAAGGCATCTTGTATATACCCCAGACAATCCATAAAACACCGGATTAAGCACTCTTTAATCCCTCATAAATATAAAAGTAACGCTGCATCCCATATATATGAAATGTACCCATGTTCCATATCATCACTGTCACACCCCATTTTTGCACCACCTTACTAGGGCTCATCATTTCATGCATGTTTTTGTTTTGTTTTTGAGTCTAGTCACTTGCATTAGTTTTCTAGAGTCACAAGGACAATGGATATGAATTTTGGTTCAAATTGGAGTTGATCTTGAGGGATAATAAGAGCTTTTGTGACTTGAGGGGCATAATCGTCTTTTAAGTCCCAAACTTTTCATTTGACCTTGGAATGATCTCCAAATTGTCAATTGGAGTTCATATGGATGCATATGAGGTACTTAAGTCCCGTGGCCCTGATGATGAGTTTAGTGTGGTTATTTACGGATTATCCTTGAAGAATTAGTGCGAATCACAGCATGAGATTTTTGGTTAAAATGAAAAGAAAATTATTTAATTAAATTAGCCATTTTTATCATGACACTAACACGTGTACGTATGTGATGAGTGTGTGTACGCACATACGATACATGTGCATGCGTGTTAGCGGTCAGTCTCCCAATTTTTATAAAAGACAATTTCCTTTTCCTATTCAGATTAGAAGTCTTTTATCATTATAAAATACCTTTTGATTATTTTCCAAGAAAACCTAGTCCAGGAAGGAAAGGGAAACTCCAGATTTCAGCTATAAATACTCTCTTAATGTCTTTAAACAAGGGAGAGGAGAAGAGGGTTTGGAGGGAGTGAAATTCGTCATAATTCAGCAGCAGATTTTCTGAAAACCAGCAGTCGTATTTTAATCATAACTTTTTCATCTGAAGTCAGAATTTGATGAAATTAGTCTTGTTAGAAAGATAATTCAATTCTCTACAACTTTGTATTTCACAAGCTTTGTCCAAATCCAACGTTTTCATACCCAAAAATGCGATTGAAGTTGCTGCTGCTGCAAAGTGACGAAAATCACTTTTCTTTTCTCTTGTTCTCTTTTTGTTTTCTATTTCTTTTCAAAGTTGAGTGAGTTTTGATCTCTTTGCTGTGATACCACTTTGACAAAGAGGAGGATTCGTGTTGGTTTGATTCACTCTAAAGACCTGAGGAGCCACAAACAATTACAAACACAAGGGGAGCCACTTTATGCATTAATACTTGAGTGTTTGAGAGAGAATAAGGTATTCTCCTTCTCTATTCAAGCTTAAACTAGGTTCTCATATGGGTTAGGCTTATTGCATGTTAAAGGTAACTTTTTTATCATGTATTAACACTCTAGCTAGTTAATATACATGGAATATCTATTTTTTATCTACTGTTTAGCATGCTTTAGGGCTGTCTTTTAGGTTTTTAATGCATAGTTATGATTCTTGTGCTCCTGTTTGTCCTTGTGCTAGGATTAGTGTCATTGCATGTTAGAGTTAGGATTTTCATCATGTTATATTGCTTTAGTTAGTTAATATGCATGATATAATTTCTGTTTAGTTTGGTTTTAGCATGATTAAAGTATGTCTTGTGGGTTTTTAAGCATATTTGTGAGTTTAGGGTTTTAGAGTCATTGTTTCGTGTTTGTTTACATATAGCATGATAAAGTAGACTTTTTTATTTGGTTTTTCTTCGTGTTTGCTGTATATGTTTTTCATATGGAGTAAACATGATAGTTTTGCATGCATGTTAGTATGTTTTAGGGTTTTTATGCATGATATGGTTCTAGGAATATGTTAGGACTTATTATTGTTCGCTGTTTTTGCTATTGGCATGCTTAGTGGATGATTTTAGGTCATAATACTATTCTGTCCAGATTTGCATGTTAGTGTTTTCGCATGGTTTTGAGCACTTGTAAGGGTGCAAATATGTGTGGTATTTGTCCTATGGCAAATAGGGCTGCTTATGTCTGAAATAGCTAATGTTTGGAGTAATTGCGCTCAGGTAAGTGGGTGTGAAGGTGCCCCAATTCACCTTTCTTCCTTATCCCTTCTCTTCTCCCTATTTAGGGTTAATTTTTAATATGATCCTATGGTTTAATTAGAGGTTTCCTTAACCAACAAAATTCTGGTTTTTATTAAAGTTTCCATTTTGTGGATTTCTTTCCTAAAATCAAACTTTCTATCATATTCAACTCTTTTGATCAAATAAGGAAACCTAGGGTTTTAACCATAGGTTTATATTAGGTCTTAACCCTAATTCTAATCGAACTACGTGGACTTTGATCCATGTATTTCGTTGTATGGTACGTAGGCGCTCTTCGTGAGGCTCAAGTCCGTTCTAGGATCCAAGCATCCTAGGTTTATTTATGTTTTCTTTTCTTCTTTCTTTTTTTTCTGTTTTTATTTGCTTATTATGCATGGATGGATGAATGAAATATATGATATGCATGCAATTCTTGTGATGATATACTTGCTGATTTTTGTATGGAAAGATCTTAATTTAGCCCAAATGAACTGAGAGACCGAAAGGGTGACATGGGTGCCTATAGGCTTTGCCTAGAACCTTCCCATGTCATAACTTAGCCTCCGAATCCCCGATTTCTTTGGTTTTCAAAAGATTGGTTTTTGCCTTTCCTTTTTTTATGGAGTTATTCAAATTGTTTTCCTAAAACAACCTGATTTTTAGGGTTTTCCTTGTTTCCTTTAAAAAATAAGGTGGCGACTCCTTTCCTTTTTCTTTTTCAAATTCATTTTCTTTCAATCCCTTGTGGGCCCAATTTCCGGGGTTCACAATCACAAATATGACATAGACGCTGGCCAGCTAATAAGTCACAAAGCATGGTGTAATATCAAATCGTCTTCCCTAAGCCTTCTTGCCAATCCAATTCAACACAACCACTTTCCTAAACATGCCCCCATAAAACCGAATTGTTTACTGGCCTTTGGAAAACACGCTATAGTAGCGTCATCAAGTATCCTTTTCATGACATAGTCTCAGGTAAAAAAGGGCACAAAAACGGATCAAAGTGATCCATGTGGCTCACATAGTGATAAAACAGGGATCCATTCATCACTCCTACTATCTGTCGCTATAGAGCGCATACAGTATGAAATGTATGCTATGGCGTTAACTCATAAAAATGAGCATATCACTAGAAGAAGCAAAAGAACGCCATACAAATCTTAGTCCAGTTGCTACTCAAGCAATTAACCTGAGTTTTTCAGCCTTGTCATTCTCTTAGTGCTTGTCTGAAATCTCACATTCGACTAACAAACGGGCTACATAGAGTTTGTGGAAAAAACTCCATAATTGATCTAATAGAGATCTCATCTTAGCTCAATCTAAAGCGACATATAATATGGCAACTGTATATCTTGCTCGCCAACTAAGCGCCAAAGATATAAATGTCTCATCGTGCTCGCTAACTCAACGTCAAGGTGAATCACCCGTGTGTATGGGTTGATTCAAGCCCGGTGACATTACAAAGATGTGTACTCAAATGACATAAACAATATTCTATAAAACACAAAGAATGAATATCAATACCAGAATAATAATGTCAATCACAAATTAAATATCTAGCATATTAAATCCTACAATGTTCCATTCTCCTCATATAAGAAGGGAAAACATGTCTGGCAATTGGCTTAATCATAGGATTAGCCACCATGTTGCCAGTGGAGACATGCCTCAAGACCACTTCTTTTTGCACAACCATATTTAATTCAAACAAAGTACAATCAAATATATCTGTGTTTAGTTCTACGATAATACTAGAGATCATTCGCACACTCTAGGATTGATACACAATCAAAATTACAAGCTCCTCATAAGCTATAAAACCTAGATGTTGCAAAGATCACCTTTACCAAACAACATCCTAAACAACCGCTGAGCAAGTTATATTCTCTGACCCCATCGGGGACAAGGCAACGTGAGTCTGCTTCTTATCATAAAAAGAAGCACATTCACCTCCAAGGATAAACATATAACCTAAGGTGGACTCATGCATATCTCAATAAATAGCCTAATCTCCATCACTGTAACCAACTTCTTAGTCCTAAGTGTCCACTATAAAGATATAGGACAATGTCAGTGATCTCACATAGGTATTAAAGAAACTTAATTGCTGTTATCCAAAGAACGGGTTCAAGGAAACTCTGATGATGACTAATAATACCAAATACATGCATGTTTGGACGCATACACAGCATCGTTTACTACAAACTTCCTATTGTAGCTACATATGGCGTTTTGGACATGTGATTCTTTTCTCTATCAATTTTAGGAAACTAGTCTAGGGTTAAAGTGCAGCCTTTTACTATTGAAATGTCAATGAGTTTAGAGTTATACATGCGAAAACATTCAAGAATCTTCCTAATGTAAGTCTCTAAAGACAAACCAAGAAGTTTCTTAGAAAAAACTTTAGCGATCTTAACTCCAAGCACACAATTTGCTTTGATCATGTCCTTCATTTCAAAATATAGGACAACCACTTCTTAGTGGCGATAATGGGCGATAATGGTCTCTATATTATTCCCAGCTATAAGGATGTCAGTAACATACGAAGGAAAAATAAGGATATTTCCACTAGACCACTTAAGATACATGCAATGTGTTCAATCATCACAAAACCCACAATGGTAATGGAATCATGAAACCTCAATACCATTGCCTAGACGATTGTTTAAGATTGTAGAAGGAATAGTGAGCAAGCACTCTTTGTGCTCTTATCCCTTGACCTTAAAAACCCACTAGTTGATCAATATGGATCAAAACCCATTGGTTGATCTAACATAGATCTCTATGTCTAGTTCTCTATTGAGAAATATCATCTTAACATCCATCTAGAAAAGTCCAAAATCCAATTATGCGACAACAACTAGGATTAGGCAAATAAAAGCAAACCTCACCATTTGGGAGAATGTCTCTATATAGTCTATACCCATACATTAGGCATTAACCTTTTCCCATGAGGCACGCCTTATACTTGTTAATTGAATTATCTACCATTATAGAAGATCAACTAACTCTTAAACTCTATTCCCATCCATCGAGCTCAACTCACCCTACGTAAGTATCATCCACTTATTTCCAGTATAAGAAGAAAGCGTTTTTTTTTTATTTATTTTATTATTATTATATATATATAAAGCTAGCTCATCATCTTCTCTATAAGCATATAAGAAGAAGAAGGCATCCCCTTCAATCTCAAAATGATGATGGGGAAAGTTTTAATATTTACTCATGTGCACTTAAGAATCTTAGTGATCTTAATGGTTCTGCAATACACTTTTTTGCAAAACACCTTGCGGGACACTCCCACTGGGTTGAAGACCACGCCCACTATCTTCAGTGACTACAAGACAAGGAACTAATTCCCCACCTTACTCGAAGATGGTAAGACGTTTTCACATCCCTTTAACACATAGAGGTAAAGATTTTCACTAGTGCTGCTTATGTTAAGGAAATCATTTTCTAATGTAATCAATATTTCGCAACTCTATTTAGTTATTCCTCCATCGGGAGGTTCATTATACTTCAAATAACCTTTTGAGCTTTTAAAATATTTTATAAAATTTTTTTATAGCTCTAGGATCGGGTTCCTCATACTTATAGAGAGCGATGTAAACAAACCTTCTGACCCCAAATAGCGTAAATGCCCCACAAATCAAGCTTTCGCATGCCATCATTGATAAAGGGTTGGAAAAACTAACTTACCAAGAAGGCACTTTAATAAAGATGTAGGCAGCAGTAAAAAAAAAAATCCCATTAAAAGGATACAGAGAAGTTAACTTGCGCCATAATCAGTTTAGACATAACTACAAATCTCTTATTACTACTCTCTGCTACACCATTATGTTGCAAAGTGTCAGAAATATAAAGTTATCTGTGTATCATCTTTTCCTCACATAGTTCCCTGAACTAATAAGATAATTACTCACGTCCTTGATTAGTCCTAAGAGTTCTTGAGTTTCTATCTCTCTAATTCTCAACCTCTACTATAAAGCATTTGACAGAATCCAAAGCTTCATAGCAGCGAGCGATTAGATGGATAAAATCATATCGCGCATAGTTATCGATCAAAGTAAGGAAGTAAGAAGCGCCAGAACGTGCCTTAACATACATAAGTTTGCAAATATCTAAGTGGACTAACTCTAGTAGTCAAATAGCTCAAATTGCCTTACTAAAAGGTTTTCTACATGCTATACTAGCTAAACAACACTACAAGAAAAATGGCCTTTTACAGCGTTCAAAAAACGCCGTTAATGACTTTTCACGGCATTCCCCCGCACGTCGTAGGGTGTAATGCCACGAAAAGTCAAATATTATCCACGGCGCACACTAGACGCCGTAATACTCTTTTACGGCTTGCCCTTTCAAGCCGTAAATACTCTTTTATGTCTTGCCCTTGCACGCCGTAAATACTTTTTACGGCTTGCCTTTGCACACCATAAATACTCTTACGGCTTGCCCATGCAGGCCATAAATACTCTTTTACGACTTGCCTTTGTACGCCATAAATTCTCTTTTATGGCTTGCCCTTGCACATCGTAAATACTCTTTTACGACCTGCAATTGCATGCCATAAGTAATAATTGACGGCATTAAATGTACACCATGAAAAGTTGTTTCATGTTCTTTATAGTACGCCATAACTGAATTTTCATGACATAATGATAATAGGCAGCTGTAGCAATACTAATAAGTTCATTCAAATCTAAAACGCACAGAATTCTAAAGAGTTCTCTATTTCATTAAACTCACTTGAAATGAGAAATTAAACAACAAAAATGAAAATATCCAATACATTAGATTCACAAAAATAGAATATCAATCTTCTATTAAATACTAACTAATAGTGTTCTTTTGTTTTCCAAGAAACTATCAATTTATAATGATGAGTTGCACCAATTTTTTCATTATCATCATAAATAGAAATAGAAAAGAAGAAAAGTTCAGCACTACCTAGAGAAAACATCCCTCAATGTTGAAGAACCTCGTTCTCCATTGCTTCTTACTCAATTGGACTTCACATACTCCTGAACTACGTTCATACCCTCATGTTCTTCTCCAAAATCCTGAAAACCAATTAGATTAATTAATAATTAAGGAAACATAGAAAAAGCCAAACACCTATGATGCTAAACTAGAACTATGTGTTGTCAAATTTTAATTTATGAACACTACTAAGCAACACCTGAAGGCAATTTTAGTTCATTTCTTCCAAAGCATTATGGCATAATAACAAGTACAATAAATTAGGATACTTCACTAAATGCAAAGTTAGAGAGCAAATATAGAGAAGATCAAAACTAACACAATTAATTGATGCAAAGAACTTTATCATTAAACCCTACTTTCTTATAGTAATTGAGAAAAACCAATTGAAAAAGAAATAAAACCTAAATCCATTCACAAAGAACAATTTGGTTGCTTAAATAAAAAGGTTTAGCTCATTATAATTGAACCTAAATCCACCCCACCCAAGGTTTAGCTTAAATAAAACCTAAATCCATTCAGCCTATCTCAAGGCCCGACTATCAGTAGGCTTATTGTTTCAAGACCCAAGTGGGGCTGGGATTGAATTGAACCTGATCTACCCCACCCAAGTTGTGCTTATTAATTTGGTTTAATTTATGTATAATTTAATTTAATAAGTTGCAGAAACAAAAGGTATGCATCCTCAGTTTGGCAGCCTGGCATAACATGGCTTGTGGGATGACACTAAGATTATTTGCTCACCATACACCAGAACGATGTGGTGTCTGGTGAGGTAATACATTATCTGTGTTAGGTTAAATAATTTTGTAGGCCCAATTAATAGTCACACATATCATGTTTTATCCCTGTGATCCCATCTGTAGCCAATAAAAGGGTGGATGTTTCGATTGATTTGGACCGTCCGATCTTTCCAATCAGCCCCTTATACACTATATTTTCTATGGATGCTTCATATAGTTAGCATGCATAGATCAAATATTAATCTCTATGAAGAACAAGATTAAACCAAGAGAGCAAAAATGACCATGGTCAAGGCCCTATAGAGTAGTCCATTTCTTTAAGTATAGCCCGTTGCAAAAAGCAGTCATCGGCCACAGAAAAAGAGGCAAGGGCCAATTTAAAAGAAGACTTCTATGTCTAGCTCTAGTTGCATAGATTAGTTTCCTAGTTGAGTATAGATGTGGCACAAACACAGAAAATTTAGCAGTTTAGATTGCTGAGATCTTCTAAAGAGAAAGGCAACATAAATTTTTTCATGCCTACATTAAATAAAAATGCATACGAGAGAATATATACAACTACTCTTGAATAACATTTACTAAGTATTGTTTCATTACATAGAAGTGGCATATATGTGAGAAGGAATAAGTTTGTGAGCTTCCATAAAATAAAATGAGATTGTTCCACAAGAACAGAGGATGTACATATTCAACAATTTCCAAGCATGGGCAGCAGAACCTTACAAATGCAACACCAATTCCAGCTTGAAATCATTCTACTGTTGAATTATGATGTTGGGAGCTGGAAATGTAATTATTGAGTGGTTATGGCCCCCTTTATACGTCACAGTTAACATAGTAGGATCCTCCAAACATCTTTCGACATGCTTTCTTGCATGGCATCCCTTCATGCTGCTGCATTTGTAATAGCTCCTTTGAAGATGAACGAAGCGTGAAAGACGAGTTAGCAATAATATTGGTTTGAGAGCTTTAACAATTAGAATGGAACAAAGAAAGCTGATAGCCAATAATGTGACCCATTATTGCCGTATCTATATTTTCATCACTTGTTTCATTCATCTGGATCAATCAATTATTAGTCACTTGATCAATTGCCTATAATTATTGTGTCTCTTGTGGACAATATACTATAGGAACAGTTTCTATTTGAGTCTGTTGATCTCCAAAGTTTTTAGTTACAAGAAGATGATGATATAAAAACTATTCTGTGATAATAAGGAGAGGGCAGGGGGACTTTAATTTTTACCTATGAAGCTTTTAGGAGGAATATAGCCATTGGACCAGGTGGCCACAAATTTTCACGGATAAAAATGTGAAGATATGGCAGGGATAATCATCTAATCATGTCTAGACAAGAAGATCTACTTGTAAAACTGGTAAAAAGGGTTAATCCCAGACTCCAAAGGAAGCTAGTGAGCTGTGAGTAGGCTTACAGTGCTATTTATCATTCATGCTCTATACAACGCCAAGATGATAAAAGAAACGTGAATTAGGAATCTAGCGAAGAACAAATTTTCTTTTCTTCCTCTGTTATACCAAAAACCAAAGATTATTAATAGAGGGGAAAAAAGTACCAGAAGAGTCATATGTCACTTAACCTGAAATGGTACTATGCTTCATATCCGCAAAAAATCACAGATTAATTCATTGTATGAATAAACTAGAGATAAAACTAAAACTATAACATGTAAAATCTAAGGAAAATCAAAAGGACACAGAATCATACTAGTGTTAAACCTAAACAGTTGATTTAGTGACAGAATTGAACCACTGAATTCTATGACAATTTGATTTTCTAGTTAAAAAATATCTATAGACAATGATTGAAAGGACAAACATACATAGTATACCTTGGATGTGGAGATCCTTTTATCGGTTTCTGCCCATATTTTCTGCCCATTGTTCTTTTTATCCTCAATTTCCTACACATAATACATGAAGAAAATACACAAAAATAGAAAATGGAAAACCGAAAAAATAGAACCATTGTCAGCATATTCACAAATAGACAATAAGAAAATATGGAGACAAAAATTACAAGTAAGCTATCATGATAATGTCAAACGCACACTCAACTAAAATAGAAGACACGGGAACACATAGAGAGTGCAAATAACTAACTTAACAACTATGGACAAAGCATTAACAGCTCAATTTTGATAAAAAAATGGGAAAGTCTGCAAACAACTTAAAAGCCACTTCCAACAACATAATCTGGGTCTTTATTTTGATTATCACAGAAGGAACTTTATTAAGAAAGAAAAATCTATAGCAGTTCAGTCCCACAGATAAAGAAACAAGCGTAATACGCATAAAATTTATATAAATGAGGAATTCTGAAAAGAGAGAGAAATCACCTTTTCTTCGAGTAGTGACATCGACCAGTTAAAGCTTTGAACCCGAAAGATCAAAGTCAATTGGGAAATTGAAAGCCATCCCACGAACACAAACCCCTAAATTTTCAAAAACCAAACCCTAGATTATGCGTGGAACTCGAAAGATCAAAAAACCCATCCAATCGGAAATCAGAGAGACAAAAAATTAAACAAAAAAAAAAGATTAAAGAGAAAACTAACTGTAGATTTCACTAAGCATTGGCTATCTTGGGAATGAGAGGAATGCCGTGCTTTTGCTGCTGCTTAAGCTTAGCTTCTTCCTTGCGGATCTTCTGTATCTTGAGCAGCCTCTCCATGACGAGCTTATACGCACACTTCTCATAGACGTGACGCTCGTTCTCGCATTTCCAAGGGAGGTAGAACTCGGTTTGCCAAATCCAAATTCTAGGGTTCTTTCTATGGTGATGAAAAATGAAAAATGAAAAATGAAAAGGGGACTTATCAGCCTGAGAAAGCCTCAGCTCTCGTTGAGGAGGAAAAGCCTTAGCTCTTGTTGGTCTCGCCCATTCGAAGCCATGTCAAGGAGGAAGGTCAGGGAACCAGGAAGAAAAAGGGGGAAAATGAAAAAGGGAAAGTGTAACCAGGAATAAAAAAGGGAAAATTTGTGGAAAAAACATCTTGTTAAATTTTTCCCACTTATTTTTATCACGAGCACGATTAATGGAAAGTCGCAAAAATAGATTTGTGCACTGTGAAAATGGACCCGATTAATGGCATGCCTGAAAATGCCGTAAAAGATATTATCTATGGCGTTTAGTTTAGATACGCCGTTAAAAAAGTTTTTCCCCAATTCATTCACGGCGAAAATTCTTCGCATACTGTAGGTACGAGTATTAATGGTGTGCTATAAATGTATGCTGCTAATTTCACGCCGTTAATACTCATTTTTCTTGTAGTGCAAGACACAACCACAAGTAGGTCAACCTTAGCGAGTGGGCCCTAAAAGGCTATCTCGAGCTAACTGGGTCATCCTATTATGTCCAAGTCTAGCATGCCAAATAGAACCAATATTCTTATTGATATTAGCAACATAGGATAAGGAAAAACGAATCATACGATTCAACTCTAAGGTGAAACATATCTAAAAATATACAATACCATCATAAAATATCCAACCATCTACCTCTAAAATGAAAAGAATATCCAAAATCTAAGAATGCTTAAATTGGTAGTAGATATACTGATTATCAAGTACATAAAACTAATTGTGTAGAAATAAGATGTGCCCTATGCACAATTGAAGTTAAGACAAACCAACTTCAAAAACTTCTACATTAGTGCTATTACCCATACACTCTATGGGCACCAACTCAAAATGGTGATAATCTACTAGCCCTACTCCATCTCAAGATACATATTTAGCTGCATCCACATCTCAATCCATATAAGGATAGAATGGGCAACTAAATTATGATCACATGCGCGCACAAATGCAAAGAGAGTTCGGTGAAAAAGATACCTACTTTGGCTCAGTGCATTCACGAGTGAAGTGTTTCAACCTTTCACAGTTATAGCATATTATTTTGAATAACCCTTCTATCCTTGGTAACAGGGTAGTACACATACTCCCCTATTAGACTAACAAACACGCTGCTTAATATAATAAAGCGCGTGTGGGGAAATAAACATTTACCAATAAAATCAATAAGCATGCTGCTTAGCATAGTAAAGCGCACGTTATGATCTTTCTTGCACCAAGAATGGTAGGCCTCAAAACTCACAAAGTCAAAGCAGTGTAGGGTCGTATACCCATCCATAGATCAGATCACAAAACTGGTCAAAATATCCAGGAGCACTTGCTCATTTAAAAGGTATTGATTTTCTAAGCCATATGTACAGTAGTCATCATCTATTCATATTGTGCAGGGTTGACATTATTATTTACACATCTTTCTATTCGTTCAGAAAACCCAAATGAAAAGTATTATCCCTTCCCACACACCAAAATCGAAAAGTGTTGCTATTGCTCATGATTATCTCCTGATAGTGTAGGTTAGGAGTATAATTCTCAATTGTTTTTCGAACAAATATACATTTTAGGAGATACAAAATCTCAACTAATAACATCCATGGTATTATACTAACAAAATAATATAATAAATTGCTCCATAAAAATAAGCACACAGGTCCCCACATGGAACCAGATTGGTAAATTTTAGAGCCTATGCTAAGAAAATTCCACATACATAATGCGCGTCGCAAAGCACATCCCTTTACATGGCTTCTCAAAATAGAACATGAAATAATACATTACATTCTCAAAAATCCTACTACAATGGATCTACTATAATAAATAAACAAATGGGGATGCCGCACCACACATTATGCCTTATAGAATAATCTTATGCACCAAAGCAAAAAAAACACAAGCTCTTTCCAAATTTACCAAAAATCCATCTATTTATTTCTAGAACTAATATGCTAACACATAATAAACAAAAAAGGTTCATTAAATGGATGGTGAGGCCACACACAACCCCTGTGGGAGTGTACCAATAAGTCTCGTAAGGCAGGTATATTGTTGGCAGCAATCAAATTGCGCTACGCAATAAAATAATTAATTACACAAAATTAATTAATTAATTACCACATGTAATTAAGTGATGCACAATAAATCCACATCGCATAGCTCTCCCAATGACACATACCCACTCCCATATGGTCAAACAAAATTAACACAATCTTTGAAAATTTTTATTTTTTATAAACTAATTTTATTTATTTTTTCGATAAGGAAAAACACATAAAAATTAGGTAAATAAAAAATCTAAAGGTTGGTATGGGAGGTGTGGCAAGCCAGGGTCACAAACAAGTCCCAAAAATAATTCATAAATTTTCCAGGCCACCAAACACCCATGCACGCACCCCCATGCGCACAAGGGTGTCCCTATTATGCATGTTTTCCAATTTAATTTTATAATAACTTTTCTGGTAAAAATAAAAAATTTTAAAAATTACTAAAAATTCAGAAATTAAATTTTATGAATTTAGGAAAAAAAGGCATGCAAATCGGAGTTCTACAGCCTCCACACTCTCTCACACTCTCCAATAGGCAAGAGTGGGTGTCGCACTTTTCTGCACTTCATCTTTTACCTTAAGACAAATTCGCACCAGGTTTGCATGTTCAAAGGGCCAACTTCTAGGGCTCATATCTTTTGTATATAGTATTCAAATTGCGCAAATAATATATCGTTGGAAAGCCCTCGTGACGTAGATTACCAATATACCAATTATATCCATTAATAATAGGTCTAAGTGCATCAAAAAATAGCCCAACATTTTGGAAAAAAAAAATTTTCAAAAACAAGGGTTTGTGTTTTCTCTCAAAATACACATCCGTTTCTCATGAAACTTGACGGGGATGTTCCTCACACATAGGAGAACATAACCACATAAAAAATTTTGGTTAAAAACCATTCTAAAATATTCGTTTTTAAAAGACCTATCAATGGTGTTTTTAGAGAGATAACACAACTATGGCAACTATTGGGCGAACCAACAAGACTATGACTCTGATACCAATGTTAACAATCTATACATATTGTACATAGCAAATAAATCATAGGTCTAAGAGTTACCTATTGCGGAAGAGACCCGAGAAGGACCGTCGCTTGTCATTACAAGCCCGTGGTTTGCCATACGCCATCTGAATGCTGTGAACAAGAACCAGTCCTTCGTGTACACTCTACCATCGCTGTGTAAGTCGTAGGGATTGCTACTAGAGTTCTCCCTTTGTTCCATGCATCCAAATCCATAAGGCTATGGTGATGCCTTAGAGAGAATACTAGAAAGAGAGAGGGGAAAGTTGCTGTATAGAATGATAGAGGGTGCATAGAGAGGCCAACCCTAATCTGTAGAGAAAGCCACCTTAAATAGTTTCTCATAAGTCCTAAACCTAATAGGACTAGGGTTCCACACACAATAGAAACCCACTTAATAGGAAACACTCATAAGGTCCACTACCCACATGTGGACGGACCACGGGTATGGGTCACGTATCCGACCCGAATATTAACATTAATCAAAGTAATATCTATTTCTGAAACAATTAAATTCAATTCAAAGGATAGTTTTAGCCATTTGGACACCTGATAAGTTTTGTTTCAGTCAAGTTGGTCTTTAAGCTTGCCACTACTACAGCTTAACAAAGGCATGATGAGCTTGCTTGTCGATCCTTTAATTTTAGAAGGGAAAACAAATACTATATGTTGTGTCAAAGTTAAAAAACAGGCAAGATCAAGATCACAGTGTAGTAGAATGCTAATACATCTTCAAGTCCTTGCCATATGATTAAAATATTTTTGAGACGGTGGTTCTTTCAAAATATAGACTGAAGTTTGTGATGTAACCATTGGGAGGATGAGAGGTAAGCAACTCCAAACTTGTGGTATGGAGTGGATTTTATGATGAGCTTGCTTTCGTGGTCAAGATCACCCATTTGGTATAATTTTAAAAACAATTTAAGTGGACTTTATGCATTTAGAGCTTAAATTTTTCGAGTGGGATCACATGCAGCTTCGAGGCCCATGAACTTGTTGGGCACTCGCCTCAATAAAGATAGGCATGTTAGAAAACCTTAATAACCTGTAGCAACTCCGGCAATAACTGAAACTTTTGGGATAACTACAATTTTGAGTAACTATACCTTTTGGGGAACAACATGATTGATCTCATATATGCTAAAGTCATTGTGGCACAATGGGGCAAGCATGGCATGGTTTAGATTAACTCTTAATTATCATTGATTAAAGAGAGGACAAAAAGAAAGGAAGACGTACTCTTAATTATCATTGACAAAAATAAAAATAGAAATAAAAGAAACAAGAACATGATGGATCCAATTACCTTGTTGGTGCAAACTAAGAAGAGCTAGCAATTAAAAGCCCACCCGTCTTAAAGTATGAAGAATGGCCTTCTTATTCAATGACCACATAGATGGCACATTGGCATAAACCAAGAAAGATTAGAAGGAATACTTTGACACTGGTATGAATAATTTTCCTATTTTTGTAACAAATCACACTCTAGGTATGGCCCATAGGCAAAGGCCGAATCTCACCATCTCTAGATTTACTCAGCGAGGTATCACCAAGGCAAGGAGAAACAGCCTTCTTAAAATTGCACCCAAAAATTCCCTGTAAGGCACATGGTCTAGCTTACATGATAAGAAAGTAATTATGACCATTGACTCATTGAGCAAAGATTGATCCTCCTCAATACTTTAATACTTGTCTAAATGGTGTACCCTGCCAATCATGAATGATGTAGATCACGATCTCTAATACTGATAGGTAAGAAAAAATGTCCTCTTGATCACCTTACTCACTTTTTGTCACCTGTCCAAGTTAACGGAAAGATAAATAGAATTCCAAATCAAATTTGAAATTTGCGAGATAAAATTGAAAAAGGTTAATGACGTGCAGAAGGAGATTATGAAGATATTAAAAGTATGGCCCAATCCAGTAGTTTCCAATCCCGAACTTGGCACCAAAATTCCCGCAAAAGCAGCTCCGTTAACCTAAGGAGGAGAGCCTGACCAAGAATTTAACGTAGTACAACCGCCTACATTAAGTTTACACTAGGTGGCCTAATTTCGAAGGATACATACTGCCGTCATGTGTGTCTTTTGGTCAAAGAAAAGGAAATATGACAGTAATACATGCATGCTGAATGCAAGTTGCATTACTCCATGTTGGATCTAGGACATCATCTAGGTGAATAAAAATAAGAGATCAAACAAATTTTTGAAGGGAAGAAGATTTTTCAGCAAAGTGTTTGAAAACAGGGTAAGATGAAGAGTTTTTTCTCTCTGCAGATTTTTCTTCATTCGTTCAAACTTCTAGACTCTTCCCACTAATTTATACATGGAATGAGACATATCTAAGCCATACCCTTGGCACACAACTACAGCAAAACATAACTTAAATAAAGTCTTAACAAATAACACATAATATGAAGCAAATTATTCAATCAAGTCCACATATTTATTGACTCCCTAAATAGATGTTGCACTCCCCACGCAGGACAATGTAGTAATATGTTTGTCCTCGTACACCTTCTGATAATCAAAGAGTTACTGTATCTGTTTCTCAAACAATTAAATTCAGTCCAAAGGGGAGTTTTAGCCATATGGACACCTGATCAGTTTTGTTAATTTCAGTTAGTTTGGTCTTTAAGCTAGCCACTACTACAGCTTGACAAAGGCATGATCATGATCGCTTGCCTGTGGATCCTTTAATTTTAGAAGGGAAAACAAATTATGTTGCATCAAAGTTAAAACAGGCAAGATCAAGTTCACAATCAATGAAAAAATCACAATGGCATGGTCTTGAAGCGGGAGTCATGAAGAAAAAGGGGGACGGGTATTTTCAACCACCTGATATGTCTTGAAGCTCTCTCTGCCATGGCACCAAGAATGGAAGCTTGTGCTTAGTTGTGGTGTATTTCTTTGCTATGTATACAATGTTATATGGATCATAGGATAGATCGAAGCAATTTTTATTTTTGATTTGTAATAATTTATTTATTTTTGAATTCGAAACATTAAGGTTTGTGTTCATGAAGCAAAATGAAAATACTTTGTTTCCGTAACCATGGTCTAGACGATGATGTATTTACTTGTATAAGCTTTTACGAGAGATAAAGCAGGTGGTAGGGGAAATATAGTCGAATCAAAAAGAGAAATGAGGTGGAGTTGGCCAACACAAACTGGAAATTGTATTATTTTGGAGCAAATCCTGCCTAGCTAGTTGAGATAATTGCATCCAAGTACGAAGAAAGGCTTGCATAAAGTCCACACTACAAACTACAAACTACACTAAACATAGATAAAAGACTAATTAAGAAGTCCTTGATGGATGAGTGGGAGAGAGATACAAGAAGCCTTCATGGCTATTATTTAAAATATTACAAAATAACTACCCCAATTAACTACCGATAATGTGGATTCCTCCACGCAGAACGCTGGTGTGTCCTTGTGCATAACTACCTGCAACTATCATAAGTATGCATTAGCCAATCACATTGATAATAATAACAATAATAGTAATAATAATAATATGGAGTAATAATTTGGTGGAAACAATAGTGGAGAAACATACACTGGTTCAAATTTTGAAAGGACATCTTGACTCTTCAACTTCTGGTGCTTCGGCATCCCCTCTTTTTCCCCTTTTGCCATTTCTGTGGCTTCCTTCCAAAAGTTTCTACAAACCATTCGTGTTTCCTCGTGGTCACGATGTGCCCAATAACCAATCCAACCACTAGCCCGCTTCCATATCCCGCTAATATGAATATCCAATCATATCCACTGGGGAACTTTAAATCTTCGTCCCGGTCCAAGGTTAAAGATGGCGGTGGTGATGCCTCAAAATTTTCACATTTCTTTGACAAAGGGTTTCCACACAACCCTATGTTTCCTTTAAATGAATCGTTTTGAAATGTATCAAATTGGTTCCCATGTGGTATAGGCCCTGTGAGATAGTTATGAGAGAGATTTAAGAGTGAAAGAAACGTTAACCCAGCTAGTTGTTGAGGGATCTCTCCTGAGAGCTTGTTTTGAGAAAGGTCCAATGATTCAAGATTGGTTAGGTTCCCTAAGCATGATGGGATGTGACCAGTGAGAATGTTGTTAGACATGTTGAGCAACTGAAGCCCCTTTAGGTTTCCAATGGATTCTGGAATCTCTCTTTCAAATCTGTTGCTTGAGAGATCAATGGCCATGAAGATTTCTAGGATTTTTGCATACATTGTATCCATGCCTTTGTTTGTTATTGTCATTGAGTACTCATAATTCCACTGCCACGTATAAGTCGAGGCCGTAAAACTTGTAATTGCTTGCATATATGTCGACTGCTCCTCATGAACAATTTTCATGGCATTCCAATTTTCGAAGTAGATAGATGGAAACTTCCCCATAAACCTATTGTAAGATAGGTCAATGATACGCAACTTGGGAAAACCCAAGTTAGTTTCAGGATCCCTTATTGCACCGTAGAATTCATTGGATCTCAAAATAAGAACCCTTAACTCTGGCAAAGTTCCCAACCAAGAGGGGAAGGTATCATTGATATGGTTATTTCCAAGATCAAGAATCTCCAGCATTTTACAATTGGCCAATGATCTAGGTACCAAACCTTGTAATTGATTTTGATTAAAATCAATCATCCTCAACTTGCTTCCATTCTTACATGTATGGGAAATGGCACCATGAAAGTTGTTGTTTCGAAGATTTAGTACTGATAGTTTGACAGAATCACCAAAGATGCCTAGACATTTTGGAATTGTACCATTGAAATTGTTATGAGACAAATCAAGGATATAAAGAGAGGTTAGGTTGCAAATCAATGGTGAAATTTCTCCAGTGAGTAAGTTATCTGAGTCTGAATAAGTTTCAATCAATGGTGGTGGAATTGGGAGTGACCCTTTAAGCATGTTAGACTCGAGATCTAATGTGCGTAGACGAGTCCACGGAAGAATAACTGGAGGTTTGTCAAAACCTGTTAGCAAATTCTTAGAAATCGACAAAGACAACAATGTCTCTTTACTTACGTTCCACATCCATTTTGGCATTTGGCCTTGAATTTTGTTTTCGGCAAGTGATAAAAACTCCAATTCATCCTGATGCCGAAGGAAAACTGGGAATTCACTTAAGTTGCAAGCATCCAATGCTAAATGCTTGAACTTTGGAACAGTAGCATTTATACTAGTGTTAGTAAGAAATGATAAATTATTAGCCGATAGTTGGAGTCGGACGAGATTTTTTAAGTTAAAAAACATGTCAAAGTCCACAGTGCCACTCAAGTTATTGTCATCTAGACAGAGAATTTCAAGATTCACTAGTCGATAAATTGAGGGAGGAATTGGACCGTGCAGTTTATTGATATCAAGTGCTAGCTCAATTAGTTGGGTGAGGTTAGCAAGCCAAGATGGAATTTGACCAGTTAGTTGATTTTCTCCAAGGAGTAATATAGCTAGTTGGGTGAGGTTTTGAAGAGAAGAAGGAATCTCACCAGTTAAATTGACATGCACAAGGTTCAAATAAGTGAGTTTGGTTTGCTTACCGATCCAAGCCATGGTCCCACTAGCAAAATTGTTAAGTGAAAGATCCAGTGAGGTGAGCTGAGCGAGGTTACCAAGTGAAGGTGGAACCGACCCTACGAAATTGTTATATGAAAGGTCGAGTGAGGTGAGCCGAGCGACGTTACCAAGTGAAGGTGGAACCGACCCTACGAAGTTGTTATCTGAAAGGTCGAGTGAGGTGAGCCGAGCGAGGTTACCAAGTGAAGGTGGAACCGACCCTACGAAGTTGTTATATGAAAGGTCGAGTGAGGTGAGCTGAGTGAGGTTACCAAGTGAAGGTGGAACCGAACCTGAGAAATTGTTATATGAAAGGACGAGTGCGGTGAGCTGACTGAGGTTACCAAGTGAAGGTGGAACCGAACCTGAGAAATTGCACAACCCAATATCCAACTCATTCATGGAATTGAGGTTGCCGATTGAATCCGGCACCTTGCCAGAGAAACCTGTACCAGCAACTTTGAATAACTGAAGGGGACTGCTTTTGTTGAATTCGGGCAAGTAACCAGTAAGAAATGGATTGAACCTCACAGAAAAGATCTGCAGGTTTGGCAGTTGGAAAATGGCCGGAGGAAATTTACCGTGCAACCCGCATTCTCTGAGAAGAAGAGATTCCAAAGACGAAAAATTTGCCAAGATATCAGGTATTGCAGAAGAAATGTTCACATAGCTGAGATGAAGGTCTTTCAGGCCTGTTAGGTTTTGAATTAAGTTGCTTAGACCAGGCTTTTCGAGTTTCAACAAACCATAAGAAGATGAATAATCAGTGTTGGCAGACAGATCGAGGGTAGCCAATTTAGACAGCCTTGAGAGTTCTGATGGGACTTGGCCAGAAAATGCGGAACGAGAGAGGTCGAGATATGTTAGCCTCGAAAGATGGCCAAATGTAGTGGGGATTTGAGAGTAATTGAAGTGATTGTCCGCGAGATTAAGTTTTCGAAGGTGAAGCAAGCGGAAGAGGCTGCTGCTGGAGTTGATAGAACCATAGAGAAAGCTGCTACTAAGATCGAGGCCGATAACGTGACCAGTGTCATCGTCACACTCGACACCATCCCATGAACAGCAATCACTACTCTCTTCGAGCTTCCATGATGCAGTTTTTGGATAAGCAGAAGGATCACCAGAAACATTCTCATTATCAATAATGAAAAAGCTTTGGTTGAATTGCCACAAGGCTGCGCTCTCATCATTACGACATGGTGGGTGCTTTGAAGAGGAAGAGGCAATCATTATGGGATGAAAACATGAGAGCAAGAAAAGCAGGCGCGTGATCATCATGAAGAGATGCATGGATGACCCCATAATTACTATGTGAACACTGTCTTTTGGTACTCTTAGATGAGCAAGGACATGGGGTTGAGGAGCTTTAATTTATAGGCCAATTAAAGGACTCTTCGACCAAGTCTTGTGTAATGATCTCCAGAAAAAAAAAAAAAAAAAATGAAAAAGAAAAAAGAGAAAGCTTATCAGATTTAGATCCATCCCCAAGTCCTTAATTGGAGCTATGTCAAGTCAAGTCGTCTCCGTAAACCAATGGATTCGAAGCAAGGTGTGAATTAATAACCAGTTTCACTGTAGAATGCTGCATCTTTAGGTCCTCACCGTCTGATTCATTACCCTTGAAATACGTGTTCCAAGATGTGAAGTTATTTTTACGATGGGACATTGTAAGGACTGGATAGAGTGAAGCCCTCTTAAACTTCTAGTGTGGTGTTTTCACACTCAAATAAAACTTCTCTTCCACTTGGGCCAACCTCTCTTTCTCTCTCTCACCTTAATTTATCCCTTTAAAAGACTCTTAGCTGCTCAAAGGATAGCTCTTGGTTAACACTACTAATGATCTTTTCAAGCTAACTGCTAAACTGAGAGACCGGCAAAAGACTTGTACTAAACGGCAAAAGTAACTTGCTACTAGCTATTGAAATATCAATTCGTTCTATTCTGATTTTCCCCAATCCAGCCAAACAAATGTGCCCTTAGATCCAACAAACCTAGAATGGAGATCCAATTGGGGAAAGGAAATGGTTCAGGGTCACCTAGCGTGCTGGCTCAATGCATGGCTCGGTCCAAGATATCTCTTAGATAAGGAGGCCGGAAAAGGAAATGACGCAACAAAAAGGAGGTCTCTATTGGCACCCCAAGACTTGCTTTTCATCCCTTACTTATTTTATACTTCAAGATTTTATGAAAAATATATGTCATTTTCATAAAAATTGATTGGCGCGCTGTTTATTAAAAAAAATATCATTTTAAACAACTTTTTAGAAGAAAGTGTTTCCAAAATCTATCGTTTAAATGGACTTTTTAGTCATTTATGAAACGAAGACTATAAATGGCAAAAAAGTCATACTTAAATAACAGATTTTAGAAAAACTTTAGTCTAAAAAGTTGTTCAAAATGATGTTTTCTAATAAAATACGCAATTAGGTTTTATGAAAATCTTCTATATTTTTCATAAAATCTTAAAATGTAAAATAAGTGGGGAATGAAAAGCAAATGCAAATTTTAACTTCTACCTAAACAAGTGGGTGCTCTAAAGGGGGATGCATGGAAGAGCCAAATTTGGCTTGGAGGTAAAGCGTGAGTTAAATTTGGTTCAATATTTAGCTCATAGGCAAATTTTCAACGACGTAGATGGATTCTACATGTACGGTGGAGGATCAAGCAATATCTCTCACCACTGAATTCAAAATTTGGCCTTGCATTAGAGCTACTAGATGCAAATTTTAACTTTTTGTCACTACAGGGTGCTAAATATTAGATTTGCCTGTTCAAAATTACTTGCACCTATGGAATTGCTCTAAGCTTACCAGATTAGACCCATTCTCGAGTCCGTGGAGCCATTTCTAGGCAAAGTCAACTCCGTAAACTATGGGAGATCAATCAAGATGGGAAATAACAACTACTCTCACCTACCCACATGGCCGCATTACTCTCACTTTCAATAAGGTAGAATTCCAGCCAAAAAACTTGTGGTTCTGGTTCAGTCGCCGATTCAAGGGTCCCCAGTCATATATGATGGTCGTATATGTACAACGGTTGTGTTGAAAAATTGGTTTAGTTTGATAAATGGAATTTCAAAAGAGATATTTAATTAAAAGCCTCGCCGTACCCACGCTTGATTAGTTTTGAATTTTGAGTACTTCTCCCAAGAGTAGACTGCCACACTTGTCCAACGGCAAATTGAAGGACTATTCGAACACCTCTTGTGTTATGATTTCACCGCAAAAATACAAGAGGAGTAACCGCACAAGACCAGTAGAGCCCCACACTTGCTGTTTAGGAAGCACAAACACGCCTAAGAAATAAATTATGAATTGCATTCATAATTGCTTTGATTGAATTGCATTCATAATTGCTTGATTGCCATTAATCCATTAGTGGGATTATATATAGAGAACAAGAACAACTAATATGAAAATAAATAATACTGGAATAAAACAAGAAAGAAAAATAAATCAAATTTTTCTTTGACTTTTCTCTATGATTTCTTCTTAATATTTTTCATTGATATGCTCTCTCTTTATTTCTTTCCATATGCTCTTGATCTCATCCATGATTGCTTATCTTGATATATTTCCTCAATATGTGCGACACATGTCGAACATGGACACGCCCTGACACGCCTTCGACATGTGTCGAATACTTTTTGTACATGTCCATTAAATAAATAAATATTAATTTTGGACACGATAGGGACATGGCAGCAACACGGCATGAACACGAGAGGAACACGGATGGATAAAAAATAGAAATTTAACTAATGCCGTGTGAGGTGGACTGCACTCTCCCCGACACTCAATCAAATCTTCTTTTTTGAGGATTGAATGCACCTCCATAGTCTCATATCTAGTGGAGAAGAACTTGAGTGAGACCGTCTTACCGCCATGGTTGTAAGACTAGTCAATCACAACCAAGGATAGTGGATTTGTGGGGCCAACAAACATACTAACAAACCCACTATCTTTGGCTGTGATTGGTTGGTCTCACAACCACAGTGGTAAGATGGTCTCACTGAAGTTCTCTATTTAGCAACATGGTAATTTATTAGAACACGTATTTCAAGGGTAATTTCTAAAAATTAGACAATGAGGACATAAAGATGCATCATTCCACAATGAAATTGGTTATTAATTCACATCTTGCTTCAAATCCCTTGGTTTACGGAGACGACTTGACTTGGAATAGCTCCAATTAAGGACTTGGGGATGCGTCTAATTTATTGGAACACATATTTCAAGGGTAATTTCTAAAAATTAGACAATGAAGACATAAAGATGCATCATTCCACAATGAAACTAGTTATTAATTCACGTCTTGCTTCAAATTCCTTGGTTTACAGAGACGACTTGACTTGAAATGGCTCCAATTAAGGACTTGGGGATGCGTCTAAATGTGATTAGCTTGTAATGATTAACAACACTAATGATCTTTTCAAGCCAAAAACGTGAGAGGCGGACAAAAGACTTGTACTAAATGGCAAAAGTAACTTGCGAGAGATGTGCAAAAGACGTGTACTAAACGGCAAAAATAACTTGTCACTAATTATTAAAATTTTATTTCATTTCATTCCGATTTTCCCTAATTCCAACCAAACAAACCTTAGATCCAAGAAACCTAAAATGGAGATCTAATTGGGGTAGAGAAATGGTTCAGTTTCACCTAGCTTGGAGGCTCAATGCATGGCTTGGTCCAAGATATCTCTTAGATAAGGATGAAAAAGAAATGACCCAGCGGAAAACAATGAGTACCTATTTGGGTGTCCAATTCAAAATTAAACAACTCAAGAAAATTTATAATGTTAAAGGCATAAAACCATTTTCTCGAATTAACGATAGTCTTTATTACAAATAAGAGTGGAAATTCAAAATAATGCTACTTCATAAATTCCCAAGAATTGATCATGTAACATCAACTATAGTGATGATTCCAATTTTTTAAAATATTCAAATTCAAGATTGTAGATTTATGCCTTCACTACTACTATGTAAAATTCTTAAATTGTCCAATTTCACATAGGCCCAAAAAGGTTACAACCACGGTCAATAATCAAGGGTCTTGAATTCACTAGGTTGATAAAAATTTCTAAGAGAGGACGAAACACAAATTTCAACTGTAGGCCCACAACTCATGGAAGAAGAAATTTCTTTCTTTTTTCTGTTCTTTTTTTTTTTTCCTTTTTTTTTCACAATTTATAAAATTTACTCATATCCCTAACTCGCTAATATCAATAAATGAATATAATCTATTTAGTACGATACCATATATTTAGTGGATTTCATGTATCTCTTGATGATGATGGAGTCCAAGTCAGTCCAATTATATAGAAGAGGCATGAAATGAGGATTCATGGAGACCAAATGGAACTCCTTGCACTATTCTTTCTCTTGAATGTGCATTCTATATGTTATCTTTGCTCCACCATTCTAATGTCAGAAAGTTTAATAGCAGCCCTCTGTTTGCCCAAAAAATTAAGAAAAAAATTGGTTAAAGAGTGAGAACTATTGTAATATTTTAATAAAAATATTATATTTTGATATATATTAATGCATTATTATTTTGACTGGTTTTGTAACTGATTATGTATCATTATATAATAATATATTATTATATAATGATACATAATCAGTTACAATACCAGTCAAAATAATAATGCATTAATATATATCAAAATATAATATTTTTATTAAAATATTACAACAATCCCCCACTTATTTTAAGAAAAATAAAATAACACATATCGGATGAAGATAGATTATCATGCTTAATGAAGGTAGCGATGCCTTGAACCTTTACTTAGTGAGTCAACAATTCCTGTACCAAAGGCAATAGTGAATCAAGTCTTGAACTATGACTGCTTTTGGGATACAAAAAATTGCATCACACACATGACAATCTAGGTGTCAACTTGAGCTTTTTAAGCTAGCACGTTACGGCCTTGTGCTTAATCCTAATTTCATGAGTGATCTAGAGAACAAGCCAAATTCTCATAAGAAGCGGCCCCACTCCCACACTCACATAGGTAAAATCCGTCAAGGATGCTTCTGTAACTATGACATCCCATTCATAAGAGCTACAGATTTTATTAAGAGATAATCTCATCCTTATAACCGTTACAGAATTGATGCACCTACATCATAGGGAGAGACCGAGAGAATAAACTCCAATTCGTGCATCTCACCACCAACCAACTTTACAATTCGTTTTTCCCTTTGAACTTAGTTCTTGGGATCTCCAGTCCCCGGGTTGGGTATCCTCATAGGCGGTTATTTTCTATTGGCTTTAATTGTCTCATCCCCCTCGATATAATCAATCCAAATAATTTCTCTAGCTATAACCTTTGATCATTGTCTCAATATATCTTCATAGTATACCATATATCTAGATTTCCCATTATAATATTTATATGGGCTTTGCCAATTATGGCAGTAGTCTCACAAATATAATAAGACAGGCAGTGATAAATTTCACATATATATCTCAAATGATATTTCACAAAACTTGCTTGTTTCTTCACTGACTGAAGCCAAAGTTATAAGCTTGCCTTCTTGGTGGACTTTTCAACAAATATATAGTTCCACCTCCTGATATACATATAGTCAGTGGTAAATACAAAATCATCCAATCAAGAGTTTCAATCATCATCACTAGACCTCCAAATATAGTGGATATCTCTAATGTAATAAGCCGTGTTAGTAATCCAAAGAACTACTTACTACAATTGTAAACCCCCACTACCTGTGGATTTAAAGAAACATATCCACATCTGCAATATAGAATTTTTTTTTATCTTCTCTATTTATAAGAGACCATCACACAACACATATATTGAGAAAACATACTATCTCACATGCATCAAAGTATGCCTCGACAATTCAAATTATTTCTTTTTACTAGCCACAACACATTTTGAGCATTCACTGTTATAACACATCTGATAAGAATAAAACTCATTTTTTCAAATAAAATGTGTTTCTCAATATACACTTTAAAAGCCATTTAATATAAACACATTACACATTTTATAGTTTCATATGAATTACACTCACATAAAAAATAAAATTTTAGAATTTTAACCAAACTCTAACGGTCAAAATAATTTAATAAATTAATGGTCACGAAAAAATTTAATGCTAAAAAAGTTACCAGAACAATCATTAATCAATCAACTGGCTAGCAAATAATTAAAACTCATAAAATCATATTTGATTAATAAAAACTTTATAACCAAAATATAGCTGGTAAGAGAAGGTATAAAGCCTAAACCGTCAAAACCTCAATGGCAAGTAATTACTCCACCTCAAACGGCTAGTAGTAGCCCATCTCATTAGTTACTCTTAATAACGTAACTTACTCGGCTATTAACACCCAACAGCTAGCTCATGACATACCTCATATGAATACATATAATTCATGCAATAAAAGTCAATGATAAAAATATTTAACATGTGCCAACGACAAAATAGCAATCACTATAATAAAATTATAGTAACACCGTATAAATTATAATATACAAATAGTCAAAAGCTATTTATTAAAAATACTAATTATTTTTATTAAAATAATCCAACATGGCCTCTCAAGAAACCGTGATCTCCCTATAAATGTCTCCGGTCACGGGTGATAGGCTCACAAAGTTTTTAATATTATAATAACAATAATATCAATATTAATAGGTGACTATTGGCATAAATAACTCAAATAACTTAAAACCCCAAAATAAAATGTCAAAAACCCAAGCACCAATATAACACAATTAATCAAAGGTTTTGTTAGCAATTCTACTCTAGTAATTGGGTACTACCAATTTTGCTAGGAGCAAATGTGAAAGACTGGAAGCACGTCTTTTGTTAAACAGTCTTATTAAAAGAATGGTGCCAAACATGTATGATAGAAGGGGACACTCATAAGATGATTACAACACTTGCCTATATGCATTACACGTAGGGGACATGGGTTTTATTGCAAGCTTTTTCATCATAAAAATAAAAAGGTATATATATATTGTAAACTTCTTCTTACACTAATTAAAAAATTCAGCACCCTAAATTAATTTAAAGTAATCATCACCCATCATAGATAAGCTCCCAAGATCACATGCATATACAAAAAACATTTTCTCGAGGAGCTCATAACACCAAAAAATTCATATTAGCTTTTTTACTTAAAAAGCACGTCCTAGATTCTTATTGGAAGAGTATCAAAATTTGAAAAGAAGCTCTCAATTTTTCTGGACCCATAGCAATAGTCTTTAATTATCATTTTTTATCGTGATTCTTATTTATATTTTATTGAGAATCCCCAACAATTTAAGACGATTCGCCTTAGAGAGGATTAAAGACTATTGCTATGGGTCCGGAAAAATTGAGAGCTTCTTTTCAAATTTTGATACTCTTCCAATAAGAATCTAGGACGTGCTTTTTATGTAAAAAGCTAATATGAATTTTTTGGTGTTTTGAGCTCCTCGAGAAAATATTTTTTGTATATGCATGTGATCTTGGGAGCTTGTCTATGATGGGTGATGATTACTTTAAATTAATTTAGGGTGCTGAATTTTTTAATTAGTGCAAGAAGAAGTTTACAATATATATATATACTTTTTATTTTTATGATGAAAAAGCTTGCAATATAACCCATGTCTCCTACGTGTAATGCATATAGGAAAGTGTTGTAATCATCTTATGAGTGTCCTCTTCTATCATACATGTTTGGCACTATTCCATTAATAAAACTGTTTAGCAAAAGACGTGTTTTTAGTCTTTCACATTTGCTCCTAGCAAAATTGGTAGTACCCAATTATTAGAGTAGAATTGCTAACAAAGCCTTTGATTAATTGTGTTATATTAGTGTTTGGGTTTCTAACATTTATTTTGGGGTTTTAAGTTATTTGAGTTATTTATGCCAAAATATTTTTAATTTGATTAGAAGTTTTCGAAGAACCCATTTTCTGTGGAGCATATCAACTTACACATGTATTTGGTTCTATTATATAATAATCATCATATAGATGATTTATCTATATATAGTATGTTTGATTTACATGTGTTATGCAAATGTGTTGTCATAAATTTGTGTAAAAGCATCATACTTATATTACAACAGGGAATTTCCTACTAACTTCTTACTGGGTTCTTTCATTTTCAATTTCATTTCTACATGCACTGAAATGTAGTTGGTGGTTTCTTATTTTACATTTGGTATATTGTTGATTGTGTTGAGAACTTGGGCTTTTCAGACAAACCGTTTTTAGTACCCTTTATACCATCATTCATTTTTGGTCAAACTCTCACATAATTATGCAGGAATATTGTGTTTAGGGTATATGTGGAATTTGTAGGGTCACATTGGACTAGCTTGCTTTGTTTATTCAAGTAAAATTTGAATTGGGCTTTCTATGATGCTATTTACTTGAAGAAAATATGAAATTCATGTTTTTGTTATGAATTTGGTAGTAATGAATTAAGTGTGTGTTATATATTGGAGATCCAGAGTACGTATCAGTATGAAATTCATTACTTAATCATATTTGAATAATAGTCATGAATATATATTTTTCGGTTACAAAGTTTCTATTAATCAAATATGATTTTATGAGTTTTAATTATTTGCTAGCCGGTTGATTGATTAATATTATTCTGGACCATCATATCTTATGCTACCATTTTATTTTAGATGTTGGATCACTATTTGAAGTGATTAAAAGAGTATCATAACTCATAAAGATTACTTGGGCTAATATTGTACTAGCTCATTTTTGTAAATGCATTGGCCCGATAAATAAATATTTATATTTTGAATTATGGTGGCATACTTGAATGTGAGAATGCATGTTTTTTGGTTTAATTTTCACTAAGCCTTCTACAACTATTTAGTTGATCCTAATTAGATTGGGATTAAGGCTTTACTGGAGAAAATTATAAAAATGTTAATTTTGGATGATTTTTATGGACCACTTGGAGACATGCATTTATATGAAAAAGTGAATATTTTTCTTATCTTATGTGTTCAGAATGAATTGACCCATAAAGAAGTTTTTATATTTTGAGCTATGGAGGCATTTTTTAATTCAAAAAATATTGAGTTATAGAATTTTTCTCAATATATTTATCATGTGTTGACCTCTTATTTTTAGAGAAGATAAAAAATTTTTACATTACAGATGAGGATATGTTCCTTTAAATCCACAAATAGTGGGGGTTAACGAATTGTAGTTAAGTAGTTCTTTGGACTACTAACTGTGGCTTATTACATTAGAGATATCCACTATATTTGAAGGTATAGTGATGATGATTGAAACTTTCGATTGGATGATTTTGTGTTTACCACTGACTATATGTATATCAGGAGGTGGAATTATATATTTGTTGAAAAGTCCACAAAGAAGGCAAGCTTATAGCTTTGGCCTCAATCAGTGAAGAAGCAGGCAGGTTTTGTGAAATATTATTTGAGATATATATGTGAAATTTATCATTGCCTATCTTATAAAAATTGTGAGACTACTATCATAGTTGGCAAAGCCCATATAAATATTTTAATGTGAAATCCAGATATATGTTATACTGTGAAGATATATTGAAACAATAATCAAAGGCTATAGCTAGAGAAATTATTTGGATTGATTACATCGAGGGGGATGAGACAATTAAAGCCAATAGAAAATAACCGCCTATGAGGATACCCAACCCGGGGATGGAGATCCCAAGAACTGGGTTCAAAGGGAAAAACGAATCATAGAGTTGGTTGGTGGTGAGATGCACAAATTGGAGTTTATTCTCTCGGTCTCTCCCTATGGTGTAGGTGCATCAATTCTGTAACGGATATAAGGATGAGATTATCTCTTAATAAAATCTATAGCTCTTATGAGTGGGATGTCATAGTTACAGAAGCATCCTTGACAGATTTTACCTATGTGAGTGTGGGAGTGGGGCCGCTTCCTATGAGAATTTGGCTTATTCTCTAGATCACTCATGAAACTAGGACTAAGCACAAGGCCGTAACGTGCTAGTTTAAAAAGCTCAAGTTGACACCTGGATTGTCATGTGTGTGACGCAATTTTTTGTATCCCAAAAGCAGTCATAGTTCAAGACTTGATTCACTATTGGCTCTGGTACAGGAATTGCAACTCACTAAGTGAAGGTTCAAGGCATCGTTACCTTCATTAAGCATGATAGTCTATCTTCACCCGATATGTGTTATTTTATTTTTCTTAAAATAAGTGGGGGATTGTTGTAATATTTTAATAAAAATATTATATTTTGATATATATTAATGCATTATTATTTTGACTGGTTTTGTAACTGATTATGTGTCATTATATAATATTATTATTAGATGAATTATTTACTTTTTGTAACGGTTAGCAAGTGTTACATGTTACAAGGTAAACATTAAATATAGCATTTTTTATACTTTATAGCTACGATTACATATATGTGTATGTATAAAGGAGGTGGCTATTGAGTAGACTACGGTAGAGTATTTTGAGCTATTGAGTCTATGCATCTAACTTGGTTGATTGATGCTCTTTATCTTCTCTTATTTGCTATGTGTGTGTATACTATTAATTCATCTATTATATATATATACATAATCTCATACGGATGAAGAAAAATGGTGTATTGGTATGGAGCTTTTGCTCTTCGAATGGTGCAGATTCGTTGAGCCTACGGCGTAAGTGGCTAGACTGTTGTATTCTGGGGACGACATGCTAGTGAACCTACTGCATCGGACTAACTTCCGTAGAGGCACGAATCGTCTTAAAGAGAGCGAGATACCCGTTCCTCAACCCACCACTTCGCTTCTATTGGTAACATTGTTTCATTATCATTTTTTATTGTAATTTTTATTTCTATTTTATTGAGAATCTCCAACAAGAACTAGACAAAAATAGCCATCCACATGACCAACTGAAAGAATAAAACAAAAGAAGAGAGGAGGGAGGAGAGAGGGGGGGGGGGGGGGGGGGGGAATGTCACAGTGAATGAACTGATTAATGATCATGTATCCAAAAAAGAGAAGAAAATCTTTTTTTTTTTTTTCCAAACAAGTAATATTGTAGTAGATGACACGACGAGTTATCGACTGACACTCGTACCAATTGGGATACGATTATATGAGGCCATATAAATTAATAAGCCACAAAATTTCTTCCTCAGAATTCATGTTCCACCAAAAATACTTTGGAATGATTAATTGCAACCAGCGTTAATCTCCGACACACAACTGCAAACAAAAAACATTGATTCAAGTCTTTAGAATATGTACATAAAGCACTAGAACAATTTTCGCAGTTAAAAGTCCACAAGCCGCTGCTAAAGATCTTAGACGAAAATTTTATAGTTGAAAATGCAATCATTAAAAACTTTAGCCGCGACCTTTTAAAATCGCCCATAAAAATTCCCACAAACCTGGATTGGAGGTCTAACTGGGAAAGGGACATGGTTCTGATCTTCTTCTTTCTTTTTTTCTTTGTTTTAAAAAAAAATAAAAATAAAAAACAGAGTTAAAAGCATCAAAGAGTAACAAAGAATCCAATTGCTGGTTCATTGGCTCGGTCTATGTCTCACATATGGGGAGGAAAAAAAAAAAATCAGATTAAATATAAAAATATAATTTTAGTGACTTGCAAAGCATGTGACCATTTTTTGTTTAGAGGTATCTTTGTCATAAAAATATTACGGTGGGTCACTTGTAAGGGAAGGGATCACTTTCTATCCAAAAGGTTTACATTTGATTGACAAAATAGTATAAGAAAAATGCTACTTCACTTATGTTTTCCAAACTATAGGGATCAAAGTGTTTGTAAATAGGGGTGCAAAGTAAAAACGAGTTAAAGTTGAATAGGTCTATCTATAATTTTTCCAAAAAAAAAAAGAAAAAGAAAAAAGAAACATGTGGGCAGCAGTTTTGGCGATTTCTTGTAAAATCTTTTTTGAAATAGATATGGTTTCTATCATTGTTGGATCTCTGTTGCCTATAATAATCATTTTTGTTCTCTCTAAAAAAATTGTCACTGCTTTGACTGCTTTAAAATAAAAATGCACCGTTTTGATTCTCCTTCCACGAAATCGAACTTGCGTTGTTAGGTGACTGTCACGACAAAAGGTGGGGGAAACCATGAGATCGAGTCGCACATGACACATGGCTCTTGTTGATTAGACCATTTGTTTTCTGATGACAAGGGATTTTTTGGCTCAACTAGCTCGACCAAGGGAAATCAAGGGATTGGCGAATTGGAGAGAATCCAAATTAGACCAGAGTTTCTTTCACGTACACTAGCAGAAAAAGGAGAGAAACGAGCGATAATTGAAGCAAATTAAACTATTCAATCAAGTCCACATTTTTATTGACTCCCAAAACAGAAGTTGTACACCTCATGATAATCAAAGTTTTACTGTATCTGTTTCTCAAACAATTAAATTCAGTCCGAAGGACAGCTTTAGCCATACGGACACCTGATTAGTTTTGTTAATTTCAGTTAGTTTGATCTTTAAGCTAGCCACTTCTACAGCTTAACAAAGGCATGATCATGATCGATTGCTTGTGGATCCTTCAATTTTAGAAGGGAAAACAAATTATGTTGCTTGTGGATCCTTGGTTTACGGAGACGACTTGAGTTGAAATGGCTCCATTTAAGGACCTGGGGATGCGTCTAAATCTGATTAGCTTGTAATGATTAACACCACTAATGATCTTTTCAAGCCAACTGCTGAACGTGAGAGACGGGCAAAAAATTTGTACTAAAGGGCAAAAGTAACTTGCTAGAGATGTGCAAAAGACGTGTACTAAATGACTAAAATAACTTGTCACTAATTATTGAAATTTTATTTCATTTCATTCCGATTTTTCCTAATTCTGACCAAACAAATGTACCTTAGATCCAAGAAACCTAGAATGGAGATCTAATTGGGGAAGAGAAATGGTTCAGGTTCACCTAGCTTGCTAGCTCAATGCATGGCCTGGTCCAAGATATCTCTTAGATAAGGATGAAAAAGAAATGACCTAGCCGAAAACAATGAGTACCTATTTGGGTGTCCAATTCGGAATTAAACAATTCAAGAAAACTTATAATGTTAAAGGCATAAAACCATTTTCTTGAATTAACTAATTCAAGAAAATGATAGTCTTTATTACAAATAAGAGTGAAAATTCAAAATAATGGTACTTCATGAATTCCCAAGAATTGATCATATAACATCAACTATAGTGATGATTCCTTTTTTATAAAATATTTAAAATCAATTGTAGATTTATGCCTTCGCTACTGCTATGTAAAATTCCTAAATTGTCCAATTTCAAATAGGCCCAAAAACGTATGTTACAACCACGGTCAATAATCAACGGTCTTGAATTCACTAGGTTGATAAAAATTTCTAAGAGAGAACAAAACACAAATTTCAATTGCAGGCCCACTACTCATGGAAGAAGAAATTTCCTTTTTCTTTTTTTTTTTTTTTTTTTTTTTGCACAATTTATAGAATTACTCATATCCTAACTCCCCAATATCAATAAATGAGTATAATGTATTTAGTACGATACCATATATTTAGATGAAAATTTTATCGTTGAAAATGCTGTCATTAAAAACCTTAGCCGTGAACTTTTAAAATCACCCATAAAAGTTCCCTTTTAGTGGTGACTTATAGTCATGGCTAAAAGGGTACTTTTAGCCATGAATAGGAGTCGCCACTAAAGGGGTTTGCTGTAAATATTAGCGGTGACTCATTGTTGCAACTAAAAATTCTATAGGAATTTTTTTTTCCTGTTCATATACATGTTTTTTGTTGGAAAATATTATGTATGTATTACTTATGTAATTCTGTCAAAACAGTATGCATATAATACATGAATAAATTCTGGAGATAAACGTACAGAATATAGAAGATAATAGAAATATAAATAAATTCTGGAAATTCATAAACTTACAAAATACAGAAGATAATAAAATAGAACCGGATTGATCAAGGCTAGCGTTTGACGCTATGTCCTTAAGACAGATTTCGCCCCTCACTTGGTGCTTTGAGTCTCTTAGACGTCTGCTTCCCAGGGTACAATGATCTGCCACATAGAAGAAGCACTGCAATCTGCGTGTCTGGCGAACCCACTGTGTTCTTACTCTCTCTCTTAAACAATACGAAAATTACAACTCTTGATTAACCTCTAATTGACTGCGAAAATGCAGTTTAAATAAACAACCCAGAAGTGACTCTCCAAAATAGTCCAAAAGGCACATTGATCAGTCTTCTTGACCCCACCCCACCCCACCCGACCTGACCCGGCTCGGTGCGTGCGGGCGCGCGTGTGTGTTTTTGGGTCCAAACCCAATGTTGGCTAGGTCCTCCCTCCTCACAAAACTTGGGTGCCCTTTGGGCCCAAACTATAGGTCTAAAGTATGTGTATATGAATTCACTCAGAATTTCATAGTTATCCAATGTGGGACAAGCCTTATTACCATTCTTCAACCAACTATTCAAAAATGACTTTAGAGAACAATTTCTCATTCACCCATTAATGATTTTGGCCAATTAAATATTTGAATTAAATCTCCACATAGAGATTAATTAATTCCAATATGGACCCACCTCAAATTACACATGGGAACCACATTAATAAATGGCCAATATCTCTAACAATCCCCCACATGAATGGAAATTAGTTGGATATCTATGCAAATGAAAATGCTGACACGAAAGAGAGTAAGTATGGAAAGTCCCTGCATAGGATAGGTAGCTTGTGGCTTTGAATCTTCCCTTGTGAAAGACTATCGAATTTGCTAGCTGATTAGTGAACATGATGTCTTGAACTATTCAGCTGTTTGTGCAAACCAAGACAATAGAATTCACACAGTTCCTTCTCGAACATAGTTAAGTTCTCATGATTGTGTTCATTTTTGGCCCTGAACAATTCCTGGTTTCTATGAGTGCTCTAGAGAATATAGCCTTATAATTCTCATAGAAGTGGCTCCTTCTACACTCATATAGGTGATTCTTATTAAAAGTATCCTGCTATACCCCACTTGGATTTCCAAGATATAAGAACCATTAAAAGCTTAGCTTATCTTGGTACACGCTACAGGCATCACTTTTTCATCATAGGAATAGGTAGAAGAATTATCTCCTAAGTGATTCCACTAAGTCACACACAATTTGGTTGTCCCTTTGAACCTAGTTCTTGGGATCTCCAATCAGCTAGGTTGGGTTGCCATTATGGTAACTTTTAAAATATAGTAGGCTTTAAGCCCATTCCCCTCGATGAACTATATACTTGCTCTCTAGTCAAACCTTTCGTTAACGGATCCGCTATATTATCATTTGACTTTATATAGTCAATGGATATAACTCCACTTGAGAGCAATTATCTAACGGTATTGTGTTTTTGACGAATATGTCGAGACTTACCATTATACATATTATTCTGTGCCCTTCCAATAGCCGATTGGCTATCGCAATGTATACAAATTGCTGGCACAGGTTTTGACCACATTGGAATATCTTCTAGGAAATGACAAAGCCACTCAACTTCTTCGCCAACTTTATCTAAAGCTATAAATTCCGACTCCATTGTGGATCTTGCAATACACGTTTGTTTGGAAGATTTTCCAAGACACCGCTCCACCTCCAAGTGTAAAGACGTATCCACTTATTGATTTAGAATCTTTTGTATCAGATATCCAGCTTGCATCACTATACCCTTCTAGTACAGTTGGATATCCTGTGTAATGTAATCCATAGTTTAGAGTATATTTCAAATATCTAAGTACTCTAACTATTGCCTTCTAGTAGTCTGGCCCTGGGTTACAAGTGTATCTACTCAATTTACTAACTGAGCATGCTATGTCAGGTCGTGTACAGTTCATAACGTACATTAGACTCCCAATAATTTGAGAATACTCTAATTGAGATATGCCTTGACCTCCATTTTTAGTTAAATGAAGATTTATGTCCACGGGTGTTCTCACTGGATTACAATCAAATTGATTAAATTTCCTAAGAATTTTCTCAATATAATGTGATTGAGATAACACTAATCCATCGGACGTTCTAGAAATCTTAATTCCTAATATGACATCCGCAATACCCATATCTTTCATGTGGAACTTGCTAGTCAACATCTTCTTAGTAGCTTTAATGATATCATTATTGCTACCCATAATTAGCATATCATCCACGTATAGACAAATTATGACATAGCCATTTGTAATCTCTTTGACATACACACACTTATCACATTCATTGATTCTAAATCCATTTGACATTATCACTTTGTCAAATTTTTCGTGCCATTGCTTAGGTGCTTGTTTTAAACCATATAATGATTTAACAAGCCTACAAACTTTCTTTTCTTGTCCTGGAACAATGAACCCTTCTGATTGTTTCATATAGATTTCCTCATTTAATTCACCATTTAAGAATGCCGTTTTAACATCCATTTGATGTATCTCAAGCTTATGCACAGCTGCAATAGCTAATAACACCCTAATAGACGTTATTCTTGAAACTCGTGAATATGTATCAAAATAGTCTACTCATTTTCTTTGTCTAAATCCTTTGGCTACAAGTCTCGCCTTGTATTTATCAATTGATCCATCTGATTTCATCTTTCTCTTGAATATCCATTTATATCCAAGAGGTTTATTACCTGGTGGAAGGTCCACCAATTCCCATGTATGATTTTGTATAATGGATTCAATTTTGCTATTTAGAGCTTCTTTCCAAAGGGGTGCTTCTGGAGTGAACATAGCTTCTTTGAAGTTTTGAGGTTCATTTTTCTAACAAATAAGTTAGAAAATCCGAGCCATAGGATTTTGAAGTCCTAGCCCTTTTACTACGTCTAGGCTCATCTTCACGATCTTTATCTATAGACTTTTGGTCTTGATCGTGACTAGTCGTAGTCTTATAAGTTCTTTTGAGAGAACTTGTCTCATGTGTAGGATTGCATGGAAATATATTTTAAAAAAAATGATGCATTCCTAGATTCAATTATGGTATTCACATGTATATCAGAAATTTCAGATTTATGATCAAGGAATCGATATACACTACTATTATTAGCATAACCAATAAATACACAATCAATTGTTTTTGGTCCTATCTTAACTCATTTAGGAATAGGAACCGCTACTTTGGCCAAACACCCCCATACTTTCATGAATTCATATGAAGGTTCTCGACCTTTCCATAATTCATAGAGTATTTTATTTATAATTTTGCAAGGTATTTTATTAAGTATATAATTCGCAGATAGCACTGCTTCCCCCCATAAGTTCTGAGGTAAACCCGAACTTATCAACATAGCATTCATCATTTCTTTTAAGGTTCTATTTTTGCGTTCGGCAATTCCGTTTTGTTGTGGTGAATAAGGTGCAGTGGTTTGGTGTATAATGCCATAGTTTGAACAAAATTCACCAAATGGATCGGATTTATATTCACCACCTCTATCATTTCTTAGAACCTTAATATTTTTACTAAGTTGATTCTAAACCTCATTTTTGTAACGTATAAACATTTCCAAGGCCTCATCCTTGCTCCTTAGCAAGTATACATAACAATATCTCGTGCAATCATCAATAAAAGTAATAAAATACTTTTTGCATCCTCTAGTTTGAACAAATTTCAAATCACAAAGATCCGTATAAATCAATTCTAGAGGTTCAGTATTTCTTTCAATAGAATGAAAGGATGTCCTAGTTAATTTTGATTCCACACAAACTTCACATTTATGATTAAGATTAATATTAAACTTAGGCAAATATTCCAAGTTCATTAATCTACGCAAAGAACAATAATTTACATGTCCTAGCCTACCATGCCATACATTAAATAACTCAACAATATAAATAGAATCTGTGTTTTTATTGATCTTAGAAACAATAGTCATTACATTCATCTTAAAGAGCCCATTGCTCATATACCCTTTCCCCACATACATCCCATTCTTACTAAGTACAAACTTATCCGACTCAAAGACTAATTTAAAACCATTTTTACTCAACAATGACCCCGAAACAAGATTCTTGCAAATATCGGGCACATGCAGCACATCATTAAGAGTAAGCTCTTTCCCCGAAGTCATCTTTAAGATCACCTTTCCATGTCCTTCAATTTTAGAAATCGAGGAGTTGCCCATGAAAAGTTGTTCTTCATTATCTACCGGTTGATAAGTAGAGAACATCTTTTTGTCTGAACAAACATGGCGAGTTGCACCGGTATCCACCCACCATTTTTTGGGATTGCTACCCACCAAATTCACTTCAGAAACAACTACAGAAAGTTGTATATCATTGATCGAATTCGAAATATTGTCCATTTCGGTTATATTTGCTTGAGCCTTCTTGTTGGTTCCTTGGTTCTTTCACTTGCGACAATCCTTTGCACGATGTCTTGGTTTGTCACACACATAGCAATTGCCCTTGAACCTCTTTGAGTCACCACCCTTGGAATTTTGGGATGATCCTTAGCCTGAGTGCTTCCTCTTTTTATTGTTATTTTTCTGCACTTCCACTATATTAGCTTTAGACTCCATGGGATTTTTACCGTTATTCTTTTCAGAATTTCGGTTGTCTTCTTCAATCCTTAACCTTACGATTAAATCCAAGGCTCATCTCTTTGCGCTTGTGCGTCAAATAATTTTTAAAATCCTTCCACGAAAATAGTAATTTCTCAATAATTGCAGCCACTTGAAAGGATTCACTAACCGACATACCTTTGGCATGTATTTCATGTAAAATTAATTGAAACTCTTGCACTTGACTTATAACAGTCTTGGAGTCTATCATTTTATAGTCTAGGAATCTACCCACAACGAATTTCTTCATTCCGGCATCTTCCGTTTTGTACTTTTTGTCCAAGGAGTCCCATAATTCCTTTGCAGTCTTTATTGGACCATACACATTGTATAATATGTTGTCCAACGCATTGAGGATATAATTCTTGCACAAAAAATCAGAGTGTTTCCATGCCTCCATCGCCGCGATAATAATCCTATTGGTCTCACCAACTTTGAGAGTAGGAGCAATTTCATACAGAAACTTAGCCAAATTCAATGTAGTAAGATAAAACAGCATTTTCTATTGCCATCTCTTAAAATCAGAACCATTGAATTTCTCTGGTTTCTCTCCATGTGCAGGAGCAGGGGCCACAACCACAATGGGCGGTACAACATTGGTACACTCACTTGCCATTTCTGTTAAACAGAAACGCAACCCAGAATGAATATAATTTATAACACAGAACAATATAACACAAAATTTATAATACAGAATATATAATACAGAATATATTCTATATTACACATAATTATGAAATAGTATTTAAACTGATATATACAAACTATAATTAATAGAATTTACAAAGTAAATAGAAACAGAAATCTGTCTTAAGATTGTTAGAAAATATTATGTATGTATTACTTATGTAATTCTGTCAAAGCAGTATGCATATAATACAGGAATAAATTCTGGATTACATAAACGTACAGAATATGGAAGATAATAGAAATATAAATAAATTCTAGAAATTCACAAACTTACAAAATACAGAAGATAATAAAACAGAATTGGATTGATCAAGACTAGTGTTTGACGCTATGTCCTTAAGACATATTTCGCCCCTCACTTGGTGCTTTGAGTCTCTTAGACGTCTGCCTCCCAGGATACAATGATCTGCCACACAGAAGAAGCACTGCAATCTGCGTGTCTGGCAAACCCACTGTGTCCTTACTCTCTCTCTTAAATAGTATGAAAATTATACTCTTGATTAACCTCTAATTGACTGTGAAAATGCAGTTTAAATAAACAACCCAGAAGTGACTCTCCAGAACAGTCCAAAAGGCACATTGATCAGGTGTGTCTTTTGTTCATGACTGTTCTAGGTTAACAGACAGACATGACTTAACAGTAATTAAATTAATTAGCAAAAATAAATTTTGCTTAAAAAATAACACACATGGGTCAGTCTTCTTGACCCTACCTCACCCCACCCAGCTCGGTTCGGTGTGGTACGGGCGAACGCGCGCGTGTGTTTTTGGGTTCAAACCCAATGTTGGCTAAGTCCTCCCTCCTCACAAAACTTGGGTGCCTTTTGGGCCCAAACCATAGGTCCAAAGTATGTGTATATGAATTCACTCAGAATTTCATAGTTATCCAATGTGGGACAAGCCTTATTACCATTTTTCAACCAACTATTCAAAGATGACTTTAGAGAACAATTTCTCATTCACCCATTAATGATTTTGGCCAATTAAAGATTCGAATTAAATCTCTACATAGAGATTAATTAATTCCAATATGGACCCACCTCAAATTACACATGGGACCCACATTAATAAATGGACAATATCTCTAACATTTTTTTTATTCGTCAATATAATTAAATTGCATCTGTGTCACTGTATGTCTACAACACTTCCAAAAAAAAAAAAAGGGGGGGGCTAGGCTATTGCCACCACATAAAATACTCTAAAGCCCCCATTTAATTTATATTTTCTAAGTTTTATGAAAAATATTTTAAAAAAAATTATGAAAAATAATCATGTAGTTTACTAGAAAACATCATTCCGGACAACTTTGTAGAATAATTTGTTTCCAAAATTTGTCATTTAAGTACACTTTTTGGCCATTTTTCATGGAAAATGAAATAAAGATTGTAAATGGTCAAAAAGTCTATTTAAATGATAGATATTGGAAAAACTTCCTTCTATAAAGTTGTTTGGAATGATGTTTTCTAATAAACAATGTAATTACTTTTCATAAAAACATTTTTTATTTTTCATAAAATCTTAAAATGTGTAAACTAATGGGGAGCTTAAAGTACTTTATGTGGTGGTAATAGCCCCCCTCAAAAAAAAAGAGAGGAAGCAAGATTATCAGGCTTTCCAGTACCAATGCATCACATGTCTCTACCCTACATGATATAAAACAAAGGAAAAATAATTAGATTACAATCCAAAAATACAAGTGTAGACACCCCATTTTGTACCGGTTGTCATTTTAAGTCCCGTGGCCCCAATGATAAGTTTAGTGCGATTGTTTACGGATTATCCTTTAAGAATTAGTGTGAATCACAGCAGGAGATTTTTGGTTAAAATGAAAGGAAAATTGTTTTATTAAATTAGCCACTTTTATCATGCCACTAACATGTGTACGTATGTGATAAGTATGTGTACACACATACAATACATGTGCATGCGTGTTAGCGGTCAGTCTCCCAATTTTTACAAAAGACAATTTCCCTTTCCTATTCAGATTAGAAATCTTTTATCATTATAAAATATCTTTTAATTATTCTCCAAGAAGCCTAGTCTAGGAAGGAAAGGGAAACCCTAGTTTTCATCTATAAATACTCTTTTAATGCCTTAGAGAAGGAGGAGGAGAATAGGGTTTTTAGAGAGTGAAATCTGTCATAATTCAGCAGTAGTTTTTCTGAAAACAAGAATTGTATTTTAATCATAACTTTTTCGTTCGAAGTCAGAATTTGATGAAATTGGTCTTCTTAGAAGATAATTCAATTTTATACAACTTTGTATTTCACGAGTTTTGTCCAATTCCAACGTTTTCATACCCAAAAATTCGATTGAAGTTTCTGCTATTGTAAAGTGACGAAAAGCACTTTTCTTTTCTCTTGTTCTCTTTTGTTTTCTATTTCTTTTCAAGGTTGAGTGAGTTTTGATCTCTTTGCTGTAATACCACTTTGAAAAAGAGGAGCATTCGTGTTGGTTTGATTCAATCCAAAGACTTGAGGGGCCACGAACAAGTATAAAGTCGGTAAATTTAGTTTTACATAGCTTTTTATTCTAGTTCTTCTTTTATTTTATTTTATTTTATTTTATTTTATTTTTGTCTAAAGCATCATTAGCATGATTTAGGTTTAGTTTTTATAGTTGTATTTATTTGTTTTTAGGTTTTATTTTATTTTATTTATTTTGGGATGCATGATGTCGATTAATTTGTGAGTTCTGTGATTCTGCGTGAAATGCCTATTAGGTGCATACGCATATATCAGTGATGCGTACGCACCAATCAATGATGCGTACGCACCTTACCTCGGTAGATAGATTGTTTGTTTGTTATTTTATTTAGTTTTGTTCCTAGTTTATTAGTATATAGTTGGTCTTTTGTATATTTTGACCTCTGCTTTCTAATATATTTTTTATTCTCTTTTTTTTATTTATTCATTATTTTGGTCATTGTGTGTGCCGATGTTATTGCATGATTTAGGGTCAATTTTAATTGAGCATTTAGATTAATTAAAGCCATTGATCATGTGTGGGGGTTGGTTCCGACTGGGCGCAGCTGAGTGCCTAACACCTTCTCGGCCAGCGACATACCTTAGCTCCGAACCCGAATCTCTGGTTATGACAAGCTAGACCCTGCTAGGGTTCACTCGTTCCCAATATTGGGTGGCGACTCCTCTCCGTGTTAGTCCTTTGAGGCTAATGCGTATTCTAGAGCTATGTGATTTAGGGCGTGGCGCCCACAACAAGAGTTATAATTAAGAAACACCACACATGAAAATTAAAATTTCTCTTCAAAAAGAAAGTTAGGTAATATACCTTGTGCTTTCCACAAACATTCGTTTCTGTAAATGCTCTTTTCTCTACTCTTCCTTATTCTTCGTCTCCTTCCGAAAGTCTCTACAAACCATTGGTGTTTTCTTGTGGTGATGGTGTGCCCAATAATCAACCCAACTATTAGCCCACTTCTATATCCCATAACTATGAATACCTAATCATAACCACTTGGGAACTCTAAATCTTTGCCTTCTTCTATGGCTAAAGGTGGCAGAGGTGAGACCTCCGAAATTCCACACTTCTTTGACAATGGGTTTCCACACAGTCTTGAATTTCCTCCAAATGAATTATTTTTGAAAGTTTCGAATTGTTGCCCTCGTGGTATATGCCCTGTTAGATTATTATAAGAGACATTTATGATTGCAAGAATCATAAGCCCAGTTAATTGTTGATGAATCTCTCCTGAGAGCTTATTTTGAGACAAGTCTAAGGATTCTAGCCTTGTCAGGTTCCCTAAGCAAGATAGGATGTGACCAGTGAGAGCGTTGTTGGATAGGTTGAGCGATTGAAGCCCTTATAGATTGCCAATGGATTCTAGAATATCTCCTTCAAATTTGTTACTTGAGAGATCAATAGCGGTGAAGATTTCTGGGATCCTTCTATATACAATTTTTGTGCCTTTGTTTGTTATTGTGATTGAGTAGCCATAAATGTTGACCAAAAATAGTCTGGGAAACCATTTTTCATGTCTACTTGTAAATATGTAAAGTTGTCAACATCAACAATTTTCATGGCATTCCAATTTCTAAAGTACTCAGATGGCAACTTCCCTGTAAAGCTATTGAAAGAAAAGTCAATGATACGCAACATGGGAAATTCGAACCTACTTTCAAGACTCCTTATTGCGTTAGATCGCATAATAAGAACCTTTAGCTCTAGAATAGTTCCCAACCAAGAGGGGAAGTTATCATTGATCTGATTGTGTCCAAGATCAATAATGCAGGACAACCTCAAAACATGTAAAGAAGAGAAAGAAGCAAGAAAAGAAGCTGAAAGAAGCAAAGAAGAAGCAAAACCTTAGAACGTGGGAAAACCCAATTTTTTTAATTCATAATAAGATGACAATTAAAGTGAATGTTGGAGCCTATATATAGGTCCCACTTACATCAAATAAGGAAAAACTTAACTTAGGAATTTAAAAGGCAATAACTTAATTATTCTTAAAAATAAATTTGCCTAAAATATGCTAGAGCCTAGGTCTTCAAGTTAATAGGCCAAGCTGGACCATCTTGTTGAACCATGTGCATGCTGTCCCCATCAATTCTCCCGATGTGGGAGAAACTCGACCTTGAGTTTGGATTGGAATTAAGGTACTGAATCCGCCCTGTCCAAATGAACAAGTATTTCGAATAAGCCAACCGTTTGGTTCGTTGAAATATTTCAGCTTCAAAGTGTGCAACCCGAAGTAAAATCTTCAATTGAGCAAAGAACTCGATTAAACAGCGATCACTTGGCAACTCAAACGTGTCAACACTAAGAAAATCTATCCCTTGTACCTCAAGCAATTCAGATGCAAACACAACATCATCTTCTTTTGACAGAACCAGATTTTCTTGTGACAAACCTTCTTCTTCAATATTCGGTACTTTTAGGGCTTCTATACTCTGTTGAAACTCTTGCACGATCATTTCTTCAACTTTTAAATCATCTGTGACGACTTCAATGTCCTCTTCCAAATGGTCTTTAGCTGGCATAGGGTTAGGGAATGAAACAACTCGTTGTAGCATAGACTCGGGTTCATCGGCGAGATCCGACTGCGGTTGGGCATCAAGCTTGGCACTCATGTCTTGAAGTAGTTTCATCATGGACTCCCATGGTGAGTAATCCATTGGAGTCGCTTCCACGAGATTTATACAAGTTCTACCTTTGCAAATAGAAGTAACAATTGGAGCATAATCATCTAAAACAGAACCCAAGGATTGTACTGCTTCCATGAGATAGAGCTTCAATTTATCAGCACAATTCGTGAGGACCTGTTCTCCTAATTGCCAAGACGAAGATCCCACATTCCCATCCTCCTTTCTTACACTATCCAAAAGAGGATATAGAAGCTCCCTAGAAATGTCATTACTTTGCTGTAGAACCATAGTCATGATTTCTTCCATGTTGGCAAACATATAATCGGGACAATGGAATTGAGCCACTGTTAGAAAATACTAAAACATCTCAATAAACAACCCGTCACACCCAAGATTCAGCATCATTAGACATAACTTGGTCCTTGCAACTTTATGAAGAATGGCAAAAGATGTGTAATAATATTTATACTCGGGAAGTAATGTACCAAATGTTGCAACTATGATTTGAAAAACTTCCCGCATTTGTTTATCACTATAAGAAGGATTTGGTGCAGTTATCCTCAAAATTCGCAGAGGCACGATGCAATTGAAACTCTCACATCAATATTCGGATGTCTCAAAAGCCTAGGAGATATTAGTGCAATCATTGAAGGCTCAAGTGCATCTTGCATGAATTGAGATGGGAATGGTCCTACTTTTGATAAGTTGTATACAAGCTTATCAAGTAGACAGCGAAGTTCACCAACATAATACGGAGGAATTATAAGTTTTCTCCTATCATCTATGAGCAGCCTTTCGAGCAAGCGTTCTGAGAGATTCATTTTCTTTCTTTTTTTCTTTCTTTCTTTCCTTTTTTTTTTTGTTTTTTTTTAATTTTTAAAACACTTTTTTTTTTTTTTGCTTTCAAAACACTCTTTCTTTTCTCTTTTTTTTTCTTTTTTTTGTTAATCAAACACGAGAAATTAATTGATACAATTCTAAATAAACAAAACAAATCAGCTAAAGAATAGGGATTGAGTATTCTGAATTAGGATAACCTGGATTGAATGGAGAATAGATCTGTCCGAAATTGGAATGCCATAGGCCTGGAGTAGCATATCATGAGTTGGAATAATCTAATTCGAAATTAGAATAATCCTGTCCAGAATTTTGATTCACCTTGAATAGCTTATCCTTAGCTGGAAGAGGTTATGGTTGTAACCAAACGATCCAAATCAGCTTTATATTCCACTTTAACCAACATTCTGGATGATTCTTCAAAACAGAAGTCTTGAAGGAGTGTCAGAAGCAGGGAGGGGGGGAAAGAATCTAAAGGCACGTAGTCGCGGCTGTAGGTTCTCGTCGGAAAAGTCATCGACAGGAGGGTCTCGCCGAAAAAGTCACCGGTAGGAGGAATAGCTGCTGGAAAACTCACCGGTAGGGGAAAAGTCACTAGAAAATTTGCTGGAAAAGTCGCTGGTATTGGATATGCCCAAACGCAATTAGAATGCTCCTGTCCAAATTCGGGTTCCCCAGCAAAGCTGTCACTAAACACTCCAAATGACCAACTTTTTAAACCAAGTCTCGAGATGCTTCTCAAAGCAACAATACAAAGAGGAAAGGAGATAGCTCGAGCTGTAGTGAGATCAAGGGGAAAGGGAAGACCAAACGGCAACGCCGGCTTGACAGCGGGAATTCAAGAGCACAACTGGTGCGACTCCTGGATGTCGACGGTGATGGAAGGGAACGACAGTCGCGGTAGCGGTCTTGAAGGTGACTCAATGGCGGTGCTACAACGATTGGATAGTGACTCCGATCCTGAAGTGGAAGATGCGATGGTGAGGGAGGTTCACTGTTCCGCGGCAAAGGGGTTGACGATGATAAGGGTTTGACGGTAGGGCTGTGTTGGTGGGAATTTTTTTTTTTTTTTTTTTTTTTGGGGTTTGGGTTAATGGTGATGGTGGTGCAAGTAGGGTACAATTGGGTTGGGGTTTTGGGATTTCCTGATATGGGTTTGGGTTTGGATCAGGTGGGTGGTCTTGGTGTGGGTCGACGGTGATGGTAAGGGTTTGTGCAAAATTGGTGTGGTTGTTGGCTGTTAGTGGTTGACAGTGATGGGTTACTGGTGTGTGGTTGACGGTGAAAAGGGTGGGTGTGGGTTATGGTTTTGATTGCTGTACGATTTGTTTTGGGTGAGATTGAGACCTTTTTTTTTTTTTTTTTGGGTACGAAAATGGAGTAGGGTTATGGGTGAGGAAGGATCGACGGTGAAAGACGAAGGGGTGTTGAGTTGCAATAGTGGAAGGGCTTGGCTCGCTCGTGACCGTGGCAGAAGTGATGTTGGAGATGGTGGGTTTGTTTAATTTGGTGTCTACATGACGGCATCTTGCGGCAGTGACGAAGGAGATCAAGTGCTTCGCGGAGATGCGCGGAATCGCAGTTTGCTCTGATACCAAGCTGATGTAGGACAACCTCAAAACATGTAAAGAAGAGAAAGAAGCAAGAAAAGAAGCTGAAAGAAGCAAAGAAGAAGCAAAACCCTAGAATGTGGGAAAACCCAATTTTTTAATTCATAATAAGATGACAATTAAAGAGAATGTTGGAGCCTATATATAGGTCCCAATTACATCAAATAAGGAAAAACTTAACTTAAGAATTTAAAAGGCAATAACTTAATTATTCTTAAAAATAAATTTGCCTAAAATATGCTAGAGCCTAGGTCTTCAAGTTAATAGGCCAAGCTGAACTATCCTGTTGAACCATGTGCATGTTGTCCTCATCAATCAAGAATTTGCAACATTTTACAATTGGCCAGTGACCTTGGTACCTTCCCCTGAAATTGATTTTTACTTAAATCAATCATCCCCAACTTGCTTCCTTCCATGAATGTTTAAGGAATGATACCATGAAAGTTGTTGTTTCCAAGATTCAACACAAACAAAGAATCGCTAAAGTTACCTATACATTGCGGAAGTACACCACTTAAGTTGTTATTAGACAAATCTAGGGTCTAAAGAGAAATCAGATTGGAGATCAATGGTGATAATTCTCTAGTCAATTAGTTATGTGAAATCACATAAGATTGGGTGGAAGGTGGTGGAGTTGGGAGTGATCCTTGGACCATGCTGGAATAGAGATGTAAAAAGCGTAAACTAGTCCAGGGAAGAACAACTGTAGGCTGGTCAAAAGGAACAACTGGAAGCTGGTCAAAGGACTGTTTTTAGTCTTGATGAATGCATAAGTTCACACCCTACAGTGACCACACAAGAGCAGTGGACCCATCCCCCACTTCCAGTGACGCACAAGCTTGCGCAAGCATGCTTTAGAATAGAGTCAATCTTCCTTGGAGCTGGTGGAAATCCCACTTCCAACAAAGCCAAACCCCAGTTTAAGCATCATGTGAAATAATGATCAATTCCACAAAGGACTGTGCTTGTGCGATGAACATTTAGGTGGAATTTACCTTTAAAAACAAAATTTCTCAATTTCTTAAGCTCCAAATTCTATGTTTAGCTAACTAAAATAGGAATTTCTAAACTCATAATTTGGAGGAATCAAAATTCTATTTAGAATTTCCATCTACTTATATGGGATTTGGAAAATTCTATCTTTTAGACGAAGAAATTGCAAAAATCCACTTACAAATCTCAGACTTTCAAAAAGTTAAGTAAATCAAGGGAGCTTAAAAATTCCAAGTATAAATTCTGAACTTTGAAAATCTCACAGTTTAAAAAATCTTGGGTTTTTTTTTTTTTTTTTTTTTTCAAATTCCTCACCTAAACGCAATGAAATAGAATGCTAGTACATCTTTAATAAGTCCTTGCCATCTGATTAAAATATTTTTGAGAAGGTGGTTCTTTCAAAATATAGACTGAAGCTTATGATGAAGCCATTGGAAAAATGAGAGGTAGGCAACTCCAAACTCGTGGTATGTCGTCCAGTACTCAAAATCTACCCGAGTCAATTTTAGTCAAGGTGTCGGTGCTTTGTCCCCACCACTTTGTCAATGTAATCTGCTTTTGAACCTAACCCAGTAAGAGGCCAAACGTGAAAGACCAGCCAAAGACTCGTGTGATTGATTAACGTCCAGATTCCAGCAGACCATAGTTTTGAAAAACCAGTTGGATTGGTGAGATTAGAGAAAGCTGAGTTGCAATACCACATAGCTAGAAAATGTGTTATTTATTGAGGCAGAATCATCCGTGCGCATGTGTAATCACTCAATTTTTTTTTTTTTTTAAATTTTGGATAAATAATTTTATTTATATTTATTAAAGTGTATTGAGAAAAAATAGTTAATTTTGATTAAATTTGGTTAAATTTATTAATGTACACCACTTTTGTCGATTTTATGAAGTTAAAAGTTTAATTTGTGAATAAATTCTTATGTGCAACCATTGAAAGGACCTTGTCCTACATCGGGCAGAAGGTGTTAGGGATGGTATATAAGTAAAGTTCTGCATATCTAAAATTCGCTTGAGTTTTTGGAGTATGGCGTGCTTATCAATCTTATGTTCACTTCATCACCTCTATTCAATCATGTCAATATATAGTTCTATGACTTTTTCTTTTTTCCCACATAAGATAGATGGGGATGAAAATGTTAGAAGAAGTATATAAGCAAGTTCCACGTAAGTAAAAATCGCTTATTTTATGTATTTTCACCACTTCTATTTAATCATACCGATATATGATCCTACCTTCTCCCTTATCTAACTCTTAGTAGTAAAAAAAAAATGCACAACTAGTCCCTTATCTAACTCTTAGTAGTAAAAAAAAAATGCACAACTAGTGAAAAAAATTTCTGAATCCACCCCTGAACAGAACAAGGGCCAATTCACCATTTTCGTTCTTTCGTTTTTCTTTTTTCTGGGTACCAACAGGGGTATGTATTGGGATCTTTGGCACGACGGCCAATTCCCTAAACACAGATAAGGCCACTACTCCACGACAATTAATATTCATAATAAATTTTGGTTTGTGACTGTGGAGGTGAGAAGTGGATGGCAAGATCTTTATCTTTTTGAAGACTAAGGTTCAGAAATCACTTTTGATTTATTTATTTATTTATAAAAGTAAGTTTTAGAAATCTTTGATTCACCCTCGGAGAAGTTAGTGGTACGAGTGCACTGATTGTGATGTTCCCCGGTCTGCTGCATTTTTTCACTATTTCCCTGTTGGGCATTGTGGTGCAATAGGGAACAAGTTTGTTTCTAAACAAAATCCAATCATGCCCAAGATAAATTCTTGCAAAAAATTTAGCGCCGTGCATAACACGGGTTTGGACTAATCTTGCCTTGCTTTCAATGACGATTATAGATAGATAATCTTGCCTCTAATTAGGAGGCAGTAGCAGTGTAGCACCAACTCCCGCCTGCTTCACCTTCAAAAGCTTAATCTCGCCCACAATTATTTTCAATTACTCTCAAATCCCCTCTAGATTTGGGCAGCTTTCCCAATCCGCACTTCTGGCCAAACCCCTTCAAAAACTCAGAGCTATCCATCCAAGTTGACCCCATACTTTCTATGTAACCACCGTCTGTAAGTACTCTTAGATAAGCAAGGCATTGTGATTAAGGATCTTTTATAGGAAAGGACTCTTAAGCCTTGTGCAATGACCGGCCCGTTCTTCTGTTGATGCATGGCCCCCCTATGCAAGCAGAATGTTACGCATGCATTAGATTAAATACACCACAGCTTAATTATCAGAAGGAAAATGCTACTTCACTCACCTTAAATCATCCACCTTTCACCACCTTGGATGAAAGTGTATACAGGCTGATCTATTGGTGACATACTTGTAATTCAATGAAAAAAGGAGCCTCTTTTATTTTCAAAAAGTGCCTGTATGCATAAGGGAAAATAACAGTACGTGAGGATAGCCTATTTACATATAAGCACTATTCCTTAATCATTGGAGTCCTTGGAGGTAGTGGAACTCCTACGTTGAGCTACTCAATTCATTTGGACAAAACGATATATTTCAGCAAACTATTTGGGTAATATAGCATTACTCAAGTCCTTTAGGCCATTGCAGTCATATCTAAAATTATTATTTATTTGAAATATTTTAGAGATGGTTTTTCTTTCAAGGCAATGCTTCCAAGTCTCCTTCAGCATTTTTGTTTCTTTGATTTTATTATGGCTAGGGGGTCCATGCTGAACCCCTCTACCTTCTTTAATATGGAGGTCTTTTTCCTTTTTCTTCTTCTTTTTATTTTTCCTTTTTTAGATTAGAAAAAAAAAAAAAAAAAAAGAATTAGGTTCCACATTTGATAGAGTCCCGAATTTTTTTTTTTTTTTGGCCGATGATAACGTTTTATTTTCATTTTTATTTTTTTGGCCGAATAAGGTCCAGATTCTAGACCACAATATTCTTTTTAAAACCAATTGGATTGATGAGGTTAGAGAAAATTAAAGGGGAAAAAGATAACTGAACTTTTTAATACCATATACATAGCCAGAAAATCAATGATCCATCAAGCAGGCTAGAAAAAAGGCCAATTCTCCATTGTAGTTGTTCAAATGACCAGCCTGTTGAAGATCCTGCTCAAATTCTGCAATTGGGTCAAACTTCCTACGCTCCAAATTCTACTGATGGCGCCCTCATGCGTGCAGAAGGTTATGCATTAGAATAGACCGCATTTTAGAGTGAACGAAATTCTACGCCAATAAAGGAATTGGTTTTAATCTGGATTTGAAACGAGGAACAATTTTCATAGTAGAATGCAAGATCTTTAAGTATTATTTATATTTATGTCGTAATTTCCATCCGATGAGTAAGCATGACTTACATGTGAGGCAAGATTAGTCCCAACCCAAATTATGCATTTGGAATTAAAATCTTGCAAGTGGGGTGACATGCAGATTAGAGGCCCGTGAGCTTGTTGGGCACTTTTCTCTCAGTTAAGATAAGCTCGTTAGGGCTCTTTGTTGGGCCGTTTCAACCACTGTAGATTCATGCTTTCTTAACCCATATTGGGATTTATCAAGACCGACTAATTATTAAGGTCCACTACTCCAATGCGTCTGCAGAGAGATTAGTCATAACTCTTTGTTTCAAAAATATATATACACTGATTAAGACCATTCATTACTTCTCAAGAAAGAAATTAAAGAGGATATCTAACTCTTCAAGACTTATGAATAAATTTGTGAATAAATTTTTCATAAACTCCTTATGGTAGTTTCTAATCAAGTGGCATGCATGTTTCTCTATCAAAGAATGAAAAATTAATCAACTTGTCATTTAACTAATTTTTTCATCAAAAGGGATCTTAAATAGCCTTTATAACTCTCAAACAGGGTAGGAAACAATCCCAACTCGAATAGCTTAAAAAATAAAAATCGCACTCATAAGGTCAGGGGGCCGATTGATCAGTCCAAATAATTGGTGGATCAATTAGAATGCTGCAAATAGACCAACCTTACAGCAGGTGATTGATCAATCAGTCTAGCCTATTGAAGATTGATCAGTATGCTGACTGACAACAGACACAATTCTCAGCCTGCCATTGATCCATTGGTCAATTAGATTGCTCGATTGATTAATTTGTTTTTTGAAAATAAATCTACTTTAACTCGAGAATTAATTCCAAGTCACACTGAAGTAAAGACCGCGAATTAAACCCGATTACAAATTAAGGCCCCAAATTAATTATCTAGTCTCCAAGTTATATTCTACTATCTTTGAATCACTTACCAATCCTAAATAAGCGAGGTTCAATATACAATGCTTCCCTTCGTGCAGTGATTATGACCATCATGGATAAAAACTGGGATGGATGACCATATTTCTGGTACTGCTATGGATCAAACCAGAAATTGTAATACTTTGAAGAAAATACAACCTAGTTGAGATAATTGCATCTAATTACAAAGGAAGGCTTGCATAAAGTCCAAACTACAAACTAAAAACTACCACAAACCACCCAGGGTAGTAACTTCTCCCATGCAGAATACCACATTACCATTTAACTTCCAATTCAAAACCACCTCTCTCTTGGAGAGCCATGTGCCTATGCATAGCTACCTGCAACTGCTCATAACTTACCTGCAGATTTATCCAATCACATTAATTGATGATGAAATTAATAATAATAATAATACTTTTTAGCAGAAACAATGGTGGAGACACATACATTGATTTAGATTTTTGAAGCACATCTTGACTAATCAAGCTCCATTTCTGTGTCCCCTTGTTTTCCTCCTTCGCCTTTTTTGTGGCTTCCTTCCAAAAGTTTCTACAAACCATTCGTGTTTCCTCGTAGTAACAATGTGCCCAACAACCAAGCCAACTACTAGCCCACTACCACATCCTGCCAATATAAATATCCAGTCATATCCACTTGGGAACTTTGAATCTTTGTGTTGTTCTGAGGTTAAAGGTGGTGGTGGTGATGCCTCAAAATTTCCACATTTCTTTGACAAAGGGTTTCCACACAATCCTGAATTTCCTTCAAATGAACTGTTTTCAAACGTATCAAATTGTTTCCCTTGTGGTATAGGTCCTGTGAGATGGTTATGAGAGACATTTAAGATTGCAAGAAACGTTAGCCCCACTAGCTGCTGAGGTATTTCTCCTGACAGCTTGTTTTGAGAAAGGTCTAATGACTCGAGCCCTGTCAGGTTCCCTAAGCATGAAGGGATGTAACCAGTGAGGATATTGTTAGAAAGGTTGAGTAATTGAAGTCCCTTTAGATTTCCAATAGATTCCGGAATATCTCCTTCGAATCTGTTGCTTGACAGATCAATGGCTGTGAGGACTTCTGGGATCTTTTCATACGATATTTCTGAGCCTTTGTTTCTTATCGTTATTGAGTAATTATAATTTTCAGATGCAGAATATCCCGATACTCTATCAAAATTTGAGCTTGCTTTCATATATGTCAAGTGATCCATAGTGACATTTTTCATAGCATTCCAATTTTCGAAATATCTATATGGCAACTTCCCTGTAAAACCATTAGAAGAGAAGTCAATGATTTGCAACTTAGGGAATTCAAATTTGGTTTCGGGACTCCTTACCGAACCATGTAATTCATTAGATCTCATAATAAGAACCCTCAACTCTGGAAAAGTTCTCAACCAAGAGGGCAAGGTGTCATTGATTTGATTGTTTCCAAGATCAAGAATCTCTAGCATTTTGCAATTGACCAATGATCTAGGTACCTGCCCCTGTAATTGATTTTGACCCAAATCAATCATCTTCAACGTGCTTCCTTTTGTGCATGTTTGAGGAATGGTACCATAAAAGTTGTTGTTCCGCAGATTCAGTACCGACAAAGAATTGCCAAGGTTACGCAAACATCGTGGAAGTATGCCACTCAAGTTATTGTTAGACAAATCAAGGGCATAAAGAGAAGTTAAATTGCAGATCAATGGTGAAATTTCTCCAGTCAGTGAGTTATTTGAGGCTAAATAAGACAAGGTGGACGGTAGTGGAATTGGGAGTGATCCTTGGAGCATGTTAGACTTGAGGTTTAAAAAGCGTAAACTAGTCCACGGAAGAACAACTGGAGGTTCATCAAAACCTGTTAGAAAATTGTAAGAGACAGACATAAACACTAGCGTTTCTTTACCAATGTTCCATATCCATTTCGGTATTTTCCCATGAATTCTGTTTCTGGAAAGTTCCAAAACCTGCAATTCATCTTGGTGCCGGAGGAAAGCTGGGAACTCGCTTAAGTTGCAAGTAGCCAATTCTAAAATCTCAAACTTTGGAAGAGTAGCATTCAAACGGGTGGTAGTGAGCAACCACAAATTGTTTTCCGACAGCTGGAGTCGAATGAGATTTTTGAGGTTGAGAAACATATCAAATTCCACTGTGCCACTCAAGTTATTGAGATATAGATCAAGGATTTCAAGATTCACGAGTTTACCCAATGACGGGGGAATTGGACCATGCAATTTATTTTCACCAAGTGTGAGCTGAGTTAGTTTGCTAAGGTTGGAAAGCCAAGACGGGATTTGACCCGTTAATTGATTGGATTCAAGGGATAATATGGCAAGTTGGGTCAGGTTTCCAAGAAATGGAGGGATGTCACCAATTAAATTGGTGTCCTCAAGGCTTAAATAAGTGATTTTGGTTTTCCTACCAAGCCAAGCCAAGGTCCCCATGCTGAAAGTAGCAAAATTGTTACCTGAAAGGTCGAGTTTGGTGAGCTGAGTAATGTTACCAAGTGAAGATGGAACTGACCCTGAGAAATTGCAGTAACTGATATCCAGCTCGTACAAGGAATTGAGGTTGCCAATCGAATCCGGTAGCTTGCCAGAAAAACTTGCGAGCTTAACTTTCAACGACTTGAGCGGACTGCTTTTGTTGAATTTAGGCAAGTAACCGGTCAGATATGAATTGAACCCCACATCAAGAGCCTGTAAATTGGGTAGCTGGAAAATGCCTGTAGGAAATTCACCTTGCAATCCACAATCACGGAGAAGAAGAGATGTTAAAGAGGAAAAATTTAACAAGATGTCAGGTACCGCTGAAGAAATGTTCACAGAACTCAGATGAAGTTCCTTCAAGTTGGTTAGGTTTTGAATAAAGCTGTGTAGACCGGGCTTTATGAGTTTCAACAAACTTTTAGAAGTTGCATTCTCATTGAGGGATAGATCAAGGGAAGCCAACTTGGTTAACTTTGAGATTGTTGATGGGATTTGGCCAAAAAATACAGATTGGGAGAGGTTGAGATATGTGAGCCTTGAAAGATGGCCAATTCTAGAGGGGATTTGGGAGTAATTGAAGTGATTGTCGGCGAGATTAAGCTTTTGAAGGTGAAGCAGGCGGAAGAGGCTGCTGCTGGGGTTGATAATACCATAGAGAAAGCTGCTACTAAGGTCAAGACCGATGACATTACCAGTGTTGTCATCGCACTCGACACCATCCCACGAGCAGCAATCAGCACTACTCCCATTGAGCTTCCATGATGCAGTCTTTGAATGAGCGGAAGGATCGAAGGAAGCATACACATCAAGCAAAAACCTTTGCTTGAATTGCAACAAGGCTGACATGTCATCATCATGGCATAGTGGGCGTATTGTAGAAGAGGAAGAGCCGGTCATTATAAGATGAAAACAGGGGAGAAAGAATAGCAGGGGTGTTGTCAAGGTGAGATACAAAGATGATCCCATGATTTCCTTAGTACTTACTCTTTGATAAGCAACGAAGGAGGGTTGAGGAGCATTTTATAGGCAAAGGACTGTTTTAGTCTTGATGAATGCTTAAGTTCACACCCTACAGTGACCACACAAGAGCAGTGGACCCATGACCCACTTCCAGTGACGCACAAGCTTGCGCAAGCATGCTTTAGAATGGATATTACCTAAACATTCCACCCTTTGCAGTAATTCCTCTGACTATTGACTTGTGACAAACTGACTACTGACTTTACTATAAACTACTACAAACAAAAACAAGTTGATAGTCAAAGCATCCTTCTTAGGAATTACTCCTAATAAGGCAAATACATTAGTAATTTCCCCTATAATCTTTCCTTGGAGCTGGTGGAAATCCCACTTCCATCAATGTCAAATCCCACTTTAAGCATCATGTGAAATAATGATCAATTCCACAAAGGACTGTGTTTGTGCGATGAACATTTAGACGGAATTTACCTTTAAAAACAGAATTTCTCAACTTCTTAGAACCAAATTCTATGTTTAGCTAACTAAAATTAGGAATTTCTAAACTCATAATTTGGAGGAATCAAAATTCTATTTAGAATTTCCATCTACTAAGATGGGATTTGGAAAATTCTATCTTTTAGACGAAGAAATTGCAAAAATCCACTTACAAATCTCAGACTTTCAAAAAGTTAAGTAAATCAAGGGACCTTAAAAATTACAAGTATAAATTCTGAACTTTGAAAATCCCATGGTTTAAAAAATCTCAGGTTTTTTTTTTTCTTTTTCAAATTCCTCACCCAAAGAGAGTGAAGTAGAATGCTAGTACATTGCCATCTGATTAAAATATTTTTGAGAAGGTGGTTCTTTCAAAATATAGACTGAAGCTTATGATGAAACCATTGGAAAGTCAGCAACTCCAAACTCGTCGTATGTCGTTTAGTACTCAAAATCTACCCGAATCAATTTCAGTCAAGGTGTCGGTGCTTTGTCCCCACCACTTTGTCAATGTAATCTGCTTTTAAACCTAACCCAGCAAGAGGCCAAACGTGAAAGACCAGCCAAAGACTCGTGTGATTGATTAAGGTCCAGATTCCAGCAGACCATGGTCCATGGTTTTGAAAAACCAGTTGGATTGGTGAGATTAGAGAAAACTGTGTTGCAATACCACATAGCTAGAAAATCTGTTATTTATTGAGACAAAACCAGGGGTGCGTACAAGCAACCACTCAAATTTTTTTATTTTTTTATTTTTAAAATTTTAGATAAATAATTTTATTTTTATTTACTAAAGTGTTTTAGTACCCTGTTGAGATAAAATAGTTAATTTTAATTAAATTTGGTTAAATTTATTAATGTATACCATTTTTGTCGATTTTATGAAGTTAAAGTTTAATTTGTGAATAGATTTTTATATACAACCATTGAGAGGGACCTTGTCCAGATCGGACATAAAGTGTTAGGGATGGTATATAAGTAAAGTTCTACATTTTTAAAATTCGTCTAGGTTTTTGGAGTATGACGTACTTGTCAACCTTATGTTCACTTCATCACCTTTATTCAATTATATCAATATATAGTATTATGATTTTCCCTCTTTTCCCAAAAATCACTTTTAATTTATTTATTTATTTATAAAAGTAAGTTTTAGAAATCATCGATTCACCCCTCGGAGAAGTTAGTGGTACGAGTGCACTGATTGTGATGTTCCCCTGTTTGCTGCATTTTTTCACTATATCCCTGTTGGGCATTGTGGTGCAATAGGGAACAAGTTTGTTTCTATACAAAATCCAATCACGCCCAAGATAAATTCTTGCAAAAAATTTAGCCCCAAGTGCATAACACGGGTTTGGACTAATCTTGCCTTGCTTTCAATGACGATTATAGATGGATAATTTTGCCTCTAATTAGGAGGCAGTAGCAGTGTGGCACCCTCTTCCGCCTGCTTCACCTTCAAAAGCTTAATCTCGCCCACAATTATTTTCAATTACTCTCAAATCCCCTCTAGATTTGGGCAGCTTTCCCAATCCGCACTTGCTGGCCAAACCCCTTCAAAAACTCAGAGCACTCCATCCAAGTTGATTTCTCCGCATTTGCTACCCATTTACAGTCTCACAATAATTTCAAGTTGATTTCTCTTCATCTGTTCCCAATGGGCGGCAGCGGAACGAATGTGCGCCTCCGCCTGGCCGTTGACAACCTGGTCTCATCAGGCATCGCTCTCCCGTGTTCTTCTTTGAGTCCAAGGAAGTGAGAGGAGCAAGTGTTTTTCAAAGGGATATGTATATATATGTATAGGATGATGATCAGGTAAGCACGTGCTGATATAACTTATATCAAAACCTGCATTAGGAGTTGTACCTTGTGCATTAGTGAGATGTGAGGTGCATTAAATCAATACAAAGGGTACAACCCCCAATGCATAGTGCTGATGTAACTTACATCAGCACGTGCTGATATAGGCAGCCTATATCAGCATAGCTACAAACCTATAATTGCTGATTACAAACCTATAATTAATCGATTACAAACTTACAATTAACTGACTACAAATGTTGCCTGCGGATCAAATAATTGTCTATTTGTAGTCAGTCAATTATAAGTTTGTAATCAGCATATGTTGATAGAATCATTACCGATATATATATATATAAAAGAAAAGGAATTACTATCCATATAAAAATAAAAAATACGATTGAAAGCATGTTTTTACCTTTCAGTTAAATTGAAAGCGTGTTTGATAATAGCTCTTTTCGCTATATAAAGCACAATTTATGAAGATAAAAAATAAAATAAAGCGTGTCATATAATAGCGCTTTCCATAATATAAAGCGTTATTAGTGCTTTTAGTATAAAATTAAAAACCAAAGAAAAAAACGCTATTGATAACTGCCTTTTTCAACATAAAGTAAATTTTTTGTTTTTTTTTTTTTTTGTTTTCTTTTTGAGTAAATTCCAGAAAACCTAAAGTATGAGGGGATCAGCAGATAACCCTTCTTATATTTTAATTCTGTCATGTGCCTCCCTTATGTTTTAATTTTTGGCAATGTGCCTCACCATTACTCACTGTAAATGAAAATTGACGAAAATTAATCACATGGCTACGCACGTGATATCATTAACGGATCGTATTGTCCAAAATCACTGAACCATCGTCGAAACTATGTCTAATTAAGTGACCATCAATAATTGGTTTTATCTTCCAATTGAACTATGGGGCACATTGACAAAATTAAAACATAAGGGGGTTACTAACCTTCTCATACTTTGGAGGGGTTTTCTTCAATTTACCTTTTTTTTTTTTTTTTTTTTTTAAATGTGATAAATCGTGGTTATATCTGTTTGGGACTTGGGGGCAAAATCGTTATACGGCCTTGACTCCCTCGCCGTCGACTCGCCGGTCTCCGCCATCCGCCGTCGTCCATCCTCTCTCCTGCTCTCTTTCTCTCTCCATCTGCGAATTCCATCTCCAAACGCAAACTCCGCCGACCTCGCCAAGGAACTCCGAACGCCATCTCCCCCTCTCTCTTCTCTCGCCAGGTATGTTCTTCTCCTTCTGCTTCTTCTCTTCTTCTTCTTCGCACGAAACGCTTAGTCTGCTCCTCTCATTCTTCACATAGAATTTTTTTGTTTTGCTTTTTTCATTCTTCCTCACATGGGTTACAAATTTCTTACTCAGCACTGAGAAATCAACTTGCCGCAACAGCAGCTCCGTAAACCAAAATTGGTGAGGCAGAGCCTAACCAAGAATTCATCATTGCCACAGCGGTCTATATTCAGTTTCCACCAAGTGGCCAAGTTCCAAGTGATCCATGCTGCCACCCCGTATGTGTTTTTTGGTTTAATACATGCATTACTCCATAAACGTGAATCACCAAACCTTTTTACACAAACATTAAAAATTTATAAAAAAAAAAAAAAAAAAAAAAAAAAAAACGAAATCTGCAAACACAAATACACAATAGCTAATGGAGGAGACACATACAATGATTCACTGTTTGAAGGACATCCTGACTAATCAAGTTTTGTTTCTGCGTCCCCTGTTTTTCTTCCTTTGCCTCTTTTGTGGCCTTCTTCCAAATGTTTCTACAAACCATTCATGTTTCCTTGCAGCCACGGTGTGCCCGACAATCAACCCAACTACTAGCCCACTTCCATATCCCATCCATATGAATATCCAGTCATACCGACTTGGGAATTTTGAATCTTCGTCTTCATCTTGTTCTGAGGTTGAAGGTGGCAGTGGTGACGCCTCAGAATTTCCGCATTTCTTTGACAAAGGATTTCCGCACAATCCCAAATTTCCTTCGAATGAATTGTTTTGAAATGTTTCAAATTGTCTGCCTCGTGGTATAGGTCCCGTGAGAAGGTTATAAGAAACATTTAGAAATGCAAGAAACGTTAGATCCGTTAGTTGCTGGGGGATCTCTCTTGAGAGCTTGTTCTGAGAGAGATCCAATGCTTCAAGCACTGTTAGGTTCGCTAAGCATGATGGGATGCGACCAGTGAGAATGTTGTTTGAAAGGTTGAGCAATAGAAGCCCCTTTAGATTCCCAATGGATTCTGGAATTTCTCCTTCAAATTTGTTGCTTGAGAGATCAATGGCTGTGAATAATTCTGGGATATGTGCATACAATATTTCCATGCCTTTGTTTGCTATTTCCATTGTGAAAATATAATTGTCGCTCCACTGCTCTCCTCGAATGTTAAACTTTGCGGGTGCCCCCATATATGTTAAGTGGAGGTCTGCGTTGACAATTTTCATGGCATTCCAGCTTTCAAAGTACTTAGATGGCAACTTCCCAGTAAAACCATTGTAAGAGAGGTCAACAATATGCAGCTTTGAAAATTCAATTACCTTGGTTTGAGGACTCCATATTGCACCATGGAACTCATTCGATCGCATAATCAGAACCCTCAACTCTGGTAAAGTTCCCAACCAGGAGGGGAAGGTATCATTGATCTTGTTGTTTCCAAGATTAAGAATCTCTAGCATTTTACAATTGGCCAGTGATCTTGGTACCTGCCCATGTAATACATTTTGATTCAAATCAATCATCTTGAGTTCTCCTCCATTGGTGCATAGTTGAGGAATGGTGCCACTAAATTTGTTGTTCCGTAAATTCAGTACAGACAGGGAATCACTAAAATTGCCCAAGCACTGTGGAAGTATGCCACTCAATTTGTTATTAGACAAATCAAGGGATTGTAGAGAAGTCAGATTGCAAATCAATGGCGAAACTTCTCCGGTCAGTGAGTTATTTGAGACCAAATAAAACAAGGTGGACGCTGGTGGAATCGGGAGTTTTTGAAGCATGTTAAACTCAAGGTTTAAAAGTTGTAGATTACGCCACGGAAGAACAATCGGAGGTTGGTCAAAACCTGTTAGAAATTTGTGAGGAACTGACATATTCCTCAAAGTTTCTTTACCTACATGTTGTATCCATTTCGGTATTTGGCCACGAATTCTGTTGTTGGAAAGTAGTAAAACCTCCAAATCATCTTGGTGCCAAAGAAAATCTGGGAACTCACTCAAGTTGCATTTAGCCAATCCTAAAAGCTTGAACTTTGGAAGAGTAGCATTTATATTGCTATTAGTGAGCAATGATAAATTGTTATACCCTAGCCGGAGATAAGTGAGTCTTTTGAGGCTAAGAAACATTTCGAATTCCACTGTGCCACTCAAGTTGTTGGAATGCAGAGAAAGCGTCTCTAGATTCACGAGTCTATAAATTGAGTGTGGAACTTGACCGTGCAATCTATTTCCATCAAGTGACACCGTAGTTAGATGGGTAAGGTTTGCAAGCCAAGATGGAATTTGACCAGTTAATTTATTGGATTCGAGGAATAAGATGGCAAGTTGGGTCAAGTTTGAGAGATAAGAGGGAATTTTACTGGTCAAATTGACCTCTGCAAGGCCCAAAATAGTGAGTCTGGTTACTTTACCAAGCCAACCTAAGGTGTCTCCATTTAAATTTTCAAACTTGTTAGATGAAAGGTCAAGTGTGGTGAGTTGAGTAAGGTTACCAAGTGAAGACGGAACCGACCCTGAGAAATTGCAGTCACTGATATCCAACTCGTTCATGGAATTGAGGTTGCCAATTGAATCCGGTAGCTTGCCAGAGAAACTTGTGTCAGCAACCTTCAATAACTTAAGGGGACTGCTTTTGTTGAATTCAGGCAAGTAACCAAACAAGTATGGATTGAGCACCGCATCAAGAACCTTTAGGTTAGGTAGCTGGAAAATGCCTATAGGGAATTCACCATGTAATCCACAATCACTGAGAAGAATAGATGTCAATGAAGAAAAATTTGCCAAGATATCAGGTACTGTAGAAGAAACGTTGACATGGCTGAGATGAAGTTCTTTCAGGCGGGTTAGGTTTTGAACAAAGCTGTTTAGATTGGGCTTTTCGAGTTTCAACAAACTTTCAGAAAATGAATCAACATTGAAAGACAGATCGAGGGAAGCCAATTTGGGCAGCTGTGAGATTTTTGATGGTATTTGGCCAGCAAAAGAGCATTGGGAGAGGTTGAGATAAGTGAGCCTCGAAAGATGGCCAAATCTAGAGGGTATTTGGGAGAAATTGAAGTGATTATCGGCAAGACTAAGCTTTTGGAGGTGAATCAAGCGAAAGAGGCTGCTGCTGGAGTTGATAGAACCGTAGAGAAAACTGCTACTAAGGTCAAGGCCAATTACATGACCAGAGTCATTATCACAATCGACACCATCCCATGAGCAACAATCACTACTCTCTTCGAGCTTCCATGATGCAGTTTTTGGATAGGCATAGGGATCACTAGAAGCACTCTGATTGATAATTGAAAAGCTTTGCTTGAATTGCAACAAAGCTGAGCTCTCATCATCATGGCATAGTTGGTGTTTAGCAGAGGAAGAGCAGGTCATTATAAGATGAAAGCATGAGAGTAAGAATAGCAGGCATGTGATCGTGGAGGGATACAAAGATGACCCCATAGTTTCCATGTGACTGCTGTCTCAATTGGGCTCTTAAGATAAGCAAGGAAATGGGATAGAGGAGCTTTTATAAGCAAAACGTGATACACCATAAGCTTAGCGTGCATTAGAATGGGAGCCATCTTGGAGTCCTTGGGGATGGTGGAAAGCCCACTTCGATCAATTCAAGTCGAGTCATCTCCATAAATTAGAGTGCTTTTAGGCAATTGTGAAATAATGACCAATTTATTTGAAGAAAGTAAGACAGAATATTGTCGTGAGTGCTCGATCTTGTGGTGTCTCTCCCCACTTGAGCTATGTAATTACTCGTTTTTGAAAATAGTTAATCCACTCAAGGGCTAAACGTGATAAACCTGGTAATCCTTGAGTGGAAACACATATGTTCGTCTAGTCCTTTACTTTCTTTATATGTCTTAGTGCTTACCACAATAATTTTTATTCCCATTTTCCATTGAAAGAGTCAAGAAATATATTCTCTAAAGCCAAAAAAAAATCCAACAGAGATCTTGTGCAATCCAAACAAACCCAAGACCTTCCATTTCTTGACGCGTAAGCCTCTGGTACCACTTCTACACCTCTTGTGAAATCCAAATTATTCCACCGAGGGTGTATCAAAAATAAAACCTGAATACAATATTGTGTATACTGAAATTTCTGTCTATTGGTTTTCTCACTAGTTTGAGGTAACTTCTAATGCCTTTTGAGGAGCAATACAACTGATCTTATGATAAAGTCATTATGGTATAATGGTGCAAGCATGTGACATGGGTAACATTCAGATCTTATATATTTGGTGAATAAAAAGAGAAAGAAGAAGGGAAAAAGAACACGATTGATCTTCTCATCCTCGGTGAAAAACAAGTAGAGTAAAAGATCCACATGTTGCACGCATGTCTTAAGTACGAAGAATTGGTCTTTTTTTTGGGTTTTTTTTTCTGGGTTGAAGAATTGGCTTTTCGTCCATTGACCTGATGGTCCAAATGAAGAATTAATTGAAATAATATTTTGTCTACTTGGTGGCCTAGCTTTAAAGAAAACCACCATCATTTGATTTAATTTGTTAAATAAAATGAACATAGCATTAATTAGAAGATATATTTTTTATATAGCCAAGTTGCGTTACTTCATAAAAATAGATCACCAAAATATATCCAATACTATAATACTTTCCATTAAACCCCCCCCCCCCCCCCCCCCTCTCTCTCTCTCTCAAAACACGCACCAAAAAAAAAAGGAAAGATTTCAAAACTCTGAAGGACACCATTACTAATCAAGTTCCATTTTTGCATCCCCCTTTTTTCCCCTCTGCCTCTTTGTGTGGCCTCCTTCCAAAAGTTTGTACAAACCATTCATATTTCCTTCGGGCCACTGTGTTCCCAAAACCAACTCCACTACCAGACCACTTCATTATCCCATCAATATGAATATCCAATCATATCCACTAGGGAATTCTGAACCTTTGCCTTGTTTTGAGGTTAAAGGTGATGGTGGTGACACCTCATAGTTTTCACATTTCTTTGACAGAGGGTTTCCACATTATTTTGAATTTCCTTCAAATGAATTATTTTTAAATGTATCAAATTGTTTCCCTCTTGGTATAGATCCTGTAAGATGATTATGAGAGACATTTAAGACTGCAAGAAATATTAGCCCAATCAATAGCTGAGGGATCCCTCCTGAGAGTTTGCTTTTAGAAAAGTCTAACAATTCAAGCTTTGTTAAGTTCCTTGAGCATGATGGGATGTCACCAGTTAGAACTTTTCTTTTTTTCTTTTTTTTTCTTTTTTTTTTTTTTTGGATAGAAAACTAGACCTTCATTGATAACAAAATAACAAAAGTACAGCCCAAACCACACACACCAAACAACCCAAAAAAAGGAAGAGCAACGCACCAAAAAAGAAACCAAACAACAGCTCATTTTGCTATTCCCCTACAATACCTTTCAAGGTAATGGCTATTGCAACCCCCCATTTTTAACACCGTACCCCACCCCCATTTTTTAGGTTTTTTGAAGTTTTATGCAAAATATAAAAGGTTTTTACGAAAACTGGCTGCAATTTTCACTAAAAAAACATCATTTTGAACAACTTTGTAGAAAAATGTTTTTACCAAATCTACCGTTTAAGTAAACTTTTTAGTCATTTACATCCTTTATTTTATTTTTTGCCAAAAAGTATACTTAAACGATAGATTTTGGAAAAACTTTCTTCTGTAAATGTAAAATTGTTCAAAATGATGTTTTCTAGTAGACAGCATAACCAATTTTTATAAAAACCAAAACGAAAAGGGGGTTTGATAATTTTTTTTTTTTTTTTTTTTTTAAATTAGGGTTTCACTAGCCATTCCCTACCTGTCAGGCCTAGCTTATAAACCCTCTCTTGAGAAGGGTCGAAGCCCAAGGACACATTACCTCATTTAAGGGAACGTCTATTGCAACCCCCCTAAAGGTTAAGTTCCCCCCTCCCGTTCCACTCTCCAACACCCCTCTCTGACAACATTCTCCGGCACCCACCCCACCGGCAACATTCTCCTGCGAGCACCCACCCCTCTCCCGTACCTTCCTCCTCTTCTTCTCTTCTTCTCTTCTTTTTTTTTATTTATTTATTTCTTTTCCTTCCCAGAACCCCTCTCCCGCACCCCCCCTCGTCGACAACCCACCCCTCTCCCGTACCTTCCTCCTCTTCCCTCTTCTTCTCTTCTTCTCTTCTTTCTTTTTTTTTTTTTTTTTTTTTTCTTCTTCTTTTCCTTCCCAGAACCCCTTTCCCACACCCCCCCCTCGTCGGCAACCCTCCCTCCCCGTCGCCAAAAAAAATGGAAGAATACACAGATCTGACCACAGAGGAAAAAAAAAAAGGAGAAGAAGAGGGAAGAGGAAGAACCTCCCATCGCCGGCACCCCACCCCACCGGAGAAAATGGAGGTTTTGAAAAAGAACCTCCCTTGCCGGAAACACACATATTTGACCAGCAGCAAAGTGACAAGGAAAAAAAAAAAGAGGAAAAAAAGAGAGAAGAGGAAGAACCTCCCGTCGTCGGCACCCCACTTCACCGAAAAAAATGGAGGTTTTGAAAAAAAAAACTTCCCCCCACAAATCTGACGAGCAGAGGAAGGAAAGAAAAAAGAAGAAGAAGAAGAAAGAAGAAAGAAGAAAGAAGAGGAGAAGGAGAGAGAAGGGGAAGAACCTCCGTCGCCGTTGCCGTCACCGTCTCGTGTGGGGGGAGGGAAGAGTGGGGTGGGTGAGGGTTAGGGTTATATAAAAGAGGGGTGTTTTAGTCTTTTAAAAAGGTGGATATATATATTTGAGTGGTGGGGATAGGGGCAATTTAACCCCTTTGGGGGTTGCAATAGCCGTTCCCCTCATTTGAACCTGAAATGTTCTCCAACTCCGCATTGTGGAGGCCCACAGACCCACCCATCCATCCGGCCCACATTAGAAAACAGCCTAGAACCTCCCGTCTCGATCGACGTGATGACAGAAGTTGATAAGTATACTGGAGTATATGATACTATGATGGTATAGAGCGATGGCGCGCGTCTCAAATTGCGGCCCTCTACAGGCGATTGTTAGCTGGTGGGCGTCGGTCGGAGATGTGATTTATATATATAATATTTGTGTGCATAGTAACATAAGGGCTCAATCAGATTTTTAGTTTTATTCAACCTTCTCTTCAACAAGGTTAGTGGTGTTCATTTCTCCTTTCTGTAATTTTCTCGTCCCCATTTTGCTCTTTTCTCTGCTTTCAATCGATTTGAAGGGAAAAAAAAATCATTGTTTGGTTCCTATTGATCTCATTGGCTCAGTTACAATATGGGAATCTGAAGTTTACGGGTGAACAAAACAAAACGAAACATACCCATCATTATTCCGGCTCTCTGCTGCTTGAAAAGATGAACTTTTTTCGATTTTGTCGATTCTCAACCCTGCTCGAATCGCCTATGAAAAACCCCAATTCCGTAAAACCCCCGTTTCCCCAGAACTCGGTTAAGAGCATTCGGAATCCACTTCCATTGCCACACAGAACTATTGCTCACCCAAATGGGCAGGACCTTGATTTCGTGAATGTTGCACATAGCCACCTCGTACACTCTGATTGGGTTAAGCTCGATTCATTATCCGACGGTCTGACACCATTTAGAACGAAGCACATTCTGTTGAAGATCCAAAAGGACCATGTTCTTTCGCTTGAGTTCTTCAATTGGGTTGAATCCCAGAAACCCAATTCCCATACCCTCGAAACCTATTCTATGATTCTCCATATTCTCACCAATAACAGTAAATTCAAATCCGCGGAATCTATTTTGAAGAAGATTCTCGTTTCGAGTTCGCTAGATTTCCCTTCTAAGCTCTTTGAAGCCATACTCTACTCATATCGATTATGTGATTCTTCTCCTCGTGTGTTTGACTCGCTTTTCAAGACTTATGCTCATATGAAGAAGTTCGGAAATGCCACAGAAACTTTCTGTCGAATGAAGGAATATGGGTTTTTCCCCACTGTTGAGTCCTGCAATGCGTATATGAGTTCCTTGATCAATTTGCATCGCATGGATATTGCCTTGGCGTTTTACAGGGAAATGCGGCGCGATCGGATTTCGCCCAATGTTTATACTCTCAATATGGTTATGTGTGCTTTTTGTAAGTCAGGGAAACTAGAGAAGGCTGTTGAGGTGTTTAGGGAGATGGAGAGTATGGGTTTTAGTCCAAATGTTGCATCGTATAATACATTGATTGCGGGGCACTGTAATATGGGCCTTCTGAGCTCAGCAATGAAGCTTAAAAACTCGATGGGGAGGAATGGGCTTCACCCGAATGCTGTGACTTTTAATGCCCTTATTCATGGGTTATGCAAGGAAGGCAAATTGCATGAAGCTAACAAAGTTTTTACTGAGATGAAGGCTATGGATGTGGCTCCTAATACTGTAACTTATAATACTTTGATTAATGGGTATAGTCAAGTAGGTAATGGTGAGATGGGGCATAAGCTTTTTGAGGAAATGTCAAGGAATGGAGTTAAGGCTGATATCTTAACTTATAATGCGTTAATTTTAGGACTATGCAAAGAGGGTAAGACAAAGAAAGCTGCATATCTAGTGAAAGAACTTGATAAGGAGAAGTTGGTCCCAAACTCCTCAACCTTTTCTGCCCTTATTTGCGGGCAATGTGTGAGGAGGAACTCTGAGCGCGCCTTTCAGCTATATAGAAGCATGATAAGGAGTGGTTGTCATCCGAACGATCATACTTTCAAGATGTTGATATCTACCTTCTGCAAGAACGAGGATTTTGATGGTGCGGTCCAAGTTTTGAGGGAAATGTTTGAAAGATCCATGACCCCTGATTCAGGCATCTTGTCTGAGGTTTGCACTGGACTTTGCCGGTATGAAAAACATGAATTAGCTATGAAGTTGTGTGATGAGATGACTGTTAGACGCCTTATGCCAGGGGGTTTTGACATCAGCAAAACTATGTACTCTAGGCCAGAGTGTGTAGACAAAGAAATGGAGATGACCTGTAAGGTTGTTTATACTTGTTCCTCTTTGTGACTTTTAAAAGCTTGAGTACTATTTTATTAGCATCTTGGAAGTACATTTCTTACTTTTGAGCACAAAAAATCCAAGAAATTTCTCTTAAAAGAGAAAAAAGTATTTCCATACTGATATTAAATAATGCCATTTGTTGTTGGTAACCTCACTTTTTTGTGCAATAATATTAATGACAATAAGCTGCAGTTTGATATGTTTTTCTGACTATGGGCACACAATAACAATTTATGCTCTCTTTTGTAGGACTAGCTGTTCTTAGTTTAGTGATACTGCAGAGAAGGTACTGAGGTTAACTTATGCACATTAGAGTACTGCAAGTATATGTCAAACATCCCTAAATGATGGCTTTGATGGTATTGACTGTGGAGGAAATTTGAGGTCACCGCACTCCTGAAGTTTGAGGAGCACATTAGCTAGATCTTCTACCTCTAGTTTATTGTTGCTGGTTTTTGTGGCTTCTCCTTTGGCTTTCTTCATGCTGATGATGTCATTGAGGATCTTGTCCGCCCTTCTATGCATTATTTCTAATGAACGTTTCATCCGACTAATGAAATGAAGAAATTTTAGTGAAGGGTATCTGGCATGTCAAGGCCTCCAGCCAACATTATTTTTCCTTGACTGCAAGGCGCTGATAGAAATTCATTTTGATCTTTGCACTTCTTCCCAAATGCTGCCCTGGAAGTTTAGTCAGTGGTCAGTGGTCTGTGTGAAAATCTTCCAGCCAAGAATGATGGGTTGTCCCAGGGATGAGGAAATGGATGGAATAAGATTTGATACCTCTGCTTCCCTCAGCACTTTAAATGTTTAGACACACTTAACACAAGAGCTACCAGATGCAAATGTTCTGCAGTTGTCTTTAGTAATTAACATTAGAGAAAGAAGATAATATTTGTAGAATTGTATGACATTATCTTAATGGAAAAAAGCTCAGGCTTCTGTGCAAAGATAAGGTCATGTGTCTTCATCGACTCTTTGTCTGCTTTTGGTGATGAAATGAGTACAGCAGATACCTCACCAAGTTGTAGGTGCATAGCGAATCCATATTTCTTTGCTAAGTCTCTCAGAGAATGATGTGTTAGTGACAACCAATCGACTGGTGCAAGTTCCCAATGACAGGCAGCTTCCATGGCCATGAAGGCATTTTTAGAATTTGGGCTGGCCTTCAGACCTCTCCTAGTGTTTCGCTGCCATGAACCAGACGAATAGGAAAGTCGATAGAAAGGAAGGACGGGAGTTAGAGCTCCAGCAGGGCCTGGCAAGAGAGACAATGATGTGTTTAGATGCTTTCATTTAAGGTGAAATACTTTGTAGAAAGAGGTAGATATTTCGCCTTGATTCTTGGGGTCTCCTTAATGCAAGATGCTCCTTTGTTTTTGGTTTTTATTCTCAGTATCTGTTCTAGAATAATGGGAAATGCATTTCGATTAACAACATTTTTTTCAAAACTAAATTAAGGTAAATACCCTGCAGACATTTAGAGAGAGAGAGAGAGAGAGAGAGAGAGAGAGAAGCCTTTGATAATGATTTGTTAACAATGTGTAAGACAAGGGTAACTCAATACTCTAACCCTTCCTGCTTTAGGAAAAGATTCCAGCCAGAAAACCAAAATATTCAACAGCCACTGCTTTTAGTTTATTATGCACATCATAATTTCCCATCTAGCTTGAGGTTTAGTATTCCAACAAGGTTTTGTTAAGTCATATTATATAGGGCTTGAATTATATCAGGGGCACTCAACTTGAAGACATTGCTCTTTCAAGCTCAAAAATGGCCCTTCTAAATTTATTTCTTGAAGCAGGAATGGTTCCCCATCAATGGAAATGTTCACTGGGAAAAAACATGATGCAAGGTTTGTAATAGACGGTTAATGTGTAACACAGCAATGGTTCAAGACTTCTAAGAGCTTGAGTTTGGGTCTGCTGCATTCAAAGTATTGTGTGCAGAGGGCTTGAAGTGCTCAAGCTTCAAATGTTTTAGCGTCTGATGATTTATATTTCAACTGCACGGACACCAACAGAAGCTCTACTTGTAAGCAATGTGGTTAAATAATATTTCGTGCGTGTTTCTCATGGAAATCATTTCTAGACACCATACATGTTTCTCTTCAAGCTGGAAATCCTGCCGCAGGACAGATTGACTTACAAGAATGGTTACTGTGTTGTAGTGACATAAATTTTATCCAGGTTAATTCTAGCTGAAATTTGGAATAACTGGAATCACAATTACGAAGGATATCTTGCCACTCCCAGCAAGAAAAAAAAAATCTAAAATACCGGCAAGATACCATCACTGGTCACCTAGCTGAAATTCCTGCAGAAATTAGAGAGCTTGGCTTCAAGAGTCTCCATACTGGGGTATCATTTAATACAAAGGGCTGCTGCTCAAAAATGTGGATAACTTGTACCATATTACACATTCTACAATTTTCATCCTCTATTCATTGAGTATCAAACTACAATTTTCATAAAATATGGTCCCCCATCGAACCCACTAATTTCAATAACATCAGTAGTTCTAACCTCACATAATGCCTCAAACCCACTAATTTCAATAACATCAGTACTTCTAACCCCACGTCATGACTCATCTTCGCAAGCTTCAGCTGCAGCTATCTCAGAATCCAATTTATTAATTAGTTGCTCGCTCACATGTTTTGCCACAGATATCATGTCAAGAATGATGCTTGGATCTAGGCCTGCACCACCTCGTTTGGTTAACCCACAAATTCGCCCTTGTCTATTGACAGATACAGAAACTGCTGAGCTCATTTGGGATTCTTCTTCTGAAGTTGCATCTACAATATAATGCCTACCAACCTACAAATATTACAGGCAAAACTGATCATGATATATAGACATTTACATTTTTTTTTTTTTAAAGTTAATTTCACAGTTGTGAAGTCACCTTTGTTAATGTCACTATGACAGGGACCCCAGAGGTGTCAAACTGTAAAAATTCTTCATCACTTACGTCAACCTCTGGTTGCTCACTGCCAGAGGCGCCGACTGCGACATGGACTTTTGGGATGCCTGTATTGCTCAAAGCAGCCTTCAAGAACAATAGTACTTAAATCAGTTTTTGCTTTCAGTAAAATCATCATATGAATATAATAAAAATGATGCCTTTAGAAATGATAAAACTACAAGGAGAAAATGATAAATCATTCATGTTGCCAAAAAGGCACAAGATAAGTAGGAAAGTTGATGAAAGCTCATATGGTAATCAAGGGTGATGGTCAGACTGGCTCAAGCTCAGAGTGTTTGACCACCTGTCTTAAGTGGACTGATCAGAAAAGTATGAGAGAAGAGAAAAGACATTTAAATTAATCAATCCAGAAAAACACGTCCTCAAATTCGCATGAGTTAAAGCTTGTCTAATCACCAGTCTATCAAAAGCCATCACAGTCCTTTTCACCCTTGATTTATTTACATAAATAAAAAACGGATTATATACAAGTAAATAAGTAAGCACCTTGATGGCAGCACCTAGAGCATCTAGCAGATTTCCATCTGAACTAACAACAAGGCCGTCAATATAAAGATCCCAACAAATCTTTCCTTCAATTACCACTAGAGATGAGAGATCAATTCCAGCCCCTAAGACAAATTTATGAAGACCTCTACATTATCAACTGAAGTAAAGCTAGAACCACAAATTGTTAACAGCCTATAAATTTTTGCAAGTTGCGAGAAAGAAAAGCATATGTGAGACCACCAATATAAGGTGACTTATCTTGCTGTACCAAGAATTCATACCTGCTCCACTTTTACCACCCAGGAGACATCGCTGAAGAGCATTTGAGAGTTCTGTTGACAACTCCTCACCCCCCCTACCCTGTGTGAAATGTAATACATAGAGTTAAATAAAAAAAAAATGGGGAAAAAATAGTGCCAAGAGGCCACAAAACAGTTATGCATCATTTGCAGAACTGTTTTGGTGACTATATAAGTATATATATTAAAGAGCAGCAGAATCAAAGTGTACAACCTCAAACATTGGCGCTGCAGTGGGGCTGCAATCAACATATATTGCGACCTTTCCTTTGTCAGGTTGCAAAGGAATTGGTTTCCCAAGTTCAGCCTAGGCAACATAATTGTGAAATTCTATCAGAAAATCTCATGTTAGGAACATAAGGAGCAATTCACATTATCGGAGGAGCAAGAGTAGGCATGCCACATTTTAAAAACACATGAAAATTGGAAGTGTCTAGCGTGCAGAACATAAAATACCTTCACACTGGCAATAACATCCGTGGCACCCATCCTAACTCTTGCCGAACCATTTGCCTATAATGAGCCCACAAAAAGGATAAAATTTACATGAAAACAACCAAAGCATTAATTGGACAGCAAAAAAACACAAGATAAAAAGGGAAAGAGATCATTACATTTCAATGAGAATATGTGTAAGTATACTTTACCTGAGGAATGACCCCAGTTTCAACATAAATGGGTCGATAAGTTAACCTTTTCCGACCATCAGAGCGAAGGTCTTGAGCAATGCCACCTTGTATGAAATGCTTTTCTCCAACAGATAGCCCCACCATTCCTGCATTTGGTAAGAAAGATCTTTGTACTTATAGACAATGAGAAAGGTTTATTTTGATGGTTGCTCTTGCGGAGAAGGCAGTGGTGGCAGAGTGGTCCTCTGCAAATGCAATTGCCACTTGGTAAAATTTCCAAGAGCAACACAAATATTACCCCATGGCTTTTGAGATGCCCAGCCAATAAAAGATAAAAAATTCAATAGACAATCATACTTATTCAAAAATCAACCAAGGTTCCATCATTCCACACCATTGGAACCATGCTAAGCTAACCCAAGGGCAAAATACCAGCCGATAATAGAAACCCCACCTCCCCCCCCCCCCCCCCCCAAAAAAAAAAAAAAAAAAAAAGAACAAAGAAAAAAAAAAGGAAAGAGCAATTGAAGATTTTACAATGTAAAAACTAAAATCAACCCAAATAAAAATGACCTTAAATCGTCAAAAACTTCGTATAGGCACAATTGTAAAAACACATGGTGGGCATAACTATCTAAGCGATAAAAGAAAATAGTTTTACATACCAGACTTGAAGAAAAATGAAACTTTTACGAACAAAGATGAGGAAGAACTAGAGAGACAAATACCATTGTGCAGCAATTTTTAAAAAATAATAAATAAATAAGCACGCAAATTACTGTCTGGAACAAAAGCAGGAAATAAAACAAGGGAACACTATTTGGCCCGAAACATATCAATGCATACACAAATTTTCTTTACAAAAATTATCCGAAATTACATAATACGATGGAGGAGGAAACTTGAAGAAGAATAGTACGTAAAACAGTCTTACCTGAGAAAGCAAGCGACCCAAGTGCTGAAGAGTTGAGAAACTTTCAAATTTTCGGTTTGGGAAAGGGATAGAGAAGGGAAGGAGACAGTTGAGAAGTAGAGGGTGCAGAGAGAGAGAGAGAGAGAGAGAGAGAGAGGGTGGCCGGAGATGTATGGGAAAGAGAAATCTCAGCCAAGCAGTTGAAGCTGCAGAGTGAGAGCTCCGGTTGCAAGGGTCGGCGGCAGAGGAGAGCACCGCTGGAGGTTTCCTTGCGATGTGAGAATTGAGAAACTATCGAATTGATATGGGGGCTTGGCTGCGTGTGGACTGGGGAGGGTTTTATTTGGCCCTTTTGCCCCTCTGTTTTTCAAAACCCATTCCATTCCGAGTGAGTGGGAATCAAAAACATGTTATGAAAAAAACAGTTTTCTGTTTTAGAAAAGGCAGAATAAAAAATTAATCATGTTAAAAAAAATTGTTTGAAAAATTATGTTTTCCACAATTATTTTGTTAAAATAATTTACCTTCACTAAATGATATTCTCAATTTCTTTATTTTTTAAAATTTTTATTTTTACTCATATTATTTTCTTAAAACCCATTTATTGGGTACACACAAAATAACCTTTTTTATTTTTGCAAAAGTCTCATTTCTACACATAGTGTCCTAATAAAATTATGAGCCCAATCACATTCTCACAAATCAAACGCATCTTAAGAATCAAACCTAAGACTTTCTCACTACATGCATACAATCTTTTTATATATATATATATATATATATATATATATATATATATATATACTACCTATAAAAAGATGAATGTGAGAAAAACTTTTGATTGACTAATATATTCTTATTTTAATTTTTGAATACACAACTACCTTTTGCACATATAGGAAATATAACAATATAAAACACATACCTTAATAAGAATTCTAAAAAAACTATAATTTGTATAATAATTAAATAAAACCAAACCCAAATAAAAATTCTAAGGAAACGGAAACCATAATTCGTATATCTATATTACCTATAAAAGACTGAATTTCAGAAAAACTTTTAAACGAGCAATATACTCTTACTTTAAAAAGAAAAATACATATTTACCCTTCCTTTAATTAAAATACATAATAAACATTCTTATCATTTAGTAACAAATAAAAGTTAAATTTTAACTCAAACTCTTAACAAATTAAAGTCAGATTCTTACTCAAATTCTTTTTCTTAGAGCAACTATCAAGTTACATAATAATATATATGAGTATAAACTCTTTAAATATCCCATTTTATAAAGAAAAAAAAATTCTGAATATATATCTAAAAAGTTTTTAATCTTTCGTTGACAATTTTGATTATAATAAAAAAAAAATGTACTTTGAATTTTAAACTTTATCTTTTATAAAAAAATATAAAATCTTTATGTATTTATTATTTTGTATAACTAATATTATTTAAAAATATTCATGTGCAACGCACGTGTGCTATATTTAGTCTATATATAGGGGCGGAGCTAAGAATTTGGTCTAGAATGATGGAAATTTAGTGATTTTTGAACTTTTATCTTGATTCAAAATACCAAAGAATAACAAGACAAAAGAAAAATTTTAAAATCAGAATCAAGATATACAATTTTTGCTCCAACTTTTTTATATCATTCTTAAGCCATTGGATTTCGCAAGATCCAACGGTCCCATTATTACATTAGTTATTTTTTCACTTAATTATTTTTGGACATCTTTGAATCAAGCAAGATTTAACATTAAAAAATCATGTAAAAATTGAGTGTACTAATCCAAACCTCCTTACCTCCATATATATAAAAGAACGATTACAATGGGGTTAAACTCAAAGAACGATTACAAATTTACAATGAGGGAAGTGAAGAAACCAAAAGAGAAACTCACCCCATACACAAAATAACTAGCAAAAAATTTTTAAGAATGATCAAATATGTGATTGGTACAAAAACATAGGTATAAAATAAAAGATAAAAACTATTAAGAAGGGTCAAATATGTAATTAGCACAAAATTATAAGTATAAAATAAAAGATAAAAATTATTGAGAAGGGCCAGCCGAATATATATATATATATATATATATTTGGAGAGAGTTACTTGGGAAGGGACATGCACATTGTCTTTGTCATTAAGCAACGTTAACACCAATTTAATTAATTTATTATTATTATTAACCTAATTAGCATATACAGACTTTTACTCTAATTAATCTTATGAACACGCATATACTTACTACTTCGTATCGATTAACACTCAAAATAAAATTTAGTTACTGGTTGACCCAAGAGGGAGGGGTCACATTAATCTCCAATAATTTTTCAACCAAAAAAAAAAAAAAAAGGGGGTGGAAAGAAGGTGATTGATTACACACTGCCAATCAGCCTCAATTGAAACGGTGCGTTTTGAAAGAGCCGCAATCCAAACCGGTGCGTTTTGAGTGGAGAAGAAAACCCGACGTCGGTGCGTTTCGGCCGAAACTGTAATTCCTCCGCAGCATACACATTCCACAGGCAGCTTTGATTTCAAAAATCATCAACTCAAGCACCACTGTGAGAAGCGTGCAAGGTGACTGAGAACCTGAATCTTCCCAGTTTCCAGTTACCCAATCTTACATATACACATATATGTTGAGATGAGCAATCGCACCTGTGAACGATTCTAGGGTTTCTACTTCCTGATTTCTTCGTCTTCATCCGTCTATATATATAGAATCTGGAATTTTGTGCCCTAATTAGGTATTCGGATCGATGGGTCGTTCGCGCGCAGTCTCCCATCCTGTCGACGAGGATCCCAACCAAAGGTCCGTACAATACTGCCCCTCTTTCATATCTCCTGCTGCTCTAGTTTTTTTATTCATCTTCATTAAGTTCTTCTTGGTGTAGAGCTTTATATATATATATAATTCTGTTGAAGCAAATTGGTATGAACTGTGGTTATCTGTTGAAGCGAATTGGTATTGATCGCTATAAACCATCAAGTCCCATTCTTTTTAGTGGCAGATTTGATTTTATATTGGTTTCAATTGAAATTTTTGTTATCATGTTTCAGTAGATCCAAGAGAAAGAGGACTGCTTCAACTGTAGAAAATTTAGAGCCTACTTCTGCAGGTAAGCTACCAGTAAACAAAAAAAAAAAAAATTTTCAGAAGGGGTGACAAATTCATGTTAATGTGTTTTTGCTGTAGCTAGATATACTTGATGATGGAAACAAAACTGTATCAAATGGCGTAGTGTGACTTCTCGGAATAATGTGGAGTTTAAATGATTAAGGTCCCTTTTGGTTCGTGTCTCAAAAATTGTTGTCCTTTTTTGGTAACGAAAAGCTGACACGATGCAGAAAATGCATTTTGCGGCATGATTTCATAAGAAATTTCTGAAAGTGGGCATTTTTCCAAAAATGTTAAAAAGCCATTGTCTATGTTTTCAAAAAAAAAAAAAACAAGAAAAAACCCTGACCCTGTAATGTCTACTAAAGACACAAGACCAGCAAGTTCTCAAACATTTTTGTTGTTTTCATTTTTGAAAATGAAAATGGTTTTCTGAAAAAAAAAAAAAAAATTAATAATAAGAATGACGACCCAAATGGGCTCTAATCTATTTGACAGTTAAAAATTCTGTTCAACTGGTCCTTTGTCTGATATCTCTTTGACAATATATATATATATATATATATATATATATATATATATAGATATATTTTGCATGTGGGGATGCAAGAAGTAACTTTTTAACATTCGAATCCACAAACTGACACTTCACTGCTGATGTCGGCATGGTATATGTGAATTCTTGGGCATCATGCAGTTTGCACTTTTCTTTTGTTTTCTTTTTAATCAACCTCAACTCAACTCAATTCAACTAGGATTTATTTCCAACTATGTCAGTTTCTAAATGTTAGCATTAATAAACAATTTGCTTTTCATTGCACTAGGTCAAGGAATGAGCGAAGGGAAAGGGGCTTTATACCACTGTAATTATTGCAACAAGGATATCTCAGGAAAGATTCGCATTAAGTGTGTTAATTGTCCAGATTTTGACCTTTGTGTGGAGTGCTTTTCTGTCGGAGCTGAGGTTACTCCTCACAAAAGCAATCATCCATATAGGGTTATGGTTAGTAATCTTTTCACACTTATTATTGTTCATTACCTTGCTAGCATTATCTTGGATTGTTGGAATTAACTGCCACAATGCTATATTCTATATTTGAAATTATATGTTTTTTCTCTAATTTGTGATCCTTACACAAGCATATATTGTTCTAGAAGTGCTCGGACTAACTTGCCTTCCAAATAGTATTTGTTCATCATTAATTTCATTTCCTAAATGTGTCTAGCCTTTGATCAGCATGATATAGGTTGTCTGAAAAGGTAGTTAGTTGGGATTCACTTTTATCACATTTATGAAGATTCTGAACTTGGATGCAATAATCCTTACTTCAATACTTTCCATTCTCGTTGGATGGTGCAACATCGTTCATAGATCATAATCAGATTCCGTAGTGCATGACCAATTTTTCTCTCTCTCGGTAGTTCTTCTTAATAATGGGTTCTACTTTGACTTTCTTTTTTCTCTTTAGTCACACTCATAGGCTCATAACTTAAATGAGGATGTTGAGAAGAATGAGTGGCAAGACAAGAAAGGATGATACTATAGGGAAGTCATTTGTGATAGGTAAGGGGTTGCGACAACTGAGGAATGTGTTGCTAATCAAGAAAGGATGATACTATAGGGAAGTCAGTTTTGTTTAGGTATTACTTTACATAATTTTTATTTTTTTTCCTTCATCATTTCATCAATTTTAGATCCTTGTTAGTTTTTATTTTTTGTTCTGTTATGACAAGAAATTAAAAATATGATATCCTTTACAATATTTCCTGGGTTAATGTTTATGCAAGCTTCAAGGTCCTTTTTTCCTCCTTTTATTTTTTTCTTCCTACAGGACAATTTGGCATTCCCACTTATTTGTCCGGACTGGAATGCTGATGAAGAGATATTACTTCTGGAGGTATTTCTATATATTTAATGAAGCTCAACATTCCTTTCTTAAATGCTGCTGATATTTCTTGTCAATCTGCATATTTCATTTGACATTTGGAGGATGAATGTGTTTTATTTGTAGGGAATTGAAATGTATGGATTGGGGAACTGGACTGAAGTTGCAGAACATGTTGGAACGAAAAGTAAATCACAATGTATTGACCACTATAATACCGTGTACATGAACTCCCCATGCTTTCCTCTTCCAGTAAGAAAATTGTTTTAATCTGGCTCCCTTTCCTTTTTTAGGGCTTCAACTTGAAACTAATAATGTTAGTTAATACTTTTCACAATTTATTTCCATAGGACATGTCTCATGTTATGGGAAAGAGTAGAGAGGAGCTCCTTGCGATGGCCAAAGGCCATGTTGAGGTCAAGAAAGGTTAGTTTGCCAGTGATTCCATTCTTGGCTGTAGCCACAGGTTACTGTGAGTTTTGACTACTATGCATACAGTTTGCCATGTAGGAGATTGGATACTCAATAGTTAGAGTGAAATTAGAGTGAAACCTATTTCCAATAAATTTTTTGATTGTTGTTGTTGTGCATGCTTATTGGAGCCATATTCTTTAAGGAAAATTAAAATGGAGGGTAGCCAGTACCATGTTCCTTACTATTAGTCTCATATTTCTTTTGTAGCTTAGTTCCTTTTAAACATTTACCTTTGCCTTATTCTTAAGTTCGTCGGTTTGCTCCTTCCATTTTTAGGAAGTCATAATATGTGTTTATGCCGCTCTGCCTCTCTTAAATTCATTGATTTAATCTCCTTGTTTCATGATGTTGTAAGGTATATATTAAAGGTCCATTTTATAGCAAAAATGAAAGCTTGTTTTTGAAATTAGATAAAATGAAAATGATGTGGAAAATGGTTTAGCAGGGCATTTTTGAGACTTCTTTCCAAATTTTCTTAAAAAGAGCCCATTTCTTGAAATGTCAAGTGTTCATTTTGTACAAGAAAAGAGAACATTTTGAAATCAGATTAAATGAAAATGATGTGGACAATTTTTTAGGACATTTTTGGAACTGCTTTGCGAAAAATTTCTTAGAAAAGGGATCATTTTCAGGAATTTTTTTAAAAAAATAATAACGGTCTTCCTCATTTTTCATAAGTGAAAAAATGAAAGCAATTTTAAAAACCATTTTTGTGACATGAACTAAACTGGCCTTATATTTTTATTGTGAAACGAGGCTGCTGGTTTTTACATGGTTTTTGTTGCAACAGGATTTCCTACTCTCGGGGAACTCACATTGAAAGAAGAGGCTCCCTTCTCTGCAGGAGTCAAGTATAGCCATCTTCATCATTTGTGTATTACCCCCCGCCCCCCTTTTTTGAAAGTTTAACTCTCTCTTTTCTAATTTCTTTTGATGTGCTTGGTTAGGGTTGAAGATTCAAGAAAAGAAGGCCCAGTCGGTCGATCCTCATCTACCTTAACTACAGGTGTGACTTTATTCAATTATCTTGAGATTTGCTTGCTTTCTATCATGCTTTCTGTTCAAAAAAAATTATTAATATGAATATATGATAGTCATATTGTATGCACATTCGTATTTCTCTCTTCTACATCAGGGATAGGCTCCAGTATGGGTTCTAGCAGCAGTAACACATCCATAGGTGCAATTAAGAAGGCATCCAACATGGCCCAGATTAAGGATGGTCGTGATGGCATTAAAGTGGAAGGTTTGATTTCTACATCAAGTGCATTCAATTGTACAATTCCAATGGTAACTTTGTAATGCATTTGGTATGTGTGGGCACTGGGCAATTATGTGTCATTGTTTTAGGCATTATTTATTGAAACTGGCACCTGTCTAAATACAATTTGAAGTGTTTTTGTTTTAGGAATTATTGCTGTTGTAGCTATACAAACTACTAAATGAATAATATTCCTTTTGTGCCGATGTCAATAGTGTACCCTCACCATAATTTGAGCAGCCATAGCATCTATACCTGCTACTCATGCATACAATATGGCATTCATGTGAAACACGCTGTTGTTTTTCTTTTTCTTTTTTTTCCTTTCTTTCTAGTAAGTATAATTCTTTTAACTAAGATTTGTATGATTGATAGATATTGCAACATGTTTACCAAAACAAAAAATAATTGTATATTTTTCTATGTTAGTGAGTTAATGGAGCGGCCATATTTATTCCATTTTAAAAGATCAATGCACCATTGTTTTTATGGCTATATCGTTGGCAGAATTTCAATCAGACAGAAGTGTTGGAGAGAAGAAACTCAGGACTTCAGGGGATGAGGGGCCTTCAGTGACAGAGTTGAATGGCTATAATTTCAAGAGGCAAGAGTTTGAGATTGAATATGATAATGATGCTGAGCAGCTACTGGCAGATATGGAATTCAAGGATACTGATACTGATGCTGAGCGTGAACTGAAACTCCGAGTGCTTCGTATCTACTCGAAAAGGTATACCATCACATTTTTCTTCTCTTTTTTCTTTTCATTTTTTTATCTTACCTACATTGACGCAGGACAACTCACCCAGGGGGGGTATACATGATTATAGAGCACAGACAAGAGAGAAAAGGGTGAGAAATCAGAGAGAATAGTGAGAGAGAAAGAAGGAGAAGGGGGGAGGAAGAACCCTAGGCTTCGCACCTAAGGCTTTGTTTGGATTCAGCACCAAACACAAGTGGAAAACTCCGTTTTAATTCATCATAAGCTAAGCTGATAACATATTGGTTCTTGCCTATAAATAGGCTACAACCACAAACCTTGAAACTAAAAGAAATAAAATAAAGACAATAAATTAAGATAGCACAAAACACATCTGTAGAAAACAAGCCCTATTGCGCAGCCAAAAGTGAAGGACCTACAGCTCCACCATGCTCTAGCAAGTGCTGATTGTGGGTTCTCCATTTGCAGCATAGGCCTAGTAAGTGCTGAAAGCATATCTAAAAGGTGGGGGCTGGTTGGTAGCAAGGGGTGGAATACAGGTGGAATCCTGATTTCCATTTGTAGCCCTGTGTGTGGATTTCTCCAGTGCTGTTATGCATCATACATACTTGTATGCAAGAAATCATGAAGTAGAGAAGCTGCATTTTACTGTTTGAAGATGGGGAGTGGAAATAACAAAATGATATTGGCCATTATGTCTCTTGGTAACCTAGTAAGTGAGGGAGTGTTGAATTTGCTCTTGTTTTGTGAATTTGTTTTCTCAGAAGATCCACAGTTCATGGATCAAGATTACACTAAATCCACAGTCCGTGCATTGAGGATAAGTTGAGACCAATGGAGGGACCAAGAGGATGCCTTGCTTAATAGAGAGTATAGATCTATATACAATATACCCTTATTGTGGTGCATTTGATGTTAGATCCACTAATTTAGTTATATTACAAATAGAAAGAAATTAAAGATCCAAAAAAAAATTTCAGCGTACTATTGATGCAGCCCCAAGAATATGTAGGCTTAACCCTGTTTGATAAATAAAGTATGGTTGTGACGAAAATAAAACTCGGCCAGCTGCCATCCTTTTTTATAGATTTTTCAATAAGCGGTTACTTTGATCAGTTAATGCATTGTTCAATCTTAATTAGCACATCTCGACATGTATTTGCTAGTAGGTAATATATATTATACCACATACTTCAGAGTATTTTATTTTTTAAGATAGCCTTTACATTATGCAGTTCAATTTCTTTCAATTTGCCAATGATTGGGAACTTCTTGGCAGGCTTGATGAGAGGAAACGCAGGAAGGATTTTATACTGGAAAGAAATTTACTTTATCCCGATTCATTTGAGAAAAACCTTTCACCTGAAGAGAGGGAGATATGTCAGCGCTACAAGGTCTTCATGCGGTTCCACTCAAAAGAAGAGCATGAGGAATTGCTTAAGAGTGTTATCGAGGAACATCGGATTCTCAAAAGAATACAGGATCTTCAGGTCTAAATCATTCCTAACACTTCTATTTATTTTGTTTCTTAAATTTTCTCTCAAAGTTATTGTCAATTGCTCTAGTTATAACACGTACTAAATCTGGGAAAAAATAATAATAATAATAATAGAGATGTCAGTTCTTAACAATACATTAGGTCTCTGGTATGCACATTTGCACACAACTGTGTTAAGAGCTACCACTTGTGGGCAACTATAACCATGCAGTTTTATATAGGGTCATATCCATTGAATCATAGGCCATCATATCTTTTCACATCTCCTTGACCCACATTCATTTTGCTAGTAATTGATTAGGATTAGCTTATCTGTTATGATCCTTCTTTTAAACAATTATCATGGTTTATGTAATGACAGCACATCCATCTTTATCCAGATGGATCAGCCATACAAATAGTTCATATAACACATCACCACTTGCTATGTTATGAGGGCACTAACACAATATCATTCTTTAACACAAAAATGAGGTGTTTGACATGCATGCATTTTGGTTTGTTTGATGTGGCAGAAGGAAAGCTAGAATGGGAGTGTCCTTATTATATAGGTTAAGGATATGCATTTTTTGTTGCCTTCAAAATTTGGGTGTTCATTTTTTTTTTTTTTTTTTATCGACTTATTTGGAATCACTAATTGTCCATATAAGTATCTGTTCAATCTTCTGAGCTGATCTTTTTATGGGAAATCTCCTACTTGGGAACTCCATGTTTTGTTTACTGTGATAAACACTGTAAGTGTCTGATTTTGATTTAAAAGCACTTCAATTGAATTGTCTTGATTTGACTATGCTTCCTTAAAGTATACCAAGTTGGTTTTTCTCTCTGCCCATATCAAATAGCACTTGTTGATCCAAATCCTTTTTATTTAAGACTAGCTTATTATAGATTGGGAAAATCAACATTTCTGTAATTCTATGCACCGATGTTTTTTGGCTCAAGTCCATAGTCTATCCTATTTCCTAGGAGCAGCTAACAAAATGCTCTACCATTCTGATGGGGAGGAGTTTGTGATTAGCTTTCCCTGAAATACCCAAATACTTAAATCCAACATGTTCGTGTTCTTGGGTCAAAGTTATTTGGTAAGCATGATGTCTGTCCCAAGATACGATTTCTATTATATTTCTCTAGCTGGTGAAGTCACATATAGTATACTGAAATATATGCAAAGTTTCTTCCCTTGCAATGACATAAAACTAATTATGCAGGAAGCTCGATCTGCTGGCTGTCGTACATCTGCTGACGCAGAAAGATTTCTTGAGCATAAGAGGAAGAAGGAAGCTGAGGAAAGTGCCCGCAGAGTGAAGGAAAGTGCTCAGGCTGGCCCAAGTGGTAAAATCTTGCTAAGGGCTAATCACTCCAAGGGAGAATTTGATGGCAGCCCTAGGGGAGGTGGTGTAAGGGGGTCCACTGTTTTAGAGTCTGGTGGCAAGGACTTGTCTTCAACAACTGCAGGACAACCTTTCACAAGGTCCCTAGATGATTGGGACATCACTGGATTTCCAGGAGTCGATTTACTCTCTGAATCTGTAAGAATCCCGTCCTCTTTAATTTGGAAAATAGCTCCTTGCTTGGGCATATTTCGAAGTTAGACATTAAGGCTGTGTTTGGTTTGAGGGAATGGAATGGAATGATGAGAATGGGAATGGGAATGGAATGGGAATAGTCATTCCATGCCTAATGTTTGGTAAGGGGTGGGAATGGAATGGAAAGTAATAGGTGGGACCCACTTTTAATGATTTTCATTCCTTAAAAGAAGAGAACAGTCATTCCTCTTTGTTTGGGAAGGAAGGAGGGAATAGCCCCTCACAAAGGAATGGCCATTCCATTCACTTATGTTACCAAACATTCACTTTTTTTTGGATCCATTCCTCTCCCTGATTCCCTCAAACCAAACACGGCCAAAATAATAGTGATTCAGAATTCAATCAACATCATCATTTAGATGGGGATTATCAACTAGTGATAAAAAAAAATAAAAAAAAGATGGGAACAATCAAACTCTGATCCATGCTTAACTTGGTGGACGGGATAGGACACATAGTTAACTGTTATGAAATTGATTCCAATGATTGTGTTATTTACTGCCTAACATGAGAGTTGAGATACTGAGTGTACTGTGACACGTGCAGGAGAAACAGTTGTGCATTGAGATCAGGATACTACCCTCGCATTATCTCAACATGCTGCAGAAAATGTCGATAGAGATATTGAGCGGCAACATTTCCAACAAAGCTGATGCCCATAGCCGTTTAGCCACCCATTTCAATGTTGAATCTAGCAAACTGGATAGAGTTTATGATATGCTTGTGAAAAAGGGGATCGCTCAACCATGATTAATGTATAAAATAATTTTGTACTGTCTTTTATTTTTCAAAGGGGAAACAAATGCTCACATTGCTGATGCATATTGTAAAATCTATTATTCAGAAATGCTGATAAAAGGAATGATTTAAACGTTCTACAGGATCCATGATTGGCTGGGTGTCTCAATACTACGAGGAAGATGGGTTTGCTGGTCGTGAGCTTGGGCTTGTGAACGTGTGGTAGTATTAAATATATTAATATAGTCGTCGATCGATTCAGCCCTCTACGCCATTTTCTGGTTCCGATATTTGTCAGTGTGATCAATTGGCCATTCCGGGACAAGATTTTTTTCAGTGAGTTACCCTAACTCTGGTATCCTCCACTGAGCAGGAAATCCTGCAACGTTGACAGCATCTGAGCCCAAAAAATTAAGGAATTAGGCTGCTTGGTACTTCATGTCTATTACTAAAAATAAGTTAGGTTTGATTATATCGCCGTTCAAATCAAACCAAATTGTTGGAATGGTGGGAAAACTCTTTTTCCTTTTTTGAAAAGCCGAGAGTGGATCTCATGGTTAAAACTCATCCAATAAAATAAACTTTTTGTACAATTGACATGCCGAGAGGGATTCGTAGCACACTGGGCTTCCATTCCAAAATAGGCCGAGCTTGGTTATTCCAAGGTCTCAATCAAGAATTAGAACTGGCCATCCGAAAGGCCTGGAGCTCACCAATCAAGCAACCCCCTAAAACTGACAATTCCTACCGAGGGTATTACATTAAACGGCTCCTAAAGCTAGTAAGAGAAGTGTCATATTTAGAGCAGCTAGTGAGTGAAGAAACCCATCAAGATAACAGCAAGGACAAATGATCATTCCAATTACTTTAGGCGGCGTGAACTACATACTGTTAAGATACTAGAACGCAGCCTGCAACATAATGGACATGGTTCGATCATATTCACCGAATCATTGTCAGTCCGAACTCAAACCATGGCAAAAGTTTTAAACTTTCGTCACCTGTTCAACTGGCTTCATTCTGCACACTTTAAATTACACCCAGCCTCAAAATTCAAGACCAAAGCCAACTCGAAGAATTGGTCGCCAGCAGCCCCCTCAATAGGGTAAACCCCATGGCTCGATCACATGCAACCGATTGGCATCTACTCAAAGATGATAAACAGGAAACCAGAATTCACATGGCACAAAACAGAAGCCATGGTGCTGCATGGGAGAAGATGGCGAAATAGCAAGAGCTCCTATCATACAGATTCAGCTAGCATACAAATTTTTTTCTTTTGTTTTGGTAGATAAAAATATTGTATTAGTACCCCAAAAAAAAATAAAAATATACAACACCGCTTTAATCTTTAACAAGAAAACTAGCCATTAAGTCAACTAATGCGTTGGCTTCTCTATATACATGAATGATTCAATTCTCTGCCTGAAGGCAAACAAATCATCATAAAAAGTTCTATTATATATGCTTAGGCAGATCCTTACTAGGGCTTGATTATCATTGTACTTTTCAGTTTGGTGAACTAAACAGGGTCAACATGTAAAAAGAGAGCTAGGACACATACTCAAACATACCACATTCCCTAATCAAATACTACTAACACATCTAGGTTGCAACGTACATTCTAGGTAGTTTTATCATAATCCCCACAACCTAAATTGGTAAAGCCTCATTGAAGCAATACGGGAGGCTAGAATTCAAATTCAAACACTCGTTTTCATGCTAATCCACTAATATTTAACCATTACCTAAAGAATTTTTTTTTTTATTTATTTAATTTTTGGTGTGTGGGAAGGGGGAGTCGATCGGAAAAAAAGAAAACACTTTTAATTTGACGCCAACCCTTTACCTACAGTTTCAAGACCAATTCATCAATATAAAAACAAACCAGTAATATAACAAAAAATGCAACAAGGCCAAAGGGTAAACTAGAATGAAGATAAATTAAAATAGAAGCTAGATGCACATAAAAAATAAATTGGGTCATCATAATGCATTCTTTAAAATAAAAGAAAGAATACATACTGAAGAAATAAGCAAAAACCTAGCAGTCTGCACTACAATCCCAGTCCCACCAGCTACAATTTCAGCCACTCCGCTACCCAGATAAGCTAGGGGCAAAACAAAACATAAAAAGGGTACATAGGAAAGCTACAGCTCAAACAGCCTCAGCACCTGCATCAAAACTACAGACATTTTTGCAGTACAAAAGGCCATTCTTTTCTGAGTCTTAGTCGTCTTAGGGTCAATACAATTTCAACCTAAAAAGTCCCCAAAACAGCGCATCATACGCCCATCCACATCTCCCCCTTACAAGTCGAAAAACTACATGTCTCAACTCTCAAGTCAGTTTTCTCACTACTCCAGGCCCCAACCCAAGCATCCCTAACTAGCTGGTTTCAGAAAAACTTTTTTGTTCTATGACGTTCGTGCTGCCATAACAGCCATGTGCAGTCATGGCCCCCACAAGTCATCATCACCATACTCATTAAAAACATAAATTAAATCAACTTTTTCCTCAAAAGTCGCCTACAGATCACTATATCTATATCTAATATGACCCCACCCCCTGACCTCCACCCCCCACCCCCCCAGCCCAAATGTTGAGGCCTTAGCTATTGTGCTCCAAAATCCCACAGGTGTATAGACGTGTCAGAACAGCATGCTGCCACGTGGCGTTCATCTGCGATTAGTGCATTGGCTACACCTATGCTCTGTCCAAAACTGTACAGGCGCTCCCCATGACTCACCTCCCACACTGTGATCACACCCCTGGCGCACATTAGCGCGTACCCATCATTCATGCACCCTAAAAGCCCTCTACGTTGCGCCGAACCACCCCCTACCACAAACCTACACACCTCCTCTAAAGTGTCCGCCCGGCGCACGCTAGCCACACCGCTGTTGTTCACGAAAACGTACGCCTCGTTGCTAGTGTCAACCGAGCCGACGACGACCCCTCTCCTGAACACTTCCTGGCGGGGTACTTGGTTTCTCAAGTCGAAGACCATGATCCTTGACGCCGTGCACGCCACGGCCGATTCAAGACTCGTAACCCGGACTCGTCCTACGAACTCAGTCAACTCGTTAAGCAAATGCCAACCCACCACGGCTTCCCGGTCAGTTAAAGACCCACCCACGAATAGGAGCCCCTCGGTCACACCATCCCATATCCGAAATGACCGGCCCGGTACGCCGGCGTAAAGCCCGACCCACCACCGGCTACAGCCCGCGAAATCAACTAGGATACCGTCGTTGACCACGTTACCCAAGTGGGCTCTATAAGTAGGCGCATTATTGTTAATCGCCGCCACGTTGATATCACCGTCGAAGGTGGCGAAGACGAGTCTGACCTCGTTATCGATGATGATACCGGAAACGGCGGCAGAGAACCGGCCGAGGCGGTCGTCGCGAGGGACAGGGTGGAAAGTGGCGGTGTGGAGGCGGGTGAGGAGTTCAAAGAGGCGGATGGTGCCATCAGCGAAGCCGCAGGCAAGGTATAAATCAGAGAGGGCGAGGCAGCGGCAGGAGAGGCTGTCGTTGTTGTCGCCGGCGTCTGTGGGGTCAAATAGAAGAGTAGTGTACGATGATTGGCCGGTTACAAAGTTGAAGGCTGTACGATGACGAAAGACGTATTCTTCGTGCCACGTGGCGTGGAGGCAGCGGGTCCGGTTCCAGATGCGGCGGTTGAGGCGGTGCCATAGGAGGTCGGAGCGAGACACTGCTCGCCACGTGGAACAAACCTGCATGCAATTCCCACGGGGATTCATGATATTATTACTTACTCAGCAAGGCTAATGGTGAGTAGCAAGGTTTCGAAAAAGCTTTGTAATAATCATCTACTCGATCATTAGGCATTAGGAGTCTATGCTGGCATTGCTTATCACATGCACGCAGCCAAGAAAAAGTTCACCATGCTTAGTCCAAATAATTTTTTTAAAAAAATTCAAGGGGCTGAGGCTATTGTACTTGAACCATCCATATATATTATATATAATTTGGCACAAGCGTGCAATTTGGTCACGGAACAATTTGGTCACGGAAAAGGGCAGAAGGGTCCATATATATGCACACCGGCTCAAGTCAACCACTCGTATGAAAAACAAATTTCAAACATACTGCATTTATCATCAACCATATCTTAAATACCAAGGAGTATGTATGCATACGGACAATCTATGATCGGAACGTAGGCTGCATTATTTAACATACAAATAGTGACACAATTAATGTATTTTTCAAGACCATGCACGAGGATCTAACTATAATAGAGAATATGTATAATTTTGTCCCTTTGATCTTGTGAAAAAAAAAAAAAAAAAAAACAAACAAACAAACAAACACACAATATATACACTTTTTATTATCAAATACATTTGATGCAATTTTGAATCAGGCACATTTCAAAACTCAACTTAATTCTATTTTGCGATATCAATTATTGGAATAAATTTAATTCACATATAAATCGTACATGTCAAAAATCAAGTTGAGCCAATGTCAATAACTTTTTTATTCATATATATCCATAAATAAACGATTGTTATTGAATTAAAAAATGTAAGTTATGGATGAAAAATAATGACCAATTTCAAATCAACTTAATTTTTAACATGAATCATTTAAATGAAAAGACTATCCGATCCACTCAATAATTTATTATTTTATTTTTGAATGGAAAACTACTTACATAACATCCCCTCTTGCAACACGAAATACACGGAAACACATCCCTATTAAAACCACATGAGCTCCACATTTAAGGAGTAAGGTTTTGAAATAGGAAGATGTTAAGGGCAGTGGCGAAGGACAAACCCTTTAGACGAATCCTTCGTGCGCTGATTAATACGTGCGTGACATACTCATGTAAATCCTACGACGCATGTCCCGTACGCACCAATCAGCACACGAAAATTCATCTTCCAGAGTGGACCCTAGCATCCCTCTTTGAAATATCCCTGCTTTTCCAAAGTACCCTCCTCATATCAGCTAGTATAACAAAAAAAACCAAGCAATGGTCTTTGCGTGACAATAAATATGTCGTGCGAAATGGTTGAAGCTAAAACCAAATCAACCCACTTTACCAACCAAAATCCCGACTCGTCAAACAATGATAAATCTCAGCCTCATAAGTACTAATGGATATTAAAGTCATTCTAATATGATCATACTTTACTTTTCTAGAATATTATTAACTATTCGACTAGATGGGGGGGGACCCATTAAGAATGATAAACCTCATCCTATTATATTATAATAATGAATGAAATCTTAAGGATGTGATCCACCAAATCTCATCCAAGAGACAACTTGGTAGACTGGCCAAACCCATGCCACTATAAGAGTGCACGCGCGTTTAGCTTTAATTGTGGGACATGAGGCAGTATCCATGCCAGCCAAACAGTCAGGCAGGCAGGAGAAGAGACTAGGGACTAGAGAGCAGTAGAGGCTAAGTAGGCAGGCAGCCAGAGCTCTAAATAAACAAGGAAAGGAGGGTATGGGTCTTTTTTTTTTTTTTTTTTTTTTTGTCCTTTTGATTTGAATATAAGCATCGACTTGTCTTGTTTTAATAGACTTGCAGTGGTGCTAGTACAAGACCTCATCATGTATCCTACTATCAGGGAAGACTGACACTGCTCTGATCTTTTATTGATGCAATCCATGTTAGAAGATAAGGTACAGTCAGTACGACAACCCAGAGTAGTTGGTTCAATTTTATATATTTTCATAAAAAAGCAAAAGCAAGAAAAGGACAAAGTAGTCTCAGGTGGTATGGAGATGAGGAGAGAACGGGTACCGGTCAAGGGGAGACTTCTAAAAACCCTAGAAATATAGTAGCAGTTGTAGGTAGGGGAGAGAGAGAGATTTAAATGAGAAGCAGATGAGACAAAGATGCAATAGCTGTGGTCCATACATTATACAACATCTAGTATCATCAAAGGGCTTAGATAAACATCGGATTACATGCGTGCTTTCCCACATCTCTCTTTCATTTCCAAGAAAGGGTTGTGGCCTAAGGCCCCTTAGGCCTGTCTCGTTAAAAGCAACTAACCCAACTTGCATGTTTTGTTTTTGTTTTTTTGGCTCTATCTTTGACTCTCCCTTTACTTGAACGGTCATTCAATATGGTCATTTGAGAATGGGGTGTTAGTGGTTTAGGTTTAGAACTGATAACCAAAGGTTTGGTTTTTGGTTCTAATATTAGAAAATCAAATTAAATTGGTTTGGTTTTAGATTTTATCTTAAAAATTCAAATCAAACTAAAATATAATATATATATATATATATATATATATATATCAAATTTTAGTTTATAAATTTTTTATTCTAATAAAGACAGAATAAGTAATAGATTTAAAATAGTAGTAATGAACTTATTGGAATACAAAACCTATTGAATAGTAAGTACTAACTAAATAACTAGTAATATTGACATATATTAGATTGGAGAATTAAACTTGAATTGTCATAAAGTCAATATGTTTCCGTTTTGATACAATGTTTAATGTTTTTTTTTCAGTTGCTAATGTAATGTTTTTATTTGGAGTTTGGCATTGTCATTTTTTTCATTTTCAATTATTTGTTGCTAATTGATAAGTTAAAACCGAACCGTGGTTTGGTTTGGTTTGGTTTTTTTATAGTATGGCTTGGTAAGAACAAAACCTAAGTATAATGGTTTGGTTTGAAATTTACCCTAACACCCCTAATTTGAGAGATAGAAAAAGACCTGCCTCGTATTATTAGGGTTTTCCTAACGTGTGCCTTAGGCACATGTTAAGCTGCAATTAATGATCCAATTATTACATTGAAAATTATGATAATGCAATATAAATGATGAAAGTTGGTTAGAAAAATGTAAAAATGCTTAGAAATTGTAAAAATATACTTTTTCATGCAATGATTGAAATATTAATTGCAGCTTAATATGTGCTCTTAGGGCACACATTAAGAAAACCTATATTATTATAGTGTTTATTTTGCTTTGAGGAGGGTATAGTATTTTTTCTGTTTACTTAGAAAGATATTAATGTAGTTTTTTTTTTTTTATATATATTTTAACGTAGTTATTTGGTTCCAAAATTGTAGAGTTTGTAATAACTTTACAAAAAGATACATATGTATACATATAACATTTTGTCGAATAAAAAATTAAATAAAGACCATTAAAATACACTAAAAACAATAAAAAGCAATTTAATTTTGACTCCTCAAATCTAACAAAATAGAAACAGGAAAAATATGTATAAAAAAAAATGACCAACTGGGTTCTAGGCACTGCATTGAAAAGAGCTCATCCCTAAGGTGAGAAGGAGACATAGGTTTACCAACCAAGCATTCATGACCCTTTCGGCTTTGCACACAGCTGGTTTTTTACTCATATTTGGCTGCCATGTCCCTTGAACGGCCAATTCCACAAGGAACCAAGCCCATGCTACCGTGCATGGTATCATCACTTGTAGAAAGAATTAATTCGGTACCCTGGGAGAGAGTTCACTAATAGACCAAGGATAAGTAAATAATTGGACTCGTTCACATCCAAATCATGAATGTTTGGAATTTATATTGTGCAAGGAGACACTGGTTTTGCTAATTCGAATTGAAGTGTATTAGAAATACCATAATGAAAGGAACATATGCGTTTGTCACTGAGTATTTGACCAATATATTCCACCCTTGATCTTAGCCAACTAGCTAATGATGAATGTGTAAAAAAAATCGGTATTTCATGTAAACTCAAAAGTGTTAAAAGACTTCAATTAGACCCACCCAATGGTTAATTCACTAGAAATATTCAATTAGTTAGATTTCTAGGATTTTAGAGTGCTAATTAGAGAATAATTTGGATATTAGTCTAAAGCATATTTGTACAAGGGCAAATAAAAAAACGGATTTCTTAACAAATTTGGGACACAAGTTGAAGAGAAGCCTCAATTGAGAATCTAATTTTCCTTTAACCAAAGTACTAAACCTAGCAACCCTGGAGAAGGGAGTAAATACAAGGGTGGAAAAACAATTCCCAAACGATTAAAAATGAAATCAATAAGTACATATCCTAGAGAATAGAGCAATGTACTTACCACCCATCCCAGTAGCCATGGTGGTTTGGTAGTACTTATCAAACCATTCTTAAGGCTAGAGGTTCAGAGCTAGGATTGGTATGCCAGTGGAACATGGAGCTATGTACTTCGGAAACTGTACCCTAATTTCTATCTTCTAAAATAACAAGGTAAGGTCTCTGTTCATGTAATGTTATCTAAATATAGAAATTTAGGACTTATCTGAGCAAAGGTAAGAGACACCCCCCCCCCCCCCCACCCAACACACTTAACTTAGATTAAGCCACAGTTGCTGACATTTTCTTCTTTTTTTTTTTTTTTTTTTTTTTTAGCGGGGCTAGAACAGTTGCTGACATTGCCATATTAAAGTAAGTTCCAAAGGTCTCTATCTCTACATTTTAGTGTTAGAAAGGTATCCCAATGAAGAGAGAGCTAAGAAAAGTTCAGTCAAAAAGTAGGGGATTTCTAGAGCTTAAAAAAGATCATGCCACTTATCAAAAATAAAAAAAAGATCATGCCAAGAAAGGGAAAGGGATTTAAAAACAAAAAGAAACCTTTTCCTTGAGATATATAAAAAGAAGTTAAGATATAAAAAGAAGGGTCCAAAAATGGATATTTCTGAAGGAAAAAAGGATAGAAACTCTGATATTGTCAAGGAGGAACACCCATCAGAAGGAAACATAGATAAGGACTCATCAAAAGGCAGTCCCTCTTAAAGGCAGTTTTTCCTTGGATGCTCACATTCATCCTAGACATACGCTATATCACCTCCTCTCTATTGACTACAATTTGTGTAGGGCGATGTGTATATATATATATATATATGTATATAGATAGATATGGTGCATATAGTTCATAATTTTCGTTTAACTTGATATTTGGACATGCATGAATATACAATCTATTGATGAACCGGAGAAAATGTGATTTCTACAAAAAGATACTGGGATGCAAGTGTTAGTTTTTGGCCAGAATCTTGGGGAATCGGAACAGCATGACATGAGATTTCAACGGCGGATCACCATTGAAATCTCATTCCATTCCATTCGGATTCTTCCTGATTCTGGTGAAACAAACATGCCTTGATCCTATATAGATGCCACCATTACATACAATTTAATTATGGTATGTTTTGTGAGCTATCGAAATTTATGTTGAAGACTTGAGGGTCGAACATTGTCATTGGCATTAGGCAAAGATTGCTATATGGGTGAATCATATCTATATAAGCTATTCATTTGTAGTCATTACATATTACAAGAATGACTATAAAATTATCCCAGAAGAGCCATATCATATCTCAAAGCTAATAAATCTTGACTCACAAACCAAATCCCAACCCACAACTCTTCAATTTATTGATTTATCTGATGATGTATGTATGATGTATGCGTGTGTATGTATGATGTATGTAAGAGAAGGAAATGAAGAAGATAGGAGAACAGACCAGAAAAAGGTTGGCGAGGGCAGGCGCAGCAGCGAGACGGCCATGGGAGCGAGAAGCATCAATGGCGACTTGAGAGGCGAGAGCTTCAACAAAAGGTTCTGGCCAAACCCCGTTACCGAAACGGTGACGAACACCACGAACCCCATCACCACCGCCACCACCACCACCATTGCCATCTCCTTCGGAAGAAGATGAAGAAGAAGACGAAGAAGAAGACATTAACAAGAAAAGGAAGTATATAGGGAGGAGGAAGGAGTACTATAATAATGAACAAAGACAAAAAGATACAGATAAAGACACAAAGAGAGGGACCCAAAAGGAAGTGTTGGGGGGATTCTAGTAATATATATATAATAATATAAGTAGGAAGACTGAGATTTTAATACGTTTGGTTTTAAATATATAAATTTTTACCGTATAATATAATAATAAATAAATCGGGCCTTAGAGGTTTTCCCGCCCTGCGACGACGGCGGGGGTGGGGTTTGGGTACTGTGTGCAGTGGTGTGGATGTCGTGGGACTGCTGGTCTTTCCTGTTTGCCACGGTGTTTTTTGGTGCTTTTCAACGCGTATCTCTGTCCTTTCTCGCTGTGCAGCAGGTTTTTAGAGGGATGTGTAAAAAACTTTCTCATCCATCGAATCAAATCAATCTATTTTATTTGCATCCACTCAAGTGGTTTAAGAAAATAGAGACGAATTGGTTTAACTGGGATGAATAATAAATTTGACAGTTTGATTTGATTGACGTGTTAAATTTTGTTAAATCGTTAATAAAATAATTCAATTTATTTTAATTAGTCAAATTCTAACAGTTTAGATATCTCATTTTTCGTAAAATGCTTTGATTAATCGAAGTTTGATAGTTCGAACACCTCTTTGTTTGATAAAAAAAAAAAATATATATATATATATATATAGATATATATATATTACTTCATCTAAAAATATATAATATATACACTTTTTACAATAAAACATGTCAAGTTATTATAGGGTTTTTTTTTAACTTCTTGTTGATTAATCTATAATTATTTTGTGAGATTTGATATTACAAAATGTTAAATGATTTATCGCTTTAGCAAAAAAATAAAAAAAGAGTTTGTCTCTAAACATTTTTACTAAGAAATCAACAAATCATCCTCTTTTTGCTTTATTTTTATTACTATGTGCATATTAACAGTATCACAGTTACATAACTAGATACACATTTACATCTATTTCTAGTTACTCTTGAAATTCAAACAACTTTTAACCATAAATAAATAAATAAACATCTAACCACTAGGGTCTGTTTGGGGCTTTGGATTATCTATGGTTCCATACAAGACATAGTGAGGCATCCCCTCTAAGAACATCAACATTGATTTGTACTCCCCTGCTCTTGAATTATTGGTCTAATTTTTTTTTTGAGTTGTTTCAAAATTATTATCACACACATTCAAAAAGTCAATGATTTTTTTTAATGGAAATATAGTAATTAATAGTAAATTAATCCGATTTGTTTTAAAAGCCATATGTCACATTGATTAATGATAAATAAATTCAATAAATATGACAACACTCAATGAAAAAAAAAATTACAAATATAACGTGGATAGATAAAATCTAACGATAAGAGTGGCCCGAGCACCCACGCCTAGCTAATGTATATAAGGGTCTAATGTTATAAAGACGTGTCAGCATCATGTACTGTGAGTTGTACCCTATGCATGTGTGTGTTATACAAAATGATCTACATATGCAAATTTAAGGGTACAACCTCCAAATGCACCTAACCGATATAAGAAAATCAACACATGTTGATATTACCAAATCCATATATATCCTTTCAATTGGATGAATTCTATATAATGAATGCCAATGGTATAATCTTCTAATGACATTTTTCTCACTTGTTTATTTATTATTATTTATAGAGGGGGTTAAACAAACATAAGAAACACACAAATGAAAAATGTCATTTAAATTATAAATAACATAACCCTAAAAGAGCATAAGAATTCATAAAATTAATTCACACTCAATCTCCAAAAGATAGAGCAAAATACATATCTTCATTTTTTTCAAGACTTTAAACTCCTTTTTCATCTTACACTCCAAAGTTCATGGTTAGAAAATAAGCCAACATAAACTTAGGTCTTAATAATATACATTTTTCAAAAAAAAGTTACCCCAATTTGAAATTCAAAGGTTTTAATTTTATTTTCCATATATTTTTACCCTTGATGTTTGGAAACATAAACAAATTTATAGGAAAATACTTGTATTTATTTTTGTGTAGTAGTTTCCACTTTTCAGGCGAGTGGTTTGCACGCATACTCAAAGGTTACAATAATAATAATAACCTAAGAATTCTCAGTTCGGTTAATCAAAGCTTATAAAAGCAAGCGTGAAGCTGAGAACCTCCTGTCCCTCGTGGACTCGTGGTCAACCCATATGACTTGTGATGATTATTTCTGTTATATGAGTAAGGTTGATAAGACGGCATCTTCGTCTCTCTTTCCACGAGCTCTTTTTTCTTTTTAATTACGACAAGTTATTTAAGATATTTGTCGTATCATCAACTTTAATAAATCGCATATTATTTTTTAATAAAATTTTATATTCAAGGGCCTTTTCTAAAAAAAAATAAAATAAAATATAGTAATGCTAATCTTGGTGGAGAGAGCTTTACCGCCCTTGCATTATTATTTGACTTGAATCCGAATTAGTCATAATTTAATAGGGTTGTCGGATATTGGATGATTTTCACCAAAAAAAAAATTAGGGTAATGTTTATTATATTTACAAATTTTTCGCATCAACTCACATGATTAATAATACCGTGCAAATTCTTCCAACAAAAAATCATTTGATTTTATCTCGTTTAACACATGATCATTATAGAAAATTGATACAGGCAACATTTTTCATTCAATAAGTTGTGTGTCTCGAAATTTATAATGTGAAACAAAAATTGTACAAGTACAATATTTTTGAGAGAGTGATAAAACTATTCAAAACACTAATGGATGTACCCATACACACATGAGTGAACCCTCATGGGAGATTTTCCCTTCCTATCAGGCATGCATAACTTGTTCCCCAGAATCTAGAGAAAAAGGGAATAATTTGAAATGATGGGTTCTGATTGTAGCAATAATCTGCCTGCGTAGTGGACAAGCAAAAGGGATAAGAATAGAAAGGCCCCAGATCGATGGAGATGGAAGGTGCCTCTAGGCTTGAGCCATGTGCTAACCATTAGTGGGTCAGTTCATGGTACGAGGGAGTAGGACCGATCTGATTCAGACAAGTTCAGGGTGGGTGAACCCACAACCAGCCACGGGATAAAATGTTTGACCAGGTGGAAAGTTGGGATCAATTTATCATAAACTCTTTTTCAAAGTGACACTATCTACTTACCCAAAAAAAAAAAAAAAAAAAAAAAAAGTAACATTATCTATGTGATTATTACGAACGGTTCAGATCATCATGCTATGAATATCATGGCTCAAATTATTATGTCACGTGTATAACCAATCAAACATATATATATATATATACACACACACATATACATACACACGCGGGTGAAAAATTTGTAATAGAATTAGAGGCAATTTGTTATTGTATTTGTGATTCCTAGACTTTTTGCTCGTTTAATACTCTCTAAAAATAATCATGTCTTGTGAGCGTGATAATATCTCTCATTTTAGTAGAGACTAAAGAGATGTAAAGGGTGTAAATCTTGACTTCTTTTTATTGAAAAGAAAAATAATGATTGATTCATATGCAGGTCTTCCCATACGAGGTCTTCCCATATGGACCGATAATGATTTGTTTTATGAGGTAAGGTGTAAGAGTTGGTACCAAATAAACACAAAAGAAAAAGATAAGTTCTCCTAGTATCTTTCTTTTTTGGATCAAGTGAAAGACAAATCACGTAAGACATGCCGGAAAAAATGGAAAAAAAAAAAAAAAAAAGAAAAAGGGGAAAAGGGTAACTCTGCTAAGACTACTCGACCAACTTGATATAACTGATCGACCTAACCCGAAGTAGAGTTGGATTGGGTCATGTGGAAGGTGTTGGGTTTAGATTTTAACCCGGCCCAACCATCAAAAAACTGATTCAAGAATAAGGGAGATATTTTAACTTATTTTATTCTAGAACCAATGAACCAAAAGCCCAATTTAATTAATTCTTTTTGTCAAGCCAAAACCAGTGAGGATCAGAGGAGATTAAGTGATTGATGTCCGAATTTGTAAAAATTGTAGGTAACACATTTATAAATAAGCTAAGAGAGTGGTCTATTGAATTACTAATATGGGTTAGTTATCTTTCCCTATTTTTAAATTTTTTTTTTTTTGTTTTGGACTCTCAAATGCGTTATCAACCATTATCAAAATGTTATAGTGTTTGCTCGAGAATAGGTTTTTCTATAAAATATTAGTATTGGATTATTAAACTCTAATATTTGTCTAATTTTTTTTTAAAAAGGCAGTGGGGTCTTTTAGGCACCACCACAGAACCAAGTTGCTCATTGACGAACGTTCAACAAACGAGCGTGGTCTTAACGGCCTTTTGGGTGGCGTCGCATAAACTACTCCCTTCGCTTTTAAATAAGTGATTTTTTTTTTATATGCTTCAAAATTATTATTATATTTTAAAAATTATTGGCCCTTTTTGATTTATTTTCTAAAGTATCTGTAAAAAAAATATTCTCTATTTTCTAATTACATATTATATTTAAGAGTTATGATGACATCAACAATAGGTGACATGGTAAGTGCATAACCATTCCCTCCAAAATCCTTTTATCTCATTTATTTTGGACCCACATGATGATGTCAGCAGTCCTTCTATTACACCCAAAAGATCAAAAAGCCAAGTAATAAAAAAGCTAAAGAGATGAATTAAGAAGGGCAAAAAGATAATTCCGCAATAACAAAGAAGAAAAAGCTGCCTGATCCATGGCCAAAAAAGTTAAAAAATTGATTGTCAATTTGTTGCAAATTGACTATCAATGTGATTATAAAATCAATACTAAAGGGTTGTTTGGAAAAATTTAAAACCTGATCACTTAACTTTAATCATTTTTTTTTAATTTCACATTGATTGTTAAATCTTTTTTTCTTAATAATCCTATTTAACTAGATTGAGAGAAAATAATAGTATTTTTGGTACTTATATAAGTATTTAAATGAAGTTATTGTTTGGTTTTCGCATATTGTGCGGGTCCATTATAATATTTTATATAATTAAAAATAAATTTAGAATTTTAAAATATTTGTATTAATACGGAAGCATTTAATAGTGTTTTTTCGAAGGGCGAGTGTCTGATCAATTTTAAAACGGAGGGAATGATAAAAACGTACATTTTGAGTGTAGGAGAGAGAAGAAGAAGAAGAAGAAAGACCATGGGAGGGGCAGGTGTTCACTGAGCCGTCCTTTTTGACTTAAAAAAGCCATGCTCATGCTAATGTCTTTTCAACACTTCTCGATGGAATATACGTAAGATTGATTGCAATTTTCAAGTACAACTTTTCTCCTACTAGGCAGGCTCCTATAATCGAGACACTACACCCACCGATTTTTTTATTTATATTTATACAAACGCACACTCCTCTAGATAGATAGAGAAAGAAGAGGAGTTACGCAAGTGGGCTATTTATGCTCCTTCTGGTGGACCTGCCAAGGGTAGGCGTAGGAAACAAAAAACTATTGAAAGTACCATATGGTAAGTCTTCTATTGACGCTCTTTTTGGTCCTTCGGTCCTTCCATTGTCCTTTGGGATAACCAAGGCTTTCTTCTCTCACTTTATTACTTCTCCAGTCAAAAGCTTCCCAACAAGCAAGCTGACTGGCTGCCTGTCGTAACATATGTGCTCTGCCCTGCCATCCCTCTTTTGCCACCTCACCTATCAATCTATTTATACATTATTTATTTATTTATTTTTTCTGTTTTGATTCGGGTGAGAACTAAATTTATTTTTGTTTTGGGCCTGTTTCTCGACTTCTATTGTGGGGTGATGCTTTAATTTGAATTTCCTTGAACTGATGGCATGGGAATGTAGTGACATTTATTTCAATTCATAAAGAAGTTGTGATCTGTTTGTTGATACGAGGGGATTTGAGATAAGAGTAAGTTTCATCCATTGTTAAATTTTTTATTTTTTATTTTTTATTTTAAAAATTTTGAATTTCCTTAAGGCATGCACTTGGCTTTGATGGTCCAACATTCTCAAAATCTTGAAAATTTTATAATCAAAGATATCTTTGGTCATGTATTTTTTTTAATTTTTTTGGAAGTCAAATGATAAGAGACCGATAAAGAGAGTCCAAATCAGGGTCTCTACAAAGTACAAACCTATGCCCTTATTGGGAGGTGTTAAATTTGAATTTTGTTTTTAAAAACACGTTTTGAAGAAACACTAACCAATTTTCTTAACACATTTTTTAGAAACAGCAACCAATTTTCTTCGATGGCAATAGTAGTATTGGTGGTGGTGGTGACTCTCTACCATTATTTTTTTTTTTAATTTTTTTATTTTTAATTCCTCAAAATAGCCAATTTTGAGTGGGGTAACTTGAGTGGGTTGGATGTTAACTCAGGTTTAATCTGAAGGATTAATTTTTTCTATTCAAAATTAACCCAACTTGAGGTAGAACCCGAAACTCCATCACAAGTTCCTAAACTAGGGTTGGGCTAAGGTTAGGCATGGTTTGAACGGGATGAGCAAGTTGGTCTCACTTTTTGTTTTGTTTTCCTTCCCAATCTTTAAACATGTTTTCGTGCTCCTACTTCATGTACATATTTCAAAATTTCAATTATTCAAACCAAACCTCCATTGCATAAGTATAAAGTTAAGTCTAAATTATATTAAATTTAATAGTAGTTTGGCCATAATCAAGAGGATTATAATAGAATAGAATGAGATTTCAATGGGTAATGCGCTCTTATTCCATTATAATTATCTTCAATTCCGACCAAACAAACGCGCCATTAATATTATCTGAATTCATGTTCTCAGGTTGGATAGGCATGTATATGGACTTTGGAATGGCTTAGACAATGGACTAAATATGGATCAATAACATGGGCCAACCCCAACTGAGGAACGGCTAATGCAACCCCCCATTCTTATAACCTCACCCCTTTCTTTTTAGTTTTCAAGATTTTATGAAAAATATAAAAGGTTTTTGCAAAAACCAGTCACTTTGTCCACTAAAAAAACATCATTTTGAACAACTTTACAGAAGAAAGTTTTTTCAAAATCTATTGTTTAGGTAGACTTTTTGGCAAAAAATGAAATAAAGGCTATAAATGGCTAAAAGTATATTTAAACGATAGATTTAGGAAAAACTTTCTTCTACAAAGTTGTTCAAAATGATGTTTTCTAGTGGACATCATGACCGGTTTTCATAAAAAACCTTTTATATTTTGCATAAAACCTTAAAAATTTAAAAAATGTGGGGTGGGGTGATAAGAATGGGGGGTTGCAATAGCCATTCCCCTGATATAATGAGTAGTGCTATCCAGAGGGGTGTTGGGCTGCGACTCTGCGAGTCTGCAACCATTAAGTTATGAGAAAGGTCCAATATTGCAAGGAATGTAAAAGAAATTGCTTGCCTGTTTTTTTTCCTTTCAAATCCCATCTTAAAGGGCAAGACATGCCATTTGGGCTACAGCAAATGGAAGTTATCCCCATGTAGGTTCAATGCAAAGATATTGCCAATCATACCCTGGAGATTCTGGGGTCATTGGGTCAAATTGAATAAGATGCATCATCTATACAAAAGCAGATGGGGCTTACATATTGTTTTGGGGAATGGTCCTTGGAGCATGTTGGCATAAAGATCAAGGCTCTCCACTGAAGTAATGGGCACATTAAGAGGAAGTTAATTGATCCAAATCATTAAGTTGTTTGAAATATTCAGATATTTTTAAACTTATGCAGTTACCTTCGCCTGAGAAAAAGAAAAAGAAAGCCCAATATTTGGGGTTGTCTTATTTATGCCTAGATTTTTAGGATAGTGACAAGCACTATGATCGAAGCCTAGGTTTACAACCTGCTTTCATGTTAACATACTAGCATTATGTTGAGGCGTTGAGTACCATTGGATGAGCTTGTGGCTGGAACGGCTTTGATTGAATCCATTGAGGTCATTTTAGTCATTAGGAGCAATTTTTTCAGCTTTTAATTTGAGCTGTCTACGAGCTCATCCAATGGTGCTCAATATCTCAGCATGGGTGCAGAGTTTTGAGGACTCAGCATCGAATCCTTCTACATACAAAGAACTTACATGACTATACTAGAGCTTTCAAGATAAACATTCACCATAATATATATAGATTCTAGAACAACCTAATAATGAAATTGTGAATTATAATTTCCAACAGCCCCAGGGAATGGATAATTATCGTCCATAGCTCAAGATCTAACAGATTAATATTAAAAACCCAAGTTTTATTTAATTTTCATTAATTGTCAAAATAAGAGACAACTTATTTAGGGCAATGCCATATGTAGCTGATCAAGCCTCGGAGTGAAATGGTTGGTTCGAGCTAGGGTTAAAATGAACATCATCCCTATGCCTTTAACCATTCAACGAAGTCCTTGAAGTTATTTGAAGAGCCACCACCTTCTGTTATATTATCGATGGCCATCTCCTTGATCTCCAAAGACCTTGATCTTATCTTCTCGTCTTTGATCAGTTGCTCCACCTTTTTCTTAATTTCATTCCCGGAGATGAATCCGTTTTCGTCCGGGTCGAATTTCAATCCAACCTTCCAAAAATCACAAATGTAATTCTGGTTATAATACTGGTCAAAAAAGTAAGGCCAGCACAAGAAAGGTGTCCCATGGCTTAAACCCTCTATGGTAGAGTTCCAACCACAATGGCTCAAGAAGCAACCTATGGCAGGGTGACTTAGAACCTTTTGTTGAGGTGCCCAACTTACGATTTTACCTTTACTGCCTTTGAATCCATTTGGGTATGTAAGGTTGGGCTCATTGGTGAGTCCCGGACGCACCACCCACAGAAAAGGCATGTTACAGAGCTCAAGGCCACGAGCCAGTTCCTCAAACTGGGCTTGTTCCAAGACAGTTATGCTGCCAAGGGATACGTATATGACGGATCGGGCTGGCTGTTGATCGAGCCATTTTAGGCAGGTTGAGTCTTCTGGCCAGAATTGAGCCCCGGAATTTCCTATCTGATGGGTTGCCATCAATGGGCCTATTGGCTTGAGCTTAGGAAATAAGGAAAAGGCTGCAGGCTCTAGTTCGGAAGTGGTGTTGCAAAGCCACCAATCTGCAATTTTCAAAGCTTTAAGGTACCTCAACATGTATTGAATGATAACCTTCTGTATGGGCAAGTCATTGAAAAAGGGCCATGGAAAGTTTGCAGTGTCCAAGTCAGGCATGCTCGGGGACAGCCGAACCAGTTGTTTTTTGATCGGGAAGCCTGCAATATATAGAGTTGCATGTCATTCTCCCAATAAATTCAAGGAATAACATAGCAAAACATGTGTAAAAGTTATTCGTTGATGAACCCAATATCTTAAAAGTCATAATTTATGCTTTAAACCTTCAAATTAACTCATCACATTTTTGTAGACCTACTTGAAACTTGGCCAAGTCAAGTTAAACAGACCACCGAATTAAGAGGCTTTACAGGATTGTCAATGTTGTTTATCTTAAGGGTGCGACTCGGTTTCGTTTGGATTAGTTTAATCTCAACCCATTAAAATTGACTAAGGGTATGTTCCCTCCCAATACCCACCCCGCAAAAAAATAAAAAAATAAAAAATAAAAAATAAAAAAGATAAATTACATTAAGACCCCCTCTAAAATCTAACAATTAGAGATGCCACCCCTCACGTTTTCTAAATTACATTAAGATCCCTATTTTACAAAATAAACTACAAAAAGACCCCTCCCTCTAACCTCCATTTATTAATCCGTTAAATCACTCTCAATTTTTTTCAAAATACCCTAACTACCCTTATTGGATGACAACTTCCATATTAAATGCATATAACTCATCAGTCTAACACATTCATCTAGCACATTTGATTTTTTTAATTTATTGATAAACAACTAAAAGATAATATGTATATATATATAAGAAAAATGCCAAAAAAAACTTAAGTGTTTTGTCCAACTAATATGGCAGCCGTCAAATTTGCTCATTAGAAAGAATTATCTATTTAATTGATGTGCAAAAAAAAAAGAAAAAAAAATTGATTTGCCAAGTTAATTGCCACCTCTATATGTTCATCCCCATTGTAATAAATTTTTTCATTTATTTTTATATATGAGTAATGCTACATAGCCCCCCCCCCCCTCCCCTCTTTTTTATTGTTGCCCAAATCTACTTACTCAAATGAAGTGGCAACTTGGCAAATCAAATTTTTTAAAATTTTTTTTTATATTGCAAATCAATTAAAAATTTAATTAAATAAATAATTGTTTCTAAAGAGCAAATCTGACAACTGCCATATCAGTTAGACAGAAAATTTAGACTTTTTAGCATCTTTCTTATATATATATATATATATATAGTACAAGAAAACATAGCATAAATTTATAAATTTTCTATGGACAATAAAAAAATTTCTACTCGCTCCATCCTATAAAGATAGATCATTAATTTTTGTTACGGAGTATTTTTTTTTGTCCTAAAATGTTTGGCTACTTTTAAAAGTTAAATCATAATCTTTTTTAACTTTCCTATACTACTCTTTGTTATTTCAATAATTAATTTCAACACAAAACCCAATACAAATTAGAAGAGGGTATATACATTTAGAAAGATGGAGTTCAATAAATGACAAGTCAATGCATTGATGACTACTCTTAAACTACGTGTTTTGTCAAATATGACTTATCCTTTATGAGACGGAGAGAGAAATAAATAGAAGCAGAAGCAAAATATTAAAGACGGAAATTGAAGTAGATTGAGTTGGTTCATTTTTGGGTTGCGCCCGACCAACTTGTACCCCTACTTTGTCTTACCATAATTGTCCAGAATGCCTTCATCAATGAGCCTTGGGATGCTCATTTGCAAGGCAGAAACTGTTGCCGATATAGGCCACAACAAAGCTCCTCTAATTCCCATCTTCTCAGCAACTTCCAGCACCCAACCCATATGTGGATCGGAAAGAACACACGTGATCTTATCATTGCCTTCCGTGGCATTGATATTTGTTAAAATCTCTTCAAGCTTTGCAGGCTGTAAAATTGCTTCAGCTAACTCACCAAAGCCAGCCTGATCTTCCTCACAAGCCAAACTGGCCGGCATTGAAACCAGACGAATTTGATCCTCCAAAAGACTATCCTTGTTAGCCATTGCACCCAAAATGCGTTTGTGGATGAATTCTGGGATTACAAACGTGATTTTGATGCCATGTTCGGCTAGGCGGTGCGAGAAGTGCATGAGGGGATTGACATGGCCTTGTGTTGGCCACGGTACAACTACAACACGTGGGCTATTCATCTTTAAGCGCTTAAAGCTTATGTTAACTAGCTTCTCTGGTTTTACCGACTAAATAAGGAAAGCTTGCATGGGATATGATTCTTTAGTTCTTCTGCATTTTATAGGGATCGAGCTTAATTCGGACAGGCTGGTTTTCTGGCTGTCATTGCTTTGGTAAGGGATGACTTCTTGGTGGTGACGCGCAGTAGATGACACCCAACTGCATAGCGCTAGCTAGTAACTTGCCAGTACATTCTAAGTTTCTAACTAGACCCACCATATCCATACTAGTTTAATCCTTACATCATATACATTAATTAATTGTTCACTCCCTCTAATAGCCCTTAGGCCTTAGATATATATTGATCGATCAATTGACAATGTTCTCAGAGTATGAGGTTTTGTGTTTGGATTCTTCTTAGTGACAATCACTTTTGTTTTTTTCTTTTTGGGCAATCAATAGAAATTATCCTACCTTTAACTCTTTTCAATACTACGTAACAAATAGGTATTAATATTTTTCTATAAACTTAAACCTAAAATCACTCGTTTAATAAGTGAAACAAATATTAATAGGCTATCATGCCATCGGCACAAATCCATTTGTTTGGACCCATGATTTTAAATATATATACATGACACGTGACAAAATAAATAGAAATTAGAAAGAGATTTTCCACACCGATGTGGATAAAGTGCACATAATCCCCGTGAAGGGACTGTTGATCGAAATCATCTAATATATTAAATATATATATGTTATTATCCCTATTGTGATAAATCTGAGCTGTTAGGACTTAGGAGAGTTGGTTAGTTGACGCCAGTCGATCTACATAGAGAATTGTAGATGCGAGTTCACCGTTGACGACCTATTGGGTTGCATCAACTGGCCGGACCACGTCCTCGCCGTCTCTCTTCTCCATTTGTATTACCATAACTTATTTATACAGACATTTCTGTCGGTGGACGGTGAATTTGCAAAGAGTCTTTTTTTTTTTTTTTTTTCTAAGCAATAAAATAATTTGGGATTTGCGGTCAAGTACCCTTCAGGAGTACTGTTATAGTGCGTGCAAACTGCAAGCACGTGCTGTATGGTAAGGCAACTGGTACTATCTACACATGCCTTCCTTCTTCTTCTTCTTCTCTCTTCTTCATTATTATTATTATTATTATTTTTTTAAGGATTTGGTGTAGTTACTGTGTAGTGCAGTAAACGTAGGATTGATAACATGTGATAAAGAAGAGAAATGGAGGGCTAAAATTCGAGAGATGCATTTAGTGCCTAACGCCTAACAATCCTCAATTTTTCTTCCTTATCACGTGTCATCAATCCTACGTTTACTGCATCATATAGTAAAAATAGTCAATTACACTAAATCCGAATCCAGAATGCGGCTAGTAAAATGTATACGTTTTTTATTTTTCATTGCATAAATTATGCGCGGTTGTACGTCCTATATGTTTTTAGGAGTCACAAAGAGTTAGACCATCCACAATCTAGATGTCAACTATCCATAATGTAGATGCCAACTAATTGGCGCCACTTAAAAATATGACCAATCAGGTGAGGTCACGTGCACTTGTTATCTGACATGCTAACAGCTAGAGAAAATGATCCCTAATCACTGAAGTGAGTTGTTGCATTCCCATCAAAAAAAAAAAAAAAAAAAAAACTTCCTCTGTTATTAAATTATTGGCTTCTTTGTTTTTTTTGAGATATCTCAAAATTATTATTACATTCCAAAAGTCAATGATTCTTTTTATTTCATATCCTAGAATACTCTTAAAAATGTATTCTTTCTTTTTTCAAAGTTTTGTATACTTGAGAGTAAAATTGAAATGTCAAAACATATATATTGATGTGAAAACATTTAATAGGATTTCCTTAAAAAACATGTTTTTTCAAAGGAAACAGTCAATTAAGAACAGAAAGAGTACTTAAATTGACATTGTGACTCATTAAAAATATGAAAATGTTATTTGCCTAACAGCCCTTCATTTCTCCTCCTTACCATGTGTCATTGATCATATATTTATTGTACCATACAATAAAAGTAGCCAAGTACACCAAATCCGAATTCAAAATGCGGCTAGTAAAATGTACACGTTTTTTATTTTTCATTACACAAATCATGCACAGTGGTGTGTCCTATATGTTTTTCGGAGTCACAAAGAGTTAGATCATCCACAATCTAGATGTCAACTATCCATAATGTAGATGCCAACTAAATGGTGCCACTTAAAAATATGACCAATCAAGTGAGGCCACGTGTATATCTTGATGTGAAAATATTTAATAGGATTTCCTAAGGAAACATGTTTCTTCAAAGGAAACAGTCAATTAAGAATATAGAGAGTATTTAAATTGACATTGTGACTTATTAAAAATATGAAAATGTTATTTGCCTAACAGCTTTCCATTTCTCCTCCTTATTATGTATTATCGATCCTAAGTTTACTGCACCATACAATAAAAGTAACCAACTACACCAAATCCGAATCCGAAATGCGACTAGTAGAATGTATACGTTTTTTATTTTTCATTACATAAATCATGTGCGATGGTGCGTCCTATATGTTTTTAGGAGTCACAAAGCGTTAGATCATCCACAATCTAGATGTCAACTAACCATAATATAGATGCCAACTAAATGGTGCCACTTAAAAATATGACCAATTAGGTGAGGCCACGTGCACTTGTTATCTGGCATGCTAACAGTTACACAATGTTCCCCAATCATTGAAGTGAGTTATTGCATTCCCATCAAATAAAAAAAATAAAATAAAAATACTTCCTCTGTTATTAAATTGTTGGCTTTTTTTTTTTTGTTTTTTTGGGATAGTTCAAAATTATTAATCACATTCCAAAAGTTAATAATTCTTTTTATTTCATTTCCTAAAATGTTCTTAAAAATGTATTCTTTCTTTTTGCAAAGTTTTGTATACTTGAGAGTAAAATTGAAATGTCAAAACATATATATTGACGTGAAAACATTTAATAGGATTTCCTAAAAAAACATGTTTCTTCAAAGGAAACAATCAATTAAGAACAAAAAAAGTATTTAAATTGACATTGTGACTCATTAAAAATATGAAAATGTTATTTGCACTAATTTTTTGCAATCTACTCATATGGTAGCGAAGATGGTGTAAGATGATTTATTATTTATTTAATGAATTTTTAAGAAAAAATAACAAATCATTTGTAACATGAGTTGGTGTAAACAATTGATATAGAGAGTTAACGCAAATAGCATTTTTTTCATATCATTTCTGAAAAGATAATACCCTAAATAGATGGCAAAAAGAAAAAGAAAAGTTCAACAAACATTCAAGGATTGTGACATGGCCTGGGTACAACAAATGTGTTACCCAATGGATTTCAAGGGTGAAAATGTATAGATACCATCAGCCAAGCACGTGCTCTATGGTGACCGCAGAGACCAGTGACTAAGGTGCAGTCCACATGCATGAGTGTAATAGCTGCAAGGACATTGCCAAATGGCATATGGGACCTCAAGTTGAAGCCGTCAGATGAGCAAAACAGAACGTGGGTCACCGCTGGCCATGACAAAAGCCACAAGGATTGAAGAACATGTCTTCAATCTGTGATAAGCCCTAAAATCCACCGGTTCCTTGAATCCTTCTAGGGTCTTTTTTTTTTAATCCACGAGGAGTCCTTGACTACAAAAACGAGAATAAAATAGAAGATTTCAAGTTGAACACACTTCTTAGTACACATGCCCTTTCTCACCCACTTCAAATTATTTTAGACCTTTCTTTTGTTCTTTTAAGCTTTCGACTTGAATTAAGTTACTCTTATGTACAGTGGCATTCATAGGCCCTCTCACATGACCAAACCACTTTAGACAATTTTCCTTCATCTGCTTCTCAATTGGCACTACTACTCCCTTCTTAGGAATGCATTCATTTCTCATTTCATCTTTCCACATATCCATCTCAACATTCTCATCTCTGCTACACTCATTTTCTACATATTTTTGTATCCTAGTTGCCCAATATTTTGTACTATAAACTATAGCTGGTCTTATAGCTGTCTTGTAAAATTTTCCTTTTTCACTTTGAAGGTGCGTAAAACATGTTGCGCTTTCTAAAATAAGTATACAAAAACAATCCATTTTTGACTTAAACATGTTTGAACTCAAATGTAACATATTCACAAGGAACCAGAAAAGCTTCCTTGGCAAGAATACCCATAAACAAACATACATAGTGACTATCAGGATGCTGTCAGTAAAATGGAATTCACTGTTTAAACACCTTGCTGTCCTACGGCCTCAAAATAGGAAGAATTCCATGGTTCATGCCTAATTATTTTCCATTTCCCACAAAAAATTAGATTCTCAAGTCCCCATTTCATTCTCATTGCTCCAGCCTCAGCGCAGCCGCAAACGACCCTGCTGCCTTTGTTCTAGCATTCGCCTGCACCATCATATATCTGTCATTAATGGATACAGATGAAGGAAACATTTAATATTAAGTTTGTATACACCAAAATGCCACTACCAGTTTCATCAGTGATCAAGCCAATCAATTCCCAGTGTACTGACCAATAGGCCAAGGTCAGTTGTTGGGCTCATCAGATTTCTATACCTTCAAACTGATAGACCTTTGAAACCAGTTTCCAAAGTGTATTTTTGTACATAATTTTCTTAAACTTGCCTGAACTAATCATGCCAGAACCATATTATAAATAAATCTCCATGATCCCATACTTGACAGATGATAGATAATTCAGGATCACCTAATAGTTTTCTTTATCCAGTTGAGTCCAACCAGTAGATGGTCCATTAACAGTAAAATATCTTATGCTTATAGAGGTAAGAGATCAAAAGTTTTATGCTACTCATGCAGTTGGGCAAATCACAGAAAACATCAATTTTGTAAACGAACTAGTATATCAACAAGTTCTGAGTAATCATTTGCAATAAAAAAATTCACATGTAATAAAGAATCATGTACAACAATACAAGCCAATGGGGTTGTATCCCAAATGGCATGCCTCTTCATTCAAGGGAGAGGGTTTGGAGGAGGTTGTGATTTTAAAACTCCAGAGAGCATGTGTGCGGGGGAAAGGATGGATTATGGAAGGGGGATGGGCTACCCCACATTGTGTAGCCCATTGGGCCCTCTGATGAAACCCAAAAATTAAAATTAAAAAAAAGATAAAGAAAAAAAGAAAAGAAAGAAAAGATTATGTACAACTATCCTTTGAAGTAGTAGTACAAAAATTTTATATTCACATTCAAAATTTCAACTGACTATTAGACATTTGTACATTTTCAATCAGAATGGTAGGAGAAGAACAAACATCAACATAATATTTGTCTACCTATAATTGCTCATCTCAAAGAAGCATTCAGAGTTAAGAAATTATTCTACCTCTGGTGCTCTTTAGAACGCTCGATGAACTCAGTTGCTATATCGTGTCCTTGATAGGAGGCCAATACTTTTCTTATATCGCCTGGTCTGTGGCGGGCGACATCTGTGTCAAACCAGACAGGTTAATGAGTGGCATTTCAACAGATGACACAACTATGCAGAACCATAACTTGCATAAGTAGAGCATCTTAGTTATGATTTTGATAGATATTTGTATTCTTACATTCAAGAAATGGAATAAGATCCAAAAGTGCTGTATCATCTGCTTCGAGCTTCCAGGGCTTCACTGGAACACAATTCTCCGGCTGAAGGCTAGATTCGAGTGCATGTCCACTCACATAGAGAACTCTTGAAGGATCTCTGTTCAGCTTTGAAAGGTCCTGTCAGCAGAAATCAAATTTTTGGGAACCAAACTTCTAATTTTGTTGAGAGAGAGAGAGAGAGAGAGAGAGAGAGAGAGCACTTCTAACTTTGTTGCAGAAGTGTTTGCATATAATAGTAATAACACTTAGACAACGAGAATGTTTCAGATAATTTACAGGAGAGAATATGTATAGCTTGCCAGTACGTATGAAAGATCTGAAGCAATCTATGTAAGTCAAGGAGACTTTCCAGGGTTAGAATTTATTGTATTTCCCATACATCTAGATTGGGGAAGCCTGTAAAGCAGAAATCCTCCCTCAAGCACCAGTGTCATTTAGCATACTAACATAAAAGTACAAAGTTCCAGCCAAAAGAATCATGTTAACAGCAACATTACAAAAAAGTACCACTAAAAAAGCATGTCGGTTATGTTCCCATCAGCACATGTTGATATAAGTTATATCAACACCATGCATTGGGGGTTGTACCCCTTGCATTGGTCCAATGTACCTCATATCCCACTAGTGCACAAGGTACAACTCCCAATGCAGGTGTTGATATAAGTTATATCAGCACGTGTTTACTTAATCATCATCCTATATATATATATATACGGAGTATATCTCAAACACTCCAAAAGAAACACATAAGCATTTGAAATCAGGGAAGCATAGAAACTTTTGAAATAAGTTATCAGCTCCTACTTACCCTGTAATGCTTTCCATGTTGATATTTAGTTGCATTTCTTGATAATCTATATCTTATACATCCCTTCTGATCAAGCCTTTCGATAACAGGGTCAACATACTACACCAATGAAAAAAAAATAATTAAAAAAATAAAGATTTATATAGATATACACGAAACAATTAACATATGAAAATAATGTAAAATCCTACAAAGAAATAGAAAAAAGCATTACCATACTCGGCTCATCGGAGTACACAACAATCTCATAAAATTGAGCTAGATGTTCCAAGAAAGCATCAACTCCAGGCCTTTTGAACGTTCGCCAACCTCTCTCACGCTTTACAGTAAAAGAAGACAAAAATTCAGCTCAAACAACTTCAGAAACAAAACGTTCTTTTCAAAAACAATGTCATATGGGCTGCAACTAGAAATTATGGACCTTTACTAAGCCATTAAAAGGTATGAGAAAAATTCTCCACAGGTAGTATTAACAATTCCACATCTAACTGAGCTAGAAAGATCAAGACAAGTTATCTCAGAGATAATTGGGCGGAATTGTTGGACATTATATCAACAACGTTATACTTCAACAATATAATAACTTACTTTCCAGTCGGAGTGAACTAAAGTTTCATTTAGATCAAGAACAAGTGTAAATGCATGTTGCTCCATGGGATGCAAATCTGGAAGAAGCTTCTCGGAGGAAGGTTCAGTGAAACCCTACAACCAAGCCAATGGAAATGTTAAGAAGAATTAGACATAACCAAAAAAAAAAACGAAAAGGAATGGTAAATATGATGAAGACAGATTGGAACTTTTGAATATGGAGCTCACCTGAACTTGTTCTTCAATAGACCTTCTGAGATCCAAGTACAGCTCGATTGCTTTAGCAGGCACTGAAATATAAAATAAGAACATCATTTAACATATTTAAATAAGCCAACAACAACAATAGCAAAGCAGCAGCATCAGCAGGTAAAAAAAAATAAAAAAATTTAAATTTATTGAAGAGATTAAAGAACTCTTTGAAGAGGTAGGACAATACATAGGCATGAAAAAAAGGGTAGAAAGAATTTTTTTTTTTTTTAAAAAAAAAAATAAAAAAAAAAACTTGAACTCTTATGAAAGAAGACATTTATGCTGAATAAATGTTTAAGGGTTTACTTCAAGAAAGACAACAGGAAAATGTTAAGAAATGTTCAAATTTAATGCTCAGGATATAAGAACTCATGCAATGATAGTCAAGGTCAAATGGGTGGACAGGACAAGAGCCAAAGAAAGATGAGCTCCTGCATGAAACATAATGGCAATAGCATATATGCGCTGGCGAGAGATAGAGAGAGAGAGAGAGAGAGAGAGAACATAAATGAGAGGCTCACCTGTCATTGAAGCAGAGTAAAGCAAAGCCTGAAATTTCTGTACAAGAGATGAGAGAATGTTACTCTTCTGATGACGTTATTCTTCAGACTAAGACGCACTACCCATACATGAATTTATACAATAAATTTCTAGGAAATAGTATCATGTATAATTGTACATAATTTTCCAGACTTAGCCTACCATAAAGATTGCAAGGAATACGTAGACATGAACCTTTATGCACCATGTATGGTCCAAACATTGTAGATCTTGCATTTGAGATATAAGAATTTCTATTGTGCCACTTATTAGACATTATGTGCATTGGAATATAACACCATGTATCCATTTGCATATAATACAATGCACCAACACACGTGCTGAGTGCTGACACATGGCTACTTGTAGTAAGGCCATGTCGTGCCAATCATGGGTTTTGGCCATTTGAATAGTCCAATCATGTCTAGAAGTATAGATTTAGGGAATGGAACAAATGAATAAAAAAGAAGGTGTTTTAGGTTCTTTGCGCCAAATTATTGTCCTTCCTCGTTTTCCCTAGTTAATTTAACCCCTTTTCCATTCACTTAATAAGGACTGATATATCATATGTGGACCGATTAAATACAAAGATATTTTATCAAACGACATTCACATTGGCTATCATCATTTCAAAACAATAAGGACAAACAATTAAACATGAAAAAGACTAAAACTTGGTCGATTGTGATTTCACTCACGTTGCATGCTTTAGGCCTTATATCACTGTTCAATCTAATTGTGAAGATTATAATAAACACAATTAACAATAAGGCTTGTGATTTGGGTACATGAATTATAAGATAAAAGCTACTAATATAACACTTACATCAAGAGAAGATTTATCATCTCCAACAGTATAATTTGCAGATGCTCGCAAAGCCTTCGTCTTCTCGTCTATTTCTTCTGCAGTATATGCTGCAAATTCAACTAACATTACATTCCACAAATTACCCCTAAAAGTAATTTCACTACATGAACCAATTACTAAAGTTAATATTCCAACCAAAATCAGTACCCCTTCTTTCTCCTACCCTCTGCTTGGTTGCCAAAAATACTAATATGCAAAAAATGAAAATTTGCCTCATACTAAACCAAAATGGTGTTTGTCTTTTGGGATCCCATATCATAAAGAACCCAGCTTCTAAATTTTAATTTCTTTATTTGCCTACATTTTCCCAGTAACCAAACGGGTGCTTTGAATTTCACTCTATCTCCATAAATCAAGATTCATTCAACAAAACCAAAAATCCTTTAAAACTAATAATGGGTCCTTCAATAAACATATATACGAACCGTAGGTGGCGTAGCCGGCGGTGATAGCAGCTCCGGTGAGGGTACCGAAAAGCCCGAGCTTGAGAAAAGTCGACGTCTTCGTGGTCGTTGGATTGGGAGGAGGGATTGACGGCGTCTGATCGTGGAGGAGAGGTGCAGCAGAAGAGATGACGGCTTCTTTGGTGGGATGGTTAGCTGAGATGTTCGAACACAAGGGTCGATTGTAGGAACTGAAGAAGTAGGGAGAGGTACGAAATCGGAAGGTCCGAAACATTTTGTCAAGAGAAAAATGTCTGCCAATGAGTTTGCAGAGAGGTTTTTGTTTTGTGATTGTTTTGATGAAGAGAAAGGGTTTTAGACTTTGCGTTTGGTTTGAGGATTGGAAATGGTTTATTCCATTCCAATGCTGGGTAAGATGTGAGAATTGAATGTAAAAGAATAGTTGAGATCGACTTTTAATGATTTTCATTCTTTAATTAGAGGTAGGATTGACCATTCTATTTATTAAGAAAAAAAATAAAATATGAAAGAACTATACTTTTTCTTATTTGGTTGCAATGAAAAATCCGTAGAAGAAGAATAATTTAAATAAGGGTGAATTATTTTTTAAAACCTTCAACTTTGAAGGTAGTTTCAATTTGGTCCATAAACTTAGAATCGTCTCAATTTAGTGACAACTTATCAACTATTGTTGCAATGTGGTCCAGAACCCAACGTCCGTTAGGTTTATGGACAGAAAACGCACATGCGCGGCACGTGCAGCTGACGTGGATCCTAGGTGGTGTCCACGTGTGTTTCCTTGCCCAATTGGAGCCCACGTGCTTGGCACGTGAGATTAAAGCACTCTTCGTCCCTTTCGCCCTCCCGTTGGAGCAACCCCTCCGCCTTCTCCTTCTGTTTTTTTCATTCGCTCCTAAAACCCAAATCTGGGTTTCAAACCAGATCTCAACTCTCTCTCTTCCTCTCTCCATTCTCTCTCCTTCCAGCACTCTCTATCCTTCCTTATTCTATGTCCTTTTTTCTCCAGTCGTCTCACCTTCTTCTGTCTTCATCAGATCTGGGTCTTCTATTTTCGGCGAAGCTCAAGCTCGTCTCACTGGAAGGTTTCCCTCGTTCTTCTTCGACGCCGAAAGACGTACTGGCGGTGGCCAAATCTAGTCTCTTTGCATTTTGTCGGAACTCAAAGTCGTGCCACTAAGACACTTCTTTGTTATCTCACAGTTTACCAGATCCAGCAAAGATGGAGCTTGGGCATGTCATAACAGAGAAGCAAAATAAGGGGAAACCGAAGAGGGTAATTGTCGGATCTGAGAAGTTTGTTGTCGGATTTCAACGATGGGAATTCTTCTGGTGGAGAATCTCGATTTTCCCGAGAAAATTGTGACCGATTTTCTTATCGGGTGCTCGATTATATCTGCCCATCAACCTATCGGAATTGTGGGGTTTGGCCGTGGGCTGACATCAGTGCCTGCGCAGATGGGTTTGGATAGTGGAGGGTCAGATTCCGATGGGCTGTCGTCATCCTTGGCATCCTCATCCTCCTCATCTCCCTCGCCGGGTTCATCGGCGCTTATTGGAACAAACAGGGCCTCCTTTCCTTCCACCTCTTTTGTATAGCCATTCTCATCAGCCTCCTCTTCATCCTCCTCGTCTTCGCCTTCGTTGTCACTCGCCCTGATGGTTCTTACTCCATCGCCGGTAGATCTGGGTTTCAAACTAGATCTTGACTCTCTCTCTCCTCCTCTATCCTCTCTCCATTGATTTGGGTTTCAAAAAACTGGTCTTCATCTCACGTGCCAAGCCCGTGGTCTCCAATTGGGCAGGGAAGCACACGTGGATGCCACCTGTGTAGGGGTTTTTTGTCGCTGCGCATTCTTACGCGTGGACTGTTCCCCCCCCCCCCCACTTGAAGGAATTGTTTGTTTGTCCCACATCGGAATGTGGGCGCCTCCCACCTTGCCATTTAAGCCGAAGCGTAGGATTCAAGGTGTACCACTACTTCTAGTGGTACACCTTGAATCCTACGCTTCGGCTTAAATGGCAAGGTGGGAGGCGCCCACATTCCGATGTGGGACAAACAAACAATTCCTTCAAGTGGGGGGGGGGGGGGGGAACAGTACACGCGTAAGAATGTGCAGCGACAAAAAACCCCCACACAAAAAGGTGCTTTTTTGTGTGGGGGTTTTTTGTCGCTGCGCATTCTTACGCGTGGACTGTTATCGCTGCGCATTCTTAGAAGTAGTGGTACACCCTTCGCCTACGCTCAGGCTAATATGGCAGGGTGGGAGGCGCTCATATTCCGATGTGGGACAAACAAACAATTCCTTCAAGGGGGGGAACAGTCCACGCGTAAGAATGCGCAGCGACAACAGTCCACGCGTAAGAATGCGCAGCGACAAAAAACCCCCACACACCACCTAGGATCCACGTCAGCCACACGTGCCGCGCATGTGCGTTTTCCGTCCATAAACCTAACGGACGTTGGGTTCTGAATTACATTGCAACAATAGTTGATAAGTTGTCACTACGTTAAGACGATTCTAAGTTTATGGACCAAATTGAAACTACCCCCAAAGTTGAAGGTATTAAAGAGTAATTCACCATTTAAATAATTTTGGTTTGGTATGATGTCATATTTTCTTTTCATTTTCTTTCCTCCTCATTTTTTTTTTTTTTTTTTTTTCGCTTCCCTTTTTTTTCCATGATAAAATCCACGAACCAAATAGAGGGTTAGGTTACCAAACACTCAATTCATTCTTTTTTTTTTTTATTTTTAATTTTCTGGTAATGGAATTACCATTTCATTCCTTCTTAACAAACACAAATGCTGGCTCGTGCAGCCGTCCAAGTTTTCTTATAATGTGAGAAAATGACCAATTGCATCTTTCCATGTTGGCATTAAAGTGAGGTGATTGAATGGAACCCACCATCTCATGGTGACATGGTGGTGTTTAGGGATTCGGTTTCTCTCCAATAGTCCAATATACTTTTTGGTTTGTCTGGTTGAGTTTGGATTTGCTGCTGTAACTTGCTTTTAGAGCGAGGTTATCTTTATTTTTTCCATGAATCATATTTTTATTGGAAAAATTCCATGAATCCTATTTTTATTGAAATAATTGATAAAAAATTGGAGAAGATTTTGGACAAAACGAAATAAGTATACGGAGTACTAAACACTGGAATCCATACAGTGGTGGGATCATGTAGGTTTTTGGTTGTGTAATAAAGATTGATAAATGATGCCCACCAATTAGCAGCCGAAGGCACATTCTACCAAAATTATTTAGCTGGTCTTGGCTCTCGAGTTTGGGATACATTTTTGAGATAGGAAGGATTTGAGTCCGGCTTTGTATGATTTGTAGATCCAACTAGTAAAATCCCTATATGTGCCAAAAAGAGAAAAGAGAAAAGGCTATGCATTACTACAACAATATTTTCAAGCATAATAAAGGAATTTGATGGGTTAGGTTTGCCCATTGTTATCTGCCTCTGGTAGTATATTTTCCCTTTTTATAAGAGGGTTTTGGGGTTTGAAACTTAATCCTTTTACTTTTCAAAGCTGGTCGGGATGGGAAAGGCCTACATTTGAGTTGGGTGCATCCAGTCTCAAAATAAATAAATAAATAAATAATGCAAAAAATAAAGGAAGATAGAACTAGAGAAGGTCTATCTAGTCCCTGAATTTGTCACTATGAAACAATGAAACCACTTGGGCTTACCAAATTTCTTTTGTTGGAAAAGTTTAGTAGGCTTTGGGCCAGCCTTGGATCCTCTTCAAAATTAGCAAAGCGCTTAGAAAGAATCTAGCTTCTTGAATTATTTTATCCCATTCTGACTTTGCCGAAGAACCAAGGGAGGCTTGGGGTGGTGCTACGAAGCTCGAACAAAGGGTGGAATTTGGATATAGATTATGAATTTTTTTTCTACCATTTGAACCCCCCTATCCCAAGAAAAAAAAAGGGACCTATTTCACATGATAATAAGTCTTCCTAAACATTTTTATTCTTTTATTTTATATTTTTTCATCTATAAAAACCCTATGACCCTTAGATGGAGGGGGGAAAGTACCACCAAGGCTACGAGCTTGAAAATGGTTTATCCAAGCAATGAATAAGGAAAATAATTGCTCAACCTGTGTAAGGTACGAACCAACTTTTCAATGCACTAGATATAGCACACGTGCGTTGCACGTGAATATTTTTAAATAATATTAGTTATACAAAGTAATAAATACATAAAGATTTTATATTAATAAGTCTAAACGGTTTCTTAGAACTATTGGTATTTCGTTTCGAATGATTTTTCACCTATTATGATTATAAATTCATCTATCTAACTTAAAAATTTATCAAAAATCAAACTTATTCTCTAACAGTACCATATATATTATAATTTGCAGAACAAAACTTACCAGAGAAAGGAGAAGTTGTCGTTAACCAGAGAATAGAGAAGTCGTCGTTAATAGAAAAAGTGGAGAGAAGGTTGAAGCTACTCTTGATGGAGAAACAATCCGGCTATTTATTTATTACTAGTTGATGCACACGTGCGTTGCACGTGACAATATTTGCGTTGTAAAAAATAATTTTTAAATCAAATTTAAATTTCTATACTCACTCATTGTTCATTTCCCAGTACAACTTTAATTCATATAACTACCAAACTTTTTACAATCATGTAACAATTTTTTCTTCTAGATAGAATTCCTCAAATTTTAGTTTCCACACATTGCCTTTTATCCTTCTCCCACTATAACTCAAATTTGTAAATTGTGATTTTTTTCACTTACGTAACAATTTTTTTTATTTTCCTGTTTGGATAGAATAATATTTATTTTAATTTTGCTTATTTCTCATTCCAATAAGATCAAGATGCAATATTGAAACTAACATTCAAATGAACTTAAGCAAAAAAAAAAGAAAAAAGAAAAAGAAAGAGGTTTGAAAGACGGCTATACAACTATAAGGAGATTTATAAACTTGCATAACGTTACATGTGCCTATATATATTATAAGATATAATACAAAGACTTGAAGAACCTTTGTTAAGACAATGAAGTTTTCTAAGAATATGGAGAAAATAATAAATAAATAAAAAACCGGCCACCAAATTAAAATTTGTGTGCACCTTTGGTCATCCAATTTTAAGCACGCCCCTAATCATTGAATTAAGAGAATGATAAAAATCAAGATGCACTTACAATTCATTGATCTGGAAGATAAAAAACCACTATACAACTGGTATGCCATAACAGATTTCAAGAAACGAAATTATTGACTATAATTGATCCGATAAATGATATATAAAAAAAAAAAATAGTGAAATTTATAGGGAACAATAACTTATAACCATGACAATGACAATTTCTTACAAACATATTTTGTTCAACAAATCACTAAAAAAAATACCTAAAATATTATATAAAATATAAAAATTGCAACATACAAAAAATAAAGCAAATTAATCTCTTACGAAGGGAGTTTTAATTTCCAAGATTATATAACAGACATATTGAGCATATCAAAACGAAGAATCTAGAAAACAAAAAAAAAATTGGTACCTTTTTATGATGGGTTTTTGAGTCTGTAAAGAGAGAAAAAAAGAAAGATTAAATACTCAATTTATAAGAAAGAAGAGAAAAAAATTAATGTCAAGCTGATGCACCGGTTTACAGTTACTCAATAAGCATTATAAAACTAAACACGCTGGTATTTAATTCTAAAATTCTGAATGCTAACTATCTATGGCTAAGCCTACCCAATACAAAATCAAGAAACAGAAAAAAAAAACCCTTATATAATAAATAATAAATACCAAAAAATAAGGGTAGTTCTCAAAACTTGCTCATAGTTTTGAATGCTGCCTACAAAGAAAAGGGGGCGGGGGGAGATGCCAAGAATCACCATCGTTGATTATTTGTGAGATCTACTGGATAATATGCGGAGAATATAAATTAAGACTAATGTATAATAAAAGAAGAAAAGAGGAGAAGCATAGAGAAAAGAGGAGAAGCATATGGGTAGAAGGGAGACGGGAAACGTATGGTTGATTGGTTGTATATTATTATTAGGTCTCTAAATCAATAAGATGCTTAACTCGTGTAAAATAAGTCACCTTGTTCTAATAACTTTTGTTCTATCATATTTAAAATTTTAAAGTTAGTTAAGTTATTCAGATTTCTAATTATATATAGAACACTTACGTGTTTCTTAGTTCAAATATATTTATGTGCGTGGTTGGGTGAATTTTATGTAATCTTTGACTTTATATTGATAATTTTTTTTCCTATATATCGATCATTTCAATCAGTATGTGGTGTAGCTAGAATTAATAATATAACCTACAACAAAGAGTCAAGACTCAAAACTCTCAAAGAAATTGAAACTTTTTTTTTGTATCAAAAAGAGATAGTGCACTTAAGTTCATGGTGCATTCATAATTACATAAATAAATCAACAGAAAATCACTTAGACACTCAAAAAAGAAGAAAAAAATCACTTATCTTATGCTTCAAATTTTCTCTAAATCACAATGGGGATATTGAAAACTCAACTGAACTCGATTCAATAAACTTTATTCCCTCCTACATCAATCCTATTGGAGAGATTCACTCGAAAAAAAAAAAAAAAACTATTGGAAGCAAGCGACAGATCCTTACCTCTATTTTTAAAGCACATGCACATGTATGAACCTTTATTAAAACGTCTAAAAAAAACATCACCACCAACCGCATTAATAGAATTATTGAAATAAAATAGATGAAGCAACCGATCGAGAATTGGGGCGTTCACATGGGTTAAAATGAGGCAAAGTATGGAAATAGAAATGAAAAGATATTAATTTATATGGAATAATGATGCATGGAAACTGTTAAAAGTAACTTATATTAAGGTATGTGTTTTAGAATTACAGTTTCCATATTACTATATTTCCTATACATGCAGAAGGGTGGGTAGTTGTGTATTTAAAAGGAATTATAGTTTCTGTTTCTTTTGAATTCCTATTTGTGTTTTATATATTAAGGTATGTGTTTTAGAATTATAGTTTTCATATTGTTATATTTCCTATATATACAGAAGGGTGGGTAGTTGTGTATTTAAAAATTAAAATAAGGGTATATTAGTCAATCAAAAGTTTTTTTCACATTCATCTTTTTATAGGTAGTATAGATATAGGAATTATAGTTTCCATTTCTTTTGAATTCTTATTTGTGTTTTATATATTAAAGTAGGGCAAACTACATATTAGTGTCACTAATTTTACCCCAAATTTCAATGTGGTGTATAAACTTTTAATTTGTCCAATTTAGTGCACTAACTATACATCAGTGTTTCAATGTGGGTAAACAAGGGACGGCTGTTTAGTTTACTAACGGAGACCTCACGTGGCGCTGACGTGGCGATCCACGTGGCGCTGACGTGGCATCCCTGGTGGAGTCTCCCCAGGAGAAATTACATATTAGTGTCACTAATTTTACCCCAAATTTCAATGTGGTGCATAAACTTTTAATTTATCCAATTTAATGCACTAACTATACATTAGTGTTTCAATGTGGGTAAACATGGGACGACCATTTACTTCACTAATGGGGACCTCATGTGCCCTCACATGGTAGCCCATCTTGCACTGATGTGGCATCCCTGGTGGAGTCTCCCCATTTTTTCCCACCATTTGCATCTCACGTGCGCAGCATCTGAGAGATTACTTACATTGATAACCCCTTATGATCTAGGGCTTCTGACCCAAGAGTGAGAATGGTGGTGGGAGTGGGGGACGCAAGGAGCTACTTTACTTCCACATCGACTGCGAACTGATCTGAAGAATGGTAAAGATTATCTTCGGGAATGGTGGTAGGGGTGGGGGACGACGTGCGGGTTTGGGGAGGGGAGAGAATAGAGAAAGGATAGAAGGTGGAATTAGGGTTAGGGAGAAGAAGAGAGGGAAAACTCCATTTCTTTGAGGAAGTCGTTAATGTGGCAATAAGGGTGGAGAAGAATAGGGGAAGAGGGAGACTCTCATATCACATAAGTGGCACCAGTGTGTTTGTCTTTCCATGGTGGCAATAGTGGTGGTGGTGGCAGTAGTGGAAGACATGGTGAATATCTTCCTACTTTCAATAGTGGCCTTTCTTCTCTTCAGATAGAAGGGATTGTAATTACGTATGTTGGGAAAGGGAAAAGGGAAATGGAAAATGGAAAATGGAAAATGGAAATGGGAGGGAAGGTGGGGTTTCCTATGCTCTATCATTTCTGACTATGAATGGGTTCGTCGAAACAGCTTTGATGGAGACTCCACCAGGGATGCCACATCGATGGCAGATGGGCTACCACGTAAGCGCACATAAGGTCCTCGTTAGTGAATTAAACAGTCGTCCCATGTTTATCCACATTGAAACATTAATGTATAGTTAGTACATTAAATTGGACAAATTAAAAGTTTATGCACCACATTGAAATTTGGGGTAAAGTTAGTGACACTAATATGTAATTTCTCCTGGGAGACTCCACCAGGGATGCCACGTCAGCGCCACGTGGATCGCCACGTCAACGCCACGTGAGGTCTCCGTAGTAAACTAAACGGTTGTCCCTTGTTTACCCACATTGAAACACTAATGTATAGTTAGTGCACTAAATTGGACAAATTAAAAGTTTATACATCACATTGAAATTTGGGGTAAAGTTAGTGACATTAATATGTAGTTTGCCTATTAAAGTATGTGTTTTAGAATTATAGTTTCTATATTCCTATATATTTCTATTTATTATATAGGAATTATAGTTTCCGTTTCTTTTGAATTCCTATTTGTGTATTATATATTAAGGTATGTGTTTTAAAATATATTAAGGTATGCGTTTCAGAATTATAGTTTCCATATTACTATATTTCTTAAATATACAAAAGGGTGGGTAGTTGTGTATTTAAAAATTAAAATAAGGGTATATTAGTCAATCAAAAGTTTTTCTTACATTAATTTTTTTATAGGTAGTATAGATATAGATATATAAGAGGCATAAACTTAAAAAATACTGCTAAGGAGATCTAAAAGCTTCTTCCCCTTTTACAAAATTATTAATTAAGTTAGCAAGTCATTCTCAATTAGGAGTCTTTTTTTCTTTTGTTGATATTAAGTTAGTAGTCATTCTTAATTATCAAAAAAGAAAAAAAAAAAAAGAAGAAGATTAAGTTAGTAGTCAACTACTGACCATTTTATTAATAAGTAATTATTTGTCCACAGCGAGACCAATCTGTAATTCCCCCTTTCATATGTACCAAACTACAATTTCTCGGGTTTGGGCTCCTCGTGTTTCACATGTCGGTCGGGTTTCACGATATGATAGTAATCATGAAAACAATACAGTACTAATTTTAACATGTCACTTTCTTTTTCTGAAAAAAAAATGCTTTTTATTTGTATTATGGTACAAGCTACAAGCTAGGCCAGTGATCCAAGCAACCATGAACAAGGAAAATAATTGTTCGACCAACCAACTCCTCAGTGAATATATATAAGAGGCATATACTTGAATAAAATTTCAAATCTGAGGAAATCTAGCTACAAGCTTCAAGGTACAGATCGAGGTTCCATCACTTCCATGCATCTTTATATTCTAATATTATTTTATTTTGATCCTTCATGGATCTAGTGCATGTTTTATGTTATTTTGCAGTCAGTTTTCAAAGATCGAGCTAGCTCCAATGGAAGGAACATGTGACAAGAGAGAAATTACTTGTATTAAGAAGTCGGAACCTGTATTAATTCAACCTGCAGAGATGGAACCCCATGGTGATCAGTTTTACTTCTTATCAAATCTGGATCAGAACTTCAACGGAGCTATCCGAAGTCTCTACTGTTTCAAGCTAGATGATAAAGAGTGTGGGCAGCCCGTCTGTGATGTGATCAAGCAAGCCTTGGCCAAGGTTTTAGTTCATTATTATCCGTTGATGGGGAGTTTAACAAGAGGCTCTGATGGTAAGCTCATTGTCAAGTGCACAAACCAAGGTGTGCCATTTGTTGAAGCGTTTGCCAATGATGATTTAGAAGTGTTGGGCGATATCACCATACCTGACCCTGCCATGATTGGGAATCTTCTTTATACAATCCCTGGAGCCAAAAGTGTACTAGAAATGCCTCTTCTAACTGTACAGGTATAGATTTATGTTATTTTATTTTGATACCAAGATGACCCATGCTTTGCATGACTAATTCTCTAGGCAGGCACACGCAATCCTCCATCGTCTCACAAGCATTAGACAATTAGAGGACAAAGTTCATATATGGGGTGGTCTTGGGGGGAGTGGTGAGAGTTGAGCCCAAGATATCTTGGCAAGAGTCCTTAGGACCTCTCGGTCCACCCCTCAAGGTTATAGATTTATGTTGATTAATATACATCCATTAATGTTTAAACATGCATGCTTTTTCTTTGATTAAATTTTATGTGTGAGAACATTAACATGCATGCCGGCCACGTACGGGGATCAAACCATGAATTTTTCTGATTATCGGCTGGTTGAGGTCCTTAAAGAGGCTTTGTATATGGCATGTGCATAGTTATTTGTGCCATATATCTAGTCATGCCACCACCACCACCACCTACCAGGACGAAACTAGGATTTTAGTCCAAAAAAACGAACGTTCTATTGTCATTGTCATCTTATTTGTAATGGAATTTATAGGTGACAAGGTTCAAGTGTGGAGGATTTGTTCTTGGAATGACGATCAATCACTGCATGGTTGATGCAATTTCAGCTAAGGAATTTGTAAATTCATGGGCTGAAACAGCGAGAGGCATATCACTGACCATCCCACCATTTCTTGATAGATCCATATTGAGATCAAGACAACCTCCTGAGGTTAAATACTGCCACCACGAGTTCATGGACATAGAGGACATATCAAATATTTCTGGCCTCTACCAAGAAGGCCAAATGTTATATGAATCATTCCATTTCGATTCTGAAATGCTGGCAAGGTTAAAAAAATCAGCCATGGAGGATGGAGTGATAAGCAGCTGCACAAACTTCACAGTGCTCGCAGCATTCGTGTGGCGTGCCCGAAGCAAGGCACTCAATATGAAACCCCACCAACAAACCAAACTTTTTTTTGCTGTCGATGGAAGATCCAAGTTGATCAATCCACCACTTCCAAAAGGGTATTTCGGCAATGGGATTGTTCAAACCTCTTGTATTTGCACTGCAGGAGAGTTGATCGAAAAGCCGTTTTCTTTTGCAGTAGAGCTAGTGGAAAATGCAAAGAAAAAGGTTACTGAGGACTATATTTGGTCAACAATCGATTTCTTTGAAGTAACTAGAGCAGGACCATCTCTAGATGGCACTCTTTTAATCACTTCATGGACTGGAATTCCTTTTGACACCGTGGACTTTGGATGGGGAGAGCCAACGCAGTTTCGCGGCATAGTTTGGAACAAAGAAACGGTTTTGTTTATCCCCAGTAAGAAAGAGAAGGGGGGCATCACTTTGCGTTTAACTTTGCCACTCACTGCCATGAACAACTTCCAACAGCTGATCGATACAAGTTTAATTTTTCATTGGTCAGAGTCTAAAAAAATGTCAAATGTTAGACTTATTGCAAAGCTGTAGATTCTCAACAACTTTGTTTGCAGATCTGCTAAGTTTCTTAAGCATCTGTAAGCAATCCTATGCCTTGAATAAAAATGTGGTCATTTGATGGAGCATAGATTTCAAACCAGGTCAAAATTGGGCAAAAGCTGGGTCTCTTGTGGTTACCTCCAGCTGTCCGAATTTCATACTCCCAGAGTCGAAGGATAGGAACCTCTAAAAATGCACCCACAGCTATGGTTCGTACCAAATTAAAAATGGCAAATAAGTTGACTCTGATATAAGGGATTTAAAAAGGAAAAGAAGAGAAAAAAATGAGGCAAGAAGGCAACATGCACTTTAGAAAGCAGGCTGTCAGCTTTTGATTGTGTTTGTTTGAGGAGTTTATACCTTCAGGGGTAGCAATGCGAATATCCAACGTCATAGCCTTGTGTTGACAATGGAAGGTGCAGTGTGTCTTGTACGGTACAGCTTGGCGAATATCAAAGAGGAAATGACAAGCACTTTTAACAATCCCACTTCGTTCTGCAATTTGTGCACTCTGACTCGTTGATTGGCAAGAGGAAAATAAATGATGATAACAAGCAAGATCAGCCAAGTCAAAGTTTTCAACAGGGCTACCACAAATATCAACAATCCATTTATTCATTCATCTGAATTATCTTTAGTTATTTGCATATTGTTCATTGCTTTGACTTGCAATAAGACTAACCTAATACAAATCATATATTCCATCAAAATGATGATCACCCACTGTACATCACACCCTTGTTAGCCACCATGTGAGAGACACTGCCTGATATGGAGCAGGTTACACATTGGAAAGAATCTGACTTAACAGCTAAAGATCTGATACAAGAAGCCATCATGAGCATGAGAAATCCTAGAATGCTGCTCTTCACAACTCAGGAGTCCTCGCCACTCAAATCTCCCCATCGAACATTGTACTTTGCAGCAAGATAATGTGCTCCAACTGGTCCTCTACTACCATAGGGGTAGAGCTCTGGGACGATCTTCTTCTCTTCCAGCTCCTTCAACAATGGTGTGAATAGCGCCCAAGCAGCATCAAGCTCATCACTTCTAATAAACAGCCTTCTCTCTCCTTCTATGGCATCTAAGAGCAACCTTTCATATGCATCCGGTATTTCTCTTGGGTATCTTCAAAATAGAGGCCATGTCTTAGCAATATGCCTTCAAAAAAAATTTTAGAGCATGGAAAATGAACACCATTAAGGTGTACTTGTAACTAAACAAAACAGTTCTCTTCCAACCTCTAAAATAATCACAATTAAGGCGATCAAAACACCCAAAGTGATCAGAGCATGGAAAATTATATTTGTGATACTGTCTTAATTTCAGCGACAATATGAATTACATTAAAAGTAACCAGCCTGTTTTGTAATAGTCCTCTTACCTTGCTCGGTAAAGCAAATTAAGTTCACTGCGATCTAATCTCATTCCAAGACCAGGAACTTTGTTGTTGATCTTCAAATATATAGCTTCATCAGGTTGTACACGAAGAACAAGCTCATTTGTAGCCTTATCTAAATCCGTTCCAAAGTTCCTCTTGTACAAGTTACCAGGGACATGTCTAAACTGAACTCTGATCTCTGCACTGGATATGCATTGAACAACATTCTATTTCATTCCATTGATCAAAACCCAATGTATAAGGACATTCTTAAATTTAAATAAAACATAAAAAAAGAAGAAGAAGAAAGAAAGAAAGAAAGGCTCCTTATGAAGAAGCAGCGGATCTACCTACCGCTTAGTATGGAGCGCTTTGCCTGCTTTCATCAGGAAAGGAACCCCATCCCATCGGGCATTGTTAATAAAGAGAGCTGCTGCAGCAAATGTTGGAGTGAGACTATCCTTTGGCACAGTTGGATCATCCGTGTAAGCAGGATATGATTTACCACCCTTGCTGTGGCCCTTGTATTGGCCAACAATTACATCTTCAAGCTGCAGTGGTCTCATTGACCTTAAAACCTTGACCTGAATCAAAGGCCATGCTCAACCCTTGGTGTTTGTATGAAGCCAGTCTTTTCCATGAAAATGTAGGCATATATTTTAATTTTGTTTTTGGCCAGGTTGGGTGGGGTGGGGTTGGAAGGGGGGGGGGGGGGGGGGGGGGGGGGGGGCTGTTGTTTCCATTTTGGGTTGGGGAGGGATATGTGGCAGAGTGCCACGAGGTGGTCATCACCTTTTTTACTTTTTCAAGATGGGTTCTTTCAATGCAATGGAAAATTATAAGAAAGAAACACAACCATTTGTGAATGGTAAGGATCATCAGAAAAGAAAATTTGCAATTACCTTTTCATTTCTAACGTCCTCGGCATCTAAGCTGACAGGTGTCTCCATTGCAAATAGTGCTAGTATTTGTAGGAGATGATTCTGCATTATATCTCGTATGATTCCATAGTTATCAAAATATCTGGGGCCAAGAAAAACACAGTAGGTTATCTTTGCCTATAAAAGAGTGATTCATCCACTTAATACATCAACCTGGAATATAAGGAACTCACCCCCCTCGTCCCTCTGTACCAAAATCTTCAGAAAATATCAGTTGCACATTGCGTATGTAGTTCCTGGACCACAGAGGCTCAAAAACAAGATTCGAGAAACGAAGCACAGATAGATTCTCGACAAGCTCTTTACCTAAGTAATGATCGATCCTGCATAAATACTGACAAGGTCAGGTTCTCTCTCAGCCTTTGAATTTGTCTCATCGAAGAGCAATGGAGCAAAACATACCTGAATATTTGCTCTTCAGTTAGGTACTTCTTTAAGCATGTGGTTAGTTCTCCAGAGGACTTTGAGTCACGACCAAATGGCTTTTCAACAATGACCCTTGTCCACCCATTTGCTGAAGAAGCCCTAAGGCTAGCACATCTCACCACATCCACAAATATGTTTGGAGGTATTGACAAGTAAAACAACCTATTTGGCAGTTTTCCAGCCTAAAAAAAGGCATTTTAGATCTTATCAAGACATAGAAGAGTGAAAGACCCATTCAGTACTTAACAATCATTGTTAGTAATTTTCTCAATATCAAGGTTAAGTCAAGTCAAGTCGTGTCTCATTTAATAGCACAATGTAGAGGATTGAGAAAATTCAGCAATTGGGAGGAGAACCTTTTCAAAAAATGAAGCTGCAAAAATTAGTAACTGATAAATTTATTGTGAAAACAAAATCATATTAGAATGGCATCAACTTAATGCTAGGTCAGATGAGAAAAATGTAGCCACCAGGTAAAGGCTCTGTTCCATGCTGTGATGATACTGGCGTGAACCACACCATATACTAAACCATACTCAGTATTCTTTGTAATTGTGAAATATTTCCCACCTAAAAACTTTCCGTAAAATGACGATGCCATCATAACTAAGTCAGATGAGAGTTACATTGAGCAAGAGGGATCTTTATCATATATGGTGTGGTTTTAAAATCAACTCATGTCTAACAGAGGCACTCCTTTTCCTTGATCCATCCAGCATAGGTGCTATGAAATGGCAAAGATTCGAAGATTGAGAAAATCTTTGCAAAAGATTGCTATTAGTACATTTACTTATGCTGATGATGTGCTGATAACAAATTATTGTTATTAAAAGAGAATCTTAAAAGGACCAAGAGCTTTATAACCCTGCTTTTTTCCCCTTTCATTGAAAAAATGAATTTCCTCCAATGGCACTAGGAATTGAATTGATACTACGTTGGTGTGTGCTAAGTGCTAACACAAGCATTTGCTTTTTTGTTCAGAGGACCCTCTTACTGATGTAAATATTTATTGGGAAATGCATTCTACTCCAAATTTCTATATCTGACCATTTTCATTAAATATTTGGAAATTTATTTAAAAATTGATTGACTTAATTTTCAGAGACTGATTGCATGTCTCTTTCATCAAATGAGACAGTGAAACAAGACAGATCTTACTAAAAGGAGTAAAGTTCACCACAGTAGAAATTAGAGTATAGTGGGTTAAAAATGAATGCCGCCAGTAACACACTTGAGGTCATGTATATGATTCAGCTTAGCCAACAAAAAGAAGGAAAATAGAAAGGAGAACTCTCACTGCCTTGATATGGCTGCTCTTTCTCCTAGACTTAAGAGTCATCTGAGTTCTTCAAGGCATGCCATTGAAACTTGATGATAATTTTCTTGAAATAAGGTAGCCATATTGGACACTTCTGTATTAATCTCTAAAGGTAATAGACATTGACTAGCCTTTTCGCTTTACTTCTCATATGAATATTGGAGTAAAAGTAAAGGCTGCTCTCAAAGGAATTTGAAATTTCAAAGGTTTTTAAGCCCAGTCCCTCCTTCATCAAAGTTTACTAGACTAATTTCACAGAAATTTGAAATGATTTCAACTTGTTCTAACCCAACCACTTCCTATGGACAAAGGTAAGGAAAGAGACTAGAATGAGGCTGCCAAAGGAGACCTTGCAATTTGTATATCAAGCAATACAAGTAACAAGTTCAGGATTTTTCAAATCTGTAAGTGACATTAAGCTAGCATACCAGATAGAATCAGGCATTTATGCCAAATTTTGTAACCATTTAATGGATTTGTTGCAACATTCCCTAATGGAGAAATTTACTTCATCTCATGGTATATTCATGATGCTTCTAAAACATAAGAAGCTCCACTGATGACGATTACCACTTTCTATGCTTCTTGTAAAAGTTGAGAGAGGGTCTATAAAAAAATGGGAGTAGAAATGTTACCTCTTTCTCTTTTAGCTTGCTGTCCAATTCTGCAAAATGCTCCTCAGAGTTATATTGGCCCGAATGGTAAAAGCATTTCTTTAAGAACAGATCCATTTTGTCATCACAGTTTTCCCTGTGAATCCTTGCCACATATTAATAAATGTCATATTTGCATTAAAATTGCACACAAGTGTCAGTTTAGCAAATTGATTACCTCTTATCAATCCTGCAAGTTAAGGTTCTGCTAATCATGTTCCTCAATTCCTCATCAGTCATCTTAGTCCGAGCATAACCAAAAACTGTAAAATTCTGCATAAACATGATTTAAGAGGAAAAAAGAAAGAAAGAAAGAAAGAAATTGATCAGCCATTGCAAAAACCCTTGATGATGGCAGAGATGACTCTTACTCATCTGACACATGTCAATATTTCTGTATCAATACAAAGTAGAAAATTCATGAAGCGATGGAGAAAGAAACCTCGGGTAGGCAATCTTCGTAAAAGAGAGCAAAAAGTGCTGGGAAAATCTTCTTCTTGGCAAGGTCCCCTGAAGCTCCAACAACAGTTATGCTGAGAGTAGACTCTGCTTTTTCTGGTTCTGATAAGGGAATAGGCCTCTGTTTCATTCGAGGCTCAAAGTGTTCTTTGGCTAGAGGATTTCCAGGTAAGCCTGCTCCAAAAGCCCACCTGAGGTTCAGCAATGGGAAACTAACCAAGAAAAGGCCAAACATGTGCCTTTTCTGAAGGTGTAGCTCTGCAACAACTAATTAGAACCGCTATTGTTAACTATGATTTGTACCACATCGACATGAACTACGCCGGGGGGCGGGGACAATCAATTTTAATTCACTGGGACATTTTTCCACTGCAAAAAAGGCTGCTCACGGGGCCAAAATGCACTGTTTTCGACAAAATTCATTCTTGGCCATCGTAGGTAGTTTTCGAGCCTAACCTTTCTAATGTCATATTCTCACTTGCTTCAATCCCATTTGAAAAGCTCTAAAATGATTTAAATCTGCACTATTTTTGGCCAATTTTACAAATTCAGGAGTTGTCCTATATGGAGTATATAATTAAGCCACCATACGGTGAATGTGATGCATACATTGAATAACATTACAAGTAACACTCTATTTCCCCAGTGGGTTCAAAAATTCCCAGCCATAAAAAAGAAAAATTAAAAACTTGGAAAGAGCAATCTGCAAGTAATTAAGCAAGAGAAAAGCCATTTTGACTTACGGACATATTCCAACAAACAGATCATAATCACGAAAAGAAGGATCAAATTTACACAAGTAACATCTTAGAAAAACGATGTAAAACCATTTAACCAAGAGACAAACAGAAGAAGAGATAGAGAGCGGTAAAGGAATCAAGAACTCACCATCCTGCATATAAGCAGCATTTAGCGGGTGCCCATTTGAGGATTTGAGCTGAGGATGCATTCTTTGATTAATTCTCGTATGAATCCGAGAGACCCAGGTGGAGGAATACGTTCTTGATGGTACAACGACGAATTTTCTTGAGAGGTGTGCCTCATGGTTGAACGACGAAGGTGAGAAGGTGGTGGTTGTTGAGGAGGAAGAACAAGGACTTAGATGTCTAGCCATACAATTGCGTATACTGTATACGGAAAGAAGCTTAGTCTCATCAAATCTATCTATCCATCTCCATGTATATATATCTATCTAATATGTCTGAGAAAGTGTAAGTTGATCTATATGTCAGATATTATCTGGATGTTTGGTAAGAGGAAATATTAATATTTGGAGGCTTATGAGAAGGGCCTTTAGGTCTTTTCAAATGCTAAACAAAATCTTCTACATGAGGTCTAGGATTTTTCTCTCTTTTTTTTTTTTTTTTTTCGGGTACATAATTGTTCTCCTTTATTGCTTAAAAGGTTTTGCACTGGACGCTTGTATAATGAATTTCGTTTATCATCCTTTTGGGTAAATATTTTGGATTATTTTATCAACTTGAATTTGATTATTTTGGAAAGCACTTTAGAAATCACTTTTTAAATGCACTAGATCGATGTGAGGAAGTACGTTTTTAAAATTATTTAGAGAGAGATTTAGTCAAGGTATGCACAAATTGATCCAAAGACCCTGACCGTAAAATAAGAATAAAAATAAAAATTGTCATCTTTTGGGTAAATACTTTGGATTATTTTATCAACTTGAATTTGATTTTTTTGAAAAGCATTTTAGAAATTACTTCTTGAATGCACTAAATCGATGTGAGGGAGTGCGCCTTTAAAATCGTTCGAGAAGAGATTTAGTCAAAATACACGCAAGCTGATATGAACATTCTAACCGTAAAAAATAAAAAATAAAAACTTTGGATTATGTTTGGCATTTTAGCGTTTGTGGCAAAGAGTTGGTGTTTGTCACACGATTGAGACCCATTGTGTACTTCTTGACATCGCGCAACTGAATTATTTTCTATATTAAAACTCCGTAATTCCACATATAGATCAAGATTGAGGAATAAGATTTTTGTCCAAAATTTTTAGTTCTATGCCATTCAAGTATCTTTCATCCAACCGTTATAAAATTGAAGAAAATTATTTGATAATTTTCTTGACTTCAACTTCTTGAAATACCATTGGATGAAATAAAAATGAATGACATAAAAATAGTTCTAAATTTTTTTGTTAAAAAATATTGTCTCCCAATCCTCACACACTGTCTCTCAATCCTCACACACACACACACACATATATATATATTATGCATTAAGGGTTGGGCCTCGTGTATTAGTCCAATGTACCTTTGATGTAAAATTTGGTGAATAAATTAGAATTGATGTACTGATCAAAACTCATATCTTATGATCATGACATACATCATTTTTCAGGCGAATTTCTTCGTTTTGGCCTTCAAAAATGCATTTTTCCCAATTTGCTCCTTAATTTTAAGAGCTACGATTCTGAGAGTTATAATTTTCGTTTGGGATCCCCATTCTGCCAATTTGCTACTTAAGTTTAAGGCTTTTAATTCGTGTCTTTAGTTGGGATTTTTCTATTTTTTCTATTTTTGTTATTTTCTTTAATTTCGTTTATTTTTCCCTAAGTTACTCGTTTCATTAGAAATAGGACTTGTTTGTATAATGGAAAGAGATAGCACCAGTGGTACAAATCTGACGGTCTTCGATGTTGAATCTTGTGAGATATATTTACACCGACCATTCTTTATCCAGTGAGCAGCATTTCTTAAGAGACCCTTTTTATTGTTTCTTTTTAGAACCACATTGTTTAACAAAACAGATTAAAATTAATGCACATTAATTCCCATGCTTTAATAGAATCTCCTTTGCTTATCAGAAAAAGAAAAACAAAAAGGTCTTTGACAGAGTTCTCTTTTTCTTTAATTCGTAGGATTTTCAGTAGTAACTTTGAAAAATAAATTATCAATCAGCATCCCATTTTTGAAGTTGTTAGCATGAAAATCTGACCTATCCTTGCTGCTTAGCCAATAAATAAAAAGCTTTGAGGCATTCATATTTGATGCCTGCCAGGATGTAAAGTCCCATCAGGCCTGATAGTTTATTTTCCACGCCAAGCCTATCCTGATCACATTGCCGCATTGTCCCTCATCCTCCCTCAGTTAAACCCATTTATAGCTTCAATTATGTTCATAGGTGTAATGACCCAAAATTCATTTACATTAATTTTAATGAAATCCTAATGAAGTTGGTTTAATCAAGAAGTTGAAATAAGGGTTTTGTTTGGCATGAAGAAAGAAAATTCTTTTATAAACTTAGGATTTATATTAGGGTGATTTGTATTAATTAGGTGTAATTAAGAAAGATGTTGTCAAAATAATATTTTAATGGATGAAATTAAGATGCAATAAGGTTGGCTGACAAAGGGGTGATATAGGTGGCACAATTTCAAAGAATGCAATTTAACCGTTTTTACATGACAAAACAAGTGGCAAGCTATGAGAAAATGTTTGCATGCAAACTCAGCTATAAGTTTGAGTGGAAAATTCTGGAAAAAAAAAAAAAAAAGAGAGAGAGAGATTTTAGAGAGAGAGAAAAAGAAGAATAAGAAATTGGGGATTTTCAGAAGTTCAACTGGAGAGATGGGTAAGAATTACCTTCTAAGCTCATGTTATGACTATTCCAAGCATTAATTTTGAGTTTGATTAAAATTTGTAGCCCAATTATAATTTTTAAAAGCATGAAGAAAGCTTTAATGACTTATAAGAAACTTCAGAAAATTGGTTCTTATTTCATACTTAACCAATTAGGCTAATATTGGTGGGAAGGTTTCTGATATGTTGCACTACCTCGTTGTAAATTTTCGTATATTTTCATCAAGCCTAGGTTGAGTTATGAATTTTCAAAGTTGTGAAACTAAGATTTTATAGCAGTAACTTTGGCGTTGATTAAATAATTCTTATTAGAAACCATGGGAACCTGATTGGTAATTTTAATGGATAGTACTTTTTATGAGCTTTCCATGACATCTTGAACCAAGTAATTTGGACTTAAAATGAAATTTTTATGATTTTTCAGAGTTTCAGCAAAAAAAAAAAAAAAAAAAAGAAAAAAAAGAAAGAAAGACAAAAGGGGGGGGGGGGGGGGTGGAAAATCTGCTACCAAATCAGAAAACCGTTGAGAATTGTGGGGAAGAAGATGGTGAAAGTGTTTCAGTGTAGCAGGGTGCACCCACCCTTGATGCACTAGCACTTATTTGAAGGTGTAAATGAGACTCTTTGGATGCCAATTTTTTAAAAATTCATAAAAGAAAATAATAAAAATTCCTAAGAGGTCATTTTTCTGTTTGGAAGTTGAGAAAGTATATCTTTAAAGATGAGCCATTTTTAAGCTTTTAATTCCATAACTCACTTTGAAGGCTTATAAAACTTTCATTTTAAAACGGATTTTGATGAAACTTGATCTATGATACTTATGTTAAAGGGTACTATTTTTTGGAAAATTTTTATGAAATTTATTTAAATCAAAATTTTCTCCTGTTTGAGCCAAAAGACCCTTTTACCCCTAGTCTTGAAATGGACCCAAATGACTTCTAATTTTGAATATGTATGAACCCAATTTTCAATAGGAATGTAAAGATTTTATTAATAAGTTGGGGGAAGTTGTGGAGATAATTTTTGAACACCTTGAGCTTTGACCTATCTTTTTACAGTTATTTAATAATAAACGTTTGAACTCTTTTTATTGAGATTTAAAATTTTTTATCATTATAAATATGGTTGAACTTGGTTGAGATAATTCTAAGATAGAAACACCCACCAAAAGAAAGGTGGGACTAAATTGTTTATTAGAGGTATAAATGTGGATAAGTTGGTAGAATCAAAATGGTTTAAGTGGGTGGAGTGGATGTAGGCACATCAATATATATATATATGTTCAAAAGTGGCAAGAACAATAAGATGATTTATCCAGCTGATAGCAAAAAACCCAAAAACGTAGTTAAAATTGGTACTAAGCCTAGATATTTCGAGCTATGATGCACGTGATTTAGAGAGGATAGGGTGCCAACTTAGTTCGGATGCTAGTCTTTCTTTGATGCTCTAGCTCATTATTTATATATAATAAATATTAAAAAAAAAAGCGTAGATATATGTTTCTTCAGTGTACAGTGATTTTTAAACATCAAAACTGAACTCTATACTGTTATCTCTCTTTCTCTCTCTCTCTCTCTCTCAGGTGATGAAATTAATGATTCACCAATTGAACAAGTGAGGCTAACTATTCCGATCACCGACGATTGCAGCCTAGAAGCCTTGACTTTCAGAACATGTGTTTTAGGGGGCTTAAGTTGTATTCTTCAAGCCATGCTATCTGCATTTTCTTCTTTCCGCCAAAATCCTTTGTCTATTCCAATAATCTGTGTCCAAATTGCAATTCTTCCTGTTGGAAAGCTAATGGCAAGGATGCTTCCAAAGAAATTTGTACGAGTTCCAGGAACAAAATGGATAATTTCGATGAATCTAGGACCTTTCAACCAAAAAGAGCATGCTTTAATTTCTGTGTTTGCTGACACTGGCAATATCCTTCCACAGGCAGTGGAAATCATTATCGTCCTAAAAACTTACTACCACAAAAAGATTAATCTCATGGTCGCTATGATGATAGCTTTATCAACCCAGGTAAGCATTTCTATTTTAGTAATTTATGTTTGAAGTTTAAAATACTGTCCATACTAACTTGCCTCAGTCAAGACTGAAATTGCTTGTGACCTAGTTACACCTGATGCATATATATATGACAGTCTTGCTCAAGTCAGTGTCGTAAATATTTCATTGACAATGTTATTCAGTTTAATTTTCCCTCAAGACTGATCCAAGCTAGCATGGCTAGTCATGTTGTCTTTTCATTTCAAACCAAGATGATCGACCATATAACATCTTTGACTTTTATCTTGGAAAAAAACTCCTGCTTGTTCTTCATGTTTGTTCTCAAGCATTTTATTTGATCAAAAAACTTACGAAAGGTTTCCTAGGTACATATACATATATAGGAGCATTGCGTGGTCACCCAAAAGTTGGAAAAGAAAACCCTTATAATTTTTGCTATGGACTGATACTATTTCCATTCAACATCCACATATATATCTTTATTCTCTTGTTATGCTGCATGTACATACATTTAACAGTTGCTGGGCTATGGGTTTGCTGGCCTGTTCATGAAGTTCCTGGTTGATTCTCCTTATATGTGGTGGCCTTCAACCCTCGTTGATGTCACACTGTACAGGTTTGGTCTCTGTCTTCATCCTCTCTCTCTCTTAAATGTTGTTCAATATTTTCACCTTGATACTTGATTTTCTAGGACATTGCATGAGACAGAAAAGAGGCCCAGAGGGCTATTAACCAGACTTCAATTCTTTATTGTGGCCTTCGTCTCAAGCTTTGCCTATTATATTGTTCCTGGCTATTTATTCCCTTCCATATCTGCTCTCTCATTCGTTTGTTGGATATGGAAAGACTCAGTCATAGCTCACCAACTTGGGGCGGGACGCAATGGCCTGGGCATTGGCTCTTTTGGTCTTGATTGGCAAACCATAACAGGCTATACAAGTGACCCCTTGGTCACCCCACCATTTGCAATCAATAACATCATGATCGGATTCATAATTGCATTTTACATAATTACTCCAATTGCATATTGGACCAATTCCTTTGAAGCCAGGAGATTTCCAATATTCTCTTCGAATACATTTGATATTCATGGCCAACGATACAATGTTTCCAATGTCATAAAGGAGGAGAGTTTCACGTTTGATGAAAATGGTTATAATAGTTACTCCAAGATGTACATGAGCATCTTTAGAGTATACTCTTACGGTCTAAAATTTGCCTCAATAACTGCTGCACTGGTTCATGTTGCTCTTCATCATGGAAAGTAAGTTTCTTGTTCCAAAGTTGAGAACAAACCATTTCTTGATTTTCTTCTTGATCACTACACTTCATGTGATTAAGTCTCTTTTTTTTCCCCTTTCTCTTGCATTAGAGATATATGGCAACAATTTAAGGAGGCCTATGGAGACCAAACGAGCGGTGATGTGCACAGTAGGCTTATGAAGAAGTATGAGCCCATTCCAAAATGGTGGTTTTATGCAATCTTGGTTTCAATGTTCTCTTTAGCGATCTTTAGCTGTCAAAGAGGCCTTGGAGAAAACACTGAACTTCCTTTTTGGGTTATTGCTGTTGGATGTGTAGTGGGTCTACTTTTAGTTCTTCCTAATGCCATAATATGTGCTACAACCGGTTGGGTAATTTCTTCCAAACAAGTCCTAAGCATTTTAGTATTCCCTTCATTAATTTTCATCCTCAAGTCATGAGGTTTATGACATTAGCGCCAACATATTAATGAATGATGTGTCAATGCAGTATCTACCTATTTCGTTCATTGCTGACTTGATTATTGGGTACTTGAATCCGGGGAGACCTTTTGCATGCATGATTTTCGGAAACTATGCTACTGAAAGCATGAACCATGCTGTGAATTGTCTCAGCGTTCTCAAGTTTGGTCACTACATGAAGATCCCTCCCAAATCCATGTTCATTGTTCTGGTAAATTGCCAACTTTCCTCCTCTTCTTTTTTTTTAATTAAAATGATTAGGTCTTTTAAATTTTATTTTTAATGTATCACTTTAAGGGTAAAACTAAGGTTTCCTATGTCAATTAATGCTGCCCTATCATCATCATCATCATCATCATCATCATCATCATATATAGTCTTACATTCTGCTACCTATGGTTTGAACAGGTGATTGGCTCAGCCATCTCAGTTTGTGTTAATTTGGGTACATCATGGTTTCTAATCACAAGGGTGGACAACATTTGTAACCCAGCCATGCTACCAAAAGGAAGCCCCTGGACGTGTCTTTCAAATGAACTATTTTACAATGTATCAAATATGTGGGGTCTCATCGGACCCGGCCGCTTGTTTGCACCTCATGGCATTTACTCAAGGTTATACTATTTCTTCCTGTTTGGTGCTGTTGCAACTTTAATATCTTGGAAGCTCTCGCAGAAGTTTCCAGCAAAGAAGTGGATTAAGCTGATACACATACCGCTCATTCTTACAGCCACATCAACAACTCCTCCAGGTGGAGCAGTGAACTTTTGGTCATGGTATATAGTAGGTCTCATCTCTAATTTTGTGTTTAAGAATTTCAAAGGGTGGTGGGCTAGATATAATTACGTTTTATCAGCAGCGTTGGCGGCTGGGGCATCTTTTATGGCGGTGGTAATGTATTTTGCGCTCAATATGAAGGACATATATGGCCCCAACTGGTGGGGATTGCAAGTGGATGACCATTGTCCCTTGGCCCGTTGCCCCACCGCTCCAGGCATAGTGGTTCATGGATGCCCTGTTTTTAATTGATGTTTATGCTACTGCACTACTCTCTTAAGATCATGAACATTTCCCTACTTGATCTTCATGGGATGAGTCACTCTAGTTGTACCTAGTCGGATGAATTCCAATTTGAATAGACATTGAAATTACATTCGATCAAAAATTTGGGTGCGCAGAAGTCTTCCATAAATTCCAAAATATTTACATATAAATTTAGAAAAATTAGACTAATTTTTAATTAGGCTGAGGTTCAATTCTTATTAATTTGACTGAAGAAAAATACTAAAATCCAGAAAAAATTTACCAAGGCATGGTTGTTATCTTGCAAACCTTATCCTACTAACAGTCATTAGCCTTAAAATGTTGAGATGGTGCATGATTTATATGTTTACTCTTGAAGTGGACCTACTTCTTGATGAATTATTAACTTTGGTGTGCCTTAAGAGCAATGCTACTCTACACAAAAATCTTCCATAAATTTATTAATTCATATCCGAGCTAGTAGTCATTTTTTGTTGCTTTTTATAATTTCAGTATAATCGCAATCTCATCTCCGTAGTTATACATTTCCAATCCAACACGTGTTTTTTTGTTTTCTCTTTGCTTCCAAGTTCCAACCCTATCTACTGAAAAAACAAGGAGGTTACATTTTTCATGAGTTAAGAATGGATGAGGGAGGGAATTGGAATGGTGATTCCATGAGGCAAAAAAAAAAGGAAAAAAAAAAGTGATAGTTTGATAGCATTAAGGAATGGAATGGTCATTTTTTGTAGGGGTTGAAATTTTGGTTTTACCAAGCCTACAATACCTAGAAGGGGGGTTGAATAGGTATTATATATAAATCTTACCCAATTTTGATTTCAAGTTAATTAATCTCTTTTACCACAAATAAATCAGTCACACAGAAAGCATAAAAGCAATTAACAATGGCCCAAGAGATATTTACGTGGAAAACCCTAGATGGAAAAACTACGGGACCTCGTCCAGTTGAAGCTAATCCACTATGAAATCAACGAGTACAAGACACACTTACAGACCACACAAGGACTCATGCAGTTGTCTTCACTCTTACGATCACACACGATCAATCTCCGTCGTCACGGCTTTGGTCACAACCAACCTCTTTCACAGCGATGCCTTCAATCACAAACTCGCAAATTCGATCACCGTCGCAATGGTCTCACAATCATCCAAGGTTGTGAATGGTGTATGGTTTGAAGGTCTTTAGAGCATATGAGTGAAAAACCTAGGTTAAAATGCTCTAGAGAGGTTTTGAGAAGATGAACAATGAAAACCCTAATAGAAAGAGACTTGCTTTCCGCTCTCAATAATAAAAGACTATATATATAGTCTAAAAAACCCCAAGTGGTTGTACCACGTTTTGGTATTAAAAAGGTAAGTTTTAAAACACTTAAAATCTGTTTTTTACGAGCCCGAATCGATCCGAGATCATGCCGGATCGATCTGCGTTGACAGAATCAAAACTGCATTTCTAGAGCAGTATGGATCGATCCACAAAAACCATGGATCGATCCACCTAGGCAGTAGCAAAATCTGCATTTTTAAAATACCATGGATCGATCCGCATAAGCCATGAATCGATCCACCTCGGCAGAAAAACCTCAGAAGCTAAAAATTCTTTTTCAAAACCATTTTTATAAATAAAGAAATATTGAAAATGATTTGAATGATTTTTAAACATTAAAATTCAGGCTTCTACAGTCACTTACCTTTTCTAAGAACAATTGTGAGTTGAAGCTTTGAACTCCACGTTTTGTCTCAACTTTGCAACTTCACCAATCTTCAATCAACCCAAGACTCAACCATACTTTGGCACGGAATATGACAACATTAAAAACATGGACCTTACAGGAGTCTATTCCCTCTCTTTAAGAAATGAATTCATAAAAGGTGGTTCTCACCTATCTTTCCCATTCCATGCCTACCCTTACCAAACAGTGAAAGGGAATTACTATTATCATTCCATTCCATTCACTAGCTCACACCAAATGCAAACAAACATTGATTAGTCTCATTTCGTTGGTTGAATGAAATTGATTGATGATATATGTCAACTTTGGAAGACTGAAACTAAGAAAGGAAAAGGGCATCTTTTTTTTCCATTTTTAAAAAAAAAATTTTTTTTGGGGAAGATGAAAGATTTCCCAAAACAGGGGAAAAAACTTCCCTATAAATCTTCAATAATAGAAGGATGGTTCCAAATTTATTCGTCAACATTCAATCATCTTGTGTAAATTAACATTCCACTGCCTCCTTCCTTATCCTCAGAAAGCATAAAAAGAATGCATAGATAAAGAAAACAAAAATATGTCTGTAGGAAGCTATTCTCTTCACTTTTATCCTGCGAAGACTCTTAGGTAATTTACAAACCACGATGAAGACTCATTGGAAAACAAAGGCAAACGATATGGGAAACTTTTTTTTTTTTTTTTTTTTTTTTTTGCGCTAAATACACATAGGAAACACACACATAACACATAAATGAGGAAGTCCACATATGAGGCCTTTTTGGAGGTTGAGTGTGGGTTAACTTTATGGGTTCTTGAGCTTTCCTTTGTTCTACGAAACGATATGGGAACTTGGCAGACCAAGGGAACACCTATTGCAACCTCCCATTTTTATCACCCCATTGCACCCTCTATCCTTAGGTTTTTAAGGTTTTAAAAGTTTTATGCAAAATATAAAAGGTTTTTACGAAAACCGATAGTGTTGAATATTAGAAAACATCATTTTGAACAACTTTGTAAATGAAAGTTTTTCTCAAATCTATCGTTTAAGTAGACTTTTTAGCCATTTATAGTCTTCATTTCATTTTTTTGTCAAAAATTCTACTTAAACAATGGATTTTGGAAAAAAAAAATTCTACAAAGTTGTTCAAAATAATTTTTTCTAGTGGTCTTCATGGTCGGTTTTTGTAAAAACCTTTTATATTTTACATAAAATCTTAAAAACCAAAACAAAAAGGGGCCGCCATGGGGGGAGGTGGGGGGGGGGGGGGTGGTTTGTTAAAAAAGTTGGGTTGCAATAGCCGTTCCCCATACCAAATTTTAAGCTCTGAGATGTCCCAAACGAAATAAGCCCAAGGATTGATCTCAAAAAGGCCAAGGCTGGGCCATCAAAACCAAACCCAAGAAAAACATTCGGATTTCCCTTGGGCTAGTTTTGTTGAGCTTAGGTTGAATTAGACTTGGGCCCCTTTTTGAGGTGATGTTGGTCGGGATTTGACGATCGTAGCCCAACCATGACAAATTTTCAGCCTGAGATATGTGTGTCAAAATGGGGTTACCACCGTTGCGGAACAGCTTGTCGGTGGATGATAGTCTAATAACAATCTCTTTATTAAATGAGTAATCTCAAGTACAAACTTATAAAGGAATATTGACACTCATTTGTTGATATTAGAAAGGAACAAGGGTAAAGGTGATCTAAAAGGCCCACAAATATATATATATAATAAAGGAATAAAGAAATAAAAGAGAAAAAAATTGTATAAGGAAGAGCTTGGACGAAGCAAAATGAGGCCATCCTTATCGTAGCCCGACATTTTGTCAAAGGGACCAAGGTAGGATTCAAACAGGGAAGTCCGAAAGGAATTGATGGAAAGCTTAATTATACGTGATTAGCTTGACTTAAGGTTAACATTAAACTCCAGGTCAATTCTGTTTTATTTTTTTTAATATTTATTTTATAAATTTGGCTTATCATAGCGATGGATACAACTACCATCTTAAGGCTATATTATTATGGTGGTTGTTTCCATCTAGGACTGCTTCCACGGTTCCACCGCCTGATCGTGAACCTTCATTAATTATCCATGTCTCCAACAACAAATCCAACCCCAAATTCAATTACCCTTTCCCAATGTGACAAACCCAAATTTGTTACAAGATGTTTAGGTGTCCCATGCAATTGAATCGTGATCGAGACCATTCTATTTGCGTATGGCATCGCCACTGCTTTTGAAGCATTCACTACTTCAGAATTTCAGTTGAAAGCCATATTTCAACCACAAATGTTTTGGACGTACCCTTAATAGTCAACCAATGGCAAGTGCTTTTACTTATGTGGATCTTATTTCGATGGAAACTAGCTATGCCAGGACTTACACATATATAGGATGGGGGCTGCGATAAGTTAGAGACGTGTTGATAGAAGTTATATCAGCACCCCCATCGAGGGTTGTATCCCGTACATTGGTGGGTTATAAGGTACAATGAATCAATGCGCGAGATACAACTCCCAATGCATGATACTAATATATCATGTCCCTACCTGACGAAAACTGTATATTTGTGATCCATTGTTATGATTGATGGCATAGGATCAATTATAAAATTCATGAAGAATCATTGCTTTAGATTTTTCACTATCAATTGTGTGATAATTGGCAGTAATTATTTTGAATTGCCTCATTCACAATAATGAATTGTTTCAATAAATTACGTGCAATCATAATAAAATAATTTGTTTGGGCATCCAACACTCTTGTATGGATGCATATAGAAAATAGGGAAAAAGAATTTTTAAGATTTTAAAATTTATTTATTTTATACGAGAAGGTTCCAGATGCTTTGCACCTGACTAATCCTACTAGGCACATGCAATCCTCTTATCCCACATGCACCGGACAATTATAGGACAAAGTCCATGGGATAGTCTTGAGAGGGACTGGTGAGAGTTGAACCTAAGACCTCTTGCTTGGCAAGAGGCCTTAGGACCACTTAGTCCACCCCTCAAGCTTAAAAGCAAATTTTAATTCATTGAATGAGGTCATAGTAAATTAAAAGTGATTGTAAATTTTTATTCAATGCAAAGGGTTGCTGGTCTTTTTGATGGACAGATGTTACAAAAATAACTTGGAAGTTTTTCTGGTAATTCTACAGATGAGCTATGGTTGAATTTAATTTACTATGGTTCTTTTTTTCTTCTGTACCGAACCTTATGGTCTCCTCATAGCCTCATATCAATAGTGGTCCTACTATTGTGAGGCCTAGCTAGAACTGGGTCTGTGGCCCCTCCAACAACTGAGTCAACCCCGAGTTCAATCTTGATCCATCCCACGGTTCATTGAGGCAGTTCGACTAATTAAAATATTTAGTAACTAAATCATTTTCAATAGTTATTGTTCTTAAATCTGTTTGTCAAATTCACTTGTTCTGGGCATTTGACATGCATCTTCAACACTTGATTTAAATGCGTTGTTTGATAACATATTCCATAGAAGATTACTAACGTATCCATCGGTGTAAATGTTTCATAGTCCTTTTCATTTAAAAAATAGCACATTATAGTAGTAGTTCAAAGCTTTTAAGCTGATTAGGATCTGGAGTAGCATATACGCCAATCACACTGACTAAATAATCTCTAGTCAATATGGGGGTCTTTGTCCCCACTACCCTTTGTCCATCATGGCATGTTGTTTGGCCCTCTGAGAGAAAGTAGGGGTGTTTGTTGGGTAGTACCCCAGTAGGCCAGTACCCTTTGTTCATCAGGAAAGGTAGCTTAGAACTTTCGGCGCACAATAAGATATCATTCAAGCCGGATGATAAAACATGTGGGCATCATATTTCACGTATGGATTTGAATCTTTTTAGAAAACATTCATCTTTATCATACTAATTTACTACGCAGAATGATAGTATATAAGTTTCTTGCTCGGTAATTTAAAAAATGCACTTTAAACAAACTTGGGGGGGTGTGCTGGTTTTTGCTTTTTACCCTAGTACCCTTGTTCATCATGGGAAGTTGTGTAGAATTTCGGGTAGATTTGGGAACAAAATATTCATGGGAAGTTCAATATCTAGAACTATGAACAAGCCCAAGTCAAGCCAACTAACCCTTTAAAGATCTATTGTGAAAAACATAAGTATTCTCTAATTTTTAATGGTTTTCCTTCTCTTTCATTAAGCCATTAAGACTACAGCAGTAGGATTCAATTGGCTCAATTTACAGGGCTCTTCACCTTGAGAAGTGTTCCCTTTGGATGGTTGATCTTTTAAGTTGGGTGTAATTGGGTGGACAGGGAGTGAACTTGTTATTTCATGGCATTGTTTTCTGGATGGTATATCTTTTAAGTTACACATTGTTGGGTAGGCATGAAGGAATAGTAATTTCATGGCATATTTACAGGTTTCTTCATCTTGAAAAATTGCGTTTTTCGTGGATGGTAGATTATTAAGTTTGGCATTATTGTTTTTCACGGCATTCTTTTCTGGATTGGTAGATCTTTAAGTTACCAATTGTTGGGGTAGGCATGGAGGTCTAGCAATTTTATGGCCGCCTCCACCTTCACACCTGTCATTGTAGCAAAATTCTCAGATTATACCCAACATTTAATTCATTAATAAGTTCCTAACATTCTCTAGTGTCCCAAACTTTATAAATAACATTTTTTTTTTCAAAAATTTATAAAATTTTAAAATTCACCAATCATTCCAAATACTCATAGAATGACATCATATCTTTATTTTTCTTAACACGGTTCTCTCGCTCTCAAATGATTTCTCACAATTCCTTTAGCCTTGTTTCGATCTTGAAAAGCATGTAGGAAAGAAAAAGAAAAGGGTAAAAAAAATTACTTACAAATCGATTTATTTCTTTAACAATTTTAAGCCTTTTCTTTTCTTTTTTCTTTTTGAGATTCAACAAAGGCTTTGTATGATTAAAGAGATTTGCCTTATCAAGGCCGCATTCCTAAATTATGGTAATTCTTAAATCCCTTTTATTTTTTCCTGTGCCAAATGAGGGGCATGATTACCATAAATTGATTACGGTAAGATACATAATTCACCCATCATGTGTTATAACATACGGTGAGATATGTCTAGCAGTCTAGGGGAGTATATACACCTCCCACACCCTATAATTTTTGCAGGGTTCACTAATGACAACAAAGTAGTATATAAGTCCCCTCCACCTCACACCCTCTCACAACACTCTAAAAACTTTTCTCGCATACCTTTCCTCTCAAAGGAGCTCCTGTCTTGTTAGGCAGAACGAAGAAATGGATGAATTCAATCACCAGAGCATCCAAGCTCCGAGGCAATTCAGTAAATCCCGCTATCAAAAAAAGGCCCTTCAATTCATCTTAACAGTCTCACTCATGTCCTTCCTCTTTTCCTACACTTTACCACTCCCTTTCCTTCTCCATTCCTTCAATGTCTACCTCTCTACATTTTCCATGCAACTTGATAGCTGCACCATAGACAGAAAGTACATGTTCCTTCTCTGCAATGGAATCCTGGTTCTTATTGTCACAAGTTCTGGTCTGATTGGTAATTCTCCATTGGGAACCGATCATTACGGTGAACACATCAAGAATCATGGGGACGGCGGGCAATCAGTATTGGAGTTATCGATGGTGAAAGAATCAGTTGCAAGGGAAGTTGTTATGGAAATTGAAGAAGAGCATGGAAGAGAAAATGGGTTCTTGGATACAGAAGAGAAAGATAGAGAAACAGTAAATTGGTTTCTTATTAAAGAAGAAGAAGAACGAGGTGAAGAGGTAGAAGAAGAAGAAGATATAGAAACAGCAAATTGGTTTCTTATTAAAGAAGAAGAAGAACGAGGTGAAGAGGTAGAAGAAGAAGAAGAAGATGAAGAGGAAGAAGGCATTGGGTCGCTGAGTACAGAGGAGTTAAACAAGAAATGTGATGAATTTATAAAGAGGATGAAAGAAGGCATCAAAACTGAATCCCAGCAACTGATCAAAACCTAGGAAGCACGGACACTTCTCTAGAGGTGTCGTGTCCGTGTTGGACACGTATCCGACACGACACTCCTTCGACACACCTCCGACACGACACCTCTCTTTTTCTATCTTTTTCGTCTTTTTAATCTTCTTCCTTTTCTTTTTTGTCATATTTTATCAATGAATAACTTCACTAGGTTTCTAAAAACAATACAAAAGATGCATTTTGAATGATGGATGTGAAATTATATGATATTATCTAACTATATACATAAAATATGCATTTTGTTAATAGTGTGTCTTCGCCTTGTCGTGTCCTAGATTTCGAGGATTTGCTATGTCAGCGTGTCTGTGTCGTGTTGTAACCATATCGCGTGTCCGTGTCCGTGCTTCTTAGATCAAAACTGAAGCCCAGCTACTGATCATGGTTTAATATTGTCTATGGCCAAAGAACTAATGTACATGATAGTCATCACTTCATTTTTTTTCCCTTTTTGTTTTGGGTTTGATAGTTATCACTCTGTTTTTAACATGTCTGTGACTCGTAGCTTTCTTTCATATTTCCCCCCCCCAACCCCCCTATTTTTTTTTATTTTTTTATTTTTGCTTTCTATAATCCTCTCTGGTGTAGAAATTTTCTCTTTAAGCCTAATTACAGAAATGCTTTCAGATGGCAAGTTTTAGGCCTATAAGAACCATATCTAGCCTCTTTTAACTTCTTTTTTCTCTCTTTGTTTTTTGTTTTTGGCTTTTTGCTTTTTGGTTTTGGGCCTCTTTTTTTTTTTTTTTTTTTTTTTTTTTTTCCTTCCTGGCGGTATATCAAGTAAGCAACCAATTATTAGAGTGAATCACACTGAGAAGGGTATCACTGGTTGGTTTTTTCCAAAATTGAGATGGGTTAGACCAAGGTGATAGAGAAAAGGAATTACTGAATAACTTGTATCAGATGTTAAGATTTTTGTTATGCATGAATAATTAGTGATCAGAAATAGAGTTTATTTCTTTATTTCTTTTCTTCCTTTTTTCACTTTTAGCAATTGAGTGTTTTCGTTGTTAGTCCCTGAAAAATGATCTCTTTCAGAAAAGGGATAGGAAACAGGCAAAATGGAAATCATAAGTTCATGACATACGACCACATATTTAGCTATAATCAATTAATGAAGGTAATCAATATTGATTCTTTTTGATAAAAAATAGTTCTCAATTTCAATTATAGCAGCAATTAGAACCAAACTTTAGATTTTTCATGTCGTACAACTCCTTGAGGACCACAAAGAAAATAAAATAAAAGTCTCCTTATTAACCAATGTCAAGGGTCACGTGGCACGACCCGCATGGTCGGTCATGTGAGTCATGTGGGTCATGTGACAAGACCCACCATTATTATTAGTAAAACATACATTTATTTCTAATGGAGAGGGTACGATTTTTTTCTAGTGGTTATTAATAAAGAAATTAAGTGGCTCCAAATTGAAAGAGATTTGCATTTGGTAATTTTAGCAGTTTGTGGAACCTATTAGCATCATTGGAGATCGGATCACAATTAGGCAAGTCTTTAGATAGACGAATGGAGTGGCAAATTATGTTTCTAATTTGGGTTATCATTATAATTGTGTTAATGTTTGGGAAAATAACTATCCTAGGAAGTTGTTGCTTGATGATTACCTTGGGATTGCTTTGCCTGGATGTACCAGACTTTGATTTGTTTCTTTCTTCTCAATAAAAAAGACAAAATTAAAAAAAAAAAAAATGGAAGAAGAAAAGCCCAAGTCCTTCAACCAATGAATTAGTATTCCCTTCATTAATTTTCATCCTCAAGTCATGAGGTTTACGACATTAGGGCCAATATATTAATGAATGACGTGTCAATGCAGTATCTACCTATTTCGTTCATCGCTGACTTGATTATTGGGTACTTGAATCCGGGGAGACCTTTTGCATGCATGATTTTCGGAAACTATGCTACTGAAAGCATGAACCATGCCGTGAATTGTCTCAGTGTTTTCAAGTTTGGTCACTACATGACGATCCCTCCCAAATCCATGTTCCTTGTCCTGGTAAATTGCCAACTTTCCTTCCTTCTTTTTTTTATAACAATTAGGCCATGTTTGTTTGGTTGGAATGGAATGGATGGGAATGGAATGTGATTCCATGCTCAAAATAGTTTGGAATGAAAATGAAATTGAAATAAACATTGCGGAATAGATATCATTATAATTTACTACTATTGTTTGATTTCATTCCCATTTAATTACCTTATCCAAATATGTTATTTGGAATGAATTGGAATGAGATTCCATTCCATCCATTCCATTCCAATCAAACAAACATGGCATTAGATCTTTTAAATTTTATTTTTAATGTATCACTTTAAGGGAAAAATTAAGGTTTCCTTTGTTAATTAATGCCGCTCTATCATCATCATCATCATCATCATCATCATATATAGTCTTACATTCCGCTACCTATGGTTTGAACAGGTGATTGGCTCAGCCATCTCAGTTTGTGTTAATTTGGGTACATCATGGTTTCTAATCACAAGAGTGGACAACATTTGCAACCCAGCCATGCTACCAAAAGGAAGCCCCTGGACGTGCCTTTCAAATGAACTATTTTACAATGTATCAAATATGTGGGGTCTCATCGGTCCCAGCCGCTTGGTTGCACCTCATGGCATTTACTCAAGGTTATACTATTTCTTCCTGTTTGGTGCTGTTGCAACATTAATATCTTGGAAGCTCTCGCAGAAGTCTCCAGCAAAGAAGTGGATTAAGCTGATACACATACCGCTCATTCTTACAGCCACATCAACAACTCCTCCAGGTGGAGCAGTGAACTTTTGGTCATGGTATATAGTAGGTCTCATCTCTAATTTTGTGTTTAAGAATTTCAAAGGGTGGTGGGCTAGATATAATTACGTTTTATCAGCAGCGTTGGCGGCTGGGACATCTTTTATGGCGGTGGTAATGTATTTTGCGCTCAATATGAAGGACATATATGGCCCCAACTGGTGGGGATTGCAAGTGGATGACCATTGTCCCTTGGCCCGTTGCCCCACCGCTCCAGGCATAGTGGTTCATGGATGCCCTGTTTTTATTGATGTTCATGCTTCTTGCACTACTCTTTTAAGATAATAAACATTTCCCTACTTGATCTTCATGGGATGAATCACTCTAGTTGTACCTAGTTGGATGAATTCCAATTTGAATAGACATTGAGATTACATTCGATAAAAAATTTGGGTGCGCAGAAGTCTTCCATAAATTCTAAAATATTTACATATAAATTTAGAAAAATTAGACTATTTTTTAGTTAGGCTGAGGTTCAATTTTTATTATTTGACTGAGGAAAAATACTAAAATACAGAAAAAATTTACCAAGGCATGTTGTTATCTTACAAACCTTATCCTACTAACAGTCATTATAAGCCCTAAAATGTTGAGATAATGCATGATCTATATGTGTACTCTTGAAGTGGACCTACTTCTTGATGAATTATTAACTTTGGTGTGCCTTAAGAGCAATGCTACTCTACACAAAAATCTTCCATAAATTTATTAATTCATATCTGAGCTAGTAGTCATTTTTTGTTGCTTTTTATAATTTCAGTATAATCTCAATCTCATCTCCGTAGTTAAACATTTCCAATCCAACACGTGTTTTTTTATTTTCTCTTTGCTTCCAAGTTCCAACCCCATCTACCGAAAAAACAAGGAGGTCACATTTTTCATGAGTTAAGAATGGATGAGGGAGGGAATTGGAATGGTGATTCCATGAGGCAAAAAAAAAGAAAAAAAAGTGATAGTTTGATAGCATTAAGGAATGGAATGGTCATTTTTTGTAGGGGTCTATTTCTTCTCTTTAAGGAATGAATTCATAAAAGGTCGTTCTCACCTATCTATCCCATTCCATGCCTACTTCTTACCAAACAGTGGAAGGGAATTACTATTATCATTCCATTCCATTCACTAGCTCAGACCTAATGCAAACAAACATTGATTAGTTTCATTTCGTTGGTTGAATGAAATTGATTGATGATATATGTCAACTTTGGAAGACTGAAACTAAGAAGGGAAAAGGGTATTTTTTTTTTTCCTTTTTTTTTTTTTTGGGCAAGATCTAAGATTTCCCAAAACAGGGGAAAAAACTTCCCTATAAATCTTCAATAATAGAAGGATGGTTCCAAATTTATTCGTCAACATTCAATCATCTTGTGTAAATTAACATTCCACTGCCTCCTTCCTTATCCTCAGAAAGCATAAAAAGAATGCATAGATAAAGAAAACAAAAATATGTCTGTAGGAAGCTATTCTCTTCACTTTTATCCTGCGAAGACTCTTAGGTAATTTACAAACCACGATGAAGACTCATTGGAAACCAAAGGCAAACGATATGGGAAACTTTTTTTTTTTTTTTTTTTTTTTGGCTAAATACACATAGGAAACACACACATAAAACATAAATGAGGAAGTCCACATATGAGGCCTTTTTGGAGGTTGAGTGTGGGTTAACTTTATGGGTTCTTGAGCTTTCCTTTGATTTACGAAACGATATGGGAACTTAGCAGACCAAAGGGAACGCCTATTGCAACCTCCCATTTTTTTCACCCCATTGCACCCCCTATCCTTAGGTTTTAAGGTTTTAAAAGTTTTATGCAAAATATAAAAGGTTTTTACGAAAACCGGCAGTGTTGAATATTAGAAAACATCATTTTGAAACAACATCCTAAATGAAAGTTTTTCCCAAATCTATCGTTTAAGTGGATTTTTTAGCCATTTGTAGTCTTTATTTCATTTTTTTTGTCAAAAATTCTATTTAAATGATGGATTTTGAAAAAAAAAAAAAATTCTACAAAGTTGTTCAAAATGATTTTTTCTAGTGGTCTTCGTGGCCGGTTTGTGTAAAAATCTTTTATATTTTACATAAAATCTTAAAAACCAAAACAAGAGGGGGGAAGGAGACCCGGGGGGGGGGGGGGGGGGGGTTGATAAAAAAAAGTTGGGTTGCCATAGCCGTTCCCCAGACCAAATTACATGTCCCGAACGAAATAAGCCCAAGGATTGATCTCAAAAAGGCCAAGGCTGGGCCATCCAAGCCAAACCCAAGAAAAACATTCGGATTTCCCTTGGGCTAGTTTTGTTGAGCTAAGGTTGAATTAGACTTGGGCCCCTTTTTGAGGTGATGTTGGTTGGGATTTGACGATCGTAGCCCAACCATGACAAATTTTCAGCTTGAGATATGTGTGTCAAAATGGGGTTACCAACGTTGCGGAAGAGTTTGTCGATGGATGATAGTCTAATAACAATCTCTTTATTAAATGAGTAATTTTAAGTTCAAACTTATAAAAGAGTATCGACACTCATTTATTGATATTAGAAGGGAATAAGGGTAAAGGTGAGGATAGGAATAGGGTAGGTTCTATTGATTGTCTAAGAGGCCCACAAATATATATATGTATATATATATATATATATATATATAATAAAACAAACAAACAAAGAAATAAAAGAGAAAAAAATTGTATAAGGAAGAGCTTGGACGAAGCAAAATGAGGCCATCCTTATCGTAGGCCGACATTTTCTCAAAGGGACCAAGGTAGAATTCAAACAGGGAAGTCCGAAATGAATTGATGGAAAGCTTAATTATACGTGATTAGCTTGACTTAAGGTTAACATTAAACTCCAAGTCAATTCTGTATTTTTTTTTAAATTATATTTATGTTATAAATTTGGCTTATCGTAGCGATGGATACAACTACCAGCTTAAGGTTATTATTATGGTGGTTGTTTCCATCTAGGATTGCTTCCACGGTTCCACCACTTGATCGTGAACCTTCATTAATTATCCATGTCTCCAACTACAAATCCAACCCCAAATTCAATTACCCTTTCCCAATGTGACAAACCCAAATTTGTTACAAGATGTTTAGGTGTCCCATGCAATTGAATCGTGATCGAGACCATTCTATTTGCGTATGGCATCGCCACTGCTTTTGAAGCATTCACTACTTCAGAATTTCAGTTGAAAGCCATATTTCAACCACAAATGTTTTGGACGTACCCTTAATAGTCAACCAATGGCAAGTGCTTTTACTTATGTGGATCTTATTTCGATGGAAACTAGCTATGCCAGGACTTACACATATATAGGATGGGGGCTGCGATAAGTTAGAGACGTGTTGATAGAAGTTATATCAGCACCCCCATCGAGGGTTGTATCCCGTACATTGGTGGGTTATAAGGTACAATGAATCAATGCGCGAGATACAACTCCCAATGCAATTGAATGCAATTGAATCGTCATCGAGACCATTTTATTTGGATATGGCATCGCCACTCCTTTTGAAGCACTCACTGCGTCATAATTTCAGTTGAAAGCCATATTTCAACAACAAATGTTTCGGACGTACGCTTAATAGTCAACCAATGGCAAGTGCTTTTACTTATGTGGATCTTACTTCGTTGGAAACTCAGCTATACCAGGACTTAACACATGTATAGGATGGCGGCTGCGATAAGTTAGAGACGTGTTGATATATATTATATCAACATCCGTATTGAGTATTGTATCTCGTACATTGATGAGTTTTAGGGTACATTGAACCAATGCACGAGATACAACTCCTAATGCATGGTACTAATATATCAACATGTCCTTACCTAACCGTGACTATATATTTTGGATCCATCGTTATGATTGATGGCACAGGATCAATTATAAAATTTATGAAGTATCATTGTTTTAGATTTGTCACTATCAATTGTGTGATAATTGGCAGTAATTATTTTGAATGGCCTCATTCACAATAATGAATTGTTTCAATAAATTACAGGCAATCAAAATAAAATAATTCGTTTGGGCATCCAACACCCTTATATGAACGCATATAGAAAATAGAGGAAGGGTTTTTTTTTTTTTTTTTTTTTTTTTAATTTAAAAAAATTATTATTATTCTTATTTTCATATGAGGAGGTTTTAGATGCTTTGCACCTTACTAATCCTCTTGAACACATGCAGTTTTACTATTCCAGTGTATCGGACAATTACAGGACAAAGTCCATAGAGTAGCCTTGATAGGGAGTAGTGAGGGTTGAACCTAAAACCTCTTGCTTGGCAAGAGGCTTTAGGACCACTTGGTCCACCCCTCAAACTTAAAATTAAAGGAAATTTTAATTCATTGAATGAGGTCGTAGTAAATTAAAAGTGATATGTAAATTTTTATTCAATGGAAAGGGTTGCTGGTCTTTTTAATGGACAGCTGTTACAAAAATAACTTGGCAGTTTTTCTGGTAATTCTACAGATGAGTTATGGTTGAATTTAATTTACTATGGTTCTTTTTTTCCCTTATACCAAACCTTATGGTCTCCTCATATCCCAATTTTTGCAACTCAGGAAGTATCGAATCCTACCATCTGCCTTTTAAGAGGGAGGCTAGAATTTGACATAGGCTGCAAGGCAATGGTGAATTTAAATATGGTACCAACTTATGCAATGTGAACATTGCCCCTGTGGTCCAACAACCCCTCCTAAAATAAAATATGTTCCCACATGGGTGCATGACGGTAAAAGCTAGATCCTACTATTGTGAGGCCCAGCTAGAACTGGGTCTCTGCTCCCTTTAACAACTGAGTCAACCCCGAGTTCAATCTTGATCCATCCCAAGGATTTCATTGAGAAAGCTCAACTAATTAAAATATTTAATACCTAAATTATTTTCAATAGTTATTGTTCTTAAATCTGTTTGTCAAATTCACTTGTTCTGGGCATTTGACATGCATCTTCAACACTTGATTTAAATGCTCTTCGGTTGTTTGATGACATATCCCATAGAAGATTACTAACGTATCCATCGGTGTAAATGTGTAATAGTCCTTTTCATTTAAAAAATAGCACATTGTACTAGTAGTTCAAAGCTTCTAGTTGATTAGGACCTGGAGTAGCTTATACGCCAATCACATTGATTGAATATCTCTGGTCAATATGGGGGTCTTTGTCCCCACTACCTTCTTGCTCATCATGGCATGATGTTTGGCCCTCTGAAAGAACGTAGGGGTGTTTGTTGGGTAGTACCCAGTAGGCCAGTACCCTTTGTTCATCATGAAAGGTAGCTTAGAACTTTCAAACGTACTATGAGATACCATTCAAGTCAGATGATAAAGCATGTAGGCATCATATTTCACGTATGGGTTTGAATCTTTTTAGAAAACATTTGTCTTTATCATACTAATTCATTATGTAAAATGATAATATATAAGTTTCTTGCCCGGTATTTTAAAAAATGCACTTTAAACAAAGTTAGGGGGGGTTTTGCTTTTTTGCTTTTTACCTTAGTACCCTTGTTCATCATGGGAAGTTTGTGTGGAATTTCGGGTAGATTTGGGAACAAAATATTCATGGGAAGTTCTATATCTAGAACTTTGAACAAGCCCAAGTCAAGTCAACTAACACTTTAAAGATCTATTGTGAAAAACGTAAGTATTCTCTAATTTTTAATGGGTTTCCTTCTCTTTCATTAAGCCATTGAGACTACAGCAGTAGGATTCAATTGGCTCAATTTACAGGGCTCTTCACCTTGAGAAGTGTTTTCTTTGGATGGTTGACCTTTTAAGTTTGGTGTAATTGGGGTAGACAGGGAGTGAACTTGTTATTTCATGGCATTGTTTTCTGGATGGTAGATCTTTTAAGTTACTCATTGTTGGGTTGGCATGAAGCTAGGAATAGTAATTTCATGGCATATTTACAGATTTCTTCATCTTTAATAAAGGTGTTTTTCGTGGATGGTAGATTATTAAGTTTGGCATTATTGTTTTTCATGTCATTCTTTTCTGGATTGGTAGATCTTTAAGTTACCAATTGTTGGGGTAGGCATGGAGGTCTAGCAATTTTATGGCTGCGTCCACCTCCACAACTGTCATTGTAGCAAAATTCTCAGATTATACCCAAAATTTAATTCATTAATAAGTTCCTAACATTCTCTAGTGTCCCAAACTTTATAAATAACTTTTTTTTTCAAAAATTTCAAAAATTTTAAAATTCACCAGTCGTTCCAAATACTCATAGAATGACATCATATCTTTATTTTTCTTAATACGGTTCCCTCACTCTCAAATGATTTCTCACAATTCCTTTGGCCTTGTTTCAATCTTGAAAAGCATGTAGGAAAGAAAAAGAAAAGGGTAAAAAAAAATTACATACAAATGGATTCATTTCTTTAACAATTTTAAGCCTTTTCTTTTTTCTTTTTGAGATTAACGAAGGTTTTGTATGATTAAAGAGATTTGCCTTATCAACAGCCACATTCCTAAATTATGGTAATTCTAAAATCCCTTTTATTTTTTCCTCTGCCAAATGAGGGGCATGATTACCATAGATTGATTACGGTGAGATACATAATTCACCCATCATGTGCTATAACATAAACGGTGAGTTATGTCTAGCAGACTAGGGGAGTATATACACCTCCCACACCTTATAATTTTTGCAGGGTTCACCAATGACAACAAAGTTGTGTATATAAGTCCCCACCACCTCACACCCTCTCACAACACTCCTAAAAACTTTTCTCCCATACCTTTCCTCTCAAAGGATTTCCTGTCTTGTTAGGCAGAACGAAGAAATGGATGAATTCAATCACCAGAGCATCCAAACTCTGAGGCAATTCAGTAAATCCCGCTGTCAAAAAAAGGCCCTACAATTCATCTTAACAGTCTCACTCATGTCCTTCCTCTTTTCCTACACTTTATCACTCCCTTTCCTTCTCCATTCCTTCAATGTCTACCTCTCTACATTTTCCATGCAACTTCATAGTTGCACCATAGACAGAAAGTACATGTTCCTTCTCTGCAATGGAATCCTGGTTCTTATTGTCACAAGTTCTGGTCTGATTGGTAATTTTCCATTGGGAACCGATCATTACGGTGAACACATCAAGAATCATGGGGACGGCGGGCAATCAGTATTGGAGTTATCGATGGTGAAAGAATCAGTTGCAAGGGAAGTTGTTATGGAAATTGAAGAAGAGCATGGAAGAGAAAATGGGTTCTTGGATACAGAAGAGAAAGATAGAGAAACAGTAAATCGGTTTTTGATTAAAGGAGGAGAAGAACGAGGTGAAGAAGAAGAAGAAGAAGAAGAAGAAGAAGAAGAAGAAGAAGAAGAAGAGGAAGAAGGCATTTATTGGTCGCTGAGTACAGAGGAGTTAAACAAGAAATGCGATGAATTTATAAAGATGGTGAAAGAAGGCATCAAAACTGAAGCCCAACAACTGATCATCGCTTAATATTGTCTATGGCGCCAAGGAACTAATATACATGATAGTCATCACTCCATTTTTTTTTTTTTTTTTTTTTTTTTTTGTTCTTTTGTTTTGGGTTTGATAGTTATCACTCTGTTTTTAACATGTCTGTGACTAGTAGCTTTTCTTCATATTCCCCCCCCCCCCTTTTTTTTTTTTTTTGCTTTCTATAATCCTCTCTGGTGTAGAAATTTTCTCTTTAAACCTAATTACAGAAATGCTTTCAGATGGCAACTTTTAGGCCTACAAGCACCATATCTAGCCTCTTTTAACTTCTGTTTTCTCACTTTGTTTTTTGTTTTTGGCTTTTTGCTTTTTGGTTTTGGTTTTGGTTTTTTTTTTTCTTTTTCCTGGCGGTATATCAAGTAAGCAGCCAATTATTAGAGTGAATCACACTGAGAAGTGTATCACAAGTTGGTTTTTTCCAAAATTGAGATGGGTTAGACAAAGGTGATAGAGAAAAGGAATTACTGAATAACTTGTATCAGATGTTAAGATTTTTGTTATGTATGAATAATTAGTGATTAGAAATAGAGTTTATTTCTTTTCTTCCTTTTTCCTCTTTTAGCAATTGACGTTTTTCGTTGTTGGTCCCCGAAAAATGATCTCTTTCAGGAAAGGGATAGGAAATAGGTAAAATGGAAATCATAAGTTCATAACATACGATCACATATTTAGCTATAATCAATTAATGAATGTAATCAATATTGATTCCTTTTGATAAAAAATAGTTCTCAATTTCAACTATAACAGCAATATATTAGAACCAAACGTTAGATTTTTCACATCGTACGACTCCTTGAGGACCACAAATAAAATAAAAGTCCCCTTACCCACCAATGTCAAGGTTCATGTGGCATGACCCGCATTGTGGGTCATGCCCCACCATTATTAAAGAAATTTAGGGTCACATAAGGGATTAATGACAGGACAGGAATCCTCTAAATATCCTTCCATTCTTGGTACCACTGAGACAAGGCTTAAACAGCATTTAGACAGGAAAGTAAAAAAGAATCCCTGCTGAATTTATTATTATTTATTATTAGTTGTTTTTGGTACATGTCTTTGTGTTGCCTTATGCATGTGATTGTGATATTTTTCTTGTATTCTTCTGTATTTTTTACTCCTTAGGAAGAAGCTACGAAGCAATTACCCACTTGACTTCAAGTCTTTGGGAAGAAGACAATTTAGTGCAAGAAATAATCCAGTCAGTCCTCCCATTCACACAAGATAGAGAGAGAAAGAGAGAGAGAGAGAGAGAGAGAGAGAGCGGTTGGCTATTAGCTCAATGCTGAATCACATAGAGCTAGTCAAAGTCACAGAAAGATAAACATGACACTCAGACTACAACTTTCTTTTTCCTTTTTTTTTGGGCTTGACCACTCAGATTACAACTTGCAGGCTTTCTAGAGGGTCTTTTTTTTTTTTTTTTTTGGATGCAATCACTCATAGAGTTCTCTCTTCCAGGCATGTAGGGACCATCTCTAACCAAACCTTAAGGTCCTCAACTCTTAAAAAGGCATGATTGGCTACATATAGTTACCTGCCCAATATGTATCTTTTTTGATGAATGACAAGAATCTAAGTCCTGACCTCCACCTCGACCATGCCAGTATGCTAAACCGCATCATTACCTCTACATCTACTTCCCCAATATTAGCCCTTTGTCCAGCATGATATGATACAGCTCTTCTTCTTTCTAGGTTTATTGAAGCCCCTGTAAGAAGATGCAGGAAATCGAGGGAAGGGGGAATAGAAGGAAAGAATGGGAGAATCTAATGACTTGGAGAGTTTCAATTTGCTCACATTTCCTCTCAACCGAACATTCCCAAGTATATGAAATGGACAGCTATACATAGTGGGGGACAATTCAACCAGACTTGAACGTACTCCCATTGATAAAACCCACACCAACGTTTGGTATCCTCTAGTAAAAAAGATACCAACAAAAAAGAATTCAAAATTTCGATCAACATGTGCCTTTGACAGACTAATTTTGAAGCTAGACTAGTTTTGTGACAACAGTTGGTTTTCATGGCTTAACGTGACAAGACCGTCATAAGCTCCATCAAGTAGTGGTACTGACAGCGCGACTAATCCACAAGGTTTTGTATACTTGAACTAGTCACAGTTCAAATTGGATGGGAAGTGTTGGTTTCATAGCAGTTGCTGAGCAACAAAGATAGTGACACAGACCCAAATGGTTCTCTCAGATTTGGATACTGTAAGAGAGACAGCATCTTGACAACAACTTCATTTTGTCTGTAAGTGGAGACAAGAATGTGAATTCAGGATTCTGATTCCAGCAATTTGCAGTTTGACCAATCCCTTAATCAAAGATAAGAAGTAAAAGAAAAGAATCAGCAGGAGATAATCAAGCAATGTCTTTACATCTTCTATTCTTCTTGAATATGCATTATACACTCAACTTTACAAAACTATTATGAATCTTAACCTATACCAATATGCCAAATCGAACTCATCAAATCAAAGCCCTATAATCTTTAGGATCGTAATAGATCACCATGTTTTCACATCTAATAGCCTTTAGTAAGGCTGGCGACCCCAAATCCACTTCAAGATGGCTCACTCTCTGTCCTCCAAGTAGCCTTTCCACAACTTGAACTCAAGACGTGGAACCTCCTAGATACCATATGTTGCGTTACTTGACCACTATGCCAAAAAGCCCAAGACTGGTAGAACACATTAAATCAGAAACCTATAACCTCTAGGACCTTAACAAAAGCCTTGAATTAAGTACTTGAGCTGATCCTTCTATCGAGATTAAGCTCTTAAGGCCAAATCCTAGGTCCCCACAACTCTTGTGTGTACACAAATTTTAAGATGAGAAAAACGCTAAGGATACCACTAGCTAACTGAAGTAGCAATGATAAGTTGGTAATTAATAGAAAAAAATGAGCCACTTTTGCTTTTAACTCAAGGAAGGAGAGTGAATGCCACATCAACTAGTATATGTAACACCACTAAAAAAATAATCAAAAAATAATACTACATAATGGTCACCGGAATGAAAATTGATCTCAACAAGGCAAATTATTACCACTAAAATGTAAAATTTTCGTTGTCAATATAATATCTGTTCTCTGACAATTTTGACAAATTTGAAAGCTATTATGAGATACTAGACTTAAATGTCCTTATATGAGGTTTGTGAGTGAAGTCATGCATGAAAGCAATCCACTTCATATCCCTGCTTCTTAGTGAAGAATACATACCTGGATCGTATCAAACTTGACCTTCATGGTTCTCATAATTTGAACCATCTATAGAAGTTGTAGAATGTAGACTATGAATAGTGAGACTATACCTTGGACTAAGTGGCAAATGGTAAAAATAACAGATGACTTTCACTAATCAAAAACCATATTGTGTAGTCTCGGTTAAGAAACAAGCAACTGATAACAACAAAAGTAATCTTGTAGGTCTTAAGAGTTGAACCTATGGTGATCTTATTGTCATGGATGCTTAAGAAATTTTTAACATTTGTTTGTCCACTTATGTGGTGGGTAACCAGCAAAATTGAATGTCCTCACCACAAGAACTCGTTACATTTCTCATCGGAGGGGGGAACTTGGAAGGCAGAATAGAAGTGGGGTTGCAGATCCAATGTCGTTAAAATAAGTAACTACGATCAATGATCGGACAGTGCTTTTTCCTTTTTTGGATTGATTTGAAGAAATTAATTCAAAAGCCAGAGTAATGCAACTACGGATTTACAACACCACCACAAGAAAACAAGCTACACAGGGAACCCACAACAAATGCTAATTTACACGGGAGAACCACGCTTGCCTAGAGGCCCCTGCACAACTCAACGGTTAGATAAAACAATCCTGGCAACACTCTATAGCTGATCAATCTCTGAACGCCGCAAAATTGCATGGCGTGAACAGCCACCTCTTGATGAATAGAAACTTTAACCAAAGAACATGCCCCTCTTTTATCCCTCTACCTGCCTCTTGTGCCTACCAAAAGCCTCTACTTCCGGGCTAGCATACGTGTGCATGAATGCTGCTTCAGTCCCATGTTGCAGTTCCCCATGACCAATCTTGGTCTAATTCATTTGACTCCTGATCAGAATCACTTAGGCACATGCAAGGCGCCCGAAAAAATTAAGCACCACTACGTCCACATGAACCAAAACTTAACTCTCTGTTCTTCCGACACCTGGACAGATAGCAAATAATGAAGAATGCATCTACACTCAAGTTTCTAACTTGATCTCTCTCTCACCCCTTCTTTTCCCACTAAACAAATTGCCCAGATGACAAGACTCTCCTGAATTTCATATTTTCAGAGGTTTCCAATCATAAATTATAACTGAGAATTATAGAAGAGAAGACAACCTGATTATGCATAACAAGTCTACAAGCAAACAAATTAATTCCCTTACATCCTACCATCATGCGGTTGTGTTTAAAACAACTCCTTCAACTCCAGTGAGAATTTCTAAAAAACAGAACAGGTAAACAAGACCTTCCCAATTCATCCTTCAATAAATCTATGTCATAAAGACATTTTACATTTTACCCTGACAAACGATGAGTGTCTGCCCAACTCTTTTCAGCCTCTAGTAACAAATCAAAGTAAATACAGAAAAAAGAAAAGACATTCATCCAGAAATCTCAGATAAACCTATAAAAATTAAACAAAAATCTATATTTCACTGCCTCTATTCTGTTTTTCAATATTTGAAGTATGAGCCTATTTGCTCAAAAACGGGTTAAAAAAAAAAAATTTAAATATTTACTTATCTTTCCAGTGCCTTCAACACCTTGTCCTTTAATCTTCCAAATGTCTCTAGATTTTGGGACTAATAGAATTCCAAATGCAGTTACATTAGCCACCATCTGCTACTTTGACAAGCCTAAGATTCACTGACATTGTTGGCTGCCAAATTGAAAGAAACTTCATCAATAACGGGCATATTTTGAACATGATCAAGGAGCACCGTAAGTTCTCTATGAACATAATTAAAACGTTCCTTAGAGATCAATGATTCTGTCAATAGAGTTGCTGCAAGAGAATGGAAGGCTTCAGAACACTCATCACTTATGCTTTGGGTGTTCTGATCATCCATGGGAACTAAGGAACTCTCCAATCGCCATCGAATCAGAAAGTACTTTTCTGGAAGTTGAAAATAGTTCTTTACTACAAGTACTCGAAGAGAATGTCTGCATAATATTCCCGAATGTTCAAATTCCTTACAGGAACAGTGAATTTGTTCGTCTTCAGGAATCCAAATCACAAGACACTCTCCTTCCATTTTCTTATAGTGTCGCACAAGATACGATCCATTAGCCATCTCTGTTGCTGCATATTGCATAGACTGCACAATTGCATGTTGTAACACATTGAAGGCATATGGTGTAAGAATACTACGTGCATGTTCTTCAATAGGCATGCACGTTTTAATGTGTGTATACTGCATCTCTTCTCTGGTCTGAATTCCATAGCAGGCTGCAACACCAACCTGCAAAAACCCCAAACAGAACTTAAATTATAATGATCACATAGCAGGAAAATCAATAACGAGACAGGCTTTTTTTTTTTTTTTTGGTGGGGGGCCTTAGTAATAAAGAGATAAAAGTTGCTTAACTGATATACCTGGTCAAAGAACACTTGCAAACATGTTTGTGAACTCAAGATTCGTTTCAAGAATGTGTCCAAGGATTTTGAATATTCGCTTGTCGTCATACGAGCTAGAAAATAATTTCTAATGTAACAAAATGGCCAGAATGCTCGATAAGAAAAGAGTAGTGCAATGTGTTTATCAGAACCAAGACCAAACCGAGCAACTAGATGATTCCACTGATGTTCAAAATCCTCTATGCTCTCCAGAAGACACAACATATCAAACTCAGATTTAAAATCTGCATACTGTGATCCAAGTGGCAAAGAGAACCAACTGGAAACTTTGGACAGAATATGCCATTTGCATATTACATGTTTAGTATTTGGAAATTCAGTTGCTATAGCATCTCTAATCCCCGAATCTAAATCAGTCAAAATTGTCTGTGGATGTCTTCCTCTCATAAATCGAAGAAAAGTCTGTTCAAGAGAAGAATATCATAAAGTAGAATATTAAACTATAATCAGAATAATCAAAATATTTTCATCTACAAACCTCTAAAGCCCATGAAAATGAACGAGAAGTTTCATCTTGCAGCAGGACACACCCAAAGAAGATTGCCCTGCCATGATTATCTATTCCAAACCAGACTCCAAGGAGCAATCCATAGGTGATTGATCGGTATGTGGTGTCAAAATTAACTACATCACCAAACATTGTATACGAACGAATAGAGTCCCCATATGACCATGCAATATTTTCAACCTTATCATTGTCATCTGTAGTATAGTCATAAACAAAATCTGCATCCCTCTCTGCCATAGCCTTGCAAGCCTCAAGGAGTTCTAATGTATCATTCTCTCTCTTCTCAGTTAGCAAAGCATCATTTTCTTGAACAGTTTTCTTACACGTCCGAACAAAATTCCGAACATCCTTCTCTATAAAGGGCAACTGTCCAGGTTGAACCCCCTTTTCTAATTCCAACACTTTCACAATCCGATTTACAGGAAACCCAGCTTTGGAAAGTAGAAGAATGCGTTCCTGATCAGCCTCCTGTATTTTTCGATACGCAGGAAGTAGACGCACTTGGTCATCTTCCAACAATTCATGGTTATGAACATTGCTAAATTGAGAAACATACCATTGAGTGACACCATCAACAACTTCCTTCGTCAAATATAATTTAGCATCACATCCACATCGGACTGATTTCCGCTCCCTGGGGTGCTCCACATTGGCCTTTTTTCTTGGCTGATTAAATCCAGAACGATAACAAACAAAATCCCTCCTATAAATCCCCAAATTTTGGCTTTCAGTTGAACGTGCTTTCCTAATTGAAAATCCATTCTTGCGAGCAAAATTACTGTAGTACTCAAATGCATCGTCGTCACTTTTGAATATCTGACCCACGTATGGAGTAAAGACAGCTTCCACTGATGATGAGCACAGTGATGTCTCACTCTTAATCACTTGTGAGCCAACCAATGTTTGATCATCTCCTTCGTATTTAATATAGCACTTCCAATCTCCACATGGGCATTGCTGGCGTCGTAACCAGATGTTGTTCGATGGCTTCATAGCCATTTTCCAGAAAAGAATCTAAACAGTATTCCAACTTCCGAATCCTTCTTATGCTCTAAAGAAACGGAAGAAAATATAAGAATTAAGTGAAGTGCTGAATCTTAGGTTTACAAATATTTGGGACCAGGTAAAACAAAAGACATGGTCAAATGAATGTAAAACAACTATTTGGCTTCCTCGAGTCAAGGTTTTCATATTTTTTGGAAACTAAAACAACAATAATCATAATCAAAACTTAATCTCCGCTTTTCTTCAATGTGGTGCCTATGCCCACCTTTTGTTCGTAAAAACTTAACAAAGAAATGAATGAAAAATCAAGCATAACAAAACAGACCCAATTCACAACAGAGATTACCTGAAATACCCAAATGCTCCGTTTGGTTGGTGAGAAAACGTAACAAATGAAAAGAAATTAACATTTTTTGAGTACTATATTAAACATAACTTGGGACCTAGAAATCCACAATATCCACTCAACCATACCTAATACATCAATTAATGTTGAGGCGACTTAAACAACACAAAACGTAATATTCAAATTACCAAATTTCCTCTCTTCTCCTAAATTTTCTCGACAACCAAACCGCGGAGGTAAGAGAAAGAAAATTCGTCACAAGAATGAACTTCAATTCTTTATTTTACGAGATTGGGAGAATTTGTAAATTGCCGAAAAGGACCGTACCAGTAAAGAAGACTGCAAAAGGGCCCTTGAAACGCTTGTACTTCGTCTGCCAAACAACAATGTGGGATTGCACACGACCTGTTTGTATTAAGGTCTTCAAGTTGCAGGAAATGGGAGATTTAGGTGAGAATTTTGATAGTAATTGAAATACTGGTGTTAGCTGTTATTGGGATCGAGCTTCAAATACAGAATAATGGACGGGAAATTACGTACCAGGAAGAGAAATCTGAGGAAACTATTAATAATACTAAATAATAATAATAGTAATAATAAAGCTTTTAGAACCCTTTCTTCTTCTTCTTCTACATCCTCATGTCTTCTTCGCGCTTTGGGTTCTTCATCGTTTCAGCAATCTTCCAGTGAATAAATTTTTATTTCCCAAAGTCAATGATGGCCCATAGTGTGTGCTGGGCCCTTTTAGGGCTTAATTAATATTGAAAGAGGCTTGCAAGCCAACAGTGACTTTTAATCTTCCTCTTTTTTCCCCGCACTCTTTCGTCACTAGGCTAACCCTAATGGCATATTCTCACCTCACTTTTACCATTTTCGATTAGCTACTTGACGTGTTGGGTGATGTGAATGTGATAGTAACATATCAATCTAATAATATAGTACTATTACCGAATGGTTACAACTAACATCTTTGTGTTGCTACGATAGTTTACATTACAACACGATAATGACGATTAATAGGAGATGAAAAAAATGGCGATGCGATAAACATTTGCCTTTTGGATAAACTTATGATTGGATCCGTGATGATATGGAGATAATTTATTATAATTATTATTATTTTTTGGAAGTTTTTGGTTGCTTGACATAGGAATTATTTGAAGCAAGGGGAATTAGTGGGGGAAAATGTTTGAACCTAAATCGTAAGAGCGAAAAAAAGATTGAGTACAATAAGAAAAATAAAAATGATGTGTTGTCGTTTCAAAATTAAAATGAAACAATTATGAAGGGTTAAAATAACATGACTGAAAGTGGTGAGCACCGATATGCATGTTAAGGGATTTGGATTTGCTTAAGTTGGCATGTTTCACCGGACGCTCAAATAGAAGATATTGTTATTTATAGAACTGAATAATGTAAAGGATTTATGCAGTCCTTCCATGTAATTAGGATTAAATTAAGCTTGATTGAGTTGAATTGTGTAATTAGGAATTTTTTTTTAAAAAAAAAAAAATACAAATTGTTCACTATTTTCTGATATGCTCCACATCGGCGAGGATTTTTGTTTAATCCAATAATACAGCGTTAGTTTAGGTACCAACTCAAATCTCACTGTATAAATAAAGCTAAATTTGTAATCCAATAATACATCCTTCTTTAAATAAATATTTTTTAAAAAATAAAAAATAAAAATCTGATTAACAGCTCACTGATCCCATTGAGTAGGGTACATAGTCATTGAAAAAAATTACATTAGCATGCACCACAGCAGCCCTGCATTGATCCTGGAAATATTCCCTAAATTAGCCCAAGATTGATACAAATGTGTTAAAACCCAAGTAATTTAGTGTACAAACAATGGTTTGTTTTTTTAGCTACTCTTTCATAAAACCTCATATCATGGAGTAGGCTAAGGATGAATTCATCCACCTCTCACCGTCTGCTTCAATGCTTGTTTCTTAAAATGACGAAGATATTTCATCAGTGTATCCCAGATGTTAAAACTCCAACATACCTGAAGTCTTTGGAAATGGTACTGACCAGTCAATTACCAGTAATCCCCACATGAACACTTGCCATCATCAAAGTGATGAAATCTATTCGAGTCTCTTAATACAATTTGCCGTCCAACAATCTTTGATATATACGTAAAGGCAGAGTGACAGTCTCCACAGACCCGTAGATTTTTCATTATCCTTATAGGCAACGATGAATTGCGAGTGAGAACAAAAGCGATTGCAAGTTTCTCGCTGTGATAGCTTAGGAGCTCCTCCTTGCTCTCCAGTTCAAGATCATACAGTGCATATTTTGTCTGGGGCACATATCCGGCGTCCCTCATTTTTCTATTAAGCTCTTGGAGTTTTTCATAGATTAAATCTTTATCTGGGTGTGATTTGTCCCTGGCTACGAAAACATGAACACCGTCCTTCATGGTGACCCAACTACATCCAGCTTCCTTCTTTGCTGCTGCCTCCCTCATTGCCATCCGAGCCTTTGCAACATGTTCCCACTTCCCTCCAGAAGCATACATGTTAGAAAGAAGCACATAGTTCACAGCGTTTTGAGGTTCCAACTCCAAAAGCATTTCAGCAGCCCTCCTACCTAATTCTGTGTTGCGACCATTTGCTCGACAGCAAGCTCCTAAAACTGTCCTCCAAATAAGAACATTAGGCTTCATTGGCATCCCATTGATGAAATCCTCTACCTTGTCAAGCTCACCTGCCCGCCCAAGGAGATCCACCACACATGAAAAGTGTTCCATCCGAGGAGCCAACCCATATACTTCGCTCATAGACTTAAAATGCTTAAACCCTTCTTCAACCAACCCCACATGGCTACAAGCAGATAAGACCCCCACAAAAGTGACATGATCTGGTGGTTGACCATCTTGCTTCATCTGTGTAAAAAGCTTCAAAGCTTTGTCTCCATGTCCATGTCGTGCATAGCCTGATATCATTGAATTCCAAGAATATACGTTCCTCACGGGCATCAACTCAAAGAATCTTGAAGCATAATCTATTCTTCCACATTTGGAGTACATGTCAACAAGTGCGCTCCCAACTACAACATCAGATTCTGAACAAGCTCTTATCCCACAAGCATGAACTTCCATGCCACGCTCCAATGTTGCAACTGAGGCACATGCACTAAGAACAGTGGCAAAGGTGAAACAGTCTAATCTCTGACCCCTCTGCATCATAAACCAGACCAAATCCATGGCCTTATGTAAGAGCTCGTTATGTATATATCCAGAAATCATAGAATTCCAACTTATGTCATCCCTTCTCTCAGACATTCTAGCAAATATTTTCTCACAGTCATCCATCTCTCCACACTTTCCATAGCAACAGAGAAGCGCATTCTCAATAGCACTATCATCCGCAACACTGCATTTTAGCGCTAGTGCATGAATCTGATGACCCAGTTTGCTTAGTGAAAGTGATGACATTGCTGATAAAATGTTAATAAAGGTCACTCTGTTAGGACTCCATCCGGCTCTCATCATATCCAACAAGTATCTTACAGCTTCAGAAACTGATGCCTCCGAATCAGCTAATGCCCCAATCACAGAATTCCAAGAAACTTGATCGTACTCTGGCATCAAGGAAAAGACCTTCTGGCATTCAGTGAGACACCCAGTCTCAGCATACAATGCAAGAAGAGCATTTGAAACTGAAACATCCAAATCAAGTCCCAATTTAAGCCCTTCGCAGTGTATTTGCTCACCCAGGATTAGACAACCCAAGCTCGTGCATGAACTCAGAGTACTAATCAATGTGAAATTTGAAGGCATCAATCCAGTTCTCCTCATAGTACAGAAGCTTATGACTGCATCTTCAAAACACTCATTTTGGTCAAGACCAGAGATCATCGAGTTCCATGAGACGCTATCTTTATCAACCATGAGTCTAAAAACTGAGCAAGCATCACGAATAGCACCACACTTGGAATACATATTAACAAGCCCATTTCCAATTGCAACCTTGACGTCAATTAAGCCAGTTCGGATTAGATATGCATGAACCTCTCTACCCTTTCTTCTCCCTTCTTCCAACATAACAAATTCGGCAAAAGCACTTAAAAGAACCACATATGAATCAATGTTTATTCCAACCAAGTCTTTCATCTCCATGAAAACCTCAGTTGCTGCTTCTCCTTGATTCTGCCTCACCAATCCGACCATCAACCCATTCATGGAGACTTCATTCCTCTCACTCATCTGCTCAAAAATATTCTTAGCATAATCAATCAACCCGAACCTCGCAAACCCACTAACCAGAGCACTACCTACATATAGATCTCGAAGGAATCCAGATTTCTTAACCCTGGTGAGCATCTGCTGCAGCAAACTCAAACCAGAATCCAGTGAAGAACAAGCAGCAGTAATTAAGCTGCCAAAAGTATACTCATTAGGTTTAAAACTGAATCCTAAACCTTCCCGTTGCATGCTTGAGAATAGCTCAAAAGCAGAAATTGCATCTCCTCTTTGAGAATAAACTGAAATAATAGAATTCCAAGAAATTGAATTTTTAATTCCTATACCATCAAAAATACAACGAGCATGATCAGCAGAATCCAAACAGCTCCCATACATGGATATCAGCACATTACATACTACCACGTCTGATGCATGCCGGGTTTTCGAAATTAAACCATGAATTTGCATCCCAAGTTTAAGACTACCCGGTCCAGACTCCTGGCAAGCTCGTAGAGCACTACCAAAAGCATAATGATTCGGGATAAAACCTGCGCAAATCATCCCCTTAAAAAGTGCACATGCCTCATCGGGCATGCCATTTTGGTTATACCCCGAAATCAAGCAAGCCCAAGTAACAGAATTCTTATTGGGCATTTCATCAAACAACTTATGTGCAGAGACCAAATCACCAATTCTAACATATATATTGATGAGGGTATTAGGCAAGAACAAATCAGTAGTGAACCCATTTTTGAAAATTTGCAAATGAAATTGTTTAGCATCCTTCGGGGAACAAGAATCTTGATATCGATGAACAAGAAATTCATATGTTTCGAACCTTAAATGAGGATCATGAACGGGATTTTGAGCTGAAATTGGGAGGTTTAGGTGGGATTGGGATGTTTTGTATTGATCAACCAAGTTTTGCAATGGGAATGGAAGAAGAGGATGCGGCTTGATATGGTGATTTGGCTTTTGAGGTTTGAAGAGAAGAGTGTCTCGTGGGGGAAGAGGTGAAGCAGTGAATGTGCTGAAATAATGGTTCGAGTGGTATGGAATGCGCCTGGAAGTGTACGTGAGAAACCCGCGAAACATGGTATGGTTCACAGAGAGACGTTTGGTTCATGTTTTTAGCGCCTTTTTAGCGTTCAAAAGCTCACCAAGGTAGTTGCCGGGTGATACCTGTCTCCCCCTTCCCCACCTTCTCTCCCTTATCGGTTTTGATCTTTATCAAACGTCCTGACATAATTAAAAAATAAAAAATAAACATCCTGATATAAAATACATGCATGCTTTTAATTTTGATCCTAAAAATCCTCTCATATATATTATATTAGGGCTTTTAATAAGATCAAAATCAAGAGTAAGGATTCAATGTTAAGTTCTCAAAACTGAGTACCGTGCTAAGTTAATAATCACACTTGAATGATGTAATAAACGGTTCGGATTAAAAGTTAGAAAAATTGCTATTGAAACAATTAAAAAAAAAAGAAAAAAAATGGTTTGACACATATACACATCACCTATTCCTTTTCTTCTTCTCTATTATCATCATCATCATCATCATCATCATCATTATTATTATTCAATTTTTGAAAATTCTCTGCAGGCCTTATGATTTGCTTGTCCCTCATGGATGTGCAGTGACAAATATTTTCTATCTCCATGACCAAAGGGAGACAAATTGTTACGCTTTTGAAGAAACAAGTGCTAATCTTGCGGATTCCAAGGCTTTAACCAACTAAACTGGATAACCAAGGCGCTTGGCAAGTTCACAAAAAAAAATAATAATAAATAAATAAATAAATTTTAAAAAAAAAGACCCACTGAGACGGAAATTGGCCAAAAACATCAAGTCACGTTGAGACCCATTCTGTGGGGGACAACCCTTTTTCTGCAAACAGCGTTCACGTTTATAGACCACATATGGACTGATAATATATGTACTAGGAATGATTCTTCTTCATTAGAGGGGGAAAAAGATCAAACATTATGATTCCATGGCCTTTAAGGAATATCAAAAATGGTTAGAGGAGTCATTCCATCAATTAGTATGAATCCACAACAAATACATGTCATTTGATGCAATTTCAAACCAGATACTGCTCTGGTGTGGCCTATTCAACTTTCCAAACTGCATCCACCTCGGGATTGAAGTTTCAAGTTGAGCCATGGTTCAATCAAGAGGATTCACTGTTTTGTGTCTGCTTGCCAGAAACAGTTTCTTTGAGTATGAACTACATAAGCGAGATTTTTCAACCCAAAAGAAGGGAATTGAATTTTTCCCAGAAAAGAAGACAATGCAACTGAGGATTGATGTTACAAGAGCAATGGAGACGAATACATAAGTGGGTGGAGGTTAAAGTGAAATATGTTTCTCCATTTTCAGGAACCTCATAATGGATGCTGCTACAGAACTGTCAACTGATTCACAAATTCCAAAAAAACAACTTATCCAGTTCGCCAACTTGAGCAGCAGCACAAACTCCAGTATCATCCAGCCTCCGAACAATCCCTGGTCCAACGTCAATCGATTTGGGTGCTCATTTCCAAGATGACAATCCACTGAATTAGGTTCATGAGTTGGAGGCTGCGGAGATGGATTGGCAATTCAACATATTCTCATAGATCAACAGGTTCATGGGTGGTCAATGTGGTGTGCCAACGGAAATTCTATGAAAATAATGAAAGATGATCTCTCTGCCTCTCTAAGATATTGTACAGTGCCGTTCATTATCTTCACCAACTTCTGGCTGATGTATAGGCCGAGTCCTTCCCTTGAGACACCCTGGCTGTAGTGAAACATCTCCTGAATTAAATCTTCCGGGATCCCTGGTGCTGGATGGGTTATCCTGCCACATTCACCACACAATCAAATTCAACGACTTCTAATTGATCTTTTTCTTTTCCTATAGAAAAGACTTGGTTCACATTGACCTAGAACAGATGCATAGCATTTACGAAAAAATCTAAATTCATCACAGGGTCATTATGAACATTTCATTTTAAACGATATCATTAGGAAAAGAATAGTCACTACACAAGACCTTTAATCATCAAACACCAACACCACCATTTTCCTCCATTTCCACCACCAACACCACCATCTTTACCATCACCAACATGTTCAAACACCCATCCCACCACCCCCATAACTGCTGCTACAGCCACTACCAGCGCTGTTATTGTACCACTGTTCCACCATTCCACCACCAACATCATCCTCTTCAACCCCAGATCTGAGATTGCTGCAACCACTTAATTGCTACCCTCATCTATTAACCCAAGACCAAACACTATCATCCCTCACTATTCCAGATTCATCTCCATCACTACCATTTCCCATCTCCACCCTTCCCTCCAACACATGAAAATTCAAAATAAATAAATCAATTCCTACATACACACACACACACACACATTCTATAATCACTCTAACAACTGGTATTTTTTGAAGCGCATGTACAATAGGCCCAATCCCTACAAACCATTCCTCCTGCAGACTTTGGTTCTCTCTTTCTCTCTCTCTCTCTCTCACTATATATATACGGTAATGATCCTATCAGCACGTGTTGATATAAGTTATATCTGCACCTTGCATTGGGGGTTGTACCCCTTGCATTGCTCCAATGTACCTCATATCCCACAATGCACAATGTACAACTCCTAATGCGGGTGTTGATATAAGTTATATCAGCACGTACTTACCTGATCATCATCCTCTCTCTCTCTCTCTCTCTCTCTCTATATATATATATATATGTATGTATGTATGTATGTATGTATAATTATATCGATTTATGAGGCCAAACTGCTTCAAACCATTGCCCCTGCATATTCTCTCTCTCTCTCTCTCTCTCTCTCTCTCTCTGTCTATATATATATATATATATAAAGTATGCTTTGCACCTAAAAAACCCACAATTGATGCAAAACAACTTTGAGAAAGAGAGAGAGAATAAACAACAATGACAGGTTTTATGTGGGCTCAATCCATGAACAGTTTTTTTTCCCCTTTTTTTTGGGGGGGGGGGGGGGGTTGGGGTGGGTTGGCAATGTTAAAGAGGTAAGAGTTTATTGTTTTTTGAAAAAATAAATAAATAAATTTAACTTCATCTCTGTTGGGCCATAATAGACTTCTTATCTTTAAAGCAACTTGAAGAAGGGTAAGATTGGAATTTCGAAAAAAAAAAAAGGGTTGACATCAGCAAATTCTGTTTGTTTCCCCAGGCCGCTTAATGGAGGGAGGGATCTGTCACAATAATTAAACCTTCAGAGAGGTCAGTGTATTTTTAGAAAACTCAAGGGAGGTCTGTGTAGTCTCACCAAACCTTGAGGGAAGTCACTGTAATTTTCGCATTATAGGATTAAGCCTTAGATACATTCTTGGGTTATCCTCAGAAAAATATCGATTAGATGTAAAATGTTATGTCTAATTCCAATATTGTAATTACTCTTTTTCTGATAAGTCTCCTCATTTGGCCCCTTTTTCTTCTTTAACTTTAGATGCCATATTATTTCCATTGATCTTTTTTTTCAATAAAATTAAAACATACTGGTAAGTTTAAATGAGAATTACCGAAATTCAAGGTGAACAATGTGTATCTTTGTCCCTATACGTTCTCTTCTTGGAGTCACCCTGAGGGCAATGGATGATCCTTCAAATGCAGGGGTGAAAAGGAGTGCATTAGTCAAGAAATCTGAAAGGACCTGCTGAAGCCTCAGGTTGTCCCCATAGAGGTGCATGGATGACACTTCAGCAGGCGAATCATGGATGACCTGCACCTGGCGCTCCCGGCTGAGAATCATAACTTGATTTATGACAACTTCCAGAGATTCACCCAGGTTAAATTCACCAGAGTTCACTTCCATATAGCTGCAAATGGGTGCCACAAGGATCAAAAATTGTTCAAAAAATGTGGACAGCATGAAGAAATGAACAAATACTGCACCAATGCAAGAAAGGCTAACAACTATGATGAACTTTTTTTTTTTTTTTTTTTTCCGACAATCGATAGAATCTACCCTTAACCTTAACACCCCCCCCCCCCCCCCCCCCTTTTTTTTTTCTTAATATCAACAAATGGGTATCAATGCTTCTCCATAAGCTTGAACCCGAGATTGCCAACTTAACAAGTGAGGCAAATACTACTAGGCGACAATGCCATCAGCACTACTATGATGAACATTGAACATCACAAAAACCTAAATAAATAAATAAAAGGAAGGGTAATTCATCTTATAAATTTAAATCTCATAAAGCTAACAAATAACAAAAGAAAATTTAATCTCATATCATGAATTATATATATATATATATATATATATATATATTTCGAGTGCAGGATATCTCGGAAAATCCCGTTCGATCACGGTTGTCCATGGATGACATGCGCGCATTCATGCACGTGCACGTGTCGCTCATGAACGGCTATGATCGTACGGGATATCCCACACATGATCAAAGCTGATATATACACACACGCGCGCGCACGCACACACACATATACACACACACATATATATACACACATAAAGTAATATAGAACATTGCATTTTTTTACTTCTAATTTCCAAAGTTCATACCTCTAGAAGTGATGAAATGGTCCAAAAATGATATATGGGACATTAATTGACTAAAAAAGGAAAAAGCTAACAAATGACAGGGAAAGAGGCAAACATGGGGAGCAGGAAAAACAACGATAGATGTTTTCATGAAAAACTGTGCCATGAGAAATTGCAATCAGATTGGAAGACTAATGAATCAAAGTGCTATTACCATGTGAAATATCGATCAGATTCTATAATAAAACAATGTGCTACATTCCATTATTTTTATTTTTATTTTTTTGATCGACAACAACAAGAAAAAATTTTATTAAAAAAGTAATGCTAAGAAGAGTACAAGAGGAGGACAAGATGTCCACCGAAGATTAAACAGCCAACAAAAAACACAAAAAAACAGAAGAAAACAGAAACAACACTTAAGAACAAACCGCCCTCCAGTCAGCCTTCAATAGGAACAAAGGAATGTCTCGAAATTCCTTAGCGGAATGAGCCCAAAAAGCACCCAAAAAATGCACTCTGTCCCATAAAAATGACAAGGAAGATTCCTTATCTTCAAAGATCCTTGCATTTCTTTCAACAATCCAAATAACCCAAAACAGCGCCAAAAAAGCACACCTCCACAGAATTGCAGCCTTTCTATTCCTCCCAAAACCCCAAAAATCAATCTCAAAAACCTCCCTAACACCAACCGGCTCCACCCAAAGCTCCTCCCCACAAGAAAACAACTTATTCCATAACCAACGAGCCACAGAACAATGCAGAAAAAGGTGGTCTATGCTTTCTTCAGCTTGTTTGCACATCACACACCACTGAGGTCGCAAATAAACGGAAGGCCTCCTCTTTTGCAACAATTCATTGGTATTAATTCTCTTTAAAACAACTATCCAAGTAAAAAACTTTACTTTGAGGGGCACACTCGCTTTCCAAACTATATCAGTAAGGATAAAAGAATGAATAGAATGATTCTCAATCAATTTATCAAAGTAAGATTTGCACGAAAAAACTCCGGAAGAATCACCTGTCCAAACTCTTCTATCAGGAATAAATGAACTCAAAGAAAATCCTTCCAATAAAACCAACAAAGATGCAAGCTCTAGACTCTCCCTATCATTGAGGTTTCGAATGAAATTGAAAACCCACCCAAAAGAAAGAGTGTCTGAAGAAGCCATGGTAGAAATGGAAACATTATGAGATAAGGAGAGACGATACAGACGAGGAAACAATGTACAGAAAGGGGAATTACCCCTCCAATGATCTTCCCAAAAGCGCACCCTATCTCCTCTCCCCACCGACAAAGAAATAAAACTCAAAAAACCTTCCAAACCCTGTGCAATAAACTTCCAAGGGCATCTAGCCGAAATTCGAGAACTTGGTTGAGCATCCCATCCGTTAGCTAACACTCCATACTTACTTTTAATAACTGCATGCCATAAAGACTTACTCTCAAGGGGAAACCTCCAAAGCCATTTACTAGTTAAAGCAATATTCCTTTTCACAATGTTTCCTATAGCCAAACCTCCTTGATACTTAGATCTAAACACCACTTCCCACTTAACCAAATGATCTCTCTTACCCTCCCCATTCCCTTCCCACAAAAAATCCCCCATCAACTTCTCTAAACAACCTGCCACCTTAACAGGAACCCTAAAAAGAGACAAAAAATAGGTAGGGATACTAGATAAGATTGACTGAATTAAAACTAACCTACCTCCCTTAGAGACTAAGGCTTTTTTCCACCCATCCAATCTTTTCCTAACTCTACCCACAACCGGACTCCAAAAAGACTCCGAATAAGGATTCCCTCCCAATGGTAGGCCCAAATAGCTTAAAGGCCATTCTCCAACAGAACAACCAATCCTCTCTGCTAAACTATGAACTTTAGCACCCTCACAATTGATCCCAACTATGGCACACTTACCCAAATTTACTTTAAGCCCCAAAACCAACTCAAAAGTTTGCAAAATAACATGAAAATTTAAAAATTTGGACTCATCTCCTGAAGAAAAAAACAAAGTATCATCCGCAAATTGCAAATGAGAAATCTCTACTCTATCTCTCCCAACCACGAAACCTTCTATCAAACCAACTTGCTTAGCTCTATCTACGAGTCTTCCCAACACATCTGCTACCATGGTAAACAAAAAAGGAGATAAGGGATCTCCTTGTCTCAGACCCCTAGATGCTTTAAAAGTATTCCCTGGCTTCCCGTTAACAATCACCGAATAATTAACAGAAGACAAACACCCAAAAATCCACTTTCTCCATCTCTCACCAAAACCCTTTTTTAGTAAAACAAAATCCAAGAAATCCCAATCCACATGGTCATAAGCCTTCTCAAAATCTATTTTGAATAACAATCCTTCCCTCTTCTTAACCCTATACTCCTCCACTACTTCATTAGCAATCAAAGCCAAATCCAAAATCTGACGCCCCTCTACAAACGCACATTGATTTCCTGCAATAGTTTCGGACATCACTTCTCTCAATCTATTGGACAGAACCTTTGCCAAAATTTTATACAAAGATGTAACTAAACTGATTGGCCTAAAGTCCTTAATCTTAATAGACTCACTTTCCATTATATAGATACTGAAAGAAACAATAAACAGCTCAAAGGAGAGTGCACAGGGTAAGATTGATTATAATTATATTTTATTGACTTTGATCAGGTCACTTATCTGGACCATTGAATGACCGGACTAAACCTCAATCTCTCTCTCTCTCTCTCTCCCTCCCCGTGTGTGTGTGTGTGTGTGTGTTTTGTGCTTTTTGCTTCTTCTGTCCTCTCTGGTCATCCTCTTCGTACTCATCAATCCATCACTAATGCATAACAATGTGCCAAAATTAAGAACTGATGTAAGCCTATGATACCTGGAAACTCAATTGTCTCGCCACCAATGGGTCTCATGCTGGTTAACACAACTTTGGACATGTCCTCAATGTCAACATGAATTATTGAAAGTCATCCATGCTCCCTAAACCACCAAATTAATAGTCCAGAAACTCTATCATATGCAATTTTAAGTCAATGAATGGATGTGCAGAGATCTTTCATCATCCCTTGAACTTTTTACATCAATTGTGCAAATTAGTAGACACCTCAACAGCACACCTCATAGGTATTCTAAAATTTGTGTTTATTGTTGTAGTATTACATCCATGTAGCTTGCACATGGATATTCCTCTATCACACATAGCCACGACAACAATAACAAAAATTGTTACTCCACTTTGTAATGTATGGATATTGATTTCAATTAGATAGTTATATGTACCTATAGGCCCTTAAAATTTCTAGTCCTGCAGAGTCAAACATCATTTTTATATCCGTGATCCAATGGAGTATTGGATAGCAAGATTGATGAAGGGTCCTACTTGTCCATCCCATGTCCTGAAAAGTTGTAAGAAACTTAACTTTCCTCTTAATTATTGGAACCATTTTTCCAATACCAATTGTGCTAAAACTTTGTCAGCCTTTCTGTTTTAATCTCATTTATTGCCTATGTTCCATATACTGTCACCATGATTTCTCCAATATGTATCTTTTCTTATTCTTTATTTTTTAATTTTTTTTTATAATGTAAAATTGTATTAAACAATCATAAAGGCCAAAAACCAGCCCCTGTACATGAGGTATACAAGAAAGAGCACCAAACAAATTACAAAGGAAGTGAATCCAAAAAATTGCAAAAGACATTCAAATCCCTAAATAGTCCAAACCTATCCAACTAAAGAGTTTTCTAATCCAACTAAAGAATTTTCTAACAATCTCTAGTTTGTTTTAGCTCTGCAATAGGAAGTTCTATACCATAAGAAAAATTATTCCAAAGTGTTCGCAAAATAACCTGGGGTGCCACTCTCCAGGCTGAAGAAGAAATATATATTGCCAAGTCCTAATCCACTAACTCATAACTGCTTGTAGAACCAAACGAGGCAAAACCCACCACACCCCAAAGATGCAGAAGCTGCAAGCCTACCACTCAAAAGCCACCTTACAATCAAGCAAAAGATGATAAACCGGATCAGCAGCCTCTTCACACATAATGCACTGATTAGGCATAATCATATTCTTACTACGGAAATGGTCCATCATCAAGCACTTATCCAGCAAAGCCTCCACGTGAAAAAATTTACTTTAGAAGGAACCAATGGCATCCAAAACGGGAAACCATTACCTTTTCTCCTTGATAAATAATTAAAGTAAGACTTCACTAAAAAGGAACCACATGCACTTACTTTCCAAACAATTCTGTATTCCACGCCTCTCTCCATCTTGACAGTATATAGTAACCCTTTCTAATTCCCAATCATGAAAATTCCTTGATCAACAACATTATCTGTGGTCTATTTTAGATCTCAACAATCTAGCTTTATGAAGATAATCAAGTACAACTATACAAGGATATATAATCCTTTGTCATATGTTTATATAACTTGAATTATTTGACTTGGTTCATGTACTTTCAAACACCCCTGACTTCTTGGAAGCTTCAATTGCGTTTCACGTCACCTGCTCCTGCTCCATGCAATTAACCTCTATATTGGGCCTTTTTATTAACTGCAAGGAGAACGCAAGTGTGGAAAAGAGGAGACGCTTCCATTCTTGTGTGCATGCATGCATTATTTAGGGGGAGGGGAAAAATAGTAGTGTGTATTTATTAAGTACTACTACATCAAGAAAGATAATCCAATCAGTTCTGAACTCAAAAATGATTTTTACTTTTTCCCAGTCCAAGATAGAAAAACAGATGTGGTCATCTAGTTCAAAAACTGAGTCAATTAAAAGAATTATACATAAAATCATCCAATCAAGTACTCAAGTTATAAGATCACACGTTTAGCCCGAAGAAAAAAAAAAGTTGTTAGATCATACCATTCCTCAATACTCTCAATGTCAGTGTCATCAACGATCTTAGCTAATTGTTCCTGACATGATGTGCTCGTCTTCAGAAGCCGCTTCTGCTCTTTGCTTAAATCAGAAGACTCCATTAGATTCTGAGTAAACATAATCCCATTTAGAGGCTTTCTAATTTCCTGACGGATATATGCCAATTTCTTGAGGCTATTAGCTGCAGCCTGTTCTGATATCCTCTGCACCTGCATAGCATATTGAAGTTCTGGACTAGCAACATGCAAAAAGCATAAAACCCCAGTGATCCTTCCCTCTGCATCCGTCCTTTTGTTAGCAGAAAGTAATGCTTCAATAAATTTACCATGCTGATCAAAGAATCCAAATAACAATTTATCTGCATCCTGGCCTGCCATTACCCCATTCAGTAATATCCTGAGCTTAATTAAGGTGTCATGATCTTTAACCCGACAACCAAAATTGTTGACTGTGAAAACATCTCCAAGAAGCATCCGATCAGTGGCTTCTTCCCTCTTCAAACCAGATAACTTTTGCATTGCATCATTCCACTCCATGCATCGGCCATGCTCGTCGGTCATAAAAATCGGAGGAATAAGTGCAGACGGGCTCCTCACAATTCCAACATAATCACCTTGGATGCGGGTATATTTGTCCATAACCATCTTTTGCCCAGTAACATCTTGCCCAACAAAGCAAACTCCAACAACATTTTCTCTTATGTCACGGCTACAACACGCATTAACTACCAAGATTACAGGACCATTGTTTTCCCGAGGACCAAATGTTTTAAGTTTGATTTCAATGTTTTTCTCTTCTGTACCTGTCATTTTAAGATCAGAATCAGATGGAAGTCAGTATAAAAATTAGAAAAGGATAAAAGAATACACTAGACATGTTGCAGAAGAGAGTGGGAGAGATGGAAGTAAACAAGACAAAGTCAATTGATTAAAATTACAATGTAATCAGCCTTCATTTACTAAACCTGGCACTCAATTTGTAAAAATGGAAGGATAAGCATATAAATAGTTACAAAAGTATAAGATATATAACTGAAATGTCCCTTAAAAAGATTTTCATGAGAAGGATAGAACAGAAAAGCTGCAGAAGATTAACCGTATCTTATACATCTAAATGAGGGCACAATAATAGATACTTTACTTATTTAGTAGAAAAGTCGGTGAGGAAAGCATGAGCAACCAGCCTGATTAAATGGTTAGACGTATGTGAAATTCAATCAGAAGCGTGAAAGATGACAAAGTAGACACCACATACTAGATGCTCCAAAACTAGAACGCCAAACCTCCATCTATGATTATATCAAATTCAGCTAACTAATATCCATCTAGCAGTATATTTATTAACTGTTGCATATAACTGCATAGGTAAACAACCATCCAACACAGAATTGCTCTGATCATACCCAAGTTACACATTAAGATATAAGCAAACAATTGTCCAGAGATACACATCCATAGACCATTTAGCATGCTCTATATGATTTTCTGTCTAGAAAACATGAACGTTTCCAGATATGCCATGATATGCAATCAATGAGCTGGAAGCCCAAAGATAAAGAGTAATATCACCTTGCAAAGCCAAGAGAAGCATGTTCTTCACCACATCGACTGAATCATCCCCAACAAGATTGACCAGTGGTATGCCAATGGCTTCTGGGAGAGTCAATCCTGTTAGTTCCGCTGCTTTAATATTCCACCCATTTATATTACCAGAGGCATCAACGGCCAAGATGGGGACAGCAGCTGTCTCAATAAGGCGAACCATTTCATTTGTGACAATACGCAGCTCATCCACCCTCTGTATCCTGTCATCAACTGATGGGACATTCACGATCGTCTTGGAATCATTCACAATCATCTTGGAATCATCCACAATCTCATCTTGCAAGGATCCTCTTAATATCAGCTGTAAGGAATGAATGGCATCCATTTCCACATCTTCCCAAGGTAGGCTTCGCCGCTTAACTACCTCCAGAAAAGCCTTGAATGATGATCTGGGATGCATCTTTCTTCCGTCATCCTTCTCATCAGGATCATGTTTTGCACCACCCCACTTGATCTCCTTTGCTGTGTGGGACCGGAACCAAAAGAGAAAATCCTTCGAAGTTATCCTAATGGCAGCCATTCCACACACGGCATCACCAAGAATTAAAGCATCTGGGTAGCCAGCTTCCACAAGGCTATCAGTACTTAAGCCTGTACTCCCATTGTGGTCCTCGAGAAGCCATTGAGCTATATCTCTAATTTGTGCTTCTGCAGGGGTGACCCCAAGCAACCAAAATTTGTTCCTGTAGTAGAGTGCAGCTCCATCACACTTAACAAGATCCATCACATTAGGTGATTGAGTAACAATTCCTACAGGAGCGTCTCTTAGAAGCATGTCACAAAGCACAGTTTGCGTCCGCAAAATATGCTTCTCTCTCAGTTGAGTTGCCAACTCCACTTCCTTGTTAATCTGCACCCCAAAGACTTGAATCAAGAACTCACAAGCATACCTTAGAGGGAATGGAACAAACCTAGGGCTTGTGTGATGGCAAACTACCAAACCCCACAACTTTCTACCCTTTTGCTGATCACTCTCCATCTCATCATCATCCTCATTGATTGTTACAGACATTACAAGAGACGCAATTGAACCCATATTGGCCATGTACTGTGCATGACACCCATGAGGAGATCTCAATGTGGATCCACAAAGACTCAATGGCTGAGTCAGTCTCTTGTCTTGATTCACTCTAACTGGGGGGGCCAAACAATCACATATCATCCTAACCTTGTTCTTCATGAAGAGGAACCTCGAAGCTTGAGGTATATCAGTAGCTGGGTAATGCAAACCAAGACAAGGTTCCAAGTCGGGTCTCCGGCACTCGGCAAGAACTTCCCCATGCTCATCTTCATGAAATTTATACACCATTACCCGATCATAACCCGTCAAGTCGCTTACCTCCTTCACTAAGACATCACATAACAGTGATATATTCCCACTTGGTAAAGATTGCAATCTTGAGATGGCTTTGGCGGCAAGCTTATATGATTTCAAGGCCCCTGCGGCTGTCACCGGCACATCGGCTGGATTCACTGGCTCCAAATCTATAACCAAACCCACATCAATTCGGTGCAGAATTGCATAAAAGGGCTTACCAGAGTTCTTACAATGAACCAAAATAGGATTGAGAAGATTGACTTCCCCAAAATTGGCCGCTTTCTGCAAGGCAGCAGCACCTGATGATCGAAGGAGGGTTCGAAAGTCTGTCCCGAAAGTTAAAGCTTCTTGTTGTTCAATGCTTGGAACTGCATGTGGGGCCAAGTCCAACATTTCCGGGGCATTTTCGCTGTAGGCAAGAACCGTGAAGTTTTGCTCATCAACAGCAATCACGCAGCCGAACGGTTGAATGTGCATTCCTCTCTGCATCTTTTGGAGATAAGCCGATACAGTGGAAGATGGGACATTGCTAGTGGAACTTGAGATGTTGAAATCAACTGAAGTAGAGTAATCAAAAAACCGTTCAGACTCTTCAAAGTCCACATGAAGTTTAGCATCGATCGGGGTCTGTGCAACCACACGAGCATCATGTCTTGACCGAACAGAAGTGCTCCTTGAACAATTCGTCTTGTTGGTTGACCTGGATGACATCTCTCAACACTCTTTCCTCTTCAATTCCTCTTCTTTACTTCCTCCACTACCTCTTTAATCAACCCAACCCGTGTAAGTGGCATGGTACAAGACTACCAGAGCTAAACTCAAACCCTCCAACATGGAATCCCCAAGTATGTACTACCAACAAGAAATCCAAAATTCTCAGACAACAAACCAAAATCAAACCCAAAACCCAAATCAAATTAGTTCCTCTTTATCACACCGGAATCTACTGGACCAGGAATCATCATGAAAGGGAAAAAGAGTGAAAACCGACCACCATCTCAATATCATAAAAGCAAAAGCAACCCCTCTAATTTTCTAAAGCCTATGAAGCCATCGAAAGCTTGACAGAAAGAAGTAATAATATACACAGTCCTCATGATTCGATTCTCAAACAAAAAGCCCACCAATTAATATAAAAAAAAGGATCACTAGAAATGGATTCTCCTACACCTCAAAAGTAGGTTCTCCTTATTGTCTCCACAGAACCCTTCTACACCCTTAAACACAACAACCCAGATAGCCAAACCCCAGACACTCAGTATAGATAACTGAAAAATCTTCAGAGACCCATTATTCAACACCACCTTAATTGCTCAAATTCCATCAATTTTGTCGGATAATCCAAGTAATCCACCACAGACCAGATAACCGTACCCAAGACACTCAGTATAGATAACTTCAAGATCTTCAAAATACGGATAACTGCAAAATCTTCAAAAACCCATAATACAGCATCACTTGAATTGCACAAATTCCATCAATTTTGACAGATAATTTAAGTAATCCAAACAGTTTGTTCACACCCACAACCGAATATTCATATCTCTGCAGACAAAAAACTCAAATCCCAAAACCATACAAGGACACAAAATTCCAAACTACAATTAATAATAATAAAATCTCTGTGTGTATAAGATAATGAATATGGGAAGGTGGGAGAGAGATGGGTGTGACTGACCATCAAATTCGCAGAGCATGTATCAGCAACACGTGAATTTGAACTGATTTCCGTAGCCCACACATGTGTAATAAAAAATAAAAAAAAACTTATAATTCAAAAAAAAGACAGCGACTCTGTCGTGTAATAATGGGTTTTCTTCATTTTTATAGTGCCTGTAGCTAACGTACCCTCTTTGGTTACAGGTGAGCAAGCCATTGTTTAGTATTGGCGGTGACTGTTGAGGACAAGAAATTGGATCCCGAGTTGAGTAGCTTCGGGAGATGCCAGAATTTGACTTCTGTGTTGCTTTGGTACATCAACTCTCCTGTATAGTGTTGGGGAAATTCTATGGCAACCGTTAAAAAAATGGGGTACGAGGCACGTACATGTGATAAATGACCACATTTTGGACAATCAAATCATATTTATTAAAAATCTGACCACATTTTGTAATAACTCATCATAGAATTTCCTTAAAATTGGATATGTTTGTTGATTACGAAAGAAAATTATCCAATCATGAGATATAATATTGTCGAACTATAAATTAGTAGAAACATAATAAAGTGGATGTGTCATAGTGGACTATCAACGTATTTACAACAAATTTATTTATATTTAATGTACCCATTTTATGCTACTATCAAAATAAGGGGCTTCATCCAAATTTATGTGGGAATCATAGGTATTGCATATGCCACCCGAGGTACCCTTAGAGACCAAAGTCAAATAATAATAGATTCAAAACCTCGCTAATGTTGTTAAAATTGTTCTCAATGAAATAATTTTATGATCTCTTGCTACTTACCGTTAAAATAAAAAGATTAAAAAATATTTTTAAAAAGTTTTAAAAAGAAAAAAGAAGAGAAATCTAGGTTAGTAAAGCTGGAAACCTATCAATTACTAAGCCCAAATAGGTGATTTTATATCGTAATTTTATGACATATTTGGAAATTAAAAAAATTATATGAAGTTGGATCCACACCCTTTGTTATCCGGTCTATAATAAACCAATTAATATTTGATTTGAAAAATTTGTACTTATACCTTAATTTTAGTACATTGACTACATGCTAAGAAAATAATAAAAATAAAGAGAGTCATTAAACAATAGGGAAACCAATACCAAGCTTGTCTTCAATAAAATTCCCCCATTCTTCTTGATTCTCACACCTGAGTTGAGAAGTCTGGTAAACTTTTCTTGAAGTAGCATTTCCCTCTTCAAACAGCATCTTAGCATTGTCCTTTGTTTATTCCAATCATACTAAACCAAAGGGCCATAAGACCCAACACCACATATAAACCTGTCCTTAGAAAGTGCATGAATGGTCCCCGACCCGATCTCTCCAGGAAAGAAATTGGTAGCATGATACGTGTTACAATGAGAACCAGACATATGACCATGTGCGTGGCTAAGATGGAAGGCAAACTCATACACATGACAGTACGTGAAGAATCTGGGTGTCGTCTCGTGTAGGGAAAGTCCAAACTATTACCGCTAACCGATGGAATTAAAGTATAGGCATAGATTCGGTCTCTCATCTTTGACGACTCACACTACAACAACAAACCCACCATGATTCGGTCTCTTATCTTTACATTAGCTCAGTGATAATTGGATGAGAGATTGAGAGAGAAATAGCCCATTTAAGATGGGGCCAATATTTTTGAAAAAAATTCTATACAACAGTCTTTTTATCCTTAGTTTTTCAATCATTTATCATTATTAAAAAAATTTGTACGACTTACCCCCACCACAAAATATGTGGCTATGTGCAAGTGGCTTGACCTAGAATCACGGGTGGTAAAGGTGATATGGTTGATGATGGGATAATAAAGGTGAGCAAAGGTTGGTAGAAACTGTTAAGTGTGGAGGATGACTACAGATAGTAAGGGTTGGTGGTAGGACTTGGATTAGAACTGAGTTTAAAAAACTCAGTACGGTGTCGAATTCACATCAACCGTCCATCTTAGTTTTGGATGGTTGAAATTGAAAGATAAAAAAGTTATTTTTATAAAAGCATTTTAGAATAACTTTTTCATCTTTCAATTTCAACCGTTCAAAATCGAAATAAACGGTTAAGATGAACTCAACACTGTGTTAAGTTTAAGAAACCCAACATTGAATCCTCTCCCGCCCGTTGGTGGTGGTGATGATAGGGGTCGCATCAGTGGTGATAGCAGTGATTGTGAAAGTTACTGTTACCTATTCATATAATAAGAGAGAGTAACACTCTATTTAGTATTGATTTAACAGTGAATATCCATTTTTGCCCTTTCTGACATTTTTCTCTAACTTTCCTTTCTGTTTTTCTTGCCATACATTCATTCAGCATCGATCAGAGCATCCCCCTTTTGGGGCTTTTGGCCTTTCCCATCAAAACCCATTTTCCCTGTTTTTAGTTGCGTTATTTTTTGGGGTTCTCTTTTATCATCCCTTCCCTGGCCTCGATATGTCCTCCCCTCCCACTAGATAACTATAACCCTCTCTCACTGGATAACTATAACCTGCTGCTTATCCCTGCCTATCTCCTCCACTATGTTATAACGTCGGAAAACAATTCTAGCCAATGTTTGGTATGTGATATTATTACATTGTATAACATATATTTTTTATTTCAAAAGTACCCTTACTAATGTGATAGATCAACCATTATTACAAGGGTTTTTTTTCCTTTTTATTTAATGCAATCCGAGATGGCCCTTTTCACTGACAAATCAAAAACACAATTCAACAATAATGCATATCTGTTACAGGAGAAAACAACTACCCTATCTTCGCCATAACCAAACACCCAATTTTAAGGGGGAATTACCGATTAGGTTCATCATTCCATGGAATTGCCTCAGAAGGATTGCCTCAACAAACTGACTACTGACTTTATTATAAACTACTGGAAACAAAAACAAGTTGATAGTCAAAACATCCTTATGGGGCAATACCATGAAATGATGAACCTAATCGGTGATTCCCCCTTTTAAAAACCTAAAATACCAAAGCCTCTAGGATTTTTTGATGTGACGAGTTCAAGAAAATAAATAAAAAATGCATACAAGACCTATCATTCATTTGCACATTCAAGCCCAACGATTCCATCCAAACACTATCATCCTCCACCTCGCCATCAGAATTTTTAATCCTAATCTTGATTTATCCTTAAACTCAAAACTTATCAAAAAAAAAAAAAAAAAGCCTCAAACTTAGCAATCTCCCTGTTCTTCTTTTCCAAGGCGTCATTTAGCCAAGCAATTACCTCCTCGAGCCCCTCTTTATTGCGCTGGATAGTTTGAAGGATCTCTTTGATGGTTCTCTCCACCAGCACGCCTCCAATCATCTAGTAGCAGCGTCTGGATGGCTCAAATGATTGAATAGCTCCAATCACCAATGAGTGCTCACAAACCCTTTCTGAAAACCCATTTTGCTTCAAGCTCCAAAAATACATTATCAACAACAAACAAAAGATGGGAAAAAAAACCATAAAAAATGGCAACAAATTCTCATTTCTAAACCCAGATGAACATTACATATATGCCATTCAAAAAAAAAAATCTGACTTTTGAAGATGAACACCAACGTTTGAGTGAATTGATTGACCAATCATTGTGGAAGAAGACGATTTCTGCGTAAATGGAAGAAGAAGAAAACGATGGCTGTAGTAGATAAAGACGATGATTTGCTTCTATGGAAGAAGGAGAAGAAGATCGCCGTGGAAGAGAAAGAAGATGATCACTATAGATCGCCGTAGAAGAGGAAGAATATGATCGCTGTAGAAGCCCCAGCTACCGTTTAGTGTCAAATCATCGCGAATTAACGAGGAAATTTTGGGAAAGAAACCCAATCCTAAATCCCGTCATGTTTTAAGTTGGAATATTTAATCCCAGGGCAAAATAATATCATCTTAACCATGGGTTTAATATACCTTCCAAGCAGAGGATATAAAAATCCAAGGATAACTTATCCCATCCCTAAATGAGGTTACCAAACATAGGATATAAAAATCCTAGGATAGACTTATCCTATCCAGACCCTATATCCCCATACCAAACGAGGCCTCTCTCTCTACTATTAGACTCTCATATCGGGACACAATGGGAGGTGCAATTTAAAGTTGGGCCAAGCTATTGCCACCACATAAAATATTCTAAGCATCCTATTTAATTTACATTTTTAAGATTTTATAAAAAATATAAAAAGATTTTATGAAAACTAATTACATAATCTACTAGAAAACATCATTCTGGACAATTTTATAGAAAATTTTTTTTTCCAAAATTTGTCATTTAAGTAAACCTTTTGTCAATTTTTCATGGAAAATGAAATAAAGATTGTAAATGGCCAAAAAATCTACTTAAATGATAGATTTTGGAAAAAATTTCTTCTACAAAGTTGTTCAGAATGATGTTTTCCAGTGAACAATGCGATTAATTTTCGTAAAAACCTTTTATATTTTTCATAAAACCTTAAAAAATGTAAATTAATGGGGAGTTTTGAGTACTTTATGTGGTAGCAATAGTCTCACTCTTTAAAGTTTTGTAAATCTTATTCTTCCATTTTCAGATTCGACGGTGGAGCTCAATAGATCAAAGATCCCATCTAAGGTTTTATTGTGGTTTTGGAGAAATGTGTTTGCATAGCTTTTTATGCATTTTTGCATTTTTCAAGAAACTTTCATTATTTTTTATGTAATTTTACTATTTTTCATATGATATTTGGATTATTAATTATAGTTTAACATGTACTCTTAAGGAGCACGTTAAAAAAACCCGTCTCTTAAACCCCCTAGCCGGCCAGGTGGCCAAGTGGTCCTTGGTGAACAATTAACAATCCTCTGATACAGACATACAGTACTCACGGTGGGGAAATGTAAATAGTGACCCTTCCTTCTACCCTCTACTAGCCACGCGCCCATGCCGACAGAACTATCTCATTTCTCAGTTGTTTTCGCATCCGGCCGAGGGTCAGATGCCTCTTTCTCTCTCTCACTTCACACATGTACGTGTACTTTTGTTTCTCTCTGTGTTAAAGAGGCAACTGTTGTTTTAGGGCGTAGAAAGTGAAGGACTCCATTTGGGCTTGACATTTTCCGTCTCCAACGACGAAGCTCATCTCTCTCCTCTCCCTCTGTTGGTAAGGTTTCGTTCCAATAGTTACCTCTGAAGCTCTATCATGGCCCAACTTTAATTATGTGATTTATTCCATCTGAGCACCTTGTCACTGAGTTGCATCTTTGTATTGTTTTCCAATTGTTCTTTGTGATCGTGATTCTATAAAACCCTAACAGATTGCCTTCCGCTTGTTTGATGAATTGCCCACAAGAATATTAGCGCCTCTGTATTATCAATGCTAACAGGTTTTTTTTTTTCTTTTTTTTTTTTTTTTGGGAAATTAGCAATAACCCCTGTTAGGAGACTGCTTTTAACCAAAACCTTACCATAAGAGTTTTTAATTCCATAACCCCTTTTTTAAAAGGTTTTTTTTGTGATAAGGTAGGTAGCATTTTTAGTATACAATTTTTACCATTTTTTGACTTTTTAATATTGTTTATGCTAGATTTTTAGGAAGGGCAGATTCCATGTAAGATGTGTAACAGTTTTTTTTTGGGAGGGGGTTCCATTCGTGGGAGAGAAATCTTTGAAATATTGTCTTTCTCTCTCTTCAAGTTGTCATCTTCTTCAATCATTGGCAGCCATTGTTAAAGCTTGATGAAACTTCAATGGTGGTTTTGCTCCTAGTACTGATTTTGGCAACAACAATACAGCGAATGAAGTGTGCTCAAGCATCAATGGAGGATTTTTTTTTGGCTTTAGTTTAGAGTGTTCGGCAACCTGGTTTTTCATTTCCCATATATGATTCATTTTCTTTGAAACTTCATTGTTCTAGTATGTTTTCAAATAGGTTCTAGATTTTTTCCTGATTTCTTAGAATCATATCCCCATATTTTGTTTTCATTTTTTTTCTTTTATGTTGTTTGTAGTTTATTTTTTATACAACCCGACAAATAGATTCAAACATTTTGAGTTTTGCTGCATTTTTTTAGTTTGTTTGCTCTAATATGCTGATTTTTTCTGCATCTTTTCGATGTAAGTGTAATTCAGTTTTATGCTGATGATAGTAACACGATTTTGTCATCAGTTTAGTTTATGATTATTTAATTTATGAATAGAAACACGATACTGTTGGGATTATTTTACATATGCTAATATGTTTCTATATATACCTATATGGTTATATAGTTTGATTTCTATGTATATGCTGATTTTTTCTGCATTTTTTCAATGTAAGTGTAATTCAATTTTTTACTGATGACAGTAACATGATATTTTCATCTGTTTAGTTTATGATTATTTAACTTATGGATAGTAACATGATACTGTTGGGATTATTTTACACATACTATTATGTTTCTATATATATCTATATGTTTATATGGTTTGATTTTTATGTCTATAGTAAGTTGTTTCTACTTTATACGTTTGGAATGTGATTTTGTGCATTTGGAACGTTGTTTTTTATTGAGATTCTATTTCTTTTTAAGTCGTTGGAAATTATGGTGGGTTTGTTAATGATATTCCTGAGTTTCGGGTATAAAGAGTACAATGGCATGGTTGTAAATACTTCCAATAGTAAAATGAGGGGTTTTTTGGTCCGTATGGGGTTGAAAGGAGTTTTTACAAAACTGATTCTTATGTAAGGTCTATTATAAAAAGAGTTTTATACATAGGGGTTTTGACCAAAATTCCTTTCTTTTTTTGGGTGTGCATGTGTTCAACACCTTAGACCTTATAATTCTAACAAATTAGTTCTTCTATGGTTTTATATGTAGGGGGAAAAAATTGCCTATTTCAATTCGCACCATTCCCGTTGTCACTGAAACTCCCCATTATGCATCTTCTCCATCTATCTTACTTGTCCCACCCTCACCGGTTCTGGCACCTATCTTGAAGCCACTAAAGGCCCTTTAGCTGAACCATGTTTACAGGCTTCATCACCTAGCTATGTTTCATGGATGGGCCAACCTAATGTATCACTAAGCTGGTCAACTAATTCCAATGGCAGCACATTCACTGAAAATCAATTATGAGTTATATTGATTGCAAACGGGTATACAATTAATACTAAAACTAATTGTATCATCACCTTCCACACCACCTTTATCTCTGCCTCCACTTCTTGAATTTGTTGCACATGATAATTCACTGAAAATCAATTATGAGTTATATTGATTGCAAACGGGTATACAATTAATACTAAAACTAATTGTATCATTGATCATGTGACCTAATGTTTTACCCAGCAAGGTGATGTTGAGGACATTCTCCTACTGGCTATATCTTGAGGATGGCGAGTTTGTCAGTTAGATGCACAAAGTGCTTTGTGTTTTTATTTTTAATATTGTTTTTTTGATGGATTAATTATGAACGATTCTCCATGGCTCCATGCAGCAGCCTCTTGGGTCTATTGATGATCTTTGTCCTTCTCATGTTTGCTATTTACATTGTTCATTTTTGGCTTAGACAAGCTTTATGAGCTGGTTTTCTCAATTAAGCTCCCAATTACTTTGTCTTGGTTTCTTGGTTTTTGTTGCAGATAAGTTTGATGCATCTTGTTTCTGTTGAACTACAATCTGTGGTTATTAAACTTGTTCTTGTATATGAGGATGATATCCTTGTATGCAAAAATTAAGCCAATGCATTATGTGCTCTCATACAACAGCTTGTACTTGCATTTGCTTTTCAATAACTTAATTTTAACCCCCCCCCCACCCTTCTTTTTTTTTTTTTTGGGAATTGAGGTTTCTCAGACTCTAGAGGGTCTTTGTGTGTCTGAATACAAAGATATTGCTGGTGTACTCTAGATATCTAAGATGGATAGTGCAAAGAATCGATGATCACAAATTTATTGGGTTATATTGGAGACTAGATTTTACTATTGGAATAATTCTCATTGCATAAAGACAAGATGTCTTAACTATTGCAAGCATATACTTTATGCCATCTGCAGATAAAGAGACGATGACAAATTTTTTAGCATGCATCCTGAGAAATAAATGAATCTGTGCGGCCTAAGAAAGTCTCTACTGAGGTAGTCTAAACCAAATCATTTTGGTGAGAATATATCTAACAGTGATATAAGAGGTCATAGAATTTTTTAGGCACTAGATCCACCTTGGTAAGGTCATAAAATTGTTTAGGTATGTTTATGAACAATAGGCTTCATTGTGGAGCTAACCATATTTTTAATTCCCTGAACTTATGTGAAATGTCTCCATTGTTAGTCAGAAAGGTTTTACCAAAACCAAGTGTTTGGTTCTCGGTTAAAGTCTTGATGGATGTGAAGAACAATTTACTTATGTGTGGATAAAAGTTTGAGTCACATCATAATGATGCTTCTCCTCTTCCTCTTTTTTTTTTTTTCCCTGGGCATATTTCTTTTTTTTTTTTCCCTTTGTTCTTTCTTTCTTTTGTGGATGTGTACTCCATTTGTCGAATTACTGGTCTTATTGAATAACATAATTAATTTTTTCTTATAAGATTATGAGTTTTCCAGAAAATCTATTGCATAATACTCAGTGTGTGACCATTGACAATATTGGATAGCAATCAGAATTAATAATTTAAATATAAGAAAATTTCAATGCTCTTGGGTGCTTCCTAATACTTGATACACTGTCTCCTGTTGTCAATTTGGATGCCTGAGCACCCTGGCAAGTTCCTTGTTCAAAGAATGCCCGGGCGCCTATGTTTGCCTAAGAATAATGTATGATCACCGAGGGTGGGTGTGTAGTCTTGTTGACAACTGCCTCTAACAACCGGCATCACTTGGACAATCCTTTGATGCCTATAGCTTTCTTAGTTGAGGAGAATTTATTCCAATTGAGTTGAGGAAATTTGATGTTAATTATTGCTTATGCATCTAAGAGGGCTGATGGTCCTTGAGAGTCAAATAACACTTAGTCTTTTGAGAACTACTAGAATACCATCATTTTGCTTTTAGTTTTGTTTTATCATTATTTCTTTCCCTCCCTATTTTTTGGCATGCGTAAGCACATGGGTTATAGTCGAAGAACCATGTAAATGACAATTTCATGGATATAGGAATTTATTTTCCATACCGTTTCTAGCATCCTTGATCTTTCCCTTCTTTCGGTGACTTCTGCTAATTATCTGAGAATAAAAACACATTACTCTACTTGTGGGACAAACCAAACAATCAAGCTAACAAAGCAGGAGAAATTTATAAGAGAGATTTCTCAAGTGAATCAAAGTGGGATCTTGTTTTTATTTTTGTCATTTATGTGCATTACTGACGCGAAATAATTATAGTTTCTCTGAAAGTGATATTGGCTGTTTGTTCTTGTTATTTTAGTGTATTATTTAATCTTTGCATTTATTATTTGTACTTATACAGGATTAACATCAACTGGGAATCTGGGATTTGATGAATGGTGCTTCCACATCTGGTGGCATACGGGCAGCTTTCTCCTACTGTGTACAACAAGTACGGAATTATGATTACCATCACTACCTCTGCCTCCTCCAACTCCCGCCAAAGATGCGGAAGGCTGCATTTGCACTCCGTGCCTTCAATGTGGAAACAGCTAGAGCTATGGACGTTGCTTCTGATCCCAAGATTGGCCTTATGCGCCTCCTCTGGTGGCAAGAAGCCATAGACAAAATCTTTGCCAACAAGGTAATTGAGCATCCAACAGCTCAGGCCCTCTCGTCGGTGATATCTGAAAATAAAATTAGCAAGGTCTGGCTGAAACGATCTGTTGAAGCTCGGATCAATGATGCAAGAAGAGAGGCAACTGACATGCCAGAAACTATGGAAGAGTTGGAGCAATATGCTGAAGACACTGTATCAACTATGCTATACATGACACTTCAAGCTGGTGGTATCAGGTCCACAGCAGCCGATCATGTAGCGTCCCATATTGGTAAGGCGAGTGGCCTTCTCTTGCTGCTTAGGTCGTTGCCATATCATGCCAACCGCAATCGTCAGTTTCCTTATATACCAACAAAAGTTGCAGCCAATCATGGGTTGTTGGTTAAGCAGGGAGGTCAATCAGAGGTCCGCATGGATTCTCGTGAGGGCCTGTGTGATGCGGTTTTTGAGATGGCATCAGTAGCTAACGTCCATCTGCAGAAGGCTCGTGAATTAGCTGGAACAGTACCTGCCGACGCTCTTCCAGTGCTTCTGCCGGCCGTGCCTGCCCAGGTTCTCTTGGATTCTCTGAGCAGGGTACAGTTTGATGTGTTTGATCCACGATTGACACGAGGGGTTCTGGGTATTGCTCCTTTGTGGTTCCAATTGAAATTGAAGTGGTACTCATGGAGGGGGAAATACTGAGAATGTTCCTTTTTTATTTAATTTCTTTATTTATTTTTTGTGCCAGTTGTGCAAGAAATTTTCCATCATGTGGGAAGCGAAGTTGGGGGTTAGGAGGTATACTCCAGTTTTGGTTCTATAAAAAATAAGGGGGATATTCTTTCTCATATAATATATTTACTAACCCCTAAACAATGATTTATTGTTCCATTGTACTTACCTCGCATTCCTTTCCCATAGTAGTTGCATGGGGTGGCTTTTGAGCTTTCTAAGGTGATGAGCGTGAAGTGGTTAATCTGGTTTGGCACAGTAGTGCAATTTGCAGAGAGGAATAACTCATTTTAACTACTTGCTTGCAAATGCATGGAGGCCATCTTTGGGTTTACATTATGGAGAGTAGCTTCCAAGGTTGTGATTTTTTGTTTGGCCTGTTTTACTACAAAATGCTGCTATTCATTGATCACTTTGTAGACCGTCTGAGGTGTGACTTTCATCCTTGTAGTTATATTAGTTCCATTCTACTCAGAATTTTGGTCAAAAAAGCAGTCATATGGTACATTTTGATTGCAATGTTGGACTACAAACCTGCAGATTTAGAACTTTAATTGCATTACTGTGGTGCGAAAAATGTAAACTGTTGTGCAAAAAGGTGATATGGTACGGTTGATTTCAGGCTTGTGCAGTTTGGCTCTTCTTTTGCATTTGATTGATTCTGGTTTTCTTGAGTTCTTCTCAATATTTGCATTCAATGAATTTCCAATATCATGTCTGTGCATGTGTTTCTATTTCTGGATTTTGTTACTGCCACGCCTGTGTAATATAGGTTGGCTTTACATCAGGCATTAGAATCACTTACATTGTAGCTACTTCAAATGCATCAATAAGCAAAGCATTCATTATAATGAATGAAACTCAAGACAATTTAAATTCTTACATAGCCCTGAGAAGGAGAAAATAAAACAGAGAAGTGGTAGACTAAAGGACATTTTCAAAAATCCAAGCCCAATCTGAATTCAAATAAAACTGGCAGGTTAGGCCTCTTTGCATGTGTTATGATCAAGGTGAGATGACATTTCATTTTAACATTGGTGGAGAATTACCTCGCATAGATTTTTGTCTTGGGAAGCTCCTCCTTCAAGCTGGATTAAGTTGAAAAGGAAAAGGGCTGCAGGTGGCTATGTCATGCGAGATCATGGTGGTCGTCCTGTTGTGGCTTCTGTGTTCAATTTGCACAGTGCTTCGGTCCTGATGGCTGAGTGCATCGCTCTTCAAAATGGTTTGAACCACGCTAGGAACAAAGTTTTTAGCCCCTGTCAGCATATGTTATTGTCATTGCTGGCATAATACTTGGCTCTTCAAAGTGGAGTAGCTCCACCATACTCCCAATTATATTATGTCACATGTTATAGTTAATTTTAAAAAATATGGATATGTGGATAAGGACACGTGAATACAAATATTTATACATATTCATATTCATTCGGACATATTAACGTATAGATACGGATACGTGGACATATGTCTATAATTACATAACATGAGGATCCATGCATATAATCAATTCCTCCTTTGACAAAACTTGGCTCCTTACACTGCTCCTCCAAACTAACGTAGCTGATTTCTCCAATTGAAATCTGTCCCCTATAAGCATGGCAATAGCGTGACATATTAGTTATTCTAGTTTTGATTGTAACACAACAAAGTAAGTGTAGAAGAGAACCGATTATGCTGAAGACTAGTTTGTGAACTCGTGTCTACATGGGGTCCCTCTAATATCCTCCCGATCAAAGCTTGATCTCTGGTTTTGTTGTAGACATAATCTCTCTCTCTCTCTCTCTCTCTCTCTGATGTGAAGAGGGTTGTTTTGTTTTTTTTTTTTTTTTCTTCTTTCTTTCTTTCTTTCCTTCTTTCTTTCTTTTCGATGGTATGGACTGTTTTGGCTGGGATCATTGTTGGACTGATTTATTAGATGTGCTTGTTATGAACGGTGTAAGAAATTATCAATTTCTGATGTTAAATGGGTTAATGTTGGACGCGAAGGAGAAGGAGAAAGAGATGGTTGCAAATGAAGTTAGCACATTGGAGAGAGAGGAAAGAGATGTGAAGGAGAGGCGCAACAGCAGAACACGTTCATTTTTTGTCTTAGTTCTTTTTTTAACCAATATAAGAATTGTAGGGGCTAATACTAGTGTCATGTGATTGCCATGCTTAGAGGGGACAGGTGTCAATTAAAGAAATATGCCATATCAGCTTGAAGGAACAGTTGCTCCTCCGGTGTAAGGAGCCAAGTTCTGTCCTTGTATAGCATTGGTGAGTCCTGCTTTGATGTTACCTTTCACTTGCTTCCATAATATCTCCACGATAATTGGTAGAATTGGCAAAATTACTCGATAAGACAATTGACTAGTTGGCATATACCAAAATGCACGTGTCTTGCACATGATGCCTTCCTAGTGTTATTAAAAGAGAGGAAAGCCCTTCTCTAAAATCTCCCATCCCAAAGTTTGAAGGGACAACGTTATATTTCTCCGAATATCAAACCAATTTTCACTTCTCACACTGTTTTTATGGCTCCATTTTGCTATAAATAAACGCAGCAAAATGTTTCAATTTGGACTAGCCAGATCCTTTGCTTAGGTACTTGGGTGCTTGGGTTCATTTAACGGTTCTAAAAATTTCAACTTTTATTCTATAAGTGTGTTTATTTTTTCCAGCGGTTAGATTACCCAAGCAAAGGATCCTTACTCGATTTAGAGTTAGAGCTAGAATACACAATGATCATAATAAATTACACCCTTGGCGGTTCAGCCTAGCGCACTTGGTTTTAACACTATTGTGCTCCACAACTGGAGCAAAGAAAAAAAAAACAAAAGCGATTTTTTTTTTTTTATAAGGAAAAACAAAAGCGATTTTCCACACTTCAAATCATTTGGGAGCAATGGGCACCACTCAAATAGGGTCCCCAGCTTGTCTGGTAGGAAGTGGGATCAAGTATTGCTTGGTTGGGTTCATTGTTTCATGGTCTCTGCATTCCAATTTCAGAGTGTGTTACACTATCAGGCCGGCCAACCAGCACCAAACACAAAGTGTTCATTTTCAGGCTTGCAAAACCCAGATGATGTTGCCAATGAGTGTTTCTAGTGATCGTTTGATGCCCAAAGTGCATGATTCCCTCCCAACACTCAGACCACGACTGCTACAATCGGCCGCAACTGACCAATCTTTCTCTCCATAGACACGACATAGTAGAACGATCGGTGGGGTTGGAACGAGATCACAGGGTGGGACCTGAACCGTGAACATGCAGGCCTTGCAACTAGAAATCCTGTGTCCCAAATCAGGACAGTTCAACCTTTAAAGGTGGTGTTGGCTAACTTTATTTTTTCCCAAACTCCAATTCAATCAATTAGACATCTCATAAATAAATTGAAAATTGTTTTACGCTCCCTAGTTTAGATCAAATATACAGTAAATGCTTTATGTTTCTTTTTAAAAAACTTATCCATGCAGCACGGCACCGACATAGCAAGCATAACTCCGAAGGCTTGAGCTGCAACCTTGACAAAATTCAACCAGCCTAGCTTGATACTTCTTTTTCTTTGTTGTTCATCTAATTTTTTGTTTCTATTTTCATCCTGGGGAGGGGCGGAGGTTGTGACAGACCTCACTCGATTGTATCTGTGCTAATTAATGGCGTAAAAAAGTTCAAAAATTATTTCCATTCCAACCATGCAACACTTTCCTCCACCAACAACACTATCACAAAACCAAGCCTGGGGTAAGCCTTACACCTGAGTAGCAAACCAATTTCCTCAGCGGGGATTTGGTAAACATAAAAAAGAAAACTGCAGAGCTCATTATATGATCGTCTCTACTTAGTTCTCATGGTCACTGCGGCCAGATCCACTTGACATCATGCCTTATTAGCTTCCCAAATATTGTTTGATAATTCATATTGGCATAAAGATGTTAGGTCTGAACCTGCTTCCAGCATCTCTCTTGACATTTTCAGTCTCCCAAAAACCTTCCACACAGCAAGAGATTATGGGAATCAAAAATGAAAATGCCTGCAGACTTACCTAAAGTGGGTGCTATATAGAGTCATGTCCAATTCCATACCTTTCTCCTTTAACTTGCTTTTACAACCTGAGTCACTCTAATTTTAATCCAGATGTGTTCCTTTGATACTTAAAACATAACTCCAAGAGGCCTAAAGTTATCCACATAATCTCCAGTCATTTTTTACACTGGTTGCTTTGATGATCTAATCTGGACTCGTCTTTACAAATTCCTTCTTCCTTCTTGAAATATGCATTACCCATGGCTGGTTCTTCCTTCTCTGCCAAACTGTTCTATAACCTTTACTTCCAATCCATTTTTAAAGATGCACAAGTGGGGAAAAATCTAAAACTGAAAAACAGATCCCAATCTATTCCCTTCTATCTAGGGCCATATTTTCCATTAAAAAGCCGTCAACACATATTTTCCCACAGCCTCACTCATGTCCTTTCTAGTGTTCTCTTAGTCCTTCCAGCACTTTCAGCCTGATAAACACGACTCCCCAGTGGTGCAGTTAATTCTCATCATTCCAAGCTTCTGTCATCTTGTTTTCATTATGTTGCCACCTCCATCTTCTCATGAACATATTCATTTTGACTTTTTCCTTTTTGGTTCTACCATCCATCTATCACAACATTTTCATTTGAGCTACAATCATTTTATGAACAAACTGTTTCTTAGCCACAAAACATTGGGTAACATAAAGCATAATTGGTCCAATTGTCTGTCGAACTCCCTCCTTCAATTCCATAGGTATATGCAAGTCAAATTCTGCTCCATGAGCAATCCTTCACTTCATCTGTACTACCCTAATTTTAAGGTGATATCCTCTTCAATCTCTCTCTACCTATGGATAACTAAACCTAGATAGTACGAATTCACTCTTAGTTATCTGTTTATCAATAACTATAAACACCCCAATTTTAGTCCTACTTCACTAAGACTATAGTTTATATATTTAGTCTTAATCTCACTTGGCTTTAAAGTTCTCCTAATGGTACTTACGTCTCCATCATACATGTCCTTCATCTTTCAATATATCTAGTAAGTGCTCTATTTTTTAAAGCCATTGATTTTCACATGCAAACTCAAGTCAATAAAGAAAATGTGAAGGTGTTTCTTCTTCTCTCTAAACCTCTCCATTAGTCAACTAAGCAAGAGAATAGGTTCAATGATATTAGGGGCACGAAAGTGAATTGCATTTTAGATACTCTCGTCTCATTTCTTAGGCTTTGCACGATTGCCCTCAAAGTTTCATTAAATTGCCATAATTTCGAATATCTCCTCTGTTTTTTTTGTCTTTAGAATCTTATATAAAGAACGTGTCAACCAAGATGCAACATCATCTCCATGGTTGAAACCATAAATCATATTTACAAAAGTTTAAAATGAAACACTGGAGCTTATTATCATATTCCACCCAAAGCCTACCTTGAAATATAATCATTTGTTGTGTTATAAGCTAAGCATGTGAATTTATGACAATAAACAGAACATTCTCAACCCCCATATCTGTAGTCAAAACAAAAGGACAGACAATGCAGACACACACAGACAAAACTAGAAAAGAATTGGTTCCAAAATAGGTCAAAGTACAAGAATTAAATTCACCAATAAATATGCCAGAGTTTTGAAAGCCTACAGTCCAACGAAAAAAACAGAAAAGAAAAATAAACTCAGCAAAAACCCAATAACAATACATTTCAAATGGTCTGCATTACCAAAAGGATGACCCTCAGTTCCCTAGTGAGATGATCAAGAATTTAGAAGGATGAAGAAGATCAGACCACTACAATTACACCAAAATATCCACACACAACAAAAATGAAAAAAAAGAAAATATTATTTTAATCCGTGGAATATTGTGAAAAAACAATATGATGAAGTTACATAAGATATTACAAAAAAGTACCAACTACTTAATGCTAACTTTAAATTATGCCCACAAAAAGAAATGAAAAAGGAAAAATGGATAATGGAAACTGGAAAGTGGAAAAAGAAAAGAAAACAGACTTCAACAGTTCCAACAATTGGGAAACTCAACCTGCTGAAAACTCGACTCTTCAAGAACGCGGTCGATTGCCTCCGAGGTGATATATCTTTGAAAAATTCAAGCACAACTGGCGGTCTCTCTCATCCCCCCAGCCTCCCCAGCCCTTGAACCCAGCTTGGTAGCCTGCCTGATGCTTATACACTTGGACTTCCCATTCTGATTTGATGTTGGCGACTTTATCACTCTCTTCTACTTGAATGTTCACCACACCATTATCAATGCAAGCATTTTTATCCCCTTGGCCCTGATGCAAACCACACTTCCCAAAGTGAATTGCACTAGTCCTAGGTCCTCGTAATGTGTAAACAGGATGACCAAATGAGGGATAAACTGTAGCCCACATTGTTATATCCCAGTTATACTCATCAAAAAAGCAAAATTCTCTAGCCTTCCTATGGATTTTTCTCCAAACAGTTCGATTAAATGCATAACCTACATTCCCCATTCTCTCTGCGATCAAACTTTCCCACCCTTCTCCCTGTGATTTTACATCCGATGGTGCCAGATTTGCGGCATAACAATCAGGACATTTTTTAGGCTTCAGTGCAATAAGGAGCTGTAAATTACGATAAGCATTGGGAAAAATGAAGTGGTCCTCCTCTATGAACAGAATATGACCCGAGTGCGACCGGGTCTCTTGTAATCCATCCCACACTGTGTTCATCATCCACCACCAATGATGCTTTAATGACACAATCTTTGGTGACCGGTGATTTCCATACTGATCAGGATTCCCTTCACAATGTTTGTTTGTGGCATCATCCTTCTCCTTACAGTCCCTTGGTGAGACACCAGGAAAGCTATTGGAAAACAGATGGGGTGAGTAAGGGGCAAATATCTGTTTGACTTGACAGAACTTTATACCTTCTACAATCTTGTTCATTCCTTCAAAGTATCCGTCATGGCTGACTATTAGTATAGTTTCACTGATCCCCACTACTCGAGACAGACTCTGGACAACTACTTGGAGATATTGGGGCCTATTGTGCACATATAGAACAATAACTATACGATCACTGGCTAGATTCGGATATTGGTCTCTGTTTCTCGGGGGCAATTGGTTCCGCTTTTCCAATGAGATCGACAACTCATTCTGGTGGGGGAGGTGATCTCTGAACTCAGAGTAATTATAACTCAATTTGTTATCTTCAACAACTTCATCTGAAGACCGTGTCACAAAATTTAAAGTTGAATTTGTTCTAAGGAGAAAAATCAGCAGCAGAACGCCTAACAAGGTAATTACAACTACAGGCAAGAGACGGCGAAAAGCCACCACTTTGAAGCGAGATTTCTTCAAGGAAGCCATAGAACTAAGAACACACAAACATCAAACCTTTCATGACAGGTACAGTTACAGCATCCAAAGCTTCAGAGATCACAAAACAAAAATCATCGATTCCCCTAAGAAGAAAAACCAGAACTTGATACAGATATACATATATAGTCAATCAACAAGAACTGCACCAACCCATTTGAGAACAGATTAAATGAGCAAAAGGGTAAGTGCAAAAAACCTCCATAATAGTCTTCACAGTGAGAATGAAGCATTCCAAGACTTCATGTAAGGAAAACCCACCAACTGGAACTCGAGCTGTCTGTTGCTGTAATCCAAATCAACACAAGAAATCAAGGTTTCCATGCCTAAAAACGCAAAACCCATGTAGAAGATTGCAGGAAAACACTAGGGTTTTCGCTGAGATCTCATGTGAAGATGGAGATCAGAGAGACCCAGTCTGAAACACATCCGAGACTCTTGAGTTCTCGAATGGGTAGTCAACAAATCTACAATTTGAGCATTAGATTGTACAGATGCACGGCCAAGATCCCATGGTTGACGGACTTTAGGAACATAACAGAGGACCAGAAAAGAGAGAAATTTTCAAAGGATGCCTCGCTTTCCTTTGGCTTTGGCTTTGGCTTTGGCTTTCTGTGTTGCTATTTGCTTTGGCTTTGAAAATGCAAACCTTGTTTTTAACGGTGCTAGTTGGAGTTATTTCTAAGTTGTAATCATAGGTCGGAAACTTCAGGAGATGCTAAATATGTGATAACTAACTGGACCCGCGCGATGCGCGAACTCTAGTTATTTTATTGGCCATAATAGAATATAAAAATGCGATTTATATGTTTAGTAAAGACCGACGACTTTTTAAAAAAGGATTTCAAATTTTAAAATAAAAAAACATAAAAAAATTATTATAAAAAGAGGGAGAGAAACATTAGTGAACCCATAAATAAGGTAAGAAAAAAGTTTTAGAGGAAGAGATTTTTAAGTAGCCATGTTAGTATAACTCCTAAATATAGTATATAAAGTTTTGATCATGTGCGGGATATTCCAGATATCTTGTTTGATCATGATCGTTCGTGAGCTACACATATGTGCGCATATTGTTTACGGACGACTGTGATCGAACGGGATACTCTAAAATATCCCACACATGATCAACCCTCATAGTATAAAATAGGTGTACAATAAAAAAAATTTAGTTCACCATTTTAATATTTAATGGGATTTAATGGCGAGTTAGTGAGTAACCAGACTGATGATAAATATTTGGGGCTGTAGGAGGACTTTCAAATCCCATCCCATTTGGGCAATACCTCCAAAGGGGTGAATGTATAGGTAATTTCCCCGAATATTTTTGCAAAGAAAATGAAGTCAACTGTGGGCTCATATGTCATTTTTCACCTTCGTCCAATCACATTTCAGAAGTGATGCTGTTGGGTGCAATCATGTTGCTACGATTCCAAGTATGACAGTATATGACCCTTACCAAATTACAGGATGTGGCCCTGAAAATGTGTGAGCAGTTTTTTTTCTTTTTCTTTTTTTTTTTCTGAGATAATGTACCCAAAACATCCACAAGGAGAGAGGTAAACCCGCACAAACCACAAAAGAAATTTTATTTTTATGTGGAAACAATTTTTTTTTATTTTTTATTTGTGATCCAAATTAAATGAATTTAATAATTTATTAAACAAGATAAAGTACAAACTAAATGAGGGAGGAAAACCCTCCAGCATCGCATGATTCGCATCAAGTTAAGACGGGGCGAATACATCATAAAGTCCTTTAATTGGACAGTCTTTAAATTTTTTGATTTGGTTGGCGGTGGGATGTTTCTTTGCAGACACTTTGAATTGAAAAAAATTATGTAAAAATCCTTCATCAATCTAATGGGAGGAGATCTATTTATGTAATAATGACGTTTTCAGTCATTAATTGATGATAAGAAGAGATATAATTGTAAAATTCTAATCCTACAATTGTAATCCCATAAATAATGTGAATGCTTCAATTCCCTTTTAGCATTATATATATGGAAGGAAAATGCTATGCCTCCTTACAATTTATGTGCATTATGTGATGAGATGATCGTGAACTCTTTTGAGTAATTCATGTGGCTATGTTTTATAAAAATTTTGCTTGATATATACCACATCTTAATGAGTTTGAGGGACACCTGAGCTAGGTTCTTAACTTGAAGGGTGTGACTGTTAAGAGGGTGCTCTCATTCCTCTTGCAGCCTATTTTAGGCACACAATTTAATACACATGTCACTCTATTAAATTTATCATATCAACTACTCTGTATGTTTTAATTGCATAAATTTAGCAAAAAAATATGTTACAATGTCTGCATACAATAATATTCATAGTAATATAGTATAATTAATGAAGGATGTTATGTCAAAGGAGCCGTAAATCTCACGTGGGAAAAATATTTAATCGGACTTCATGTTTCATGGACTATTTGGGTGCTATTCCTTAACCAATGACATGCGGCCACCTGTTATATCATACTAGCTATGTCCATTCAGTGTCGATCAATTCAGCTGTCTACTGACCTGCAACTGAAGATGATGGCTCAACACCACGCATCTCAAAGAGAGAAGGGCAACTTGGGCATGTTGGTTCCATGTTGGTTAGATAAGGTTAATATCTAGCACAGCAAATATCAGTAGTTCAGTACCACCAAATCCATATCCAAAACTAAATAAGACATACATGTGCTGCTGGTCAAGAAAATTATGGGCAAATAGGGCAAACAGTTTCTAAAGAAATGGCAGCCAAGGTGGCACTCTCTTCTTCTCTTAACACCAAATTTCCATCCCCACACAAACCATCATCACCTTCTCCTATCACTCACACCCTCAGTTCACCCAGAACAAGGGTTCATCATTTCAAGATTCATGCAAAATTAGGTGAGATAAACCTCATAGATTTTATTCACCCTGTTCAAAAATTATAATTTCTCTTCCTATTTTTTCTTTGATGTGTGGCCAATTTGAGGCTCAGATAATAATTTGAGGAGATAAATTTTATTGTTTCTTTATTGGGTGCTCTTAGGGGGAGGAGATGGAGAGATAAAGCAAGCAGGGAAGAAAAAATTTATTACTAGAGAAGAAGAACCAGAACAGTAAGTCTTCCACTCTTATATATTTACTTATGCTTCAATAATTTTAGTCATTGGATCTTCATCAAAAGATGTGTTACTCTTTTAGGCATCGTTTGGTTAGCATTTTGAAAGTAAGTAGTTTAATTGCTTCCAAAAACATTCTTTGGTTTTTGCTCAGAAAAGCAAGGAAAGTACTTTCAAAATGCCAACCAAACAGTAGCTTAGTTTTGGAAAAGGCACAAAAACATGTATTTAGCATTAGCGCATAACACCCTTAAAATAGCAAATACAAATTGGCAATCACCAAAAGAAGTTTTCTAAGTGCAGGTATTGGCAGACAGCAGGAGAAAGGGCAGGGGAGAATCCCATGACAACACCCATTCCTTACATTATTATATTTGGGATGTCAACACCCTTTGTTATCTTAGCCATTGCTTTTGCTAATGGTTGGATTAAGGTACCCGTCCGATGATTTGTTTGCGATCATGAAAAAAGTAATGCAGCTGCACTACATGAATGTCTAATATGTTTCAATTATTAACTTTCCTTAATACGTTATCTGAGTTCGCAAAATGTACGTAAGCATATGTACTTTACACATTTGTTTTGAAAATTCATGTTATGAGTTCCCCTAATGAAACATAGTGTATCACTTCACTGAATTATGATCATGTGCAAATTAAGTGGCTTTTGGCTAACTAGGAATGAAGGTCTGATCTATGTGTCTGCTTCTTCACCAAACGCATACTCAAAAACACCAAAGATAACTAAGGAACCAAATCTGACCATTTCAAGGTTCCTATCAAAAGTTTTGGTGATGTTTCTGTTTGCCAATCCAACTAAGGCAACTCAGCTCCCGGGCAGAGGGGAGGGTGGTTGCATGACTGTTATTTACTATCTATGCATGATAGATTTATACCTTTAATGCCATGAAAAATGAAAATGAAACCATTCAGTTTTCGTGGGACAACTAAATAGGTCCTAAGTGATTGTGGATGTAATCAACCAAAAAAATGGATCCACCATCTAGAAGACCTCTTTGATAATCAAGAAGTTGGCTAAAAATTAGAGACATGTGCTTTTTATTCCCTAGTGTAGGAAAGGCAAAACTAAAATTGATGAAATTGCAAATCTGAGGCATTATGTCTGGAAAGGATATGCCATGGTTTGAACAGGGGAAGTTGGGGGGCTGTATTTTTATGTAAGAAGGTCAGATTTTTAACAAAGTAATACTGACATCCCTCGTTTTATACAAGACCTAGTTTCTTTGAAGCTGCAACCATTGTTGTCAGCTTAATATTGTAACTATGTAAGAATCCCCATCTTCAGAAATTTAATATTCTTTTTCATCACAGACTAATGCAAAATGAGTAAAAAGTGAATATTGTAATAGTTTGGATCTTTTCAGCCTTTCAAGTTGTTGATCAAACTGGAGAAGGGATGTTTTGTGCAGTTTATTTTGCATTTTTCAGTTGGAGAGTGAGCTCTCTATGCTAAAATGCTAATTAAACAGGTTATTGGGCTAATCTGCCCCACCCTGTCCTGCCATTATTGGGGCTAAGTTTGTGTTGGTGTCGATTATACAGAAGTTGTATAAAAAAAAAATAATGATAATTATAAACGAAAACAAATTTACCCTCCTGCATGAAATATATGAACTAAATGATAAATCATATTTGTGAATAACAATGAAAATAAAGAACTAACTTGCTTTGAGGGCATTAAGAACAGTTGGACAACTGGGAAACTCAACATGCTGAAAACTCAACTCTTCAAAAAGGAGGTAGATCATCTCCAAAGTGATACATTTTAGCAAAACTCAAGCACAACTGATGGTCTCTCTTGTCTCCCCAATGTCCCGATCGTCCCCAGTTCTCAAACCAATGTTCAAACAATTCCTGTCGCTTTTCAACGTGGACTTCCCATTCTGATTTGATATTGGCAACCTTATCAATCTCTTTTACTTCAATGTTCACCATGCCATTATCAATGCAAGCATCTGTCCCCCATTGGCCCTGATGCAAACCACACTTCCCAAAGTGAAGTGCGCTGCTCCTAGGCCCTCGTAATGCATAAACAGGACCACCAAATGAGGGATAAACTGTATCCCACATCGTTAAATCCCAGTTGTAATCATCAGAGAAGCAAAATTCTGTAGCCTTTGTATGGATTTTCCTCCAAATAGTCCTATTGAATGCATAACCCACATTTCCGATTTTCTCTGCAACCAAACTTTCCCACCCTTCTCCCCTTGAATGCACATCACATGGTGCTAGATTTGCGGTATAGCAATCAGGACATTTTTTGAGCTTCAGTGAAATAAGTAGCTGTAAATTGCGATAAGCATTGGGGAAAATGAAGTGGTCCTCCTCTATGAAGAGAATATGACCTGAGCGCTGCCGGGTCTCTTTTAATCCATCCCAAACTGTGTTCATCATCCACCACCAATGATGCTTTAATGACACAAACATTGGTGACCGGTGCCTTCCAAAGTGATCAGGATTCCCATCACAATTTTTCTTCGTTGCATTATCCCTATATCTACAGTCATTTGGTGACACACCAGGAAAGCTATTGGAAAACAGGTGGGGTGAGTAAGGGGCAAATATCTGTTTCACTTGGCAGAACATAATACTTTCTACAATCTTGTTCATTTCTTCGAAGTACCCGTCATGGCTAACTATCAGTAAAGTCTCATTAATCCCCACTACTTGAGACAGACTTTGGACAACTACTTGGAGATAGTGAGGTCTATTGTGCACATATAAAACAATAATTATATGATCACTGGCTAGAATTGGATATCGATCCAAGTTTCTTGGGGGCAATTGGTTATACTTTTCCAATGAAATTGACAGTTCATTCTGTTTGGGAAGATTGAGTTTTTCTCTGAAGTGATAGTAGTTGTAATTCAACTTGTAATCTTCAACAGTTTCATCTGAACGTTTGGTCATATAATTTAAAAGTGAATTTGTTCCAATGAGAAAAAACAGCAGCACAGCTCCTGAAAAGGTAATTAGAACTACAGACAAGAAATGGCGAGAAACTGCCTCTTTGAAGCTGGGTCTCTTGAAAGAAACCATACCTAAGAAGATACAAACATCAAACATTTCATAAGATTCATATGTAGTTAATCAACAGAAACTGCACCAACCCATTTGAGAACCAGTTAAATGAGCAAAAGAATAAGTATGAAGAACCTTGATAATAGTCTTTACCGTGAGACAATGGGATTGAAGCATTCCCAGACTTCATAGAAGGGAAACCCATGAACTGGGTTCTGTTGCTGCAATCCAAATCAACACAAGAAATCAAGGTTTTGGAGCCCAAAGTCACAAAACCCACTTAGAAAAATGAAAGAAACCACTAGGCTTTTGCTGATATCTCATGCAAAGATAGGAATATAAGATTGGTCAATTTTCTGTACACAAATATAAAAACTGAAACCAAGTGTGAGACGCATTGAGTTCTCAGATACTATATCTACAATTTGAGCATTAGAATGTGTTGATCAATGGTCAAGATTACATGTTTGATGAACTTGAGGAACAAAACAAAACATAAAATAGGACAAGAATGCAAAGTCTTCCAAAGACTACCTTGCTTTGCTTTGGTTTTGACAATGGGAACTTATTTGTAAGTTAGTAGTTGGGAGTTCTTTTTAACTTCTAGTCCTAGTTGGAAACTTCAAGAAATGATCTAAATGCAAACTGCCAGTCTAAAACTTCTGCTTTTGGTTTTAGTCCTTGGGATCTTCATCAAAACATGTTTTAATAAGGCATCAAAACATTTATTTGCATTGGCAATTTGCAATTGTAATCCTAAGTCACAAACTTTCAGAAGTGCTCTAAATGCAAAATTTTGCTTCTTCTTCAAATAGTTTGTCATTTCATATTCATCAAGATATGTTATTAAGGCATCTAAACATGTAGTATCATTGGCACATGACACCTTTGAAATAGTAACTAAAATTGTCAATTACCAGAAAAAAGGTTTTCTAAGTGCAGGTATTGGCAGACAGCAGGAGAAAGGGCAGGGGAGAATCTTTGAAAACTCCTCTTCCTGAAATATTATCATAAGGCATCAAAACCTGTTGGATGATATGAGTGTAATCGCAACAAGAACACTCTCCATAATGTAATGCCAATAAAAAATACTCTCCATAATTTAATCATCTGAATTCGCAAATGCAATTAAGCATATGTTTTTACATATCTTTTGAAATTCATGTTAATGAGTTTTTCATGAGAAACCTTCAATTCCACTGTTATCCTTGTCAGTGGCTATAAGCCATTTCATAACAAAATTGTAACAAAAATCAAACATCATATCTTTTATGAGATCTAAGAATAATTTAGAAGTGTAGAGGAAAAACAAATTACACGACTTTTTAAGAAATGCACTGAGATTGCATTTGGAGTGGGAGTCACTTGATATCCACATCAAGTGAAACAGTAGTTCTCTGCAGATTAGAACAGTTGTGTAATCACTGGAATTTTGACCATGGATAAGTTAGTTGACTTTTTCTAATGTGCAGTGGCAAAAAACTAACTGGCTTAATAGGAGTGAAGTTGTGATCCATGTGGTTGCTTCATCGCCAAACGCATACTCAAAAACACCCAAAATAAAAGTAAGGAACAATCCAACCACTGCCTATGCATTGGTAGCATATAGTAGAGGCATGTGTCGATGGCAGTGGTTTGTGAGAGGCGAATAGTGAGGAAGCAAAGGCGTCTGTGGTCCATATAGTTGCTTTGTCATTAGATGCATACCCAAAAATACCTATAATATAACTAGAAATTGAATCTCACAATTTCATGGACCACACACGAAAATTTGACCATCTAATAAGAATAGTTAACCTCCTATATATGTTTACATTACCTAAGCCGTCAGTTCCAAAGAAGAAGAAGAAGAAGAAGCTGTCCACTCTAAAAAATGTTGAGCAAGTGTTGGTGTTCAAATTTCTATAATCTTATTCTGTATTATTGTTGCATTCAGTTATTTGAATCTGGGTGAATCGCAACACTTTATAATCATGAGAGTGTAATGGAGCACATATGACCATTGATTGCTATTGTTGCATGTGCATTGCATGGATGCTAGCCTCTTTGCTACTAAAATCAAAGGTCTTATTATTGATGTAGATCTTGAGTGATTATAGATGCAATCAATAACAGAACTGATACTCCATTGTACATGACCTCCTTGATAATCAGGCAGTGGGCTAAAAATCAAGAGAAATACTTTTGTTGGCTAGAGTAGGGAAGGCAAAAGTGCAATTGAATAAATTCCAAATCCAAGGTATTATGCTGAAAGTAACGTGTTTGTATCACCATTTTGGGTTGAAAAAAAATTAGTTAAACAGGGCACAGTAGGGATGTATATTCCTAAAAATGTTGATGTTTGACAAAGTAATACTGACAGTTTAACATCCCTCATTCATGTAAGACCTGGTTTCTTTGAACCCACTGGCCTGAGACGTATGCATAAACAAACTATTCTTATCAGCTTGACCATATGTGATACCATTAAATTCAGAGAGGCGCAGAAACCAGCATCATGTTTAGATCACATAAAAAAGAGTCCCTATCTTTGCAAATTCAAATTTCCTTTTCATCAGAGACCTCAAATAAGATATAATCACACCAATGCAACAAGAGTAAAATGTAAATTGTCATATCCAAAATGAATCAAAATTGTATAAGAGTGACTATCTACATGGAATAGAATTCTACCTCTTCCTTTATGAACTCCTTTCTTAAGCTACTAAAAACACTGGCATAACTTTTTTTTTCTAAAAACGAGACCACTTCAGTCATATATTTCCAACTCTAGAAATCTGGAAAAGTATTCTACTTTTTAAACCTCTGTATGGACCTATAAAGTTCTACAGTCACATATTTCTCACGAAACCGATGTGTTGAACCAAGTGCCACCACAGAATGGTCATGACTATCCTCTTGAATATATAGATGGTCCAAAATAGAGTGGTGAGGCCTTGGCGAAGACTGGTCCGTCGAGGATGGTGGCACGTTTAGTGGTGTCATACGTAGTTGTGGCGGTAACAAAGGCGGATCCTTTTCATAAAAGCTTGTGTCAAGGAAGTTATTATAGCTTGACTCAGGGGAAGGAGGGGATTCAAACGCAGATCTACTTGCAACGGCATCTGGAACATAATCCTGCAGAATACATCAATAAAGTTGATGTGGTCAAATAATCAATTGCACCAAGGAGGATTCAGAATCACTGTTTATCAGCATTCATTTATTTCATGCAATGGAAGAAATACCTCTGAAGCCACATTGGATGAGTCAGAAATTTCAAAAAATTAAATGTAACAATTCATTTAGCACAGGTAAGAATGAGAAGAATATAGGTAAGGTACGCTTGACTTTAGTTTCAATGTATACCCACCATTGAAAGAAGATGGATATTAATGCCCTTTTGTTTTGGCTAGTGGCACATTATCCAAGCAAGATTATGCATAACTAATTAGATTATAAAATTTATTATTCAATGCACTTAATTTTGACCTTAAACTATAATGCTAAGGAGGGACTAGAGAAGGGTAAAAAGCCTAGCAGGTTGAAAGTCTTTCATCGATCCCATTTGGTTGTCAAGGTAAGCTTCCAAATATCATTTCCTTCATTCATTGGCAACCAATTGAAGTTTAAAGGTTTTAAGGGAGAAGTTTGGAGGCAACCAACAAAGCAGTGTGAAGGCAACTGATGTTGGGAATTTGGTTTGTATTAAGAGAGGCTAATACGAAGCATTTTGTCCTTCTCAGCCAAGGCGTAGGTCTCAAGTTTATGGAATAACCACAAAAGTATCATGGAAGCAGAGTTTCAAAAAAAGGTGGAAATTGACAAAACCAGGAAATATCATTCAACCATATAGCCACAGTTATCTGGTGACTACTAATCCTGAAAATTCTTCCACATTCCAGCTTCATGGCTCAAGACTTCCAACCACTAGCTATACCACCAAAAATCTACAAATCCACCATTAACACATCTAGCATTGCACTAATTATCATTTTGTAGAACTAGTGGCATTCTTGCATCATCAATACAAGCTTTGTACTAACACAGGCAGTAGGCAAGTTAATCTTCACTACTATATGAAAAGAAGAAACATTTAGGCTTTAGTAGCTATTCATGTTCTAAACATAGAAGTATGCAAATCCCACACATGAACTACTACACTAGTTCTGCACACAGTTTTCATCACTCAGAGTTCAGATTCCTCTCATGCATAATTACTTTAGACAATATAAAAGTATAAACAGTACTCCAGATATTCGGTTTTTGCCTCTAACAGAAAACCATGTGTCACAAGAATAATGTCTTTCATGAAAATGAGGCCATATAAATTATTGTCTCATACTTTCATGACAGGCAGCAGTACTCTGATTTGGCATAATACTAGTTAATGCTAACATCCTTTGCTACAGATGTTGGATATACCAATTTCATGTGTGCCTGGTAATCTATTTATATTCTTTCTATGCCTATACCATCTACACTAGTGTGAGACTGTGAGCCAAATTATTTCCATAAAATATTCATTCATTCATTGAATAAGATGTGCAGACATGTAAGTTGTCTTTATCAAAGATCATTTTGCATACAAATTAATAAGATGAAGTTATAATATCATTCATTCAATGAGAATTTAGGTAAATTTTAAGCCCCAACTTATACATATTCAAATATTTGCATGAAAACTTATGTTTTTATGATTTCGAAGAGGAGATAAATCATGGTCCACAACCAAGTTATGCTCCCTGTAAAACTGCAACTCTTTCTTTTGTTAAAACTTCATGTCTAACAGAAGTGAGAGATGAGTTCCGTCCACAAAATGTGACTCAGAGAGAGACAGAGAGAGAGAGAGAACATCCATAAATGAGTTATGCTCATAATAGCTAGCATAAATTACCTGCAAGTCCAAAATGTTGTGAACATGCCCCATATCATCTTGAGTGCGTGGCAAGTTTTGATCATACCTCCACTGTCCATCAACAATAAACCGATAGCGGTAAACACCTGATGTGAGCATCTTCATAATAATGAAGTGTTCACCTGATTTTTGCAAGGCCTCTCTAATAAAAAGAAAAAAAGTGTTCCATATCAAATTATGATGTAAGAAGCATAAAGACAAGACATAACTTGAAAGAAGAAATTTCCTATAAAAAAAATTGAAAGAAGAAACTTCAACAAACTGTTTTACCTTGTCCTCCAGTTATCCCATGATCCCTCAACAGCTACTTGGTTGCCACCATGACTCCATGTGATCATTGTTGGTATCCGTTGCTCACAGGGCACATACTCATACTCTGTTGTATCTGGCATTGATGCATTACTCTGGCTATGCATCATCTCATCTGGTAAAGCAACCACGGGGACCTGGAAAGAGAATCCGAAAAACACATTGGAGTCTCCTATAACCATAAATTTATGGATCCGTAACTGCGTTTTTAAAAATTATCTTAATGCAAATTTCACTATTACATGCCAAAGTCGACCAAAAATTGGAATTCCCTATCACCAAGAACCTTTTCACCCGTTCAACAAAACCTCAATTATCTCATGGTTCCATTTCGACATAGTTATGCACAAGCATAAGTCCCTTATGGAGACTTTCTTTTCTCCTTTAAAGATGCACACCTCATATTAACCCAAAAGGGTGTATGTCCCCAGAGTTCGAATATATTAACACAATTACACGTCAATCATGAATTTAATGACCTTGCACAACTGTCTTTATTTTTTCCTTTAAAGACAAAGTAATTGATGAATAAAGCATGTACGAAATTTAATATATCCAATCTGGAATTTTATCAAACAACTAGTGAGTATCCAAAGGAACATATGCGAAACAAGGCAATTTGATCTAAATTAGTAAAATGGTTTCCTAGATAGTTTTCATAACTACAAGATTCACCACTAGTTTCCAAGTAGTAGAATAATCCCAATACCACTTTACCTCAGTAAGTGAAAAAGGAAAAAAACTTTAATTGAAACATCCAACATATTCGTCTTAAAAGCTAATGAAAACAAGACTCTACATAGCACAAAATAACCATATCACCGCGCGCGCGCGGGGTTAGATATATATGTATATGTGCAAAATTAAATATATGTTGATTTAAAAATAAAAAAAAATCAATATATAAGCTTAAATAATTTATTTTCTCTTAATTTCAAAGGCAAACAACCCATTATTCTAAAACCATAATAATATATAAAATAAATCTCAAACTAGCCTATGTAAATACTCAAACAATACCAACAACCCAGAATAGATAAATAAATAAAAATAAAAACTGACCTGTTGAGTGAACATCAGAGGGGATAGGAATGCCATAGGGCTATGAGGAGGAGGAGGTTGAACCGTGGTCTGTGGAAACAGACCAGGCCCATGATAGCTAACGTGCGCCATACCCTCTGCAAAGTCCATATACTGCTCACCCTCTTCAGACTTCTTCACTCCAGATGGCCCAGCTCCATCTCTCCTACCACTAACATTACCCATTACTACAAAATAAACCAAAAAAAAAAAATCCCAGTTAGAATCGTAAGTATGATTTTCGAAAACCCTTTGAGAAAACTATTTTTATAAAACAATAAATCCCCCCCCCCCCCCCAAAAAAAAAAAAAAAAGAGATAAAAATTGCTAGCATATAAACGGAAAACAAAAAATAAAAACAGACCCAAGTCAGTAAAACCAATAGATTTGGTGACAGACCCATCTCCCCAGAAGAGAGAAAAAGCACAACATGTAAAACAAAAACAATAAAAACAAACTCAGGTAAGTGTAAAACAAATAGATGGTGACATACCCATGTCTGTAAATCAATTGCAGAAGCACAAGAAAGTATACCCAGGAGTAACTTGAGGGAAGGTAACATCGTATTGCAGCTTTTTTCTGGAGTTGAGTTCCTTTTATCTTTGGTAAGTTTTTAAGCGTTGATTGATGGAAAGTGCTATTTGTCCTCTCTCTCCTCTCTCTTTCTCTCTCTCTCTAAAACTCTTTCTCTCTCTTGGAAAAAGGAAACTGAATAATAAAAAGTGATTTTTATTCTCCAATGAGTTTGGAAGATCCCATCGTGGCTTAATGATGTTCGTTTAAAAGGGAATGTTGGGTTGCCATCATCATTATTATATTAACATTGATTTTCTGCAACAATTACTTTTCCTGCAATTCACGCAGTTGACCAATTGAAGCCTGCCAAGTCAATGTGTTAAGGGACCTAGCCACTGTAAAATTACTACTTTAGCCCTGTACTCAGTCGTAGACTTGCAGTGATCTGGGAACATTATGTTACCATAGTCCAGCTAGTATGTAATCAAACTTTTTGGGTAAAATTAGAATCTTTTATGAAATTAGCACTTATATTTTAGGTTTTTATGATAGGTTTAAGTTGTACTTTAAAATTTTGGCTCACTGTGAAAGGAGGAACACATTCTCTTTTGAGTACAACTAGTTGCTTTGACTCTGTCAACAAATAGAGATATTAGTGAGCAAATATGAATTTCAAACCAACAACCACGTACATCATAAGGTTTTACCATTTAAGGTAGGGCCCATCTATACAACGCTTGTATACTTAGGTGTGTTTGGGTGTGGAGTTCTATTTCCTGCACAAATTATAGAATTTGGAGAACATTTGTCACATTATTCATTGGGCCCTTCCCTAAGATAAGTAACTATGGATCCATGACTTTGATGCATTGGCTGCTTCGATTCCATGATCTTGTTTACGAGTTCAAATTCCTGGTTAGGCACTTAGGCCCTTGGTTATACATTGAACCCTTTTTTCCCATAGCTCTATATTGCATGTTTATTGGGTCAAACCCTTGTGTTCGAAAGACAGTAAAAGAGGCGGTAAGTTTGAAAAAAAAAAAAAAAGGGGGAAGAGAGAGGCTTTAAGTTTAGCACTACCCAATCTTTTTTATAGGAATTTGGAGTTCTTTTGAGTCCCAGACTACTAGGTTGAAGAAAAGGAAGAGAAGCCCTTGATAGGATTGCTTCAGGAAAAAAAAAACCCCATGTGAAAGAGAGAGTCTTTGGAGAGTGGCAGTAGGTTGCTTTTTTGCTATTCCTATCAGCAATTTAGTTAATTAGCATTCTTACATTGATCAACCACTCAACTAACTACTAAGGGCCCTTCCCAAAAGGCATGAGGGGCCTGCAGCATCTAGCCTTCCATGTGACTCCATCTCTGTAATGTCCACATTAGGTGCTAGTTGAGAAGAGCTTGTTATGGCTTTTACTAGGCGATCATATATTAATTTCCTCTTTTCCTCTTTACCAAAAAGGGAAAGACTTTCATGACCAAAGGTGACATTCTACCAACTCATGTATTAATTCGTGTCATATGAATTTTCCCTAAGACTGTCCCATTTGTCCGTGAGAGTGAGAGAGAGAGAGAGAGAGAGAGAGAGAAGTGGTGGTACCACGAGAGCGAAGAAATGGAGGAAGTGGGCATCTCTTTTTGTTCAACCAATCAAATGATAACAAGCTCAAAAGCAATGCAGATGCTAGCCAATTCTGGGCTTGCTGTTTTCCCCTTATTGGGTCATTTTGTTTTTGAAAAACATTGCTTTGAGAATCTAATGAGAATGATTTTCTGCTAAAAAATCCTCAGAAAAGAAAAAGCAAAGAGGAAAAGAAGTGGTGAAGGGCACGAAAAGGGGGTGGGGGGGTTAAGAATAAGAAGAATTCATTATAATCAGAATCTTGTATGGAGGGTAGGTTGGTAGTTAGGTGTCGTCATCCCATACAAAGAGATGTGACAGTGTGGAGGCGAATCTGCTTGAGTCAGCTTCCTTGGCCTCCATCTGACAGCATCGTAATATGTAAATATTCTACTAGGACAATTGTCTATCCTCTGGATTTGATGTGATATGAGTACATTATTGTTCCGCTTAGGACGGGAAAAAACAAATTATGAAGAAGTAATTGCGGGTTGCATTTCGGAACCAAAGTTGGTTCCGAAATATAAGAATAGTAGGAGATGGTATTCGTGAATACAAATTAAGGTGAAAATGATTAAATTTGCGTTAATTATAGAGAACTTGGTGAAGGGGAAAAAAAAAACTATCGATCATTAAGGTGATAATGTGTTTTCTCTTTTTCTTGATCTCTCAATTTGGTAGTCCAATTAGCTTTCATAAATATGGACTGTAGTGTTTTTGGATGTTATTATCAGTACTTCTTTAGTAATTTATGCTCATCCGAGGATGAAAATTAATCCTTAAAATGTAAAAAAATTTATGGCCTCGTCTTTCTTTATTTTTTAATTTTTTAATTTTTTTTTGGGTTGTTGTTGTTGTTGTTGGTGGTAGTGGTGGTGTGATATATTATATATAGGATCTTTCTTCATTCTTAAGAAGGATGAATTCCCTTTCCATGTTGTTTTCTGTGCTAGTGGAGTCATTCGGAAAATGGAAAAACAAGGGTAGTGGGACCGTCAAGTGTAGTTATATTTGGAAAGAAAAAAATGCACCAATACTATTTCAAAGAGGTGGCAGGCATCTTTTTTTCCATGAGAAATTGAAAAGGATGACACTTCTAATAAGCAAATTTGGAAGCAAAGTATTGTGGTCCCTGGTTATTAGCATTGCAGAAGCATTAGAGAGTGTTAGTGATTTGGTTTGATTTGGTTTGATTCGGTTTTAGAGTAGATTTCAAATCAAATCATTATACTTCAGTTTTGTTTTTACCAAACCAAAATCAAACCATACTATAAAAAAACCAAACCAAACCAAACAAAAAAATTTTGGTTTGGCTCGGTTTGGTTTCGGTTTTAACTTATCAAGTAATAACAAATAATTGAAAATGAGAAAAATGACATGTCAAACTCCAAATAAAAACATTTTTAATAAAAGCATTACATTAGTAACTAAAAAAAATATTAAACATTGTATCAAAATGGAAACATATTAATATATGTCAATCCAAATTCAAATCTTCAATCTAATACATGCCAATATCACTAGTTATTTAGTCAGTACTCATTATTCAGTAGGTTTTGTATTTTAGTAAGTTTAGTAGGACCCATATTTTTTTTTGAATATGTATTTATAAACAATCAAACTAATTTAATTATTAAAAAACAATCAAATTAATTTAGAAAAACTATAACAAAAAAAAAAAAAAAAGGGGGAGGACTAAGGGAAAATTGTGACCAAAAAAAAAAAAAAAGAAGGATTCAGCGTGTAAGTGGGGATGAGGAGCTAGTCAAATTAAATTCCTCCTTTTCCAATGTAAAAGGAAACTCCATTGTGCTGCTTCTGGTTAAATGGGTTTAGGAGAAAAAGATGTATGCATATCATGCTAATCTTTTGTAGAAGGAACAACTCCTGTTTCAGTAGCCTAGTCCTTGTAGAAAAGGATTATAGCTAGACTTTTGGAGAAAAGAGCGCCTTCTGTCCCAATATATCCTAGAAAAGTATGGATGCTATTTATCTCAAGGAGTAGTACACATTATCCAATATATTTACCCAATGATATGACAACTGATGTGACATCATTTAAGTTAATGTGCATGTGGACATACGCATAATTTGGGTTTTGGGCCAATAATTGATTTAGTTCAGTCCTCTTTCATGACCAGACCACTGGGTTATTCACAAAACCCAGCCAATGTGGAGAACTGGAGACTTAGGGCTGTTAATCTTGCCTGGTTGGGCAGCTTAGGGTGCATTTGGTTCGGGCAATTGGAATGTAAGTCCTAGGAATAAGACTTGGGAATGGGAATGTTCTGAATATTACCCATCCCCATGTTTGGTTAGTTGGGAATGGGTAGTAGGAATCCTATGAATATTTTCTAATTCCTATGTTTGGTTGGGTCAGGAACATGATTCCCATTTAGATGAAATTCCTACATTACTCTTTGGCGTGAGAGAAAGTAGATTGAAACTACCTTTCAATACGGCCGTGGATGCATGGAACAATTTTTTGATTCTCCTGATCATGGTAGATGAATGGGTGTAAAATAAAGTTAGAAAATTGAAAATAAAGAAGAAAAAGATGGAAATCCTGTGAAAAGGCACTGAAATAGCTTAATTTGTGTGATTTAGTCAACTATTATTTGAGATAGTTGACTAAATCAGCATAATAGCTATACCAATGGAGCCAAAAAAAAAAATAAAAAAAATGGTGAACCCACCACCACCACCACCACCATTCTCTTTGCCTTCGTCTCTCTCTATACCCAGGAAGAAGAAGACCAAAAACGTATTCCTCTCTCTCGATTTTGAAGAAGAAGAACCCATCAAATTTGCACCTAATACACACCCATCAAACACCTTGTTCACCTGCAACCAATAACCCCACACCTTCTTCATCACATCATTTCCAGCCAAAAAAAATTGATTTCAAAAAACTCAATCTTAGATCTATAAAAGAAGATCTAAAGAGCAAAGAGACACGGGTAGAGAAGATGGGATTGTCGAAGGAGAGTATGGAGATGGAATTAATTGGAAGAGGAGAGGGGAGCACCATCGCATACAAGTAGATCGGCGTCGTCGCAAACTTGCTGCCATGGCAAAGGAGTTGAAAAACTGTTGAAAACATCACTAGGTAAATTGTAGGGATCGTCGTTGTCGCCATTGATGAAGGTTGCCGTCATCTCTAGTGATGAAGGTTGTCCTCTTCGTCGCCAATTATGAAGGTCATCCTCCATGGAAATGCAGAGAAGGTCTTTTGGGTGCTGTGTTTGTGAGGAGGCGAGAAGAGGATCGCGTTGTGGGAGATTGGAAAGGGACATGGCTAGAATTTCATTTTTGTTGTGTGTAATAAGGGAGGGCACGCTTGTCATATTGGTTTATTATAAAAACCATGCCCGAGCATCCTAAGTTAAACCCACCCCCCTCTGGTTTTCACATACCCAGCCTCAGTAGGAAAGTCTCCCTAGCAAGAATGAAGGATTGTCGGGCAACGGTCCGTTCCAAACATGGTAATTGGGAATCTTTGTTCATTCCTGGGCATAGAAACCCCCAACCAAACGCACCCTTAAGGTTTTGCCTAATTAATGTATGGGAACGGCTATTATAACCCCACATATCAGTTGCCCCCCATATTTTTTAATTAGAAAAATTATTATACAAAATTACCAAAAAGGGTTTAAGTACCCCCTCTCCCACACCCTTCTCCCACAAGTCCAGCAATTCTCTCCGGCACCCCACCCCACCAGCGATGGCGAGGCAACAGCGACAACAATACTCCCTCCTGTCAGCAGCCCTGTTTTTCCTTCCTCCTCTTCCCTCTTCTTCTCTTCTTTCTTCTTCTTCTTCTTCTTCTTCTTTCTTTCTTTCTTTCATTTTTTTTTCTTCCCATCGGCAACCCTCTTTTTTTTTCGTCGGTGGAAAAAATGGAGGTTTTTTTTTATAAAAAAAAACCTCCTTTGCTGGAAAACACACAGCTCTAACTAGTAGGGGAAAAAAAAAAAAGAAAGAAAGAAAGAAAGAAAGAAAGAAAGAAAGAAAAGGAGAAGAAGAGAGAAGAGGAAGAAGGGGTGCTCGTGCTCGCTGTTACCGTCACCGTTGCCGTCTTCGTCGCCCTTCCTCACCTGTTGTCGCCGTCGCCCTTCCGGATCGGGGTTATTGTGTGGGGGAGTGGGGTGTGTGAGAAGGGCTAGGGATTATTTAGAATGAGGGATATTTTAATCTTTGAAAAGAGTGAGTATGTAAATTTAAGGGATGAGAGAATCTGGAGGGCAACTCATAACTTTGAGGGGTTGCAATGGCCGCTCCCTTAATGTATATATGCTAGGCCTAAGCTCAGTTGAATGAGCTCAAAATCATTAGTTCGACCTCAGCCAATTTTAGGAGATGAGAATGTTCATTCTCTTTATTATTTATAAAATAAAATAAAATAAAATAAAATAGAAAGGGAAAAATGAAAATAAAGAGACAGCAGAATGTTCATTCCTTTACCAAAGGTTACTAGAAACCTTAACCATTATAATATAACTTTAAGTTGTCAATAATGTAGCTTACAGACTTGCACTGACATAAAATTCATAGAATAGCTCTGGGTGGGCTTCGAGTGGACCTAAGTGTTGTAGCCCAGCTCACGTCGAGGCTTAGAACAGAAGGTCCAACTTGTCATTTCATGAGAGGATGTTTCCACAAGGGAAGGTGAAAAGTGAAAACCCACTAGCCTACAAGGCTATAGGCAATGAAAAGGGGGGTTGAAAGAGAATCACACACTTTCACATTTTTTAATGCTAATCTCACAATTTCTATACAATTTCTGCACCTTTTTTATATATGCTATTGGCACATTCTTCTATACATTTTTATACTTTATCATGCATATATATATATATATATATATATATACAGAGGTGATCCCATCAGCACGTGCTGATGTAAGTTACATCAGCACTATGCATTGGGGGTTGTACCCCTTGCATTGATTCAATGCACCTCACATCTCACTAATGCACAAGGTACAACTCCCAATGCAAGTTTTGATATAAGATATATCAGCACGTGCTTACCTGATCATCATCCTATATATATATATATATATATATATTTTTTTTTTTGCTTCATTAAATATATTTTAAGATGTGTTTTAAGCGCACACGGTAATAAAATTCATTTGTGTGAAATAAACAGTAATATTAGGGAAATGCTAATATTCTGAATGCCCTAATTAATTGATTATGTGCCTCATCGCCAGTGTTGTTAAACTTGGACTAGACCGGCCGATCGAACTAATGAATGGGACATCAGACCCGTCCGAATTCTTAATTGGATTGGAAATGCTTTTGAACCAGACGAACCGAATAAAACTGGTCTAAACCACTAGTTTTTTATGTGAACCAGATGCAAACCAGTCCAGTTGGACTAGTACCAATACTAAAAAATTCTTACATTTTGTGTGTATAGGGAGTAGAAACATGGATTTATACAGTCCAAAGGAGTTCTTAATCACGAGACCACCTAGTGCTTAAGTGAAAAGTTTCACAACACATTATTTAAAGTGTAAATGTATACATTTTATTTTTTGGTATTATTTTAATTATTTATTATTATTTTAATTATATGACCAGTCTAACCGGTGACCCAGCGGTTGAACCAATGACCCAATGACTCGACCTCTAGACCAGGTCAATGACCTGTCTGGGTTTAATAACTATGCTCTTCGCACAATTTAGACAAATGATGTTATGGAATACATCCCTCTTGATATCATATTTTACATCAGGATCATATATATGTATAAAATCTAAATATCCATCATTTTTGTTTAATTTTTGTCATCTTATCCTGAATAGGCACTACGATTAGATTTCACGCATGCATTTTTTTTTTTATCCTTTGTTTTCTAGCTTCTACTTTCCGACCAAAAAAAAAAAAAAAAAAAAATGGAAAAAAAACCTTTCGTATTTATAGTGACGAACCATCTCAAACAAGCAAGCAACAAGTAGGCAAGAAAAGTAGATATTATTATATCAACGCAGCATCCTCATGGCATGTAAACAAGTAGGAATAGGAATATTTGTGCAATAAGAAAGAAAAAAACAATTGCGAGGATGATGATGCCCTTGTCGGCCAGTTGCACGAATAAACCAGTGCCAGATAAAACCCTAACTAGCTAGCTAGCTAAGAAGCCTATTGCTCTACATTTTGACCAACAAACTTTATATAATTAAAAAATGTACTTAAATAAAAATGTTTTCGAGCTTGGAAAAGCTTTTGTCTTGAGGCTTGAGGAAAGGAATGAGATCAAGAAAGTGGTACCAGTGTTGGAGAGTGCAACACAAGGAATGTTTTAGCTGTGAATACCGATTCATGAAAGTGGGAGGGGACCATATCTAAATGTTGATGAATGTTTCATAGTAATTCTACCAATTGTATTATATGATCTTGGCTTTGAATCCAGAGCTTAGACTTCTTGTTAATTAAGAGCTTTGCTTAGAGAGAGAGAGAGAGAGTCTAGATCTAGGGACATAATTTTTATACACAATTTTTAAGTTAATTGGTAGACTCAGAGGCCCTTCTATATATATATATATATTCGAAGTAAATGTGAACTGGAGATTGCATATATATACTGAAAACCTATAAGATAAGGGCCTGTTTGGTATAGTTGATGTTGTAAAATCAATTTTAAGGATTTCATGAAATGCTACTATTTTGAATTTCTATTCTTATTTGTGATGGTAACCCATCATTTTCTTGAATTTGTTAATTTAAGATGATGAATTAAAACTTCAATGTTACGTAAAATTTCTTGAATTTTTTAATTTCAAATCGGACAACCAAACATGCCCTAGGTTGATATCGGACGATTTAAGTTGATGACTATATATTTTATGCTGAAGAAAAAAATATCATCGTAATTAAAAGTAATGGAGCGTATCCAATTGTGATCACCCAAACTTTCATGATGTAGATTCATAAATATATTTGCACTTAAACTCCGTGGTGGGATCACGCAGCCGGCGAGGAGGCATGTACTAAAAAAATTTGTACTAAACAAAAAAGGCTTTTGCGCCGGCGAGAAGGTATGGACCCAAAAATTTTGTACTAGAAAAAACTTGTCCTGAACTCATAACTTGTCTTCTTGGACACTTTATCAAGCCAAAGGGCCAAATTAATGATCTCAAGCACCACTAGAGCTTGAATATATTGAAAAAGTGTTGAACTCCACAACTTTGAATCATGAAGGAGAATAGGAAATAGGGTTCAGTCACATATCCCACGCTCCCCTTCACAGAGAGTGAGAAAAACACTCCCAAATTCAATCAGCCATATGAGCATCGAGATAGCCGACATGGTAGGCTGCATTGGACCAACTTATGGAGAGCGTGGGGCTGGCATTTGTGGTGAGTGGAGACATATTCATGCCTCATATGGTAAAGCATGCCTAAAGCCATGATTAGAGGCGCAAACCAAAAGCAAAAAAGCAAGGATCACAATCAAAACTCATTAGAGTAACCCTTCTGGGACTTGAAGCATCGCCCGAAATGTCACCATCTTATGATGTATCTTTTATAAAATGAGGGACAAAAAAAATACTCTTATTTCGGAATGTCTACCTGAGACGGCGTCAAAAAATAAATATTAATGATTTTGTTTGCCTGCTGAAGAGGATAAAACTTGAAATTTTATTGCATGTTGGAGATTGCTTTTATTTCATCGGCTGCTGTACGTTTGAGTTGTTGTGAGAATCCTTCTTTTGTTTTGTTTCGAGTAATGCTATTATGCTATTGAATCTAAAGATTTGCTATTAATAATTCATATTAACAGACTACGTGATCATCGGTTTTTATAATTTCATTTTAAAGGGCAATGATCATCAGCACTCCAATTAATTTCAAAATTATATATCTTTCCTACTTGAGTTATTATAGGTTTGTACCATAGACACCGTCGTATTTATTACATTAGCAAACAGTAATGCTCACTTCAGTTGCTGAGAAATTGTGGGAATATAAAGAAAAATGCTTTCATTACGAACATTTGTGTTATGAGTATGTGATCATCATTTTTTATTATTTTAAAATAAAATGACTACCATCATTTTGATTAATTTCAAAAATTATCCCTCTCACTAGAGTCAGTATATATGGTTGTAGTTCAAATGTACATAATGAAAGCATTTTTCTATTCCTTTTCCCAATTTCTCAGTGACCAATCAGAACAATTTTATCTGCCAATGTAATAAATTTGACCTGAAAGAAACAACAATTAAGAAAAGAAAAGGCTGACAAATGGGCTTGTGAATATTTTGATTTTTGAGTCAAAATGCAAGTGTGGATTTATCTGCTGAATTGACCATTGCCCAAATATTTCAGTACTTTGTATGTCACTAAATATTTTAAGGAGAAAATTGCTGTTTTTTCGTCTTTTCTCAATCTACTCTCTTGTTGCTCTCTGAGTCTCTGATTATTTATTCCAAAGGACTAGGTGATGTCTGAAATAACTACCTAAATTCTCCCCTTTTTATTTTTATAGGAAGTGGTAGACAAACATGTGAAGACGTACTAATCTTTTGTGATCAAGCAAAGTTTTGATGTCACTGAGGGAAAGTTTCTGAATTTTGACTGTTAAAGGGCCTTGTTTAGAGCTCCATTCTTCCATAAAAAGATTGCTTGAAAAGGACTGATGCATACATTCTTACATACATCATACATACGTACACACACATACATACATATATATATGCGTGTGTGTGTGTGTGTGTGTGTGGGTGTGGGTGTTTTGATGTGTCTCCATGGACAGCCCTGAAGTTTCAATGATGGGTTGAAACTGATGGCACAGAAATGTGTGCAAGTGAAGTTTGTTTCTGAAGAAAAGTTTGGTCTTTTGAGTTACATCAGAGGAGCCCTTTAAAGGAAAGACGGTTTCTATTAATGGGGATGATTGGTTTGAAGGAAAAAACTGAGCACAAAATGGGTCTTTGGGTGATGTGTCTTGTCCATCTTTGATAAAGCTTCACATAAGGTAAGAGTTAATGGTTTTCTTGAAGTTGCAGAGAAATGGCCGAAGGAGAGAAATAGTATAATATTTTCTCTGTTTAGTGCGATATTTATTTTTTTATTTTTTATTTTCTCTTTTGGGTCGTTGAATTTGGAGGGAAAGTGCCATGTGGTGAGATCAGATGTGTGCACATGGCTTCTCCCATTTCCAGGCTCTGAGGCCGTAAACCCATACTGGAAAACCAGAGGTTTTGGGGATTTCAAGAGAATCAGTTGCAGGGAAAGACCACCTGATTGGTGTTAGAAAACAAAAACCCGGTTTTTTTAGGAGCAATGGGCAATTGGGAAGCGTGATTCTGTGATGAGGGAAACAACCCAGTAACATAGTTTCTGTGCAAGTCCATTTGTTTAAGAGATATCCATAGTTTTTTTTCCTTCTAAACTTGCTTCCTCTATGCAAACCAGTTCATGTACATCTGTTAATCTCCCCACGTAGTACGGCTGAGATTCATACTGGTTTCCTTCTTCTTCATGCCTCTTTCAGTGACCTATTTATATCATCTGTAGTCTCTGTTCAAAACCCTTTCCCTTTCCTTTTCTCCTAGTTGTCTTTCCTGATCATATCCAATCAGGAAAAGCAGTAGGGAGATTGGAAGTTCGAAACTGTCATACTCTTCATGTCACTGTAGAAACCATTAATCTATCTTCATAGTTTCTCAATAGCTATTTTGCTTTTGTGCTATTTCTCTTTATTCATCTACCCATAAATCTGTATTTCAGTTTCTTCTCCTGTCCGCCCAATAAGAACCATATTTTCCATCTATATTCATCACCATAAGTCCCATTTGCAGTTCTTTCAATCAAATAAAGTGACAAATTGTTGTTAATAAATTGTTTTCTCAAAATATCTGATTTGAAAAAGTGTTCTGTCTCTCATCCATGAACTTTAGAAACACAGTTGAGGGTCAAATGGCTTCTTCTTTGTGTCTGTTCAGAAATCCACTACCATTGATAGCAGTACTCGTTCCATTGCTGATATTTTATGGTTTTTGGGGTTTTGGGTTCTTATCCATCCTCCTCACATCTTCAGTTTTGATTTTATCCACTGTTTACTTCACATTTTCAAAGCAAAAGCCACTGCTGGTGGAGAAATCAGAAGAAGAGATTAGTCTCAGGTCTGACCAAGATAGTTTGCCTCACATGGAGGAAGTTGTATCAAAACTGCAGCCTGAAATTGAGACTATAACACGGAAGAAGGAAGCCCGAGAAGATGGCAAGAGTCAGATTCATGACTACCCAGTCAAATCACCGGATTCGCTATCTGAAAGTTCACCTCACATAGAGGAAGTTGTATCAAAATTACAGCCTGAAAGTAAGACTATTACACAGAAGAAGGGAGCCCAAGAAGGCGGTATAGGTCAGATTCATGACTACTTGGTCAGATCACCGGATTCACTGTCAGAAAGCGAAAGCATTGATCATTCATCAACAAGTGAGGATTCTGAAGTTGACTGGCCATTTCAAGACAATTTGGGTAGGAGCTCAGTATGCTCTGATGGTTCAATTTCCGACGAGGAAAGCCTAATTGAAATTACCCTTCCTAGTGGGCATTATGTCGGTTCTAAGGACGACGAAGAAGAGCCCAAGTCCAAGCTCAACTTGCAGCAGAAATTGCCAGATTTCTCGACAGAGTCCATGTTTCGGCAACATAGTCTAATGGAGCTCCTAGCAGATATTAATGACATGAACGAAGAAGAAAACTTGATTGAGATCGACATATCCATGGGCTCCATCAAGTGTTCAAGGTTTGAGATTGAAGCATGAATTACTGTTTTGAAGTTACTTTATAGTATTTAATGTTTTTGATCCTTTTGGATTTGGTACTAAGAATTAGGGTTTCAGGGTTTCAGGTCTTGAAACTTTCTGTGCTTCCCTGTTTTACAGTGTTGTGAATTTGTGAAGCTTCTGGTCTTTCCATTGACCTTGCCTCTACAAACCTTGGATACCCATTAAAGCACTTGTACTATGGCCCTTTTTTTTCTCTTAATGCACATTAAAGGTATTTAAAGTCTAAAGGCCATGGCAAACAATGGCAATCCACTCAGCATTTCTTTATCAACTTATCCTTCTTTTTGTTGTCCAATTGGCGCCATCTAATGAATTGAGCCCGTACAGTTATGTGGATCCCAGCAACTTAGAGCTGAGATTAGCCCATAATGTTGAATCATTCCACTGAATTTTGATCACATACATACTGCTACTTATCTATTACCTATCTTTCTGCAAAACTTGGTCATATGGCATAATTTTTCTGTCTTATTTCCAATGTCAATCTAAACGATGAACATACCTAGTTTAATTTCGATCTGCTGGGGAAGGCTTGTCAAATTGCAAGATGTGGTAGCTGCAAGAAGTAATTCGGATCTTCTCTTTTTTGGCTTTAGTATTCTTCTTATTAAATATAAATAAGAGTGTGCTCCTTGTAGTTTAATTCTGCAGTTCACTATGTGAGCGTGATTCATCACAGCTGAGTCATGTGGTCACACATCATTATCAGGACCTATTCTGCTTCATGCTCCATCAAGATGCACTTTGATTGAGCTTGAGTTTCTGTACTTCAAAAATCAGATTAGAGCAAGTACTGCTAGAACCAGGGCCAAGAAAAAATAAATATATTGCAGTAAAATCCTCCCATCCCCATATTTCAGTAAATTATGAACTTTTCGTTTTTCGTTCTTGCATTTTCTATTTGAGACATGACTGATTGTAGCATTGTAATCTTTAAAAACCCAGAGACACAAATAGAGGCATGTCACTACAAAAATATTACTCCATCCAATCGTATAAAACAAGATTAAATTGTCAGTGACAGTAAACTAACCCAAAAATAATTGAAAAAAAAACACATATCATTCTATAATCAAAAGGACTCGAATGGCACAACCTCAGTGTTCAGAAGAAGACAATCTTATGGCTAGAGACCCCTGTTCTGACAGTTTAATTACTTAAAATGCCCTGAGATGGTTTTTTTTTCCACCTTTTATTCTGATTTCCCCCTCCCTTTTTTTCTTCTTTTTTATGTATCTTTTGTAAATACACACATTTAGTGATCAGGTGTTTACAAAATTTATGGTGCTTCTCAGTTGAAACTTAAGAATCCTAAAGAATCCTACCCAAGATTTGGGTTCCATCAAATGGTTTGGCAGCTTTTGCCACAATGCCAATTAACTTGGTAGTAACCTCACTTGTTTGTACTTGTGGATGAGTTTATGCTTTATGTGGACAAAAATTTTAAAACTTCTTCATCAGTCTTGCGTTTCTAACTGGCTATATTGTCATCTCCCCACACCCCCGCCCCACCCCACCAACAGAAGGGGGAAAAAACCAGTGAAAAAGATGTTGGGGATTCTCAAGAATAATTATAAATATAAATCGCGATAAAAAATAATAATGAAACAATGTTACTAGAAAAGCGAAGTGGCGGGTTGAGGTATCGGTATCTCGCTTTTTTTAAGACGATTCATGCCTCTGTGGAAGCTAGTCCGATGTAGTAAATTCACTAGCACGTCGTCCTCAAGATACAACAGCCCAACCACCTATAATGTAGACTCAACGAATCTGCACTATTCAAAGAGCAAAAGCTCCACACAATACACCTTTTACTTCACCCGTATACAAAATAGTATATGTTGTGTATATGATATATGTGAGGAATATATATATGATGCACGTATAGCTTATATGAAAAGATGATAAGCCATAAAGTCTTAGCCAACAATGCTTCCAATCATAGTTATTAAACCCGAACTGAACCGGCCAGTCCGATTGGCGAATCGGTGACCCGAGCATGTGACCGGTCCGGTTATCTAATTAGATCGGAAATGCATTTGAATCAGGAAGAACCGGGCATAACCGCTCGAACCGGTGGGATTTTGAAAGAACCGGTTTGGACCGGTTCAATGAGTTTAATAAAATCTTTTCTTTTGTAGGGGTTGGGAATCAAAACCTAGAATCTAAACAGACTTAGAAAGCTTTTGGAGGCCCTCAACTACTAAACCACTTCTTGTTGTTGGTAAATACCTCACAACATATATTATTTAATGTTCAATGTACTCATTTCAAATCAAATCAAATACATTTCAAATAATATATACTCCATAAAAATTAAAGTATAGACTTTTCTCCATTTTATTAGCAAATTTTTATTATTTATAATTATTTCAAATTTTTATTATTTTTTAATTATACGGCAGATCCGATCGGCAATTCGACGGTTGAACCAGTGACCCAACCTCTAGACCGGGTCAATGTCTGGTCCGAGTTTAGTAACTATGCTACCAATATATATTAGGGGTGCAACCCGGTCCGAGCCGATCCGAGCCAAGGTATATCTGGATTGACCAAATTAATTCAGGACCTCAAAAATTGGACTGAAACCGGACTGAAAATTGTATTGGATCGGATTGGACCAGATCGACAAAAACGATCTGGTTCTCGATTTCTTTCTTTCTTTTTTTTTTTTTTTGGTAAAGGGTAATAACTTTATTGAATAAGTATTGTTATTTATTTAATAATACTTATGTATGGAGTATAATATATTAATATAAACATATAATTATATATAATCATTTTTTTTTTTAATTTTTTATTCTTTTTTTTATTTTTTTCGTAATTCGGAAATTCAGTTTGGGCTGGTTTTGAAACCACCTAAACCGTGGACCGGACCGAATTCATCAGTTTTTAAAATTGTGACTTGATAACTGGACTAATTAGTGTGTGACCCAGATTGGACCGAACCAAATTGCTCGAAACGGAGGTCTATCTGAACCAAGTTGCACCCCTAATATATATGACTTCAAATGACTCAACCGAGCATACATGTAATACCAACCCAAAACAGCTATAAAAAAACACAACCTCCAAGGCAACAGCCAAAAGCCTTAAAATTCAATAAAATGCCACTTGTAACAGTTAGCAATAATACCAATATTTCTATATGTATTCCAACCTCTATACACATTAAAGCTATCCACTATAAATAAATGTAATAGTGGCCAACGGTCAAAGTAATAATATACCAAAATATATTATTTTTATTAAAATACTCCAACAAAAGATGCCTTCATTGTTAAGGTTTAGGGTTTTATACGAATTTGATCACCTGTTTATGTGGTTTTACGAATTATAGTATACTTTGAATTCCTATTTATATTTATGTGTTTTATATTCTTATTTCCTCTTTATGTGTTTTATATTTTATATTCCTATTTCATCTTCTAATCAATGTACCGTGTATAAGGATAGTGATGTATTTAAAATATAAAATAAGAGTATATTGGTCAATCAAAAACTTTTCTGACATTTAGCCTATTATATATAATTGAAGATATAGGGATCAATCATTACATGGTACTTATAATTAACAGGGCACCGGCAGGTTCGTGAGTTAGCAATACAATGAAAAAATTACAACGTATTTTGGCTTAAGTAACCATGGGGCTAAAGTTATGCAGTACTAGAAGAGGTCAAGTCAAGTTTTTGTTGTATCTTCTCTTATGTTCTGTAATAACATTTGACACACATTCCCTCGCTGGCTTCTCTTGATATCAAATTGTGAACTATTAACAGATTCATGATTATATAAAAGATTCCAAAATGTTAATGGTCGTAAAAGGTGTCATTCTTATATTGTAGATTGGATGAAAAAAGCACCATAAATTTTGTAGTAATTATGTTTTGGGTAAATTGCTCTTTAGGGTCTGAAATTTTGGTCAAGTTTCATTCTAGGGTTCAAAGTTTAAATTGGGTCAATTCAACACCCGAATTATTAGTTGAACTGTAATTTGGGCCTATTATCATAATTTTCTCTATTATCCCTACTTTGCCCCTTTTTTGGGTTTGAAAATCCTATTTTTACCCTTATCAACATTTAATAAACTTTTATATTTTGACTAGATCTAAATCACTCTGCAGTCAGATTTATGATTTTGTAAATGGAAAATATAAAGGTTTATTCAATGTTAATAGAGGTAACATAAAGATAGAAAAAATAATAAAGTTATTCAGATCTTGTCAAAATATAAATGTTTATTAGATGTTGATAAACGTAAAATAGGGTTTTCAAACCCATAAAAAGGGTAAGGGGGGGATAATACAGAAAATTTTGACAGCAAGTCCAAAATTGCAACTCAATTAATAATTCGAATTTTAGACCCTAAAGTAAATATTGACTCAAACTTTAGATCCTAAAATGCAATTTACCCTTATGTTTTACGGTATAACTTGAGTCAAAATTTTAATGCGGATGCATTGGGTTAATGTCCCGACTTCCTTCTGTAGTGATTTATAGATTGGGTGGCGAGTAGATTGAAAAAGAAACAGTTTCATATATTAAATGGTTACATCATTATATTACAGTTGAAATGCAAGTTTTACTATGTTTAGATCCAACTTTTGTACACATTTTTCCCCCCTTGCAGGGGCGATAAATGCAATTCTTTCATTTTAGTACACATAACATACCGAATGGTTATGCAAAATCTGATGCATAATCAACTCCAGGTTCAAGCCGCCACTCACTCCCATTATAAGAATTAGGTAATTCCAACCAAAACTTGAAAGCCTCTGCTGCATTTTTCTTCTCAATCCTCCTGTCCTGTCTGGCTTTGGAGGCATGTTTACTAGTAAACATCCTCGAATGCATCTCTACATATATTCTAGTATACTTGGTCTTATTCGACGGTATCCCATTCTCCTCCATGCAAGCCACAATCTCCAAAGCCTTCCTAAAGAAAGCAGCCCTCACACAGATACCAGCAAGAGTATCCAACAGCCCTTCGTCGGGTCCCAATGGTGGGGGAGAAGGAGAATTGGAATCCTCTCCTTCCTTTTTCACCCCACACCTCTCCTTTATTTCATTCCAAAGCAAAAGTGCTTCTCCTGGCTTTCTAGCCAATGCGATTGCATTCACAAGACTTCCATAAGTAGAGACATTTGTTGGAAATTATTTAAATTAAATGATTTATTATTTTGTTTTTTTGTAATCTTTCTACATAAAATCAAATCATTTTTAGATAAGATCAAATCTTTATTAAATAGACTTTTGAATAAGATCAAATCTTTTTTAGATAAGATGGAATCTTTTATGGATAAGATAGAATTTTTGTATTAATGACTAAGAGTTTGAGTCTTACAAATAACCTATAGCTTCTCTTACAAACCACCTATCCTCCTATATATAGTGTAGTAGTGTGGATGTTTTGATATAAGCTTGAGAGAACTAACTTGTGGATACATTTAGTGTGAATTTGAGTTCCCAAGTTAAGAGTTTCATATTTGACTTAACTACTATATGTTTTGAGTTTGTATTGGGTATCTTGAAAAGAGGTTGAACGTACTTGGTTTCTGCCGATTAGCGTAAGATCATAGAGGAACAAGATCTGACTTCGAGCTAACTTGAATCCCAAAGATAAAGTTGCTAGAATCCCTTGCATATGTGGGAGGTTTCAACAATCTTCACGAAACGTTGCCACGCCTTTGAACCGGATTGGGATTAACTTTATTTTATAAAGGTAACTGGTATTAACTCTTTTATTTTGCTATTTGCTAGCTAGATCGGAATTAACTCTATTTGGTCCAAGGTACATAATTATTATTGTTATGCTATTTTGCTAATATTCCAACAATTATAAAATATCTTACGGATTTAATCCAACAACATTAGGATAAAACCTATTCTCTCTAATCCTCTGAATTATTTTCTTTGCTTCTTCAACCAAACCAAGTTTAGAATACGCTTCTACCAGCATATTCCAAGCAACTATATCGACTTTCACTCGTGGTTCCTTGAGCATTTCATTGAAAACCTTGTCAGTTGTCAGCCAGCTTCGGCTGACCCGATATGGAAAAAGCTTTCATCAAAGTGGTGTAACTGATCTTGGTTGGAGCAATTTCTCTCGATCGCCTCTCGTTGAAGTACTCAAGAGCACCTGCACTATCATCAACCATTGTACATCCATCGATCAAGATATTATAGGAGACGACGTCAGGCATAATCCCTGCATCTTCAGCCATCTCCCTAACCAGCTCCTTCGCCTTGTTTATCTGCAGCTATTGGCAATAACCCTCGAGGAGATTATTATACGTGACCCGATTTACTGGCACTCCAATTCAGGTCATCTCAGCAAAGCACCTGTCGAGCCTTGTCCATTGACCCTGCCTTTACAAGGGCAGAGACAATAGTTGAAGTATTATACCTTTTTCTTTGTCCATTAACCCTTGAGGAGAATATTATACTTTTCTTTGTTTGAATGAAAGAGGGTTTTAAGAAAAAAAAAAAAATTTGTTCAGAGAGTACATCTCTAGAAGATTTTTTTTACTACTCTAGTTGAAGTATTTCCAAACTTTAGGATGAAGTATTGTTGGATAAATGCGTGGAGTTTTAAGAAGTGGTGCATGTGATTCAAAACTTGATCTTACTCCATGAAAAATTTTAAGGTGTCTCAAGCTTACACATCTCCTAGAGACAATTGACCATTTATGTTATAAGGTGTCTCAAGCTTACACCTCTCCTAGAAACAATTGACCATTTATGTACGATCACGTGATGGATGCATTATATTTAGGCTGCGCATACGCATGATGCACCAAATAAAAATACCTACTTTCATTAACAAAAATTAGGTTGGGGTATCTTACCTCTAAATAGGGTAGAGGTTCTAGACGTCTAGTACCCACCCTAAAAATAAGAATAAACACTCGATCACTTGGTTGGTTTTTTTTTTTATAGTAAATTACAGGTAACCCTTGAAGTCTGGAGGGTCAACAAAAAAACCTCTTGGTGTTTAAAAAATTCAACTAATGTTCAAACTTTGAAGAGACATTACTTGACTTTAAACATCAAGAATTTTTTTACTGACCTTCCATATTTCAGAAGGGGTTAACTACAATTTACCATTTCTATTTTTTTTGTGAAAAACTTAGGTTAGAGGTTGAGGCTAACTGGAATACTTTGTAGTCAAGTTATGATTTAGTAGTACTTTTTCATCGTATGTAAGAGAAATTGTAGCTTTAAATTTTAAAATTCTTATAAATTGATGAATTTCTAATCCTATGTTACAAGAAAAAAAATAAATAAATAAATTCCTTTGTAGGAATTAAAGAGCTCATTGGTATGTCCACATCATGTGATATGTTATATGCATGCTGACGTGGCATTATTTCATTGGAAGCCTCACTAAATTTTTAGAAGTCATACCAATTCGTTGCATGATGCCACGTGTAAATAGGATGAGATATTGGAGTAGCTCAAACCTGTTGGAACCGGCTGGAGCCAAGGAGGCAAGCAGCAACAGCCGGCTAATGATTCTCAAAGCCCCATGCCCCTCACCCACCACGTGCCATTACATTCCAGCCATCCATGTCCTATGGTCCACTCCCGATCCAACACCCCAAAAACCTCCACGTAATCCTACACTTATCCACAAATGAACGGTCCTAAACCACCCACGTGTCGCTCTCGATGCGATATTAGACCCAACAATCCAACGGACCCGACATTACCATCCCCTCCGCAGCACTACCCACTCTCCCGGAGACGACTCTTTCCCCGCCGACTACCCGGAAAATCCCAATTCTCTCCCTCGCCTTCCCTCATATTCCCCGCCATATCCTCAGAGAGGTTACTGAGGTCATGGCTGATTCAGACAACGAATCAGGAGAACATAACAACAGCAACGCGAACAGCGAGCTGTCGGCGAGAGAGCAGGACAGGTTTCTGCCGATAGCGAACGTCAGCCGGATCATGAAGAAAGCGTTGCCAGCCAACGCCAAAATATCGAAAGATGCCAAGGAGACGGTGCAGGAGTGCGTTTCCGAATTTATCAGCTTCGTCACCGGGGAGGCGTCCGACAAGTGTCAGCGAGAGAAGCGGAAGACGATCAACGGCGACGATCTTCTTTGGGCGATGACGACTTTGGGGTTCGAGGATTACTTGGAGCCGCTGAAGATATATTTACAGAAGTATAGAGAGCTGGAAGGGGAGAAGGGCTTGATGGGAAGGCACGGAGAAAAGGACGGTGGCGGAGGGTCTGGTGGTGGTGGGACCTCTTCGGGCGGTGGTGGTAGTGGTGGCGGGGTGAGTTCGGGAAGTGGTGATGGGTTCAATGGGAGTAATAATTTGTATGGTGGAATGATGATGATGGGGCATCATCATCAGGGACAGGTGTACGGTTCCGGTTCCGGTTCGTTCCATCAGATGGCCATGGGTGTGGGTGTCAGTGGTGGTGTTGGCAAGAACAGTTCGGGCGGTGGGGGCGGCGGCGGTCGAGCTTCCACTGTGAGGTCAAGGTAGGCGCTTGATGATCTTATGCATGATAAAATGACTGTTTTTAGGGTTGTTATTATGCTTCTGTTTTTTTTTTCTTTTTGTTGTGTGTGTGTGTGTGTTTTTTTTTTTTTTTTTGGGGGGGGGGGGGGGGGGGGGGTGGTTTGTGGAAATTAGAGAGATATGAATATGAGTTGTGAGTTGTGTTAGATCTTGTTAAATTTGGTGAGTTATATATAGATGTGTAATTTAAAAAGAGATAATGCATAGTTGCATATATTAGCTACAGGTGTAACCTCTGATGGTAGGGCACTAGTTCTAAATTGAGTGAGAAGAAAAATTGATAAAAATATGTTGTATTTATAGGGATTATCAATGAAGAGTTTGTTTCTTACCCTCTTATATTCTTCTTCTTCTTACTTGAAAATTAAAAAAAGACTTCACTCGCCGAAACCTTCGCCCCACTAATCTCCTGGACGCACCGGAAGGTCATTTATTGACTACATACATACTCTGCATCGGTTCACATTTCAAAAATGGAGAGTAAGACGCACCAAGCTAGCTTAAAGATAAACCTAACTTATGGCTCCCCCCAAGAGGGTGTAGGAAGTTGAATCTAGTTAGGACCTTTTGCTTGTTGAGGTGTAACTTTCGAGAACTTGTAATCCACCTCTTGGGGTTAGCTTCAGTTGTTTGAATAGGAAAATTTTGAAGCATTTCTCAGTTCCCACCACAGTTGATCTGAAAGTTGACAGGATTCATAAGAGAAGAAAACAAGTCTATGTATAGACCATATAAAAAAAGAGTCTTTGAATAGACTATAGACATGCATGTTTCCTTGTGAGGAAGGGGATCGAGTTGTGTCCTAAGTTTAGCCTCTTTTATCATGCACAATTAATTAACCATGTATCCAAAAAGGAAAGAGGAATATTTCCATGATTTCCTTTTACTACATTGATCAGGCTAGATATATATATATATCATGGAAGTAATCTTTCTATCCTCATTTCATATTTCCATTTCAAGTCTTGTTGCTGTATGAAGAGACTGCATCTCATTTTCTTGTAATTTTATCAATTTTGCTTAGGTAATAGGAAACCTCTATGGGAATTTTTGGAACACCCATTTGGAGTTTGGACCCTCTAGTTGATTGCCATGCAGACTTGGGGACTTGGGATTGAAGGGGCAGCCTTAAGACTTGGAGTCTTGTTTCCATTTTCTCACCATCTTAGCAATCTAATTGAGCAAGATTTTCCATATTCGATAATGCTAAAAAACGAAGCTTTTTCATATTATTACTTGTGTGTAAGGTTTTGGAATAATATGCATTTTGAGCAAAGCTGTCCTAGCATGGTGGTATTGGAATTTTCAGGAGTGGGCTTGTTTGGACCAATTCATGTTCCCTCGATTGTTTGGACATCGGAAAGAACAAGGGAAAAGAGGGGAACTGCCATATGTTGATATATATTTTGACAATGCCCGTTTTACAGTCTTGATTTCATGTTATAGCAATCGGCCCGGCCCGCCACTCTTGTATACAGGGCTTGACACGCCTTGTACATAAGAAAAGCAGAGCTACACGAGAGCAGAAGTTGAAGTCATGCTGACACACAACCTTGACAAGGAAGCACGCAGCCCCTCCTTTTTTTTTTTTTTTTTTTTTTTTTGGGGGGGGGGGGGGGGGTGGGTTGGTGGGGGAAGAGGTTGGCAATCCCCTAAACGCGCGCCCAGGGCAACCCATTGGAAGATGGCCGCTACTGCATGCATTAGCCCAAACCCAGCCCACTAAACTACCAGGCCCGTTGTGATAATGGTTATGCTTGGTGATTTTTGTCTAGCTAAGATGTGTAATGTGAGTAATTAATAATCCTGTATATGGTAGCCTTTTCCATTTTGGGTTGATGAAGAAACATATTGTTCGATAGAAACTTCTCCCAGAGAAATTAGTACATGACTCAGCCTCGTTGAACAACTGACTTATTTTGGCATAATGCAAACAACCTGCTCTTGCCCAGCTTTCTTCACACTATTGGTATGTGGTTTTTTCAGTCCTATGGCTATGGTGTTTTCTTTTTTTATAATACAAGCTTTTGCATAGGCATTGAAGAACCCAATTGGATGCCTCTTTGGCGGTTCCATGAATTTTTATTTTTTATTTTAAACTTCATTATAATAAGGAAAAATACAAACCAATTAAGCTTCTAATATTTTATAAAATGCCCAGATTTTTTATTTTTTTCTGTTGTCTGAATTTTGATCACCAAATGTTCGAGGCCTAGGGCTTAGCTACGAGACCATTGAGATGAAGCCACTGCTTGGAAACATTGAGGGGCAAAACCATTGTCAAAATTTTTACAATTGACAAAAACAGTATTGCCCTTTCTTGGCAGTGCCTTCATTTTCAGTTTCTTTTGGGCCAACGGTAAGAAGTAAACCACAAAGAGACAGGTATTTTCAGAAAGTGGCATAAACTTGGTAAGAGATGGGTCATAGGTGAAAAGAACCCCTCGAACAAAAGAGACCCCTTGGCCTTATAGAGCCAAGACACAGTAAAAAATGAACCACAAAGAGACGGTATTTTCAGAAAGTGGCATAAACTTGGTTAGAGATGGGTCATAGGTGAAAAGAACCCCTCGAACAAAAGAGACCCCTTGGCCTTATAGAGGCCAAGACACAGTAAGAAGTGAACCACAAAGAGACGGTATTTTCAGAAAGTGGCATAAACTTGGTAAGAGATGTGTCATAGGTGAAAAGAACCCCTCGAACAAAAGAGACCCCTTGGCCTTATAGAGGCCAAGACACAGTAAGAAGTGAACTACAAAGAGACGATATTTTCAGAAAGTGGCATAAACTTGGTAAGAGATGGGTCATAGGTGAAAAGAACCCCTCTAACAAACGAGACCCCTTGGCTTTATAGAGGCCAGACATCTCTCCAAACCCCCCCCCCCCCAAAACAAAAAAAAAAAAAAAGAAAAAAAAAAGAAGGGAAGGTTCAGGATTCTTGCCCCCACTTTGTCACTTTCTCTTTAAACAAAAAAATATTACTACTAAAAAAAAAAATTTACTCCCATGTTCGTTGGTTTCATTTATCGGTTTTATATATGGATTAATGTATTTTAAAATTTCTAATTATTACTATTTTTCCTTAATAATTAAACAAGGTATGCAGGGCTCTTAAGAGTGTCTCATTAATCAGTAATCACATATAGTGTCTTTATCCCATAATTAAGTATGAACAATTATCAAAATAAATCCTAGCTTGAGTGGTCCTAAGGAAAGATAATTTGAAATCCAAGACCTCTACTTGGTGAGGTACAGTCCGAACCATCTCCCTTATCCCCCAAGCCTCTATTCAGTATCAATCACTATGGTTCCATTAGTGGAGTAAATAAAATCAATAGTTTATTATTTTAATTTTCTAGTTTTAATAAATAAATAAGGCAGAAGACCAGGCTGTACCCGATGCAGCAAAGCTGTGTGTGAGTTGAAAACAAAATCTGAACCGTCAAATGATACGGTTGGTGGAGGTAGCTTCTACCAGTCTGGCGTTTTTTGGGAGTACGTTGCCACCGACACTGGTGGGTCCCACAGGTTAACCTCACATACCTTTCCATAATATTGTATACAAATACGTATTTACGCAGTGAAAACGACACCGTTTGTAGAGTACGAAACAATCAATGATTCCCATAGCTTAAAGCGCGAGTGGGTCCCCTTGATTTGGAGGGTTTTGCTCCCATGCAGTTTTAGTCCACAATATTATCTGTCAGAATGACGCCTTAAGATTGTGCCACATCACCTATAAAAATGTAGGCTTGTCCTGTTGAGATGTTTGAAAGTATTAAAGTGACACGAGAAAATCGTGATGTCCCACTTCCATTCATGACATGTGGCTCACCAATAAAATTTATGATTGGCTCTTGCATCTTGGATCTGGATGAAATAGGAGAGATGATAAGTAATTGTCATCAAGATTTTTAGAAAGCCCAGTCGAAATAGCCATCCAACCATAGCACCCTGGCAATCAATGAATTAATAGTCTTACAGGATATAAGAGTGAGTTTTTTTTTTATATTTTATCTTTTATATATTTCTCGTAATCCATACATAACTTAAAAGTACCATACAAATCAACTTACTTTTATTACCTTTTAACGTTGTATACAAGATAAAGTTTTAAAAAATGAGAGTAAATGCCACATTAATCAAGGAATGAATTTGGTAATGGAGTGACATAATTCACACAATACACGAATGCAATTATTATGTTATTATTAACATACAGGAGACTGACACCTTTGGATACCCACACGCATCACATTCCACCCATGTGCATGATCATGGCAATTTTTAGTCCAAAAAATTTAGCGATTGGATTCTCCCACATTGGGTGCTTCAAAAACGAAAGCATTCAGCAAATAATTAATAGTAATAATAGCTCGAAAAATTTACCTTTTTTATTTATCTTTTTGGTCAAATCTTACCCCTAATGCTATGTTTAGGAAGAAGAATGGAAATGAAGAAAAGAAGGAAAGATGGAAAGAATGGACTTTCCATTCTTAGGAGAAGAAAACCTTTTTTCTTTCCTATGTATTTAGTTTGATGGATGGAACATGAAAGAAAAGATTTTATCTTTCCTATGTGTTTGGTATAGAGAAAGAAATGGAAAGAGTAGATACTAATTTTACCATTTTGCCCTTAAATATGTAGTAATAATAATAATAAATTATACTTTTTCTGTCTCACAAAGATAGGCCAGGTTAGATAAATCATGGAATTTAAGAAAAATTCATCATTGCATTGACTTGTATTAATTAAACTTCATCTTTTCAAAAATACTCTTAACTTTTTTGTATTGAGTTTTGTGTTAAAAGTTATCATTAAAATAACAAAGGGTATTGTAAGAAACTTATAAAAGTAATGATTTGACTTTTCAAAGTAGACAAACATTTTGGAACAAAAAAATTTGCAATATGGCTTATATGAATGGACGGAGGGAGTAATAAGCGTAGAGATAAATGTATCTTTTAAGACTAATTTCCTCTTTTCTCTCTCTCTTTCTACCCACTTTTGAGAGGACTCCAAAAAGTTGAAAAAGAAGGATTTGCCCTTTCTTACTCCTTTCATTCCTTTTCCTATTCCCCTCAACCAAACACACACAACTATCTCTATCCCTCCCTTTTTCTCCTCTTTTCCCCACAGCCAAACACGGGGTAAGTCTTAGCCAAGAGGTTTGCCTCTTACCCAACTGCCAAGCCCCAAAAGCCCGAACTTCGGATCAATTTTTTTTTTCTGATAACGACGAAACTTTAATGAGCTGTGCCACAAGACCGCTCCTATCCAGGGAACTACTCAGCGGTCGTCTTTCTTTGGCCTTTCTTTCTCTTCGTGACGTAGAGATGCCAAAACCGCATGGTCCCACATCACCCTCTTTTCATTTAACTATTATATCCTTTTTCCTTATTTTATTTATTTGTTTTGCCATTTCTCATGAACATAAACAAATACCAACCGACAAAATGTACGAAGAACACAACTTTTACTATGGTCATAATTGTCTACCATTTTGTTTGGCTTTGTCTAGACATAACTCATGGTAACTAAGACAGCTCGATAGGATTTGGTACAAGTACCATGGTTTAAAATTTACCAACCAATCCTAAATAATCAGCTGAATTGGGCTTTGTGCTCATGTGCAAAATTTTGGGTTAATTCTGAAATTGTGAACTATTTTATATTTTATAATTAATTTTGCTTATCCTTTTTGTGAAAATTTTTTTAAATTTTGGACGCACGATGTGGTGACCACAAAGAGGCAAAAGTCAATACTCATAAGACAAAGAGAATAAGAAGGATAAAGTGATGAGAGGGATGTGATCGATGAGATATTGGTTCACATATTTGATCCGAAATCGCCTAATTAGAGAGTTCAACATTGAGCTTCATTTTTAAACCAACAATTATTACACTTAGTGCGAGTTGGAGCACTAACCAACAATTCAAATTATATCTTGCATTCTTTTTTTTTTTTTTTTTTTTTTTTGTGACAATTATATCATGTATTTTATTATTATTATTATTTTGTAACCTGTATCTTATTAATTGCAAGGCTAAATGGGTTGGTTAATAATTAATTCATTGAAAGCTTTTTTTTGGTTCAATATTTCAACAGCATTTAATGGACGATTGATCTTCCCTAAGGAATCATATGGTGGTAGGTCCCATCTTTCTTTTTAAATTATCGTAAGGTGGCATTATTTTGGGGTGGCATGTACGCTTAGAGTAGAACTCCCGTCCGCACCAGATTAAACATTCCATCTCCTTTCAGTATAAACTCAAGCAACTCCACTTTCTAGTCCACATTAGTCCACTACTCGCACATCTCTTATCTTCTTCTTCCACCGGCACAATGCAGCACTTCCCGGTGTTCACCATCTCCATCCTTCTCCTCCTCTTAGCCTGCGCAACCCACGCCCATAATATCACCCGCATTCTCGCCAAACACCCCGAATTCTCAACCTTCAACCACTACCTCACCGTCACCCACCTCGCCGGCGAAATCAACCGCCGACAGACCATCACCGTCCTCGCCGTCGACAACGCCGGAATGTCAGACCTCCTCGCCAAACGCCTCTCCGTCTACGCTCTCAAGAACGTCCTCTCCCTCCACGTCCTCGTCGACTACTTCGGTGCCAAAAAGCTCCACCAGATCAACAACCGAACGGCTCTGTCGGCCACGATGTTCCAAGCCACCGGCGCCGCTTCTGGTACCGCCGGCTTTATCAACATCACCGATCTCAAAGGCGGCAAAGTCGGCTTCGGCTCCGAGGACAACAACGGTAATCTCGACGCCGTCTTCGTCAAATCTCTCGAAGAGGTTCCGTACAACATATCGGTTTTACAGATCAGTCATATTATAAATTCGGCCGAAGCTGAAGCGCCGACTGCCGAGCCGAGCCAGCTGAATCTGACGACTATTATGTTAAAGCAAGGATGTAAGGCTTTCGCCGACTTGTTAATGGCTTCAGGAGCCAAAAAGACGTTTGACCAAAACATTGACGGAGGATTGACGGTGTTTTGCCCAAGCGACGACGTGATTAACGGCTTTGCGGCGAAGTACAAGAACTTGACGGCGAAAGGGAAGGAGGCGTTGCTGTTGTATCACGGCGTTCCAGTGTATCAGTCGATGCAGATGCTGAAGTCGAATAACGGCGCGATGAACACGTTGGCGACGGACGGGGCGAACAAGTACGATTTCACGGTGCAGAATGACGGAGAGGAGGTGACGTTGGAAACGAAAGTTGTAACGGCGAGGGTAACGGGGACGTTAATCGATGAAGAACCGTTAGTGGTTTATAAGATTAATAAGATTTTGTTGCCTCGTGAATTGTTTAAGGCGGCTCCGGCAGCGTCGCCGGCGAAGGCTGCGTCGCCGAAAGCTGCAGCGGCTGACTCTTCCGAGGCCGATTCGCCTGAGAGTGACCCGGCGGATCAGACGGCCGATCAGAATAGGGCTATTGGATTCGACGGTGAGAAAGTGGTCGGTACTGTGTTGTTGAGTTTGTGCTTGGGGTTGCTGTTTGTGTGAAGAGTAGCGTGATTGATATCCCATGCTATCACGGTCTAACGTCGACACGTGGCTGTCTTTTGTGATGCCAGTGATGGTGTCTCGTGTCTAAACCAATTGGCCTAGACTTAGATGGAGAATTCGTAAGACCCCCGGTAATGCAAACGTAATACCTGATTAGATTTTTGTTTTATATTTAATTTTTTGCTTTTTGTGAAAAAGGGTAATAATGGTCACTGTTGCTGGGGCCTTTTCAATTTATTTGATTTTTGGTTGTATAGTGTCATTTATAAGTGTGATCTGTAATGCACCTTTATTGTTATCTGTAAAAAGGAGGAGTGATCTGTAATGCACATTTGTCTTTTTTGGTTGTATTCATTTTTGGTTCACTCTTTTTCAAATTTTGGGAGCCTTGTCGTGCAGTCACACTCTAGTTTAGACAAGGATGTGGTAGCTGCTGAGCAGTAACTTGAAGGGAACCTACAAAAATACTCTTTAAAGATTTTTTTTTTTTTTTTTTTTTTTACCCTCCCTTTTTAATTCTTACGGATTATGGCAGAGAGAGAATGAAATGAAATGAAGGAGTCAAGGACCACCAATAGGCAGATTCTTATAGGAAAGCAACAGGTGTACCTATTCAAGTAGTGACATTGGAGTCGATAAGATAGTGAAGAGGGGATGCTGAAGGGAAGAGCAAAGCAATTGGGAGGGGAGAACCTATTTTATTAATTGTATTCTTTAATCAATGAAATCCATTGCTTACAGGATTTGATAGCCGTAATATCCACGAACTTGTTTACTAAGTTTACACTGAGTATGGCCTCCATTGTGGGGCAATTAAGCTGCTCAACTATCTTGATTAACCAGACTCCAACCACCGATCTGGTTCCCTTAAAACTATCAACGCCAGATATCATCTAGGCCTTCGATGGGTCCTGCCATCAGCCTAAGTAGGCAATTAAGTTTAGTACAAAAGAAAATGGAAAGGGTTGCCCACAATGATCCTGCCACTATGAGATATTTTTAGTGGGTTGGGGTTGGGGGATGGCCCTGCCCCTGATGGCTTCTTATTGTGTGCATGTATTTAGATTATGGAACCCACGTTTGAAAGAAAAAATAAACACTTAAAAGGTCTCCACAATAATCAACAAAACCATTCATCCAAAAAAAAAAATTATTTATTCATTAATCTGATTTATTATACTTAATTTAATTACTCATTTTATTTAGTCATTGTAGAAAATTTTAAAAAAATTACAGCCTGTTTTATTTAATTTCCAAAGTGCTGCACAGTGCACACAATATATCAACATTTACCTAGCTACCTGCATAAATCAGGAACTTATTAATACGATCATCATGATGCAAAGACTCCCTACTACTCAAGAGTCCTCGTAGCCAAAATCTCCCCAGCGAACATTGTGCTTTGCAGCAAGATAATGCACCCCAACGGGTCCACTGCTACCATAAGGGTAGAGCTCTGGCACGACCTTCTTCTCTTCCATTTCCTTCAACAATGGTGTGAATACTGCCCAAGCTGCATCAAGCTCATCGCTCCTGATGAACAGCCGGCGCTCTCCTTCAATGGCATCTACGAGCAGCCTCTCATATGCATCAGGAATTTCTCTTGGATACCTTCATTGGCAGAAACCAATTATGTTAGCACTGGAAAATTGTGTTTGAAATTCTATCCCTATATCTTTGATCACATGCAAAACACATACACACACGCACAGACACACACTACACACACACACACACACACACACACAGAGACAGTTGTATTTCTAATCAATCCAATGTTTTTACAAGTTTTTTACCTCGCTTTATAAAGCAAATTGAGATCACCACGATCCAATCTCATTCCAAGACCAGGAACCTTGTTGTTGATCTTCAAATATATAGCTTCATCAGGTTGTGCACGAAGCACTAGCTCGTTTGTGGCCTTATCTAAATCAGTTCCAAACTTCCGGTTGTACAGATTACCGGGGACATGTCTGAACTGAACCCTGATTTCAGCTCTGGATTTTCAGGCCAACAACATTTTCAGTTACCCATTGATCAAATCCCCATAGTAGAAGTAAAAGAAGTAGAGGCAGAAGGTGATGTACCCACCTCTTAGATTGTAGAGCTTTGCCTGCTATCATCAGGAAAGGAACTCCATCCCATCTGGCATTATTAATGAAGAGAGTAGTTGCTGCAAAGGTCGGTGTGAGGCTGTTATTTGGCACATTTGGGTCATCTGTATAAGCTGGATATGTCGTATTGCCCTCGTTACTGCCCTTATATTGACCCACAACTACATCTTCAAGCTGAATTGGTCTCATGGAACGTAAAACCTTCACCTGATTCAAGGTCAAAAAATGATTCACATTTCTGCGCCAAAGTTTGGGATGGATTCTTTGGGACAATCAGAAACAGCTATGAAAATTTGAAGAAGGGATTTCTGATACCTTCTCGTTTCTAATGTCCTCGGCATCTAAGCTGACAGGTGTCTCCATTGTGAAAAGTGCTAGTATTTGCAGAAGATGATTCTGCATTATATCCCGCAAGATTCCATATTTATCAAAGTACCTGAGGATAAGAGCAAGCATAGTAAAACAACTTCTGTATTTGAAAGAATGGTATTATTGAATTACATATCAACAAGGAACGCAATGAACTCACCTGCCTCGTCCCTCTGTCCCAAAATCTTCAGAAAAAATGAGTTGCACATTGCGGATGTAGTTTCTGGACCATAAAGGCTCAAAAACAAGATTTGAGAAACGAAGCACCATGAGATTCTCGACGAATTCCTCTCCCAAGCAATGGTCAATTCTGTAAAAAAATTTAACAAAGTTAAATCACTCTCTCCCTCTCTCATGGAACAAAAAATGCAGAAAAGTTATACCTGAATATTTGATCCTCGGTTAGATATTGCTTTAAACCTCTGGTCAGCTTCCCAGATGAGTCTGAATCTCGACCAAATGGCTTTTCAACAATAACTCTCGTCCACCCATGTTCTGAAGAAGCGCGGCGTCTAGCACATCTCACCACATCCAAAAATACGTTTGGAGGTACTGACAAGTAAAACAACCTATTCGATAGTCTTCCAGCCTGAAAGAAGGCTTTTAGAAATAATCAGACATAGAAGAGTTTAAGATGTGATAGCCAGGAGGAATCTTTTTATGTGATGGTCAGGAGGAATATTATTATATATTGCTTCCAAATCTCTCATGTGTGATATGTCAATAAAAATTCAAGAAATGCTCTTTCAGCTATATTAATTACCTCTTTCTCTTTCAGCTTGTCGTCCAATTCTAAGAAATGCTCCTCAGAACTATACTGACCCGAATGGTAAAAACATCTTTGTAAGAACTGATCCATCTTGTCATTGCAATTTTCCCTGCAATGCCTCACTAGAGGTTAATAAATGCAACTACATTTGAGAAAGGTTTCAGGGAACAAAAGATGGAAACAGTACCTTTTGTCAATTCTGCAAGTCAAGGTTTTGCAAATCATATTCCTTAGCTCCTCATCGTTCATTATACTCCTTGCATAGCCAAAAATTGTGAAGTTCTGCATAAGATTTGAGGAAATGTAAAAACAGTAACCAATTAACAGTCTCTAAACCAATCTCAAACTAAACTGACATCTCAAAATTTGACAAGAAGTAAAATTTATAAAGCAAAGTGGAATAGAACCTTGGGTAAACGATCTTCGTAGAAAAGAGCAAAAAGTGCTGGAAAGATTTTCTTCCTGGCAAGGTCCCCTGAAGCTCCAACAACAATGATGCTGAGAGTGGACTCTGCTTTCTCTGATTCTGAGAAGGGAAAATACCCCTCTTTCACTTGAGTCTCTACATGTTCTTTGGCCAGAGGATTTGCAGGTACACCTACTCAATAAATTCATCTCAAAATCAGCAACTAGAAGATAGTTAAGAGAAAAGAAAACAGCCCAATTTGCATGAACATATATCAATTAAACCAAGGGGAAAAACTTCAAGTGCATGACATTAAACTACGGAAGAAAATATATCTTATGGTTATCGGAAAGAAAGTGGAGACTGGATGCTCAATGCCCAATAGAGAAGAAAAGGTGGAGGCAACTGCTTTTGGCATGATGAGTGAGGTAGAGTGTTGAGAGTGCCTACATGACAGCAACTTATGTACAAATGATAGTGATTATGAATGTGGACCATAAAATGAATGGGATCTACCAGTTGTTTTTGTGAAATCACTGGGCAACCTCACAGGGCAAGCATTCTTCCGAGTATAAGTAGTAGATCCTCCTATCATTCTTCTGAGCACCTCTAATAATCCCAATTTCTTGCTTACATTTCTTGGAAAATTTGGATTGAAAATACAATCCAACAAAGCAATCCATCGCCTCTTGGGTAGATTCAAATTTTGCCAAAACCAACCAAAACTTATAATCTCATAATATCATTAACCCTGTCATAACTTTTCATTAGTAGTTCTCGCCCTCCCTTACAATTTTACATAATTTTGATAATTGATATTTGCCTTGACTATTAACCCATTAATATAGTTCCATCATTTGGCTAAATTTCATCATAGTTTCTGAAAGTTACTTTCAGAATTTTTGGTCTTACTATACTATTGTAAATTTCTGGTTGAACTTTGCAACCCATTAATATATTCTATTCAGGCATGCTGTCCGAATCTGAATTCACCTCAATAGTAAGGGACCTTAGCAGCCAGAACTTTTGATATTGGGCGCCACCCTTTTAACTCTGTGACCCTGTGGGAATTGATCACTGTCTCGAATTATGTTTACTAAAATTAAGCACATACTTGTACGTGTAATTATAAATAATTCAGATATAATTAAACATGCTGGCATGTAAAGGATGAAACAATTGTCAATCATGCATCCTCGGGAGACACTCTGGATCTAGAAGTAATTTAAAAATGGCCAAAAAATTACATCAGTTTTCAAAACAGTGATCCTGTTAGAAAAGCAAAAATTGACAGTCTGAAAGCAAAATAAGAAAGACATAACGTAATTTGGACTGCAGAGAGACATTCTCTCAAGCAAATCAAAAGCAGGAAAGCAGAATTGAAAGTAGAAAACATTGGAATACGAGAAACATCAGGAAAAATAATTCATGAATTAGAAAAAGGCGGCAGTAGAGGAATGGGGAAACTCACCAGCCTGCAAAGAAACAGCATTTAGTGGTTGCACATTTGAGGATTTGAGCTGATGATCAGAATGCTTGTTTTGATGGAATCCTGAATGACTCTGACATACCCAAGTGGAGGAATACCTTCTTGCTGGTCTGGTATGATCATGGCTGAATGAAGAAGGAGAGAAGATAGTTGATGAGGAAGAACAAGGACTGAAACATAAAGCCATGCAATTGTGTTGCCAAAATGAAGCTTAGATTGTTCCTTTGGGAAAACGTAAAACAGAAGCAATTTTGATATTTGCTGTTAGAAAGATCAATAAAAATCTGAAGAAGTGGCCATTTCAAGTAATAAAGGAGGCCAGGAATTGCCTGTATAAGGCAACTATATATATATATTCTCTCTCTCTCTCTCTCTCTCTCCATGTGTGTGTGTATATATATATATATATATATATATATATATACATGCATCAAACCTTACGCAGCAGTTGAAGCTTCGTGGCCTTGTGGGAGGTGGAACAACTCTTCCTATTCCAATCTTGTTCTTGTGACTTTCGGATGGTCATGAGACACACAGCTGAACAGCCGTCCATGGTCACCCTGAAACCTGTTGACTTTCGGATGGTCATACCATTTGAGCGTCTGGTTCCTCTACCAACAAAATTTGGCATTGTGATATATAAATATAGAAAAAAAGATGGTTAGGACCCACTTGGGTCGACCCAGTCAATGAAGTGTAGTCACCTCCATTGGATGGGCTTCCAGCCATAAATTTGTTATACTCGTTGTTCGGCATTTATTTATTTATTTCATTTTTACCAGTAGGCTTTACACGAGAAGTGAGATTATGAAAAAACGAAGTAAAATTGATGAGTGTTTTAGTGTATTTTTTTCTTGTCTTTAGCGTACAATTTATAGTGTAACAAAATTGAAAGAAACTTTATTCATTGAGTTGACCATGGACAAGCCCATCCCTTAAAAATTGACTTCTGGGAACGGCTATTGCAACCCCCCATTCCTATAAGCCCACCCCCCACCCATTAGGTTTTTAAGGTTTTATGCAAAATATAAAAAGTTTTTATGAAAATCGGCCGTCATGTCCACTAGAAAATATCATTCTGAACAACTTTTCAGAAGAAAGTTTTTCCAAAATCTATCGTTTAAATATACTTTTTAACCATTTATAGCCTTTATTTCATTTTTTACCAAAAAGTCCACCTAAACGATAAATTTTGGAAAAAGTTTCTTCTGCAAAGTTGTTCAAAATGATGTTTTCTAGTGGACATCATGGCCGGTTTTCATAAAAACTTTTTATATTTTGCATAAAACCTTAAAAACCTAGAGGATGTGGGGTGGGCTTATAGGAATGGGGGGTTGCAATAGCCGTTCCCTTGACTTCTATCTAATTAGTTTCTCGCCATTGTCTCTACCTATTACTTAGGCCCACTCCATGGGCTGGATCAAAGCAATGTAGGTCGTCCATCTCCACTCGAGAGAATGCATACATAACCCATTAGCCAAACCCGGCCCACCTCTACCCTTCAAGGGCCGGAAGTGTGATCAATTGTCATTTTCATTTTGTCAATTGATGATGGTAACAAAGACTTGGTGTTTGATGAATACACAAGAGCCAAGTATGTGGCAAAGCGCACGAGAGCCATTGGAGAACCAATTCTAGCAAGTCATTTTGGGGATGCCCCCTGCATGGACAGTTTGTTCCATAGTCTTCTGTTTGTAACCTAAAATAAAGTCTCAATAACACCCATAACCAGGCATTGCATAACTGATTAACAGAGTCCATAAGCATTACTACATACAAAATTCATTCGATTCAACTGGACAAGCCATATCCCAATTGCACACAAAACTCTTGAGGCATATTTATTCACTGGTAATAAAGATACAAAAGGCAGTACACAAGCCACACATAAAGACCTCAAGTCCTCAACCACATATACACATCATCCCTATAATCATATCATAAATCGATGATTATTTTCCACTGGCATCCAAACAAGGCGTAAAAAAGAAAATGTCATCAAGCCGATCATTACTAGGTGAGTTTCCCCCATACACCAACAATCCTTCCTTGCCATCCCGCTTTCCAGCTCCGAAGGCACACCATCCACGAGGCCCTGGATGATCGCTGGAATCTGACCCATCGTCCCACCGTTTCCACATCAGAGTCTCTGTGTCCAAAACATAGAACTCACCGGAAAATTTCCCAGCGCCTAGGTGGCCTAGATCACTGGGGTCTATTTCCCCACCATATACAAATATATATTTTCCAATCCCTGCAGTTGAAAATACACTCCTAGCTGTTGGTTTCTCACCCTTCGTCTCCACTTGGGCCCACTCTTCATGGACCGGATCAAAGCAGTGCACGTCGTCCACTTCCATTCCAGCAAACCCATATACAACCCATATTTTTCCAGAGGCCACAACCAGTCCCGGCCCACCTCTACCCTTCAAGTTGTCCCCGGGAGAAGCAAATTTGACCCACTTCTGCTCAGCAGTATCGAAAGCCCAGAGATCATTGAGCCGTCCATCGACGCCACACCCGCCAAAGATGTACACATATCGATCATTGGCCGTCGTGGAGTGGTAGCTCCGATGAGGGGGTCCGCTATCACCACTCGAGAGAAGGGTCCACTTGTTTGTGCTCGTGTCAAAAGAGTAGAGCTCATTTAGTTCCTTGTGTGTACTGTCCCTACCACCAAACACATAGATGGTCCCGTCAACAGCTGCCATCGTGACACCAACACGTGGCGGAGGCACGTCCCCAGTCGCTTCGGCAACAGACCATGTTAGCTCCTGGAGGTCGAACACGTGGATCTTGTTATCGACTGGGACACGTGGCTTCAACTCGCCACCAAAAGCATATACCTTCTGTCCTACTATGGCTATGGCATGTGAGCTTCTGGCTCCAGGCCCAGCTCCTTTCTGGCCAAGCTGATGCAAATATGTAACCCACATGTACAATTGTCTATGAGTAAAAATCTCCATTTTCAAGACTTTCATCAATAAAAAATTGATTAACAAGAGTCTACTATGTAACAAATTATATGTATGTTATAATTTTGCAAAATCAATAACTAAACGAATCTACAATTATTTTGACTTAGTAGTAACTCGTGCGTCGTCACTATAACAAACTAATTAGTATCCCTCTGATCCTATTTGATTATCTCTTTTGAAAAAATACGTTTTTTGAGATAACTTTATTAAATGCTTTCAAATAAATATTTAAGTTTTAAAATTTTAATTTTATCCTTAAGTGTACAAAATATTAGAAATAAAAAAAAAATATTTTTAAAGATAGTTTAAGAAATCAAATAAAAAAAATCATGGACTTTTTTAATATAACAATTATTTTAGAACATCCTAAAATAAAAAGAAAAGGAGACCACTTAATTAGGAATGGATGGAGTATAAAAAATTATGTTACAATTGGGATAAGGATAGGGATTGCAATCTGATTTGGCCTACGATCAAAAATTCAAATTTGTTACATCATCATTTTATGAGTCCTATTAGCAAGCATAACAGTGACAGACTCAGACATACGGATCCCTACTATTTTAGGGACATATGTCTGTGTATCCAGCCCTCGGTCAATGTAATCACTTCTAATTTTAATCAATCTAAGCATCATGAAGGGAGGTGTGACCATAACAGTAACTGCAGAGTGTCATAGCATTATTACTATGAACAAGTGTGTATTTACGGAGTATCGAAGTCTCTTAGATCGATGCAATTCTAGAGATCAAGGTTCAAGGTTTTTTAAACGCTTGAATACCATCTTAATTGGTGGGCAGTGAGCAGCGATACCATCGGGATGGATGATTTGGGGAAAAAATGAAAGAGGAAGCAATAGGTCTTATAAGCATCAGCTGAGCTAGTGGGTTGTCTAAATAGGTTTCTAACTTTCTAAGCCTGAAAAATCATGGGTATACTCAGGTGATCTTAATGATCTTGGCGGAGGTTGGACCCCTTCGCAAGAACAACCAAGATTGAGGGTATCAGTCCTGGATTCATAGATTTGGCTTGTGAAGAACCTTAATAATAATAATTAAAAAAAAGAAGACAATTTCAAGAGAAATTGAACAAACCCACAAAGCTAAATCAAACAGATTGCAACTTGCAAAGGACAAAAAGAGACGACAGTTTCAAGAGAAATTGAAGAACCCCACAAAGCTAAATCAAACAGATTGACAAAACAAAAAAAAAAAAACCTTTAGAATTAGAGCAATCCTCTAAAAGTGTTGTTAGGTTCCATAAAAAATTTTAGAAGAGAAGAAACGGCAAACCTTAACCCATTTGCCTTGCCCAAAAGACATCGCCGCCGGAAAGGATAGAACTCACTGTGAAAAGTGGTGAAAGCTGACTTGTGGGTTCTCAGTGTTCGTGCTCTTAAATAGGGTCGAGATAAGGCTAGTGGGCTTTCATCGTACAGCAACAATAATTTTCTGAGAACCCACTTTATGGCCTCAAATGTATGACAAATTTGCAAAGGTACCACTCAATCTTGTGTTGTAATTATTGGGCATTACCAAGGGTGCTATGGCCATGCCTCATTTTTTTAATTCGGTATCAAATTAAGATTCTCCCTGGGAAGCCATGCGGCATGCCTCACTCATATTAAAATTTTATTATGATAAATTAAATTAAAAGGTTATGACAATGGCCTAATTATATAATATAATTTAAAAAATGTTGACAATCAGTTGTTAGCAGCACCAGTTGTGTAAATCTCCTCATATAATAAACCAATTTGGTGTTGGATTGTATGTTGTCACTTGTCATGTTGACAAGTGCAACCTAGTATCATCAAGGGCAGTTAACTTTTATCTTGTTTTTTTATTTTTATTTTTATTTTATTTTTTAACGACACTGCATCCTACCCCATTAAAATATAATAAAATTAAGCAACTGACTGTCAACATTTTTAAAATTAGGCCATTCTCATTAAATCAGTAATCCTATTTAATCTATTTGGACTCAAACCAACCAACCTTAATGGGTTACTTAAGAGTAACGTAATGATTTTATTTTTTATTTATTTATTTATTTTTTTTGTGTAAATATAAGAAGTTGGCTTTTACTCTCTCACATAAGTTGGAATCTACCCATTTGAAATTGGTCGAAGTAAAATATTAGATAGCACAAAACCACAAGGTGAGTGACATTTCAAGAAGGATGGTCAAATTTATTTAGAGCATCTCCAGCCATGTAAGCTAAATTAAGTGTGCTATTGCTATTTTGGCAAAGGCTATAATTTAGCATATACTACAGTGTCAAATGCTATAATTTAGCACAATGTGCTCCAATGATGCAAATAAACATAATGTGCTATTTTTTGCCATAACTTCAACTCTTTTCATAAATTTAAGGTCTCGTAAAATAGTGAATGAGGTATATCGTGGATTAAATGCAATGTTACTTGAGTGGGATGAATGACTTAAAAAAAAAATAGAAAAAAAATGGTATGTTTTCTATTTTTTTTTAAACTTTTTATTTTTTTATATATAAGATTTTAATATTATTTTTGAAAATTTGTATTTATTTATACGCTGTTTGGTTACTGAGAAAATTTTGGAAAAAAAAAAATGAAGGAAAAAAAGTTGTTAGTATGTTTGATTGTTAAGAAAGGGAGGAAAAACATATATGGCAAATATAGCAATAGCTCACCGTTGTGTCAAATATAACACAGAGGTGAGTTATTGCTATATTTAGCACATGCATTTAGCACACCATTAGAGCATCCCAACTTATTCTAAATGCTATGATATAGCACTAGCACACCATATAACTCACCCTTGGAGCATCTCCAGCCATGTGAGCTAAATAAGATGTGCTATTGCTATTTTAGCACATACTATAGTGTCAAATGCTATAATTTAGCACAATGTGCTCCAATGATGCAAATAAACATAGTGTGCTATTTTTTGCTATAAGTTCAACTCTTTTTACAGGTTTAAGGTCTCGTAAGATAGTGAATGAGGTATATCGTGGATCAAATGCAATTTTGCTTGAGTGGGATGAATGAGTTAAAAAAAAGGGTATGTCTTCTGTTTTTATTTATTTATTTATTTATTTTATATATACGATTTCAATATTATTTTTGAAAATATTGTATTTATTTATGGGATGTTTGGTTACTAAGAAAATTTTGGAAGAAAAATGGAAGAAAAGAAGTTGCTAGTGTGTTTGGTTGTTGAGAAAGGGAGAAAAAACTTACATGGCAAATACAGCAATAGCTCACCCTTGTGCCAAATATAGCACAAGGGTGAGCTATTGCTATATTTATCACATGCATTTAGCTCACCATTGGAGCATCCTAACTTGTGCTAAATGTTATAATATAGCAATAGCACACCATATAACTTACCATTGGAGATGCTCTTAGAGATGTTCGATCTTACACAAGCGCAATGTTGTTGCTAAGGATCACTCAGGGCACCAACTCCCACAAAACAAAGAAGAAAACAAAAATAAAATAAAATAAAAGGGGGAATAAATAATTCAATAAGAACGAAACTGGACCACTTCGAAATTGATATTAGCAATATATAGCGTCATAGTTGTTGGATATACACTGGGCATGTGAGGGGATTTGTCATCTAATCAGAAGTCAGTGATTTCACATGTCATTTTCATTTTAATAAGGGAAAGAAAACCCACTTGGAAACACGTATGAACCATCAAGACTGCACCAAACCAGGTCAGCTATAAAAGTTTAAAGTGAATATCCCTGGCTCTTAGGCCAAATTAACCATCAATCATCCTCATATGATACTCTCAAGTGCCTCAAATTACATATAATATGTGGAAAGATCTATAACATTACAAAGACTATAGCTAAAAGGTTCCTCTAAGGCAAGTGGGATTCGTACCCAAAAAAAAGAAAAAAAAAAAAAGAAAAGGCAAGTGGGACAAAAGTATAGAAATTCCTTCAAACCTAGAAAACAAACTCAAAGAGGAACAATAAGAAAGTAGCAGAAGAGATGGTACAAAGAGGTTTGATGTAGAGAGCCAAAGGCTGGGAAGCAGAATAGTTGTTATAAGGAAGATAAGTGTAAGGTGTGGGAGGAGAATATTGGCAGCACTGAACTGGAGTCTCTGGGCAATTACCAAGACCAGAAGGTGGTGAAGGAGCTCCATATGATGGGTTTACCGGCGGTGGTGGAGGTTGAGGGTGGCATGGATATGGGCAGATAGTACAGTTCAGACAAGCATTTGGTGCAGTGATGCCATCACCAAACACCTCCTCTGTTTGTGCACAGTTGCTGCAAGAGACTGACAGCCAAAGTGTTACCAGGAAGATTATAAGCTTTGCCATTATGAACTTCGCGAAAGACATCTTATAGATTGCTCCTGACCAACTGAAATGTTTGATAAAGAAATTAACAAGGAGATGGAGATTGGAGAAGTATGGGACGATGGATGGAGTACATATCCTTTACTTTATACTGGACTATTCATCTATTTTTACTGGAATTCTGGCTCTAATGACACATGGGCACAAGGCCCTCCACATAGCTAGCCATGTGTCAGTTCGAAATGACAGGAGGTGGTTAAGTTTTGCATGGATCCGCACACGGACAAATCACTAATTTTTCTCTTTATTTCAATTGCAGAAGTGTTAGCTTAATACACATCATTAGTATATTCCCTAATATTTAAGTTTTTAGAGTTAAGTATCATTCTAAAATAGTATCAAAGCTCTAATTTTCTGGAGATCTGGGGTTAGTTGTTAGTCCATTTATCCCTTAATGGTGTGTGTCTATTTTATTCACATGTAGGATAGAACTGCATATGAGGGGGAGTGTTAACTTGATATACATTATTAACTTATTTGCTAACAGTTTAAACTTTTAAGGTTAAGTGGTCTTTTAAAAAGAAGATGGCATCATATGGCTGTAAATCAGTATATCAGCAGCTGTCATTACCACCAACAATGTAGAAGTTACATGGTGCCTTTATATTATACCTTAAAATCGAAAATCAACACCATGTGTTAGTATTTGGTGCAAGAGCAACGCTAAATGACCCAAATGGCCTGCCATATGATGACCCAAAATAAATCTACAGAATGCAAGATATGAGACATGAATAAGAGTATAAATGAATTTTTAATTACCATCCTTTTCCCAAATGCTCACGTTGTTCCACTGACCATGCATCATTTTTTTCCTGAGGAATGGAAAAACTACGCAAAAAGAATTTATGAATTTTAGGTGACCCTTATAGGGGTTCTCCAACAAAAAGGTGCCCTGTAAACACTCTACCAATTATATATACCAGTAAAATCTGTATGCGATAAGTAATTCTTTCTAAGGATGATTAACAGAAGTTGGTGACTAATTCAGATTCCTGAGTGTCGAAGAAGAAGTCACTGCTTTTACCGGAACCTTCATGTATTGTCACCTGGGAAAAACCAGCATAGTCCTTATCTGCTTTTGCCAAGCATATGTTGGCAATGTTATTGAAGAGCTTATTCTTTTGCACAGAAGGTTGAGCAGCATATTCTTCAATCAGCATCCACTGAAGAGAAGGGGAAAAACAGCAATCATGTTACAATTGTACAGCCATTATTGGAGATCCAATTTCTGATAGTTTAATATTGAGAAATGTCCATGTCCTGATGGAAAGACAGGAATAACCGATCCTTCCTGAAATGCCAAACAGGACAAGAAAGCAGGAGGCTGGGAAGGCTCACACTACAAAAAACCTGTTCAGGAGGTTATTTAACTGTCGCTGATCCTAGTTTTGCGATGGTTTTGAACCATCCCAAGTGCTCAATTTTCTTGTGTCATGTAGGCTGCTGCTAACTGTTTATCAAAAGCAGGAATTCCTACTTTTAATATTTTTTGATCTGAAAGTGTATTCTTGCCCAAAAAGATGTGACCATGAAAGAGGACTCTAGGAATTGCACTCGAACAGATTTAAAATGGTTGGAGCGATCAGTATACAAAATTCACCTAGATCTTTTAAGACAAAAGCTTGACCCAAAAATTTGTTCAGACTTTGGTTTGGTTTAATTAATAATGAAGTGAGTGCAAATGCAATTTTGTCAAAACAAGTAAGAATCTTCATTATTTTTCATTTTCTACAAGGATTTACCTTGGCTGTCTCAACCTCTTGATCTTGTTTGTGGATTTCAGTGGAGAGAGGCTGTAACATGCAAACGAAAAGCAAATCCGACTTGCAAAAGAATGACTTAGGGCTATTCCTGTAAGTAAACAATAAGATTTTGAGAAGGGTTGATTATAATATCTTAGGAAGGGGTTGGAAATCCAAATCATATTTTAGAACTACTATAATATCCTGGCACTTTTCCTGTCACATGCTGGTATAAACTTTTTGAACGAAAGATTTTTAAAGCATGTTTCCAAATTGAAAATTATCCGTAGCCTCTCTACAGAGAAATTATATACAGATGCATAGCAAACCGGTAGGAATGGACAAAGCCTCTTACCTGAAGGCTAAAACTTCCATGAATTTTGTCTCAATCTGAAGCAAAATAAAACCATTAGTCTTAGATCTACACAGGCTTGTAAGAACCTGAAAGTATGTACGCACTGCACTATTATCACTTACTCCTGTCTCCTCTTTGACTTCTCTTTCTGCAGCTGCCCAAATAGCCTCACCCTGTGAATGGGAGAATTCAAGTCATTGTTAAAAACTAATACTCTTTCAAGCAATTGATGAAAAGCTGAACTACAAATGTAGGCACCTCATTAACAACTCCAGTAGGTAACTTCCACACACCTGCAGCCTGGAATTTGCCACTATTTCCCGGAACCACTAGAACCTTTCAAATGACAGAAATTTCAACCTCAAAAGTTAAAACTGTTACACTACCACTTAACGCCAAAAGTTTAAGCTAGCTATTAGAGAATGGACCAGCAATGCAAATCAAGCTAATACTCCTCACGTGCGACCCCCTCATACATGTGGAGAGATGGACAAACAAACTGATAAACAACTGCAGCGGTGGAAGAACAAACAAAAAGAGGTAACAGGACTCCCAGGAACCATGTTAGATTGTTCGACTACCGCTTAACCCCAAAAGCTTAAGTTGTTAGGGAATGGGCTAACAACGTCTATCAAGCTAACAAGAGCTACTAAGCCACCACAGCAAGGTGTCTCAAATTGAAAACATTTCGAGAAAAATTGGAACATAAATTTTGGCATAATAATTTGCAGGATCATATATCAAAACGAGGGCAATTGGACTCTGTATTTAACCAGTATGTATCAACAAGCTAAACAAGGTAAGAAAATGATACCTTTAATATTTTACCATCCCAAATGATACAGTAAATGGATCGTTGAATATCATTGAAATGGCTAGGCATGTTTTTTGGTTATGTACTCTAACAACTATATTGTTCAAATATGTTGAAGTTCTCTTAAACAGTAAGAAATTTTGAAAACATGTTATTTCAGTGATTTTCTATCCCTTAAATAGAAAATAGGAAACGAAAATTGAGAAAATTATTTCGAAGTTCTCTGAAAATGAGCTGTTCTTCAACAAAAAAAATTTCAGAAAATAGTTTTCGAGAAATGATTCCAAATGTGTTGTCTGCTGAGTTTCTGTTTTGGGCAAACATAAACTGTTCTAAGAGTACATGGCCAAACAGGCCCCTTGTTCTTTGCTCAGAAAATATCTTTTGAATAGAGGTTTGAGTGGAAAATTTGACATCTATAAAGCGTAAGATATACAAATGCACAATGGATTTCCCATGCTTGTTCCTCCTATGTCATGGCCAGAGATATTCAAAATGATTGGTTTAACTGCAGAAGGAATACCTCTCTCTTACTATTCAAGACAAAAGCAGCAATACCAACTGGATGTGAAGCATTTGCAGGTGGTGTATTAGCAGTTTTGAGAATCTGGTGCACGAGAACCAAGTGATTTGGTTCAGCAGGATGATAACAAAATCCTTCCTGCAATATCAGCATAACAAAAGTATGAAACATGAATTAGAGACAACCAAAAAAAAAAAAAAAAAAGGACTACTACAGTTACTAAACAAAAAGGGATCGATGAAGAAATAACTAATGTTGAAGGTACTTATTATTTTTCACAATAATTATTCCTGTGCTTTTTAATGGCTAATTCTATAATCAAAATAAGTTGATCATGAGCCATGATCAAATTTTATATTGGAAACATGTATTCACCTGAAGTGCAGGTTGGACAAGATTTGCAAGCGTATTAGGCAATTCAATCGAAACAGCATTCTTCCCCTGTGAGAGTACATATAACAAAACAGTTAATACGTATGTAGAGGTAGAAGTAACCTCCACAGATTGAATAACAATTGAAAAGGAAAACATCCAGGGGCTTTCAAGTCGCATTTTGACATAAGCTTACAGATTTCAAGTTGATTCTCAAGTAAGAACACAGTTGACACTTGACAACTGTGGCAGGCACAATTACCCAACACACTACTGTGCAATATGCCAACACCATAGTTTATGTCTCCTGCTATCATGCAATGAATCTATATTTGTAATTCAAATAGTTGTACATACTTTTGGTACCTTTTTTAAAAACAATTCTTCATTTACCAAAAATAAAAAATAAAAAATAAATAAAAACAAGGTGGACATGCATACTACAACAAGAAGGAACTTCGCTTCTGTATATATAGCAGCATTCTAGTTCATCTGTAAGACACCTAAGATTGAATATTAATAGCCACAGGCTTTGGTCTTTGCATGTGAATCACAGACAAATCTAGGTATTGTTAGAAATATACCGCATCCTACATCACCCAAATAATGGTTTTGACATAGTTTCATATGCTTATTTAGGCCCTCCACTTATAAGCTTAGGTTTGTAAGTTGGAAACTTAACAATTCCTACATTGTTCGGTGACCATTTAGTTAGAGAGGTATAAAAATAGGGGACATTCTTTGTACCTTTTCTTTTTGCTTTGTTCTTGTATATGTCTCATGTACTTGAACTTAATCATTTCTTTTTAATACAATTTTGCTTCTTCAAAAAAAAAAAAAAAAAAAAAAATTAGGGGACATTCGATCTCATCAGTCATCATGGTAATTAGCATATGTCCTGGACATAGAAGGTTTCTACATTAAGTATGCGGCCTAGAGGCAAGTCCCTTACGGGTCAGGATCAATTAACTAAAATCTCACGTTAGCTTGCAAAATCTGTGTAAAGGGAGTTTGAGAAAATGCTAAAGATGAGGGATAAGTTTACCCACTACTGTTACCAGATGTCATGGCAACATATGTTAAATTAAAAATAAATAAGAAATCCAAGCCTTTTTTGTTTGGACCTTTTTTTTTTTTTATAGTAGTAATTGTGAAAGCCACATCAACATGTAAATGAAATCCATAAACTTATCCAGTAAATCAAGCAGCATTTGAGGGGTTATGGTCTCCGGCCATTATCTCATATTAAAAACAACATCCACTCTTAATTCGATCACAACAATGGCCTCATGGCGTTAGTCATCCAGAAGAACCATAGCTTCTAGCACATTTACTGTTGTTAGAAGGCCACATGGCATTTGTTATCTTGCAGTCTGTTGTTATCTTGCAGTCTATCCAAAAAAAAAAAGAACCCTTTTTTCCTTATTTTTCAGAGAATTGTTTAGTTGTAAGATGTTAGTTCGATACTGAAAAGATGGATTGCACCAAGCCTCCTAGCCATGCAATGAGGCTTTACAGTTGAGGAGAACCATATATAGTTACAATTGTTATTTAAAACAAGTACCTGTTGCTTCCATCTTGGAAGTGAAGCTTTAAGCCAAGAAGCAAAAACTTGAGAATCCATAGGCTCCTTCATCTGTACATGGACTCCTCCGTAGCCATCATCCCTTGCATTAGGTAATTCATTCGGTTGAACTACATTTTCATCAGGTCCATCTTGCTTTCCAACCAACAAGGATGTTGGTGGATCCACTGCCATGGTGAGACCTGAAGGAACAACAAAATATTAATTTGTTCACTAATTAATTTCTACTTCAAAACGGTTAACCTATTCCTAACTTGGAGACCCAAATCGGCACTACACGTAGTCTCAGATTATTACAGAAAATGGAAAATAAATATTGGAAAAGAAAACGCTGATGGGCTTCATTTTTCTAAAATTATTATTGGCAGTTTAATTTATTCCCAAAATATGACTTAGCCATATGCCATTTTACAAAATCCAAGGTAATACAAGAATTATGCAGCAACCTCTAAAGTAACGATAGGCAAGCCATGTACGTACAAATTAACGAATTAAAATCTATCAAAATGAAACATTGTTATGATATTAAAAGAACCCAGAGATCTAGATATGCATATATACTTATACATATATACAAATACGTAGAAAGAGAGGGAGACATGGCCACGGCCATCGGTGGCCGTGGAAAGGTAGCTAGGTTTATATATATATAGAGAGAGAGAGAGAGAGAGAAGACCGGAGCCATGGCTACCACGACTGCTGGCTATGATTTGCTTCGTCTCTCTCCTCCCGGCAAGCTCTAATTTCCTATCTATAGGTCTCTCAGGATTTTAATTCTGTCTCTAAAATCCAACAACACGAACTTCACCAAGTGGTTATAGAGTCTATCTGACCTTCCTCTACTGCAACCACCTTCCCTGGTTTTGGTGTTTTTGTGATGCCCACTACTTTGGCCATCTTCGAAACGCCTTTCTTCACTGCCTTAACTAATTTCCGCATTATGTTCTTTTTGACATCCCCTCTCTTTGGAAAAGGCCTAGTGATATCCTTCCCTTTGGGTTCAACGAGTGCAGTTGCCAAACTCATTTCGACTTATTTGGTAGGTTGCGACAAGAAATTGATCAAATGGATGGAGAAAGCAAATTAACGAAAGAAACAACTGAACCTAGCTTGACGCCAAATTACACAGCTGAGAAAAGAGAAAGGGTGTGTCTGCGTGGTGTGTACACAGAGAGAGAGAGAGAGAGGGAGAGAGAATAGGGCATGTGTCGTAAAATTATGAGTGAGATTATGGAATTAATTGTCTGCTATGCGTTTTTAATAGAACAGGGAAGCTTCAACTGAAATTACCACGTGGGGCAGGAGACACACTCACACGCTGGCTGATGTGTCAGCACATCAAAGTATCAGGCACCCAAACCATACATTTAACGAAATGACGACGACTATTCATGCGTGTGCTTTATTATATGACTCTGAAATAGGAAGCTGCCCCCCTCCTCCCCAACCCGGCCAACAAGTAGGAATCTCTCTTGCGAAATCCACCGGCGCATAGGGCTGAGACAGAGGGGGGAGTTTCGGTGACTCATTTCTCTGTCTTAATCCCTAAGAAAGCTCTGTTGGACATTGGGGTCCATTCCCAGCTTTTCATCCATCTGTACAATTTTTATATGAAACAAGTCCTCCCCCCGCCTCCTCTATTTTTCATTTTTTCTTTTTTCATCACTAAACTGACTTGGATAGATTGTGCATTTCCATGAGACTAATTTGAGCCTGAGCCTCGTTGGGTAGAGTTAAAATTCCCATATTTGGTCTTATGAAAAAAAAGGTGAACTTAGATTACACCCTTTTGTAGAGTAGAACTTCCATGTAATTGTAATATAGTCAGGTGGTATCATAAGTCAATTACATTCAAGCAAAATGGGAGTGTTAGTGTACTTGTTGGTCCCACTTTCTTACTTTGCTTGCATGAGATTTGCTTGTGATACCACTTGGTCAAATCACAATTACATGAAAGTTTTTGCTCCTTTTTGTATGTCCGCATGTATAGTCATGGGTCAAGACAATTATGGGAGGCTCGTCCAAACTGTAATCGGTCCGGTTTTTGGGACAAATTTTTAAGAACTAATGAATTTGGTCCAATCTATGGTTTAAGGGGTTTTAGAACTGGCTCAGACTAAATTTCTGAATTAAGAAAAAAAAATTATAAATATATATTATTATATATTATTATATATATAATTATATGTTTATATTAATATATTATACTCCATTTATAAGTATTATTGAATAAATAATAATATTTTCAATAAAATTATTACCTTTTACAAAAAAAAAAAAAAAAAAACCGAAAACTAGACTGTTTTTGTTAGCTCGGTCCAATATAATTTTCGATATGATTCTGGTCTAATTTTTTAGGTCCCGAATTGAATTGGTCTGGTAGGCCCGGACCAATTTGCACCCTTGGGAGCTGGGTAGGAAAATGAAGTGTTAGGCCGGTTGGTACTTTACTAGTCATCGTGGCCCGGTTATATTCCTGCTCTTATGAGCCAGTGGTCACAACTTCAAGTCTTCTACCTTAGGTTATAGAAGGAATTACACTAATTGTGTAGATCAAGGACTCATCTATGACGTAGGTTTCAAGTTTAAGTTTCTACTCTCTTATTATTAGATACATAAGTTTTTGGGTGATTTGTGCGTTACAAAGATTAACTAGAGCTTAACAACTCATTCGGTGAAAATTGAAAAAAAAAAAGGAAAGGACCCATCTGCCCTCTCCTTAGGACAAAAAATATGTGAAAACATGGAAATACATGGAGGATAAGAGTCCCCATGATTAGGCTCTGAGGATGATGCAAAAGGTTGTCTAGATAGGTTTCTAAGCCAAAAATCACCACAATAATCAGCAGAGCTTAATGATCTGGCGTTTATATACGTAAATAAAGGAGAGGACCGACTCTCCACAAGAACGGCCAACATATATTCAAGTATCAGTCCTTAAATCGCATGGTTAACTTGGCTAGTTGGCTTTGTGAGAAACATGAAGGAAAATAACCCAAGAGACTCCTCCTAGGAACCATCTTGATAACAAGTTGCAAAGAAGAAAGAAAGGAAGACAGCTTTAAAAAAAAATCCCAGAAAGCTACATCAAACAGACTGAAAATTTTATAAAAGAAGAGTAAAATCTCTCTTGCATAAATCCAGTGGAAATCAAGTAAAAGTGCTATCTGAGTTCCATCAAACCTTCCAGGATAAAACAAAGCAAAATATTAAGTGGTGCTAAATCTAGAGGAAAACAAAAGTGCAAACCTTAGGCCATCTGCCTCGCGCCAGAGCCATGGCTGGAGTCTGGAGAGATTGATTGTTGATTCCCTAGAGAACTCACTACCATGGATATTTTGACTTCAGCTGGGTTATCACTTATCAGCAAGTGATCCTAAATAAATCTAAGAAGAAGCTTATTGGCCTGCCCAATCTACAGCCACAATAATATATTGACTGAGACTACCCACCCTATATTCACTTTTATGCCCTCAAATGTGCCATAAAAATTCAATGGTACCACCCCCACTGATATCATTACTGTTATTGTCAAGGGTGTTGTGGCCCATATCACTCAATTGTTTATTTCAGTATAAAAATTAAGATTCCCTCCAAAGCCACAGGGCATGCCTTTTAACGCATTTTATACAATCACGGATCGAATAGCACGCCATAATTCTATAAGATAATTAATTATGAGGAATTAAAATAAAAATTGGACCACCTAAATATTATTGAATATGGTCATATCTATCATTTATCCTTTGCATTCATATTCTTTTGCCAACGTTAATATCAGTGTCAGTCCATTGAACAAAAGAACAATGGGGCCGATGGAGTTAGTGAATTGTCCTAATCTTACTCCTCCTCGTGTTTGACAAAGCGTCCAACAATAAATAAAAATCTTCCAAAACCAACTTGCTTACTCCAATATGCGGTTTGAAATAATTGAAATTCTTTTTTTTTTTTTTTTTTTTTTTTTTTTTTTTTTTTTGTGGGGTGGGGGGTGGGGAGTTGTTGGTCAGACCACGGCACAAAAAATTAGAATAGAAACACTTCTTTTTCCTTTTTGGTTTTTCTTTTTTTTTTTCCCTAATAAAAAGCAAGAATTTCATTAAAATATAAATAGCAGTGCTATACAACCATACAAAAAACCCTTGAAGGGTGGAGCGGATGGTCCAAGGCTCTTTTGCTATACAAGAGGTCTTGGGTTTCATTCCCACCACTCCCCCTCAAAGTACCCCTATGAACTTTTGTTCTGTAATTGCCTGGTGCATGTGGGATGAGAGAACTGCATGTGCCCAGGAGGATTAATCAGGTGCAAAGCATTTGGAACCTCTTGATATCAAAAAAAAAAAAAAAAACCATACAAAAGGAGAACAAAATAGAATCAAGAACAACCCGCCAATGGCCCACATAAATGAACTCATCCACATGTCCATTAATGGCCCTTCTCAGTTCTCAACTCGCACGCCACCATCTCATGTTGGGCTTCAATTAGTGGCCCATATTCTTCTCTATCACCTGACCTATGCATCTCAACTGATCCTTCATTCGCCCCATAATCCTCATTCTACTAGAATTAGAATCACTTGTCAGCCCATGAGAGCCACAATCCATGCACTTTCGGTATTTACACTACAAGCAAAATTTCGTAAAGATTATTAATTAGTCAGTTTAATTTCAAATATATTTTCAAAAAACATTTTTTTGTTGATTTGTGAGAATATTTTAAAAGACAAAGTTCAACCTGTGTTCTCTGCATGAGCTTCTGTTTGGATTCTCAGAAAAAGTAAATAGGAAAATTATTAAAATTATTTTAAAAAGGCGACCATTTATAAGCAAATTCAAACTACTTGTTTTCTTTCCTTCTACCTAACCTTATAAGCCTAAGAAAAATAAAAAATTAAGTATATGAGGAAATTACTAGTAAGCCTAATGACTGTTAGGCACAAAGACCGCCCCCCACATGGCAATGAGGAGGTTGTTGGTTTTGCACGTATCCACACACATACAAAGCACTGATTGATGCGTCAGTCTCCCAGTGAGAGAAGCTGGTAACATATTATTTTTTTCATTTTTAATTTTTCTGTTTTGCTAGGAATATAAGAAGAACCAATCATTGCAACCAGATACTTAGAAGTTGAATGGTGCCTGCATACCTAATATAGACCTTAAAAGAGGAATCAGCAGGTTGTGTAAAATATTTCTGTGTTCTGTGTACAAATGTAAAACATCTCCATTGTGGGATTCAATCGGACGGTATTCATTACTCCCCCAGAGAACTGGCAAGAAATAAGACATGAATAAACTTTTCCTTTATTGAGCACTTCTTTCCCAAAGAAACAGAAAACTATATAAAAAATTATCATCAACTTCTTTACACATGCAATTAGTAATCCTCACAGGGATCCTCCTACTAACGAGTACCACTATAACACCTCTTGCAAGTATACAATTGAAAATCCACACGCCATAAGTAACTCTTTTCTACGGGTGATCACCCGAAGTCAGTGCCTAATTCAGATCCCGCTTGTTGAAGTACAAGTCATTATTTTTACCAGAAGCTTTGTGTATGGTCACTTTGGAAAAACCGGTGTAGTCCTTATCTGTTTTAGCTAAGCATATGTTGGCAACGTAATTGAAGATCTCATTCTTTTGGACAAAAGGTTGGGCAGCATATTCTTCAACCGGCATCCACTGAGGAGAAAGGGAGGAAAAAAATGCAACCATGTTAGAATTCTTTAGCAGTAAATGGAGGTCAGATTCTCTAAGATTTCTGTTACTTCAACAATTAAGCAATGCCCATGTCCAGCTAGGAAGAATGGCTTACTTCCATCTTCCTCCAATGCCAAACAGGGCAAAAAAGCAGGAAGGTGGCTTGTGCTCATGTACTCTGCCACTAATTGCAAATGAAAAGCAGGAACTCCTACTTTTTAAGATTGGATTTTGGTTCTTATTAAGTTTTTTTATTTTTCTTTTCATTTTATCTCAATTACAAAGGCAAAGTAATCGTCGCTATTTATCACTGTCTACAAGGATTTTTACCTTGGCTGCCAGAATCTCTTGATCTTGTTTCTGGATGTCAAAGGAGAGAGGTTCTAACACGCAAACAAAAAACAAATCCGACTTGTGAAAGAATGACTCATGGCTTTGCCTATATGTAAACAAACAAGAGTTTCAGAAGTGTGAAAAACAATATTATCCTGGCACATTTTCAGTAACATGCTGCTATGAATTGTTAGAAAGTGAGATTTCTAAAGCATGCTTTGACATGGAAAACAATCTAGAGTCCATCTATATAAAAATTGTATACAAATGCATAGTGGATCACAAAAATCTTACCTGAAAGCCAAAATTTCCACAAATTTCGTCTCAATCTGAGGTAAAATAAAACCATTAGTCTTGTATCTACACAACCTAGTAAGAACCTGAATGTACAAACTGCAACATTATCACTTACTCCTGTTTCTTCTTTGACTTCTCTTTCTGCACCTCTCCAAATATCCTCACCCTATGAATGGGAAAATTCAAATCACAGTGAGAAACCAACACACTTTCAAGCAATTGATGAAAAGCTGAACTTCAAATGTACACACCTCATTAACGACTCCAGTAGGCATTTTCCACACCCCTGTACCCTTGAATGGGCCGCTCTTTTCCTGAACTACCAGAACCTTCCAAATGACATAAATTTCAATTTCAGAGGTCAGAAATACTAATTCAAGACAGCAAGGTGACTCAAATTGAACACATAATGAGAAAAATTGCAAATTGCAGTCAACTAGAATGTCTCAAATAAAAAAGCAGAAAGGATTTCCCATGCTTGTTCCTCCTATGCCAAGGTCAAAGAAAGCCAGAATGATTTGTATAGCTGCAGGAGGAATACCTCTCTTTTACTGTTCACAACGAAAGCACCAATGCCCACTCGATGTGAAGCATTCGCAGGAAGTGTATTCACAGTTTCGGGAATCCAGTATACAAGCATTAAGTGATCTGGTTCAGCATGATGGTACCAAAATCCTTCCTGTAATATTAGCATAAAAACATTAGGAAAAAAAATGATTCATTGACAAAAAGACTACTACTACTACTACTACTACTACAAGTCTAAAATTAGGCACTTAACAAAAATGATACGGAGTAATGAAATAAATGTCGTGTATATAAATATACGGAGTATATATTTATAATATTTTACCAGTTCTTTCCAATAACTAATTCTAGCTATCACAGTTGAATTTTATTTTGGAAACATTTATTTACCGTTACTGCAGCTTCGACAAGATTTGCAAGTTTAAGAGGCAATTCAATCCAGACCCCACGCTTTCCCTGCAGATACATATTACCAATCATTTTTACTTGCAGGTAGAAGTAATCTCCAAAAATAAAAACCTATTGAAATTAACCTTAGGGGTTTAAGGAAGATTGGTAATTAATAACAAGTCTACATCATATCAGTGCGAGCTAACAAGAAGTCCAACATGCCTCTTAAGTCAGAACGCAAAGTGGACACCCTTATCAGGCACATTTGTCTAATGTGTAGTCGAATAGATGTATAACGAAATTCTATACTTCAAAAATTATTGTAAATAAAGAAAACCCATCTGAACAATGTTATTATATTGCAAGCTCAGAAGGTTAGCAGTTTAGTACCGAGTGCAACTTCGATAACAATCTAAAGATAGCATATTTTGAACCTAGGTGTGGGGTATGATGCCCACACACTTCACCGTTTAACCTGGGTGACATCTTCAACATTCTACCTATAAGACTTTTATGATTGAATACGCAATTTTGATTTGTGAAACCCGAATTAAGGCGAGCTGCGCCAAGAATACGCAAAAGCCAGGTATTCCTACAACGTTTGGTGACCACTAAAAAGGGCTGTAAAAATACTTTCATCGTGGTAATCAGCATATTAAAGTCACAAGCATAGAAGGTATTGTGTTGATGTCTCGAATTCAAATTGGTGTACGACCCAACAACCCGTTTCTGTTGGCTTTACCTCAGCAGATTTGAATTGGGTGTTTTTTACCCGATTTATATCATTTGGTAAGACCAGATTATATGAAGAGTCTTTAGAATTTTAGAACGAGATTGAGAAGACTAGCTGAATGAGAGTGAGCTTTTTGGTGTATTTTGGGGACAAGGGTTTGAGAGACAGAAGTCACAGAACAACTTGGTTTTTTCCATCCTCTATTGTGAAATTTCTTCCCATATTCGCCTGTAGACATCGGCGACGAGGTAAATTCTCGACGTGCTTGTGTTTAATCTTTTTTAATTTCCTGTTGATTTTCTAATTGCCTCGATTTCTAAACCGTGGTTTATCATTCTACAGAAGATTCCTCCATTGGGTAGAGGGGCCAGGAGCCAGGAGCCTAAGCCCTTTATGGATCAGGACTACCTAAAATCTCATGCTTAATTGCGAATTCACACAAAGGGGTCTCTTTTTTTGGTCGGAAACTCTCAAAAAGGGGTTATAGTCCCGATTCTCTCCCATTAAAACAAAGGAATAAGAACATGTCATTTTCATAACCATGGCCGTCCTTGACTCTATCAATAGAACCCCCATTACAGTTGCCATTTAAAATTTGAATAAAACAAGTACCTGTTGCCTCCATTTTGAAAGTGAAGCCTTAAGCAAGGAAGCAAAAACTTTAGAATCCATAGGATCCTTCATCTGAACACGGACTCCTCCATATTCATCATCTCTTGCATTAGGTAATTCATTCTGTTTAATTTCAGGTACATCTTGCTTCACAGCCAACAAGGAATTTGGTGAACATGCCATGAATCTGACAAAATTTTGAGCCACCGCACTAATCTTGATACCTGAAGGAACAGGAAAACATTTGTCCACTAAGGCTGTGTATGGATTGGGAGAAATGGAGAGGAGAGGAGAAAAAAAAAAAAAAAGAAGAGAAGAGAAAATAACTTTCCTTCCACTCTGCTTGGTTAGTCATACCTCATTAATGAAAAAAAAAAGAGAAGAAAAAGTAGTCACAATTACATTATTACTCTTTTTTATATATTAAATAGAGGTTATGTAAGGATATATTTGTCATTTCATCACCAACTTATTACTTTTCTCTTTATTTCTCTTCAAATCTCTCCAATTTGGAAAGAAAGGTAAATGAATCAATTTCTCTTTATTTCTCTCCATTTCTTTTCTCTTTTATCCTAAATTAACAATCCAAACGAGGGAAATAGAGAGAAAATTATTTTCTTTTCTTTTCTCTTCTCTCTATTTCTCTCAATCCATACATAACCTAAGTTGTACACATAACAATTTATCATTGTTTTTTTTAGCAATGACAGACATGAAAAAGCAATGACATACATGAAACACGTAAACTCTTATCCTGACATGTTATATCATGTCAGACTCTATCTATGTATCCTTTGTCTATCATTCACCATGGATCAAAACAATTTAATTTTCCCTCAATAAACAACGGTTGTAAGAAAAGTATGCTTGTTGGGAATGCAAGTGATAACGTGTGGGAAAGAACAATTGCTATAATTAATAAAGGAAAGTGGAAGATCAACCCTCTTTCTCTCTCCATATATATAAAAGGAGGTTGCTTCACCTATTGGGAAGATGATTTTGGCCATGTTTGGGAAAACTGTAATTTTTGCTTTTACACAAAAGCAAAAGAGAATAAAAAATTACGAGAAGTAGAAGAGAATCAGTCTCTGTTTGGAAATTGTATTTCAAAAGTGTTGTTAGAGCTGAAAGTGATTTTTTGTCTGTTTGGTAAGAACATTTGCTGAAGTTGTTATAACCCTAAATTGATTAAACTGTCCCTTATAATAAATGATTTTTTTGTTTTTTATTTGCTCTATTTGGTATTAGTAATGATTTTTTATTTTTATTTTTTTAATATTAATGATTGGAAGTGTCCTAGGCCGTACTCTTATCGAAATTTGAGTTCAGAATATCCTCCTAACAACCTAGGTGAGACGTCATATAACCCACACAAAACAACAAGAGCAATGAGGAGTTAAAACGATAATCTTTGGAAAACATACACAAGAGTACTTAACCTCTCAACCAACCCCACAAAGGTGTGTTACTAGGGATTTTGTTTATATTTTTTTAAAAAAATATATATATATTTTTTAATATTTCTTTTTATTTTTTCTTTGCTTACAACAAAGAAGAAATTAAAAAAAAAAGCATGAAATAATAATTTTTTTTTAAAAAAAAATTATCACAAATCCGAATTTTATGGAATCAATTCTTAAAAAAATTCCAACAAGTATAAATCAATGAATGTATGAAGAGAGAAAAAAAAAAGATTTGAAGTTTAAATTAGTATTTTACGGATTCAAGTTGATAGAAGTTATCAACACATTGATGCTGATAGGAGAAAGGAGTACAGTTGCAAGAGAGAAGAGGATTCGGGTTTAAGGTGGGGCTATTATCGTTTTGTTAAAGGATATGGATGGAAAAAATTGTTTTCATACTCAAGTATTAAAGGTAGTTTTGGAAATATAAAAAGTTATTAAAATCCTCTGCAAAAGCTTACACCAGCTTTTGATTAGAAGTTAAAGACAGTCTGCTTATTATAAAATCAGTTTTTGAGCTTAAAAGTGATTATGATTTAGGTTGCCAAACAGGACAAAAAGTGATTTTAAGCTTCAAAAGTGATTTTGGACTATCTAAAAGCTTAGCCAAACAGGGCCTAAACCTTTGAACTGCAATGGGTTTGCCTCATGCATTTACATATTCTCCTACTTTTAGCAAACACGAAAATGTCATCAAGTTTCTCTAGCCCTCATCGTCTTTAATTTCTATTCTCTACCCTTTTGGTTAAGATATTATAAGGGGCGGAGGGAGGGGGTGCCAGGGGGTCAGCTGACCCCCTCACTCATTGGAATTTTTTTTTTTAGTATACATATTTGTTTATTTGTTTATATTTTTAAATATGTCCCCTCTAAAATATATTTTTACCCATCTAAAATATATTTTTGACCCCTCTGATTTTATAATTGACCCCTCTACTCTTCTCTCTTTACTTTTTTTCCCTTTTATATAAATAGTTCTTAGTGTCTTACCCATGTTTTACTCAAGTTATGTCTCTTATCCTTGAGCTATGCTCCTTTTTGGTTTAACTAATTGGTGCCCACGTGCGTTGCACGTGAAAGTATTTAATTGATAGATTTGTTTTTCTTTCAAAGGAAAATATACGTTGATTTAACAAATTTAAATGTTAGATGCGCGCCAAATGTTTTATCTTAGGAAAATACTACTCCACTCATGTTTTATCCTATCAATTCATGCATTAAAATCATAAGAATATGGTAAATGCATTGGATAAAAATCTATGTAGACTATATAGTTTCGGTAGATAGACTATACATAACTTATGAGAATTTTTTTTTTTTTTTCAAAATAAAACACAAAAATAAATAGGTATAGTTCTATTGAAGTAAAAAATCAAAAAATCTTTCCTACTATCTTATTTTTCCTGCAAAATCATATAATTAAGGGTCTGTTTGGACGTCTAATTAGAATTTAAAAAATTGAAAAAAAAAATTATAGTATTTTAGACACAAATCTATCATTAAAAAAAAAAAAAAAAAATTAGAGCCATCACTATATTTGATGTTATAGGATCGATTCTTGGAGATTCATGATTTGACACTATTTTGAATTTCTACTCTTATATGTAATGATGACCATTACTAAAATATTATCTAAAATTTCTTGAATTGTCTAATATCGAATTTGATGCCCATATAGAACTTAATAAAAAATTCAGACTACACAACCTATTGCTAAAATGTTATCAAAACGAACCTATAATCATAAAAATAATACGAAGTAATATTAATTAAAATTTCACCGAGCATGCTCACGATTAAAACTCTTATTGAACCAAATTGGAACGTGCTTGTATGCACCTTCACTTTGCCTAGTTGTCTTCGATGGAAGAGTGTGGAAAATGAACCACGAACCAATAGAGTTAAAAGGGAGAAAAAAAAATGGAAGAAGAAATAAACGAATATAGTTCATATTATGCATGATTTAAAACGCAAAATTAGTAATAATAAGAAACCCTATTAAAAGGAAATTTAATTGGAAAGAGACTTTCACCAATGATTAAACCAAAGAGACTGTATGTCTGTGTATGCATTTGTTAAGAGTAGAAGATGAAAGAAAAACCATACAGTTTACACACCATCTTGAAGACCAAAAAAAAAAAAATAATAATAATAATAATTTATAATACATATGAAAATTACATACCAGATAATATAAGATGCCAAGTCTACATATTTTACAAACGCCATAATTCCGTACTTCGTATACACCAATCCAATGATTTTATGATAGCTTAAACAATTTGTATCTTGGAGGCTACACATACGGCTACCATTAGTCCTGGGATGTAACAAGTTTCAAATTATATGGGTTTTTGTTAGAGTTACATGTTAATTAAAGAATTAGTGTTATATAGAAAGACTTCCTATAAGAATTATAGTTTCCTTAAAATTCTTATTAAGGTATGTGTTTTATATTGCTATATTTCCTATATACGTAAAAGGGTAATTATGTATTTAAAAATTAAAATAAGGGTATATTAGTTAATCAAAAGTTTTTCTCACATTCATCTTTTTATAGGTAGTATAGATACATACATTATTTCATCAAAATTATATATATTATTAATGAATATTTAAGTTTTTGTGTTAATTATTAAGTTTAAACAATTTTCTTTGTTCTTGTTAATTTTTATTATATAGAGAAGGCTACTTCAAATGATTATTTAATTTATAGAGTTAGAAATAAAAAAATTAAACAGTTACATCCAAACAAAGTTGCCCCTCCTAGGATAAATTCTTAGATCCGCCACTGATACAAACCACAAAGAAAACTCCCAAATAATATTATTGATCAAAAGTAATTGTTGCTCATAAGGCTACAAGCCTATTTATAAATAACTAAAACTATAAAATAGGAAATTCTAGTTCTACTAGGACAAGTTAAGCCAACTTAGAAAAGGAAATAACAAATTATATTAAACCTAAGAAAGCAATAAAATAGGAAATGAATAAGCAAAATAAGCAAATTTAGTTTTGATGTGCAATTTTTTTGGTTTTACCTTCTCATGTGTGACTTTTCTAAATCTAACTAGATTTGTTACATGTTAATTAGATTTGCATAACCTTTGCAAGGACTTTTGATGATCCAGCAATGGCCAACGGCAAAGGTGATAAGTAGGGATGACTTGTCTTACATCAATGAGCCGGCTCTTAACCCCCACCCCCCCCCCCCCCCCCAAAAAAAGGAAAAGGAAAAGGACAAGGCCGGTTTTGAGTTTTTTGGGACCTTAGGCAAACTCTTAAAATGGGGCCCTTCATAAACTTTTTTTTATTTTTTAGCACCAACATAAAGTTTGTTTGCACATCTCACTTATTTTAATTTCTTGAGATTTTAGAAAAATACAAAATATTTTTAAGAAAATTGACTGCGAAATCTATTAGAAAACATCATTTTAAACAATTTGTAGAAGAAAGTTTTTCCAAAATCTTTCGTTTAAGTGGATTTTTTGGCTAAAAATTAAACAGAGATGTTAAATGATCAAAAAATCTACTTAAACGATAAATTTTTTTAAAAAAACTTCTTCAACAAAGTTATTCAAAATGATATTTTATAGTGGATTAGGTGACAAATTTTCACAAAAACTTTTTATATTTTTTATAAAATATTAATAAATAAAAATTAGTGGGGTGTGCAAATAAAATTAAGGGATTGCAATAACCATTCTCTTTGAAAAAAAAAAAAAAAAAAAAAAAATTAAACCTACTACAAGGACTAGTTCTAAAATAGAGCTCTAATTTTTTTGGTCAAAATATGAGACCTTACGCGACCACCTTGCTCGCCTGCACTCAAAACCGGCCTTGAAAAATGAACATATGAGCCGGCCGAGACACGTTTAATGACAAGACGTGGTGGCACAGAGACCAACAGATGTCCTCTGAAACTACCAAACACAATACGTGTCTGCCTCATGTATTTACGCATTCTCCTACTTTTAGCAAACATGAAAATGTCTTCAAGTTTCTCCAGCCCTCGTCATCTTTCTATTCTCTACCCTTTTGGTTAAGATATCATAAACTGTGAGCTTGACGCACCCAGATAATGGTTGAGATATTATAAACTGTGAGCTTGACGCACCCAGATATATTAATTCAAGGTTCAGTCGAGTCGATCTCATATCCTACAGAAATTACTAATTAATAACCTTTATTGAGGTTGATCGTTTGAGCCCAGTGTTGAGAAACTGTCATTGATTAAAGAATGAGGAAAAGGACGGCGGAAGGAAGAAGGTTTAAGGCCGGCTGGCTTTCTGGTTTGAGATTTGTTGGTTTTGGATTTCCTTCGTATTCCATTCATGAACATTTTGGAAAAGCAGGGGCAGATGGGTAGCTAGCTATGTAGGCCGGGCGACCAACAACACTGCGATGGTAACTATACGAGTATTGGTTGCCAATCATAATAGAAATTAATTCAAGACACAAATTAAAGATTTAAAGTATAAAACGGATGCAGAGCTAGGCATACCTTTGGAAACTGATGAGCAGGAAGAGGAAGAAAGAATGTCAATACAATGCTTGATCAGCTTTTGTAGAGAAGGGTATACATATATATACATATATATTCCTGACCGGTCCCCCTACGTGTCGTCCGGGACTGCTCTTTGAATTCTTCTTCCACTCTTATTAATTGCCCCATCCATATGTATGAGACTATGAGGCGATCAAACACGCCTTATTTGAAAAGTAGGGGCAGGGGGGATGACTGTTTGATTTCTATCTGAGGAAGCAACTTACGTTATGACAGAATTCACTACTAGACTTTTGTGAATCTTCGAAGACGACACCGTCTCCCCCTCCTACGTAGTACGTACTCCTCTCCCCTTCTCCTTGTCCTATGCCACTTTGGCTCTCAACAAACCGGTTTCCAAGAAACTCTTTTTTACACGCCGGTTTTGCTTTCTCGGTTTGACATGACGACGACGACGCCGTTTCACTGCCTTTTTTCCTTTTTTTTTTTTTTGTTTTGTTTTGTTTTTTTTTTTCTAACGATTGGGGAAAATTGTCCCGCGTCGTCTTGAACCACAGAAGAAAAGCAGCTCCATTTTCATGTGATGCTTCTTCGTCTTCCTCATCTGTGGTGACGGGCAATCATAAAACACCCAAATATATCCACTTCTACTGCAAAATTTTAGTGATTAACAACTCCCGTAGTCTAACCGATCCGCTGTGATATACAAAGGCTTTGAACAAATTCACCGCCGTATGGCTAACCAATTACTTGCAATTTGGGTGTCATGCGAGCGAGCCAGTAGCAGCCTCCAATCCCAATTGAGGATGAGCTTTTGGGGTTTGCCCTCCGTTGCGAAACGGCGATTGGCGACCCTTTGTCCCCTTTGAATACAAGATATTGCAATTTCTCATACTCCCTAGAATTTATTATAAGATCTCTTTTTGCTGTTAGATAATTAAAAACCTATGACTTAGAACTACCATGATTTTACCCCGATGACGTGATCATTTTCTCTTCTAAATAAACCTCTTCTGAATAACCTTAGACTTAAAAGGAAAAAGTTTCTCCCTCTTGACCATCTTTATTGACGGGGGAAACAATAATATATAGGTAGTAGGAGAACCAGTTTTAGGATTACCTTAATTCCACTTACCCATCAAAGTAAGAAAAATAATGGGAAATCACTTCTCTATTAACCAATTATATAGGTATTTAAGATACTATTAAACCTAAAACACTCTACCATATATGCCAAAATCATGTAAATCACTTAATGATTTAATGTAAAATTCAAATTAAATCTTACATTTATCACTCTAGGTAGGACACGTTTTACCTTGATACTTTTTACTACCATTCTTTGATATAAATAATCATCCTATCTCTCCCGTCTTAATTTCAATTGAACAAGTATCGATAAACTGAATGCAACAACTTGGACTGTAGGTCTAGTTTCACAAAATCCTCTTAAATTTTAAAGTTGAACAAAACAACTCCTAAACTATCAATTTATTAGAGTCTTTTTTCTTTTTTCCTTTTTCTTTTTTATCAAATCTAATATATGTTTTAACCAAATTTTCGTATAATTGATAATATATTTTCATCAAATTTTTAATGTTTTAACCGGTTGTAAATATTTGTTTCAAGCAGTAAATGTCTAGTTCAGTGGACTTCGCTAGACATAAAGATTGCAGTGTTTCTTCTGTGCGCGCAAATCATTGTATCCTCTCCCAAACGTCCGAGAAACTCAAAGCACTAAGTGAGGGGCAAAATCTGTCTTAAGGACATAGTGTCAAACGCTAGCCTTGATCAATCCGTTTTTGTTTTAATCATCTTCTGTATTCTGTAAATTTCTAAAATTCCAAAATTCATTTCGTGCTATTTGTGTTTCATATACTTACTGTTTTAACATAATTATATAAGTAATACATATTTTTCCAACAGATTCCTCCATTGGATAAAGGGGCCAGGAGCCTAAGCCCTTAATGGATCAAGACTACCTAAAATCTCTTACTTAATTGCAAATTCACACAAAGGGGTCTCTATTCTAAGCCCTTTATGGATCAAGATTACCTAAAATCTCTTACTTAATTGCAAACTCACACAAAGGGGTCTCTATTTTTTGGTCGGAAACTCTCAAAAAGGGGTTATAGTCTCGATACTCTCCCATGCATTAACGAAAAGGCAACAGCGGAAGGTAAGTGTTCTTTCTCCGATTCTCGTAGATTGTCTTTTCTAGTTCTCCAATTTTCAATCTAGATGGCAAAATCTTATCTTCATCAACGAAAAGGCAACAGCGGAAGGTAAGTGTTCTTTCTCTCTTCTTTCTTCCCCACTCTCTTTGCTTACTTTCCCAATCTGTTTGCTTAATGGTTCACCCTAAATCCTAAACCCATGTAACTTTAACCTCTTTATGAATAGTTTTGCAGGTCTCTTCTTCATATCCATCAGCGAAGAAGCAGTGGTCCATCAAAGAAGAAGCAACAATTCTGAAGGTAAGTCTTCTTTCTCTCTCTTGCTCTCTCTCTTCTTTTTTCACCACTCTGTTTCTTAACTTCCCCATTCTGTTTGCTTAATGGTGTATGATTTTAAAACGATTGCTCACTAGGTGTTTGAAAATAGTACCAACTGATATCTACAAGGGATTTTTTGTTTTTATACCATGATTTGTTACCCAAATCATGAAATCCTACATTAGATATAGTGTCATAGACCATGGACGAAGTATTGAAATTTAGATCCTTCCTAAGCAATCTCACCCAACTTCAATGGCTGGGATTTTGGGATGATGCAAATTCGTATTTAAATGGTTTGGATTTATTGCACATCACTGCAAGCATATCTTGCACCAGTGAGTAGCACATAATTTGATGGGGACACTTACCTTCAGATGTTCAAATTGACTTCGTTACTATTCCCAATGACCAAAAAAAAAAGGATGAAAGATGAAAGAAAAGTTTAGATGGGAAAAAAATTTCTAAATTTTTTTAATGAATTGTTATTTGAGAAGAACTCAGGTTGGGATTTATTATATTTATTGTATTTGGTTACCGAGATTATGAGTGAAGTATGCTTGAAACTAAGATTGCCTCAAATATAGGATGCCTCCATATTGTTGATATTATTAGTAGAGTATTATTATATTTATTTACTTTATTTGAGGCCTCATGCGTTTTTTTAGTTGGTGGCCTAAAGGTGGGGAAAGAAGAAGAAAGAATTCTCTATGTGTGTGTGTGTATGTGTGTGTTTGTGTGCGTGTGTGTATGGACTTGAGCTTTATGTGTAGTTTATGCAGATATTTAGAGATGAAATTTAACAAGTGAAGCATATAGATAAGATAGTATTTGAATAAGCAGGCTAGTGATCTGATGGTGTTCCCAATTACGTATCTTGGATTAGTAGGCTGTTGTAAATCTTTTATAATTTCTGTTGGCCTAAAAGGTTTTCAATCCCATGATTTTGATGATAACAATGCACTAGATGGCCTAATGAACATTTAAATTCAATATGAGACAGGTACTTAAGGTATTCAAGTAATCAATGACATATCTGCTTAGTCAATAGCCAAAAAGTAGCAAAGAACACAAGTCGAGATTGTCCAACACTCAAAACAAGCATCAAACGAAGAATCTAGCTTCTATTAAGAGTGATAGGATCAATTATGTAAGATTTAATCTCAATTTTTGCTCATATGTGACTAAGGGCTTAGGTTTATACATTTAAGTCTTAAATGGACTATAATAATTATCCATAGAGGAAGGATTTTTATCCCAAAGCCCAGTGCCTTAGGATTTTATTTAAGTTTGTGAAAAAGAAATTTTAGACAACTGAAAACAGATTTAAGTCGATTGAAACATTGATTCAGACGACTGAAAGAATTTTCAGACGACTGAAGAAGAATTTCAGCAGACTGAAAAGTCCTTCAAAAGAATGAAATGGACCTAGTCTCAAACCACTTCTCTGTAATTTTCAAACGACTCATTTGAGTAAACTTAAATATAGTTTGAGACAACTAAAATCATATTTGAGATGACTAAAAGTCATAAGCAAATAAACCCAAATTACACATTTTTTGGAATTTTCAGTAGTCTCATTTCAAACGACTGAAATGATATTTTCAGCCGATTTAAAGAAGTTTCAGATGACTAAAACCTTTGGGCTGTCACATAACGGCTAGTTTTTTATACGGTCTTTTGAGTATTAAATAACCACCAAACCACCTTTCTCGATATTTATTGTTACAGAACGGTCATATTAACCTTTTGGGTTATATATACAAGCTTTGAATTCATTTATGAGTATTCATTGAGCTACAAACAAGATTATTCATTACAAACCCTAATTTCACTTGTGAGCATTCATTGAGATTCAATCTATAGCAGAGTGTGCAATCAATTGCTGTGTATTTACTCTTTTGAGAGAGCTTTATTAGCATATAAACAAACTCTATTCATCTTGTATCAAAGGGTTGAGAGAATCCCCAATTTGTAAGCACTTGAGGAGTGCTCTTGTACAAGTATTAATGAAGAACACTTGGTGTTGTAAAGGTTTGATCTGCACCCCTGAAAGAGATTGATGAGGTAGATTGGTGAATTTTCAAGCGAGCTCTTGAGACGAAGACATAGGCGGGAAGACGAACTTCGTTAACATCGTTTTCATTCTCTTTCTCTTAATCTCTTTATTATTGCTTATTCTTCGGTTTATTCTTACTTGCAACAATCTGATTTTAAGTTTGCAATTAGTTTTTAATTTGGCCATAAACCCTATTCACCCCCCTCTAGGGTTATATATTTGGGATAACAATTTCTACCCTCTTCTTTGTAATCTTCAAATTTAGTTCCAATTACTTTGGGGCAATAGTACATCCCATGATATGCTAGGTAAGCGTTACAATTCTTAATTTTCACTTCTATTTGCTTTTTTTCCTTGATCCTTGTTACAGCTAATGTATGTGCTAAAGTATTGAATTATGTATAAAATCATTATATGTGTGAAATCATTTTTGTAGAGGGGGTTGTTTAGCAATATGGGTCAATAATTTTTGTGGAAATGGTTTATTGTTATGTGCTCCTATTGGCTTTGTTGGTTGGTTAATTGTATATCTCATTATGTCTTGAATGTTGTATTTTATGTTTGGCCTTGTGTTTTGGTGCTTCACTTTATTATAAGAAAATTGTTGCAAAATACTCTAGGAATATGATGTTGGAGAAAGAATTTTGAATTTTGATTTAGCTTCTAAATTTGTAATTCATCATGAGCTCTACCCCTCATTTAAGCCTGTTTACTGATATGAAAAATTCTTGTGTCAAAAAGCATATTAGTAAAATATGAGATTGGACATGCTTTTTGTTTCCAGGCTGTTTAAGTTAATGGATATATTAGGCATGCTATTTTTTATTCTTGTCTTTGATGTGACAATGACTATGCCAACCCATTATATGAATAATCATTTTTTAATAAAATTTAATTGAATATTTTGTTGTGTTTGTTGGGCAAATAAATTCGGATAATTGAATTGGACTATGTAGCACTAATTTAATCCTCAAGTACGAAAAATCCACAAAACACACACACACACACACACACACACACACACATATATATATATATATATATATTTATATATGTATCGTATACCATTTACTAAACTTTATTATGAAATGTTACCATCTTACTAGGTTTGGTATTAATACCATCTTAGCTACTAATATGGGGATTTTAATGAATTTGTTGTGCGCTATTTTTGTAGATAAAGATAGAGAATCGGGAGACCTTAATAATTTTTGTAAACAGCACCCCTTCATAGTTTTTTGGATGATCTTTCTTTTTAATTAGTTGGTAGTTAGTTTAAGATTTGTGTATCAGATTGTTTACTGTTTTGAATATCTAAGGTCTTAGTGATATCTTCCACTATATTACAACATTTATGAGATGTGTGCCTTCTACTAGTCAATGGAAAATTTAATTTATAATTTTTGAATTGTGCTTGCATGATGAATTTAATTAATAGTTGAAATGTGATTGTAAGAAGAACAACAAGTTCCTCACCCATCAAAAGCAACATTGGTTCTCAATGAAAATTTATTTTATTTTATTTATAAAAAAAAAGAGAATAGATCACGGTTTTTCACTATGATCTTTTCATACTAAAGATCACATTTTTTGTAAAAAAACTATGATCTTTTCTATGAAAAAGATCACACTTTTGTAAAAAAAACCGTGATCTTTTCTATGAAAAAGAACACACTTCTGTAAAAAGACCATGATCTTTAGTTCGAAAAGATTACGGTTAAAAACTGTGATCTAATGTTAGTATATTTTACATCACACCTTAATACATCATGGTTTTTTCTTTAATAGATCACGATTAAAAACCATGATAAAAAGTAATAGATCACGGTTTTTCATTGTGGTCTATTTGGACAGATGGTGATCAGTGAATATGGTCATATTTATCATTTATCCTTTGCATTCATATTCTTTTGCCAATGTTAATATCACTGTCGGTGCATTGTCAGCATTTTTAAAATTAGGCCATTCTCATGAAATCAGTAATCTTATTTAATCAATTTGGACTCAAACCAACCATCCTTAATGGGTTAAGAGTAACGTAATGATTTTTTTATAAATTTATATAAGAAATTGGTTTTTACTCTCTCACATAAGTTGGAATCTATGCATTTGAAATTGGTTTCTATTCTCTCACGGTTGAAGTAAAATATTAGATAGCACAAAACCACAAGGTGAGTGACATTTCAAGGATGGTCAAACCTATTTACACGAGCGCAATGTTATCGCTAGAGATCACCCAGGGCACCAACTCCCATCAAACAAAGAAGAAAACCAAAAAAAAAAGAGGGAAAGGGAGGGGGGGAATAAATAATTCAATAAGAACGAAACTGGACCACTTGGATTGATTTCTACTGCGAAATTGATATTAGCTATATATAGCGTCATTGCTGCTGGATATACACTGGGCATGCTGAGGGTATTTGTCATCTTATCAGAAGTCAGTGATTTCACATGTCATTTTCATTTTAATAAGGGAAAGAAAACCCACTTGGAAACACATGTGAACCATCAAGACTCCACCAAACCAGGTCAGGTATAAGAGTTTAAAAGTGAACATCCCTTGCTCTTAGGCCAAATTAACCATCAATCATCCTCATATGATGCTCTCAAGTGCCTCAAATTACATATAATATGCCTGAAAGATTTATAACATTACAGAGATGAGAAGCTAGAAGGTTCCTCTAAGGCAAGTGGGATTCGTACCCAAAAAAAAAAAAGGGAAAGAAAAAAAAGGCAAGTGGGATAAAAGTATAGAAATTCCTTCAAACCTAGAAAACAAACTCAAAGAGGAACAATAAGAAAGTAGCAGAAGAGATGGTACAAGGAGGTTTGATGTAGAGAGCCAAAGGCTGGGAAGCAGAATATTTGTTATAGGGAAGACAAGTGTAAGGTGTGAGAGGAGAATATCGGCAGCACTGAACTGGAGTCTCTGGGCAATTACCAAGACCAGAAGGTGGTGAAGGAGCTCCATATGATGGGTTTCCCAGCGGTGGTGGAGGTTGAGGGTGGCATGGATATGGACAGATAGTACAGTTCAGACAAGCATTTGGTGCAGTGATGCCATCACCATACACCTCTGTTTGTGCACAGTTTCTGCGAGAGACTGACAGCCAAAGTGCTAGCAGGAAGATTATAAGCTTTGCCATGATGAACTTTGCGGAAGACATCTTATAGCTTGCTCCTGGCCAACTGAAATATTTGATAAAGAAATTAACAAGGAGATGGAGATTAGAGAAGTATGGGAAGGTGGATGGAGTACATATCCTTTACTTTATACTGGGTGTACTCCTTTACTTTATACTGGAGTATTCATCTATTTTTACTGGAACTCTGGCTCTAATGACACATGGGCACAAGGCTCTACACATAGCTAGCCATGTGTCAGTTCGAAATGACAGGATTTGGTTAAGTTTTGCATGGATCCGCACCCGATAAATCACTAATTTTTATCGTTATTTCAATTGCAGTAGTGTTAGTATTCCCTAATATTTAAGTTTTCAAAGTCAAGTGTCGTTTTAAAATAGTATCAAAGCTCTGATTTTTAGGAGATATGGAGTTAAAAAGTCTTGTTAGTCTATATATCTGTTAATGTTGTATATGTCTATTTTTTTTCGCGTGTAGGATAGAACTGCATATGAGGGGAGTGTTAACTTGATATACATTATTAATGCATTTGCTAATTAACAGTTTAAACTTTAGAGTTAAGTGGTCTTTTAAAAAGAAAATGGCATCATATGGCTGTAAATCAGTATACCAGCGACTGTCATTACCACCAATAATGTAGAAGTTACATGGTGCCTTTATATTATACCTTCAAATAGAAAATCATGCAACACCTTGTGTTAGTATTTGGTGCAAGAGCAATGCTAAATGACCCAAATGGCCTGCCACATGATGACCCAAAATAAATCTACAGAAGGCAAGATATGAGACATGAATAAGAGTATAAATGAATTTTGAATTACCATCCTCTTCCCAAATGCTCACGTTGTTCCAATGACCATGCATCATTTTTTTACTGAGGAATGGAAAAACTACATAAAAAGAAATTATGAATTTCAGCTGACCCTTACAGGGGTTCTCCAACAAAAAGGTGCCCTGTAAACACTCTACCAATTATATATACCAGTCAAATCTGTACGCGATAAGTAATTCTTTCTAAGGATGATTAACAGAAGTTAGTGACTAATTCAGATTCCTGAGTGTCGAAGTAGAAGTCACTGCTTTTACCGGAACCTTCATGTATATATTGTCACTTGGGAAAAACCAGCGTAGTCCATATCTGCTTTTTCCAAGCATATGTTGGCAATGTTATTGAAGAGCTTATTCTTTTGCACAGAAGGTTGAGCAGCATATTCTTCAATCAGCATCCACTGAAGAGAAGGGAGAAAAACAGCAATCATGCTACAATTGTACAGCCATTATTGGAGATCCAATTTCTGATAGTTCAATATTGAGAAATTTCCATGTCCTGATGGAAAGACAGGAATAACCGATCCTTCCTGCAATGCCAAACAGGACAAGAAAGCAGGAGGCTGGGAAGGCTCACACTACAAAAAACCTGTTCAGGAGGTTATTTAACTGTCGCTAATCCTAATTGGTGATGATTTTTCCTAGTTTTGCGATGGTTTTGAACCATCCCAAGTGCTAAATTTTCTTGTGTCATGTAGGCTGCTGCTAACTGCTTGTCAAAAGCAGGAATTCCTACTTTTAATATTTTTTTGTCTGAAAGAGTATTCTTGCCCAAAAAGATGTGACCATGAAAGAGGACTCTAGGAATTGTACTTGAACAGATTTAAAATGGTTGGAGCGATCAGTATACAAATTTCACCTAGATCTTTTAAGACAAAGGCTTGACCCAAAAATTTGTCCAGCCTTCGGTTTGGTTTAATATTAATGAAGTGAGTGCAAATGCAATTTTGTCAAAACAAGTAAGAATCTTCATTATTTTTCATTTTCTACAAGGATTTACCTTGGCTGTCTCAACCTCTTGATCTTGTTTGTGGATGTCAGTGGAGAGAGGCTGTAACATGCAAACGAAAAACAAATCCGACTTGCGAAAGAATGACTTAGGGCTATTCCTGTAAGTAAACAATAAGAGTTTGAGAAGGGTTGATTATAATATCTTAGGAAGGGGTTGGAAATCCAAATCATATTTTAGAACTACTATAATATCCTGGCACTTTTCCTGTCACATGCTGGTATAAACTTTCTGAACGAAAGATTTTTAAAGCATGTTTCCAAATTGAAAATTATCCATAGCCTCTCTATAGAGAAATTATATACAGATGCATAGCAAACCGGTAGGTATGGACCAAGCCTCTTACCTGAAGGCTAAAACTTCCATGAATTTTGTCTCAATCTGAAGCAAAATAAAACCATTAGTCTTAGATTTACGCAGGCTTGTAAGAACCTGAAAGTATGTACACACTGCACCATTATCACTTACTCCTGTCTCCTCTTTGACTTCTCTTTCTGCAGCTGCCCAAATAGCCTCACCCTGTGAATGGGAAAATTCGAGTCATACCTAAAAACTAATACTCTTTCAAGCAATTGATGAAGCGCTGAACTTCAAATGTACACACCTCATTAACAACTCCAGTAGGTAACTTCCACACACCTGCAGCCTGGAATTTGCCACTATTTGCCCGAACCACTAGAACCTTTCAAATGACAGAAATTTCAACCTCAAAAGTTAAAACCGTTACACTACCACTTAACCCCGAAAGTTTAAACTATTAGAGAATGGCCCAGCAATATAAATCAAGTTAATACTCCTCACGTGTGACCAAGGACAGAACCAGGATTTCATCTTTAGGGGGGGCACGTTTGGACTATAAAAAATTTATCATCCAACAATAAGAAATATGCAAAGATTTAAGACTAAATTATCACGTGAAAAATAAAATTTATAAAGATCTTGGTTTTGGGAGGGGGTCAAGTGTAATTTTTAGACCAAATTATGTATTTATAGATGTATATATATATGAATTTTATTTCAAAACAATTGGGTTGGGTTGGGGTGGGGTCGGGGGGGCCATGGCCCCCCTTGGTCAGAGTGTAGCTCCGTCCCTGCGTGCGACCCCCTGATACATGAGGAGAAACGGACAAAAAAACTGATAAACTACTGCAGCGATGGAAGAACAAACAAAAAGAGGCAATAGGACTCCAAGAACCATGTTAGATTGTTAGACTACCGCTTAACCCCAAAAGCTTAAGTTGTTAGGGAATGGGCCAACAATGTCTATCAAGATAACAAAAGCTACTAAGCCATCACAGCAAGGTGTCTCAAATTGAAAACATTTCGAGAACAATTGGAACATAAATTTTGGCATAATAATTTGCAGGATCATATATCAAAACTAGGGCAATTGGACTCTGTATTTAACTAGTATGTATCAACAAGCTAAAACGAGGTAAGAAAAGATGGGATTTAGATGATGTATACAAATATCAAGAGCACACAAAACTGGTATTTAAGTTATTCAATGACAACAAGGAAAGTTGTTTTGCACCCTGGGATGGTTCTGCTAACGAAGCATTCTAGAATAGACCTCAGACTTAAATGAAGGAAAACACATGGACCTCAGACTTAAATGAAGGAAAACACATGATCCACAGCTCCCCCCCCCCCCCACCCCCCACCAGCACAACACGCGCACACACACACACACACAAAATGACACCTTTAATATTTTACCATCCAAGATGATACAGTAAATGGATTGTTGAATATCATTGAAATGGCTAGGCTTGTTGTTTGGTTATGTATAACAACTGTATTGTGCAAATATGTTGAAGTTATCTTAAATAGTAAGAAATTTTGAAAACATGTTATTTCAGTGATTTTCTGTCCCTCAAATAGAAAATAAGAAACAAAAATCGAGAAAATTAATTTGAAGTTCTCTGAAAATGAGCTGTTCTTCAACAAAAAAATTTCAGAAAATAGTTTTCGAGAGAACAATTCCAAATGTGTTCTCTGCTGAGTTTCTGTTTTGTGCAAACATAAACTGTTCTCAGAGTACATGGCCAAACAGGCCCCTTGTTCTTTGCTCAGAAAATATCTTTTGAATAAAAGTTCAAGTGGTAAATTTGACATCTATAAAGCGAAAGATATACAAAAGCACAATGGATGTCATGGCCAGAGATATTCAAAATGATTGCTTTAACTGCAGAAGGAATACCTCTCTCTTACTATTCATGACAAAAGCAGCAATACCCACTGGATGTGAAGCATTTGCAGGTGGTGTATTAGCAGTGTTGAGAATCCGGTACACAAGAACCAAGTGATTTGGTGCAGCAGGATGATAACAAAATCCTTCCTGCAATATTAGCATAACAAAAGTATGAAACATGAATTAGAGACAACCAAAAAGAAAAAAAGGACTACTACAGTTACTAAACAAAAAAGGATCGATGAAGAAATAACTAATGTTGAAGGTACTTTTTCTTTTTCACAATAATTATTCCTGTGCTTTTTAATGGCTAATTCTATAATCAAAATAAGTTTCTCATGGGCCATGATCAAATTTTATATTGGAAACATGTGTTCACCTGAAGTGCAGGTCGGACAAGATTTGCAAGCGTATTAGGCAATTCAATCGAAACAGCATTGTTCCCCTGTGGGAGTACATATAACAAAACAGTTAATACGTATGTACGTAGAGGTAGAAGTAACCTCCACAGATGAATAACAATTGAAATGGAAAACGTCCAGGGGCTTTCAAGTTGCATTTGACATAATCTTACAGATTTCAAGTTGATTCTCAAGTGAACACATAGTTGACACTTGACATCTGTGGCAGACACAATTGCCTGACACACTACTGTGCAATATGTTATATGCCAACACCATAGTTTATGTCCCCTGCTATTATGCAATGAATCTATATTTGTAATTCAAATAGTTGTAAATTCTTTTGGTACCTTCTTTAAAAAAAAATCTTCATTTACCAAAAATAAAAAATAAAAAATAAAAAATAAAACAAGGTGGACATGCATACTACAATAACAAGGAACATTCGCTTCTGTATATATAGCAGCATTCTAGTTCATCTGTAAGACACCTACGATTGAATATTAATAGCCACAGGCTTTGGTCTTTGCATGTGAATCGCAGACTAAGGTGGGCAAAAAATCTAGGTATTCCTACGTTGTTTGGTGACCCTTTAGTTAGAGAGGTATATATTTAAATTTTTTTAATATATATATTGCTTCTACTAGTTAAATAGAGAAGAGATAAAGATAAGACCACATATCGGCATGATTGACTTAAAGTGGTGAAATGACATAAAACGATAGGCATGCCATACTTTAAAATGCGTAGGCGACTTTTAAAAACGCAGAACCTTATATACTACTCCTAACATTCTCATCATCATTTACTTTATATGGGACAAGGTCTCAGCTAGATGAAAAAAGAGGAAAAGTCGTAGAACCACACATTGACATGACTGAATAAAAACTATGAAATAATACATAAGACTAACAAACATGCCATAAAAACCAATTCACAAATTAAACCCAACTTTATATAATTCATAAAAATGGTGTATATTAGTAAATTTAGCAAAATTTAACAAAATTTAATCAAAATTAACCATTTTTTCTCAATAAGGGCTAAAGCACTTAAGTAAATTTAAATAAAATTACTTATTCATTTTTTTTAAAAAAAATTTGAGTGGTTGCACATGAGGGCAGATGCACCTTAATGCATCCGCCCCTGGGTCAGGATCAATTAACTAAAATCTCTCGTTAGCTCGCAAAATCTGTGTAAGGAAGTTTGAGAAAATGCTAAAGATAAGGGATAAGTTTACCCGCTACGTACTCTTACCGGATGTCATGGCAATATATGTCAAATTAAAAATAAATAAGAAATTCAAGCCTTTTTTGTTTGGACTTTTTTTTTAATAGTAGTAATTGTGAAAGCCATATCAGCATGTAAATGAAATCCATAAACTTATGCAGTAAATCAAGCAGCATTTAAGGGGTTATGGTCTCCATTATCTCATATTAAAAACAACACCCATCCTTGATTCGATCACAACCATGGCCACATGACATTAGTCATCCAGAAGAACCATAGCTTCTAGCACGTACATTTACTGTTGTTAGAAGGCCACATGGCATTAGTTATCTTGCAATCTATCCAAAAAAAAAACCTTTTTTCTTTATTTTTCAGAGAATTGTTTAGCTGTAAGATGTTAGTTCGATACTGAAAAAACCCTTCTAGCACAATGAGGCTTTACAGTTGAGGAGAACCATATATATTTACAGTTGTCATTTAAAACAAGTACCTGTCGCTTCCATTTTGGAAGTGAAGCTCTAAGCCAAGAAGCAAAAACTTGAGAATCCATAGGCTCCTTCATCTGTACACGGACTCCTCCGTAGCCATCATCCCTTGCATTAGGTAATTCATTCTGTTGAACTCCATTTTCATCAGGTCCATCTTGCTTTCCAACCAACAAGGATGTTGGTGGATCCACTGCCATGTTGAGACCTGAAGGAACAACAAGATATTAATTTGTCCACTAATTAATTTCTACTTCAAAAACAGTTAACCTATTCCTAACTTGGAGACCCAAATCGGCACTACACGTAGTCTCAGATTATTACAGAAAATGGAAAATAAATATTGGAAAAGAAAACGCTGATGGGCTTCATTTTTCAAAAATTATTATTGGCAGTTTATTTTATTCACAAAATATGGCTTAGCCATATGCCATTTTACAAAATCCAAGGTAATACAAGAATTATGCAGCAACCTCTAAAGTAACGTTAGGCAAGCCATGTACGTACAAATTAACCAATTAAAATCTATCAAAATGAAACATTGTTATGATATTAAAAGAACCCAGAGATCTAGATATGCATATGTACTTATACATATATACATATACGTAGAAAGAGAGAGAGACATGGCCACGGCCATCGGTGGCCATGGAAAGGTAGCTAGGCTTATAGATAGATAGATAGATAGAGAGAGAGAGAGAGAGAGAGAGACGACCAGAGCCATGGCTCGGCTGGCTATGATTTGCTTCGTCTCTCTCCTCCCGGCAAGCTCTAATTTCCTCTCTATAGGTTTCTCAAGATTTTAATTCTGTCTCTAAAATCCAACAACACGAACTTCACCAAGTGGTTATAGAGTCTATCTGACCTTCCTCTACTGCAACCACCTTCCCTGGTTTTGGTGTTTTTGTGATGGCCACTACTTTGGCCATCTTCGAAACTCCTTTCTTCACTGGCTCAACTAATTTCCGCTTTATGTTCTTTTTGACATCGCCTCTCTTTGGAAAAGGCCTAGTGATATCCTTCCCTTTGGGTTCAACGTGTGCAGTTGCCAAACCCATTTCGACAAGAAATTGATCAAATGGACGGAGAAAGCAAATTAACGAAAGAAACAACTGAACCTTGACTCCAAATTACAGAGAGAAAAGAGAAAGGGTGTGTCTGCGTGGTGTGTACAGAGAGAGAGAGAGAGAATAGGGGATGGTGTAGTAAGATTATGACAGTGAGATTATGGAATTGTCTGCTACTCTGTAATGCGTACGTTTTCAATACAACAGAGAAGCTTCGACTGAAGTTACCACGTGGGCCAGGAGAGAGGTTAATTAAGGAGAGCACCCCTTTTATTAAGCGCTAGATACCTTGGATGTGCGACACGTCAGCCCATGAGAGGAGGAGATGCGTGTGTTTGTGTGAAATAGGAGGTTGCAACCCTGCAAGTAGCTAGGAATCTCTCTGGTCGCCCGGGGGGGGGGGGGGGGGGGGGGGGGCGCGGCGCGCTGAGAGAAAGGGAGGAGTTTAGGTGACTCATTTCTGTGTCTTAGTCCCTAAGAAAAGCTCAGTTGGACATTGGGGTCCATTCCCAGCTTTTCATCCATCCCTACAATTTTTATACGAGACTAATTTGAGCCTAAGCCTCATTGGGTAGAGCTAAAATTTCCATATTTGGTCTTATGAAAAGAAAAAATGGACGACTTAGATTAGACCCTTTTGTGTATCCGCACCATGGTAGTCATGGGCCAAGACAACTATGGGAGCCAGGTAGAAGAACGAAGTGTTAGGCCGGTTCGTAATTTACTAGTCATTGTGGTCCGGTGATATGCCTGCTCTTTTGAGCTAGTGGTCACAACTTCAAGTCAACTAGGTTATAGATGGAATTACTCCAATTGTACATGTAGCACAAGGACTCATCTGTGAGATATGTCTTGAGTTTAAGTTTTCATTCTCTCATTATTGGATGCATAAGATTGTGAGTGGTTTATACATCACGAGAATTAATCTGAACCTAACAACTCGTTTGGTGAAAAAAAAATAATAATAATAATAATAATAATAATGAAGGAATGAAAGAAAGAAAGAAGGACCACTCTCCTTAGGACAAAAAATATGTGAAAACATGGAAATATATGGAGGATAAGAGTCCCCATGATTAGGCTCTGAGGAGGATGCAAAAGGTAGTCTAGATAGGTTTCTAAGCCAAAAATCACCACAATAATCAGCAGAGCTTAATGATCTGGCGTTTATATACGTAAATAAAGGAGAGGACCGACTCTCCACAAGAACGGCCAACATATATTCAACTATGAGTCCTGAAATTGCATGGTTAACTTGGCTTTGTGAGAAACGTGAAGGAAAATGACCCAAGAGACTCCTTCTAGGAACCATCTTGACAACAAGTTGCAAAGAAGAAAGAAAGGAAGACAGCTTTAAAAAGAAAATTCCCAGAAAGCTAAATCAAACAGATTGAAAATTTTATAAAAGAAGAGTAAAATATCTGATCGAGTACGTTCCACCAAACTTTCCAGGATAAGACAGAGCAAAATATGAAGTGATGCTAAATTTAGAGGAAAACAAGATTGCAAACCTTAGGCCATCTCCCTTGCGCCAGAGCCATGGCTGGAGTCTGGAGAGATTGATTGTTGATTCCACTCCAATGGATATGTTGACTTCATCAGCATGTGGTCCTAAATAAGTCAGGAAAAAGCTTAATGGCCTGTCCAATCTGCAGCCACAATAATACATTCACTTTTATGCCCTCAAATGTGCCATAAAAATTCGATGGTACCACCACCACTGATATCATTACTGTTACTGTCAAGGGTGTTGTGCCCCATACTACTCAAATCAAGATTCCCTCCAAAGCCACAGGGCATGACTTTTAACGCATTTTATACAATCACGGATTAGCACGCCATAATTAATTAAGAGGAATTAAAACAAAAAAAAACAAAAATTGGACCACCTAAATATTATTGAATTGTGCCCTGTAGTTGAAAGTTTCAACGAATCAAAAGCAGAAATTATTGGACTAACTGGTCATTATCACTCTTAAAGCAGATGGTGATCACTTTTAAAGCATGTTGGGCTTCAATATCATAACTCATTTGTTAGTGGCCCATATTCTTCTCTATCACCTGACCCATACATCTCAACTGACCCTTCATTCGGCCCATAATCCTCATTCTACTAGAATCAGAATCAGTTGTCAGCCCATGAGATTAATGCAACCACATGAAACCCACAAGCAAAACTTCGTAAAGTTCATTAATTAGTCAGTTTAATTTCAAATATATTTTCAAAAAACATTTTTATGTTGATTTCTGAGAGTATTTTAAGAGACAAAGTTCAACCCGTGTTCACTGAGCTTCTGTTTGGATTCTCAGAAAAAGTAAAAAGAAAATTATTAAAATTATTTTAAAAAGGAGACCATTTATAAGCAAATTCAAACTACTTGTTTTAAAAAGGAGACCATTTGTGAAAATTATAGTTTTGCACGGATCCACACACATGCAAAGCACTGATTGATGTGTCAGTCTCCCAGTGAGAGAAGCAGGTAACACATTATTTTTTTCATTTTTCATTTTTCATTTTTCATTGTTCTGTTTTGCTGGGAATATAAGAAGAACCTATCATTGCAACCAGACACTTAGAAGTTGAATGGTGCCTGCATACCTAATATAGACCTCAAAAGAGGAATCAGCAGGTTGTATTAGTAGTTCTGTATTGTGTGTACAAATGTAAAACATCTTCATTGTGGGATTCAATTGGATGGTATTCATTACTCCCCCAGAGAATGGCAAGAAATAAGACATAAATAAACTTTTCCTTTATTGAGCACTTCTTTCCCAAAGAATGAGAAAACTATATAAAAAATGATAATCAAGTTCTTTACACATGCAATTAGTAATCCTCACAGGGATCCTCCCACTAAAAAGTACCACTGTAACACCTCTTGCAAGTATACAACTGAAAATTCACACGCTATAAGTAACCCTTTTTCAGATCCCGCTGGTTGAAGTATAAGTCATTATTTTTACCAGAAGCTTTGTGTATGGTCACTTCGGAAAAACCGGTGTAGTCCTCATCTGTTTTAGCTAAGCATATGTTGGCGACGTAATTGAAGATCTCATTCTTTTGGACAAAAGGTTGGGCAGCATATTCTTCAACCGGCATCCACTGAGGAGAAACGGAGGAAAAAAATGCAACCATGTTAGAATTGTTTAGCAGTAAATGGAGGTCTCTGATTAAGTCAGATTCTCTAAGATTTCTGTTACTTTAACACTAAGCAATGCCGATGTCCAGCTAGGAAGAATGGCTTACTTCCATCTTCCTGCAATGCCAAACAGGGCAAAAAAGCAGGAAGGTGGCTTGGGCCCATGTTCTCTGCCACTAATTGCAAATGAAAAGCAGGAACTCCTACTTTTTAAGAATGTATTTTGGTTCTTAATAACTTTTTTTCTTTTTCTTTTCATTTTATCTCAATTACAAAGGCAAAGTAATCGTCGTTATTTATCATTGTCTACAAGGATTTTTACCTTGGCCGCCACAATCTCCTGATCTTGTCTCTGGATGTCAAAGGAGAGAGGTTCTAACACGCAAACAAAAAACAAATCCGACTTGCGAAAGAATGACTCATGGCTTTGCCTATATGTAAACAAACAAGAGTTTCAGAAGTGTGAAAAACAATATTATCCTGGCACATTTTCAGTAACATGCTGCTATGAATTGTTAGAAAAAGAGATTTCTAAAGCATGCTTCGACATGGAAAACAATCTAGATTCCATCGATATAAAAATTACATACAAATGCATAGTGGATCACAAAAATCTTACCTAAAAGCCAAAATTTCCACAAATTTCGTCTCAATCTGAAGTAAAATAAAACCATTAGTCTTGTATCTACACAACCTAGTAAGAACCTGAATGTACAAACTGCAACATTATCACTTACTCCTGTTTCTTCTTTGACTTCTCTTTCTGCACCTCTCCAAATATCCTCACCCTATGAATGGGAAAATTCAAATCACAGTGAGAAACCAACATACTTTCAAGCAATTGATGAAAAGCTGAAATTCAAATGCACACACCTCATTAACAACTCCAGTAGGCATTTTCCACACCCCTGTACCCTTGAATGGGCCACTCTTTTCCTGAACTACCAGAACCTTCCAAATGACATAAATTTCAATTTCAGATGTCAGAAATACTAATTCATGACAGCAAGGTGACTCAAATTGAACACATAATGAGAAAATTTGCAAATTGCAGACAACTAGAATGTATCAAATAAAAAAGCAGAAGGGATTTCCGGTGCTTGTTCCTCCTATGCCAAGGTCAAAGAAAGCCAGAATGATTTGTATAGCTGCAGGAGGAATACCTCTCTTTTACTGTTCACGACGAAAGCACCAATGCCCACTCGATGTGAAGCATTCGCAGGAAGTGTATTCACAGTTTTGGGAATCCAGTACGCAAGCATTAAGTAATCTGGTTCAGCATGATGGTACCAAAATCCTTCCTGTAATATTAGCATAAAAACATTAGGAAAAAAATTATTCACTGACAAAAAGACTACTACTACTACTACAAGTCTAAAATTAGGCACTTAACAAAAATGATATGAAGTAATGAAATAAATGTCGTGTATATAAATATACGGAGTATATATTTATAATATTTTACCAGTTCTTTCCGATAACTAATTCTAGCTATCACAGTTAAATTTTATGTTGGAAACATTTATTTACCGTAACTGCAGCTTCGACAAGATTTGCAAGTTTAAGAGGCAATTCAATCCAGACCCCACGCTTTCCCTGCAAATACATATTACCAATCATTTTTACTCGCAGGTAGAAGTAATCTCCAAAAATAAAAACCTATTGAAATTAACCTTAGAGGTTTAAGGAAGATTAGTAATTAATAACAAGTCTACATCATAGAAGTGCGAGCTAACAAGAAGTCCAACATGCCTCTTAAGTCAGAAAGCAAAGTGGACACCTTTATCAGGCACATTTGTCTAATGTATAGTCGAATAGATGTATAACGAAATTCTATACTTCAAAAATTATTATAAATAAAGAAAACCCATCTGAACAATGTTATTATATTGAAAGCTCAGAAGGTTAGCAGTTTAGCACCAAGTGCAACTTTGATAACAATCTAAAAATAGCATATTTTGAACCTAGGTGTGGGGTATGACGCCCACACACTTCACCATTTAACCTGGATGACATATTCAACATTCTACATATAAGACTTTTATGATTGAATATGCAATTTTGATTTGTGAATCCCAAATTAAGATGAGTTGCGCCAAGAATAGGCAAAAGCCAGGTATTCCTACAATGTTTGGTGACCACTAAAAAGGGCTGTAAAAATACTTTCATCATGGTAATCAGCATATTAAAGTCACAAGCATGGAAGGTATTGTGTTGAATGTCTCGAATTCAAATTGGTGTATGACCCAACAACCCGTTTCTGTTGGATTTACCTCAGCAGATTTGGATTGGGTGTTTTTTACCCGATTTATATCATTTTGTAAGACCTGATTATATGAAGAATCTTTAGAATTTGAGAACGAGATTGAGAAGACTAGCTGAATGAGAGTGAGCTTTTTGGTGTATTTTGGGGACAAAGGTTTGAGAGACAGAAGTCACAGAAAAACTTGGTTTTTTCCATCCTCTATAGTGAAATTTCTTCCCATATTCGCCTGTAGACATAGGCAACGAGGTAAATTCTTGACGTGCTTGTGTTTAATCTTTTTTAATTTCCTGTTAATTTTCTAATTGTCTCGATTTCTAAACCGTGGTCTGTCATTCTACAGAAGATTCCTCCATTGGATAGAGGGGCCAGGAGCCTAAGCCCTTTATGGATCAGGACAAGGGGGTCTCTTTTTTTGGTCGGAAAGTCCCAAAAAGGGGTTATGGTCCCGATTCTCTCCCATTAAAACAAAGGAAAGGCCCCACTAAATAAGAACATGTCATTTTCATGACCATGGCCATCCGCACATCCTTGACTCTATCAATAGAACCCCATTACAGTTGCCATTTAAAATTTGAATAAAACAAGTACCTGTTGCCTCCATTTTGAAAGTGAAGCTTTAAGCAAGGAAGCAAAAACTTTAGAATCCATAGGATCCTTCATCTGAACACGGACTCCTCCATATCCATCATCCTTTGCATTAGGTAATTCATTCTGTTTAATTTCAGGTACATCTTGCTTCACAGCCAACAAAGAATTTGGTGAATATGCCATGAATCTGACAAAATTTTGAGCCACCGCACTAATCTTGGTACCTGAAGGAACAGGATAACATTTGTCCACTAAGTTGTACACATTACAAGTACATTTATAACCCAAATCAGTATTCAAATCAGTAGTTTCACGTTATCGCTGAAAAAGATAAAAAAATAAAAAAGTCACACGTACACACAACAAAAACAAAACACACAGAAAAACAGAAACAAAACAAGTACTCGGTAAAACGGGTTTCTCGAGTAGATAGGGAATTTTATAGTGGACAATCAAAACAGGGTCCGAGAAAATATTTTAATATAATCGTGTATGCTGCTGCCACTATTTTAGACCCGCCGGGCTTACCCTGGTGAAGTTGGTCGGATTAGCAGAGGGGCTTTATCCCTTTTTGCGATTGCAAAACCGTGTTGTAGATGCAGCGGTGTGAAGGGTCGGCCGTCAGGGGAAAGTGGGAAGCATGGGAACCAATGTTAAATAGGGAATAAGAAGCCAAATCAAACTCAACACTAATCACGCCCAACTCCATACGAATCAAACTCGATGAACTCAACATTAGGGCAAGGGACGATGTGGGACTTCCTAATCATAATCGGAAAAAGGTCGGTCTTTCATGGCACGACACTGGGTAATACTGTACTGGTCCTCGGATTGATTCGGGCTTTACCTGAGAAGCTTGAGCTTGCCCCTTTTTTTCTGTGATTAGGGCTACAAATGAGTAAGTCGAGTCCAGGTCTAAAGTATTCCTCGGCTTGTTTAAAAAGCTTGGTTATTTGAGTTTCACCTTGAATTTGAACCAAATCGAGATTTCTTCAAAAAGATAAAGTAAGTGAAAGTGGAACAAACCTTCCGCATAATATCTCCAAAAGATAAAGCCACATATCCAAAACGGATCACGAATATATTAATTTAATAGTACGTTATAATTAATTTCTCTTTAATTCAACGGTCTCCAAATAAGTTGGCATGAACATTATTCAAACACCATAAAATTGTTGCATAAAATTTTGTATAAAAATAGGGTAAATTACAATAAGACTCCCTCTAAGATTTGACTATTACAGTTACACTCCTCACGTTTTTAAAATTACACTGACATCTTTACTTTACAAAATAAACTACAAAGAAACGCCTCCTTCTAACTTCCGTCCATTAATCCGTTAAATCATATTCAATTTTTTTCAAAATACCCTAACTACCCTTAGTAGATGATAACTTCTATGTTAAATGCGTATAACTCACCAGTCCAATAGTTCATCCAATACTTTTGAATTTTTTAATTATTATTGATAAACAATTAAAAGATAATATATATATATATATATATATAAGAAAAATGTTAAAAACAATTTAAATTTTCTGTCCAGCTGATGTGGCAGCTGTCAAATTTACTGTTTAGAAACAATTATTTATTTAATTAAATTTTTAATTGATTTGCAAAATAAAGAATAAAAAAATTGATTTGCTAAGTTGTCACCTCATTTGAGTAAGTAGATTTTACTGAAAAAAAAAAAAAAAAAAAAAAAAAAGGATTCTTACAATGGAAATGCACGTATAAAGGTGGTAAATGAGGTGGCAACTTAGCAAATCAATTTTTTTTTTTTTTTTTTACACATCAATTAAATAGATAATTGTTTCTAATGAGCAAATCTGATAGCTACCACATCAATTGGACAAAAATTTAAGCTCTTTGGCATTTTTCTTTTATATGTATATAATCTTTTAATTGTTTATCAATAAATAAATAAGTCAATCAAATGTACTGGATAAACATGTTGGACTGATAAGTTATATGCATTTAACATGGAATTGAAGTTGTCATCCAATAAGGGTAATTAGGGTATTTTAAAAAAAATTGAAAGTGATTTAACGGATTATGAATGGAAGTTAGAGGGAGGGGGTCTTAATGTAATTTCAGAAACGTGAAGAGGTCTATTGTAATTGTCAAATTTTAGAGGGGTCTTAATGTAATTTACCCATAAAAATATTGTCTCTCTGTCCCAACCGGTTAAAAGAAGGATTAAATGTGACGAACGCGGTGTAACCCCTTTGTACAGGTCCAACACTTTCATTGTGCAACCGCACACCCACACCAACCCCTACACCTAAGTAGATTTGTCACCTCTAAATGCCCCCTTCTAGCCCTTTTCTCACTTGTGTAACTACTAGTTTTCCCAAATAGTTCTAGACTTTCGACTTTCGACTTTGACTTTCAACTTTCAACTTTCAAAAATTAAAGTTAAGAGACCAAAAAAAAAAAAAAAAAAAAAGGGAATTTTAACACCAAAAGATACGCCAAATGAGAGGAACTCTTCCCAATCACTCAACGTCCCATTCTTGTAACCTTATTGTAATTGGTAGTCAGTTCTAAGCAACTTTTCACTTTTCCCCAATTTACTATATCTATATATCCTATTCGATACCTTTTCATTGATCAAAGACAAGAAACGCAAATAAAGCATAATTGGGTGGTGTATGTGATGCTTGACACCTAGATATAGTAATTCAAGGTTCAGTCGAGTCGATCTCATATGCCACATAAATTACTAATTAACAACCTTTATTGAGGATGATCGTTTGAGCCCAGTACTGAGAAACTGCCATTGATTAAAGAATAGGAAAAAGGACGGTAGAAGGAAGAAGCTTTCAGGCTTTGTGGTTTGAGATTTGTTGGTTTTGGACTTCTTTCGTGTTCCATTCATGAACATTTTGGAAATACCTTATTTGACCTATGGGTTACAAACCCCTAGGCAAAACTTATCAGACATACAAAGGGATAGCCGGTACATGTTGCGACTTCACTCACCTATATATCAATACCTGTTGAGTATAACGCAGTGAAATTGTAAAAATAATTCTTTTATTTATTGTGTATAAGATACACTTTACACAAGTATCTCACAACCACTTACAATAAAAGTAACTATACAAGTAGGGACACCTCACTCACACATTATTTCTCTACACTTGCTATACACACTATAAACTCACATACTCACACACAACTATGCTACACTCAAGAACACCCAAGACTGACTTATGATAGCACTCACAATTGCACATAAAATGGGAGCCGTGCTCCCTATTTATAGATGCTGTTGCCGACCTAAGCAAGTAGATGCTTAACTTGCTGGAAGCTCCTAGATACATCATAATTAATGGTGGAACAAGAAGCTTCTAGAGAGAAGGAAGAAATAAAGAGGGAAGGAGAGAGATCTGGGAAGAGAATAGTCTAGAGAAGGAGAGAATGTTGGTGGAGAAAATTGAAGAAGGTTCAAGAGAGAGATGATGAAGGGCAGTCAAAGACAAATCTGGATTATTTTTTATTTTTTATTTTTTATTTTTTGAAGAATCTTCAACAGTACCTAATGACTTAGTACTATACCCATTTACAATACCGTACTAAACTATTTTAATTTAGTCTATAGGTCGCCTTTTCCACGACTCGAACCTATTATGCACGTGGTATAGGCTGAGACGAATTGAATGTAATTAAATTAACAATATACATGACATGCACCAAATTAAGTCCCAGGCTACCAATTGCAGAATAAACCCAAAAAACGTATTTTATTTATTGTTACGGTTACGAGCCCACGAGTATATGCCACACAATTTGCATATGTTGATCGAAGAGGCTTCCTCGTGAGAAGTGAGGAGGCAAGTATTATGTTTTGTGATGTTGAGAAGTTAGAAATTTGAATTTGAGGGTGCATGCCAAGAAAATTGAACTATTTGATGTGAAGTGAGTGAGTATATATGGTTTAGGAGAGACACATAAAAATTAGAAAGATATGACTACGAGAAAGATAGCCTAGGGTTTTCGAATTCACAAGAAAGAACACTTGAATCACGAGAAGTAACACAAACCACAAAGAAAACTCTCAAATAATATTATTGATCAAAAGTAATTGTTGCTTGTAAGGCTACAAGCCTATTTATAAATAACTAAAACTATAAGATAGGAAATTCTAGTTCTACTAGGACAAGTTAAGCCAACTTAAAAAAGGAAATAACAAATTATATTAAACCTAAGAAAACAATAAAATAGGAAATGAATAAGCAAAATAAGCAAATTTAGTTCTGATGTGCGATTTTTTTTATTTTACCTTCTCAGGTGTGATTTTTCTAAATCTAACTAGATTTGTTACATGTTAATTAGATTTACATAACCTTTGCTAGGACTTTTGATGATCCAACAATGGCCAACGACAAAGGCAATAAGTCGGGATGACTTCTCCTACATCAATGAGCCGATTCTTACCCCACCCCCCCTCCCCCCAAAAAAAAAGGAAAAAAAAAAAGGAAAAGGGTGGGGCCGGTTTTGAGGTTTTTTGGAACCTTAGGCGAACTCTTAAAATGGAGCCCTTCATAACCTTTTTTCCTTTTTTTTTTAGCACCAACATAAAGTTTGTTTGCACATCTCACTTATTTTAATTTCTTCAGGTATTAGAAAAATGAAAAATATTTTTAAGAAAATTGACTGCGAAATCAATTAGAAAACATCATTTTGAACAACTTGTAGAAGAAAGTTTTTCCAAAATCTTTCGTTTAAGCGGACTTTTTGGCTAAAAATTAAACAGAGACATTAAATGATCAAAAAATCTACTTAAACGATATATTTTTAAAAAAATTTCTTCACCAAAGTTGTTCAAAATGATATTTTCTAGTGGATAAGATAACAAATTTTCATAAAAACCTTTTATATTTTTTATAGAACATTGATAAATAAAATTTAGTAGGATGTGCAAATAAAATTAAGGGGTTGCAATAACCATTCTCTTTGAAAAAAAAGGAAAAAAAAAAATTAAACCTATTATAAAGGCTAGTCCCAAAATAGGGTCCTAATTTTTTAGCAAAAATGTGGGATCCTAGCCGACCATCTTGCTCGCCTGCGCTCAGAACCGACCATGGAAAAGAAACATATGAGCCGGCCAAGACACGTTTAATGACAAGACGTGGTGGTACAGTGACCAACTGAAACTACCAAACACAATACGTGTCTGCCTCGTGTGTTTACTCATTCTCCTACTTCGAAAATGTCTCTCAAGTTTCTCCAGCCCTCGTCATCTTTCTATTCTCTACCCTTTTGGTTAAGATATTATAAACTGTGAGCTTGACGCACCCAGATATATTAATTCAAGGTTCAGTCGAGTCGATCTCATATCCTACAGAAATTACTAATTAATAACTTTTATTGAGGTTGATCGTTTGAGCCCAGTGTTGGGAAACTGCTATCGATTTAAGAATGAGGAAAAGGACGGCGGAAGGAAGAAGGTTTAAGGCCGGCTGGCTTTGGGGTTTGAGATTTGTTGGTTTTGGATTTCTTTCGTATTCCATTCATGAACATTTTGGAAAAGCAGGGGCAGATGGGTAGCTAGCTATGTAGGCCGGGCGACCAACAACAATGCGATGATAACCATACGAGTATTGGTTGCCAATCATAATAGAAATTAATGCAAGACAAAAAGTAAAGTATAAAACGGATGTAGAGCTAGGCATACCTTTGGAAACGGATGAGCAGGAAGAGGAAGCAAGAAAGAATGCCAATACAATGCTTCATCAGCTCTTGTAGAGAAGGGTATATATATGCACAGATTGCAGGTGGTTTACCAATTCAATGGAAAGGTCAGAGAACACCACCCACCCACTCTATCTATATATATTCCGGACCGGTCCCACTCAGCCGCCCTTTGAAGTCTTCTTCAACTCTTATTAATTGCCCCATCCATTTGTATGAGACTGAGGCGATCAAACACGCTTCATTTTTAAATTAAAAGTAGGGGCAGGGGAGATGACTGTTTGATTTCTGAGGAAGCAACGCACATTGTAACAGAATTCACAACTAGACTTTTGTGAATCTTCGAAAACGACACCGTCTCCCCCTCCTACGCAGTACGTACTCCTCTCCCCTTCTCCTTGTCCTGTACTCCTGTGCCACTTTGGCTCTCAACAAACCGATTTCCAAGAAACTCTTTTTAAGGCGCCGGTTTTGCTTACTCGGTTTTACATGACGACGACGCCGCCGTTTCACTGCCTTTTCCTTATCTTTTCTAACGATTGGGGAATTGGTCCCGCGTCGTCTTGAAACCCAAACGAAAAGCAGCTCCATTCTTCCTGTGATGCTTCTTCGTCTTCCTCATCCGTGGTGACGGGCCATCTTAAAACACCCAAATATATCCACTTCTACTGCAAAATTTTAGTGATTAACAACTCCCATAGTCTAACCGATCCGCTGTGGTATACAAAGGCTTTGAACAAATTCACTGTCGTATGGCTGACCAATTACTTCCAATTTGGGTGTCATGCGAGCGAGCCAGTAGCAGCCTCCAATCCCAACTGAGGATGAGCTTTTGGGGTTAGCCCTCCCTCGCGGAACGGCGATGGGCGACCCTTTGTCCCCTTTGAATACAAGATATTACAATTTCTCATACTCCGTAGATTTTATTATAAGATTCTTTTTGCTGTTAGATAATTAAAAAACTACGTAAAAACTAAGACCTAGAACTACCATGATTTTACCTGGATCAGACTTGATCAATCTTCTCTTCTAAATAAACCTCTTCTGAATAACCTTTAAAAGGAAAAAGTTTCTTCCTCTTGACCATCTTTAGTTGATGGGGAACAATAACGTCTTTTATAGGTAGTGGGAGAACCAATTTCCTAGGATTACCTTAATTTCACTTACCCATCAAAATAAGAAAAATAATAGGAAACCACTTCTCTCTTAACCAATGGGGTCATTCCCAAACTCTTAAGCCAGAGGTCATTCCTAAACTCCTAAGCCCTTACCATGATGCAGTGGGATTTAATTTCAAATAAGGTCATTTGTATAGTTCATCTTGATGGGTGGATTGAGTAGTCTTAGGTTTTCTTGTCAAGAAAGAAATCTTGGATTCAACTCTCATTACTCCTCTTTAAGGTCACCCCTAAGAACACCACGTCCTAAACCACGCAGCTCAGGAGTACGTCTTTAACCAGGAGGGCTAGCACGGAGAGGAGCTACCACCCAATTTAATTTGAGAACTAACTTAAACCCTAACAGTGTCTCACTTGTCATAACGAAAGAATTTTGGTTCGAAGTTAGGATACATCACTAGGAGGGGTAAGGCACCCCCCAACAATACTTAGTCGAAACCGCATTCACACGTAATTATTGGTTTTAGTTAATTAAGTATTTAATTAAATTCCACCCTAAACATGCAAACAATAGTAGCAACACGCAAAATATGGTATGATTAATAAATAAATAAACAAATAAAAGGAAACACACAAAAAAAGAAGGGGAAATATCCAAAAACTCCCTCAAAAATAATTTCATATCCAAAAACTCCATTAAATATTTTTCATATCCATTTAATCCAAATAAAAAAGAATCATATCTATTAATTAACTCCAACCAGTTGACTTTTTGTTTACTGTTGTTAAAAGAAAATAGTGATCTGACTAAAATACCCTTCTTTGACATTATTATATTTAATGAAAAAATTGCATATTTAATTGAATTTCTACTTTTATCATTTTTAGTGTGATTAGAAAAAAAAATTAACTATCATTAATTAATTCTTCTCTAATGTACATATGGGGGAAAGGTAGTGGGAGAGCAAGTATGCGAGTTTGGGGAAAGAGGAGGCAAAAGGAAAAATTCATTTGAATATGCATTTTTATCATTAAACATATTATTGCATGTAAAAGAAGGGCATTTTAGTCGGATCACTTTTTTCTTTTAACCGCAGTAAACAAAAATTTAACTGATTGGAGTTAATGGATATAATTCTTTTTCCTTTGGATTAGATGGATAGGAAAAATATTTAATGAGTTTTTTAGATATGATTTTATATTCGAGGGAGGTTTTGGATATTTCCCCAAAAAAGAACACATTAAACACGGTAACATGCTATTATAGAAATAAATAAATGAGGAAATATCCAAAAACTCCCTAAAAAATAAATTTACATCCAAAAACTCCATTAAATATTTTTCCTATCCATTTAATCCAAATAAGAAAGAATCATATCTATTAACTTTAACTAGTTAATTTTTTATTTACTATTGTTAAAAGAAAAGAGTGATCCGAAAATACCCTTTTGGCATTAACATGTTTAATGAAAAAATTGCATATTTAATTGAATTTCTATTTTTATCCTTTTTAGTGTAATTAGAAAAAAAAATTTAACTATCATTAATTAGTTCTTCTCTAATGTACACATGAAGGAAAGGGCGAAGAAAAAGAGGGAGTGGGAGAGCAGGTATATTAGTTTGGGAACAGAGGGGGTAAAGGGGAAAATTCACTTGAATATGCATTTTTGTCATTAAATATATTATTGTAAAAGAATGGCATTTTAATCAGATCACTCTTTTCTTTTAACTGCAATAAACAAAAATTAAACTAATTGGAATTAATGGATATAATTGTTTTTTATTTGGATTAGATAGATAGGAAAAATATTTAATGGGGTTTTTAGATATGATTTTATATTTGAGAGAGGTTTTGGATATTTCTCCTATATAAATAAATCTATAAACTAGATAAAAGAAAATAAATAAATATGAAAATATCTATTGCTAAAGGAATATACAAATATAGGAATATAAATAAAAAGGAAATACCTACACATATGAAAACATATCATCAAAAAAATAACAAAAGGAAATATACTACTATGGAAAACTTAGAAATAAAATACAAAGAAAGACATACTTACCATGTGTGTGTATGCATCCATGCGGTATGCATACGAACAGCTTTCTGAGCTTGCCATCACAAAAAACTCACAAGAATTGAAAATAAAATAAGCAATATAAAATAAAATAAAAAGAGATAAAATAATAAAATAAATAAATGATAAAACCTACATGTACCACTATCGGGATGCGTACGCACTTAAAATGATGAATACGCATACACATGGTGAAAAATACTACGAATATCCTTACTTTAATGTAATCATATACCCTAAATAAATAAAATATATAAAAATAAAACTAAGCCTAAATCATGCTACAAGAACTAAGAAAACAATAAACTAAATAAGTAAATAAAATAAACTAAATAAAAAAGCTAAATGAAGATCAAATTACCAACTTGATACTTGTTTGTAGCCCCTCAGGCTTTGGATTGAATCAAACTAACACGAATCCTCATTTTTGTCAAAGTGTTATCACACCAAAGGAATTAAGCTTTCCTCGATTTTGAAGGGAAAGAGAAAACGTAAAAGAATAAGAGGAAAAAAAAGTAATTTTCATCACTTTATAGTAGCAGAAACTTCAATCGCATTTTTAAGTATGAAAAAGTTGAAATTAGACAACGCTCGTGACATCCAAAGTCGTAGATAATTGAATTTATGGCAAAGTATTTAGTACATATTTATTATAGTAATATTAAGGGAGAGTTAGGAATAGTGGTAAGTTCTATCGATTGTATAAAAATTAAAATTAAAATTAAAAAAAAAAACGGTATTAGGTATAATATATCAAATTGTGAGCTCTTATCTAATTTTAACACTATTTTATGGTAGGGTTTGTTTGGTCATTTGAATTAAGATCATGCCGGAAACAAACCTAACTTTCTTTATATTGGTTTGTGACCAAATGAGCTTATTCGGCCCTAGTCTATTGGTCTCTGGTAAAGTATGGTCAATCGAGCATAAAATCCCGACACTTCAACATAAAAATGTATCTAAGGTTCCATTATATTGGTTTGTTTGTTTGGATGGAGTCAAGGGGTATTGGAAACAAAATGAGATTTTGAAGATGAGCACGGTCGATCACTATTAAAATTTCATTCTATTTCATTTTGATTCCACTTAATTATAATCAAACAAAGGTGCCTTAAGAGTGCTCCATTGGCTACAATTGGGTGTCCTAAAACCAAAAAATTATTATATGATTTTGACCGCTTTATGAGGGAAAAAATTCAACACTCAATTAATTTTGTACCACACAGAAAGTGTTAGAGAGTAAAAGTGTCATTTTTCACTTAACACATACATTTAATGAACAAAACCACTCATAAGAGTCTTGTCCGGTGGTTGGAAGTTCTTACACAAGCAACCTATTCAATTCACAGTTATAAAACAAGTCTATTTACTCATTTTCCAGGTACACAACATCTCACGAAAGAAGCTACATACATTTTTTAATAAGGGAATTACGGATAGGTTCGGCTAGGGGCAAAGAATTAGAGTTAGTAGTTATTCTTAGTTAAATTAGTAGTATTCTCTAGTAAATTAGTAATCAATTGTATTGAACGATAATTATTTACCCATATTCAGATCTATCTATAATTTACCCTTTTTAATATCTCCAACTCGAGTTTTGGAGTGTCTTACACAGATATCACACTGATGTCGATCACAAAATTGAAGCAGTAATTTTTGCAGAACTCCTTACCTCATTCTAATTTATGGGTGCAAAAATCAACGTACACACATTCTTTAAATATTCATTCTTTTTCACTTTGTAAAATGTATGTCCTAGATTTTTTTTTGGTTTACATTAATGGGATTTTTGTGAAAAGTTCCGTATTGCCATCGCATCATGTCAATGCCAAATATATATAGCGGTTATGTTCTCATTAACACGTATTGATATAAGTTATATCAATATCATACATCGAAGGTTATACCCTTTGCATTGATCCAATGTACCTCATATCCCACTAATGTATAAGTTACCATTCTCAATGTGGATGTTAATATAAATTATATCAGCACGTACTTATCTGATCATATATATATATATATATATATATACAGATCCGGTCAGGTGGGCTGAAGCTGATATCTTGGTATATCAGCGTATGGGATCTGGGCCATCCATTCAAATTTAAATAGTTTCAACGGCTGAGATGGAATCCTCACAAAAGCTGACAAATCTGAAGCCTTCCATCACTATCACGTCCTCTCCTCTCGAATAGCGGGAAATGCAGATCTGAAAGAACAAGCTTCTTCCTCGCCTTCATCGCATAAGCTCACCCTCGCCTTTATCGCACAAGCTCTCCTCAAGCTCTCACCCCGCATGCACCATGAAGATGACCACCGTCAATGCCGTGAAAATGACCACCTACCTACTGCCGTGAAGCTCCTTGAAGCTGCTTGAGGAGAGAACGCCGCTGATGACCACCTGTCTGCTGCCGGAGCTGCTCACCGCCGCTGTTAACCTCACCGTCGGTGCACCTGCTTGCTGCCGTGAAGCTCCCTGAAGCGCTCGAGGAGAGGACGCCGCTGATGACAACCTGCCTGCTGCCGGAGCTGCTCACCACTGCCGTTAACATCACCGTCGGCGCACCATGAAGATGTCTTATTTTCTCTAATTTTCTCCTTGTTCTCTAAACCCTCTCCATGACAGAAAGTTGATTGTTTGATAATTAGCGATATGCTTCCACAACAACTTTTTCTTGTTTAGAGTTTTGGTCTGGGAGGAAAAAAGTTCGGATATTTTTCTAATGCTTCAAATTCCCTAAAGGGATGTTTTACAGTTGGTTTCAGCTTTATCCTGGGACAGGATCAAAGCTTATTATAAAGCAGTTTATGTACAATTTAGAAAGTGAGTCATTCAATTGATGTATGATTTACAATGAATGAATTTATAAATTGAAGCCCATGAAGCAAATGGGAAAATGATTGAAAACGAAGATTTACAATTCATTTGCTTATTAGGTTTATGTTGAGTAAGATCTCAAATGGTAATTGATTGAAAACGAAGATTTACAATTCAAAAAATGCCTAAAATTGACGATGTTCTGATACATTGTCTTAATCATTTGAAAATTTGTTGACAATTTTCGTTATATTGCAATGTGCTTGTCTGGAATCTTAAAATATCATTTGTCATTTGTCTAAGCCTAGGTTTTGCATAGAAAGAGCCAAGCTGGTGAGCTTTTTAACTTGACTTGTTGGTAGCCCCACAAATATGTCACCAACTATGCCACCTGCTCAAAGAAATGCATTCTTGAGAGCTCATATATTCAACTAGTGGAGCGACCAATAGAGATCATAAGAGGACCACTTGATAATTATGGAGTGGATGAGGTGAGCAAAGCTGAATACTGGCTGTTTGAGCTCTATTTAAAGATAGCCAGCGTTTCTCTAAACTTATTTTGGTGGAAATATTATTAGTTAGTGCTTGGTTGGGTAGGAATCTTTCTGAAACAAGGGTGATTTGGGACTTCCAGCATCTGTTAACTTTTACAGTGGTAGCTGGACATGAATCCATTTGAAATTCAGGGCAGTAAAGCACTCTAATGTCAACATGTAGGAATTACAATTTATAAGTTTCTTCTGGTGAGAATTTTACAGTGCCCGGCCCATTCCTTCCTAAACTGATTTAAGTGTTTTGCTTTCGGTCGTTTTGTCTTGCAACCAAGCTCTGGGCGTAGAATTGAGTTTAGCTTAATGAATTTGTAATCCAAACCAAAGCTCTTCACTCATCGCTTAAACCTGTTGAAGAATAATCACGTTGTAATCCATTCTTTGTTATGGTTTTGAATACAAATTTATAATGAATTATGGTGGAAGGAGTCAAGACTCTTGTAATAAACATTCGTGAACAGAAACGATGACCCATTGGCAATCTATGTATGTTTGATTAAATTGTTAAACTGCAAAGATAAAACAATGTGGTCATGTTAGTTATTGTTATCATTTACCATCATCCTCCTCTTAGTTTTAATATATAATCTAAACAATCAACCTTCTGCTTCAAAATCTAAATCTTGTTTTATTGCAAGACCCTGAGCTATAAATAAGACATCTTCATGGTGTGCCGACGGTGAGGTTAACGGCGGCGGTGAGCAGTTCCGGCAGCAGGCAGGTGGTCATCAGCGGTGTCCTCTCCTCGAGCAGCTTCAGGGAGCTTCATGGCAGCAGGCAGGTGCGCTGACGGTGAGGTTAACGGCAGCGGTGAGCAGCTCCGGTAGCAGACAGGTGGTCATCGGCGGCGTCCTCTCCTCAAGCAGCTTCAGGGAGGTTCACAGCAGCAGGCAGGTGGTCATCTTCACAGTAGTGACGATGGTCATCTTCATGGTGCGTGCGGAGTGAGAGCTTGAGGAGAGTTTATGCGATGAGGGCAAGGGAGAGCTTGTGCGATGAAGGCCAGGAAGAAGCTTGCTCTTCAGATCTGCATTTCCCGCTATTCGAGAGGAGAGGACGTGATAATGATGAAAGGCTTCAGATTTGTCAGCTTTTATGAGGATTCCATCTCAGCCGTTGAAACCATTCAAATTTGAATGGATGGCCTAGATCCCATACGCTGATATACCTTCCTATCAGCTGAAGCTGATAGGAACGGAACTGATATATATATATATATATATATATAGAGTACCAAAAAGATATCAATCCAAAAAGAATGAATGCCAAATTCTTTAGAATCCCAAATTTGCCCCTCTAAATTGGCGTTTTATTTCGAGAAACAATAGGGGTATTATTGTCACCCAGTAAATTGATAGCCATTTAGAGCGACAGCCTCTGTTATTCAAGCTCCCGAAACTCAACAAGTTCTCGAGCAAATCAAAGGTCGCAAAACTCACACTCTCTCTCTCTTCCCGAAACTCTACCGTGAGGAAAAGAATGTACAAGAGGGAAGAAGAAGGGTGGATTCCTCCGAGCAGAACCACACATGTCTTTAGGTTACGCAGAGAAGCTTTCTGACAGGGAAGATGTTGGCACTGTCGGAATGTCCGAGATTTTCGATCTTCCCCACGTTTTGCAAGAAAAAGTCTCTCTCTGTGTCTATATATATATATATATATTTTATAGTTTTTTTTCTTGTCCTCGGCTAGTTGTTGTTTTTTTTTTTTTTTGTGCCTCTTTTCTCTTTTCTATTAGTCTATGCTTCTCATTTTGGTTTATGAATTTACTCTTTTCTATAACTGTAAAACCCATGAAGATTACTCAGAATATGAGCTTAATTTTGGGACAAAAAATGGTTTTTGTTCTTTATTGAACTGTGTTTGGTGGGTTTAAGCTGCCTTATTTTGATGGGTTTTAAGATTACTTATATTCTAAGATTATGAGCTTCCATTTGGGAGAGAAAAATGATGTTTGTGTTTTTGGTCGGTTTAAACTGCCATTATTTTATTATTTATTTTAATATAAAAAAAAAAAGGGTTTTGATGGTTGTGTGTGTAGATGTTTATTCAAAGGAATTGAAAGTTGGGTCTCATTGTAGTTTGGTGGTTTGATTTTCCTGTATATAAAGAAAATGTTGTCAACTTCTTGTGTTAATTTTGATGAGAAATTTTGGGGTTATATGTGTTTGTGTGTATATATACGTATTGAGAAGGTAAACAAGACGTAGGTGAACAATGGTGGTGGAGGAGATAGTTTTGTATATTAAGGAGACATGCAAAGGGTTTGACTGAAATAAATTCGCCCCAAAACGTCTGGCTCCATTCTAATTTATATGCAAATTAGTAAAGTGCTGACATGGCTTTTTTTTTTTTTTTTTCTTTTCGTTTTGGGTGTTTGGATTTCTGATCCGTATATTGATTTTCATGAAGATAGGGGGTTTCTTTGAGGAACCTGTTTATATTGATTTCATGCATAATTTTGTAAAAAATTTCCCTTACATATCATGCTTTCATGCATAATTTTTATAGAAAGTTTCCCCTAAATTCATATTATATATGTCGATTATCTAGTAACTAATTGCTTATAATTTTGGGGAAAAATGGAAAATTATAAATATGATGAGATTTAATTGCACGAGGAATTTTTCCCATGGCCGAGGAGCCCTGATGTGTTGACCACTTGACCAGTGTTATCAGTCACTTGTGAATTACACACATATTGTCTGTTTTGGGTTCTCTTCAAATATTGGGTTTTCTTATTTTTATAGGATTGAAATTATAAGATCTTGATACCATTCTTCTGGCCCCTTTTGCTTTACTTTGCAATGGCAGATTGAACGGCTTGCAGCAATGATACAAATGGTTAGACCTCTTAAGGACTCAGTCATATTGTTGTTGATGTTGTTGTTGTTTTATATATTTATGCATTTTTATAAGCATGTTTGCGGGATTAATTATCATGCAAACTTTTTGGATTGTCTTTTCCTATATTTGCAGGGTAAGCATCTAGTGGCATTTACAGGTGCAGGAATATCAACTTCCTGCGGAATACCTTATTTTCGAGGTCCCAAAGGAGTTTGGACACTTCAGGTGATCCATAATTTTTTCTTGTCGAATTTTGGTCTACTGAACTGAAGAAGTCATTCAATGGGCCTTTTACTCTCCTCCCTCCCCCACTTTAAATGTTTTGGTTATAGAAGTAGTTTATTTTATTCGCTTTATGTTGAGTTGCAGCGTGAAGGGAAAGGTGTTGCTGAAGCATCATTGCCATTTCATCGTGCAATGCCAAGTATGACTCATATGGCTTTAGTTGAACTAGAGAAGGCTGGTATCTTAAAGTTTGTTATTAGCCATGTTAGTTTTTTCTTTTTTGTTACTTCTCAATGAGACATGTACCATTATTTGGCATTGTCATATGTTTTCTTCCTTAGAAATTTTATGAGTTTGAAGATGGTTGTCAAGCTCTTATTCTAGGCTTCTGCCTCGATTATATATATAGGATGATGATCAGGTGAGCACGTGATGATATAACTTATATCAACACCTGCATTGGGGGTTGTCCCTCGTTCTTGGGCTATTTCGATAATGAGCGCATCTTTGTTGTCTATGTGACAAGCCTATTCTTATCTTGTTAGGCCTGCACGTGAGGTGGAATGTTGGAAGGTGCCAAATCCAGATTGGTTAAATATAAAGTTTAACACAGCTTAATATACTTGTTTGGGTCCCCCACCTAATAGCTTAGGCTTTTAGGTTGGAAACCTAACAATGTCATTTACTCCGTGCCTTTTAACTGTTTCACCCACAAAACAACCCACGCTGCAACAAGCATGGTTTTAGGAAGTTTTCTTGTCCCATTAATCCCATTAAGCTTATGTTCATTCAAATAGCAGATGTTGAGATTTAACATTATTTGCTTAGTTTTCTGATATACTGTCCAATATTTGTATTTTTCAGAATGTGGATAGCCTCCATCTCAGATCTGGAATACCAAGGGAAAAACTTTCTGAGTTACATGGAAACTCATTCATGGGAATTTGCCCTTCCCTGCCTGTGGAGCAGAGTAAGAGTTGAACTATGGATGCTTTTGTTGTTCATGATGCAATTTAGGTCACTACTTTGGTTTTATCATCTGGTGCAAATTTTTCTGATGTTATCATTTTCGGTTATCTCTCCAAATCATTGTAAAATTCAATTAGAACTTTTTGTATAAAGGTATTTGCGGTATTTTGAGGTGGAGACTATTGGGATGAAGAAGACATCTCGTCGTTGTTCTGATGTAAAGTGTCATGCAAGACTTAAGGACACTGTTCTTGATTGGGAGGTAAATATTTTCTTTCTCCTTTTTTCCTTGATTGGTTGCATTGTATTAGGCCAGACAAGTATATGTTCTTTCTTGATCAGTTATTAAGTTATCCTAAATAGAAGGGACTGTTCCGTGGAAACATTTTTTGAGAGATTTCTGCTCTTTGTTGGTGTTCTGTCGTGTTGTTGTCTCTTCTACAGCATCTTTATTTTTTCTTCTAAATCACTCTTGAAAAATTTAAGAGTTAAATTGATGGACTGAGAGTACCTGTTAGCTGCAAGATACTCATAAATGCAGCCAACCCATTGAAAGATCTGTGGGGGACTAAATTAAGTTTACCTCTAGAGGTTGTAGAAGTAAAGACATAAATGCCCATGTTAAAAATCATGTTAAAAATCAATGCATTAAATTCAGTCCGAATTGTATATTGCATAGAACATTGTATCTTTTGTAGGTTGGAATGGCAAAATAGTCCTCCTGTTGCAAACCGAAATAATGGAATGTTACTACTATATCGAACCTCATATTATTCAAGATACACAAAGTGTTCTAATGATTGCTTAAAACAAATCAAAATTTTTATCTTTAATAGCTTCCAAACCGTATTATACCATTTGAATAAAATCTATCTGACCCCCCTAACCCCCTCACCCCTCAAAAAGGGAGAAAAAAATAGAGTAAAAAATAAAAGAAATATAGAATAAATTCCCCAAAACGGTAGTTATCACAAAATATGGATTTTCTCATTTTTGAATGGAACTCTGTGGATGTGTTATGAAGTTACAAGGTTAGTTGTTCAGGTGACAATTATTAAATATCACGATTTAAACTCAGATTGAAGATGGAAATGCATTTCTTTCTATTTCCCAAATCCCAATACAATGTTTGACAATCTGAACTTGTTAAACGTGACATCTGAGATACCTTCTCGGTTCGTTAATCATTACTGAAATCACGTACTAATGATTACCAGTGCAAATCTACTCATATGGCACGATTGGAACCAAGTATTTGATGAATCCGTCAAGGAGATTCTCTAGGTCAGGAAAGGGTAGATTTCGTTCTGGTGTTGTTACTGGAGAATTTTTCTTTTCCTAACTATTAGAGAGAGGGCAGCTGTTCCGGGAAAAATAAGTACTTATAGGCTATGTTTGGTATACCGGATAAGTCGGATAAGATAAACATATTATTTTCATATGCTTTGTGCTACTTTCAAATGAAAGATATATTTCCATAGGATTGTTATATCCTCTATGTATGGGATATAATAAACCCACTAAGAGATGTGGTATATTTTTATCCTATGATGCTATCTCATTTAAAAATAACAATGGGATAGAAAATTATTCAAGAGATCATTTTCCTCACTTCAAACAAAGTAATCATAGACTTTTGTTCATCCAATGACCCTATCCTATCCAACCTTCAAATCCAGTGTACCAAACATAGCCATAATGCTGATGAATGTTCTTAATCCTGTTTTGTAGGGTGAATTGCCACCAAAGGAGATGAAACCAGCAGAGCAAACACTGTCAGATGGCTAATATTGTATTATGTTTAGGGACTAGGTAGCCCTTCCGAATTATTATTGCTATCACAGCTTTTGTTTCTGTTGACGCAGTCAATCATTGCTTCTGAATAGCCATTAACTCAGTAGAAATCTACACTTCTGCTGCTACAGTGGTACTGCTTTGTGGAACTTATGACTGTCATTTCTGATTAACTTCTTCTTTGTTTATTGTGCTTATCTCAACTATCTGGGATCATGTTTGAAGGTCCTCGATATAACCATAAAGCCTTTCTACTTTAAGGCCCTAGCTCCTCTAAAGTAGTTGTGCATAGGTAAATCCATGGAAGTAGCTAGAAACAAAACTCTTGATGCTATCCACTAAAATTAATCAACTTACTAGTCAGCCCTTAAAAGGAATTGAGTATAGGGGTAGTCCAAACCATATCCTGAGGCTCTTAATTGTTGATGATCGATCAGCCATGTCTCTTTTGGATGCTTATGTCAAAGTAATGATCTAAGGATCTAACTCTGCAAGTCTGTCTAATTCGGGCTGGTTGGATTTATTATTATTATTATTTTTAACAGAAACAATTCAGTAATATTGGTCTGTGCGGCTTAAAATCCTTTCATGTGGTCAATGTTATATTGTTATGCAACTTTGCTGGATGAAAATATTGTAGAAATTATTGGAAGTGAGGGAAGTTCAGCTAGTGAGATTGAAGGTCTTAATCTTGGACAAGGGGTCTTAAACTAATATCCAAAGTAAATGGTTTATCTATATGTGGATTAGTTTTTCACAAGTCATCTAGGCCTTTAAAATGATTATGACTTAGTAATGCAGTTATGAACTTATGCAGATGTATTTTGTCTGTTTTTTGTGCCCTTAGCAAATTGGATTCTAGAATCCATTTTCTGTCTGCTTCATTCCTCCTTTCTTTTTCTTTTTTAGTTTTTATTTTATTTCCCCCCCCCCCCCCCCCCCCTCTCTTTTGTTTGTTTGCTTAAGTGACTGTGTGATTTGCCATACACTGCAGTTTGCAGATTACTCCAGCTTGCAACCTTCCTTTAAAGTGTCTCCGCAGTGGGGGAAAGATTGTAATTATAAACCTTCAGGTATTTCCTTGGTTTAGATTTCATTTGTTTTCTTGTTTACTGCACCTACAGGTCTGCACCCGTGATTTATGTGTGGCTGATTAGATGGTAATTGTTGCAACTAGTAATCCTCACAGGGATCCTCCTACAAAAAAGTACCACTGGAACACCTCTTGCAAGTATACAATTGAACATCCACATGCTATATGTAACCCTTTCAGATCTCGCTTGTTGAAGTATAAGTCATAATTTTTACCAGAAGCTTTGTGTATGGTCACTTTGGAAAAACTTCGCAAAGCCACAATCAGTATCTACACTACAAGCAAAACTTCGTAAAGATTATTAATCAGTCAGTTTAATTTCAAATATATTTTCAAAAAACATTTTTATGTTGATTTGTGAGAATATTTTAAAAGACAAAGTTCAACCTGTGTTCTCTGAGCTTCTGTTTGGATTCTCAGAAAAAGTAAAAAGAAAATTATTAAGATTATTTTAAAAAGGAGACGATTTATAAGCAAATTCAAACTACTTGTTTTCTTTTCCTCTAACTTTATAAGCCTAAGCAAAATAAAAAATAAGTATATGAAGAAATTACTAGTAAGCCTAATGACTATTAGGCACAAAGCCCGCCCCCCACATGGGCAATGAGGAGGTTGTTAGTTTTGCACGGATCCACACACATACAAAGCACTGGTTGATGTGTCAGTCTCCCAGTGAGAGAAGCTGGTAACATATTATTTTTTTCATCTTTAATTTTTCTGTTTTGCTAGGAGTATAAGAAGAACCTATCATTGCAACCAGATACTTAGAAGTTGAATGGTGCCTGCATACCTAATATAGATCTTAAAAGAGGAATCAGCAGCTTGTGTAAAATATTTTTGTATTCTGTGTACAAATGTAAAACGTCTCCATTGTGGGATTCAATTGGATGGTATCCATTACTCCCCCAGAGAATGGCAAGAAATAAGACATGAATAAACTTTTCCTTTATTGAGCACTTCTTTCCCAAAGAAAGAGAAAACTCTATAAAAAATGATAAATCAAGTTCTTTACACATGCAACTAGTAATCCTCAGAGGGATCCTCCTACAAAAAAGAATCACCGTAACACCTCTTGCAAGTAAACAATTGAAAATTCACGCGCTATAAGTAACCCTTTTTCAGATCCCGCTTGTTGAAGTATAAGTCATTATTTTTACCAGAAGCTTTGTGTATGGTCACTTTGGAAAAACCGGTGTAGTCCTCATCCGTTTTAGCTAAGCATATTTTTGCAACGTAGTTGAAGATCTCATTCTTTTGGACAAAAGGTTGGGCAGCATATTCTTCAACCGGCATCCACTGAGGAGAAAGGGAGGAAAAAAATGCAACCATGTTAGAATGGTTTAGCAGTAAATGGAGGTCTCTGATTAAGTCAGATTCTCTAAGATTTCTGTTACTTTAACACTAAGCAATGCCCATGTCCAGCTAGGAAGAATGGCTTACTTCCATCTTCCTGCAATGCCAAACAGGGCAAAAAAGCAGGAAGGTGGCTTGGGCTCATGTACCCTGCCAGTAATTGCAAATGAAAAGCAGGAACTCCTACTTTTTAAGATTGTATTTTGGTTCTTATTTAAGTCTTTTTTTCTTTTTCTTTTCATTTTATCTCAATTACAAAGGCAAAGTAATCATCGTTATTTGTCACTGTCTACAAGGATTTTTACCTTGGCTGCCAGAATCTCTTGATCTTGTTTCTGGATGTCAAAGGAGAGAGGTTCTAACACGCAAACAAAAAACAAATCCGACTTGCGAAAGAATGACTCATGGCTTTGCCTATATGGAAACAAACAAGAGTTTCAGAAGCGTGAAAAACAATATTATCCTGGCACATTTTCAGTAACATGCTGCTACGAATTGTTAGAAAGTGAGATTTCTAAAGCATGCTTCGACATGGAAAACAATCTGGAGTCCATCTACATACAAATGCATAGTGGATCACAAAAATCTTACCTAAAAGCCAAAATTTCCACAAATTTCGTCTCAATCTGAAGTAAAATAAAACCATTAGTCTTGTATCTACACAACCTAGTAAGAACCTGAATGTACAAACTGCAACATTATCACTTACTCCTGTTTCTTCTTTAACTTCTCTTTCTGCACCTCTCCAAATATCCTCACCCTATGAATGGGAAAACTCAAATCACAGTGAGAAACCAACACACTTTCAAGAAATTGATGAAAAGCTGAACTTCAAATGTACACACCTCATTAACAACTCCAGTAGGCATTTTCCACACCCCTGTACCCTTGAATGGGCCGCTCTTTTCCTGAACTACCAGAACCTTCCAAATGACATAAATTTCAATTTCAGAGGTCATAAATACTAATTCACGGCAGCAAGGTGACTCAAATTGAACACATAATGAGAAAAATTGCAAATTGCAGACAACTAGAATGTGTCAAATAAAAAAGCAGAAAGGATTTCCCATGCTTGTTCCTCCTATGCCAAGGTCAAAGAAAGCCAGAATGATTTGTATAGCTGCAGGAGGATTACCTCTCTTTTACTGTTCACGACGAAAGCACCAATGCCCACTCGATGTGAAGCATTCGCAGGAAGTGTATTCACAGTTTTGGGAATCCAGTACGCAAGCATTAAGTAATCTGGTTCAGCATGATGGTACCAAAATCCTTCCTGTAATATTAGCATAAAAACATTAGGACAAAAATTATTCACTGACAAAAAGACTACTGCTACTACTAATACAAGTCTAAAATTAAGCACGCACTTAACAAAAATGATACGAAGTGATGAAATAAATGTCTACCAGTTCTTTCCAATAACTAATTCTAGCTATCACAGTTAAATTTTATGTTGGAAACATTTATTTACCGTAACTGCAGCTTCGACAAGATTTGCAAGTTTAAGAGGCAATTCAATCCAGACTCCACGCTTTCCCTGCAAATACATAATACCGATCATTTTTACTCGCAGGTAGAAGTAATCTCCAAAAATAAAAACCCATTGAAATTAACCTTAGAGGTTTAAGGAAGATTCGTGATTAATAACAAGTCTACATCATATCAGTGCGAGCTAACAAATCTACATACATTTGTCTAATGTATAGTCGAATAGATGTATAACGAAATTCTATACTTCAAAAATTATTATAAATAAAGAAAACCCATCTGAACAATGTTATTATATTGAAAGCTCAAAAGGTTAGTAGTTTAGCACCAAGTGCAACTTTGATAACAATCTAAAAATAGCATATTTTGAACCTAGGTGTGGGGTATGATGCCCACATGCTTCACCATTTAACCTAGATGACATCGTCAACATTCTACATATAAGACTTTTATAATTGAATACGCAATTTTGATTTGTGAATCCCAAATTAAGGTGAGCCGCGCCAAGAATAGGCAAAAGCCAGGTATTCCTACAACGTTTGGTGACCACTAAAAGGGCTGTAAAAATACCTTCATCATGGTAATTAGCATATTAAAGTCACAAGCATAGAAGGTATTGTGTTGATGTCTCGAATTCAAATTGGTGTACGACCCAACAACCCGTTTCTGTTGGCTTTACCTCAACAAATTTGAATTGGGTGTTTTTTACCCGATTTATATCATTTTGTAAGACCTAATTATATAAAGAGTCTTTAGAATTTTGGAACGAGATTGAGAAGACTAGCTGAATGAGAGTGAGCTTTTTGGTGTATTTTGGGGACAAAGGTTTGAGAGACAACTCACAGAACAACTTGGTTTTTTCCATCCTCTATAGTGAAATTTTTTCCCATATTCGCCTGTAGACATAGGCAACAAGGTAAATTCTTGACGTGCTTGTGTTTAATCTTTTTTAATTTCCTTTTGATTTTCTAATTGCCTCGATTTCTAAACCGTGGTTTATCATTCTACAGAAGATTCCTCCATTGTGTAGAGGGGCCAGGAGCCCAAGACCTTTATGGATCAGGACTACCTAAAATCTCATGCTTGATCGCGAATTCACACAAAGGGGTCTCTTTTTTTTGGTCGGAAACTCTCAAAAAGGGGTTATAGTCCCGATTCTCTCCCAACAATGGAAAGGCCCCACAAAATAAGCACATGTCATTTTCATGACCATGGCCATCCGCACATCCTTGACTCTATCAATAGAACCCCATTACAGTTGCCATTTAAAATTTGAATAAAACAAGTACCTGTTGCCTCCATTTTGAAAGTGAAGCTTTAAGCAATGAAGCAAAAACTTTAGAATCCATAGGATCCTTCATTTGAACACGGACTCCTCCATATCCATCATCCCTTGCATTAGGTAATTCATTCTGTTTAATTTCAGGTACATCTTGCTTCACAGCCAACAAGGAATTTGGTGAAGGTGCCATGAATCTTCTGACAAAATTTTGAGCGACCGCACTAATCTTGATTCCTGAAGGAACAGGATAACATTTGTCCACTAAGTTAGTAAGTTGTACACATAACAAGTACCTTTACAACCCAAATCAGTCGTCAAATCAGTAGTTTCACGTTATCATTGAAGAAGATAAAAAAAAAATAAAAAAGTCACACGTACACGCAACAAAAACAAAAACAAAACCAAAACAAAACACACAGAAAAACAGAAATAAAACAGGTTTCTTGAGTAGATAGGGAATTTTGTAGTGGACAATCAAAACAGGTTTCGAGAAATTTTTTTAATATAGTCGTGTATGCTGCTGCCACTATTTTAGACCCGCCGGGCTTACCCTGGTGAAGTTGGTTGACCATGGATCAAAACAATTTAATTTTCTCTCAATAAACAACGGTTGTAAGAAAAGTATGCTTGTTGGGAGTGCAAGTCATAACGTGTAGGAAAAACAATTGCTATAATTAATAAAGGAAAGTGAAAGATCGACCCTCTTTCTCTCTCTCCATATATATAAAAGGAGGTTGCGTCACCCACTGGGAAGATCATTTAGACCTTTGAACTGCAATGTGTTTGCCTTGTGTATTTACGTATTCTCCTACTTTTAGCAAACACGAAGATGTCGTCAAGTTTCTCTAGCCCTCATCATATTTCTATTCTCTACCCTTTTGGTTAAGATATTATAAACTGTGAGCTTGACGCACCTAGATATGGCAATTCAAGGTTCAGTCGAGTCGATCTCATATGCTACAGAAATTACTAATTAACAACCTTTATTGAGGATAATCGTTTGAGCCCAGTGCTGAGAAACTGCCATTGATTAAAGAATGGGAAAAAGGACGGCCGAAGGAAGAAGGTTTCACGGCTTTGGGGTTTGAGATTCGTTGGTTTCAAACTTCTTCCGTTTTCCATTCATGAACATTTTGGAAATACCTTATTTGACCCATAGGTTACAAACCCCTAGGCAGATACAAGGGGACAGCCGGTACATGTTATGCTTCCATAGCGGACATCCATGGCAACTTCACTCATTTATATTGTTGAGTACAACGCAGCGGAATTGTAAAATAATTTTTTTACTGATAAGTGTATAAAATAGACTTTACACAAATACTCACTAGGAAAGGAACTATACAAGTAGGACACCTCACTCACTCACTACTTCTCTATACTTGCTATAGACATTAGGAACTCACACACTCACTCACAGCTATACTACACTCAAGAACAACATCTAAGACTAACTTGTGATTGCTCTCACACTTGCACACCCAAAATGGGAGTCGTGCTCCCTATTTATACGGCTGGTCGCTGACATAAGCAAGTTGGTTCTTTGTTGTTGGAAGCTCCTAGATACATCAGCTATAGCAGTGGAACAAGAAGATTCTAGAGAGAAAGAGAAAGAGAGAGAAATATAAAGAAGAGAAAGAAGGAGAAAAATCTGGAGAGAGAAGAAAAGAGGAAGAATGTAGAAGATTGTAGAAGGATCTAGAGAGAGACGATGAAGGGCGGTGAAGACAGATCTGAATTTTTGAAGAAGGCAGTGTTGATCTTCATATATATTAGTACCTAATGACTTAGTACTATACCCATTTACAATACCATACTAAACTATTTTAGCCTATAGGTCACTCTTTCTGTGACTCGAACCTATTACGCGCGTGGTTTAGGCTGAGATGAATTGAATGTAATTAAATTAACAATATACAAGACATGCACCAAATTAAGTCTAAGGTTACCAATTGCAGAATAAACCCGAAAAACATATTTTATTTATTGTTACGGTTACGAGCCTACGAGAATATGCCGCACAATGTGCATATGTTGATCGAAGAGGCTTCCTCGTGAGAAGTGAGGAGGCAAGTATTATGTTTTGTGATGTTGAGAAGTTAGAAATTTGAATTTGAGGGTGCATGCCAAGAAAATTGAATTGTTTGACGTGAGGTGAGTGAGTATATATGGTTTAGAAGAGAAAAATACCTAAGTAACATAGCGGAAAATTAGAAAACAATAAAGATAGTCTAGGGTTTTCGAATCCACAGTAAAGAACACTTGAATCACAAGAAGTAACACAAACCACTAAAAAAATTCTCAAATAATATTATTGATCAAAAGTAATATATTATTGCTCATAAGGCTACAAGCCTATTTATAAATAACTGAAGCTATGAAATAGAAAATCCTACTTATACTAAACCAACTAGAACAAATTAAACCGAAAAAAGGAAATAACAAATTATACTAAACCTAGGAAAACAATAAAATAGTAAAGGAATAAGCAAAATAAGCAAATAAACAAAATAAGCAAATTTAGTTCCGTTGTGCGAATTTTTTTGTATTGCCTTCTCAAGTGTGACTCTGCTAAATCTAACTAGATTTATTATATGTTAACTAGATTTGCCTAACCTTTGCAAGGACTTTTGATGATCACGCAATGACCAATGGCAAAAGTGAGAAGTGGGGTGACTTGTCCTACATTTTAGTACCCAAAAAAAAAACAACACACATGAGCCGGCCGAGACACGTTTAATGACAAGACGTGGTATAAGGACCAACAGATGTGCTCTGGAAGTAACAAAACACAAGACGGTACAAGACTGCAACTAAAGATGGCCGGGCGACCAAGAACACTGTAGTGGTAAGTGGTAACTATAACGATGTAACCGTATACGAGTATTGGTTGGCAATCAAATTAGAATGTAATGCAAGAGACGACACAAATTAAAGTATAAAACGGCAGAATTAAAAGGTGAAAGAGAGTGAAGGATGAAGAGCTAGGCATACCTTTGGAAACGGCTGAGCAGGAAAAGGAAGAAAGAGTGCCAATACAATGCTTCATCAGCTCTTGCAGAGAAGGGTATATATATGCAGATTGCAGGTGGTTTCGAATTAAAGGGGGGCTGCATGCATGTGAATTGAAAACCAATTCAATGGAAGGGTCAGAGCATGTTCTTCTTAAATTAATGGTCAGAAATCAGACTCCATCACCCCTCACCCACTCCATATATATAAATACAATTACCCTACGTGGCGTCTGGGCACTGCACTTTGAATTCTTCTTCCACTTTGACCATGGACGTGTATGAGACTATTAGGCAATCAAACACGCTTTATTTTGAAAGCGCGCAGGGGCAGGGGCATGGGTCAACCATTCCACGAAGATGACTCTTTCTATTTTCTAAAGGAAGCAACGCACGTTATAACGTCCAGAAATCATTGAAAACGACACCGTCTCCCTCCTACCCCTCTTTCTATTGCTCCGTCCTACGAACTCCCCTTCCCTTGTCCTCTGCCACACAAACCGGTTTCCAAGAAACTCTTTCCAACGCGCCGGTTTTTCATTGCTTACTCGGTTTCAGACGACGCCGTTTCACTGACATCCCCACCTTCCACTTTCGTTCCCCTGTAGAACGATCGATGCCCCTTTTTTTAAACGATTGGGGAATTGGTCCCGCGCCGTCTTGATACCCAGAAGGAAAGCAGCTCCACCTTTCCTGTGATGCTTCTTCGTCTTCCTCATCCATGGTGACGGGCGAGAATCTTAAAACACCCAAATATATCCACTTCTACTGCAAAATTTTAGTGATTGACAACTCCCATAGTCTAACCGATTTGCTGTGATATAAAAAGGCTTTGAACAAATTCACCGCCGTATGGCTGACCAATTACTTGCAATTTGGGTGTCATGCGGGCCAATCCCAACTGAGGATGAGTTTTTGGGGTTAGCCCTCCCTCGTGGAATGGCGATTTGCGACCCTTTCTATACAACTGACCCTGAATTCCCCTTGAGACAAATCTTTAATAATCTTACCAAACTCTTTCCATCCATTTCCTTCGTAGCCTTCAGGAATGATAATAAATCTGCTTCTACCTGCCTTATTAATTTCAGAAAGACAAGTATATTTACCTCCTTGGTTCTTCTTTAGTTCTAATAGCCATGTCTGATCAACCCCCCTGTACTTACGTATGAAAGCATTGACTCCTTTCCACGATCTAAGTTCTTCAAGCATGTCAGCCAACCATTTAGCCTCCATCACCTCGATGTAGAAAGAAATCCTGATGCCTCTTCGATCATCTGAGCTCTTCTTAGGTTTCTCTTTAGTCTTGTTTTATGGGCAGAGTCTCCTCTGTTTGCTTGCTTTTTGGCTTGCTTTTTTGCTTGAGTGGGTTTTTGCTGTTTCTCTTGATGTTTTTTTGACTTCTTGAACTTGTATTGCCTTTTTTACTTTTTTAAAGGACTTCTTTTCCAATTTGTATTGTTTTTCTGACTTCTTTAATGGACTTCTTTTCTTTTCCTACTTGTGATTAATATAATTTATTTTTTATTAAAAAAAAAAAAAAAAACACATATTACAATTTCTCCTACTCCCTAGATTTTTTTATTTTATTTATTTCTTTTACCATTAGATAATTAACAAACTACATACAAGCTAAGATCTAAAACTATCATGATTTTCACATGTACATAAAGCGGAAAATACATAAACATGATAGATGTACTCGAATCTGATGTGATCAATCTTCTCTTCTAAATAGATCTCTTCTGAATAGCCCTTAAACTTGAAGGAAAATGTTTTTCCCTCTTAACCATCTTTAATTGATGGGAAAATAATAACGTCTTTTATAGGTAGAAGGAGAATCAGTTTCCTAAGATTGCCTTAATTCCACTCACCCAACAAAGTAAGAAAAATAATAGGAAACTACTTCTCTATTAACCAAATTTAAAGATACTATTAAATCTAAAACACTTTACCATATATGCCAAAATCATGTAAGTCACTTAATGATTTAATGTAAAATTCAAATTAAATCTTACATTTATACACATTATACCTTGATATTTTTTACTACCATTCTTTGATTTAAATAATCATCCTACCTCTCCCATCTTAATTTCAATTGAACAAGTAACGATAAAATGCACGCAACCCCTTAGATTGTAGGTCTAGCTTTACAAAATCCTCTTAAATTTTAAAATTGAACAAAACAACTCCTAAACTATTAAATTATCAATCTTTTTTTCCATCAAATTTAATATATATTTTCATCAAATTTTAATGGTTTAACCGATTGTAAATATCTAGTTCAGGCAGTAAATGTGTAGTTCAGACATTAAATTTGTTCAATTGTATCATGAAACTCAAAAAGTCTATTACCATCACATTTTCTATTTTCTAACACAAAAAAAAAAAGAAAAAAGAAAAAAGAAATAATAATAATAATAATAAAGCAGAGAAAAAAGGCAAAAGTGTAATAATATTGTAATTTAGGAGGTTCAAAGTTCAAGAGGCTTTTATGAAACCAAATTCAAGGGGGTTTGGTGTGAGTTTTGGTTGAGCAATTTGAAGATAGAGAAATGTTTGTGAAATTGGAGTGGCGGTGCAATTCATGACAAATATGCAGACTTGATTTCAGTCATACTGGCCTTGTTCGGGCTTATAGACAACACAATCGGGTCATTCCTAAACTCCTAAGCCCTTCCATGATGCAGTGGGATTCGATTGCAAATAAGGTCGTTTGTATAGTTAATCTTGAGGGGTTGACCAAGTAGTCTTTTACCAAACAAGAAATCTTGGATTCAACTCTCACCACTTCCTTTCAAGTTTACCTTTTTGGACTTGTCCTATAATTACCTGTTGCATGTGGGACGAGAGGATTGCATGTACTCATGGGGATTAATTTGGTGCAAAGCATCTGAAACCTTCTTATTAAAAATAAATAAAAAAGGTCATTTGTATATGTGAGCATTACATCCTAAACCACGCCACTGGAATATTCACTAACCAAGGGGGCTAACACGGAGAGAAGTCATCACCCAATTTAACTTGGGAACTAACTTGAACCCTATTAGGATCTAACTCGTCATAACCAGAGATTCTATGGTTAAAAACTAGGATATATCATTGCGAAGGTGTAAGGCACTCAATAATGTCCAATTGAAACCGGCCCCCACACATAATTATTGGCTTTAATTAATTAAGTATTCAATTAAATTCCATCCTAAACACATGCAAGCAAATTATAGTACACACAATGACTAAAGTAATGAATAAAGAAAATAAAGAAAAAGAGAATAAAAAATATATCAAAAAGCATGGATCAGAATATACAAAGAATTAAATGGGTATCAATCAACTAAAAACAAAAAGATAAAACAAACTGACAATCTGTCTACCAAGGTAAGGTGCGTACAGAATCACAAGAATCACATATCAATCTATATCGTGCATCCCAAAATAAATAAAAAAATACAAAAATAAATACAAAAGGAAAAAAAAAAACCTAAACCTAAATCATGCTAATAATGCTTTAGACAAAAATAAAATAAAATAAAATAAATGTAAATATAAAAATAAAAGAAGAACTAGAATAAAAAGCTAAATAAAACCAAATTTACTAACTTCATACTTATTCGTGACTCCTCGGGTCTTTGGATTGAATCAAACTAACACGAATCCTCCTTTTCGCCAAAATGTTATCATAGCAAGTGGATCAAGCTTCTCGACTTTGAAGGGAAAGAGAAAACGAAAGAGAAAATAGAAGAAAATAAAAGTTATTTTCGTCACTTTGCAACAACAGAAACTTTAATCGAGTTTTTGGGTACGAAAACGTTGGAATTAGACAAAAATGGTGAAATAGAAAGTTGTAGAGAATTGAATTATCTTTCTAAAAAGACCAATTTCATCAAATTTTGAGTTTGGAGTCAAAAGGTATGATTAAAATACGTTAACTAGTTTTTAGAAAAACTATTGCTAAATTATGACGAATTTCATTATCTAAAAACCCTATTCTCCTCCTCCTCCTCCAATTCATTAAAATAGTATTTATATCTGAAAATTAGGGTTTTACCTTTCCTTTCTAGATTAGGTTTACTTGGAGAATAATTAAAAGATATTACTAATAATTAGGAAAAATCTTCTAGTCTAAATAGGAAAGAGAAGTTAACCTTTCTAAAAAATAGGAGAGTGACCGCCAACTCACATACATATATATCACATGTGCGTACATACACCTATCGCATATGTACATATATTAGTAGTACAAGAAAAATAACTAATTTAATGTAATAATTTTCCTTTATTTTTAACTAATAATCTCATGCTGTGATTTGCACCAATCCTTTAAGGATAATTCAGGGGAATTTTAGATTAATCGGACTAAGGGAAAACAATTACAATTCAATGCAAATTGCTATTAACTTCCTAGTAAATGACTATTAACTTAACTAACAATGACTACTAATTGTAATTATTTCCCCATAGGCTTACCAATCTAAAAACTTGGGGGGTATTATAGATAGGTCCAACTAGTGCAAACAATTACAGTTCAATTACAGCTAATAGTCATTCTTAATTAAGTTAGTAGTTATTTATTAGTAAGTTAGTAATATTTGTATTAAACTGTAATTGTTTGTCGTAACTGGACCTATCTATAATTCTCCCTTTAAAATTTCCCTTAGTTACAAGTCTTTATAAAGAGCGGATAGTCAAGACTCCAGAATATGGCTAAGAATGGATCTAAAGAAAAATTTTTACCCGTTTCTTTTGCGCATTTTTCTATTCTCCCTTTGAATGATTGAGTCATGTTAGCATTATAAAAGTTATTTGAGATCCACCATTAAATTAAATATTCCATTCATATATGTCATGCATTGAAAATTTCAAATTGATTATGTATCGAGAAGTGTTCGATCTATAAACACACACACACACATTTGCATGTGTTAGGAGACAGAAGAGGAATGGTATGATGTATAATTAAGAAAACAAAAGATCTACATTCCAAACTTACTAGGTAGGCCATTAGTACAGTAACCTAATAGCATTTGCCTTATGAGTTAGGAATAGTGGTAACTGGTAAAATATATCGATTGTACAAAGAAAAAAAAAAAACCATATTAGGTATAATATGCCAAATTGTGAGCTCTTATCTAATTTTTTAACACTATTTTATGGTAAAGTTTGTTTGGTCATTTGACTTAAGATCATGATGGAAACAAAAACAACTTTCTTGATATTGGTTTGTGACCAAATGAGCTTATTCGGCCCTAGTCTATTGGTCCCTAATTAAGTATGGTCAATCGAGCATAAATTCCCGACACTTCCGACATAAAAATGTATCTAACGTTCCATTATAATGGTTTGTTTGTTTGGATGGAATTGAGGGGAAGTGGAAACAAAATGAGATTTTGATGATAAGTGTGGTCGGTCACTATTAAAATCTCATTCTATTTCATTTTGATTCACCTAATTCCAATCAAACAAATGTACCATAAGAGTGCTCCATTGGCTACAATTGCATGGTTGTCCTAAAACCAAAAAAATTATTATATGATTTTGACTGCTTTATAAGTGAAAAAATTCAACACTCAATCAATTTCTATCACACGGAAAACATTAAAGAGTAAAAGAGTAATTTCTCACTTAACACATACATTTAATGGACAACACCACTCATAAGAGTCTTGTCCGGTAGTTGATTAGTTTCATACTCAAGTTGTTCATAAATAAGAGTATTGCTCAAAAACTAGTATGTCAATTAGCTGACAAGATTAGGATTGGCACAAATCTTCAAATGCTGCTATGCTGCTTACACAAGCAACCTATTCATAGTTATAAAATGAGTCTATTTACTCATTTTCCAGGTGTACAACATCTCACTAAAGAAGCTACATACATTTTTTAATAAGGGAATTACAAGCAGGTTCAGCTGCGGGCTAGTAGTTATTCTTAGTTAAATTAGTGTTTATTTTCAAGTAAATTAGTAATCAATTGTATTGAACTGTAATTGTTTACCTGTAGTAAGAACTATCTATAATATCTCCTTTTTAATATCTCTAACTTGAGTTTTGGAGTGTCTTACACATATATCACATTGATGTGGATCACATAATTGAAGCAGTAATTTTTTGTAGAACTCCTTATTTCATTCTAATTTATTGGTGCAAAAATCAACGTCATGGATTTGGATTTGATGCATTTAGTCATTTTAAATGCACTGTGAAGTTACCATATGATGAGTGACACATGAAGAGAATTGAGATTAGAGGGCTTAAATTGGTTGGACATGAAATGGTTGTCTCTAATCTCAATCCTCCAATTTCAACTCTCTTCACATGTCGCTCATCGCACGGTAACTTTACAATGCATTTAAAATGACTACATGAATCAAATCAACTTTCATCATGTCAATGCCAAATATATATAATCTCCCAAAACGATGTCAATGCCAAATATTCAAAATCCCAAATTTGCCCCTCTAAATTGGCATTATATTTCGTGAAACAATAGGGGTATTATTGTCATCCAGTAAATTGATAGCCATTTAGAGCGACAGCCTCTGTTATTCAAGCTCCCGAAACTCAACAACTTCTCGAGCAAATCGAAGGTCGCAAAACTCACAAACTCTCTCTTCGCGAAACTCTACCGTGAGGAAAAGAACATAAAAGAGGGAAGAAGAAAGGTGGATTCCTCCGAACAGAACCACACATGTCTTTAGGTTACGCGGAGAAGCTTTCTTACAGGGAAGATGTTGGCACTGTCGGAATGTCCGAGATTTTCGATCTTCCCCACGTTTTGCAAGAAAAAGTCTCTCTCTCTCTCTCTCTCAATATATATATAAATTTTATAGTTTTTTTTCTTGTCCTCGGCTAGTTGTTGTTGTTGTTTTTTTTTTTTTTTTCTTCCTCTTTTCTCTTTTCTATTAGTCTATGCTTCTCATTTTGGTTTACATATTTACTCCTTTCTATAACTGTAAAACCCATGAATATTACTCAGAATATGAGCTTAATTTTGGGAAAAAAAAAATGGTCTTTGTGTTCTTTATTGAACTGTGCTTGGTGGGTTTAAGCTGCCTTATTTTGATGGGTTTTAAGATTACTTATATTCTCAGAATATGATCTTACATTTGGGAGAGAAAAATGATGTTTGCGTTTTTGGTCGGTTTAAACTGCCATTATTATTATTATTTTTATTATTTTAATAAAAAAATGGGTTTTGATGGTTGTGTGTGCAGATGTTTGTTCAAAGGAATTGAAAGTTGGGTCTCATTGTAGTTCTGTGGTTTGATTTTCCTGCATATAAAGAAAATGTTGTCAACTTCTTGTGTTAATTTTGATGGGAAATTTTGGGGTTATATGTGTTTGTGTGTATATATACGTATTGAGAAGGTAAACAAGACGTAGGTGAACAATGGTGGTGGAGGAGATAGTTTTGTGTATTAAGGAGACATGTAAAGGGTTTGACTGAAATGAATTCGCCCCATAATGTCTGGCTCCATTCTAATTTATATGCAAATTAGTAAAGTGCTGACATGGCTTCTTTTTTTTTTTTTTGGGTATTTGGATTTCTGATCCGTATATTGATTTTCATGAAGATGGGGGGTTTCTTTGAGGAACCTGTTTATATTTGATTTCATGCATAATTTTGTTAAAAATTTCCCTTACATACCATGCTTTCATGCATAATTTTTATAGAAAGTTTCCCCTAAATTCATATTATATATGTGGATTATCTAGTAACTAATTGCTTATAATTTTGAGGAAAAATGGAAAATTATAAATATGATGAGATTTAATTGCACGAGGAATTTTTCCCATGGCCGAGGAGCCCTGATATGTTGACCACTTGACCAGTGTTGTCAGTCACTTGTGAATTACCCACTTATGTCTGTTTTGGGTTCTCTTCAAATATTGGGTTTTCTTATTTTTATAGGATTGAAATTATAAGATCTTGATACCATTCTTCTGACCCCTTTTGCTTTACTTTGTAATGGCAGATTGAACGGCTTGCAGCAATGATACAAATGGTTAGACCTCTTGAGGACTCAGTCATATTGTTGTTGATGTTGTTGTTGTTTTTTATATTTATGCATTTTTATAAGCATGTTTGCGGGATTAATTATCATGCAAACTTTTTGGATTGTCTTTTCCTATATTTGCAGAGTAAGCATCTAGTGGCATTTACAGGTGCAGGAATATCAACTTCCTGCGGAATACCTGATTTTCGAGGTCCCAAAGGAGTTTGGACACTTCAGGTGATCCATAATTTTTTCTTGTCGAATTTTGGTCTGCTGAACTGAAGAAGTCATTCAATGGGCCTTTTACTCTCCTCCCTCCCCCACTCTAAATGTTTTGGTTATAGAAGTAGTGTATTTTATTCGCTTTATGTTGAGTTACAGCGTGAAGGGAAAGGTATTGCTGAAGCATCATTACCATTTCATCGTGCAATGCCAAGTATGACTCATATGGCTTTAGTTGAACTAGAGAAGGCTGGTATCTTAAAGTTTGTTATTAGCCAGGTTAGTTTTTTCATTTTTGTTGCTTCTCAATGAGACATGTACCAATATTTGGCATTGTCATATGTTTTCTTCTTTTGAAATTTTATGAGTTTGAAGATGGTTGTCGAGCTCTTATTCTAGGCTTTTGCCTGGATTATATATATAGGATGATAATCAGGTGAGCACGTGATGATATAACTTATATCAACACCTGCATTGGGGGTTGTCCCTCGTTCTTGGGCTATTTCGTTAATGAACGCATCTTTGTTGTCCATGTGACAAGCCTATTCTTATCTTATTAGGCCTGCATGTGAGGTGGAGTGTTGGAAGATGCCAAATTCACATTGGTTAAATATAAAGTTTAACATGGCTTCATATACCTGTTTGGGTCCCCCACCTAATAGCTTAGGCTTTTAGGTTGGAAACCTAACAATGTCATTTACTCCGTGCCTTTTAACTGTTTCACCCACAAAACAACCGACGCTGCAACAAGCATGGTTTTAGGAAGTTTTCTTGTCCCATTAATCCTACTAAGCTTTTTGTTTATTCAAGTAGCAGATTTGAGATTTAACGTTATTTTCTTGGTTTTCTGATATACTGTCCAATATTTGTATATTTCAGAATGTGGATAGCCTCCATCTCAGATCTGGAATACCAAGGGAGAAACTTTCTGAGTTACATGGAAACTCATTCAGGGAAATTTGCCCTTCCTGTGGAGCAGAGTAAGAGTTGAACTATGGATGCTTTTGTTGTTCATGATGCGTTTTAAGTAACTAGTTTGGTTTTGTCATCTGGTGCAAATTTTTCTTATGTTATCATTTTCGGTTATCTCTCCATATCATTGTAAAATTCAGTTAGAACTTTATGTATAAAGGTATTTGCGGGATTTTGAGGTGGAGACTATTGGGATGAAGAAGACGTCTCGTCGTTGTTCTGATGTAAAGTGTCATGCAAGACTTAAGGACACTGTTCTTGATTGGGAGGTAAATATTTTCTTTCTTCTTTTTTCCTTGATTGGTTGCATTGTATTAGGCCAGACAAGTATATGTTCTTTCTTGATCAGTTATTAAGTTATCCTAAATAGAAGGGATTGTTCTGTGGAAGCATTTTTTGGGAGATTTCTGCTTTTTGTTGGTGTTCTGTTGTGTTGTTGTCTCTTCTACAACATCTTTATTTTTTTCTTCTAAATCACTCTTGAGAAATTTAAGAGTTAAATTGATGGACTGAGAGTACTTGTTAGCTGCAAGATAATCATAAATGCAGCCAACCCATTGAAATATCTGTGGGAGACTAAATTAAGTTTACCTCTAGAGGTTGTAGAAGTAAAGACATAAATGGCCAGGTTAAAAATCAATGCATTAAATTCAGTCCGAATTGTATTTTTTTTTTCTTTTAAATGAAGGAACTTAAGCATCAAAGAGGAGCTTAGAATCCCAACCAGGTTGGTACTCTAAGACCTCCCAATCATGTGCTATCAGTTCTAAATATTATTAACAAATGAAGAAAAATATAAAACTAGGAACAAAGATAACGAAACAAGCCAAAAGTCTGGCCTTGGTGACTTATAAATGTCATGATCCATCATGATCCAGCTCACAGGATACCAGAAAACATTACACCACAAATCTGTAAAAAGGAATACCACTCATATCCCTTGCAAGCTCTGAAGTAACATACCCTAGATCAGAATGCCACCAAGTAAAGATCAGGATAACTAAGTGCAATATTGGCAATCTTATCTACAACACAGTTGCCTTCCCGAAAAATATGAGAAAAATAAACATTCATCCTTTGAGTCAGATACTGACAATTCCTCCAATGAATACTTAAGGACCAGGGAGGAGAGAAAGATTGATTATGAAGGCAACAAATGACTGCAGAAGAATCACATTCAGGCCATAAATTAAGCCTGGCTTTCTCCCAAGCATAAGTAACTGCAATAATTACACTCAAAAGCTCAGCATAGAAAGCCGACTGAACCCCCAAGCTAACAATAAAAAGCCCTTTTATAAAGCCTCGATGATTGCGAAAAACACCTCCACTAGTTGCTAGGACAAGATTGCCTTTGGCAACCCCATCAATATTCACTTTAACCCAATCAAAGATAAGAGGATTCCAAAAAACAGGAATAAATTTCAAAGCCTTTCTAGGAATTCCTTTAACCTTCAAAGCATGCAATATTCTAAGATCAATGGTTGAATTATTCATAACAGAAGAAATTAAGGAGCTACCTTCACGAATCCAAGCTAGAATAAAGCCTTTAGCTCGAACAATAGATTAGTCAATATTTTGGAAAAGCAAGTCATTTCTAGCCTTCCAAATCATCCAAAGCACATTCATAACAGCTAGTTTCCATATATCAGAGACTTGAGAGCTGAAAGAATTCCCAAGCAAAGCAATGAGACAATCCTTCACAGTGGGTTGCACGGAGAAAGTTATAAGAAATTGTTCATGAATCCAATCCCAAAGAGTTTTAGCAAATTGACACTCAAAGAAAAGATGCCAAGCATTCTCAGCGTTAGAAGGAGAAGCATTCTCAGTCCAAATTGTATATTACATAGAACATTGTATCTTTTGTAGGCTGGAATGGCAAAATAGTCCTCCTGTTGCAAACCGAAATAATGGAATGTTACTACTATATTGAACCTCATATTATTCAAGAGACACAAAGTGTTCTAATGATTGCTCAAAACAAATCAAAATTTTTGTCTTTAATAGCTTCCAAGCCGTATTATACTATTTGAATCAAATCTATCTGACCCCCCTAACCCCCTCACCCCACAAAAAGGGAGAAAAAAAGAGAGTAAATAATAAAAGAAATATAGAATAAATTTACCAAAACAGTAGTTATCACAAAATGTGGATTTTCTCATTCTTGAATGGAACTCTGTGGATGTGTTATGAAGTTATGGTATTAGTTGCACAGGTGACAATTATTAAATATCACAATTTAAACTCAGATTGAAGATGGAAATGCATTTCTTTCTATTTCCCAAATCCCAATACGATGTTTGTCAATCTGAACTTGTTAAATGTGACATCTGAGATACCTTCTGGGTTTGTTAGTCATTACCGAAATCACGTACTAATGATTGCCAGTGCAAATCTACTCATATGGCACGATTGGAAGCAAGTATTTGATGAATCCGTCAAGGAGATTCTCTAGGTCAGGAATGGGTATATTTCATTCTGGTGTGGTTACTGGAGAACTTTTTTTTTCCTAACTATTAGAGAGAGGGCAGCTGGTCCGGGAAAAATAAGTACTTATAATGCTGATGAATGTTCTTAATCCTGTTTTGTAGGATGAATTGCCACCAAAGGAGATGAAACCAGCAGAGCAACACTGTCGGATGGCTGATGTTGTATTATGTTTAGGGACTAGGTAGCTCTTCCGAATTATTAATGCTATCATGGCTTTTGTTTCTGTTGATGCAGTCAATCATTGCTTCTGAATAGCCATTAACTCAGTAGAAATCTACACTTTTGCTGCTACAGTGTTACTGCTTTGTGGAACTTATGACTTTCATTTCTGATTAACTTTTTCTTTGTACATTGTGCTTATCTCAACTATCTGGGATCATGTTTGAGGGTCCTCGATATAACCATAAAGCCTTTCTACTTTAAGGCCCTAGCTCCTCTAAAGTAGTTGTGCATAGGTAAATCCATGGAAGTAGTTAGAAACTAAACTCTTAATGCTATGCACTAAAATTGATCAACTTACTAGTCAGCCCCAAAAAGGAATTGCGTATAGGGGTAGTCCAAACCATATCCTGAGGCTCTTAGTTATTGATGATTGATCAGCCATGTCTCTTTTGGATGCTTATGTTAAAGTAATGATCTAAGGATCTAACTCTGCAAGTCTGTCTAATTCTGGCTGGTTGGTTTTATTATTATTATTATTTTAAACAGAAACAATTCAGTAATATTGGTTTGTGCGACCTAAAATCCTTTCATGTGATCAATGTTATATTGTTATGCAACTTTGCTGGATGAAAATATTGTAGAAATTATTGGAAGTGAGGAAAGTTCAGTTAGTGAGATTGAAGGTCTTAATCTTGGACAAGGGGTCTTTAGCTAATATCCAAAGTAAATGGTTTATCTATATGTGGATTAGTTTTTCACAAGTCATCTAGGCCTTTAAAATGATTATGACTTAGTAGTGCAGTTATGAACTTATGCAGATGTATTTTGTCTGTGTTTTTTGTGCCCTTAGCAAATTGGATTCTAGAATCCATTTTCTGTCTGCTTCATTCCGCCTTTCTTTTTCTTTTTCTTTTTTCTTTTATTTTTATTATTTTATTATTTTAATTATTTATTTTATTTTCCCCCCCTCTTTTGTTTGTTTGCTTAAGTGACTGTGATTTGCCATACACTGCAGTTTGCAGATTACTCCAGCTTGCAACCTTCCTTTAAAATGTCTCCGCAGTGGGGGAAAGATTGTAATTATAAACCTTCAGGTATTTCCTTGGTTTAGATTTCATTTGTTTTCTTGTTTACTGCACCTACAGGTCTGCACCCGTGATTTATGTGTGGCTGATTAGATGGTAATTGTTGCCCTTAATGCCTATAGCAATTAAAAAATGAGTCCAGAGTCCAGATTTATGAATAGAATTTAGGCAAAATATCCACTTGTTGCCAACTTGATTTATGAATACGATTTAGGCAAAAGATCCACTTGTTGCCAACTTGAGTTGACCCAAATCTCACCTTTGGTTTGTTTTCTAGGGTTGTTTGTTGGTTTAAAAGTTTATATAATGGATATCAATAAAAGAAACAAACCATCAAAGACCAAAGATGAATGTCGCATTAAGTAAGGCGTGCACTTGAGGGGGAGTGTTGGGAAGTCCCATATCCCACATCGTTTAAATATGAAGTTTAACATGACTTCATATTCTTGTTGGGGCCTTCCACCTAACAGCTTAGGCTTCTAGGTTGGAAATTGAACAGCTTGCAACGCATGCAAAAGTATTTTGAAGTCAAATTTTTAGTCTATTATATTTCTATTGTGGATCTCTTATTATGTCTTACAAAGTGCATAATATTATGGAGTACACAATTTTGCATCTCCATTGGCTACTGCTTACTGTTCTTTGCTGGTGTATTATCTTCAAGCGTTTGGTGTGTGTGATTGTCCATCATTATATGACAGCTGCCTGTAAATTTCACTTTGGTTTTTCAGGAAACTCCAAAAGACAAGAAAGCAAGTTTGGTTATCCATGGGCTTGTTGACAAGGTATTGTTATTTTTTATTAGATTTAGGGATAATTTTACCCCTACCTAGCTAAACTCACTGGAATGTGATTTTTCTTTTTTTTAGTTATTTATTTTTTTATCTGCAAATTTCTGGAATGTTATGGCTAGAATGTTTATAAATGAATGTTATACTACCATTCATTTAGTTTATCATTTACAACCTTATCTATTCTGCTCCACTTTAAGGAGTCATAAATATTTTGTGCCTTAAGATTGTTATATCTGCTTTAGAACTTTAACTTGGTATATAATTGCCATGCATATCACAATTTTTAATTTAGTTGGTCCCTTTGGTTAAGACTTAAGAGATTAACAATTAACTTGGACAAGACCAGATAATTGCAGGGGTTATGAACCATCTTAATCTGCGGATTCCTCCATATGTTCGAGTTGATCTTTTCCAGATCAGTCTTACCCAGCTCCCCAGACTTTCAGGTATTCTTGTCTAAAATTTACCTTGTGAGTAGTTACCAATATAAATTATGGCTCTTAGTGTAAACCATCTTACTGTGAGTTTAACCTTTTTGTGACTAAGGGAACAAATATTGGTGGCATTGAATAAATTATATGACTTGTATTTCACATGTATTTACCATTAAAGATCACATATGTGCTACATATTTTTTTATCTGATTTATTCTTTAATTGAATTATTTTTGGTACCATTTCATTCTTGAATCTCAATTTGTCATTCTGCTTAACATTTTTTTTGGTAAACTGGGTGATTGTTTTCTCCTTTGAATGTATTTGTGCGCATGCTTGTGTGCGTGAATTCCCACTTATAGTTCACTGCTTCCATTTAAAGTTGTACTACGTGGTTGTGTTCCTGGATCTACAACCCAGGATTTGATGGAATGTCTATTATTTGTTTGAGATAGTGGTATATCATTTGCAATGCAGAGAAAAAATACGTGAAGTGGACCCTCAGGGTGGCTAGTGTACATGGACAAAGAGCTCCACTGCCATTTATCAAATCAGTTGAGGTAGTTTTCTGCGAGATGATGCTATCTCATTGTATAAATGGCTCTAAATGTCCTATTCTGCTTACCAATATAATTTGATATCAGCATTGTTTGTTTTCTTTCTCCTTCCTTATCAGAGCCCCTGGCTAATCCTGAATTTAATCTTTCTGCTGCACTTACAATCTAGGTTTCTTTCTCAGACAGGCCAACACTCAAACCAGCTCTTTTACATAAGCAACCGTTTCTGCTGAAAAGGTATCCCCATATAGATAAAGTAGTGCAATAGCTGATGCCTTTGTTTATAAAATTATTATAATTTTTATGTACTGAGTTGTAAGGCTTGGGCTTGCAAATTTTTATCAATTCTACTATATACCTATGCTGTAGAGCAGATGCAATTCACCATTTGAAAAGGCCTACCTTCAGGTGCCTACCTTTAGGTGTCAAAATTGCAAATAATTTTATTTTTTTAAGATCCATGGTCGCAGCCTGTTGTAGTGATGTTTAGAAACTTTACTGGCGGTTCTAGAAGATGCAATGAACTTAATTGTTAAGGTTAGTAAGAAATGAAAATATGTAAGCTTTGATGATAAAAAAATGTTACAATATTACTTAACTGGAATTTATAATGGTGGGCCTCGAAACTCTGTATTGGGGTTGCTAGTTGCAATGAATTATAAAATTATACTCTTTTTATTTATTTATTTTATTTATTTAAGTTTTTGATTCCCATGTTTGTTCTTGCCCCAGGGAAATGGTTCAAACAAGACCATTCAAAATGGTTCTGAAGCTCAATTTTAGTGATGGTTGTGGATGTAAGTGCACCAGTGTTGAATTCCCAGTTGACTTTCTGGTGAGAATTGTTTATGTTTTCCTCCTTGTCTTTTTTTCCTCTTTTTTTTTTTTTTTTTCAATATAATCTGAATTACAATGAAAAGCTAATAATGAATCACGCAGATCATTTTTGTGGCAAGTACGCAAAATTTTAACTCAAAAAGATTGGCCTGATTCTGCTTTACTCTACATAAACAAACTAATTAGTCAACTGCTATAATATAAATATTTCGATTTCTTAGTGTGAGTTTAGGATTTTCTTCTTCTTCTTCTTCTTTTATTTTAGTTTATTTTATTGAAAAAATAAATAAATAACAAGGGTGTTGGGGAACTTGGCCCCCCCCCCCCCCCCCCACCTCTCATGCACATTGGGCAATTGCCCGCCCTTCAGGAAAATCTGATGTCATTCGACTATTTTGAACTCTTGAATTAGGAAAGTATCCAAGCTCACATGATTAAAGGGCGGTTCCTCCTATCCTATAAATTTGAAGCATTCTGACTGATGTTATAATCTTTGTGCCTTTTATTCCAAATGCATCTATCTGTGTACTGTAATGGGAGAAAAGTGAATACGAAATTAAGTGTATTTTACTAGCTGTCTTTAATTGAAAAGATAATTCACTAGTCACCAAAACTGTGCAGGCACTGACAGACGGCATCGACCATGAGAATGATGCTGTGATTCAGAAACTTAGGGACACAGCAATCCAAGATCGATGCTGTGGGCAGTTTTCTATAGTTGAGAGAAAGACCCATATATCCCCAATAACGGAGACGATTGTCTATGCCATTGCAACCAACATTGTTGGGTTCAGTGGTTTTTTGGCAAACTCCAGATCATCTGAAGTCATTTTTGAGAGTAATGACAACATGGTGAAAAGAAAGAATGAGGATGTTAATGGTACTGAAAATCCTCTGAAGAAGCTAAAAGTTCATTAAGTATTTGCTCTCTTTTTTGTGTGTAGGTTTTTTGGGTAACCATCCTACTAAAACTTAAGGAGGAAAAGATGACTAGGATGTGTAGATAACTGAAGTTGAAATTGCACATATCTGATGTAAAGACCGGGTGAATTTTGTATATTAACACTTGGTCTCCTCGAGTGTGAATATGGAACAGGGAGGGAATGTTGTTGTCGTGACCTTTTTTTTTTTGTAAAGACATCTTTGAAAATCATTTTAGTGGAATTAGCGATCCATGAATTGCTTTTTGCTAGAGTTTTTTGTTAGCTTTGTGATTTGTAGATATGCACTTACTTGGATAGCTTGATATGGTTGTAAACTAATTTGGATGGTTCTACTGATGAAGAGGATGTAATGTGTGAATTGAAAACCCATGTCCACGTGAAAGGTAATTTCTGAGAACGTTTACGTTATAATTTTTGTGAGAAATTTTTTGCAGCATAAGTTGCATGCTAATGCAATGGATGGCATTTTATTTAGTGATACAGAAAAGATACGTTGATCTTAGCTTTGACCCAATTTGTTTCTTCACCATGTTTTTTTTTTTGTTTTTTTTTTCCACCATGTTGTAATGTAGACATTGTATTCTGCAATCATGGATAAAGGAAAGTTTAGGGTACTATTAAAATAAAGTTAAATCAAGAGGCCTTTTTATTGGGTTCTGCAATTGATAAAGGCTATCACCTAGTGTTAAACATGTTAAGCAGGGGGTGAGCTGGACATGATCCTAACCTTTAGTTATTTATTTATTTATTTATTTATACAAAGTGATTGTTCTTAAGACTCAAACTAGTGCCTGTACACTAAGAAGGTCCTAGCCGCGCTACTCTCTAGGGGACTCTTCCGAACATTCATCAGCGTTAAATATAATGAAGTAGTTATTGTAATTCTTGAAGAGTAAGATATCTCACCTTTGACTAGCATAGTTTTTCAGTCACCCGAGTTCGTTCTATTAGGAATACATGATTGATTGTTGATATGTGCCTTACGGTTGGTTGATCCTCTCTTAGATCACTTTTCAGCCTTCGTAGAAATTCTTCTGGCATTTCTTCCAAATGTAACTTCCGGAGACCAGTAAGATGTTCAATGCCTTGCGGCAACACCTTTAGTTCATCACAATGAATTAGATACAACTCCCGGATGCTTGGCAATGCATTCTCCTCGATTTTCACATAATCCAGGCTTCCCAGCTGCAGCAAATTCAGTTTTTTGAGTCTAGGGAACCATTCTGCCTTGAAGTGCAAGAGTTTCCCATTGAATGCCTTGTTGAGTTCAAGGAACACCAGAGTGGGCAAGACATGGAGAGAAGAAACCACATCTCCTTCCAGTTGAGACATACCCAGGTACAAATGAGTGAGGTGTGCTAGGGACCCAACCCAGTGAGGTAACCTGTTCAACTTTCCAACCAATGTCAGCTTCTGAAGGAAACATGGAGGGGATAGAGCTTCCAACTGAAGGTTTTCTTCCAAACTGATTGCCATCACACCTAACCAGACGAGGTTTGTCATCATTTGAATTGAAGAGCACAACCCTGGCCCTTCAGCACCTTTTAACTTAGTGATTTCCAACCTTCTGAGCTCTGTCAAATTGCCAACTCGTTCAATCAGCTCTGCCTCTGCTTCAATGCACGCTAGAGTTTGTAAGCTTCGAAGGTTCCATATTCCTTTTGGAGCCTGCATGCTACTAAGAAAATGGGAGGTTTGCGAATTCACGTCACTGTTGCGGTACATATATAGATGTCGCAATTTTTGTAGCTTTGATATCCCATTCGGTAGCCTCTCCACATTGGTATTCCTGACATCCAGTGTTTGTAAGTTAATTAGCCTTTCCATTGACTTGGGAAGCTTCCTAACCTTCGTCTCCCTTAAATTTAAGTACCTTAAATTGAATAGGTCGACTAGTGCATTGGGTACAGTTTCAATAAAAACTCCCTCTAAATCGAGGACCCTTAGTAACTTAAATTTCGAGGACAATGCATTTAAAGAGAAGGAGGAGCGCATATCTGTCTCAAAGACGAAGAAGGAACGAAGATGTCGTGCCATTGTCGTGCTCAGTCGAATGTTTTTACCTCTATTGTAGACTGATAGCCGGTGGAATTTTGTGTCTAGGCTTGATTCTCTCCCATCGTATTTTGTTGAGAAATTTTCTTTCTCAGACGTGGTTGTAGCCAGTTCATGCATAACATCATGTACTCGACATGTCTTCACCCTCCCAGCATCATTAGTCTCCGTGACCTGAATCATGCTTCGGAAAATAAGTTCTGTAAGGTGGTCCTCTGCTACCTCCTCCATTGTCATCCCTTTTCTTTCTGCGATGAACCCTTCTGCTACCCATAGCCGAATCAGCTTCTTTCTTTTTATTGGGTACCCTTCACGGAAAACACAGCAATACAAGAAACAGTGCTTTAGATGGGAGGGTAAATCATTGTAACTCAACGACAAGATGTCCTTCACTCGTTCAAGCATTGGATTGTTACTCAATTGCCAATTAAGGCTTTCATAGACCTTCTTCCACTCCATGACTGCCTTGTTTCTTGAGCACATGAGACCTCCAATCGCCACTATTGCAAGCGGCAAGCCTTCACACTTCTTTATTATGGCCCGAGCCAATGGTTGCAGCTCCTCAGGGCAACTATGATCTGGGTCATTCCAAAAAACCCTCTTACAAAAGAGGGTAAAAGCATCATTCTCTTGAAGAGGCGGAAGGCAGTAAACACGGCTTCCTATTCCTAGAGTGGCTACATTCTCATTTCTTGTTGTGAGGATAATTCTGCTTCCCTTTTTATTACTGGGGAATGCGCCGCTTATTTTGCTCCAAAAATCAATGTCCCATACATCATCTAAGACAATTACATACCTTTGCTCACGCAAATAATCATTGAGCATATTTGCAAGCCTAAGACAACAGGTTATTGACCCTAAGTCGCTTGGAACCATCATTTGCTTTGTCTGAAGGACTTCTTTGATCATGCTTGTAAATAGCTCCCCGTATCCATACATTTCGGACATGGATATCCAGGCCCAACAATCGAAACCCCGCTTTATTATTTGGTCATTGTAGACCTTGGTGGCCAGAGTAGTTTTACCCAAACCACCCATTCCAACAATTGAGATAATTGTTCGGCGTGGTTCATCCTCTGCTAACAATTCTAGTAATTTCTGTGTGTGTTCCTCCATCCCTACTATCTCATCTTCATCAACAAAGATTGATGATCCCCCATGATGCTGCCACCCCTCAAGAACCGCATTCGTGCTCTTCCCCTCATCAATCTTGTCAAAACCATATCGCTTGCTTCTCTCCGAAATCTCATGAACCTTAGCTTTGATCTTTTGTAGCTTTGAAGAGATTTGATGCCTAGCAGTCATGTTCTTTGGGATGTTGACGAAGTCTTGGACAACACCTTTGTATCCCTTAGTATGATGCCCCCTGCCTCTGCGATGCATGAACTCATCCACGATGTCCTCAACTTCATATGCAACTTCTCTCACTTGTCTCACCCAAGTCGCCACCAAATCACTCCTCTCCTTTCTTCTCTCTGCATCTCTCAAAAAGGATCTCATGCTTTCTAACTCGAGCTTAATTTCCTCAATTTCCTCGTGAGCATCTCCGAGTAATGATGCTTTCTGCTGTAGGATAGTTGCTAGTTTGTCAAGTAAGAAGTTAACAGCACCATCTGCCATTTTTGCTTTCAAACTTCTTCCCCTGCTCTCTCTCTTTCTCCAACTTTGTTTCTGCTCTCTGCCTTAATGGGGAGGAAGGATAGAGGAAGGTGCATGGACGACAAAAGCAAAACATTTCATTATGATTTAATTGGACGGAGCTAGCAAAAGACGACCAAGACTAGAGTTTGTGGGACAGTGGGAGGGGAAAATGTAGCATGGGGTGGCATTCCCTGATAATTAATAGTTTTCCACTATTTCTTGCTCACAAATTGGTAAGCGATCTCCCTGATCAGAGATCAATCATCACATGCATTAACCCGTTTGATGTGAAACTTCAATGAAACTGAAAGTTTCGGAAAATTATGGATTCAATTTTATGTATTAGGCAGTTTAGTTTAATATTTAATCGCAATGTTAATCTGCCACTAGTTCAGTGAGGAGGATATGGGCCTGCATAGAGGATGATACAGGGTGCAGCATCATATAATCATTGGTAAGGTTCCCATCATATATGGGAAATTTCCTTTGACTTACCGTGAAGCTCCCATGGTTTTTAATTTGTGGATCTTGACATGCCAAACTTTCCTTTTGAATTGGGTTTGAAGCTGTCCAAATTGCCAACTATGCATGGCCCTAATTTTCGGTTTTCACCAATGATGCACCATTATAAATTGATTAATTTGATTCAAAATGAATACATATAAGGACAAGAAGAAAGACAAAAAGAATGTGGGTCAAAATGGTGAAAAAAGACAACTTGCCATCAATAAAGAAGTTGTGGACCTGCATAAAGAAGTTTGTGTAGCCACCCATGTACTTAGAATTTTGAACTTTGTTGAGTTGAGTTGATTTCATCAAAATTTTCTAATATTTCAGTCCAAACAAACAAGGAAACTTGGCCTGCCGACTGCCTGGTCACTTTTGACTTCTCTTACCTCAGAAACAAAAGAAAAATCTTCTATTAGAGCTTAGAAATGATCAAAGGTCATCATCCTCTACTCAGCCTTGGAGCTGCAGAAGACCACCAGTCCACCCCTGAGCAAGTTCCGAGCATGTCACTAGAGCAATTTTATTCATTTAGTATAAAGAACTTTCACCCTTTTACATGGGATATGACCCCCATATGGCCATATGACATGAGTCTGAGTCTCACTCCCACATGAGAGTGGAAATGCTATACACAGGATAAATAGCATTTTCTATGTTCCTAACATAACTTGGCAGATCTACATCTCAAGGAATTAGTTTCTAATGATTACCATTATTCGTCCGCAATTATATTGGTAACAATGGATACCAGTTTACCACACTCTTTGCTCAGACATCGATCTCAGAAGGGTTTCTTTGGAATACCAGGTACCTCCAGGTTTTAATTTTTAGAATGATAATCTTAAGGTTGCAGAAGAAGAGTTTCCTAGAGAACCCATATGGAATGACAAGTGACAATCAAATCCATACATTCAAATCCCAAGGGGGGGTGGCTGATCAAGCAAGTCTTGGATGAGGGTTTTGTAAGAGGGATCTGGGCTAAGATGGGATTTCAACCTTGTCTGCATCTACTGGCGTCATCATAATTTGGCATTGAAATCCCAACTTGGCCCAAATCCTTCTTACAAATCCTTCATTCAAACACACCATCAAGAAAAACTAATGCAAATTCATGAAACATTTTTCTGTATTCTTCTTTCAAGTTAGCTGGCATAGCAGAAAGCTTTATAATTTGCCCAAATTTCTTGTCGTACATTATCAGTCCATTAAAAGATTGACATGAAGTTGGTCACAAGACTCTCCAAGGCATAAATTTTTAGTCAAGGCTCAGTATATTTGGCTAAAATTTTGAGAGGGGCTGGATGTATTTGGCTAAAACTTTGACATAAAGGTTGATCCAGTGCATTTTTGTCGGTATCTTGAATAACATGCATTGGTCAAGTTCCCATATTTTAGGAGATATTAGACAAGTCCATTACATGCAACCCAAGTTTGCATCTTTTGAGAGTCTCATGTATAAAACTTTGTCATAAGATGTTATATGATTTTGTTAAACTTGTTGATCGAAGTCAATGTTCTTTCAAATTTGAAATTCTTTTTCAAGTTTGACCAACACGCGCGTGTAAACTTATTTAATATGATGATATGATACATATCTTGAATTACGGCATCAAAATAACTTAAAAAAATAGAGTGATGCTATATTTATTGAATATTGTTATAGAATTCATAGACCAACTAACATGGCATGCATTCCGCTTCTTTAAGTTTAAAGTGAATGAGGTTCACTTTTTTTAATGAATTACTAATTTTTGATTGCCAAATTAACTTATAAAAAGAAAGAAATAAATTTAAACAACACCTTTAAGATTTAAAAATGATATTGCTCATAACAATAGAAATGAGGCCACTCTCATGGCAGGACTCTTCTCATTATTAGTTGGAAATAGATGTAGAGGATCTACATTATTACATAATTATAGTGTAGCCGTGTAAGTGAATATGATAGGCGCAAGAACTAACGTACACACCACAAAAGAGATATTTCTAAAACGCCCAAAACATAAGACTTTTGTGCCAAGCGCCTGTTTGGTCAGGTTCTCATTTGAGAACAGGTTTCCAAAATGTGTCCCAAAAAGCAATGAGAACATTTTAGGATACGTTATTTCAAGTAATTTTGTTTTCCTTCAAAAAAAAAAAAGAAAAAAAAAAAGGAATATCATCTATTCAACTAGCTTCTTCATTTTTATTTCTTTATTTGAAAATATATAAAGATGTTTTAAAGGAAAAATTTTCAAAAACACCTCCTTAAATATGTTTTTTCAATGTAAAGCACGTAAAACTGTTGTCAGAAAACACAGCCAAACAGGGTCCAAAATTATGTGCCAATTATCCCTCCAAGGTGGCTCGATTACATCCAGCAGATGTACCCATGTAGTCACCAGCTCATCCACTTGTTGAATGATCAGTAGCAACACAATTTCCACAAACAAAACAGTCCAATCAGAAGTGGACATTGAGATAGCTAGCCATGATGCAGGTGATGTAATCAGTACCCAAGCAGCAGGGAGGCGTAACACGCACCAAACATCTGAATGGTGGTTGTTGAAGATCCCATTTCCAGTTTGTCTTTAATCAGTATACTCTACTGTTTATGCATGTGTGTGTCTCTCTACCTCGACCTATGTGTGGTCCAAACAAACGGTACAACAAGAAGCAAGGACACGCCCTTAAAACATAGAAGCGAGGACACGCCAGTACTCTAATGCGACACGCTCACGATATACCTTCTTACTCCATTTCAAGCTCCCGTCAGCTTCCTTCGCTTTCACAATAATTTCAAAAACCCTTCCATAAATCTTGCCCATCTCTCCCTCCCTATGTATCCATCACTGCCCAGATTCGACATTAGATAAAGGGGGGGTGTCTAAGAGCTGTTCATCTGGCTCAAGGACTGAATCGGTAAGCATTTTCATCTGGGTGCCGTTTGGTTGCCGGGAAAACCAAGGAAAAGAAGAGAAAATGGGATTTCAAGTTTTACAGGCCAAATCATTGTACATGATGTAGTTCACCCATTTTTTTCGGTTCAGTTGACTTTTATGGGTTTTCCTTTTCTTTTCTACCGGTTTCGCGGCAACCGAACGGGTTGTTAAATTTTTTTTTTTCTTTTTGAGTTGTAGCTGGCTATTGCTGTATTGTCTATTAGTAATTTGATTGAAATTGTGGTTCCTTAGTCAAATGATTACAAATTCGATTGAAGCTTTGCATATATGTGCCTTTGATTGTGGCTTCTTATACTGAAGGTCTATGTGGGGTCTTTATTAACGAGTTTGAAACTTAGGAAGAAAAAGTTAATTTTGTTGATTTCAATTAAGAGCATCTGTTTTGGCGCAAATTTCAAATTTGATGGCATATTTTTTTGTAAATAATCTTCTATAGCTTTCTACTTTAGCTTATTCATGTCTACTTATATTGTGGAGATCATGTTGGCTCAATGGGTTCTAATCATTTGGGTGTGCATGGTTTGGATTATTAAGTGAGGAGATATTAATCTATATAATGAAAATTTTGTTGGGTTTGTCCATGGAGTGCAAACCAATGAAACAATCACACCTACCACGGTTTCTCTTTTGTAGGTATCTAGTAATCAAATCAAAAGTTCCAGAATAGAAAGTTTAAATACAGCTTTTAAATCACTGAACTCCAAATTGTGCTTCAAAAAACTTCTTTGATTTTCTTGGCATTATAGCCAAATTTCGATATTTCAATTTTCAATTCTACTATTCGGCTTACCATTTATATATTTGTCAATTCTGCAGGTGCTTGTATCTTAAATGGCGGCAATACTGGCTTCACATAGCTGTTATTGCCACAATGGGGAGTTGATGAATCAAGGAAAAACAGTTGACATTCTTAGTTTCTCAAGCTCGGTTTCAGTTCAGAAATTCTTGAAATTTGAGAGACAGTCATTTAATCTGCCTACGACTGAGAGAATTTTCAGGTTTCAAGTGGAAGTGCGGCAAACTGAATCATCCACAAAATTAGGTAGTAATGGACGAGCTATTAAAATGGTACCTACACGTCAGGTAATGAAAAGAAAAACCCCGTCTGTCAATGGAGTCGAGATAGTAAATGGTTCAAAGCAAATCGTTAATGGAGCAAGCCTAGTTAAGAGAGATACTGCTCCAGCCCTGGTTAAGACAACAAAAATTAGACAATCTAAAGAGTTTTCACCAATGGAGGAGCTAAAGATTCTGCCCTCAGATGAAGGTTTCAGTTGGGCCAATGAAAATTATAGTTCCTGGCAGAGGACTATAGATGTTTGGTCTTTTGTTATTTCTCTACGTGTCCGTGTTATGTTGGACAATGCAAAATGGGCATATCCGAGAGGTTTCACAGAAGATAAGCAGGTGAGTTTTGGCAGTTTATTATGGCTTTTATCTGATGCTGCCACTTTTACTTCTAATCATGGGTACAAGTCACAACAAAGAATGCTGATCAAAAGAAGAAAAAAAATGGTTACAACATACAAAACTGTTTTTACTTGCAACTTCTGCCATGCTTCGCCAAGTCTCCCCCTTTTCATCTTCTTCTTCTTTGATTTTTTATTTTTGCTTTCGGTAGATAATAAATATTTCACATTCAGAAAAACAGAAGGCAAAGAACGGCAGCATGGTTACGGGAATGCGTGTTGCAACTTGGTCCAACTTTTATTAAACTAGGACAGTTATCTTCAACAAGGTCAGATCTATTTCCACGTGAGTTTGTGGATGAACTTGCCAAGTTGCAGGTACTCGTTGATCTTTCTTTATTTCTTTTGAGTAGGATTTTAGCTTTAATTTCTGATCTTTGTGTACAAATTCCATGTGAATTCTATATGATATAAATCAGGATAGGGTACCTGCCTTCTCACCAAAGAAAGCAAGAGGTTTCATTGAAAGAGAACTAGGAGCTCCAGTTGACACATTGTTTAAGGAGTTTGAAGATCAGCCAATTGCTGCAGCGAGTCTTGGTCAGGTGTTTTCTTCATGACTATGTCATATTCTTTTTTTCTAGCATTGTAGCCTGAAGAATATTATTGTGCAATGTGATAAAATTTCAAAAGCAATATTGAAAATTAAATCCCCATATACAAGTGAAGAAAGTATTCAAGTTTATTGTAAAAATGAGAGAAAATTTTGAAGTTAGTCTTGGGCCCTCAAATGTCAAGACACAGAGACATGGCTAAACAATCAATTTGTCAAAATTTTCTTCTATGCCTAGGGTAAAATGATTTGTCCGATTAACATAGCATCTTCAACATGAGTACTTAACTCATTTGAAATTTACATGCAACGGAGGGGCAATTTAAGAAAGTATCCTATACAACTATTGAACAAGGGATATCTTCCATTTTTCTTTGCGGGACATGTCTATTGGGTATTTAATATCCATAATGTGTCATGTTTGACATGGAAAGTTCACACATTTTGAAGTGTTCATGGAACATAGTGCAATTGTATGCTCTCTTGATAAAACACTAGAGGCGACCACGCACAATCTAACGCTGCTTATATCATTTTTGGATCATGGAGTTTCATTGCATCTTTCAAGCTCATATTAGCGCTGAATAATGAAGTCAGACTATAAAATATTTAATTTGGCTGATTTATGTAAGATGTCACTTATTTCTTCTTTAGGTTTTTGTCCCTTCTACTGATTTAACAGTTGAGGAGTGTTGTCTTTAGGTACATCGGGCTATCCTGCATAATGGAGAGAAAGTAGTTGTCAAAGTTCAGAGGCCTGGTCTTAAGAAACTTTTTGACATCGATTTAAGTGAGTGATGCACATTTTTGGACATTCCTATCATTGCTAACTTGTTGTATATGATTTTGGAATGCTAGACATAATTTTCTTCTTCATTGTTGTTTCACTATATATTGTTTAGTTCATTTAGTTCATACTAGTCAATATATTGTTTAATACAGCCTTGATTTATATGCAAACTAGAGTCATAGAGATGTGTTAATGCAAGAAAATTCATGTTCAGAAATTTTTAGTTGGGAATTTAGGATTAAGGCTTTGTTGAGTTCCTAAGTTGTATTATTATTCTCCTAAGTTCTATCCATTGCAATTCCTAGATATTGGCATCTGCATGTGCTTTCATTGTTTCATATGCAATATATTCAAAGTATTGTCCAATGGGGCTCTGATTGAACTCATAATGAGTATATGAACATCAAGAAGATACTAATGAAGGCTATCTGGATATCTTATTTCTCTATTTACCTATGCAGTCGTCCGGATGATGTTTAATTGGTTGCTTCATGTGTGTTGTTAACATTGATTTGGTTAAGTAACAGGATTTTCATATTTTGTGCATGGATCTTTAAGGATTGTCATTGCAATTCAGCAGCTCTGGTTTTCTTACTAAGTCTGCTCCTTCCATCTAGGAAATTTGAAGCTAATTGCAGAGTATTTTCAGAGAAGCGAAACTTTTGGTGGTCCAACAAGAGATTGGATTGGTATATATGAAGAATGTGCTACGTAAGTAGTAAGCTTCTAGCAGTTGTTATGCTAGTTTTCTTAAGAAATATTTTATGGAACTGCCAGTATGATATTTGCTTCCCAGTTCATTGAATCTTAAAAATATAGTGCCACCCTTATCACCTTTATTTCTTGTGAGGTGTGGGATATACTTATATATATATATTGTTCTTGCATTTATGTTGATTTCAGGATATTGTATCAAGAAATTGATTATATAAATGAAGGGAAGAATGCTGATAAATTCCGCCGAGATTTTCGAAACGTAAAGTGGGTTCGAGTACCTGTATGTTTCTTGCTACTAGACAACAAGATCATTGATTCTTATTCAATTATTTCTTTTTTAGCTAGCCATTTATGATTGTAATCATATCAAGTTTTGAACCTGATAGAGAACAGACAATTTACTTTTAAAGCTGTTGTGCTGATTTTTATTTGAAAACATTATTTTCCTTTGTAGTTGGTGTTTTGGGATTACACTGCCACAAAGGTGTTGACTTTGGAGTATGTTCCAGGTTTCAATCTATACTACTGTGTTTGTTCTGGTTCAAGATGATAGTAACTGTTTCAAATAATCAAACCGTAAATTTAGGGCTACACAACTAATGTTAGTTGATTTGATGTTGTTAACTCTGTGAGCAGGCATTAAGATAAATCAGGTGGATGTGATAGATTCACGGGGTTATAATCGTTCTCGAGTTTCATCACGTGCCATAGAAGCATACCTGATTCAGGTCAAGAACCTTACCCATTCTATTTTGATGGAATTGACCCATGTGACTACTCACTCTTAAAATTGAATCAAAAGACTATCTATACTTGAAAATATGAATTCCCTTAAATGTACCATGCATTTAACTCATTTGATGAATGCAATAGTTACCTTTCTCCTATTATTGAATGATTCACTGGAGTTTTCTGCTAGTACAGATTCTGAAAACTGGTTTCTTTCATGCCGATCCTCATCCTGGAAATCTTGCAATTGATGTGGATGAAACAATCATTTATTATGATTTTGGTATGATGGGGGAGATTAAATCTTTCACACGGGAGAGATTGCTTGAACTTTTCTATTCAGTTTACGAGAAAGATGCAAAGAAGGTTTGGTTTTAATCTCTAAAAGATTTTTGTAACACTAACTTGATCGTCTTAATTGAAAAATTAAGTCCAATACAAACCAGTTGTTGCTTTTTCAGTAATTTTTTATCTTATTAGTCGAGCATTGGAGGTAAAAATACTTGTCAAAAATAAAAATAAAATTTTATTTGAAAGTTTGGACTTATAAATTGTGCCTTGTGCCTTGAAAACACAACAGCTGCTGTTTTTTCCTTCCTCCATGATGTCACTTGTATACTCCTTGAATTACCTAGATAGCTCAGAACTTTATCTGCAACATCTTAACATATCTATAAAGTCCATGATATTCAACTGTAATCCCAGTTGTCAAATTGTTAGCAATGTTTATTGTTAAGTTTCCAACTTACAAGCCTAAGCTTATAAGTGGAGGGCCCAAACAAGTATATGAAGCTATGTCAAACCCAATATTTGGGCGATGTGGGATGTGGTATATTTCCAACATTTATTAACCAATATATGGCTTTCTTTTTGGTTTTTAACTTGAAAATTCATATGACAAGAGAGGGAAGTATGAGCAGATGCTACAGAAATTTGTTATGAATGAACCCAAACATATAGCATATATGTATCAAATGGAAACACTAGCATTGGTTGACAATGGTACCAGTGCTTTTAGCTCATTGTCAAAAAACCGCACCCCCACGCAGGGTTTCCCCTTCTTAAAAAGAAGACAGTTGTTTAGCCAAATTCATACTGGATTCAATCCACTGGTTTCAATTACATGTGAGCACAGAAAGAATGTGGCACTAATCCACAGACCTTGCTAGTATAAAGCATGTACAGTTTGTCCATACTCCATACTTTCATAAGAAATGTACCTAAACATTTTATGTATTAATGTGGTCCATATATGTATTAAGTATCAACATTAGCTTTTTTCTGGCTTAGTTCATTTAAATGTCAACACAATTTTTAAAAGATGCAGTCAATGTATTAGGAATACTCAACTAAATTAACAAACTTTCAGTGCCCTTGCTGCATTGACTTAAACTGACCAGCAGCTAACATGCAGGTTATGCAAAGCCTCATAGATCTTGAAGCACTTCAGCCCACAGGAGACATGACATCGGTATGTGATCATGCAATACTAATGTTATAAAGGGAAATTTTCAGTCAGCAGTATGTTCTTTTTTTGTGTGGGTTTTCAGAGATCTTTTTCTTTCTGGGTTTTCAGAGTACTCAGTGGTGTCCATCTTTGAAATTATATTTGTCCTCTATTCCTAGGTGAGGAGATCTGTGCAGTTTTTCTTGGACAATTTGTTAAGCCAGACACCAGACCAGCAGCAGACTTTGAATGCTATTGGGGAGGTATGCAACTGCTTTAGAAAACACTGAAAACTCGATTAGCTCCTAATTGACAAAAGGACAGTGCTATATTCCCAACTGTCTTCCCACCTCTCACATGGGGTGGGACCCACGTAGGTCCCAACCCATGTGAGAGAGGTGACAAAAAAAAAAGGTTGGGAAGAGTAGCATTTTCCTAAAAAAATTAACATAAAATATCACTTCACAGTCCTAGACTGGATTTGCTCCTTTAAAACTTGTGTTTCAGTTGATGGCCTAGTGCTATTAAAGAGGCTATCTAGTGGCATGGAAAACCAACAGGCTGGTATTAGCCCAAAAAATAAATATATAAATATATAAAAACCTTATTAAACCAGACATAATTGACTGACCACAAATCAGTAATGATCAGTTTTATCATTGTCAATTGAATTTGATGTCTTGGTTGCTTACTTGCATCATAACAATGAATGAGGGTGCATTAGTAATGATTTATCTTGTTATTATCTCTTTGTTATCATGTGAAAGCATGAGATGATTACTTAATTTTTCCCTTGGTCATTTTAAATGATCCTCCTATAATCTATAATTGGTGAAGTAAGGGGTTTTTCTTTCCAGGATTTATTCGCAATAGCAACAGATCAGCCGTTCCGGTTTCCATCCACCTTTACTTTTGTCCTAAGGGCATTTTCGACACTTGAAGGTGCTCTCTTTCTCCCTCCCTCAGAACTTCAGTTCTAAATGTAAGGAACAGAATGTCATCTTTCACCTTAAAAGTTTTCAAAGCCACTGGCCTAAAAAAACTAATCCTCTATTCACTGTATATAAGACATAAGTGTTAAATTGCTACCCTAGAAGCAGAGCCATCTGCACAATCTGGGGTATTACCTATGATATCCTCAGTTAACCACTGTTAAACCATTTCTTGGTGGTTTTTGGTCGCCTTGCCCTCAGGTTGCGAGGCTTGTTGTTGTTCCTCTCTCTTTAACACATCCTTATAAGCTTTTCTTTGGATCTAGCTTATTTGGGTGTGTTTCCTGTAGAGATGGTTTGTCTTTTTTGATGCCTCCTTTAGGCTTTTTGCTTTGTGGCCCTTGGGCTTGTATTCCATTTACTTGTACATTTCTTGTTTTGGAATATACTCACTCACTTATCCAAAAAAAAAATATATATATATTCTGATTTCCTGACCTAATTGAATCATCCAAATGTAATGCCTCACCATGATTGAGAATCAATTACAAATTTCAAGTGGTAGGATAGATTCTAATAATGATGATAGTCACTTGGGCTTTTGATGAGTAGCTGTGTGGGTGCCTTGGTTTGCTCTCGTGTTCATCACTAATATGATTGTAATCATCCAGTAGCCTTCTTTTGCATTGTGAAATAAATTCCACGGCATTTCTATTGTCCATCTGGCAAAACCACTTGTTCAGACACGTGAGAGCACAGTTACCACATAAAATAAGCTCCTCATGGGCAGAGAAAGCCTGTAATTCATATGACATTGTTTATAGTAAATAGGCCATTAAAAATTTTGCTGGTGATCATTTGAGGCCTCTCTTCTTTTAAGTTGCATCCAAAACACATCCGTAATATTATAGTATATATAGATTTAGAGGAAGTCCATAAATGTTTATATGCCTGTCACAACAATGATCATGATAGTTTTGGAGCTGGAGTTCAGTAGAGCACTACCAAACTATCAAATTTCAATCCTTGATTTTATATCTCTTTTCTGACTAGCGATTTTTGCTTGCAGGTATTGGATATTCACTTGATCCAGACTTTTCCTTTGTGAAGATTGCAGCACCTTATGCACAGGTTCTAATCTTTTGCCTGAACAATTTTCAAGTTGTTAATTGTTTCCTAAATGGAAAACCAATTCGGGGTAATTCTGACACAAGTATTCAATTAGTTCAGACTTGTTTAGTACTGAATTGGGACCAAGACAAAAAAAAAAAAAAATTATTCTAGCAGAGAGGCCTATGCTTCCTTTGTTGAAGGAAAAATGGTCTGATTTAAGATTTCCTAAGAATGCATTTAGTGAATTCCCGTGTTTCGTATACCAGAAAAAGGAATGATCTGTCATATTCAAGATTGATCTCTGATAATGGATCAGATCACACCAAAATCAATCTGTTTTATTCCACTTATTCCAAAGAAAAGATTCAACACTGATGTACACCTTTGTTTGTAACAGATTTTTGTACTGCCTTAATGCATCTGTACCTTTTTTTTTTTTTTTTGGGTGGGATGGTGAAATTAAGAATCAAATCCCAAACCCCGTCCACTCTTACAGATGCCTCTACCATCATAGAGATGCCTTCTATGATACTGTGGTATCTGTACATTCAAGTATTAGCCTAATGATGTTCACACTACCTACAGGAGCTTTTAGATATGAGACAAAAGCAACATGGTGGGACACAACTTGTGGAGGAGCTAAGGAAACAAGCCGATGATGTACTGCACTTTATCTGTGTTCTCACTTGCTTTGCTTCCTTATTTTGATTGCTGTCAACTAGATGATTTGCTTTCTTTTAAGGCTTTTTCCCCCTTTTGGGTTGAAGTTATTCTAATATACTATAGGCCCGTTTGGGCTCCAAATGGAATTTAGACAATTATAGTGTGTTTTACATATTATTGGAGGAACAAGTTCATCACCTTAAATGGAAGGCCCATAGTATATTAGAATGTTGTATTCTTATCAAAACAGGCATTAAGAGCAAGACTGTAAATATTTGCAGGCCAGAACCTATACTATGTCCATGCCATACAGAGTCCAGCGGATAGAGGAGTTCGTGCAACAACTTGAGTCAGGAGATTTGAAACTACGAGTCCGGGTGCTTGAGGTAGTTCATTTCTCAACATTTATAGACAATACATAATAGTTAATTTTGGTAGAGACCTTTGATGTAGAACAGTGAGCAATTAATATGAATAATACATTGAAACTATACATCCTTGAAAATAAAAATCATTACTGCTTCGACTGGAAAGTCTTAAGGAGAACATGCTATAACACTTGATACTTTCTTCTTCTTCATCTTTAATTTGACATTATTTGTGTCTGGAATTGCAAAAACTGCATCTGCCAGTCTGAAAGAGCAGCTCGGAAGGCAACTGTACTTCAAATGGCGACTATGTATACAGTTTTAGGAGGTACCCTGCTAAACCTTGGGGTCACATTGAGCACTCAAGGCAGTCAAGTTATTGCAAATGGATCATTTATTGGCGCAGGTGACTCCTTAACCCTGAAACTTCCCATTAGGATATATTTTTCCTTCGTGTAATTAAAATTGCAACCTTGCACTCTTCATCCTTGTGGCTGAGAGATTCTGATTTGTCAAAATGCAGGTGTTTTCTTAACATTGTTTATTAGGTCAATGCAAAGGGTGAAGAAGCTTGAAAAATTTGAGAAAATGATATGATTCCAGCCTTATGAGCCATAATTATAAATCTCAATTTCATTCTTAGGTTATAGAATTTTCTAATTTTTTCCACATGCACATGAGCTGTATGGACTGTATGTGCAACATGATTAAACAGGGGTCTTTCTGGCTCTGCCTGCCAGAAATTGAGTGCTGTATGCATTGTACCGGAACAAAATTCTGTGAATACAGTTTGATTCAATTATAAAATAAAATGTATATATTAAAAAGAAAAAAAAAAAAAAAAGCACAATTCTGGTTATAATATATATATATATATATATATATATATATATATATATATATATATATATATTTTTTTTTTTTTTAAATTCATGGTCAAGAAAATGACAACTTTAATAATCAAATAGATCTTCCTTGCCAGAAAATGCTGGCAGATTAATTAATCACAACACTGTGATTCATGCAAGCAAGGATAATGAATGAATTAAGGATGTTTTCATCTTCTTTGAGGGCATTTTCAAAAGAGCAATATGTCCATCTTTTTGAATTTCTACAGAAAGATGGAAGAAGAAAAATCTTAATAAGTGATGATTCTCATTAAAAATTATGCCATAGTCAACAATAGGCTAGGCCGAACATAAAATAAAATAAAAACAGGCTGGATATTTATATGACATTTGAATGAATTGTACTCAATCACTCAGTGTAAAATTCCCCAAGGAGTTCTGTCAATATAATTACCACAAATAAATAAATACATGGTAAATTCCCAAACCCTGAACAGACCGTAAAATGATAGGAGGAATCTTCTCTTTTGCGTGTGGTAACTGGTGACATAACCGGTTGATTAAAACCTGTAAATGTAATCAGATCAGTTCTAAGCCAACAATTACTCATGCACCAATTATCAAAGGGGCATTTCCCTAACATAAAGATTACAAAGGAAAGAAATTAAGTTTTAATTACCTTTCCAAGACTTGAATTTTCCAGTCATTGGTTGGTCGTATCCACTATCCACTGATATCAGTGCAGAAAGTTCAACCAACTGTGTGGTGGAAAACAGAGCACTGTGATCAGTCATGACTAGCTGACCTCAGTTTAATTTTACTCTTGATTCTGCTCCTTGTCCCAAAAGCTATATGAATCACACATATGAAGCAGAACAAAGGAGAAGCAAGTAAAGCAACACATTAAGCTCTGCCCAAATCAGAAAACCTTCTAAGCCATTTGTTTTAAGAGATTGTTAGTGTCCTCAGAAGTTGCACCATCATGGTTAGCATCACCAACTAGGTCACCTAAACTAGTGGAGCTCGGAACCCATCCAAACTGAACCATACTTGCCAATACTTGTGCAGCTTTGTCCATATTGCCTACTCTTTGGAAACCACGAGCAATAGTGCCACATGTGGCAAAACAGGGCTTAAGCCTACTCTGTCCCATTTCATCAATCAATCTCAATGCTTCAGAATGTTCTCCCTTCTTGCATAGGGCTTGTATTAGGGCACCATATGCGGTAACACTCATTGGCATACCCTTATCCAATATCTTGTGCCTCATCTTAAAGGCTTCGATCAAGTTTCCTTCTTTACAGTGAGCATCAACCATTACCCAATAAGTGATTTTATCAGGCTCAATTCCCTTCGCCACCATCTCTTCAAACAGAGCAACAACCTCTAATCTATTCCCTATTATGTTGTAACCATATAGAAGTGCCGTGTAAGTTCTGATATTTGGCATTAAGTTCCTTTCCTGCATCTCCAAGAAGAGCTGTTTAGCTTCATCCATCATTCCTGCCTTGCAGAGCGGATAAATCAGAGTCGTATAGGTGACACGATTAGGCATGACCTGCTTTTCAACTATTTCTTTAAACAACTGGTTGGCTTCTTGCAGCTTTCCACTCCTGCAGAACCCACGAATCAATGTGTTGAAAGAGCGAGTGGATGCAAAGCCCTTCTGCATCATTTCTTGATATAAGTCCTCAGCTTTCTCTAATTTTTCTTGCTCGCAGCAGCCATAGAGAAGAGCGTTGTAGATAAAACTATCTGGTGGGATGCCCTTTAACACCATCTCATCCATTAACTGAAATGCCTCAGTTACATTCCCAGATTTACAATAGCTGTCTATCATTGTAGCATACATCACATTGTTGGGTGTCGAACCTTTTTGCGAGATGCCATTGAACAAGTTCTTAGCTCTCTCAATTTCTCCTGCCTTGCATAGCCCATCAATCAGGACATTGTAAGTAACAATGTTTGGGTTGATGTTTTTCATGCACATCTTGTCGTGAAGTTGAAAAGCCCTCTCTATGTCACCAACTTTACAGAAACTGGAAATGAGGGAGTTGAAAGTGAAAGCATCAGGAACCAGACCCTTCTCACAGAGTTCTGAGAAGATCCCCAATGCTTCTTGCAATCTTCCATTCCTTGAGAGAGCTTTGATGAGCATACTGTATGTTTGAACTTCCGGGAGAACCCCCCGTGCAAGTATACATCTAAATGTGGAGAAGGCTTCTGTTGTGTTCCTCTCTTTGCAGTGCCCTTCAACCAGGGCAGAGTATATTACATCATTTGGCGCTAGACCACAACCTAGCATCTCATTAAAATACCTGTTTGCCATTTGCATGTCCCCTGCCTTACTATATCCAAGGATGAAAGCTCCATAAGTGATAGCATTTGGCTTTAATCCTTTCTCCAACATTTCCACTAAATAAGTCGTTGCTTCCTCCATGTTTTTGGCTTTGCAGAGGCCTCTTATATAAGCATTGTAGCAAATTACATCTGGTGAAATCCCTTGCTCCCTCATCCTCTCCAAAATCTTTCTTGACTCTTCAAGTCTGCCTTCCCGAATGTGAGCTGAAATAAGACTTGTGAAGACAACAGCATTTGGAGTCAAACCCCTTTTGAGCATTTCTTCAAAAAAAGCATCGGCCTGCTGGAGGTTTCCACAATGGCATAGCCCATTAATTATTACACAGTAAGTCATCACCGTGGGTGTTAAGTTACTCTTCTTCATCATATCAAGTAGTCCAAAAGCACTAACCATATTGCGCTCCAGGAAATACCCATCAATCAACAAAGTATAAGTTCGACAATCAGGTTTTGTGCCCCTTGTAATCATCTCATTCATGAGTTCTCTTGCCTTGTCCATGTTACCTGCCTTACAAACCCCACTAAGAATCGTGTTATACATCATAAGATTAATTTGTACACCACGAGCAACCATCTCATCCTTAATTCTAAATGCCCCTTCTACATCACCATGTTTTATGAACCCATCAATCATAGCATTGTAAGTTATCACATCGGGTATCAGACCCATACTGGTCATATCTGATAACATCAATTCCGCTTCTCTTGTTCTCTTATCCTTGCAGAACCCATTGATAAGATTTGCATAAGTATAACCATCAGGGACCAACCCCTTCTCAACCATCGAGTTTTTCATCTCAATCGCTTCATTAAGAAACCCAGCTTTACACAAACCTCCAATGACCACATTGTATGTAATAACACTGGGGCTGCAACCTTTCTCCCCCATTTCCAAAAATATGCTTTTTGCCTCGTTTACATTTCCAACCTTAAAGTGAGCATTAATCATTTGGGTATAAACGTAAACATCAGGCAATAATTTCACCTTAGACATTCCATCACATACCTTCCAAAACAAGTCCACCTCATTAGCCTTCAACAAATCTCTCAATAATGAATTGCAACATAACATACTGGGGGTAAATTCGATATCTTTCGGACCCAAAAACACACTAGCAGCTTCAACTAACAGACCCCTCTTCCTATACATATTGATTAGTATATCGAAAACTACAGGGCTAGAGCCATTACGATCACTATAAATACTAAAAAGAGAACCCAAAATAGCTAATGGTAACTCACATGTTCCGATCATACGTTCAATTATATAACTTGCACCTCCATACAATTTAGAGTTACAAAGACTAACAGCAAGAATTGACAACATATTCAAGTTTTGAAGGGTACCCATTTTCCGTTCGAACCATTGGAAGAAGCTGAGGAGGCGTTTTGGGTCACCCAACTGGTTTTGATGAAGAACGGTTCGGATTACAGATGGGTTTAGCTTCTTGAGTATGTCTGACGACTCCATGAGAAGTTGCCAGTTGTTTTGTTTGAGAATGTTGCTGATTTCTCGTACTGTGTCTCGTTCGTGTTTGAGAATGTGTGTGGTGCAGTAGTCCCTGGGTTGGATAGATACAGTTCGGGTTTTGGTGATGACATTTCGGTATGTGGGTATCTGATACTTGTTATGTAAGTGTTTCCACATCTCAAGCTTTGATGCATGTACAGAGAAACCAGAAAGAGAGACAGAGACAGAGACAGAGAGGATTGTTTGGAGAGTGAGAGTGCTTTCTCTGTTGAAGCGGGTTTTCTCATTTCTGGTGTATGAAAACCCTAGGTTGATAATTATGAATTTATTCTCTCTGAGTTAGTGAGTTTCTATTATTTATTTTCAGACCCATTGGAAATGTTTTGACTTTCGAAGCTGCCCCTTCTGGCTTGATTTTAAAAGAAGTGCTTGCTAGATAGAGACATAGAGATTCCGTACTCTTCATCCAAGTTGCAATTAGCATTTGGTGGGTTTAAATCAATATCAATTATCAGGGTGAGCTCTGTTGGAGTCCTTGCTGCACCTTCTTGTGGGTGGGTTCACTATATTGTGGGAGATTGCAAGGTTCTATGTCTTGTCGAAATCTCTTGTTGCATTCTATTGATAGTGGATTTACTGTATTTTAGGAGACTGCGGGTCTATGTCTTGTCAGTTTCTCTCAAATTGATCATATGATTAATTAATGATGTCTTATTTGTAAAATTCTTATGTGTAAGATTCATTATGTATGATAACAAATTTCATGTTACTTATATGTGTTCTCTAACATTAAGTTAAAATGACTAGTTATATAGATTAAAAAATTGAACAAGTGCTTCGCCTTTGGAAGGTTTCTTCCAAAATTACATAATCTGGTATTGGGATTTGTTACAAGATAAAGACATCATATAATTGACATAAGGACTCAAATCTCAAAACCTCTTTTACATAAGGCAGAGAAGTTGAAGTTCCTCTAAATTATAAGGCCATTAGTGAGGATTGATGGTTTGAGTCTTATCAATGACCGAAAACAAAAATTGTAGATTTTCCAAGAACATTTTGACATGAGCCCATTTAAATTTTTTCTCTAAAGGTGGGCTTTAATGACATCATCACTTACACCCAATTATGCTTTGCCCATTCCATCACTTTTTGATCCACTAGATAGAAAACTCTGTTTAAAATTGTCCCTTGGCCCATAGGTCTGAAAGAAGGTTAGATTTCTAGCTCTTCAAATGTGATATCTCACTAATGGCCTGGGCTGGTTGCAAAGCTGTGATGGAGAAACCTTGGATCCAAAGAACAGGGGAACGTATTGCCATCTTTTTCCACCTCTCCTATTGATAGAGAGAATCTTGCTGGCTTGATATGACAATGGGATGGGACTATGTAGGACGAGGAGGAAATATATATAAATGTGAAAAGAAAATGTCAATAAGGGCGACACAGCAGCGTATTAAGACTGCTGGTGGGTTGAATCACACAGCACTTCCTCTCATTGAATTGATGTCATCACTGATGGGGGAATGGGTTGGTGGCCACACCACTCGTAAGTCATTGACTCACAGTGGTTACTTGCAAGAGTTTCAATTATTATAGCTTTGTCAAAATACTTCTTTATCTAATTAAGGGCTGTTAAAAGCTTAAAAGATTGATACATTGGAAAATGTTTTCGTGTTGGATGTCGAGGATTCACAATATTGATTTGAATCATTCGTGACGATCATACGCTCGCACATGATAAATATAAATAATCACGATCGACAATAACATATGTACGTGTGTCATCGTACATCATATCATTACTATTGATGTATCTGTTGCATGTATGAACAAGAAAAGAGTTTTGTTCATGTGCGACGTCCATCACCCCGCTTGATTGTTATGGTGGAATATGTGATGGTGATGGACGATGGGGATGCACACACGACATCCGCAGTGGAGTGGAGCAAAATCACACACAAATGTATTTTATTTATTTTATATGTTTGGTTGGTAAGGAATGAAATTATGAAATGCCCTGTTGAAGTTGCAATTCTGATAATTGGGCTGTTAAGTCAACAAAGGCTCCCCTATTGGGCATTCTTAATTTGAATAATAATTGTTGTAGTGATGGTAGACTTTGACTCTAATGTCATTTTCGATGTAATTAATTTTTCGGTGGTCTGAGAAATTACAAATTCAAAGATGTGCACTATAAAATGAATAATAAAATATTTCTATTCACATGTGGTTTTGAAACATCCTCTTAATGGGAATCAAACCTTAAGCCATGTTTATTTAGTTGGAATAGAATGAGTGGGAATAGAATTTGATTTCATAGTCAAAATAGTTTGGAATAGAATAAAATTAAAATAAACATTACGGAATGAATATCATTATAATTTTCTATTACAGTTTGATTCCATTCTCATTTAATTATCTCATTCAAACATATTGTTTTGAATAAACTGAAATATAATTTCATTCTATCAATTTTATTCTAACCAAACAAACATAACCTTATAATTATTGCAATACCCTTCATTCCTTGATTTATTTATTTTTGGTACAAAGCTCTTCATCTAAAAGGCCATTAAAGTGGGTGATAAAGCTTGTGGTTCACAAGGACACCTAATTAACCTCTACTAAATTTGTACTCCGTATCTTCTATTTATTGCTTACTAACCCTCTCAAAGAAATAGAGGGAAAAAAAAAAAGAGAGAAGGGGGGGGTTGGTTTTGGTGTTGAACTTCCTATATCTCTGACCTTATATTCGATCCCATGTACTCACATGTGGTGAGTCTAACTAGTAACTACCCTCTTCCCTACTAAAAAAAAAACCAAAAACAGAAGCAAGAAAAGAAAAAACCCCCTATTATTTGGTTTTGAATTCGCATAGGAGAACCCCCCCCCCCCCCCAAAAAAAAAAAAACCAAATTTGTACTCCATATCTTCTAACTCTTACTTATTAACTCAAAAAAAAAAAAAAAAAAAGAAGACAAAAAAAAGGGAGGAAAGGTTAAACTTCCTCTACCCTACCCTATAACCTATCCCCTATATGTATTCACATGCGATGAGCTGTGAGCCTATGTGGGTCTCGTACTCCCAACCAAAAAAAAAAAAAAAAAAAGAGTATAAATTTATGGTTTACCTTCTTTTTGCATGCAAATTTAGGTTGATTTTTATACAATGTCTCAGCAACATAGGCCATGAACAAGAATAACTCATTAATGGAGGTCTTTTTTTTTTTTTTCTTTTTTTTATGATGGATAAGTGAGAATACGTTCATGGAGGTCATTATCATCATTAATCGATGTTGTGAGAAGAGATAAGGCAAATGCTTGTTTTTGTCATTTTTGTTGGAGATAAGGCAAGTGTTGCGGATTATGGGAAGGGATGAAGCAAATGAAATATAAAAAAAAAAAATGCTTGTTTTTGTCCATCATGTGTTGCGGGTTAGAAACAATTTTTATAGAATTTTGGGCCCACTGGGTCGTACGAGGCATTAGAATAATAATAACTCATGTGAAAACTTAACTTCTCCCATACGGTGGTTGGTGAGTGCTTGTGCCGCAGTTGTCAGTTGACCATCTGCACTTACCCTATACTTTTGTAATTTTGCATTATCACCCCTTGACTTCTCGAAGCTCTTCGAAAGTGCCCTTAGTTCAAAACTACTAACAACTAAAATAATAAATAAGAGCAAAAACTTTGCCATCGTTTTTTTTCTTTTCGATGTAAGGTAAAAACTACGAACAATTAAACTAAGGCAACTGTACGTGATATATAATTTCATATCATATTATATTTGTCGGCAAAAATAAGGGGTTTATAAGATTGTTTTGACTTTTCTAAGTAGGACCAAAATATATCATCCCATTACGAGCGGAAGAAAGTCAATCGATATTGAACTCTTGTTCCATACATGTTGTGTGTATGGGACCCAATGTAACCATCATATTTTTATTTTGATTATTGAAAAAATAGGCACGTGTCAATCTACTAATTAATGCCTTGTTTTGTAGGTGGTATTAATTCATATCCATGAATGAGTTGGGATTTAAATTCAATCCTCATTACTCTCTTGGGAAATTACCTTACTCAGTTTGCATTTTCATCTATGTTCTGATTAGTTTAGTGCGAAACATAATCAAGAAAATTTTAATCAATGATAGATGAGGTTTATCATTATTGTGATTATAAGATTACCAAATAATTTACATAATGAAAATTAAATGAAACTTGTAAGAACAACTATATTTGGGATTTAATAACCAAAAAATGACAATAACTTTTTTTTAAAATTTTGTTTTTTTTACAACGAGATATCCAAATATTTGACTGAATTAACTTTTTCTTATTACGAAAGCCTAGTGATAAGTTGAATTTTGGAAGCGTATGCCAAATGTTCAAAATCCTACATTTGATTCTTTCACAATTAAGTTACCTCCAAGCACGGAGGATTAGTAATTGTTCATCATGTGTTGGATGGGATGACTACATGTGTATTAGAAGAATTAGTGATGCTATCACCAATAAAAAAAGAAAAAGATAAAAAAGAAGAGTTAGTGACGCTCGCTAAATTAATAATATAAAAAAAATGAATAAAGTTCTGAAAAATCTTTGGGAGGTTGAAGTTATAAAAAATGTTAGAGGGAGGCATATGCAATTATTAAAAAATCGAAAGTGGACATGGCAGTCAAGAAAGACCGGTCGAAGAGGCGAATAGGTAATTAAGTAAATCCAAAGGCATTTCGTGTACCTCGTGCTGGGCAGGTGTCATGCTCCACCTTCTATATATAGTACCCCACTTCCATGTCCTGCTGACCATCTCTCTCTTTCTCGCTCACACCGTCTCCTACTGGTCTTCATCTCACACTCACTTTGGAAAAGAGAGGTAAATTGCTCTCTTCGGTTCGTTGCGTTCGAAGCTCGAATTTCTATCTTATTCTCTTGATTCCGCTTTCAATTTTCCTGCACTTTCTCGCCTTTTCTCGGCATTTTCATCCATCTCTCTTTCAGAGTTCTGGTATTCATGTACACATATATTACCACAATCTTTCTTTCTTATGTCGTAAAGATCTATTCTCGCTCCTCTCATTGAACTAGATCTGTTATTAATTGCATGTCTAATGATGACTTGTTCATGTTAGATCTTCCTATTGTTTTTCCCCTTACACTCTGTTTGGTTGCTGAGAAGGAGAAATGATGGAAAAAAGAAAAATTTTGAATATCTTTTTTTTTTTTTTTTGGTCGGAAAAATGGAAACCGCACCTTAATTTTCCTAAATTTTCTCCAGTACCAACGTGCTAGGAAATTGATAATACAGATTGCTCGTATGCTGTTTTTAACCCCCCTCAAGGAAAAAAGAAAAATTTGTTGACGCACCTCATGCTTTTGCTATGAGGGAGTACAATAAGCACGATTTTCGCTGTTTCGTGGCTTACATGTTGAGCTTGAGCTTAATTGTTAGCCAGTCATGCGATGTGTTATGTTATCTGTATGATTAATCAACATCTAAAAGGATTCTTGTGCGCTGCAGATCTTAGTTCGTCCATATCAATGGCTCCAGCAACATCTTCTGATTCGATCAAGCCTAGAGGTTTGTTTTCACTCTGTTTTCCTTTTTATTTTTTATTTTTTTTTAAATTTAATTTTAAAATATAGCTACATGTGCATCCACAATTGTGCCAACGATTAATTAGTACATTATTTTGTGCTTTTCCCAGTACAGAATTTTTCACTTAACATTTTTCCGTAGATTTTCATTTTCTGTTCATACTTAAGGTGTTAACAGTTGTTGAAAGTAAAAAATAAATAAAAAAGTAACATCTGTAGATAGGAGCGATACCATCTCAATTCATTGGATAGACCAATGGTTCCTGGGATTTAGGCCTCACGCCTCAGATCCCACGTTCTCTTGGGGCTAGCCACTAGTCAGGTTAATCTCGGGCGTTAACTGATGCAGAGTGGTGGGTGGCGTTTCCGTGTCCAGGGATTAGTTGGGACAAATGTCTTAATACCATGTTGGGAGGAGAAAAATGAAAAAGAAAAATTAAAGTGATACCATTGCTTGTCTGCGGGTGCATTTTGTTACCTTTCCATCTTTTCTCAGCCCAGATATTTATTTGCTATGGATTTTGCTATATTTGTTTTCTGCCGTTTTCATTGCACGCTTGCATATAATTTTCGAAGTTTCATATTACAACTTTACAAGTCTAATGGTTGTCTTTCAAAGTTTCAGTATGTTCTTTGGATATCAACAAACAAACAAAAAAAAGGAAAAAAAGAGTTTCAGTATGTTCCTTGTAATCTAAAACTCGTTAGGGAAAAACCAAATAGTAAAGCCATTGGGGCTAGCCAAGTGGTGAGGGAGAGTGGGATCAAGGGTAGGATTAGGATAGATACCTCCAATTGTAATAAACAAAAAAGTAAAAACAAACAGTAAATTAAAACCATTGTGACTCTAAATTTACCTTAGAGCTGAAACCATTAGTTTTCTTGTCCTTTGTTACTGTGATTTATTTTCATGTTTTATTTTGATGTTTTTGTGTACTATTATACTTAATGGGGTGTTCTGTTTGCTTTGATAATGGAACATAATAATTAAGAGATATGTAGGCATATGAATGTTGAAATAAGTAGAGAACTTCAAGTTTCAGATGTTTGCTGGTTTTTTCAGCCCACTTGGTTTATTTTGTACAGATGTTTGTATTGTTGGTGTTGCACGTACGCCAATGGGTGCCTTTCTTGGTGCACTTTCTTCTTTATCAGCCACCAAGCTTGGATCAATAGCTATTGAAGGTAAGAGTACAACCTTTCTTCCCCACTTCCCTTTTGTCTCCTCAACGAGATAGCCTCTACTCTGTTGCTTCAGAATTTATTTCTTTATTTGTTTCTTAAATGTTCTTTTATGTCAATTTGTAGCTGCTCTTAAAAGGGCAAATGTTGATCCATCACTTGTACAAGAAGTTATCTTCGGGAATGTTCTCAGTGCAAATTTGGGGCAGGCTCCTGCTAGACAAGCCGCATTAGGTGCAGGAATACCTAATTCAGTGGTCTGTACCACAGTTAACAAAGTTTGTGCATCAGGGATGAAAGGTGAATACTAAATCTTCAGTGACTGCATTTTTTTTTTGGCTTTCCAATAATTCAATTTTGAAGAGTAATAGAATGTTTTTCCTATCTTTGTCACTGCAGCAACAATGCTTGCAGCACAGAGTATCCAGCTGGGCATCAATGATGTCGTTGTGTCTGGTGGCATGGAAAGCATGTCTAATGCCCCTAAATATCTGGCAGAAGCAAGGTTTGTGTTCCTTTGATTCATGGTTGATTTGTTTTCTTCACTTTTTATCAGACTCATAGTGGGATTTTGCATTTTTTTTTTTCTTTAAAATGCTAAACCTCTAGATATTTGTTAAGAAGATAAATAAAAAGATGTGGATACTAGAAGGGCCACTCTTCCTCTCTGCACATTAGATAAAGGATTCCCATTTCAAATGCATGACAACTGATAAATCATGTAAGTGTAGTTTGCTTATTTGATGATGATGAGTCTAACCTGGTTTCTTAGTATTGATAGTCTTTGTTTCACTCTTGGGAAGCTAGTGGAGACACCAGTAATTCAAAATGAACTAACATTGAGAGGTTTTTTGAGAGCCTCTTATTCGAGTTCCTGTCTTCCTGACTGTGTTGCAACTTGCAAGGGCACTCCTATGTGAGCGATATACTTGTATCAAGTACGTAGTGGATGTGTTGGTTGCGACACTCCACAGATTCTTGTACAATACTCTTAAAATTCCTATATTCAATCATCAATGACCAAGTTCAGCCATAGAATATGCAGCATGCTAGCGCCAATATGAGGTTTTTAAATGAATAACATAACATCATTGTTCATGCTGTAAGTTTTTATAGTAGTATTCTAGAGTCATATTGGGGTGTTGGTCCGGTAGACCAATTTATTTCATCATGTGATGTGACCATCATGACTCAAGTTCTCATTAGCAGATATTGCTTTCGAAGCAACAGTATTCAGACCTATGCTGATTCTGTACTTGAAATGCAGGAAAGGATCTCGCCTTGGACATGATTCTCTTGTTGATGGAATGCTGAAAGATGGGTTATGGGATGTTTATAATGATGTCGGCATGGGGGTTTGTGCTGAAATATGTGCAGATCAACATACAGTTACAAGGGAGGAGCAGGTAATATTATAACCCATCTTTTGCACTAAAAAATATGCAGTTTTTCAGCAAGTAGAACGTGATATAATTTTGCTCATATAATGTATTTTGTTTGGCATATGGTAAGTATTGAACCTGTGACTCCACCCCTCCCCTTTAGGTCCATGCCTGCACCAGTGTGCTGGCTTTGGCCACTGATAAACTGAATTTGGGTTGCCTCATTTCTTCATCTTATCTATAGCATGTAAACCTTCTTGTTGTGGCCTTCTGGTGCATTTTCATCTTTAAGTCATTGCTTCTATTTAGTATTAGAATATTTGTTGACTTTTTGCTTAGAAACAAGGGTCAACTAAGCCTTTTGGCAGTTAATCTTTAGCTCTCCTGCTGGCTTATTTTCAACTTCCAGTCATTCTTTTTTTTTTTTTTTTTTTCATACGCAGTATTCTCTCACTTTTATTCTTTATTCTTTTGGATCTCCCCTATGAAAATTAGTGTTTGTACAAAATCTGTTATCAATGATACCTAGAAGTTTTGTGACTATTGTTGATCCCTGCAGGATTGCTATGCTATTCAAAGCTTTGAGCGTGGTATTGCTGCCCAAGACAGTGGTGCCTTTGCATGGGAAATTGTGCCGGTTAGACATCTAGTTCTGTTGATGTGAATTTTCTGTTTTGTTGTAAACTGCCATTATATATATACCTTTGTCTGGTGCCTTGCAGGTTGAAGTTTCCGGAGGAAGAGGAAAACCATCAACAATTGTTAATAAGGATGAAGGTTTAGGAAAGGTAAAAATAAACTTTAATTGCAACATATATTCACAAACAAACACACATTTGGAATATAATGTCAGATTTCTGCTTCTTTCTGTTGCATAGTATCCATCAACCATACATTATTTTCTCAATTCAATTTTCAGAAAATAAACATATAGATGTGGAGTCAGTCAATGTTGCCCAATCGGCCTCATTATTGATATTGTGATTTGTGGCATTTTTGTCTTGCCAGTTTGACCCAGCAAAATTGAGGAAGCTCAGGCCCAGTTTCAAGGAGAATGGAGGTTCTGTTACAGCTGGCAATGCTTCTAGTATAAGGTCTACTTATTACCTTACCTTTTTCTGTGTATTTATTTTTTTAAGCTACAATCTTCTTGTCATTGACAGTGCTTAATATATCTGTGTAAGGTTACTTATTGTTGCCTACTACTTGCCCTTGCCCCGTGATAGATTGGAAGTACTAAATCCACCTTGTATCTAGCCATAAATCACTAAGAGATTGAACTTATACATGAAATCTTCTTTCATAAGAATCTCAATGATTTGATGTACAAACCTTAATTTTATCACATTCTCATGTTCAAAGCCATGGGTACCCACAATCATGTTATATCTATTCTTTCCCTTAAAATGCATAGATGTTTATTGGTCTTATATTTCTTGCACCTCCCTGTATAGTTACCCTATAATAAATTAAAATTCTAATTATCATTTTTCCAATTTTACATTACATGGAAGTATACGGAGTGGTATTCTTTTTGGTTATGTGAGTCTTATACAGATATGAACACAAACCCTTTTTTTTGGTGGGTTCAAGTAGCCAAACTTTTACTGAAAGTGAAATTGCCCTTGTTGACAGTGATGGTGCTGCTGCATTGGTTTTGGTGAGTGGAGAGAAGGCACTTGAACTGGGGCTGCAAGTGATTGCTAAGATTACTGGTTTTGCTGATGCCGCTCAGGTATGTTGCATGAAAATTCGAACAAAATGCTTAAACCACTGCGAATATCATACGTGGGAAAATCCATTTTTTGGCATTATTTATTTTTACTTTATTTATCTTTTATATTCCATGCCATTTGCTGCTGAAAGGAGATTGACTATGCAGGCACCAGAGTTATTTACAACAGCACCAGCCCTTGCAATACCAAAAGCTATTTCAAATGCTGGCTTGGAGGCTTCTCAAGTTGATTGTTATGAAATAAATGAAGCCTTTGCTGTAAGCTTACTTGTATTTCTGTAAGCACAATTATGACTAATTTATCATCTTTGAGTTTTCTAATCTTATTTTATCACATATGTGCAGGTCGTGGCTCTTGCAAATCAGAAACTGCTTGGACTTAATCCAGTGAGTTCTTTACCTGAGCAATTTGTCTGTGTGTGTGCATGCACGCGTGTCTCTCTCTTTGTTTTGACCAATGACCCTATATGGATTGAATGTTTAGAGTGATTTACGTATAGATTTTCATTTAGTTATGCACTTTTTTTTGCCTTCCCGAGTTCAATTTCCGTGGGCATAAATATTTTTCATTTTATTTTTTATTTTTTGTTATTAAGTAGCTTCCTTAATTTGCTTGCAGGAAAAGGTTAATGTGCATGGTGGAGCGGTATCCTTGGGACATCCACTAGGTTGCAGTGGAGCTCGTATCTTGGTCACTCTTTTAGGGGTATACTTTTTTTTTTTAATGAATATAATATTAAAATTGCTGTTATATATATAAATATTTATGGCTTTAATTATGTGCTGGATATCTTAATTAGTTATCCCATACGATAATGGCTGTTGACGATACGTGCGCATGTCATCTATAGACAGCCGTGATATGTACCGTATAGTTCTGGATATCCCACATTGAAACAACCCTCTATTATATAATATATATATATATATATATTGGATTTTTCTCATTTGCATTGAAACTCGTTCACGAAGGTGGTCAGTTTTTTCAAGTTTGTTCAGTTCATTGGATTGGCATTGCGCTGATTTCTATGTTTGACTGCCAATTACAGTAAGATATTTTACTCTCGTCTTAGTGAAAGTGGGATGATGTTGTAGGTACTGAGGCAGAAAGATGGGAAATACGGAGTTGGTGGCGTCTGCAACGGAGGAGGAGGTGCATCTGCCCTTGTCGTAGAGCTTGTGTGAAACTGATAGCTTCTTGTGATGCAGACAGACTAATGTGAGGGTAGGACCTTCTTGGCAAGGATGAATCTCCGTCGCTGTCAAAGATTAGATGTGCAATTTTATCTCCATTTGTTTTCTATTTTTGCTTTCTTCTCCAATAAATAATAAAGAAGTGTATTTAGCTTTCAGAAGGGAATGCATTTTCCAATATCCTCTCTCTCGTTTACTTCACAGCCCCTCTTTCTTTTCCATTTTCTCACTTCCTTTATGAGAATTACTGATTCTATGATTACCACAATTAATTGTCTGGGTTGGATGGTATCATAGCATGGTATTTTGTGAGGTGGTATAAACTTACATGCGTTATAATTTTTTTTATTTGTACACCTTTCAATGACGCTCATTTTTGTTTTCTCTCATCAGTCATCATATGCTTGTCAAATATCAAGTTGATCGGAGATTGTCAACCACCCGATTCATAAAGCACACCAAAAACTTGGGTTTACTTTTTTGGTTTTTGTTTATGTTTTGGCCGTGTAAAACATAATTTTATTTATAAAAAGAAATGTGTGCTTATGGATTAATCAGCAATTGATATCCAATTAATGAGGAATTTGGCATGCATAATAAGGATAGAAAATCTATTTAATACGGCAGTGGGCTTAACAAAAAGTACGTTTAAAATTCAAGGGTGGGCTTAACAAAAAAATGGATCAAACACAAAATCATTGCAATGTTTGACAATTGAAAGTCTTACGTTAGGTGTGAGTCGATGTATCACATCCTTTATTATCTATATTGAAAGCTTATTGTGGTGGGGTTACAGTGTTACACCTAAGACCCCTTGCATAAATTAATAAACTATATATTAACTTAATGGCCAGTGGTTTGTATGCGTATTCGATTTGGTGGAAATGTGAAACGTGATCTACGTGTGTAGGCTTTGATAATTTGGGATTTGAGAGATTGTTACGCAAACCAACTTTTCACAACGACTGTTCCTTCCCAGTGATGATGTGATAGGGCACTTATTTTCTTTTTGCCATTTTCTCACTCCTAATTCGAGCTTTCCTGGAAACATGTTTCCAATTTCCTTTTCAAATTAAAGGGTATATGTATTGTCCTGTTGATGAATGGAAGTTTACCAATTAGACGGGGGAAAAGGATAGTTTACCAATTAGAGCGAAAGGATTCCAATTCGATGTTACTGGATCAGGACTTGTGAGTTCTTGATTCTTTGAGGAGATGATCGAGTGCACGCCATCTCATATGGTTTGGATAGATCGCACAGTTGGAAGGAAGTCAAACATGACTTTCACGCACGCTTAGTGCTAGTCACGTATGACTCCTCTATCGTGCAATTTGTCTGGAACAATCTGCACTTGATCATTTTCAATAATTCTCACTCATTTTCTTTTTCTTTTTAAATATATATTTACTATATGTTGGTGGAATGGTGATATTGTCCATATTATTGGGACATTTTCATCCCAAAAATGTTATGAGCACATATAGATACTGTTCATTTAAATAAAAACAAAAACAGAAACAAAAATCAAAGCGAATGACAATTGTGTAAGCGAAGCCACTTGTCGAGTTTATGAAATTTCAAAAACATAGGGAGATTAAAGTTTTTGAAAACAATCTAGCTAGAAGGGTGGAAAACGTTTTTTTAGTAAAAGTTGAAAGGTTGAAACTATAACTTTTTCTATTTTATAATATTTTGCATATGAGATTCTTAGATCTTGCACACTACTAGATAAAGGATTCATCAATACACACGAGGAGGACGCTTTTACAATAACTTCGTTTTTCCTTGTAGGAGAAAAAGAGTAACCCAAGTACATACCAACCACAGGATGCCATATGAAGGGTAGAACTTATAAGCCTAAAAGTGGCCACATCTCAATCTCATCTTGATGAGCCCTCTCCTATCTTCCTAAATTAAGCCCAACATGAGATGTGTCTATCCTTATTATCATTTAATAACGACGACGATTATAGGTAGTTTAAGCCTTGCCTTTTATTTTCTCACTTACTTAAAACTTTAATGGAAGATATAAAAGATTTTTAAAATATAAAACTTTTAGAAGGTTAAAATATGGATGGGGATAGAGGAGAAGAATCTTAGCATGCTAATAGAGGCCGCTATTCATTAATCTCCATGCTTTGCTGGCACACTACTAGCCAAAAGGTGTTAAGGCGTCTAACTGTGGGCCCCATCCTGCGCTACCAAAGAATAAAGATGGCATTGTCTGGCCCAATGGCCCACCTTCGACCCATTACCATACATCTCTCTCTCTCTCTCTCTCTCCTCTCGCTCTTCTCTGTGTCAGTCTCTCTCTCTTCCTCGTGTGTATAGCTCAGCTCAGGGGAATCAGGGAAGAGAAGCGACTTCTGTATTGAGGAATACATCGGCGCAGTCATGTCGGTGCGAGCTCAATCCTCTCTCTCTAAACAGTTTGATTGTCGGTGTTTATCGGTTTCATGTGTGTATGTGTATGTATATGTATATATTGCTATGCTGGATTTACGATTAAACCATGTCATATGTCTCTGTGTATGTATATACTTCTCAGCTTGATTTATAGGTGGGGTAGGAGGTGTCTTATTGTCCCCTTTTTTGACACTTTCAATTCCATCTCGATCGTTTGGTTCCTGCTGCTGATTTTCTTTCTTTCTTATTGAAGATTTTGGTCAAGACTTCTTCTTCCCTAATTTTTTCCTGTTATTGAAACCCTAACCCTTGCCTCCTCTGCAACTGGGTTCTGAATTCTGCTTTTTGTTGACTTTTTTGCTGATTTGTATTCTTCAAATGAAATCACTTCTTATTGACCTAAGTGACAAAACGGGAAAAAGTATGTGGGTCTTGACCCTTCTTTTGCTATTTTGATACATTCTTACCTTTCATTAACCCTCTATGGATTCTACCAAGGAAAAAAAAAGGAAGGGAAAAAAAATGAGGAGGAAAGAAAATAAAAGGAAAAGATAAAATCATATCAAGTCAAAATTATTCCAATTCTTCATTTTCTTCCAATTTTCTATTGCAACCAAATAAAGAAAAGTAGAATTCCATATATTTTATTTTTTTTCCTTGATAAAATCCACAAACCAATTGAGCCTAAAGGAAAAAAAAAAAGGGGAAAAAATTGCTTTGCTTCCCTCATGATTCCCTTTTGGCTCCGTTTGCTTATGGGGGAAAATATTTAGAGAGAATAGCAGAAAATAATTTTTAAGCAATTAAGGTGAAATTGATGTGCTATGCTACAGTCCAATCTACCCTTCAAGTTTCTTCTGGCAAATCTAGTGTCACTTTATGGGTTTGGTTTCCTGTTCTCTGTGAGTCATTTGTGTGCGTGCTATCATAGGTTTTGGTCATTTATATGTTTACCCATCTTTCCTTTAAAAAATTATCTCATGTGCATGTAAAATGTGAGCTATTGTTACCTAGTTCAATATGCGGATGCTATTGTATATGCATGTATCATTAACTCTATTCAATAGGAGAGACCGATCTACAACATTCGGAAAGAGAGAGAAATATATGGTCAAGAGAGGGAGGGAGAGAGATATCGACAATATTGTGAAAATTTTGGTTAACTTTGAGTTGAAATTATTTGTTAGAATGCCATTTTGCTTTATTAGGCAGTAGCAAGTTTCACCGCAAATCTTTACATTTAAATTCCAAATTAATTTATTTTTATTCTTATTCTTCTTCTTCTTCTTCTTCTTCTAATTCTTATTTCTTATTTCTTATTTGTTTTATTTTTTCCCCTTGTGGCAACAGTGGTACTTTCCCTGTCTTTATGGTTTGTTCACTCTACATTTTATTTTCATCATGGCAACTATGCTGCTTGCACAATTGTGATTTTATCGAGCTTTGTCAATTTTAGTTTTGGACCTTATAGTGTTAAGGTAATTCATGATTTAAGCACCATATATCATATGTATTAGTTACTACTTGATACAAGGTTGAGAATGCACTTTTGGAGATAGGATGATGGAGGACTTTGATCAAATTTTTCTTTTTCCTCTTTTATTACTTACAAGGATCTGGTTATATTTCTACATTTCGTATCCTGTTCCTTGTAAGCCTAATTCCTTTGGATCATTTAATTTATCTCCCCATGTCAAAGAAATAAGCATAATTTTCTTGATGAGCTCATCTGTTTCAACCATGTATGAAATACCCACGTACCTCCATCTCCCTTGTATGGTAGTATTGATCCATCTTTTTATTTAGAAAGGAAAAATATGTCAGCAAAGAAGTTAAATTGTGTCTTGGAGCTTTGCTCTTGTATATGTCTCATGTACTTGGGCCTTGCCCTTTGTTATAAATACATACTTTATTTCATCACAAAAAAAAAAAAAAAATTGAAGCATGTAAGAAAATTGCACCATCCCTACAATTCCAATGTCCTTGTCAATCAATAATATTTATGAATTTTTTTTAATTTTAATTTTATACTTTAATAGTAGATGCTTTCGCCCTCGAAAAGACTGCCTGCTTAAGTGAAATTTTTGGTTTCCGCAGGAGAAAGGTCAGCCATTGCCAAAATTCGGCGAATGGGACGTCAATGACCCAGCTTCAGCTGAGGGATTCACAGTGATCTTCAACAAGGCTAGAAATGAGAAAAAGACGGGTGGCAAGCCTGACTCACCCACGAAGGATGACTCCACATTTAAGCATGGAGCAGCAGATCTTGGAAAGCCTCAGTCTGTAAGTCACAACCTTGCTTATTCCCTATTTTACTTGGCACATTCGTTTGCTTAAGAACTCCATTAGTGCCATGCTTTCAGCCTTCTCCTTTTAGACAGCTGATTCCATGATCCAATGCACAGAGAAAGGGGAGGGCTGTATAAGGTTGACATGCTGTTGAACTTTTATGAACTTTCAATTTAATAATTTTTATACTTTATGCTATTGGATAGAAAATATAGCCATAAACAAAGTCAGATGATGGAAAAGAATAATTTAAGGTTTTTGGAAAAGGCTTTCTTAAGTTGAATATTTTAGGGTACAGCTCTGTTTCAGCAGAACTATTATGTTTGGAAGTTTTAAGCCGATCCTTGCAGTCTTGCTTGTTCTTGAGGTCATACCTTTGTCTTGTGACCCCTTGGTGGTCCTACCTTGGAGATATTTATATCTAACATAAATTCAGTTGATGATCCTGTCCATACGTTGCATTGCAATATCCAGGATCATTGGAAAAACTATATGGTGCACGTGGGCAGTATATCCAAATCATTCCTGAATTATTTCTGAATTTCACATTGTGAATAGTTTACTGATTCCTAAATTATTCACATATGCACTCGATATTTTGAATGGTTTTTGAATATTTGTTGAATTCCAAGTAATTGTACAATGACAAACTCATCCTTATTTTGAGCATTATTTTTCTCTCAACGCATCGCTATTTTCACTCTCAAATTGGATTTTCTATGTACTCGCAAATCCTAATGTATTTCAATTTTCGAATGATCTCATGAGCTTCAAGTCATTCTGATGCTGAATAATTCCTGAATCTTAAATTCGTCACTATGCTTACACCTGGTCACTCTTTTTGATTTATTGATGTGTGGAACTATCTGGTTTTTTAAGTGCCCTGTCTAAGATCCTACTGGTGCAATATCAATCCCATTTCTTGGGGCTGGAATTGAATGGTGAAAACAGGAAGTTACCTCATCGAGCAATGAAGAATAAATGCTAAGCCCCTATCACTAGGACCAACTTCCTGGACGTTTGTGGTGTGGGAGTTCAAGGATGATGCTAGTTTTTTCCTAATTTATTCCAAGATAAATAAATTTGCAATGATTTGATGCTTTGAATGTATTGATTTGCAGAAAAAATGGTTCTGCTGCATGCAGTCTGGTTATGCTGAGTCTTGAGGAAGCTCTAACCTTGTAAGAGCTGTAAACAGGAAAGCATTATTCATATATGCCTGGCCCAACGTATTCCAAAAGACTGGAGCTGTATTCAGCAGCTGTGATGGGTCCTGCTGGAATTTATTTTGTGTGATTTAAATTTGATGACTGTGGGTTAGGGAAGAAAATGATAAAAATACAACTTTGTATTATGTTTATGTATACCAGTGGGGCTCCTAGTTTGGTTCTGTTTCTCCCTGAAGCTTGATCTTTTACTGGTGGGGTTGCTAGTTTGGTTCTGTTTCTCTCTTAAGTTTGATTTTTTAGTATGAGCTGCCGCATTTGTTACATTTTATTTTTTCGTATTGGAGTGGATTTGATTTTCTTCTGTAGCTGCATACCTGTGCCGAATAGGGTTCAGTAAGTTTTAGTTCACTGCTACAACTTGTCTAGTTAGATTCTCAGCCCAAAAAAAAAAAAAAAAAAAAAACACTACAGGCTTGATATTGCCTTCAACAACTGATATTCAAGTCTTGGCCAACAAAACCATTTTCTGATTCAATTGCAGAACTGCTGAGATACTGAGTTTACAAGAACATATAGCAAACCATTTCGTGTATTCTTCCTGTATACTGGAGCTTTTGCTCCCTTTTTTTAAATACAACATTTTACTTCATCAATATATATATATATATCAGCTACTAGAGAACCACCTAGTATGATGCCATACAAGGTATCCAACCATCCACAAGGGGCATTCAGTTGTATTAGATCAGCTTCAAAGTTCAACACACATCAGCCAAAGTCTGGCCGTTGCGGTCTGGCCATTTGCAACCTTGAACTTGATCTGTCACTACCGAGCAATTAATCTCACTTCAACATTTCACTTCAACATTTAAAACATGCGACAATCCAAGGGACCCAAAAAAACAAAAATGGAGAATGAAGGCCGGTTTGCTTTAACTTATGTTGCTAAAGGATCAACAAATTTTCCCCTTCCTCTTGAACACAGAATAAATTATACCAAGCAGGTGGGAAACTGAAAACATGAACCACCAATCCACCATCTGAAAAGACATCTAATTTCAATGTCACATATATCATGCAAACAAGTGCCTTACATGTTTAAATGTTAGGAAAATGAGCTACAAAACCATTAAGAGGGAAATCAATGCCTGAGGTGAAATTTCCAGCTTGTAAGTTTACGATCAATAAATACCCGAAGACAGCAAGAAACTAAACTCTAGATGTTCCAAGCTTTCGTTCAAACAGGCGTTGCAAGAGGTAGACTTGGAGGACGCTAGCCCCAATCAGTGCTACTGATTCAATCATTGCCTTGTGGATTGCTCTCTGGCTCATTCCATCATTCACTGCAATCCAGTCAGCAGAGAATAATATCCCAAAATTAATACACTTTTGACAGATTATGCATTCATCTACTTTTGTCAAACAAGGAGAAAAAGGAAGGAAAAGAGAAGTTTATTTAAAACATGTAGACTTATTCTAAACCTTAGTATCATAGAGGCTGAAAGCTATGCCTCCCCCACTAAAACTGAAAAGTCATGTCTAATCCATGCTAGTGGGTGTGTACAAACACATTTGTGCACAGCGTGCATGTAGCAATACCCTTTGTTTGCTTCATGCTTGAGAGAAGTTAAATTTAGCCTAAGCTCAACCTAGAAAGAAGTGTGTGTGCATGTAAGCAGAGCTAAACTCTGCTCCAACCAAGTAAATCTCATAATTTCAATTATATTTACCCCATAATTACTTTCTAGTACCAATGTACTGGATGCAAAAGTCCATAAGTTCATCTTTACTTTAGAAAATAAATGGTACTGCCGAACAAATACAAGTTCTTAAAAAAAATCAAGGGTATTAATTTTAAGATTTGAAGAATTTCTGTGTTAATGTTGTTTGGAGAATGGAGGAACTATTCAATGGTGAAAATTGCTCAGCCATCACAGGGATAGAAAACTCTAGATGAACAAGTCCTTCCTTTCCAGCTAAAATATGGATATAAAAATTCAAATAAAAAATAAAAAGAAAAATTAGTTCTTCAAATAGTACCTATTGCCTGGCGGTCAGTCTGAGCCTCTAACCAATGCTGTTCAAACTGGATGTTGTAAAGAGCTTCTTCCAATTTTGCTATCTGTTCCAGCAAAGGAGTGAAATGCTCTGCAAACAGTCACAAAAATCTCAGTAATCACAATTCCATTTGAAAAGACAATAGAATACTCATTTTAAAGGGTCTATTGAAAAGAAAAATGTGAAGAGGTGGGGAACATATAATGAAAACCAAACGTCGCTCACCATCTTTTGCATGCTGATCATAGTATGCGAAATGACCAACATGTACATCAAAGTCTATGGTTTCATGGTAAGGAGACTTGTTAGTGAAGCAGAATCGGTAAAGCCCTTTCGCGTGAACCACAAACTCATGCTTCTCACTTGTCTTGTCACGAAAATCATGAATCTGTTCGCCAGCAGGTCCCTTTATCTGACAAACTCAACAAAGTTGTGGAATCAATTATAGATTCTAGAACAAAAAAGCCTAACATGTTCTTCACAGGAATATAAAGATCCACACAGGATCTTAGCACCGAATAAAGGTGATATTCAGTGCTACACTAACTATTGTGGCATTTAGCTCGTGAGTCATATGACTTTGGGAGAGGTGACTGAGTGAAGATTAAGAATTGAAACAAAAGTGTAAGAAATCAGTTTGGTTTCATACCATGAAGACATTTTCTTACTTAGACGATTGATGAAAAAGAATAGAGAGAAGAAAAAGAGCTTCATATAGTGTTCATTGACATAGAAAAAGCATATGACAGGGTCTCTAGGGAAATAATGTGGTGAGTTTTAAGAAGAAATGAGTATCTATTAAACATATCGATATAATCAATACCGTATATAATGGAGCCACAACTAATGGTAGAACAATGAGAGGAGAGACATGTGAACTTCCAATCACAAAAGGCTTACATCAAGGATTGACATTGAATCCTTATCTTTTTACTTTAGCTATGGATGAAGACAAATTCCAGAAAATGTCCCATGGTGTATGTTGTTTGTTTGCTGGACTTTAGGTAGGACTAAAACAGATTATATGGCATGTAACTTTAGTCAGATCAGGAATAGTATAAATCGAGTGTGAAGAGATACCTATAATTAACTACTTTTGGCATTTTGGATCAATTATCCATAAAGATGGAGAGAAACAAAAAATCCTTGCCCATAGAATTACAGCAAATGGATGAAGTGGAGAAGTGAAATTAGATTTTTGTGTGATTTTAGAATAACCATCAAGTGAAAGGGAAAAATTATATAAGTTATAGTAAATATTTTTGATACATGGGATCAATTATCCATAAAGATGGAAGCATTGCCCATAGACTCAAAACGAGATAGATGAAGTGGAGAAGTGCATCTAGAGTGTTGTATGAAACAAAATGGCTATATTTAATGGTACTGAATGTTGGGTGAATGTTGGCACGTATGTGCAAAATATATATATTTTTTCTCCCCACAAAAAATAATGCCAACATACAGTATATTCAAAAACATTTATTGTTAATGTTCAATATTGCAGAGTGCACAGGTTTGAGTATTTGACAAGGCTCTGTTTCCTTCCAAGATAGAATGATAGAAAAGAAAAGACTTTTAAAAAAAAAAAAAAAAGAGAGAAAATAAAATAAGGGGAAATCCTTTCCTTGGAAACTCTTATAGCTGTTGTTTTTCTCTGTTTTCATAATCGTTCATGGAACCAAACAGAACCCCAACAAAGCTAGTAAAGCCGTGGGAAAAACATCATCAATGACTAATTCAACATAACCAGACAAGTGATATAAATAATTTAGGGTTGAAAGAATGGAGAAACATACCACGAGATCGACACCATCGTCGCCGTAGTGCCAAAGGCCCTCGGCTTTAATAACAACAAAAGAAACATGAAGCGTATCCCCTTCGTACTGAACATTATGAGAGAAGCACTCTTCTCTGTCGATCACAAACCTAATCCCCACGGCTGCCCGCGTGATCGACAAAAGCACCATCGTTACAATAAAAGCGCATCTCACCGACCACGTTTCCATCTCTACAATTCAATCGGAAATACACATCAAATTCATACAGAATGAAGAGATCGATCATTCTAATTCTAATTAACCAAGGTCTGTTGTTTGGGTGCTGAGAAAACATATATTCATAATTGGCGAGAGGGAAATCAGATCAAGAAGAGAGTGAGATGAGAAGGGGATTACCTTTTTGGATTCGAGAAATCTGAGGATAAAATTGATGGGCCGGTCGGAAGGGACAGAGATGGAGGAGCTTCAGCTGATAATAATAATAATTATTATAATAAGTTACGGAACAACAACACCAGTTTCTAGTTTCTGCTTTCTAGGTTTCGGTTTAGAACCTGACAACCCCCCCGCACCCTTTTACCTTAACCCAAACTGGTTGACTATGGAGTTTCGGCGGAGGCTTGTTTATATTGTCGAGGACACGGTACTATCCTCAAACGACGTCGTTTATTTTTGATCTCCTCACATCACAACCATGCTTACTGCCTGCCTGCCTGCCTGTCGGCCCGCCCGCCCGTCCTCTCAAAAAACACAGACACTTCTCTAGAGGTGTCGTGTCTGTGTCCGATACTTCTCTAGAAGTACCATGTTCGTGTCGGACACGATACTCCTCTAACACGACATCTCTCTCTTTTTATCTTTTCTATATTTTTTTTTTCGTTTTTGTCATATTTTTTCAATGAATAACTTCACTAAGGTTTCCAAAAATAATATAAAAGATGCATTTTGAATAATGAATGTGAAATTATATGATATTATCTAGTTATATACATAAAATATGCATTTTATTAATAACGTGTTCTCGTCATGTCGTGTCCTAGATTTTGAGGATTTGTTGTATCGACATGTTTGTATCGTGTTGTAACCGTACCGTTTGTCTGGTCCGTGTTTCTTAGTTACCCTCTTTAGGCATCCATTCAATACTGTGGTATGTTAATCTAAGCCAAATACCTGGTTTGCCTAGCCAAATATAATAATATTTTATTTTATTTTTTTCAAAAAAAAAAAAGTGGGGTGGGGGGGCCAAGACCTTGTTAGGTAAATTTTCTCTCATTCTCGTTTGTTGGAGAAGGTTTCAGGCTTGGAGTCTCTCTTTGGATAGGAATGGTGTTGTGATATGAATATATATTTTGCTGAGGGGCTATTTTTAGACAAATTTATACGATTAAGACGAAGTCATGCAATTTCATAACTGTGACGATGTTGCTCAAGTCTCAATTTTCATAAATGTAACTTCTTCAAACAACTTGAAATTTCTGAAATCCATGGACGTTCTAATCTTTCCTTCACATTAAAAAGGTGACAAAAGCTCCAAGTACTCGGAGTAACAAACAAAACGTTTGCTTCCATGGGTTCGCTGATTGTTCGAAGCTTCAATTAAAGGACTACCTTCTCAAAGAGCTCACAATTCTTTCTATTAATGGAGACATTTCCAAACCACATCTTACCCATTTTGAAGTCGATATATAAAAGGGACTCGATCAAAACACTTATACATCAACCACAAAGCCAACCATTCTCTCTTCTCCGAGCCCCATCACTTCCATTTGAGGCAATATTGACGTCAATGCGGATGGAACTATACATTCACATCAAAGACATTTCAGGAAGAAGTTACAATGCTTTGGGTTTCCTTTGTCAGCCAAATGGAGTAAATAGTACAGCATCCTTCAATTTGTTACTACTCTCCCCTCCCCCAACCCCCCCCCAAAAAAAAAATCTTCTTCTCCAAATCACTAATAATGAGAATGTTTTCACAATCTCACTATAAGGAAGTGCTAAAGGAAGTATTTGATGAGAATGGTTTTCACAATCTCACTATAAGGAAGTGCTATTCACAGCAAGAGAGAGGATAATGATCAAAATGGACAATACTACATACAGATTTACAGAAGGATCTCTCAGTCATCATATTTCATACAAGTTAGAATATTGGATCACTTTCCAAAAAGCTCCGGGCATCTAATCTGTATCAGTTTATCACTATCATCTTACCTCTATAATCAGCACTGTTTGCTAGGTGCTACTCTCTCTCATTATCAAATCACCGTTCTTTAATTTTTCTTCTTTTTCACACACATTTGACATTTTTACTATTTCCACCTAGAATGTCAAAACATCACAAATGATGCAAAAGCCATGATGAGATCCACATCCTGCTGCATTAAAATGGCCATCAAAAGGATCAATTTCTTGCATTAGTTCCTTGCTGCAGCTCTGTTGCTACCTGACTGAATGGAACCTAATCTTTGCGATTTGCTCCATCTTAAAGTGATCTTCTCTTTGCATAATACCTGATTATTCAAACAGAAAGGGAAAATATAGGCAGTAATAATATTAGTGAATATAGTAAAAAAGAATAAAAGTCAAAATTGCATGTGCAGAAAAATGCTTACCTTCCTCCTTTAATGATATTCCTAAAATAAATATGGCTCCATGCCCAATCCAAGCAGATCAGGACAAGTGAAACCTCAGGTTACCTATTTCATATCCGACAAATACCGCAGAGCCAGCCAGAAGTACTATATGAACTCACCAAAGAATAGGCTAAGGAGATGCCAAGTTGATTGGAAACACTAATGAGTATGAAGAATCGATCTTTACATTCCTTTAAATAGTCATAATTACAAAGCACGCAGTGCCTTCGTTCAGACCCAATGGACGCCTGGACAGTGTGTCCCAAAATTCATTTGTTCATTAAGTAAGCACTTAGTTTTGTAGAGGCATACTCCTATTTTATTGTTTATTCTGCTATATTAAAGAACAGTAAATTGAGACCTCCTCATTACAGCAACTATAAGTGAATCGACAAAAAAAACAAAATGAGCAAATTACCTTGATGTTGGCACAGTCGCTAACATATACACAAGAACTTGAGATGTTCAATCTTTCACGTGCAGCAGCTATGCTGTATGGGACACTTGCAAGATCTTTCTCTCCTCCAAAGCTAGCTTCTTGTGAAGCCCTTTTTGATGATCTGCAAAGTCCATAAACAGATCCCTCAGCCGCTTAGCTGTCCTGTATTCTTCAGTTCCCGAAAGGGCAACCTTTACTTCATCGCGAATTCCAATGTTATAATTCGATAATTTGTTCTGCAGAGTGCAAATGTAAGAATAAATAACTAATAAAATATATAAAGTCAAGATTGATGTTTGATACCAATGATTTGATTTTTGATTGCTCTTTGAGAAAAGAAAAAAAATGAGAGAGAGATCTGACGTGCATTCAATTTTATCTGGGCCAAAGTTACAGTGTCTCCAAACAAATACAACTGTGTTTTTTCCAATTGAAAATTTGTCAACCATAAGATGATACAGAAAATATAAGATGGGGACATCCGCAGAATGCTGCAACCCTCTAATACTGAAGGATGTGGCCCATCAATGGGCACCAAAACATCTAGGATTTCCACCATCACTAAATATTAATCCCTTTTAGCACTCCCCCAAAATAAAGAATAACATAGTGATATTAAACTTACTTGAGATTTTCGCATCAAGAGCCCAATGGACATTCGAAATGAATCACACCTTGGAAGCTTATCAGTAATCACCCACGGCCTGCAAAAAGTAAATGAGACAATAGACACTGACTGGCCATTGAACAGGCAAAAAGACTTAATTACTGACTACCATGAGAATTACAATTGCAAGTAACAACCACTTGTAGAGATGAACACTCGCATCGCAATAGGAGGACATTTACTATTCAGTAAATACCAAAGTCTTGGATGCCAAAGAAGGGTATCTGGAGTTCCCAGAAAAGGGGTACATTAAAAGGACAGAGAACCGATAATGAAGAAAAGACTAAAGAACTTACAACAAACAAAAGAAAACATCTAATAATTAAAATAATCCCATTGAACCAAACATCTTTGGATAAGAAATGATCCAATGGAAAAATGATTATGAACTTGCAGATCGATCAGAAAACATTTGATCCAGTGTAAGTAGATAGAAAAGGTTTTCACCTATGTTACACGGGTGGCCCTGCTCCACTACAGATACCCATGTCGACATGACATGACAAGGGTGTGGGTGCTCCTGCTGGACACTTCAAAATAGTGAAAAATCTTTAAAAGGCAGGCAAATCGGATGCCTGCACCCACACCAGAGTCCATGTAACATAGGCTCTTACAGCAGATTATTGTGATGGGAATAAAGAGTGTCAACAGGATGTACTTTTTAAGACCTGATGGTCCTAGTTGGATCATATTAAAAAACATTTGGTAATGTCCATCCCACCAATGGACTCTTAAATGTATAACAGGCTCTAAATGGGCTGATGACTCTATGGAAATTATGACATAACAATCCAAAATACAAGGTCCCAGCTGTGGTTAGTAAAAAGCTAGAATGGGGTGGTTGAATACCTTATTTGGGTATGCAGCATATCCGAAAAAATTTGACAGGCATCCAATTTGAAAAGTAAATAAGACGAGTCAATATAATTCTTAACAAAAACATGTAGCTCTGTATTAACATTTACGAAACATAGTGATGATTTTAATTAACATTCAGGATATTGTTATGCATCACTGAGCCAAGGAAAGAAATGTGTCAAGCGGCAACAGAACAATGTTGAGAAAAAAAAAGGAACAAATATGAAAGGCATAAACTCTATTTTTGACCAATTTTTGAGATAAAAAGATGCATTGACATCCATACCTTCCTCTCGAAGATATGATCACGTGATCAGGATTCTCCAAAAATTTATATAACTTTGCAAGCTTCTCATTGCAATCCAACACAATAGTTCCTCTTGTGTACCTCTCTGATGACAAACTTGGAAATACATATGCTTGAGTTGAGATATTAGTTTGTTTATGTATAAATTCCACAATTGTTAGTGGGGACAAATCTCTTTCCAAATTCTCAATTAGTACAATATGTTGATAGCCACTTTCTTTGAATTTCTTCTTCCAGGGTAATTCTCCTCCTCCTCCCAAATCTATATCTTGCTCAATCCTTTCACAATGATTGTCAATCCTCCCTGTTTCTCAAGAAAAGAAAAAAAAAAAAAAAAAGGTTCATGAATCCTACTCCAATTATGTAATCGTAAAATTTAAATTTTCAACCACAACCAAGAGAGCATATTACTACCATTGACAGATAGGCAAGAATAAGAAAAACTTTGAAAGAAAAAAGTCTGAGCGAGCAGAAAGTTCAAAGTTGGGCTAATCATAAGGTGGACAAACATATATATATATATATATATATATATATATATATATGGGGAGGGATCCGCTGACACCTTGTGTAAAACTTTTTACTCTTAAATCCATCAATATCATTTTTTCGGATTAATATTTTGCCAATCCAACTGGTGGATTAGATACTCTACTCATGCACACCATGCATGCCAAATTTCAAGTTATATCGGATATCAAGAAGCGTTTGATCAAGCATGATCATTGTTTCATGATGTGTATTTGACAAGCATACAATAATGTGTATCTTAAAGAATGCAAACCAGAAGTTTTCAAAACTCACAGCTATTTTAAATATTTACAACAGATAAAAACAGACCTTCAGTTATCTGCAGCATACTCCCAGATTGCATGGCACACTTTGTTTCCTACAAACATGCAGCAGTGACATTAAAAACTACAAAATCACACAAGCATTGGTACATGCAGTATAATTCCAAGTAATTTACTAGACATTAGTTAACAAAAGGTGCTCTGTACTTATACATAAAACTCTAGTAAATAACTTACCAGGGGTCTCGACTTGTGCTTGACCATTGAGCTACTGATTTCTTCCTGGATGGTACCGTCTTTAGATGCTGAAATATTATCCCCAGAAATTGCATAAGAATTAAGTGAAGAATTTTTCACGTTCTCCCTTGAAATCTTCAAAAAAGCAGCTAACGTTGGATCAATTTGTGCACTAGACAGGACTAGGCAAATGTTTTCAATAGTGGCACTAGTTAAATTGCCAGCATTCGGACCATGTTGCCAGAAAAGCATAAATTTGCACAAACACTCCTCTTGTCCTTTTGCAAATGAATGTTCCTTGTACTCCACCTACAAAAACAGATCCATAACAACAATTACGTACGATAAAATATTATTAACTAAAAACAAATAGTTAACATTAAATGCTCTATATAATTAAATGTTTGAGCAAAATGCGAAAAGGCCAAAAATGGCCATTATCCAGAGTTGGTCACGCTAAGTGGGGTCTTGAGAGCGGTGACTCAAACCAGCGCATTCATGTTTGGTATCCTGATAATTCCACCATTGCACCAGACAATAGCCCCTTTGCCCCAAATACGACTTATATGCATTAATCTTCATGCCAAATACAACGGCTACGTTAAATGCAACACTCATTACCAGTAATCCATTCATTATATGACTTACATGGTTCAAAATTTGGCCCAAAATCATGTTTTACAATGTTTGACATTGTTTAAGGTGACTTACAAAGAAGGTGCAAGATTTCCACTTAAATACAATATTTCATCAGTCATTAACCAATATATATTATATATACATATATATAAATCACTAGTTAGAAAATAGGGCTCCTTTTTTTTTTTTTTGTAATAATGTCAATTCGACTGTAATGCTACATATCGAACTGTGGATACTATTAGCTTGATATACATTGTTGACCCATTCCCTAATAGCTTAAGTTTTTGGGGTCAAGTGGTGTTCTAACATCGTATCAGAGCTCTGGTTTTTAGGAGGTCCTGGTTTCAAGTCTTCACACCTCCTCCCCTCATTCATTTATCCCTTCATACCGTTTATCGGTTCAACTCAGTCTAACTCATTGCATCTCTCCACGTGCGAGCGGGGTCGCACGTAAGGGGGAGTATTAGCTTGATATACATTGTTGACCCATTCCCTAATAGCTTAAATTTTTGGGGTCAAGTGGTGTTCTAACAGATATTACCAGTCTACCACTAGTTGGGTAGAAAGCATCGATCCTAATGACTCGACTATGATGGTGGCTGTTAGCTCAGTAATCAACCGAGCGAAAAGCCAGCCCTACTGATATATTTAGGAGAAGAGAACACAGGCTTATTTTCTCAATCCATTTTTTGGAAGAAAAAAACACAAATGAAGAAGAAACACAAGATCAACACTTAATTTCATCACTGGGATATAGATATACACATAGATACAAAGAAATGGTTGGTTTGATTGAGCTTACTTCTTCAACAAATGCGTCGTAGAAGCGAACATCCTCCTCACTGAAGACGTGAGAAGCACAAACCATCTTGCCCTCTATGACCTTCCTACACTCGCAATCCTGTAACTGTGCGGAAATCGGCCGAAACCTCTCTCCGAAATTGTCTACTTCTTTCACAGTCTTGAAGTCACCGGCCCTGAATCGCTCGTCGTACCCTTCCGAGAAGTTACAGTACTTCACGGTGAGTGTGTCGCAAGAGAGGACAATCCAGACGCTATACCAGGCGTCGTCGGATGCACGAAACTCGATGCAGGCGTCGGCCGGCGTGTGGCCGGAGTTAGGGTTTCCAGGTGTCATGTGGGAAGCGAAGATTCTGGAATTCCAATTTGGAAGCTTTTTTCCGAATTTGGCCGTTATATAGACAGTCCCTGTTGTGTGTGAATTTTCCTTAGAGACTAGGAGGCACGTGGCGAACAATGAAGGGATGGAATGAAAAGCTGATGGGTGATATAATGGGCAATCTCAGTTACAAGTGGAAGGCCTCCGAGTGCTCCTCCGTATACGATAATTATCACCGTGCCTGCGCGGCTACGCACGCCGCACGCGGTCCCCATCCACTGAAAATATCATTTCATCTTTACCTAAATTGCACACAACCCCAGGAGTCGGGTGTGAGTGTGAGTTCTAGAATCGAGAGAGAACATCCCTCTTTGCCTCTTCGGTCTCCATAGCCCTTTTCTGAATCCCGTCTCCTAATTTGGCAAAATCCCAAACATCTTATGCACAAAAATCTCTTTGACAAATCCCCCACTTCTAATGCACCGCAAACTACCAATAATTTTAGGCAACACATTTTTTAAATTTCCGGTCAGTGTGACACTAACACAAACAAGCGAGACCAGACACTTACTTCTTAGCTGAACCCATGCATTCAACGGCATCCCAGCAGTCATGGATGGTAGTACTTTGACCACCACTTTTATTTCCTCCCCAAGTGGTGGTTCCGACCCACCAGAGACCAGCATTGAGGGGAGCCGTTAACGTGGCAATATGCCTGATAGCGACATTGTATGGTACATGTGTGCCAACTTCTCAACTGGACGAAAAGAACAAAAATGGAATTTAGATGTGAGCCATTGTTCCAAGTCCCAATAGATAAAGGTTGCTTAGCAAGATTTCCAGAATCCATGTAAAAGGGTTTGATTAAAGGTTATATAGTAGCTATCAGCCCAACACAACCCTTCTTACTCAAGGCTTTGAATCTGCCTGCATAGAAAACCAAGGCTCTAAGCTCAACACATGCAAGCAGAAATGAAAATTCAAACAAGCTGAGAGAGAGAGAGAGAGAGAGAGAGAGAGGAACCCCATTCCATAATCTGTAAGGCCATGTTTGTTTAGCTGGAATGGAATGGATGGGAATGGAATGTGATTCCATGCTTGAAGTAGTCTAAAATGAAAATGAATTTAAAATGGCTGTTTAAACACACTATTTGATTCCATTCCCATTCAAATTACCTCATCCAAACATGTTGTTTGGAATGAATCGGAATGAGATTCCATTCCATCCATTCCATTCCAGCTAAACAAACATGGCCTAAGAGATTAGAAAATTAAAAGAGGGAACCTTAATCAAAGAGAGAGGGATCCAAAAACATTAAATGTCGTAGAGATTAAAAAAGTTCAATAACATCCATGCATGAAAATATGAGATGACCTTTTTTGCCGTTTTCCCCTTTTAAGTGGAGTTAAGAATTCATGTAAGTTCACAAAACCAGCCATACTGAACTTTTCACCGATTTTATCATTTTTGTACTTTTCCTGCTAAACAGCTGAAAAACTTGTGACCGCACTCATGACTTAACCAGATGAAAGAACTTATTCTTTAATTAACTCAAGAACCATATACAAACTTTGCCAGTCTATTACAAACTCAATAACTCGATATCATCAGCATTCTGGCAAATACAACAATTTATTCCAGTACATTTTGTAGAGTGAAAAATAAAAAGAAAAGGGAAGCAGGGGCAGAGAAGGATGTAAAAATATATCATTGCAAATAGACCTGTGCCTGAGTCAACCTCACTCTATGCCAATTACAATGGGCTTTACAAACATCCTAATTCGAACTCATGAAGAAATGTCTTTACCAAAAAGTCCAGTTATTCCCTTCCCAGGGTCACTTTGTTTCACAATTGACTCCCCAACCAAAACCTGCAAGGGCACAATAGAATTTTTTATCCAATTAGCATGCCAACGGTACTTGTTTCAAAGTTTGAGACCCTCGCATGTGAACACAAAATATTTCATGCTTGTATGAGGCACATAACATTGATACATGCATAATGATAAGAGCTATAATAAAACGTCTACATTCTTCTAGCTGATCAAGCACGATCATTGTTTCTGAAGTGCTTAATAAAGTAAAAACTAGGAAGTTGATCTATATCATGTTGAATGAGTTCAGATTCCTCTTCTTCCTCTACCATTTTAAGAAAACCCAGCACAGTACTCCCACTACTACCCATATTAAATAGAGTTTCTATATTTAAAAATTTAAACTAGAAAAAGAAAATAAAAAACATTGAGCAGCAAGCACAAATTTATTCTGTATGCCATGAAATGGCATCATGTCTCTGATGGGTCCTATTGTCATTTCAAGAACCAGAACGAGAACAAACAAGCCTTATCCCAACAATCTGGAGTCAGCTTTATAAATTAAAATATGACCCATCAAGGTCTGGGACTATTTTACATGGGGCACTTGGCCTGATGTCAACCCTCTATGAACTAATGCCAATTCCCAGGAAGCCATCAATGGCAGGAGAGGTGCCTGCTATGAACCCTAGGCAAAACCAGTTGGCTGGTAAGGAAACCTGCCCTATTGGTAATGCAATTTAAACTCATACACATCCAAGGAATAACTTTAATCATGATAAAGGCAATATTTCTAATCTCACTCAAGTAATAACCCCTTGTCCCTCCACACTCCCATAGAGAGAAAGAGACTAATAATTTAATTTGAACAAAGAAAGAGCAACTTGCTCTATGGGAGACAATTATGTTATAGCTTCCTGGGTTTTTAAGAGATGCACAACTAGGCAATAAAAATTTCCTTTCAACTTCAAAAAAAGATGCCAATGCGTTCAATAGAAATAATGCTCAAAAGTTCCAATTTATCAGTGTGGAATGTGGATTGTCATATTTGTGAGGCTTACCGCTTTAACACCAGCTTCTTGTACAAATGAAATATCATCTGGAGTAAAGAGCCCAGATTCCCCAACAACCTGCGGAGTCCAAAGTAAAAAAGAACCCCCAACCCAAAAAGAAAAGAAAGAAAAAATGAAAAAAAAAAAAAAAGAAAAAAAGTAAAGATTTAAAGGTCATTACAGCAAATGAATGTTCATGGATCCTTCACCATGGAACATCCGAACATGTAACATTGCACAGAAATAACTTACATCATATAATGGGCAGACAAGAGAATGGTAAAAGGGCCACTTACAATTATGTCTTTTTGACGAATCATTTGGCCACGCTCTCCTTCAAGAAGCTTCTTAGTGTTACTAATATCAACCTCAAATGTTCCTGTAGACAAGCGAAAGTAAAACTTATTGGCAACTCATTTACTGCGATTGAAGCATACAGGGTTATGCGTGCAGATTTTATGCTTTTCCTCCTTTTTGCATACGTAACATAGATGGTGACAACATCACCCACAGAGGGAAATCTATAGTTTGAACCCCACACCCAGCCCTCCGTATAGGGAATGATGATTCATCCATATCACAGAAGCAAACATCAGTATGTCTGTCTACACGTAGGCTAAATAAATGGAGTTATACACACACACACACATACAATGTATATGCCTGAATCTGTATGCCAGAGATTTATGAATATGTGATGTCAATGATCTTAAAGAGCTACAAGATGATTGTCAGTAGAGAGAAAAGAGAGAGAAAAAAAAAGGTGGGGGGTTGTAACAGGGAAGACACTGGGGGAGTTAATTTATCTAGAAGTTCAAACATCCAGGTTAAAGGAAGTTCATTCCCCAAAGTTCTTGGAAAGATAACAATGCTAATGTGTTATAACTCCAGGACAGATAAGCAGAGTTTCAATACATTACATTTAAACCTACTCTACCCCCAAAAAAAAAAAAAAAAAGAAAAAAAAAAAAAGAAGATAAGCGGAGTTTAATAAAGTATGCCATTTTACAGAAGTTGGGAAAGCTTTACCAAGGTCACGGTTGTTGATGCCAATAAGTTCGATCCCCTCTATTCCAAGAACACGATCCATTTCCCTCTCATTGTGCACCTTGAGGGTAGAAAACAGAAGAACCAATAGAGCACTTTATAATCCAGATCATGAGAGAAAACTTTACAATCTTTCATTCCAAACTGATAAAACGTTGCGAAACCAGAATTGAAACACATTAGAGAAACTAAAATTCTCATACCTATGCGAATGTTTACAATTTCGAGGTTGAGATGACAAATTATTTAGCATAGGTATAACTATCATATCAATATGAGTTTAAAAATAAAAAAAGAAGGCAACTATGTCAACTTCCTGACGTAATAATGGATTACTTTCCCTGAATATGTTGGGGAAAAAAACCCTAAAGTTCTAGTTACAGTTTAGTCTCCAGTGTCTAAACCTTCATAATAATAAAATAGATATGTTTCACCAATGGAAAATGGCCAGTTCAAACAAATCCAATTACAACAATGATTTTTTTTTTTTCATTTTATAATCTATAGATTGAATTAGACTCCCTGAACTTTTAGCTAGGGGGTTTTTTTTGGCTAGTGCTTGTATATGTCTTATGTACTTGGACTAAGCCCTTTTCTTATTAATTTAAAATTTTACTTCATAAATTTTAAAAAAAAATTAAAAAAATAAATAAATAAACTATGGTTATGGAAATATAATAATGAAGAAAGAAGCACTAATCAAACCTCTACAAGAGCTGCCAAACCCAGCATCTTGCAAATCTTAGTCATATATCTGATGTCAAGATCAGGCAAAACAGCAGCAATTAGAAGAATCGCATCTGCGCCTTTAGTTCGAGCATAGTAGATTTGCCATGCGTCAATGATGAATTCTTTGCACAGTAGAGGGCACTGCATACTTTGCCAATGTTAGATGTATAAATTAAGATAGTTATTACTTTATTAGATGAAAAGCATGTCTACAAGATTATAGGTTGAGCAATAAAACAATCCAAAAGAGCAGACCTTTACTCCAGAACTTCGTATGGCCTCCAGATTATCAAAGCTTCCCTTAATTGATAAAACCAAACGAAAGTTACAGGAGGTTAATAATAGATTTATTTTAGCTTCAATACATGAACTTTCAACCCATAAAATAATACAATCTAGCAGCATTTAATTCAAAGGACTACTAAACAAGATCCAAACTAATATGTTTACCTGAAAATACTTCTCATCTGTCAAAACACTGAGGCACGCTGCTCCACCTTTCTCATAAGCCCGGGCAATTTCAACCTATCATAAGAAACTTTCAGTGAAAATGAAAAATATGCCATAAAAAATTTAAAGAATAAGAAGTATACAAGTGAATACATTTGGTGTTCATTGGGTTCTTCCTTTGTCCACTTATGTTCTTTCAAGTTGGTGTTTTAAAGGGGGTAACAAAGAGGCTAAAGTGGTTTGGAGGATGGCACCCCATGCTATTTTTTGGTGCCTTTGGAGGGAGAGGAACTGTAGGACTTTTGAAGGAATTGAGAAGTCCATCATTGATCTCAAATCTGGATTTACTAAGGATCTCTTTTTTTGGTACTCTCGCTATGCTAAGTTTAGTAAACTTTCTTTTGTACATTTTTTAGATTCCCTAAAGATATAAAGGGGTCTTTTTTTGTGCCTTGATGCTTTGTTCTTGTATATGTCTCATGTACTTGGGCTTAGCCTTTTGTTATTAATACATATTTTACTCCATCAACAAAATTAAATTAAAAAAAAACATCAAAACAGTGTCTGGTTGTGCTGGTTCAATACTTCTTAAAGGACTTCTCTGTCCAAGGGATGGGGTACTATGAGACTATCTAATTATAGCCAATAGCCAACAATGTATAAAGAATTTAGGCATCCCTCAAATGTCATATATGAAGAAAAGGTCCTTAATTTAGAATCTCCATTGTTTTCCTAGTTCCTAATGACAGACTGTCAGTACACCATACTCGCAGCTAACAATTCTCTTTGCAGGAATCATCATCTAAAGAAATTAAGAAAATAAAATTGAATTCCTCAAGAAACAGATATCAGTACTTGTGTGATAACCCTTTCATCATAATATAGTGCAAGAGGAAATTCTTGAATCATTTTAGATAGACTACCAATTAGATTCAAAGTAAGTGAGGTGAGCTAAGGTGGGCGCTCAATAAACAAGCTATTGCATCTTTATGGAAGTTGCAACAGATCGATTCAGGAAATTTAAATTTACTCTCAACCCAATAACAGGATATGAAATTTTATCCAAACTTACTGGATCAAAATCCTCTCTTAGGACTCCTCTACTAGGAGAAGCTTTTTTTACTTCAGCAATTAAACCAGGCAATCCAGTCCGCAGATTGGCTGCCCTAAGAGCTCCAATGAAATCTCTGGTAGGAGGAGCATTATCAAGAGCTTTCTTGAGTGTAAAGAGAGTCCTTCTCTCTTTCAACTGAAAAACAAAAGGTGTAAGCGTTAGGGGTAAGAGAGATAAATTAAATATATTTTAGAAACCAAGACAGAGAGTACCTTCGAGACTTCTATGTCCTTGTGCCAAATGATTTCCTCTAAAATATTACGAGGAGTGTTGCCCTCATTCTGTAGCCGGAACTCGAAAGGGCCCACGTAATGCAAAGGGGGGCCAGTCGACGGCCGTCTCCTGATTTTTATACCCTGGGTGGCAGCTATTTCATCTTGGAACCTCGCCACTTCCCACTCCTTAATTTTGAGAGCATTTTCTTCGGAATCACTCATGGTCTCAGACTAATTAAAACAACCAGAATATGTCTTAGTTCCAATACAATTGGTCCGCTCATTTTCATCCTACAATCTGGAACTAAATTTTATTCTTGCGATAATTAACTTTAAGAACTTCAACAGTTTTTTACTCAATAAACACTTGAAGCAACTGGTCCCCTCTTATAGGAGCGAATGTGTCAACCTTTTTTTCCAGTAAATTTCATACAAATTTAAGGGTTGTTCATTTATTAAAAGAAGATAGTAAAATTAGTTGGAACCCATTTCAAAATCGACAAATGAAATTTTTTTGCAGATAACAAAATACTCGTTTTCAGCAAAAACTGTATCTTTGTGGTACATTTTGAGCTTTTCACTCTATTGATCTTATCCTTTACAATTCATAATACGTACTATACCCTAAATTTCTTACAATTTCAACTACTTAATCTCAATCACTCCAACTTACTGAAAACGCCAACCTTTCTACACGCATGTGAGTTTGGAAAAGTATATTATCGTGAAAACCCATTAGAGAAAATATGGTATATTTCCGCATGCACTCGAGTTCGAAGAGAAAAATAATCCCAAAACGCAAGAAGTAGACGCTGTTTCAGACCTTTGCGGACGCCAGATCACTTCTCAATCTTCTTACTATTGTACACAACATATTTGTACACAAAATCATATAACATAGGACTGAAATTTTCAGGAGAGATTCAAAAAAAGTAGCATGAGAACCTGTTGAGCTCGAATACAGTTTCTATGCACATCCACTTGAGTGCGGGGAATTGACCTTCGAACTGAGAAATTGGATATTTGATTGAGGGATGGAATGGCCTGAAACGAAACCCTAGGTGTTGCTCTCAATGACATCAACCCCTCCATTTGGTGTTCAATTTCAGGGCCAAAGAGGAAGGATACGAACCTCAGAAATTGGTCTGCCTACGAAGAGGGTGAGTTGAAAATGGAAACCGTACGGCTAATTGGAGGAGGATTTGGCTGTTATTTTTCGAACGCTCAACGGCCGTCGTTGGAAGTGAGGAGAGTGATGTGCTGCGGCCGACTGTAAAGGTTATTAGAGACAGGCTTGGATTTAGGTCCTGCGGTCTAAGTATTTAATAAGGCCTTCATGGCCACATCAGCACATGGGGTGGATGGAGATTCACCATCTGATTTTGAATAAATGAGATTTAGCCATTTAATTTATATACAATTTTATTTTTTTATTAAAAGGAAAAAAATCAAAGCTTTTTTTTTCAATGTCATTAAAAATACATGATGGGCATTAAAGACTTTGTATTTTTTCGGATTCAATATGGATCTTGCGAAGTCGGAAGGAAATAAAATAAATAATAAATAAAAAATAAAATAAACCTAAAATTGCTTATAAATGGTTTCTTTTCTTAAGCTATTTGGATCATTTTCCTTTCTTAGATTTCTTTTCTTAGATTTCTTGTTCTTTATGAGATGAATGCGGTTTGTTGGTTGAAGTTTATATTGGAATTGGTATATAGAATTCCATCATTGGTGACGACCCATTTAGTAGAATCAAATTGAAAATGTTTTTAGTTTTTAGAAAATCTTTAAATGCCTCTGCGAGAAATGTCCCATGTGGGAAAGAGAGAATAAATGGAAGGTGTCAATAAGTGCCCACGTCACACGATATTTGATTTTGTATCATATGATAAGGTATGCTTAGGTGTACAAACATGAACGATAAACAGTAAATTGTAATTAGAAGGCCAATGTGGTGCTTTGGTCCTCATGGGCAATTTATTTGCCATGATGTAAATAATTTACCACTATATAGGGTAATCTCCAAGAGACATGATATAGATTGACCTTGAGCCAAGTTTTTTCTGGGTAACGTGGATCATAAATTCATTACATCAACACATTTATCACAAGACTCAAACTTAGAACCACGGGGAAGTGCCAATCGACCACAAGCACATTGGCACCTCGAGCCAAGTTTGACTAGGACAAAACAAAATGTCTGCACATTCTCACTTTCATTAAAGCATGGAAAGAAACTTAAAATTTCGTATCCTGCAGAGGTGCTCCATTGTGAATGATGTCTTAGAATGTCAACTAATCCAACTTCCTAGCTTGATGCTTTATATTTTCATTTCTTCCTCTCAACTACATATAAATTTTAATGCAACATTATGGATTTAGAATTCAAATAAATAACAGCATCAAATTTAGACAATGAATGTGGGAGATTTTCAACTTTAATAAAAATAACTCAGGAGTAATAGGCTAGAGTTTTTGTATTTTTACTCTTCAGTGTACATGAGAGACATAACAACTCTACCAACTTTCAGACAAGGCTAAATGCTCCTATTCTTCCTCGGCTGGCTTGAAGTCCTGATCTCTTTCTTGAGGTCACGTGGGAAGCCAAACGGATGCCAGTCGAACAACAGGTAGTTTGGTTGATAGTCCAGATATATTCATCTGGAAACCAAGAATATATCATTCTTTGAAACACAATCATTTAAAAAGATTCCTGAATCCTTCGAAGATCCTGAGAGCTCTCAATTCACCGCTCCTTATGTCCCTTAATCTCCTCCTCAGTATCTGGAGTCATCCACAAACATAATCAAATGAAAATATCAGATCAATCAGCATTACACTAATATGATTCAGGGTGTATGTGTGGCACTAGTACACATATATTGCAAGAATACAATGCACAATGTTCATTCACAGGCATATATTAATATAAAGGGATTATAAGGAAGTGCGTCCAATGTGGCAGTATACTTTCAATGCCTTGGATACACTGAGAAGAATGATCAAATTGCAAAAGAAGAATAGGTGTGTCCTTACATATTGGGAACGAAATAATATTCTCCGCTCACTAGTACACAAGTCTACAGCTAATTGTTTCAAAAACAATTTTCGGTTGAGTTGCTTTGGAGATGTCACATCCAAATCCATTGTCCCACTTCCCTGTTAGGATGGAAGGAAGAAGAATTATAACGTTGAATATTCAAATATATTCAAAAGGCAGTAATCTATTCTCCATGGCAACAATGCAAAGAAATGCTGGTAACAGGATCGCATTTCATACTATTAAATTAACATTTCCCTTTTTCATTTGTATGTTTGTTTTAAAAAAAGTAGGTACTTTAAGAAAAGTTTTAAACAGATTTTGCTTCAGGAAAATTTTCTGTACCTGAAGGAATTTCGTGTATTTTGATATGCTTGATTCACAACCATCCAATATGAATTGTAGTGCTTGTTCCTCTATTTCTGGGTATCTGATGTCCTTCTTGGATGTAGTTTTATTTGATGCTGCTGCAGCCATCTGGATTAAAGATATTTGAGATACTTCATAAGCTGTCGAAAATTTTATTTCACGTTCACAACAAGGAAGGTAGAACTGTTAAACCTCTTCAAACTGTCTGTTCATATTTGGGGGGCTGACTGCTAAATAAGCATATGCCATTAACTCCAAAGGCCAACCAGTGATTTGCACGGGAAAACACTGAGATCTGCCAGAAATGATGAAAAAATGTCACTTAAAAATTGAAGACAAATGACGTAACATCATTTTTAAGAGGAAGAGAAAATTATGAATGTATGTCCAAGGATTCAACCTAATGAAGAGACGAAAATAAGGGAACCACAATAATGGATGCATGCCTGAAAATTCAGGGATATCAGGTGTCAGATACTCACGCTGACAATCCGTGGTTCTGCAGAGCTTCCAGCTTCTCCTTGAAACACTTGTCCGATTTCTTTAGTGACAATGACAACTCAACTGAATCACTAGGGTTGGTGCCCTCTTTTGGAACAAATCCATATGATAGCAATAGCTCTCCATTAGATTTCTTTCCATACGATATAAATACCTGTATAAATTGTGTAGGCAATCAAGCAAGAGAGTTTAAAATTCAGATAATAGAACCCTTCTTAATTGCTGGTAAAAAAATTTCAAATTAATTCTAAGAATTGATGTGAAGTTAACAAGCAATAATAATTTGTCGAATTCCCTTTATTTTAATAGAAGGAGCAAAATGAAGAGATCTAGCCTTCTCTTTTGCTCATTTCAATAATACTGTGTACAATTGTGGGACATTGACCAGCCCTAAAATTTATTATTAAGTCAAAATAAAATTTAATTGCAGAAGACTTCTCAAATTTCCAAGAAATAGATGTAGACCAAATTAGAAACAAATTTTCATATATGTTTCTTTCTTTTCATATTTCAATTCAAGATGAAAGCTATAAAAAATTAGTGCATTCTACTGGTTGGTTTACTTGGCATGTTTCCCACTGTCCAATACTCCACTTCTATGATTCGATCTGTTAATGAAGAGAACACTTGAATTTTGTTTACCTGCTCACCTGGCTGATATGGCCTATCAGTTGTAAAGACAACTCCCTGTGATGATTTATCGTAATCCAAACATGTTTCCACCTATACCAATACATATAATTAGAGTTCAGATCATGTATAAACATGCAATAGCTTACATTTCTAGCAAAAGATGTCTCAGAAAAATACTAATGAAAATACCTCACAACTATGATTCAGCATATCTGCCCAAGGAACCAAGGCAACCCTCTCATCCATCGAGGGTAATCGAACCTGTGTTTAAGATAAAATTCAAGTCTAAGTTATCCTTTCTACAACCATTATCTATTTCCAAGGTCCATAGGAGACCACCAAATTAATCTTCAATCTAGATAAAGTTCATTTACCAGGTATATAACAAAGATGTGAATCATATTAGTGGATGATGTTTGAACCAAGGACTTAAATATTGATATCGATGGATATATCGAGGGTCCAAAAACATGAATATATCGGATATATTGATAGATATATCGAAAATTTCGATATCGATTCAGAGATATGACGGATATTGTTAGTTAAACACGTATATTTTCATTGAAACTCTGGGACAATGATTAGACTCTAAGAAATAGTTTAGAATCAAAATATTGCAATTTAAATGTATATTAGACAAGTATGTATGGTATATGGTTTAAAAATTGTGCTACATTGAACGATAGAATGAATATTTTAATAAAGTAAATGAAAGTTGTTACTTCATACACTAATTTAAGCCATTAGTATAATTGAAATATTTATATAAATCAATACTAAAAGAGTAAGAGGTGATAATTTTAACGCAATAACAAGAAAATGAATATCTTGATATCGTTGATATATATCCTCAATATAGTGGATATATCTCGATATATTCGATATATTGATGACACCATGTGAAAGAAAGAAGATATTATGGATATATCGAGATGTATCAAGATTTTATCAATAATATCGAAAATATTGACAATATATTAAAGATATTTTGTGAAAAAATATGTCAGTTAGATATTGTATCGAAAGGTACGGATACACGAATATATCGTGTATGCTCATAAAAAGACCCATTCATTTTTTCTTTTCAATAGCATTGGGAAGTACTTTACTTGTTTTCCTTCACACTAATTCGAAGAAGGGAGTTTAGACTGATCTTTTGAAGCTTGATGGTTAAGCATATGAGTAAGCATTCTCAAAAATCAAAATCAATGGTTCTAATCCCAGGAAAAAAAAGGAACGGCAAAGGCTTCAAGGATGGGTAAAGAGGAGCGGGCAGAAAGCTGAATAAAGGATTTTTAGAATTTTAAACATGGCCAACTATTTCCAAAGATCATTATAATGATGATTTCATTTTACATGACAAATTTGCATATACAAATACTATGGAAATACAGTTAAAATGATTTCATTTCATCTGGCATCCAAACACCCTATTAAAGTTAGGCTCTGTTTATAAGACGAGGCCAAACTTATCATGACAATGCTAATGAAGTTCACTTACCAAACGTGAAAAAAGAATGCCGAATGACCATTTGAAAGTCTCCATATTGAATACCTGTAAGTAAACCATAGAGTCAATTAAAAGAAAATGTGATAATTATGATATATTTCAGTAATAGATGTAGACATCCATGAAAATTCAGATACAGATTGGGATAGGAAACAAAGTTAAGGGAAAAAAAACTTAACAGAAGATAATTCTAACCAAAGCCTATAGAAAAACTTATAGGCATCAGTTAGGTTGTTTAGGTGTAGGCATCTCCTGTATGAGACCAACTAAATGATCAATTTTCCTATCCAACTTTTGCTCCACAATAGCCTAGCCTTTGCACTGTTAGTAGATAAGTCATTACTATTTTTTTATAATAAATAGTTAAGTCATTATCACCTGCTGAATAGTGTGTTTAGTTCATGCATGTGTATATGTCTCTATAATAGAATGGTCATCATGTCGTTTGATACATGGGATGTATATGGGTTGCCTACTTAGGAAAATATGGTCCATCGCATCCGTTACTCAGGAACCTATAGTTCCCATATTACTATATTAGCATTGCTAGTTTGCAACTGCTTGGCTATAAGGTCAACTATGCTTCATGATAAAGATCGTTGAGTGATCAAGAAAAAAAGGAAGCATATCCATAAAATGAGTATCCAAATTGCGAGTGGAAATGTATGAGTGGCACAAAAGAAAGGATAAAATTAGAAATACGTGCATTTCTAATTTGTGAGAAGTTAGAGACAACATTTTGATGACAAGATGATAGAATAAGTCAGATGATTCGATCATGAACTACAAAGACCAGGGGATGCACCAATTAGGAGTGATATAATTTTAGTTGAAGACATAGCAAGAAAAGTAGGGCACTTAAAAAAAAGATGGAATTTGAATGCACTAAAAAGACTTATAACCCTATGATTTAACAGAAGATATAACCACACATGGATAGACCAGGATGCCCCAAAAATAATACGTGCAGCTAGCCTCAAATAGTTCAAATAAAGCCCTTTTATATTACTTTGTATTCAGAGTTGCTAAGGTGTTAACTATGGCATCTTGATGTTGATCACTGAACAAAAAAGCCCAGATCAACGGCTATGATGCTCCACTGGGAGGAGCTACAATATCAAGAAAATTTAAGTTTTACCCATTGAGCAGGCCTTACAACAGAATCATGGAAAGACGACAAAATAAATTTTCTGTAGCATCAATATTTAGTAGGACAAGAAGATAAGAAGCACAGTCCTAATTTCACTTTAGTTATGTAAAATGAAATACATACCTCTTCAGGAAATAAATGAGGATACTTGGAAAATATCCTGAGCCTTAAATCATTGTATCTGCATAAATGATTGGACCGATGTTCAATTTTAGGAAGTAATAAGATCATCTACCCAGCACAATATAGGCTTTAAAAGAGAAACAAAAGTAAGTAAGGACATTTAATCCAGACTTCAAGCTAAAAACATAGACACTATAACAAAACAAAGCCGTACGTTCCAGTAACATCATTAATCCTTTCAATTGCCCGTTCTCTAATCTGTGATGCTTCCAAATATCTATCTAGTTCTGAACGTGTCCTGAAATGATACAGAGAGGCTGTAGGGGAAAAATCTGAGAGTAGACCCTTTCTGTAATAAAAGAAGGAAAACTCTTGAAGAACTCCGCCGTGAACAAATGAGGACAAAATTTTACCAGTACAGAAGCGAATAGGGCTGTCGAGGCAGGGCTGAGATATAATTGCTCCATCTTGAAGATTTCATAAGACTCGCTTCACTAATCAGGTAGGTTGCAAGCAATGGCCAGTCTGGTACAGAATATTGTTTTAATACTTCTCCAGCCTCTGGGCAGCTCCACTCCTGACATCAAAGACACCAACACACAAGAACGCATAAAAAGATATACAAGTACAGTGTGCAGGTATTTGAAATAATAATTGCAGATGCACAAGTATTGAGCTGGGTAAGTTTAGGAAATTTGTAATGAACAAGAAGAAAATTAAAATTGATGACAATCCAAAATGCAAGAAAGTGGAAAATTGAAAGCATAAGTATCTGAGCTAAGCTAAGCTAAGCTACTTGGTTTTCTAGAAACTAGAGGCAGTGGAATGTGTGTTGTATGTATGTGTTTCCTTTGTGTATATAGCAAAAGAAAAAAAAGTAGGGATCATAAGGCATGCTTTGATGCAGTAAATGTATTTCATACAACTCTCTAGAACCCAATTCACCAATTTGAAAATCAAACCTCCCTAAGATTCATATATATAATAAAATTGACATATATATAATAAAATTGACACCTTTCAAGCATAATCATCAAGAAAATTTACCGAGTCTGCGGTGATGACCAGAGGAGGAGGCACAAAGAGCAACTTCTCACTCTTCCTAATGTTCTTAAGAGCAACTAAGCCTCTCTCTCCCACTTCCACTCTTTGTATGGCCATTTTCTGGGGTGGAAGACCCGAATCCGACAACCATTTCTGCAACGCCGATGCGTTCTCCAACGAATCGATGTCGCAGCCCCATGGAATCTTCTGGGTCACGGTAGTTCTTGTAGCGTCACTCGTAGAGATTGAACAACGTATTGTGTTTCTACGGAGGATTGTTTGAGAAGAGGTTTTGTGTGGTGGAGATGGGGTTTGAGAGAAATTAGGGATGAGTGTGGTGTGGAAGATTCTGGCAGCTTCGGCCATGGCTGCAGGGAGAGAGAGAGAGAGAGAGAGAGAGAGATGAGACTGTAACCTTATCTGCTGAAGCTAAAGACTGGTGAGATGAGGGAATCTGATATGTGGTCGTTTTAACGGTTGTGCTTTGCATCTCTTAAAACGGTGACGCTTTTCGCATCTCATCAGTGTTCAGACTTCCGTTTTCTTCTGTCTTCCTGCTGTGGTGTTGCCAAACACGCCCTTGCTAAGACCCAACCAACACTACTGTTCTATATTCAAGACGACGTCGTTCTTACTGGAAAAACAGAGAACCAGTACATGCTGTGACTGGGTAAGTGGGTAGTAGACACTAGACAGCATCCCATTTCGTTCGGTGTCAAGATGTTGGCCAATAGCAGCGTAATCTCCTGCAACTTCTCCATCTCATCCCTTCCCCTCAAAACCCCTAATTTGAGAACCTTATTTCAATCACCTCCCAAAACCCAGAACCCTAACCGTACAATCTCATTCCTTAGACCCTGCAAATGCGCAACTCCAATCTTTCTATCTCGGAAGAAGAAGGGTCTCCTACGAATTTGTCAGAGTTCCTTAAACTCTCAGAACTCGGAAGACCCAGTTTCGGAAAAAAGAAATTCTGGGGGAAGTGAGGTTGCTGGTAATGGAGGCGATGGGGATGGAGGAGACTGGATAACATCGGTCTTGCTTTTCGTGTTGTGGGGTTCACTCATTTACTATGTTTTCAATCTCGCTCCCAACCAGACTCCGGTATTGTGGAAAGCAAGGCATTTTGTTTTGTGGACAAGAAGTGATTTCGTTTTGTTGTTTTGTTAGTTTATTTCGATGGGCTTTGTTGGTTCATTTGATTTCCAAATTACTAATGCATCGTTTTGCTTGTGATTTTCAATGTACTTCTGTTACTTACGGAAACAGAAATTGGATTGGTTTTATTTTTGCTTTTGAAAGCAAGAAAAGTGCTTCCCAAATGCGAACCAAACAGTTTCTTTCTCTCTTTTGGTGTTCTCCTTCGTGTTGTTGCTGCTGCAATTGCTTAGGATGTTGTTTGATCTGTTTATTTTGATAAATATGGTTTTCTTGGTTGAGTGACTGTTTTATCCAGCTGAGTGTAGTTGCTGTTGTGCTTCACTGTGCTCTCAGTAACTTTTATTGAGAAAGAGCTCATAATCACTAGTGGTAGGAACTCATTTTAAAATTTTGGTCATATAAACTCTGATATCACCACTCTTATTTTCACTGGGATTTGGACTCGAGATATTTTGGAATAGGTTGAATGTCATCACTCCATGTCAATCTTTACAGTACCTAATGTAAATATTGCCTTTTTAGAATTTTATTCCAACATTTTAACTTTATATAACATGCTGCCTTTCTTTTTCAGTCAAGGGACGAGTATTTCTTGAGAAAGCTTCTGAATTTGAAGGGAGATGATGGCTTCAGGATGAATGAGGTGCTTGTGTCCCTGTGGTACATCATGGGTTTGTGGCCCTTGGTGTATAGCATGCTTCTGCTTCCAACAGCTAGAAGGTAACACTCAATGCTCTATCATTGTGTTCCTTCTGTAGCCCACAATCTCCTGCACTGAATTTTATTTTATTTTATTTTTTAAATATGAAGGTCAGTTAGAATTGACAATCATTTGAGCTTGCAGTGTTGTATACACTAAATAATGGACTGGAGTGGTAGAATTATTATGGGTCAAATTTTTTCCTCACATAGTACACCTTATGATGAATGTGAGCCACTGAGTAGTTTGAGCCCCAGGATTTGTGCGGCGCACACAGCACTGGCAGGAACTAGGGAAACTGGCAAGATGCCATTGTGGCATTTATAGCTTTACTGTTATCTCTGTCAAGAGAATTCGAATAGTCTGACCTATTAAATCCTTATATCTGCAGCTCAAAAAGCAATATTCCTGTTTGGCCGTTTCTCATACTTTCATGCTTCGGTGGTGCATATGCTCTTCTTCCCTATTTTGTTCTTTGGAGACCGCCACCACCTCCTGTTGAAGAAATTGAGCTCAGAAGGTGGCCTTTAAATTTTCTTGAATCAAAAATAACTGCAGTGGTAAGAAGTTGTTTAACTCTTAAAGATACAGCTATATCTTGCCATTAAAATGTGTGGGATACTTATTATAGATACCAGGAAGGATCTAACTACTCTTTATTAATGCCATAACAATGCACTTAGTGTGTCAAATCCATAGAGGAGAGTGTCTCTAGGTTGGTTGTGAAGGTCTTCTTGGTAGGTGCTACACACTTGGCATACCAAAACTTCAAAGACTCTTCAATAACATTGTAACAATGCACATGGGGCATCAAAGCCCTAGAATAGCCTCTCATCAGTTTAATTACAAGAGGTCTTCAAGGCGGGTGGCTAGATTTTCAATGCACATGATAAGTCAAAGGCACCTCAAATTTTCCCATGCCTGTTGTATAAGGTTTAATATCATGTTCCATTTTGATTACTTTAAGCCATTTCACAGTCAAAGTGATTTGCAAAGAAGCAGGTAGCACTGGCTACCTGCTTTTTGGGAAGAAAAATTGATCAGAGCCATTTTCGAGGTTGAAAGAGAAGCATTATATTAGAGTTAGATGGCCTATCACTGTGCTGTCGCCTTTTCTTCTTCTTTCTTTTTTTCCCATTTAAAATAGCAATTAGTAGTACATTGTTAATGTATCATTCCAGTGGTAATTAGAAGTTATTATTTGTTGAAGTAGCTTTAAAACACGCTCTTCGTAGGATAATTGAATTCTTCTAATTGATCATTGTTCATTTTGAAAGTTTTGTCTTTCTATTCTGGAAACATGTTAACTCCATTATGCTTCAGACGTCAATTATTGCAGGACTGGGCATAATCATTTATGCAGGGTTTGCTAATGGGGACGTCTGGAAGGAGTTTTTTCAGTACTTCAGAGAAAGTAAATTTGTAAGTTCTGTCCACATTGATGTATATGTGTCTCAACTACAGAGAAATATTTCAATTTTTCAACATTGCCTCATATCTGAAGTAATGGAGGTTTTTCCCGTAAGATACACCATGTAGCCATTTTGATAGAAATGTTATATAGTCATATTGTTGAATGGTGAGTGCCAACCTACCTTATGCAAGGTATCAAATTCTGACAAAACCTTTTAAAATTCAACTTAATTTTGATATGTAGCAGTTTCAATATTTTGACAGTTATAAAGTTTTGCCCTTTACCATCCGGAGCTGATATTGATGTTAGTGTCTGAAATCGAAACCTGGTCTTATGAGCACTTTATGATAATTGGATCTAATTTGTGGTTAGATATGTCATGATATATATAGTTATGTTTCAATTAAATCTTTCACTGGTAATTTTAATTATGTATGTATGGTATTGATAACCAGGGTGATCTTACAATCTAATGATTACCAAAATTAACCACAAACTCAACTGGGTCATTGAACCTCAATTCGCAGATCCATGTTACATGCCTTGATTTTGCTATTCTATCTGCATTTGCTCCTTTCTGGGTTTACAACGACATGACCGCCCGAAAATGGTGAGGTTTTAGTAACATTTTTTTCCTCTTTTGTTTTTAATTTATTTTTGAAAACCTCTGAAAATATCCATGGTGGAACATTCAGATAATTGTTCTCTTTGCAGGTATGACAAAGGTTCTTGGCTTCTTCCCTTGTCATTGGTTCCATTTTTGGGTCCTGCTTTGTATATTGTCCTACGACCATCACTATCAGCTATGCCTGTTCCACTGAACCCAACTACGTCTGAGCAAGAATGATGTTCAAATTCTTTTTTATGATGTCAAGCGTATGGGCTTTCATACCTAGCGTCTGGAGGACATAAAGCTGCTGCCGTTCTCAAGGAGAATCAGATCAAAGTAAATGATAATTTTTAAATTCCATTGAGGTGTTTAGCCGTCATTACATGCTGATATGCCTTTTCCTCTGTACTTTACTGGATCAAGTTGCAGAAGCACAAGCAAAGGATGCTGTAAGAAAATGAATTATGTCCACATAAGAGCTTCCCCCAGCCCACCATCTTGCGGGTAGGATTCTCTTAAAGCGTGATGTACCGAGGACCTCTAAGAGGGAAATAGATTGTTATTTATTTATTACATTTTCTATCAGTTTGATACTTGTAGTTTATTTTGGTGTGTTAATCAAGGCTTAATGGCCATCCCTCTGTTTGGATGCATGTCTATATAGTTAATTTTTACATTCTTAGAATGGATAACTGAAAATTAACCTAGGAAAATGCCTCTGTTGTAAATTTGTAATCTGTTTGTCTCTGTCACTCTCTCGCCCCTCTCCAAAAAAAAAAAAAAAAAAAAATTCTCTTCTGTTTTCAAATGTTCTATTGGAACCAGTGCAAAGATTGTAATTGAAGTACATATTGAAAATTTGAGTAAAAATGCAGGCCTTTGTACCATGTGCATTCTACATACCATAACCGGCCATTAATGCATCCAGCTTCTTTTCAGTTGAAGTTTCTTGCTCAATTTTTGGAAATAAGATAATTTTAGAGAGGATCAGGTGCATCATGCATGCTGCTTATAGATACAGATTTGTCAATACACACTAGTGTGAAGTTGCCAGACACTGGCATGCCTTTGTCGAGCTGAATGCATATGCAATACAAGTTACCTAGGTAAAGACCAAGGCAGTTGTCCCAATTGGACACGCCTAGTGCAAGGGTCTTGTGTTGACAAGACAATCTGCAATCCCTTATCCAAAGAGAATAGGAGACCACTAGGACCAGCAGTTGCCAGAATCCAAACTAAACCTTCGATTAAAAGAACTGATACAGATTTGTTAGAAAATCTCATTTTGCAGGCACACAAGATGATTCAAAGTACTTAATATCCGTCTCGTGAATAATATAGATTAGAGGCAAAAATATTAACCAGTACACACTTCACTTGTATAACTTCTGGAGCTCATCCTTGAACTTGGCCTTCAACTGTTCCCTCTTTAGTTTGAGAGCTGCCGTAACTAATCCAGACTCAGGTGTCCACGGATCTGGAATCAACTTGATCTTCGCAGGAATTTCAAACTTGTCCAAGTTTGCAGTTTTTGCTACCTGCACACGCACAAAAAGCTCTAATTAAACTGTCAAACAAACTGTAAAAAGGAAAAACAAATGACATGTTCCCCTTATCTCTCTCACCCTTTGTACATGATATAAATGAATAGAACAGATATATATATATATATATATATACAAGTTCATAGAAATCTTTGTAGATCTGGCAATGAGACATAAAAAGCTTTTTCTGAGAAATATCTGTTTCTCTCAACAGAGAATTACACAGGAAAATATACATACTTCAGTGACTCATGCTATGGATGAGGCAAGTATTACTTTGGTGGTAACTAAAGTGTGCTACATTGTGGTAATGACACAGTATTTAGTGGATGAAACCTGGCTAACCAGGTCAAATCACAGAAATCAATTTCACCAAAGGAAAAAAAATCTCCTTTAATCAGGAGAATTCCAGAATGTTTAAAATAGAAGATCAATTTTCCTGTGCTTTAAACACAAAAGTGGGAGATCTATATGACAGTTCTTAGATCTACTCTTCTACAGTACCAAGAACAGAAGAGACGAAAACTTTGGCAGTTTGGCTTAATATTGTTTAAAAAAAATCTTCCTATAGAACAGACTAAATGGACAAACCTTGGAAAGGGATTGCTGGACCTCCTTGACAGCTTCAGATTTGTCACACAATTCAGGAAAATCTTTGAACTCGATCCCAGCTCCTTGGGCCCACTTCTCAAGGACCTGATGTGAAGGGACAACTAGAGCTACACAATAGCTATTGAAGGGATCTGCATACACCATGATATTATCTACGTAGTTGCATGACATTAGCGCTGCCTCAACCTGCAGTCAAGGCATCAACCAACATAATCAGTACCCCAGAAAAATTACCGAATATGCTTGTCTCAGAGACATGTTGAATCAAGAAATAATAGATGAGAGTTCTGAATATACCTTTCCAAGTGAGATATACTCTCCATGTTGAAGTTTAACAATATCCTTCTTCCTATCTATAATTTCAAGGCATCCATCTGGGTGGAACTGTCCAATGTCACCAGTATAGAACCAGCGCATACCCCTCTCATCAACCTGTAGCATTTTAAGTCACGGGGACCTGTATTAATTGGCTATGACATAAATCTGCAACATACAGTCCTACATACACACAAGTGCGGGCACACACATGCATGTAAATAAATTTACCTCGTAGACCTCGTTAGTTTTTTCTTCATTGTTAAAATAACCAGCCGTCACGCTGAAACCCCCAACTACAACCTCTCCTCGGGGCATTGGCTTGTCAGATGTCTTATACCCACCCTCTTCCCAAGAAATAAGCTGCAATATCAAGTTGAACATATCCTTATAAAAAGGAAAAAAAAAAGAAAGAAAATTCCCCAAATGCTGGTATTCAGGTTTCACTAGTTTGATGAAAATAATTAAGAATAACTCAGGATATAGGAATAATTCAAGAATTTCATCACAAATACAAATAAATGTGAATCAATATATATGGAAATTGGTCTATAAAAATTATGGCTCTCATATGCAATATCCTAAATATGAGAATGATATTTGTGATTGTAAAGAATTGAGTAAGCTACAGTATGTGACATATAGAAGCCATTTACTGTATGCCACTTCAATGAAAAAGTAACTCTTGTACAGTGAACTTGTTTGTAATATCCATGGAACCACCACCTTTTGATTGTTATTGTCCATTGGAAGTACTCACTAAGGTTACAAGGCAGTACAAGTCAAAATGCGCCGCAGATGACAAAAACATAATCCATGTAATCTTTCCACGATTAATTTTCCTTGACAATTAGAAACTTGGCATACCTTTATGTTGCAACAAGGAAGAGGTGGACCAACGCGGCCCACAGTCATGTCATCCCACTCAGTAAAAGCAGCTCCAGCACATGTTTCTGTCAAGCCATACCCTTGACCAATAGGAGCCCTGAAGAATGTATTGTATAGAAAATCAACTTTATTTGTTAGGGAACTAAGAAAACCACAAGATCAATTTACATAAGCAGACCCATTGTTTAATGTGAAGGATTCAACCAGCATGGAGCTGAACTTGAACTTTTTAGATAAGTGCCATTACATTTACCCATTACATTACATTTCATGAATCTTTATCCCAATAACTGTTTTTAGTTGGTGTATTAACTAGAAATTACCCCGAGGACAAATTTATTGGATGTGATGTTCAACAACCAGTATGACTTCTCTGCATACTTCATCTCAAGCTAACAATGTACCAGTTTCTTTAACCTATAAAGCTTTTCTGTTTTTCCGTTCTTGTGTGTGTGTGTGTGTGCGAGCGCACGTGTATTTTTGGGGCAGTGGTGGGTGGGTGGGTGGGGAATGAATGTTGAGTTGCTATATGTTGAGAATTCACTGCATTTATTTTGATATAGTCCTCAACTCTTCATGTCATAAAGTTTTTACTGTCTTCATACAAGTTTTATGGCTCTAAAATGATCTGAAAATACATTAATCTTCACTTCATCCATCCTACTCTTAAGTCTATGGACAACATCATCTAAAATCTTCTGCTTTTTACAGACAATTGATCTAAACAAAAAAGATTAATAAGACCACTTTCCAACATTTAGATGTCAGGGCATCACATGATATAGTCCCAATGCTTTTCATACAGGGCATCTATTTGTTATCAATCTCCAGAGAATAAGCTCTGTTTAATTAACTGACTAAACCAAGAATAGTAGTGGACATTCAGCTCTTAAAGAGTGATGATCCCTGCTGATAATAAGACATCTTTTCACTGGTCATTGCTTCAAGATGACAGTGCAAAACGAAGAGACAAATATGAAAAAATATAAACCTTTGCTTCTAGCTATCACTAATTAGAAGGTATTTTTTAAACCTGTGATAAGACTGCAAAATGATCCATCAAGCAGCTTCAGGCAGATATAATGGACAATTTTCACTGCCGTCAATGCATAATTTCCAACAATATCTTCCATCTAACATAAGAAGTTCAAAAAGAGGCAGTCCTTTTAACCTTTTTTTATTTCCAACAATATGCTATTATGTAAGAACTTGACAAAAATCTAACTTTGCACCTATAATCTCTAGGAAGCATCGACAGTTTACATTCCCTACTTCTAGAATCTTTCACAATGTGGAAGAATTTATAAGCATTTTGAAAAGTTAATGGCAACTAGTAATAGGAAAATAGTACATGGATAAATCTGGAAATATTAGATTGATGAATTTAATTTTTACATGACAGCTTTTCTATATACTATGTTGAAAACAACGGAGTCCTCATTTTCAGTATCATAGAAGTCATAGATGCGAAAAATAGTATACAAACATTAAACTTTAGAAATATGAGTTTAGATAGCTATTATACTTCTGACATATAATGTCCTACAGTCTCAAATCTGGCTTAATACTAGGAAAATCAACACTTATCATCTAGATGGCCTATTTAGCATCAGTGTTACTATAAAGAAAAGGAGCAAGTTTTTCTTTCAATTATCTTGATGTCTTAAGATGACAGAATGATTACCCCATGCAGACATTGATAAACCGCTGTGTATCTCCAGATAAAGGTGCTCCACCGCAGAGCATAAATCGAATGCGTCCTCCAAGTAAAGAGCGGATTCTTTTAAAAACGAGGACTTCCCAAAATATTCTCTCCAGTCCCCAGGCCCCAAGCCAGCTTCCTTCTACAGCTGCCAGTCGGCGCTTATATCCAATGTCAAAAAGTTTCTTTGCTAATCCCCCCTTCTCCTCAACCTAGAGTGTGCCAATTATTAAGTAACAAGAGAACTGATAATTTATCTAATCGCCTCAACCTAAACATCAAACACTAATGCCATGAAATCACATTAGAGACAGTGAGTTGTGTCAATCCAGTTCAAACCTTTTTCAGAACTCCATCCCGAACACGATCCAAAATAGCTGGAACTGCTGTCATGAGTGTGGGCTTTAACATCGAAGCATCTCCCTGGGTTCCTTTCTTTATTTTATTAGAAGTGTCTGTTAAAGTCAATGCTGAACCATAACCCATTGCACAACCTGCACACAACATCACAGACTAGACAACAACGACATGTTAAAAGAAAGAAGATAACCTCCAACACTACAGGAGACGAGAAGAATTCAATTGAGAAGATACCTCAGCTGCCAGCTCAAAAACATGAGCTAGGGGCAAGTATGCCAAGTAAACATCATTGGTGCCCAGTTTTGGAATCAGTGTCATAACAGCTGCTGCAGTGGCTATGATATTGCCATGAGTAATCATGACTCCCTGTAGTATTACACATGCCATCATTTTAAAGCAAATTAAAGCATGTAGCTTGGGTATTAGAAAATATTTATTCAAGTTTTAGTAGTAGCAGACAAGAACCAAAAAAAAAAAGGGAACCACATTAGTTAGTAAATATTAGTGAGTAGAGTATGAAAGCAGCAAGTAAGGAAACAATGCTGGAATCAATATTATTTTTCCTTTTAGTTCATTGTTACTCCACCAATAGCATATAAGCGTATAGCAAGATAACAAACACAAGTTCCTGAATGTCCTTTTTTTTTTCGGGAATCTGCAAAAAAATAAATTAAAACTGGTTTTTCAAGTTTATTGTCATTTCAGATTTTCAGTGTGGCCAATTAGCAAGATTTACTATGTATGGTTCTAGGTTTGCCGTGGCACTGAGCATGTGCAAGCAACAAATGTGAAGATGTGGAACCCAAAGTTTGAACAAACCTTTGGTAGACCTGTACTGCCACTTGTATACATGACAACAGCAATATCAGTCTTCGAGGGTAGTCTTGGATGAACAAGACTCTCCTTCCCAAGTTTCTCAACTTTAGAAAAAGATGAAACTGTCCAACTGCTCATATTTCCAGCTAAGCTAGAATCACTTGCAGCTCCATCGTCTTCAAAGTAAATGACATTTTTTATAGTTTCCACGCTTGAACTTATCGCAGCCAACTTCTTCAACTGCTTGGAATCGCAGATCACGGTGGATACTTGGGTCTGTCAAAAATTTAAAGCTATCAAAATTTAGTGACTTAAGTATAATACAATTTGCATGCCGTAGTCATCCAAATTTTATCTAAATTAATCTCACAAAAAGTGCATAAAAGTGATGTCCCCACCTCATTAAGAGAGTGGATTAAAGCATCATCGCCTAGAGAAGCATAGATAGTAACAACAGTAATATTCTGCCGGAAGCATCCCTGGAAACAAAACACAATTGTGCTTGGCATCAGTTGGGAACCCACAAATCAAATCAAAGTATGATAGAAAGCGTATGGCATAACTCTCTTTTTTGCTAAAAAGTACACAAGACCGCAAGCGTACCTGAAAGGCAATAAGCCACTCTGCCCGAGTTTCAGAAAATATAGCAACACGGCTATCCACATCATGACCTAAATTAACAAGCCCAGACGCAAAGTTGCAAACACGATCAAATGCTTGTCCATAGGTTTCCCATTCATACTCCCCCAAGTGTAGCTTCTCAAACTTCCTCCCATCATTGGCAGCAATAAATTCCCTGCTAATTATCTTTCTGGATCCGAGAAATTGATGTTGTGAATGCTTTTTACAGGATTGCTCAAACAGAGCTGCCATAGTAGTGGCCCCTTCCCAAGGAACTTCAATTAATTCAGTGGATCTACTATTGCGCATTGCAAAACCTGGCTCACCACCAACATCTACTGGAATTCCTCTTTGTTTCTTCTTTTTCATCCCCATGAAAAGTATGGAAAGCAATAAAGGTATAAATACGGCAACAATAACAGTACCCACAATCCCATATGATCCATAACCTTTCCAAACCGAGAAGTCCAGCAGCGGTGATTTAGAAAAACTTCCCTCTGAATCCTCCATGGTATATGTTTATCTGACGATAAATAACATTCCTTTTTAAAAGCAGAGCAAATAGATAGGTGAGATGGGTGATAAGGATTTGTGACGTAATCCAAAAGGTTCGATGTACAAATACTACAATGACAGAAACGCAGAAAGGAACAACCGATACTATCGGAGGACTATTTTTATTGATGTGAAAATTTTTACAAAATCATGTGTAATAATTATTAATGAGTGACTAAATTCGAATTCATCAAAAGATAATTATTAATGATAACTAAATTCGGGATGTGGATGATACAAAGCAGCAGTAGCACGTGGTTACACTCCAGTAGGTGTGCATCAAGAAGGAAAAATTAAAAAATTATCATTAGAAAACCGTTGGGAAGTAATTATAATTATAAAGAAATAAAAAAAACTGCAGATGATTACTCAAAATCATTAGAGGAAACAAATGAAGGCATTGTTTGGTGGAAGTATGTTAGTTGCCTTTAAAAGAAAAAATTGCTCATATATATATATATATTTTTTTGCACAGTTAAGTAAATGATGAGACACTTGAAATTTTTCAGTATTCATAAATCAATTATGTAAACAATGGATGCAATTGTTGGAATGAGTACATGTAAACCATTACCCACATACAAAACAATCAAATTAGGGTCATTGTATGGATGAATTAGCTTGTGTATATATAAAAATCAAGGGCAAGCACAAGATGAAGACAACATAGAGAATGAACCTGAATTGGTAGGGGATTGAGAAGAACAAACGAGGATCAAATGAGCATGAATAGAATCCAAACCCTAGAGAATTGGTAACGTTGAGCAAATACAAGCAGAGCTGAAATGAAATGAAGCAAATTTTAAAGAGAGAATCGGGGAACAGAGAGAAAAGGAAAAGAAATTAAAACAAGTATCATCGATTTGTTGTGTTTAAGAAACGAATATGAAGCAGTTTTAATAGATTTATCATCCCATATATATATAAATATAAATTTGCTGTGTTTACCTAGTTGTCTGAGCTGGGTAAAGCAGAGCCTCCTCCAGTGCGATGAGAGAAAGTGGAACAAATATCCTCCATATATAGCTTATGTCGATGATCTGATATAAAGGTGGATTCTGTATTTGTGTATTTCTACTCTGACCGTAATATATTCCCTATTACCGGCCGGCCTACTACGTGTCTTCAGTCTTGACCACCACGCCCAATTCTTCCTTCTTCCCTATTCTAATCTGCTGCGGATTTCCACATTTCCCGGGGCCAGGCACGCACCTCTATATCTATCTATACCATTTCTTTACTCGTGGAGGAAAAATATTCAGGACGACGTCGTATTTGGCATGTATGGGGGTTATTTGCCTAGGGTCAACTCCGTGAGGGGAGGATAAAAACAGCCAAGGGGTAGAAACATTCTATTACGTTTGTGTCTTAAGGAGGGACGCTATCAAGACACGTGTGTGCATCATAACTTTTGGTACTGACAGATGTCCTTAAATGAAAGGTCGGCATTGCAGGTGTCCTCAGCCTGAGGTTTCCTCTACAAAACTAATCTTCAAATCAAATTCAAGAGGTGACTGGTGAGTGTCGACAAGTCGGTACGTCCCGCTGGACCGCCACTCCACAACCATCATTTTATTTTATTTGATGCCTCTCTTCATGACCAATTATGCTGTCCACAACCCTCCGACGCGTTATCACACACGACAAATATGGTCCACAAATTTCATCCAAACAACGCCAAGCATGATATGAGTGTGTGTCTGCATAAGAATAATACGGATATCCGTTGTTTTACGTTATCAAACACATCACATCGGACAAGTGTTTCATCTCTTGTGGGCTTATCCTTATAGCCTGAAATATCTAATACTATGGTTCAACGCAAATCATCTATTGTCCGATTACTTTTTTAGGAAGTCTCAAATATCTAATCCTTTCTTCAACTCGAGTGAGGGCATCTGTAAGCACGTCAATTGTCCGATCCTATCCTTCAAATCATCCTCCACATAACAAGTCAGAACCCATCGAACGTAAGCATCACCACATTTTTTTTGGTTGGTAAATGATAATCGTTATCCTATTCATGTCAATTTCATTTTATTTTTTTTTTTAAAAAAAAAGTGATTCTTGAAGCCGCGGCACGGGAAAAACTAGGATTGTACTCAAGGCAAACTAAATTACAACTATGTCATTTTTATGGTGGAAAATAATTTCCTTCTTTCTCTTTGCTTCTGTTTCTTTCACTACGGCTTGCTTTACAATGTAAAATATTTTTTAGGTAAAATCGATAATGTGTACGCAAAATATGAATCTTCCAATTATTTTTCCCTTATTTGGGTACATTTGCACATCTCATGGAAACTAAAAATAGTCCCATTTTTGTAGTGAAGGAAAAATTTAGCATCCAAAATATGGCCATCACCACACTCAATTGTAAAACATGAACCTAAAGCTCTTTTTGGATCTTCAAAAGAACAATGGAAAGGAAATTTCTGAAAATTGCTATTAAAAAAATAAATAAATAAAAAAAATCCTTCTATGAAGCATTTTTTAAGTCTTTCCCTCGTACTTTTGGAGATCCAAACTAAGGTAAAGGGGCACAATCAAGTGTTCATACCATGCCATAATTTTTGTGAGCAATGGCCCCATTAACGATGATAAAATAGAATTTTCAAGTAAATAAGTTAAACATAACAAACCATTCAATTCCCATAGGACTTCCACAATAACACATTTGGCTATATAAGTAGAGATTGCTGTACAAGTCTTAAGCAATGAACGAGCGGGCTTAGATTCGAATGGAGTCGTTGGCCTCAATTCTCGAATATTCTCCCACTCCTCACGAGTAAGCATCCTGACAGTGCCTTGACCAGCAGGAGCATTCTTTATTTTCCGCTCAATCATCTCTTGGGATTTGTTGTACCAAATGCATACATACAAAATTTTAAATACAATAGCTGTGAAGATCATCAACAGAATTGCAAACAAATAAAATCATAATTTAACTACTGTATTGCGTGGGGTGGAGGATCGTGTGGAAATGGGATACGTTTGGTATTGGATACCTTTGGTTTGCAAAATGAGTCTCTTTTGGTAGGCGTTTTGGAGGTGTTCGGTTTGAGTGGAGCGTTTTTTGGTGTGTAAGTTTTTGTAACCTGGGTTTGGTTTTTTCTTTTAGGTGGTGTTTTTGAAGAATTATATTAGGTCTATTTTAGTGGTATTGTCTTGTTGTGGCGTAGAATTTCTCCTTTTAGTTGGTTTCTGCTGAATTTTTGAACCTTCTCTATTTTTGAGGGAGTGGTTTTTTGGGTTTGTTTGTTAGCTTGGGTGGTTGTTTTGGGCTGGTTTTTATCTTCTTATCTCGTTACCTTTATTCAATAATAATTTTTTTTCCTTTTGCTGATAAAAAAATAAGAAAACAAACATGTCTCCTCTAACATGCTCCACACCTACCACCCAAACTTCTCCTTACTTCATAGGATTAAATTCAACCAAAGTTACAATTTTTTTATTTTTTCAAAAATAAGAGTACCAGGGAAGATTTTCTTTTGTTTTCTGTATGTTTCCGCTATGTCACATATATAAATAAATCTTCTTGGTGACATAGTATAAGGTAAAATAATGACAAATAATACCAGGATAAGACGGATCGAGCCACCTCAATCACATGAAGCAAGTCGAAGTTAATGCCCTTGATCGTGGGGTATTTAGTAATAATCATGTTGAGGGTGGCACCAGTGACACCACCAACATCAACCACAGATCTGAGTTCCTCAAACCCTTTGTAAGTCTCAAGGATTTTCTTCATGGTAATTGTTGAATGATTGGACATTCCATTGTTGAAAACTATGTTGAATCTGGGATCTGTGCCATGGTAATCAAATGTTGTCATTCCATGGGCCTTGGTAAAGGGAATTCCACCTTCAAGAACTGCCTCTGTCAAACGGTACCTGCAGTGAATGCATGTTTGTCAACCAATTACCAATCACATGCAATACAATCAAACTTCTCAAATTAAATTGTTTTTTTAGTCTATGTTTGATTGAACTAAATTAATCTCTATTCTATTCTTTTTTTTAGCTGTTTCACTTTGCTAGCTAGTAAAAAATCGTTTGAGCAGAGTTTTAGTTGAGCCGTAATAGGTTCCGGAAACTGGTCCCTGCTCAAAGTTTGGTATAAAGAGGAAAAAATTGTTAGAAGGGTCATGTGATCCCTAAAAAAATTGAAGTTTCACATACTTGAAAAAGTTCCAAATGCCACGATGAAAGATCCCCAAATAAGCAACTAATGCAACAAAGGTTCATGATTAGAGATGCTCTTAAAAGATTAGAGATATTATTAAAGTAATTGTTTTCTAATTTTCTGCTTTGACAGTACTTTGAATCTTATTAATTGTCTTATATTTGGCTCTTGTTTGTTGTTTTATTATTTTCTTCATTATATCAACGTAGATTAACCGTTCAAGAATGATACGGCGGCACAAGGTGCTACTTACCTTTTTTTTAATGCATCGATGGTGTAGGGTAAATATTTCTGTGTCTTTATGATACGATGTGTTTCTCAAAAAAATCTTATGTGTTGATGTTAGTAGTTAGCACCTTGACACATATCGATTCTTGAATTGTCCATTTGGACAGTTTAAGAATATATACCGCTCAACTATTACGTATTTATGCATTTGACATCTTTCTTAAAGTTTTGGTAACGTTTTCTAATTATTCTTTAGGTGCGAATTTAAAGAGGAATTGAAATGTTCCTTACTCTCTAAATTATGAACTTGGAGAACAATAAGGAAATGCTGCCGAAATTTTTATAAAAGTGTCGAATGTATATAGTAACATAATAGTAGAATATATGGTATACAACTCTTAAATGGAATAGGACCACCAAACCCAGAGGACAAGAAATATGCATGTTATTCATATCCATTGATTTACACATAATCCTATTATAGTTATGACATTTTTATAAACTTTGGTATTTTATACAATTAATTATGAAGTTAAATACTAATTGTTGCAATTATGTATAGACTATAAATGTTGGAAAGTCATTAATTAGGATTCTTCTTTCTCTTGTGGCAGGTAATGCATTTTTTGGAAGACCTTTGAATCTGGTGCACGTTGAAGATTTTGGTCTCAAATTTAAATGCTTTATATGTAGACAATGATTGACTAAATTAATTTTGAATAATTCTATTATGGTTATGGTATTTTTTTAAACTTTGGTGCTTTATACAATTAGTTATGAAAGTTGATTACTAATTGTTGCAATTATGCATAGACTACAGATGTTGAAAAGTAATTAATTAGGATTCTTTTTTCTCTTGTTGCAAGAAATGCATTTTTTGGAGAACCTTTGAATATAGCTCATGTTGAAGATTTTGGTCTCAAGTTTAGTTGCTTTGATATATGGACAATGATTGACTAAATTTTGGAAATCTTATTATGGTTGTAGTATTTTCATAAGTTTTGATGGTTTGTACAATTAACTATGAAAATTGATTACTAATTGTTACCATTATGCATAGACTATAAATGTTGGTGATGGTATGTTCATATAATATATATCTTTTTGTATATTTTACATGAAATCAATGATGGCTTTTATTTAGTGTTTGAATGGGAATGTTATATGGAAAATTAAAATGTTCTTAAATAAATGGTTAAAAGGTATTTGACATAGATTACTAGTGGAAAATTGTTGCCTTCTTTCAAGTTCTAGTAATAAGAACACGGGGGTTATATGTTACCAACTTAGCTTGTTGTGCTATGTAAAATATAATGTGTTTAAACCTAATACAGGATATAGTTCCTTTGGTTTAAAGGTTACAGGCTTAACCCACAAAAAATAACAAAAATTAAAAATAAAAAAAAAACCCCAATTTGCGATGTTTATAATTTGTCACAAAAGCCCAATCTATGTTCCCAATTTCAAATTGATTGAGCTTTGTGATGAATATATCCGTGTCAAAATGCCAAAAAAAAAAAAAAAAAAAAAAAAACACTGCACAATTTGAGGCCTTGTGACACAAAAGACCACCGTATCTTGTTTGCCACGATGCTTTGCGACGGTTTTAATCTGTCACAATGGTATTTTTTAATGATTTCTACGATGCTTGGCGACAGTTTTAATCTATCACAATGGTATTTTTTAATGATTTCTACGTTGTGACGGTTATCCGTTTGCGATGTTTATAATCCATCACAATGTAATTGTGACGGATTTTCGAAGGTCACAACTCAATTGCAACGCAAGCAATTGCTACGCTTTTGTGATGCTAAATTCCATCACAAATCTCTATTTTGTGACGCATTTGCCATAATTTGTGACTTTTGGGACGGGGGCAAAAGCCTTCATTTTTTGTAGTGACGCTGGAGCATGAAAGACCTATAACCAATGAACGTGCAGACAAAAACAATTACTAAAAAAAAAAAATGAAGTAAGCCGTCATAAAAACAGGGTAAGCTAGTATATTATCAACATGTTGATAGATATTTGATTGACGTCACAATATTTGAATTGATGATACATGAAGCTAGCCTGTCTATTTCATTAATTTGTGTAACAAAAAACAAGAAATGATAGATGAATCTATTTATTTTAGCTATCTGCGCCTTAATTCATTGCTGCTCACATCATGTGTGTATGTTGTGCAGGCAAAAATAAATGGAGGAAAAAAACAAAAGAGGCACAGAAACATTTTCCTAATTGTGAGGAACATTATATAGGTCCAAGGCCGGTACAACTGAACCCATGCATGGTGGGGGGATTTACTGGGGATCATATATATATATATATATATATGCTTCAGTAATAGTATTTCTCTCCCTCTCCCATATTTGATTCTAGCCACACAAAATCATGAAATGAAAATGATGGCAGTCAAGATGAACCTATTCTTATTCTGGTACGGTTCTACCTTGATCGAATATATAGAATGGATTCCTTATATACACATAGCCCTGCTTAAACAGCTCTGTATAGAGATGGAGCAGCAAGCCTTAAAAGTAAATAGAGAATACAATTCTAATTGATCTCAATTATTGGAGTGATAAATTTTTTTAAAAAAAGAAGAGTGAATGATATATTATACGTGAATTAGGGAGAAATAAAAGTGGGGGTGTGGAATTAAGATGTGGATTTGAAACAAAAGTAGCAGGCAAGAGCATGCAATTGAGACGGTAGGCTGCACGTACAGTGGCCGAGTTGTGCACTCGTGTGAACGAGATAGAAGAATTGAAGCTACAGCTAAGAGCTAGGCGCTTCTTCTATTTCGCTCACACGATGCACATCTCGATCGCGCAGGTCCAATTAAAGCCGCATCTGAAAATAATTTCTATTTTATGCTTACCACCAATTTCTATCTCGCTCACACAGGTGCACACCTCCCTATATAGCTCCGCTGCCACCATCACCACCACTTCTTTGATATTATCATGAGCTAGGTTGGAAGCCGCTCATCATCATCATGCTACGAAAGAAAACAGAAAGAGGAAGAGGAGGAGAGATATATATATGTATCGACAAGAAATTAAGGATTCTCAGTCATTTTGGTTCAAGTAGCTGGACAATGTAATGATGGTGGTTTTCGTGGGAAGCTTGTTGAGATGGATCGATCCGTCAGTTTTGAAATGGGAATCGAGGAAATGACGATGAAGAAGAAATGGCTAGCAGGAAATCGAGAGAGAGAGAGCAGGGCAGGTGATAGACGGAGAAAATGGACAAAAGTATAATCAATACGATCGAGTCTCTCCACAACCTCTCTACTCCACCATCTAGCTATAGCTGCATGCCAGATGCTCTTACACCCTGCTTTTAACTTGCATATATTATACCTGTCAACGTTTGGTGCATATGTATGACTCACACTTTTTTTGCACTGTTTGATTCTTTCTTGCAAATGAAAATGAATTTGAGTCGTGAATTCTGATGGATGCCTAATTCTATTTTCAATCTATTTTGCACCCTTACATGTGAGTTATTACTAATCCCAAGAATCGAATCACCACTACCTGGCGATTAGGAAACCTTCAAACGTGCACTAAGTAGCCTCTGGATGGCGTGTTGGATCAATGATTCTGTCAATTCCATTTTCCTCTTATGGGTAAAGCGAAAACCCATACTCCATGGCGTCTTGCTGCTCGTGATAAGCTCATTTCCCCTGGTTTGGGCAACTTCTTTGCAGGGAAAGACTGACAAATTAGGGTATAAAACCAATTTTCGAAAAATTAGGTTAAAAAAGGGGGGAAAGAAAGAAAGAATGAAATTAAGAAGAGGAGAGAGTAAAAGGAATGGAGTAGGTGAGATTGGATTAGAGACGCAAGCTTTAGATGCTCAGTCTGACGCTCATCTAGGTAGCTCCCAACTGAGCTGTATCCCACTTTGATTTAATTTGGGAGCAAAGACAAGGCACATATCATATCATCTTTTTCACATTTTTAGGCAACATCGTTCAACCTTGCATTATACGTAAATTACTCGGTGGTGAAAGTAAAACTACACTCGTCAATGCAATGGTTGGTTTACGAGTGAGACTTGTTTTGCAATGTTCCATTCGTTTTGGTAATGAAAACGAATTGAGTTGAACGAATAGCACCCATAGGTTCAAGGGCAATTAAAGAAGAAGGAACAAGTGGAGTGGATTCCTTTGGTGGGGGTATGGGATTAAAAGTAAATTAAAGTCTCTTGTTTTATTGTTATTTTTGGATTGATTCGCAGATGATAATAATTCATCAGCTTGTGAATGAGGCCTAGCTACTAGGTTGCTCCAATTGGAAACCGACCATGTATATTAATTGGTTGGAGTAGCAAGCATCCTAATGCACCGTTCCATCTGATCCTCCTCCCACTAAATTCATGCTTTTCTGATGGACAATCAGTCAATATCTCTATAGACCGACATGCTTTTCAGGTCCACTTTCCTTGCTGCACCGCCTAATCCAGCCCCAACCCTTATTGGTGCCTGAGCTTTCCTTGCTCCTGCACGAGTCCCATTTAGTCGATACACATCTATAAGATTAAAGGACATTAGTATTACTTGTAATTGACCTTACATGGTTCCCTGCGAAGCATCACATAAATTTTAACGAGTCCCAACACCTAATGATTCCAGTAATTTAGAATGAGTCCATACGTTTAACAAGTTTGGTTGTGTGCGTGTTTCCTTTCCTCGTTTGGGATGAACACAATCTTATACCAAATCAATATATGATTGTCGTCATTTTATGCACTCTTACTGACCTGACAATTAACTGGCATTAATGGCGACCCTCAACGTTATAAACTGAAATATCCTTACTGGTTCCATTTAATGGAGTTACCTACTCCTATTCAACCATTACCCCTGGCCCTTGGGGGATTTTAACCAAGTCCTTTTGCCCATGTAGATAAGATTGGCCCCTTCAATAATTCTTCTAAATTGACTTTTAGTTTTTTTTTTCAATTCATTCCACCCTATAACCTTATTGATTACAGTTACCGTGACCTTTCTTATACCTAATTAAAAAAAATAAAATAAAAGATATGGACTCATAAATGCATCTTTTGCAGTGGAACTACTAAAGAAATGGAACCATCACCTTAGGAGACCGAAGAATACTACAATAACGACCGTCATTTCACAAATCCTACAAATGTTCTTGCTGAGGAAAGGGAGAATTTACTTGCACGATTCTTTTTGCTCAACAAAAAGTAGACCTACTCCTCCACTGTTCCTGCTATTGCTTTCTATACATTGGCATTTTCTTGAGAAGAGAGACAGAATTAAGTAGAGCTGCGATTCTGAAAAATTTGCTGAAGAGCTTGTGGCAGGTTTAACACGATCTCTGCATATGCTGGGATGGAGAAGCGAGGTGACAAAACAAAAAAAAAAAAAAATCCAGAAATGAGTGAGCTTCATATATATAATGTCAGTTTATGAACAACAAAACAATAATCCTACATGAAAGGTTCATCAAAAGTCAACTGGATTTCAACCAGAAGATGCACTTTGGGAAGACATGCTTGAATGACACTTGTCACGATAGTACTAAATCTATATATCCAAAAGAAAATTTGATTCATTTTATGATGCAATTGGAAGGCTTATGTTTCCTTAACTGATTCTAGAGCAAAAATAATTTCTTAGTGGAAACCGAAGAAAGAAGAAACGTTGGTTGTGAAAAGACATCAACAACCAGAATGGAAGCAACCTCTTGCATTTTTCTGTTAGCAAGTACAACATGCTAATATGTGCTCATCAGAATCAAATGGCTATCATGACATGAAACCAAATGCAGCCTTAGTAGGATCATAACTAGATATGACTTTCAACAGCTTGAATGACAGAATAGACACTCTATTGCTGACCCAGTATGGTTCCACCCTCTCCAGGAACCATGTTACCTAGTTAGTGATCCAAAATGGTTCCCCAAGTGGTCAATGGAAGGAAGGCTTCTTCAGAACATCAACCAATGGTAATTGGGGACTACTGACCCTAAAATAAAATAAAATCATTCAAAAAAATAAAAATATAAAAAAAAATAAAACCTTCTGGTAGGCTCATGCTTCGTAAGGCATCCTCTGCGTAAGCTAGACGAGCTGGAATATGTTGACTCCCAGCTGCTCCATTTCCCTTCCTGTTCATTGTTACGAGATTTGATGAAGTTCTCTTTGATTGGTGCATCGGCCATGCTAGCGCTCTTATCCGAGTTGGTAGTACAGAAACGAGATCAGCATATCTAAGACTGACCGTTACCTTGCTGTAACAGGAAACTCTCTCTTTAGCACACAGTAATAATGTATAAGCTTGTGAGAACATATCTGATATTACAAGGAAGGCTCCCCATTTTCCTATCAAAATGAATCCTTAATTCCTATTTACCCACACAAAGGAAGCAAAGGGGCAGTGAATTAGCGCGGGTTCCACTCTCTAAGTAAGTTTAATAACTAAAGGTATGAGAAGGGAATAACACTTTGACAAGAATATAAGGTTTCTTAAGAATCATTCATAGCATTTTTGGAGAAAACAAGAGCTATAAAAATATATAGTCGTAATTAAATCATTGGAGGCATATATCCACATTTTGCATCCACTTTAAGTACATGCCTAACTACATGATGTAGAAGTTGCTCAATAATATGAACCTATAGTTGGAAAGTGTAATCTAATTAAGGAATTATTTTGTAATATGCAGAGGGTAGCTACATTGTAAGATTGTGTAACTGAGGTCTATCAAGGTTTCCTTCCTCCTAAACTTGCAGCCTTTTCACAGCTCAGTGAAATAACTTTTCCATCTAAATACAAGCCAGAAATTCCAACCCATACCTTCTTACATTCTCTTTGATGTATTAACACTGAGCACATACTACGTGGAAATTTTCTTTTTCTTTTTCTAAAAGTGCTGCATTAGAAAATGCAAGCTTCCCCCAAACCACCCCCCCCCCCAACCCAAAAATAAAAATAAAAAAAATTGAGCATTGGTTGCACCTAGGGAAGATGCCCGAGCTTCAAACTCCACAGCTTCTAAATAAAAATAATAATAATACTCCCTCCATCCCAAATTGTTTGAGCCACTATGACTAAACAGGCATAACAAGCTGATTTATTTAATGAATTGTCATGTCACTCATATATTTTGAGTTTCCAATTTTACCCTCTTACTATAATATTTTGTGCTATGGTTTGAGACTTTGAGTAATTGTAATTTTAAACATAGAAAGGGGTAATTTGGGAAAGTAAAATAATTATTAGCTTTGACTTTTGAAATGGAACGAACATTTTAGGATTTCTCAAAATGGAAATTGTTATCAAACAAAGTGGGACGGAGGGAGTAAATAAAAAATAAAGGAATAATATTTGTAATCTACAATTTGCCCCTATGTTTCGACAAAGGTGACTCATATATTCCTTCATACCCAAGGCAGGACCCATTTGCTCCTCCATACATGGAAGATTACACAAGGCGGCTCATGTCTTTCCGCGTACACAAGGTGGTGTTCAGGGCAGGACTGATTTACTGACTCCCAATGCCACGGCTTTTACCATCAAAGGAATTTACATGTCAAGTGTATGCCACTAGCATGGGACCCGCATTCAACTTTTCCAAAAGTTGGTTTGACTTTGACAAATTAAATCCACTTTTGTCATATTCTTACTATTAGGCAACAGTGCAAGTGTGAAATAATCCTGAGAGAGAGAGAGGGGACTCTCTACTTGATAAATTGGTAGCCTGCTAACGTGTCAAGATGGGGCCCATGACCATAGGTGTTATCCACAATCCTCTTGCACATAGCCTATTGCTGTACATATGACAGTCCCTCAAAGTGTGCTTACAATGGGCCCCACATCAGCCCCATCATTCACTGCTTGAAGCTTACCATCTCGCCTGCCGTCTTCATGTGTCATTCTTGTGCATTCTTGTGCAACATCAAAAGTCTGAAAACCATAACATATTCGCTGATAATACCAGAGTTATGAAGGAAAATGAGATCCTCCCTAGCTCCAATAGTTCACCTCTTGCTCTCCTACAAGATCCTACCTATCAACAATTATCAAAGTAAAGTTTGATAACTTCCACATTACATAATTGTAAGAACCAATAGTTGTCTGGGCCTCACCGGAAAAATTTTGCCTAATGATTATCTATATGACACTTCCCCCTAATATGGATACTATGAGGGAAATAACAAGAACCCTCGAGGTAGACAAACTGTAAATTGTTCATTATCTTAAGAAATTCCAAACTGAAAGGAAATTAATGAAAAAAATTTCACAAACTATACAGTAACTAAATAATCCACACAATACAAGATAAATAGAAGAAAACGTACTTACCAATCAAAATCATCTAGCACAAACTCAATCATATGGTAGGGAAGACTATGATAAAGCTCTCCAATCTGATTCCCGTACAACTCCTTAATAAGGCGAACCTGCAAGGGAACAGCAAAAGTTGGGTGAGAGATAGCACGTATGCCTGTCAATCAATCCAAAGAATGCATACATGATACAGCTGAGAATAAATTTAACTTTATCAAAGAAGCACAGACACAGACACGTAACATGGTTACGATACGATACAACACGACACGCTGACATAGCAAGTCCTCCAAAATTAAGGATACAACATGGCTGGGATACAACATTAATAAAATATATTTTTGTACACATATAATACAAAGTGCATCCCTTTGTATCATTTTTGAAACCCCGGTTGAGTTGTTCATAAAAAAGATAGGATAGAAAGGAAAAGGAGTAAATGAGTAACAAGAAGAATGAAGAAACAATAATAGAAGTGTCGTTTCAGAGGCATGTTGAAGGAGTGTCATGCTCGACACGTGCCCAACACTGCCACAGCACCTTCAGGGAAATGTCCATGCTTCTTAGAACTGAACGAACGTGGTGTAGTGTCAAGGTATGCGCCAGAAAGAGAAACAAAGCTAACCAGTTTAAGTCCTATCCAATAATATCAGTAAAGAAAATTCTATCCCTAATTTCAAAGAATATTTCCCAAAAGGGTATACATCATCAAGTCCGATCTCATTACTTTATTTGCTTCCAATATTTCTCGATGTATAAATTTATACTAACAGCAGGATGTATGCAAAGCATACTTCTTTATTTCACAATAAAATTAAAAATTAGAGGGGAAAAAGGAAAGAAAAAAACAAAAACAACAACAACTACAAACTATACACACTATATATGGGGACCACATAATTCCGGTTCATATGGAAGTTAACATAGGGGATTGCCAATTAGGACTGCGAAACAGACCGAAGACTGCCAGATACTGTAAAATGGACCAAACTACTCAAGCTTGGATCGCTAACAGCTTGTTTGTTAGCTTAGCTGAGCTGAGCTAGAGCTTAAATTCAATATTCATTGGAAAGGGGAGGCAAGTTCAATCAGCTCCCACTTGGCTCAATAGGGTTTGTTTTTTAACTTCATATTCTAGCAGCAAAACCATGAAGAATATAAACTTATGCCAAGATAAACTACTTAAAGGAAAATTCTGCACTTTCATAAACCAAAATATACCTGTTCCCGTCTATCCACATAAGCCTGCAAAAGTTCTCCAACATGATCTATAAATTTCTGAAACCAAATCAATATAAAGCTATATTCAGAACAGGTTTAGAAAAACAATTACATAGAAAAAAAAAATAAGGCAACCAACCTTACCATTGCATTAGATGAGAGAAAATCATTTTCCGCTTCTCGTATAGGCAGAAAGAAAGGAATTGTGTGTTCAAGAACAGTCATCTTTTCAAGAAATGATTTACTCTCAAGAACACAGTGGTACAGCTCACAAGGTTCTCCTGGAAATGTATACACAGATGGTCAGCCTCCAAATTAATTTCACAGATAGGTGATCTCCAGAATCCTGTCTAGGATACAAGTCCAAATATTTTCTAATTCACATAGATCAAGAATGCTATGTCTTCGTCTTAAATTCAATAACGTCTCAAAAACAAGAGAAAATTACAAACACGTGTCATTGTAAAACAACTAAACCACATTAACATTAATGATAGTTCCTCTTTATAAATAAATAAATAAAAAACATTAATGATAGTTCATGTTCCACACCTTGACTGCATTTTTAACTGGCCATTTGTTGGAATGAATATCACTTCCTTGAAAGAAGAAACAATTTAATAGAATTATAACAGGAAGTCTGGAACAGTTGTAGCATTACATAAGTTTATGACTTTACTCTTCACATGAGTTTTTTCTTTCCTTTTTTTCAAAAAATAAAAATAAAAAAGCCAAACAATGAAAGGAAAAACTTCCATCTAAAGTGTTTTTCCCTGCTCATAGCTCCATTTATTAAACTTAGCTTAGAGAGTGGAACCTGTGCTATTTACTTTATCCGGCTCCCCTTTGCTTTCTTTGTGTTGGTAAATAGGAATTAAGGATTCATTTTGACAGAAAAATGGATAGGCTTCCTTTGTAATATCAGATATGTTCTCACACGCTTATACATTATTACTGAGCTAAAAAGAGTGAGTTTCCTGTTACAGAAAGGTAACAGTCAATCTTAGATATCCAGATCTCATCATTGTGCTACCAACTCAGATAAGAGCGCTAGCATGGCTGATGCACCAATCAAAGAGAACATCATCAAATGCCATAACAATGAACGAGAAAGGAAATGGAGCAACCAGAAGTCAACCTATTCCAGCTCGTCTATCTTACGCAGAGGATGCCTTGTGAAACATGAGCCTACCAGAAGGTTTTATTTTTTTCGAATGATTGAGATATATATATATATTGTAAATAGTCTCAAATTACCATTGGTTGATGTTCTGAACAAGTCTTCCTTCCATTGACCTTTCGGGGAACCATTTTGGATCGCCAACAAGGTAACAAGGTTCTTGGAGAGGGTGGAACCATACTGGGTCAGCAATAAGACTAAATTTCTTTGGGGAGGGGTTAATTTGCAACCAAATAGTATGGCCGAAGGAGTGATAATTCTTTGGGACTCTAGGGTGGTGGTGAAGATTGAGGGGAATATTGGGAGGTTTTTCTCTTCTTGTATTTTTTGGAATGCGCGAGATGGCTTTGAATGGGTTTTTTCAAGGGTTTATTTATGGATGAAATGTGGATAAGGTGAGGAAACATCTTTGGAGGAGTTGAAGGTTTTAAAGAGAGACTAGAATGCTTCTTGGTGCATAGCAAGGGATTTTTAAGTTTTATATTTCCTAAAGAAAAAAAAAAAGAGGTTGTTTGCCATAATCTTTGGCAATGAGGGATTTTTTTAATAGAAACAAGTTGGTTGACAATCCTTTGGTGGGGGAACTGTATGCTTGGTCGAATAATCAAGTGAATTTGACGATGTCTTGACCAGATCGGTTCCTGTTCTCTACGAAATGGGAGGAGGAGCACTACCCCCAAATCACACAAGTAGTGTTACCAAAGCCTTGTTCAGATTATTCTCCCATTGTGGTGGATAGTAAAGGGTTGGTCTATGGGCGTAGTCCATTTAGATTCAAGAACATGTTGTTAAAGGCTGACAGTTTTCAAAATATAGTGGAAGTGAGGTGGAACTCTTTTTCTTTTCAAGGTACTCCAAGCTTTGTGTTTGCTAAGAAGTTAATTGCATTAAAAGAGAATCTCAAGAAGTGGAATGTGGAGTTCAGAAGGTTAGAAGTCTCTAAAACTAAGATTTTGGGGGAAGTAAAAGCTTTGGATGATAAAGAAAAGGAGTATGCGACTATGTGTTGTTAGTAAAGGAGCAGAGTTGGAGAGAAGAAGCCAAGAGGGACTTCTGTGGCAGAAATGGAAGAGATTAATGGAGGCAAAAGTCGAGAGTTGTGGCTTAAGAATAGACAATAACAGGAAATACTTCCACAAGATGGAAGATGCTCATAAAAGACAATTTTATTGGAAAGAAAGTATATGATGGGGTTTTGGTGGAAGAGGAGAGTAGTATTGCTAACAATGCAGTAGAATTCATTACTAAATTGTTTGAGGATGTTTCTCATGGACACTTGCTTGATGATATGGTACTCAGCTCAATTGATGGAGAAGCAGAGAGTTGGTTGGAAAGAAATGGGGATAAAGCACTGGGTCCGGACGATATGACTTTGGCTTTCTTTCAAAAGTGTTGGCTTGAAATCAAAGGGGATTTGATGAGTGATGAAAGAGTTCTCTGATAATGGGGTGTTCAAAAAAGTTTGAACGCAATTTTTATTTTGTTGATCTGCAAAAAATGAGAAGCAGCGAAATTAAAGTGGTTTCTTCTAGTCCAGCCAACATGCATTTCTTGGGGATAGGAAAATTCTGGATGCGGTACTTATTGATACCGAATGTTTAGATTCAAGACTTAGAAATGGGATCCCGGGTTTGATTTGCCAATTGGGTGTGGGGAGAGCTTATGATCATGTGAATTCCTTCTTCATCTGTTAAAAAGGATGGGATATGGCCATACGGGACAAATAGAGGACTGGGTTGAGAGTCACCAAAGCACCCATCACTTACTGGAAAGCCAAATAGCCATTTAGTTCTTACCATCGATATTACCACTAAAGATTTTAATAAACAAACTTGGGACATCAAGCATCTTTGGTTTTGAACCAAACAAGCCATTTTATCTACTTTCGACCTAAAGTATAGAAACTTATAATTCCTTAACAAACATTTAGAATGCAACCAAAATCTGGTAATGATGATGATAGTTTCAAAATACAAGAGGCTCTATATCGTGATAGAAAATAAAATGGGTCTCTCAAAGCATAGTTAACCCATACAAAACGCAACAAAAAACAAGAAGGCGCCTAAAGTAATTGTTTTCACAAAACATGAGTCACATGACTAGGGTACAATTTTACAACATGCTGAGATACATCCACAAGTAGCTAATTAAGGAAAAGTTACTTAAGAATTACCAGCAAAAGATGTCTCATATTGTATGCCAATCCTTGCCCCTTCCAAACAACAAATCACCTGATCCCACCCCCCACCCCCCAAAAAAAAAAATATTAAACTAATATTAAAGAAATTACTCATTAATACATAATACTTGATATGACTCACAAGACATTGCTAAAAGCAAATGATAATAAAATTATTGACATTCAAAATATTTATAGCCTATTAACTACTTAATGTATCCAAAAACTATTGTGAGAAACTCAGAATCAAGAGAAAACATCAAGACTCAAGCCTAATACCAACCCAAAATATAAAATCATGCAAACATCCCACAATAGCTTGTTTGGTGCTAATATTACCAAGTAAACTAAGGTTTGGAAAAATCTCAGTCAAGGTTCAAAGTTTTGATATGTTTAAATCAAATCTAACTACAAGTATAATTTATTCGAGGCGCCAAAATAAACTCAAGGAGAAACCTAACCACCCAAATTTTCACTGGTACAAAAATTTCAGCTTCAACTTACACTTCTAGACGTGTTTAGATCAAAATCCAAACTGAAACAAACTTTTAGAACACAGGAGAATAGATCACCCTCTGACAGTCTGACAAGCCAGTAGAGGCTGAAGGTTCAGTTCTCTACTTCTCCATTAGAATTAGAAACTAAGGATGAGATTACTATCTTTTAATTTTTTTTTTCCAGGAACACAGGTAATTGCAAAACACTGCATAATTGGGAATTAGGTTCAACAGGAGGTGCTACCTAGGGGTTCAAGCATGCATCTTTGCATTCTCTAGCTTTTTAATATTTTTCCAATGACTAAAGCATGCCTCTTAGAGTCTTAGCTTTTTCTTAGTTTTCTATATTTTAATTTTTTCAAGGATGCATCTGAGCATTTTAGCATGCATCTTAGAATTTACCAAATGGTTGAATTACACAAATTATATTATTAATAATTTACAACATCATGAAAAAGGATTGATGTAACAAATACCCAGTAGTTGGGACAATGATGTCTGATGGAGATTAGTGACTCTACCTTTAAAAGCATATAAAAGGCATGGAAAAGAGGGTTCTAAGGCCCAAGCCTTGATTTGGCATATCTTAGTCGTCATGGGACCCACTTGAAACCTTGCATAATTGTTTATGCAAATCAAGGCTGGAGGGCTCCAACAACTTCTCGCTCTCAAACCACAACCTTCGATATTTCCACATAAAGTCCTGCATCAATGTCCTTAGTCTCTCACAAAATAATAGTGTGTTGTTCACAATAAAGTTATGATCATTTGTAAATTGGTCTGGGGTTTGCCTAAAGGGTTTCCTTGTTATCAAAAAAAAAAAAAAAAAAAAGGGAATGTTATGATGATTAGCATAGACAATGTTGCCTTCTAAAATGAATTGACTGAGATTGATTGATGTTATTTTTTGGGCTCCTAGATTGAATCTTAAAATGCCTTGCATTTTTCAGCGGGACTACCGTCATATGTATGCCATATATTAATAGTCATGTTAAATTTTCATCATGTTATACCTAATTCAAGATTAAGGTTTTCCTTTTCTTTTTCTTTTTTTTTTTTTTCTTTTTTTTTTTTTTGCATGGTATGAAAAAATCTGTAATTGTTGGTAAGACTAATTGTAGTATGTACCTTCTTATTACAGAGTTAAACTCAACCTAATTTTCTAAAAACATATAATAAAGCACATATATTAGGCATCATATGTCATATTAAAAAAATATAAAAATCTAGATGCCATCAGGTTCTTGTGGTAAATCTCTAGGACGCCATACCAAGGACTTGGATTCCAGTCTACTCTGGAGCTTCAATGGCATCTTCATTGACTGGGCTGGGACCTAGATCTAGATCTAGGTTAATCCAACATAACCAAGAGGGAGAGAGAGAGAGAGAGAGAACATTGGATGACCACCTAAGCAATCAATAATGGCAGCACCTAGGCTTCCCTAGGTGTTTCCACAACTATACTTTTAAATCTATACATAAGACCAACCTGTTAAACCATTAGTTAATTGAAAATATCCAAGCCATTTATTTCCTTGGATTATTGGGGAAAAAACAATATAAGATAACCTTCCAAACAACAAATGATATGTACAAAAACCTACCACCCATAATGAAATATTTTGTAGGTATTGAATACCTTACTTCCTACTTTATAAGTAGTTTTGCCCTGGAAATGAGCATCTACCAGCATGCTTGTTTCCCCTGGCATTGCCTTTCTGTCTGCCTCCATGTGAACCTGATTAAAACCCAGATAAGTTATATATATCATTTAAGTAAAGCCATCATGTTATGAGGAATTAAATTTTTTTTAATTTTTGATAAGGGTCATGTTACAAGGAATTATAAAAGAAAATTTTAATTAAGGAGATAGACAAGGAGAAGAAATATTTTCACTTTAAATGCAGTGATTTGTCAACCCACCCCTCCCCCCAAACCCCTTGCCCCCCACCACCCCCACCAACCCCCCCCCCCCCAAAAAAAAAAAAAAAGAAAAGAAAAGAGAAAAAAATACCTAGTCTGTTTGGTCATGTTGTCATCTCCTGTTTTCTGATTTTTATTTAAAAAAAGGGGGATAAATGTACTGAAAAACATAATTCATAAGTCTGTTTTCATTTTTCATTCTAGAAATAATTTCTCAAATTTAGAGAGTTTGTAAAAACATAAATTTAATGGTTCCACAAATTTTCAGAAATATTTAAAACTTATTACAAAAATTCTTCAAGCCACTGCCACTACTACCATCGTTACATAACTACCACCACTGCCACAACTGTGATCACCACCACAACTGTGATCCCCACCACACATGTTATCACCGCACTACTGCCGCCACTCTGCCACCGCAGCCGACTTCAATGCCACCACCAGTACTTTTCAACACCACAAACTGCACCCCATATCACCGCCATCATCACCCCAACTCCACCACCAACCCCCATCACTATTGATCCTCCAGCAGCTACAACCACTAAATACCGCTACAACTCCACCGCCAAAGCTGCCACTCCACCACTATTATTGCCCCACCATTACCACCAGAGTCCCCATCACTACTTCTCCAATGACCATTGCCACTTGCCACTACCACCACATCACTGTCATCACCATCCCAACACCACCACCACCCAATTCATTAAAATTCAATATACTTACCTGTCTTACCCACAAGCACTTTCTCTTTTTAGTTTGTTTAATAGGACACAGTTATTACTACCAAAATTTTTCTTGTTTCTAGAAATAAGAAAGAAATCAGTGAGTCATTTCCAGTTTTTAAAAACAAGAAAAGGGACAAAAAGTCCATATGCAACCTTAATATGTCACATAAATCATTGCAGTCATCTATTCTAGAACCAAACAATAGAAGAGGATGCATGAAAAAGCCAGTCATGTCAAAATATTTAGCAGAGCCATACCCGCTCCCTTATTGTAGCTAATAGCCCATCATTCCATTGATCACCATCCAAAAAAATCTCTGCAAAATAAGTCATTTCTTATCCAATATGTAACAGATGCTTAAAAATAACAAAATATGAACATATGGGGGAAATAGGGATGGAGAGGGAGCATTCAAAAAAGTTACATAAATTTCCATCTTCCATTTTCAACCAAAAAATAAAATAAAAATTGAAAGCTTTTCAAACTTTCTAAAAACCAAAAGCCATCCCAAAAATGGAACTTTAAAACATGCTTAAATGCAGCCCATACTTGGCTATGGCCTTCACATACACTGGACCCCCTTGCAACTAATTTTGTATAAACTACTAACCTCTAGTATCCAATAATTTTCAAAGGAACCAACTTTCTTCCATGATTTATAACTTAATTCTACTGTAGTTAAGTACTCTATCGTTATAAAGAAACCAATTCATGAGAAAGTATTTTCATGTTGCAGGATTATTTCAAACTTTTATTTCATATAAATTTTAAGATGTGAGTAGATTTCAGGTTAGGCTTATTATTTTCAAAGATGGCTTATTTGTCTTTTTGAACAGTCAAATTTTCAAATTTTGTCTTGCATGGTCAAATTTTGATGTATTAAAAGTACAAGACAGACTGTGTTAGTTATAATTAGTCCTAAAATGTAGTAACTTGTGAAGTTTCTTTTAAGGTCTTGCAAATAAAAGTTATAAAGTTCATTTTTTTAAGGAATCAAGCAAAGCTAGTTTCTTTCAACAACTCGATATGAACATCATCTTCAAGACTTCAATAAAGAGGCTCTTTTATTTATACTCGTCCTTGTAATATTTGTAAAGAAACAAAGAATAATGCACTGAAAGATAGGGAATTATTTCTTTTGTAAGACAAATATAATTCATAATCTCTCATAGTTAATTTTCTTTTGGGTGTATTGGAAGCAGTGTGTCAACCTTTCGAGAAAATGGTGGAACAAGAGATCCGAAAATGGTGCAGCAAAGGCATGGAACCTTGCCCCTTTGTCTCTTTTGGTGTATACGGAAGGAGTGCGGCCATAGAGTTTTGACTTTCCACATAGGTTTTGAAGGGTAGAGTCAAAAAGTCTCTATATTCTTGGGTGTTAGCCACAAGAAGCTATTGCAAAGCCTCCTTGCAGTATTCTTATGGAATCTCCGAGTTAAGTTGGATAGCTTTGTTATGGAGGTAATCCCTTTATCCTTTTAATGAGCTTGCTCCATGCCTATACGAATGATGGATTCTCATAATTTTTAAATATAGAAAGTTCTTAAAACTGGAATCCTAGTGCAATTAAATGTACAAAAGGGAATCCCTCTTTTACTCTTTTTGTTGACTCCCTTAGCTTGTTTTAGTTGTTTGGGGGTGTCTCCTTTCTTGTGGCTCTTTTTGTATAGTGAGCCTTGGTGGTTTTTTTCTCTTGTATATGTCTCATGTACGAGGGTTTCGGCCCCTTCTTTTTTTCTCAATACATACATTACTTGATAAAAAAAAATTAAATGTACAAAAGGGAAACAAATACTAAAATACTAAACAAATCAAAAAACCAAAATAAAATAAAATTAAAAAGGGAATGACAAGGAGCAAAGCCAGATACCACCAATCATCTTACAAACAAAGCAATATATAATGATTAGTAAAATCAAAGGTATTCACCAAAAATTTCAATAGAAATTATGATGAGAGCTACCTTGTGTTTGAGAAGCTCGTGCAACTTCAAATTCCTTTTGTAGACGCTCAAAAATCATCTTGTCAGAATCCCTATTTATATCAATAAAAACCCAAACCATATTTACATTTAGAACATTCATGCCTCCAAGAACCATAGCCATTCATAAATAAAGTGCAAGCAAGAGACAAAAAACAACTATAGACAAAAATATACAATCCAAACATGCAGCAAAAATTAAAGATGTGATTCAAAGTATAACTAAGTAGATTCACCACCATGGATGAAATAATATTCGAAAAAGTACCCAATTAATTTTAGAAGGCTAGACACATTGTTATCTTGAATTAGTTTCACTGTGGGGCCGATTAAAGTTGTGCATGGTATATATCAATTCACATTTAAATCAGTGGGCTGTATTTATCTATGAATCTTATTTAGTTTTTTAATCACTACAATTTCTGCTAAAAAAGTAGAACGTGAATGTAACTAAAAAGAGCAACGCCCATATAAGTTGTAAATGACTCACAGAAATATGTGCAATCAAGTGTAAGTTAAGGACTATTCATGGATTAAAATTTTTTAAGCACAACTTGCGCGTTTAGAAAGCTTGCAACCAAACAAAGACAAATAATTACACAACCCTTGATAGAAACTTCTTCTTGTAATTTTTTTCTACTAGAAATTAGCGCACGCTATGCACGTGGGAGCAACCACCAATGGCAGTTTTCAAGGATTGACACTGACACATGGAATATAAAGACAAAACATATCCTATTAGCAATGCAATTTAAATTCATGCAACCCTGGAATAACCCACCACAATTTCCCTGGGCTATGAAAGGATCTTGAAGAACAGGGTAGAGGGCTTATTTTGGTATGCAGAATTACATTCATCTCTTACGTATTTGACCACCTTAGCAATTCAAACATGATTCCCAGAAATCTATGCATCCACCATTACTAATAATTTTCCACTACAGGATGTTTACAAGTTATTAAAAGAATACACCCAAAAAAAAAAAAAAAAAGGAAAGGAAATAGAGGGATAAGATGAAAGAGACTAAAGAAGAAAGGAGGTAAGTGTTGTTGGGAAGTCCCACATCCCACATCGTTTAAATATAAAAAATTGATATGACTTAATATACCTGTTTGGGCCCTCCACCTAATAGCTTAGGCTTTTAAGCTAGAAACTTAAACTGGTATCAAAGCATGTCGTTCTTGGACCGTTTCATTTATGAGCCTGTTATTGTTGTTGTTGTTATTGGGCCTATTTCATTTGTGAGCCCATTGTTGTTGTCTACATGACAGGCCTGTTATTGTCTTGTTAGGCCTGCACGTGAGGGGGAGTGTTGGGAAGTCCCGCATCCCACATCGTTCAAATATAAAAAATTGATATGACTTAATATACCTGTTTGGGCCCTTCACCTAATAGCTTAGGCTTTTAGGTTGGAAACTTAACACATAGTAAATAAAGAATACATCTCTTTCTCCTCATCAGAAACCAAAAAAAAAAAAAAAAAACTGGGGAAAAAAATAGAAAAAATACAATGCAAGGAACAAGAAATATCCTCCTAAAAGAGAGAAAAAAAATAAAAAGGAAATATAAAACAAGGATTCAACAATGAAAATAAACCAAACAATACAAAAGCTAAGCAGGCATGTCCTTCCCCTCAAAGTCTTCCAACAAAAAAACTCCTCTCTTGGCTAAAAATCCAGCCTTCTTATTCATAGCCCAAGGGATCCATTCCATGGATATACCCAAGGAACCAAAAAGATCAAACCTATTCCAGCAAATGCAGGCACTACCAATGCCCTTTTTGATTCTTAATCTGTTTAATGACATCACAACTATCACTTTCCAGTTTCCACAAGTAAATTGGCAAAACTCGTCCTTTTAGCCATCCTAAGAACAACAAGAGGAGCACCAACTTTCACTTATTAATGGGAACCCCCCCACGCCAAGTTGGATGGGAATGCCTACATAGCATCCATCAAAATTAAGCTTGTACAAAATGAGCAGCAAGGATCTAATTATAGAAGGAATGTGCCTAGTAGGAGGGGATAAAAGAGATTCCAATTTGCTCTGCCAAAATCAAGGAAAAAGGAACCCTCTCAAAGGCTTAATGCGAAAAGCCCAAACGGAAAAACATTGGCAACGGCATGAATTGGTTGGATCAAGAGAATGTACCAATCATCCAGACTTGAAAAAAACCAACATCAGAATCTGATGCTAAATCAAGCGCTAAGTCGGGCTCTAAAGCGAAATTCAACCCATGCTAAAATCAAAGAAAAAGGAACCCTCTCAACACTTAATGCGAAAATTCCAAACGGAAAAAAGTTGGCAACGGCATGAATCAGTTGGATCAAGAGAAGGTACCAATCATCCAGACTTGAAAAAAACCAACATCAGAATCCGCTGCTAAATCAACCGATAATTCGGCCATAAAGCAAAATTCAACCCTTGGTACTAGCTTAATCCGATAATCCACCTCTCTCCTAGGTGGAGGTCTCTTCAGCAACTCCGGTGCCATCACATCTTTTAACACTACAAGGATTTTTTTGTATTACAGTAGAGCTGGTAGCTCCTCACTTCACCCATTTTCTTCATTCCCAACTACCACAGCCACAAAGTTTCTTCACCCTTCTAGACTCCCTTTGGCAACCTGCAAGGCGGACTTCGCATCTAATTGAATTGTGGGAATATGCTAATCTCTTTCGAATTTGTCTTTGAACTCCCACAATGAATTGTTTTTTTCCTATAAAATTTTGGATTTCTTTCCTCCCAAATGTACTAAATAGTAGCCAACATTGTACATTTCCAAAGCCATCTACCTCTTTTTCCTCCAAAGCCCAGAAAATAAGAGGCGAAAAAGGGAGTAAAATCTCTTTGGGCATGGGGGCACCCATTTATTATTAGCCAAGATGAGGGAAGGAGGGAGGGGGAAGTTCCAAATCAAGAAAACCACCTCGCAATGAAGAAACAAATGAGCACACGCTCTTTTGCTTTGAAAGACGAGATAAATGTGAGGATAGATAGCCTTATAGGGTTTTCCTTTTTCACAATTGATTTTAGGGAAAACCACAAAAACATGTTTCTTTTTGAAAAATAATTACAACGATTCCTAAAATTTCTTCTTTATGCCAGTAGTTTTTATCTTTTGTAGTTCTGTTCACTTGCCTTCCTTTTTTGCGATAAGTGCCAAAAGGAACACGTATCTATGATTTTCCTTCAATTTCACTTGAATAATTAAAACTTTGTCCATTCATATAATCTAGAAGCAATAAACAGTTCCAAAAGGTTAGTTGCAAAACATAGGACATTACGCAAGTTCAAGAAAGTTGTACCTAGAAAGACGCTCAGCTAATTCCCCATGCCTTCTGATGACATTTGAAACTGCCAGGAAGCAAAGCAGCTTTAATCATTTAAACATGGCAAGAATTTAAATATATTGATTTACTCTAAAAACAAAAGTATGAAGCGAGATTAAATACATCTAGCTCGTGTAGTCTCCAATCGTATATCTTCCTCTTGTATAAAATTCTGTCACACAGCCAAAAAAAAAAAATGATTATATCACTCAAAGAAAAAAATTATAAAAACAAAACATAAATTATTAAAGAATCCACCATATCATTAAGAGAAGGGAATTTTTCTTTTTTTAGGGCAAATTTGTCCGCGTGTCATGTGAAAGAAAACAGAACTTAGGAATAACAGCAACAGCAACAAATGCATGAGATCAATCACTAGGAAAGAGATAATATAAAGAACTTATAATATATATATTTGTAAAAAAATGCTCCAATATTTGCCAAAAATCTAGAAATTACAGACATTGTAAAAGATTTGCAAATCACTAGCAGCATTTGGGAAGAAATGAAAAACGCACATATCAGACTCAATTCACACCAAAAACAAATTTTATGGGAAACCAAGATCATGAATCAAATTGATTGCAAATATTTAGCTTTAGTTGTCCACATTGTGTGTTGTTCATGTTATCTGCAAATCTTAAGGCTTTTTTTTTCACCCTAAGAAAATCAAGTAGGAAACCAACTCAGTCTAATTGATGGATTATAAGACCAAAAGGAAGAACTGCAAGTCCATTTGGAAGCCAGCTCCTCTGTGTCTCCTTTGGTGTTTGTGGAAAGAAAGAAGTATAGGGATTTTTGAAGGCGAAGAATTGCAAATTAACAAGATCAAACAAAATTTTCTCTGTGCACTTTTTCTTGGGGTTTCTCCACATTGGTTTTGTGGAAAGCCTTCATTTTTGGATTTTTAGACTCTTGTGCTTTGTAAAGATATATATAGTTAGAAATTTTTATAAAAAACAAATTGTATCAATAAAAGGAAAGGAACAATGTGGACCCGGAGTCCAATAAAAAGGAACAAGCCCAAACATATATATATATATATATAAATTATATATATAGTTAGTATACGTCCTAATACTTGGCCTTGGCCATTTTTGTGATTAATAAAATTAACCTTACAATTAAAAATAAATAAATAAATAGGCATGTAGAATCATTAGCAATATGCCTATAAACAATATAATGCATTTCATAAAGGTAATACTTGTTTCACAAATGACATAAGAAGAAAACCATGAAAGCAGTCAGTGTGCCCCTCAAATATATAATACATCCCCACCTCTCCATTTGACATTTCATCAAATATGGTGGTATAAGATTCTTACCACTTCTCCCATTACTAAATATGGCCGGCTGTCCCTCAAGCTGTTCAAAATTCTGCATGACTCCACACATTTAAATCATCAGTGTCTACTGCATAAAAAACCGATTAGCAAATAATAAAGATAATTAACCTCATTTTTGTTAACAAGACACTGACATGGCCCCACGAAAAAATCCTGGTTAAAGTTCCCTCTAAATTTAAAATAGCTTCCTCACAAAATGTTGATATCACAATTTACATGTCTACATTACCACAAAATATAGTTGTGATACTCTGTTTAATTAAATTTGTTCATACAATTAACTCAAAACATAGTGATAGGACTGATGCAGATGAGCCCCTTATAGTTTACTTTCCCAAAGGAAGAAATGGGGAGAAAAATCCCAAGTGGAAGTGTGGAACCCATTAGCTGATGATGGGTCCCACTAAAAGATCAAACTTCTATGGATTTGAAAGATTACAAATTTAAGTTTATTTTAGTAACATTATATATTTGTGTTTGTTTGGTGCCAATGTTCGTGGGTGTTTGGTTATGAGCTTTGTCTATTGCTATCCCTATAAGGTTTTAGTTTAGTACTTTTTTAAAAATAGAAAGTTTAATTTTGCTACCTAAGAAGTTAGTTCCTATTTTCATAGGGTGAATTTTCTAAAGAGTTTTTATTTTCTAAGTTTCTACTTTGAGTCTTAATCAATTTCTAAGAAGTCTTTTAATGACTTCAGTAGGAGTACTAATATAGAAAGTAAGAATCTTATTTTGATTAGAAGTAGAATTTAGAAAGTGGGTTTTATGACTCTATATAAGCAAGGCTTATGGACATAATAACTACAACAATTGATTTTTTCATTAAAAAAAAAAAAATAAAATTTACAACAATTGATTTTAATGAAATTTTGTGTAGCTTTTTCATTCAATTAAGGGTGTGATTCCATTGATTATCTTCTAGGTGAGACTCTTAGAAACCCTCAGTGAGACTATAAGGATTATCTCTCTTCTTCTTCTTCTTCTTCTTTCTTTCTTTCTTTTAATTTACAGCACTGCTGTAATTTCTTTTTATCCACAACTAGCCCTTTCTTTAGCCTTAATATCAACCCTAAACCCCAACTCTTGACTGCAAACCCTAACCCTACCATTCTATACACTATAACATTGAAAAACCAAAAAATTCCCAATCTGCACAAACTTCCAGCAAACTTTTATTTGATTTCTAAGAATAATTCCTCATTAAACCATCACCAAATTAACCCTTATTCCATCCACAAACCCTAATACCATCATTCCTTTCACAAAACCTAGAGAAGACAAGGTTTTAGCGCATCAAAACTTGACTATAGGCAATCCTAATAAGATTATAGCAAATGTGTGGACAGGCATGCAATTATTAATAAGATTATAATCAAGTATTGATTTCCCAATCCCTGACTTGATGACATGCTAGACATGATGGTAGGATCTGTGATGTCAAAGATTGAGTTGAAGAGTGGATACCATCAAGTACATATTCGGCCAGGTGAAGATTGGAAAACCGCATTCAAGACTACAAACAAGTTTTATAAGTCATTAGTCATGCCCTTCAGGCAACCCAGTGCACCAAGCACATTTATGTAGGTTATGAGCCAAGTATTATGTTCTTCTATTGGAAAGTCCGTTATATATTTTGAAGATATTCTCATTTATAGCCAATCCTATGAGGACCATAAGGGACACTTGAGGAAAGTAATGCAAGTTCTTAGGGGCGAAAATTTTGCATTAACTTGGGAAGGTATACTTTCATGAACCCTAGGGTTGCATTATTGGGATTTGTTGTGTCTTTAAAAGGTGTTATAGCAGACTTGGACAATATTAAAGCTATTGTTGAATGGCCTATGCCATCAAATATCCATGAAATACAAAATTTTCATGTATTGGCCACATTCTATTAACAGTTTGTTCAAAATTTCATCACCACTATTTTTTTTATGAAGCAAATATTGTATTAGAAAGGAGGGCAAATCCCAAATACATAAGGAATATACAAGAGCTATCCAAAACAAAAGAAGAGCAAAAGAAGAAGTGCCCTAATTCCCAAAAGAAGCTCAATCATTGATATGCAAAATTGAGTAGTTTTCTTCAACAATTCACCTTCAATTTAAAGCACCAAACGAAAATTGAGAACAAAGCAGGTGACACACTTGGAAAAAAGGCTTCTCTTTTGGTGAACATGTCTACTAACACAATTATATTTGAAAAGGTAAAGTGTTGAAACGGTTTATAGCACTCTTCTTGCTGTTTCAGGAGGTCAGCAAGCTGATTTTCAAACTTTGGATTGGTATTTATTCCACAAAAATCATTTATGCTTTCCTCGGACCTCTCTACATAATCCTGTGATATGGGAGCTCCACAAGGGAGGTTTAGGAGGACATTTTAGTTGAGGGAAAACTATTATTTTGGTGGAGGATAGATTCTTTTGGCCTTGTGTGAAAAATGTGTGGAAAGTCGTCGAACAATGTCAAGCTTGTCAATTGTGAAAGGTTTCTTTAAAAAAATGAAACTAAATAAGCCATTACCTATTCCGAATAGACCTTGGAAAGATTTAAGCATAGATTTCATAACTGGATTGCCAAGGACACAGTGAGGCTTTGGTTATATATCTGTGTGCAGTTGATCGCTTTTCTAAGATGGCAAATTCCGTACCATGTAAGAAGGCTTCTGATGCTTCTCAAGTGGCCGGTTTGTTCTTTAAGATATTGAACAACCAATCGCGATGTCAAGTTCATCAGCTACTTTTGGAAAACGTTGTGGACAATAAAAAAATGACAGGACACAGATAACACAGATGGAGAGGCCATGGAGAGTTTTGGACCTCAATATCAACCCATAGGTTCAAACACTAATTCCTCTGAATCTCATTACAGAATAAAAGCAGGCCCTTGACACATTAGACTCTCATTTACAGGTTTGCCATTTTTTATTCTTAAACTAATCAGGAAAAAGAGAGAAAAGAAAAGGAGAGAAAAAAACAGAATAGGTATGAGTGCAACACGAGATCTATATATTAGAACAAACAGCAGTACGAATCTAAATAAGCCTATCGACCTCAGATCACCACTGGACTTCGTTTCTTCTTCTTCTTGTTCTTCTTTTTTTGTCCTAATCATCAGGAAAAAAAAAAAGCCTGGTTTTACCCTAACCCTCACAGAACTGTTAGGAAGAGATCCAGAGACTGAGATTAGGGATAAAGAGAGATCGTACCTGTGACCGTGATATGAGCAGAAGATTAATCGGTGCCGGTGTCGCTGTCGGTGTCGCTGTCGGTGTCGGCGTTGACGTTAGCGATCTCCCGTGGTCGCGAGCTCTTCAGGTCGGCTTTTGTGAAGATGAGAACGAGTGGGTGGAAGTGCCGCCGTATCGGGACGTCGGAGTGTCGGATGGCTGATAAATGGTTTTGCGCTTTCGAAATCCCACCTTATTTGGCAAATTCCGTCTTAAAACGTCCCAACCAAGGTGACTGGACAATTTAGGATTTGAAATCTCTTTTCTTTTTTTTCTTTTTTTTTTTTGGATAAATGGATTTGAAATCTCATCCAGGCCTTAAATCCCTCCGGCAATTATTTCGTCCAAACACACCACTACGAAAATAGATGTAGAAATTTCATACAAGGGGCTATTTAGTTGTCTAATTCAAAATTATATAATTTAATAAATTTTACATTGTATTTAAGGTGAACCTCATCATTTTGAATTAACAAATTTTAAAAAATGATAGTTATCATCATAAATAAAAATGACAAATTAAAATAGTAATATTTTATAAATTCTTTAAAATTGATTTTACAACATCAATTATAATGATAATTACAATATTTTAAAATATTATAATTTAAAGTGGTTGATTTATGCCTTAAGTTTTATGTAAAATTTTTTGAATTGTTTAATTTCAAATTAGACAACCAAACATGACATACTCTTTTTTGTTCAAAAATGCAAACATATAAATTATGCCAAATTGTGTTTTTCATAATTTCTTATGTATTATGGATTTTGTTTTAATTGTTAAATATCTCTTTGAATATATTTTGACTAACATGGGTTTCCAAACCTTTAATCTACCTAATATTTGGAATATGGGTAAAATCATTGTCTATTACGTATTAATTAACGCATAGTATCAATTTAATTAGTGACTGGCCTCAATAAGAAATGAGAAGTCAAGTCTAAAGTTTTTCACTTCTTGAGGTATAAGTCTTAATAATTATTATTTCACCTTTTGATATTAAATTAAATACAATAAAATCAAGTAGTTAACTAAAATTTTATAAATTTTAATTTTAATTGACATTAAAAACATTTTACTTCATAATAACCTTTATAAACTTAAGCATTCATTGATAATATTTTTATTAAAAAACTAAGATAATTATGACTTTTACTGTATATGTAAAATAAATAATAATAAATAAACAAAGGAGTAGAGTGGCGGCATGTCTTAATCTACCCATACTAGATGAATGTGTGACAAGGGACTACATGTATTTAGGAGATTAGTTAAATGCGTAAGTATCTTAAAACCTCTTGATATAATAAAATAAAATAACAATATATTGAGGTGTCATGCATTAAAAAAAAATAAATAAATAAACAAAAAAAAGCAACGTTTGTTGACATGTACAACCCATCATTAGAAAAAAAAAAAAAAAAATAGCATTATTCTATTAAAATTGTTCAAAATTATGTTTTGAACTAGATAACACAATCAATTATTAGGAAAGCTTTTTATATTTTTCATAAAATCTTAAGAAGTTTAAAATAAATGATGATGCAAGAAAGTTGAAAAATGGTAATAGCCGTTTCTAAAGTTAATTTACACTCAACCTCCAAAATCGCCTAACTCTTAAAAGAGAGCTTAAACTTTTACAGTAGGGAAAAAAAAAAATATGCAGTCGTTGACTTGGCAACAATTACAAGAATTACACTTCCATAATGCGTAAAGGTAAATAATGATAAAGACGCCTTTAAGTCTGATGGGTAAATTCCCTCCATATCCCAGCAAAGACTTGTATTTGAATTTGTGTAAGGACACCTATCTTCCTCGCATTTACCGATTACCACCAACCTATATGATGCTTAATATTGCATTACTATTTCAATGCCAAAAGAAAAAAAAGAATGTAATAAAGCAACTTAATTTGGGAGTTATTATAGTGGCATTTCTCCCGAAGCTTGGACTTTTTCAGTGAGATACTCATATGGGTGAATTGGTGGGGCATCGGAATGGGATGATAACAGCCCATCGGTTAATTCCCCCACTGCTCTAGCTACGACGAAGGTAGAACGATGCCCCATTTTCAACCCCCATTATTGAGAAAGCACTTTCTTTTCGGGCCTTGACTCTTTAGACTGAAAATCAATGTCAATATAATTTTTTTATCCCTTCTTAAGAGGTAGTAAGGTTGTAAAACGAGAGAGAGAGAGAGAGAGAGAGAGAGAGAGAGAGAGAGAGAGAGAGGGGGGGGGGAGGGCTAGATTACCTTCTTTTTTTTTTCTCTTTTTTTTTTTTTTTTGGGTTTGATGCTCAGGTGCTTGAGTCAATTTGCACGCACTTCGACTAATTCATCATCGGCTGATCTTAAGAGCACACACCCATTTCGACCTGGTGCATTTAGAATTAACTCTTAGAATGCTTCTCAAAGGAATCTACAGCATGTAGTTTTTCAAAGTCCCACAAATTAACGGGGTCTACTCACCTCATGAGCGGCTGTTGAACTGGTGTGGTTCAAATCACTGAATCCCTAAACAGTATGAAACTGGCTGGCCCCTCCTTTCTGCTGAATAGGTCAAGCAAATTTAGCACTGCAGCAAAATCAACACTATGATAATGTAGCTTTCAAGCATAGAACACAATGCACTCACACAGCACAGCAGCTAGCAACAGATGCAACCAAATGGTTTGAGACCGACCTGCGAAAGGGTGTCCTGGCCCTAAAATTGGTGCGCCACAAGTGCGTGTATCATGGTTAGAAATGAAAAAGCCCTCTAATTAAAATATTCTAGTTCAAGGTATTATTCCCCTATAAAATACATTCACAACTCGAAATCTATTTAAGGTAATTCATATATAGATGTCTAACTATAACGAATTAACCCACAATCATAGTAGAGACATAAAGCACAAGTTTGTCTAACTAAAATAAACTTACAACAGACATGTAGCTCCAGATTGATGCTCTGATTTTATCTTGGTAGACTAGGGCATGGAGTGAACATACTAATGCTTCACCATATCTTCTAGACAATACCCTGCCTCTTCCAATAAATGCTTTGCCTTGTACCATATCTTCTAGACAATACCCATCCCTCTTCCAATAAATGCTTTGCCTGGTGCACCCAAAACCCACCATAGTCAAAATCTGAAACACCCTTGTTATCCAAAAAAAAACAGCCTAGCAAGTACGTCCACCAAGATTGGCAACTAGACAGATGCATACTAGGCCATTGTCGTGTAAGTGCAGCTGAAATCCGGATAAGCTTGCAAAAATGGTTTTACTTACCTCCAAACCATAAAAATAAAAAAAAATAAAAATAAAAAAATGAAGAAGAAGACAATCCAGATAACCCCTCTACACCTCCTCCCATTACCCAGCTTTTGTACTCCTAGCCCACAGCCGTTGCACAAAGGCAGGGGTGGAGTTAGGACCTTTATTTATTTAGAATGGGAGAATCATCCCACACAGCTGGCCAACTCATGATTGGTGGAGTTAGGACAATTAATGAGAATATTCGGATAAGTATCACTTTCCATATGTCTATATTCGTAAGTTCATATCCGTATATTCATGTCTTCCTGTTAATATTTATATGTTTGTTTATATTTTTTTCGTTTGAATATAATTAAAAAGGTTTATATCTCTAACCTATCTTACTCATATTTTTTACTTCACCCTCTATCACTACTACACTCGTCTTGATGGTTTATATAACTATATTTCTTTAATTAACTAAAATAAAATTAAAATATAGTAAAATATAAGGGGGAGCTCCTCCCACGTAAGGGCTCTTGAGTATTTTCCAAAGTTAATTGATAATTATCACTAATGATTTATGGTGAAAGGAGGTTTTGATGGAAGCACCTTCCCAATCATACCACATTGCCACCCAGGACACTGGCGCAGCATACACACCAGTGCCCCGCAAGGTGTACAAGTTTACACCATGCAGACCTGTAGCTGGTCATCACTCACCATACACAAGGTGGAAAATTAATAAATAATTTTTATTTTTATGTTTTTAAAGGAGAAAAACATAAAAAGCCCTATACTCCAAAAGGACTTCATTTTGCCCCCCCCTGCCCCCCTCGCTCTCTATCTATCTCTCTCTCTCTCTCTCTTCTTTGTCTTCTCTTGACATAGATCAATTCAAAAAACACAAAAACCCTCAAAACAATCGTAGTTTTGTTTCCGCTTCCCAAATTCTCCATCTGTAGCTCTGTTTGTCTCTCAATCTCTCTCTTTTTTCCCCCTATTATATACATAAATATATACACAGTTTTTCTGTGGTGTAAGGATGAGCGGTGGTGGGTTTAGGGTTTCAATCCCAAACAGTGTGAGGAAGACGATCCAAAACTTAAAGGAGATCACGGGTAATCACAGTGAAGAAGAGATTTACGCAATGCTTAAGGAATGTTCTATGGATCCCAATGAGACCGCTCAGAAGCTTCTCCTTCAGGGTACTCTCTCTCTTTTCTTCTGCTATTGTTTCGTTTAGCTGTCTATTGGGGTTTTCGGTCTTTGATCTTCCGTTGATTTTGTTATCATGGGTTGCGATCTACGTTTTCTCCTTCCCCTTTCTTTACCCTCTGTTTGGTTTTTGGGAAAAGGTAGGGAAAGGGAAGAAAATGAAACTTTTGAATCTTAGATTTTTCACTACTTGGAACCCGACAAAACGAAAAGCTATACTCATATGTGTCTGATACAGCTATTTGGGTTTGCTTGATTTCATTATTATGATTGGTTGCAAACTTGCGATCTTTGTTTTTCCTTCTCCTTTTACCTTCGGGGAAGGGGGTGGTTTTGGGTCATTTCATTGTGGATTTGATTGTTTCTGCTTTTGTTCATTGCAAAGGGTGCATATACAGTTAGGTATTCATAGTTTTCGTTATCGTTGCTGTAGGTTAACAGTTTTCCTTTCTGAAAGGGAAGCTGTGAGCTGTATATTTTTTTCCTTTTACTTTTACCTCCACAAGAAACAGTTTTCAGGACTCTCGGAATGTTAAAGGATATAAATGTTTTTACGTGATTGGAACTGAGCTGTTGATTGGCGTTTTGTTTTGTTTAAAATCCTCTGCCATGGTCATGGTCGGATAGATAGCTTCTCCTTTTATTATTGTTTTCTTTTCTTCAATTTTGTTTGAACTACTCTGATCAGTAAACCATTGCGTGACGAACCCATGGGACAGAAAGTTGCTATTAATTGTTCTGAGATTGGCTAATACTTGCCGGTGAATTGGTGTGAGGTGCGTGCAGTGTGATCTTTGTAATGTTAGGCAGGAGTCAGGATTGTTTCATCGAATTTTTTGTTAGTTGTCTCATGTTTGTTATTGACTTCCAGTACCTATCCTAATTTTGACTTTGCCTAGTGTACGAAGTTGTTGATCAAAATTGGAGCTACTTGATCATTTGACATTAAAACGTGTTATTCTTCCAGTTCTTGGTAGTCTGTGATTGTCATGCCATGTACATTTTTCCCCATTGCATGGGATCAACTAAGTGCATTTTATTTTGGTGTATATCACAAGAGTCATTTATAAGGTCTTCAGTTCAGATCTTTTAAAATAGATACATAGGGAACGAAGTTCTATTCTGTGTCAACTTATGTTGTTAAGAGAGACCTCGATTTTGATGATGGGCATTTGGGGAAGGCTGTAGTGTTAGTCATTTAGCGGGTGTACTTTCCAGTGTTTCTTTTAAGTGCTCCAGTGTAAAAATGTCACCATGAGTCTGGTTTCCCCTAAATCACATTTAATGAGGAATTGCCTGTTTGTAGTTTCGATAAATTTGATGTTTGGGCTTTAAGGATGTTAATATCAGAAGACCATTTCTCTGCAATGTTTAACTTTATTTCCATCTTATGATATATTGGTTGTTTTCTTCATAAAAAAAAAATGATATATTGGTTGTTTTGCACAAATAGTTGTCAAGCGTTGATGGGTTCTCTCATATGTAACTATCTATTTTTATATATCTACCTGTCACTTTGCACATGGCTATGTGGTTAGCTCTTTTCTTTTTAACAGGTCAGAAATATTTTTAACGAAGTGTATGTCATGAATTCACAGATACATTTCATGAGGTTAAAAGGAAACGTGACAGGAGAAAAGAGGTAAGATTCTTTAGCAGCTAAGTTTTTAACAATGTATGATCAAAGTTGTCACTGCTATATTTATGTCTGATAAGATTGATCATTGATGCAATGGTAGTGCTTGCTATGCATAGGTTAATAATATTAGTAAAGCTGAAATTAAATGTGTATAAGATCTACCATTAAAATAACCTTATAGGAAAAGGGATTGAGATAACTGGTGAATTCTTCAATTTGATGTTAGCTTTTCCCTTCTTCTTTTTTAATTATTATTATTGTTAGTTATTTTTGTTGGGGGAGGGGGGCAAAGAGGGTGCAATATTGATACTTTGACTACTTTCTAAATGAATTTAACGAATTCCTACTAATAATTAAGGTTCAACTAAATGTAATTTGTGGAGTTGGTCATGTATGTATGTATCAATTTGTGATTTAAAGCACATGGATAATGTAACAAGTTTCATTAGATTAGTTTTTAAGCTTTAAAAATATTTAAAATACTTAATTGTTTATATTCTTGCAGAATTTGAACAACAAAGAGTCCGCAGAGCCACGGTGGAGGCCTAGCATGCAGGGGCGGGGGAGTAGGGGTGGTAGGGGGAACAACTCATCTCGTTATGTACCTCATGGTAAATGACTAATTCAAATCTATCACTTGTTGAGGGGTATTTTTGTTTGAATTTTATTTGCCTTATATATTTTAGAGGATTGGTTGCTGTGCACTGGTTTTGGTTTGTTGAACATGATTTGATGAAATATCTTTCAACGCAAGTGTAGATAATTTTGCTTTGACTAGTTCTATTCTGTGCTATGACAAATCTTAAGTAACAAGTCATTACATTTGATGAGTTTTGTGTTATATTTTCTTTGCTGTATATTTTAGAGGATTGGTTGTTGTGCACTGGTTTTGGTTTGTTGAACATGATTTGATGAAATATATCTTTCAACGTCTGTGTAGATATTTTTGCTTTGACTGGTTCTAATTATTTAATGACAAATTTTTAAGTAACAAGTCCTCCCATTTGATGACGGTGATGAGTTATTACTTATTTTTTAGAAACTATTAAGTTTAATGATATGGACAACAATGGCTTCAGTACCATACTAACTTTCCCTATCAAGTATTATAGTTATCATGTTGAATAATCAGGGTCAGTCACTGATCTGTTGCATAGGTGGTAGTTTTGTCTTATGTACCCCTCTTGTCAGATTTTGGTGGTGGCAGGAATTCTGCTTCTGGAAGGGAAAATGGAATCAGTCAAGTTTCAGAGAAGGGTGTTGCTCTCTCACCTTTGCCAATCTCCCAGGAGGAAAAAAGTAAAGAAACAACTCCGCCAGCAAGGTAATTATAGTTTACAAATCAAATCTCTACTAATATTTAGAGAAAAGAATAACTTCTACTTTATTTGGGACTCACATGTTTAAATATCTTTTGCAGCTCTGTTGCCATCATAGCCAATGGTCCCACCAGTGTGGCTTCTGGAAATACTAGTGTTAAAAATGCTCCTCATTTGTCTGGAAGAAGTGGTGTCCAACCTGAAGCGAGTTCCACTGTTGACATTAACAAGTTGGGGAGTGCACCACCACTTCCTCCCTCTGTTGATGCAAACAAAAATCTCACCATTGCATTTGGTACTGGGGATACACATGGGAAGCCAGCACCAAGTTCCAGTACCTCTGCAGCATCCATGACCCCAGCGTCTTTATCACCCGTCTGTTTTTCTTCTTCTGATCCAGTTCTGGTGCCATCTCATGATGCACGGCTCCCTGATCCCGTGGGTACAATTAAACGTGAGATGGGAAGCCAGCGAACTCCTGATGCAATTATCCCTGCTGATAGCAAGTTAGCTGCTGGTAAGGACTTTGCAGATTTTTCTTATAAAAAAGGGACTGCATGAGTTTTTACTCAGTAAAACGAACTTCTATATCGTGATGTAACTGAATCAAATTTGTTTTTATTACTGACTGATGTAGCAGCTTCTGAAATTGGGAGCTCTTTCGTGCAAGGAAAGATGCCAGGAAAGTCTCAGGGAAATGGGAAGAATCAGATAATCGAGTCTTCACAACACTTATCTTCATCTACTCATGGGAGCTCTTCAGTTAGTCGGCCTTCATCCAATTACAATAGCCGGTCACAACAAGTAATCGGCCCTCTGAAAGGTATTGATTTCTGTAATTTACTACTCTTTTTGTGTGTGTGTGTGTGTTCAAGTTTTCATTAAATTATAGGATTTTTTTTTTTATAGGAACCATACAACTTTGTAATACCAGATCAGATTGGTATGATAGATATAATTTTCCCTCCTCGTCTTCCCCTTTATGAGGTTATTGATGCATCTATTTAATAATTGGAAGTCTCCATGGATAGTAAATTGTTCTTGACTCATGCAAAGCATTTAGACATGGTTCTAATGCTGGAATAATGAGCCTTTTTTTATTTTTAATGTTGCATTGTTGATGGCATTTTATGTCTTCTACTTGGCATATATATATATATATATATATATATATATATTTTGGTAAGGCAATAATTTTATTGACCAAAAAGAGAGCAGAGCTCCTGTACACAGGCTGTATAGAGCAAAAACCTATAGAATAAGAGTCTCCAAGAATTCTCGAAGGGGCCTCTGATTACAAAAATATCTGGCTCACCGCACACAAACAAAAAGTCGAAAACCTGTGTTTTTTAGTGCCTGTACTGAAATCTCCTCATTTGTAAATGTCGTCCTATTTTTCTCTTTCCCCAGCACCCAAAAAGTGGCATGCGGAAGGGGCTTCAAAACATTCAACGTAACCTTGTTAGAACTTCTGCACTGCCAAGATTCCATAACCTGTATCACCCTCCTAGGAATCACCCAATGCAAACCAAACAACTCCAAGCAAGAATCCCACACCTCCCTAGCTACCAAGCAATGAATTAATAGATTGTCCACTGACTCCATCTTCCCCTTGCAAAGAACATATCTATTAGGTCTCTGGAAACCTCTTCTTTTCAAATTATCAATATTCAAGAACTTTCCTCAACAGGCAACCCATGTAAAAAAAAGTGACTTTAGTGGGCACCTTAGGAACCTAAATCCCCGAGATTGGAAGCCCTCTCCACCAACGAGCCATAAAGAGCTTTCACCGAGAACCTACCATTCCTCCCTCTTGTCCACATGATTCCATCCTCCCGAATCTCAGGAAGAAGAATCATTAGTCCACCTCAAATAGTCTGCAATCCAAGCCCCCTTATCAACTGTAATTTCAAAAAGATTTGGGAACTCTACTCTTAAAGTTCTTTCCCCACACCAAACATCTTCCTAAAATTTAATGGAGCCACCCTCCCCAACTTTAAAACCAATTTCTTTTTCAAAATTGTCCAATTCCCTAAATCCTCCCCATACTTTTTTTTTTTTGGTGTCCTACTGGGCATATGTACTTCAGTTTAGGGCTTTTAAATATTCTAAGTAAGAGTTTCTGTCCTGCATATGGAGAAATTTGTTGGTGTTAAGTTTGAACCAATATAAGAAAAATTAACTGAAGTAAAACATAAAACGTGAAAATAGTTTGAAACGAAATAATAATTAGACTTTCATATTTCCTATTCCGCTGTTGTTGCCTAGTTTATTCTCTTTTGCATTTGCCACTTCTGTAAAGTAGTGGCTTCATCTTCAGACTAAATAGTAAATACTTGAAATCAATCATAATTATGAAATAAACTGATAGGAAAGCACACTTAATTATAGTAATTTGAAGAAGCTAGTTGATAAATGTTTTTCGGTAAAGCAGATGAATCAGCCAAGTCAGCTTACAATTTTTTGATTAATTATTAGTGATAGTTGGATGACCTGCTCATGTTCCAATGTTCCATAACTACTAAGTATTAAATACATTAATGTGAGGAAACTAAAGGGAAAAAAAATTGTGTTTGGTAAAGAAGATGGGTATGTCTGGATGACCTGCTCATGGTCCAAAACTATTACATTGGGATATTGGATGACCTGCTTATGGTCCATAACTATTAAATACATGAGTCCACTTAGTATCTTTTGCTTAATTATTGATGATAGCTGGGTGACTTGCTCAAGGTCCATAAATAACTCATAATTGCTCTTTCTTCAACAGTGGGTCCTAGTAAGGAATGGAAACCAAAGCCAACAAACCCTAATCTTGCTCAGGTGTCTGGGACAACTGGTGCTTCTGAGGTTCCCTCTATTTCAGCTGAAGCTGGTGCACAGTCACAACCTGTACTGCATATCCTTGATTCAGAAGAAGCAACTTCAAAAGTGCAGAGGAAGTTGGGGGAGTTGCATATTCAAGATCGTCAACATGTCATTATTCCAAACCATATTCATGTCCCTGAATCTGAAAGAACTGGTTTGAGTTTTGGAAGTATTGATGCTTGTTTTGGAGTGAGCACAAGCTATGCCAGTGGTCCTGAGAGTGATAAGAGCTCCACGTCTCTTTCCGAAACTTCTCACGGGACTGACGAAACTGTAGAGGAACAGTCCTCAAGGTTTGTAAAAATTAAAATTTCCCCCTCTTGGGTCAGGATTTATCTAATGCTTAGTATATTTGTTCTGTTTAAACTAGGGTTTTATTGTTCCTTCGTCACTTTTGTTGGGCTTAAAATAACAGTTTACCTTTGATGTGTCTTTTAAGTAATAATAATAACTATGTTAGTAGTTGTTTTTAAAGTTGGTTGTTTGTTTTGTTAGCTTTTTTTGGTGGGTTTGATCTTCATGCAATGCCTTGTTATAATGTAATTTTTGGGAAGTCTAACATACTTATTGGGACACAGTATTTTTTAAATGAAGTTGGACTGTGTTTTGGCTGGGGGTTGTGAAGGAGAAATGGGTGAATTGTGAAACTATTTCTTTGCCTTATTTTTTTTAATCAAACTTCTTCAGCTGTGTCTGATAGAATAGGTGCTTGCAAGGCTGTTTGTGGACATTTTCAATGTGTACTTATGTAAAACCTATAAATGTGCTGCCTGTGTGTTTTGGCAGAGAGAAACTGTTTTTTTGTTTGTTTGTTGGTTTTTTTTTTTTTTTTTTTTTGGTGGGGGGGGGGGGGGGGGTAGGTGAGAAACTGATTTTACATTCAAGATCTAGGTTTTCCCTGCTAATAGAAGAAAAATTCTTGCATTTTAATGTTGTGACAGGAAGAATGGTAAAACCGGGGTGCAAACAGGATTGACCATTTGTATCTTCTAGCCTCTGCTGGAATAAGTTATTAAAATTTACTGTTTTTAACTGTGAGAATTAAACCATTTTCTCCCCTGACGTGGCAGTGGACCCTCAAAACGAACACTGCTATATTCTGAGCTTTGTAGTTGTATCTTCTGAATATTTTTTTTCTTTCCACATCTTCTAATAGTTGTATTATTGAATGCAGCAATCAAAATACATTTGCCACTGCTGAGGAAGGAGATTATCCTGATCCTCCGCAATCACCAACACATGTACCAGAAAATTTATCATCTGTTGAGGGTGATATCTCTTCAAGTGCAGTTCCAGAGTACAACGAGTCCAAGCAGGAGACTGCATTGCTTCACGGAGGCCATCAATACTCGGTGGTTCATACTTCTCCAAATTACAATTTTGGTTTTGTGCCACCAATGTTAGGGAGTCACCTTGCACCATTTGAAAACTCTGAGTCTCAAGCACGTGATGTTTCTCGCCTTCCAAGCTTTGTTGTAAGCTTTCAATCCCCTTTGCTCTTCTATGTTATGTGTTGATCTTGCCTTATAATATTTACATTCAAGTTTCTAAATATCTTCGGCATGTTTTTTGTGGATGAATAAAAATTTAATATGTTAAGAAATGTATCAAAACTTTTTCTAGTTGACGTGGCTTTTGAGTTCAATATTTGATGTTGTGATTAATTACAAATGGATCATTGAACCATTGTTATCGACTCTGTTTTGTGTCTCCAATATTAATGACTGGTGGCTATACATGTTTCTGTGTCTAGGTACCGCCACAATTTGATCCAGCTAGCTATTATGCCCAATTTTACAGGTCTGGTGCTGATAGTGATGGCCGCCTTTCTCCCTTTCCTTCACCTGGAGTTGCCACCAAGTATAATGGCAATGTTGCTATGTTGTCTCCACAAACTTCACAGCCTCCTCAAGAGGTTTGCACATACCAAGCACTCTTGGATTTTAACTTTGCACTCACTTTGAGAAAAGCTCAGGATGATTTTTTTCCTAGAAAAACAATTACGTGGGAATTATTCAAAATTTTATCTTTGTTAGTTGAAATCTTGATATTCTGGAGCATGCTATTATTCTTTTATGAAAATGCTGCTGATTCTTATTTATTTATCAATTTGGACCATGCAAATGTTATACGATTACTAGGATTGCAGAATTTTCCCGGGGTTGTGTAAAAAAATAGCTCAACTGTTTCAGCCTTGGTCTGTGCCAACATGTATCAATGGATTATACTTATGGTTTAGTAAGTGGTTTTTTGAACATGCTGTGTTGTTTACATGTGCCAAAATCTAATCCATGAGCTGGTATCTTGTTGGTTACCTTGTTATATAGCTTGAAGCCCTAGAAATGATGTTGGTGAATAATCTCCTAGTGCATTCCTTGTTATATAGCTTAAAGCCCTAGAAATGATGTTGGTTAATAATCCACTAGTGCAGAACAATTGTGAGATTTTTTGGACTAAGGCTTTGTCCAGTTGAGTTTTAGTGGTCTTCAATACACGGGACATCTATACTTATCAAAAAAAAATACACAGGACATCTAGGATCTACTAATTTTTGCAACTATGTGTAGGATGGACAAACTACCACCTTTGGATGGTTTAGATTGACGACTTTTTACTGTGTAAAAATATGACTTAATCAAAAGAATGTCGCTTGCTTCACAATTACATGTATATCTGAACATGTATTATTGTGCTGGCTCTGCCTTTTCTCTAGCTTTTAGTTTGATTTATGTCCTAAAGTGGAAGAGGGAACATGGAAAACATAGTTGTCTAAAGGCAACTATATTTCCTAGTTGGGTTACAAAAAGTGCATGTCATCATGTTAGATATTGTCTCGCATATAGTTTGTATTGCATTATTGCTGCTGAACTGGTCACCACTTATGTATGCGTAAGCAATGCACTATGTGTCTATGTCTAATGAAATATTGAATGCTTTTTAGTAGTAAAAGCTACTTCTTAACAAAGTTCAACCAGCTGGTAGAAGCACAACATGAAGTAAAAAGAGAATACCGCATCAAGTAATGGAATCTAGCAAGATTATTTATTTTCGATATGGCAACAATTAAGCCTAATTCAGCCATGCATCAATCATCCTAGAAGCTTCAATAACAATGTCAATTGATCTTATTGTTCATAATTCATTTATGCTAAAGGGCAAAATTTCCATTTCAGTGATCAAATCGTCTATCGCGAACATCACAATATGTAGGGAGAGACAGAGAGAGCAAGGCCTTTGGTAATTTAGGGCCAGCCATTCATGACGACAGAAAACTGTTCTTGTTTCCTTGACCTAACAGGCCCTTAATTTTTTAGTAAGCAAATAAATTAGTGTATTTTAGATTCACTCAGAGTCTTATAACAATCTCAAATTTTCATTAGTTGATAACCTCGAAGTGACAAAGGGCAAAATGACATTGGAAGCAATCAAAACAATTATTACAAACATCACGAGGGATGGCATTTATCATTTTTGTGTTGGGAAGAGGGAGAAAAAAAATAAAAAGAAAAAAGAAGGGGTGGGGGTTGTGGCTTTGTAGCTGGTGTAGGACCTTTGTAATTTTGGACTTAAGTCATATATATTATGTTACTCAGAACAACCACTTTGTAATAAAGCAACCACCATAGGTGTGTGCCTAATACATTGAGGGAGCGCCTTTTATGCAGGCATGACACACTGTAGCATGCGGCTAGGCAGGGTCTTGACGACACTAGTCAGCTCAACTGTGTCTTAGCTGAAATCAACAGTATAAACCTTGTTTTGCCTCTGAAATGTAAGAAAAGTGTAGAATGAGTGGAGTAGATATGACGTTATGCGTTTGAATGGTGGATTGCATCACCATGCGTATGCAGTATGCACTAAGCTTTGGCATGGTTAGGGATGGATAATAAATTCCATCTTCTAGAGATGGTATGAGATTTCTCTGTTGAGAATGTATTTTTCTTGCTGTTTCTTTGCTAAACTTTCAAAAGTTGCTGCCTTAACATCTAATGATCCAATGGGATGCATTTCTTGAATTTGTTTCTAGAGTTAGGAGTAGACATTCTCTTTTCATTGTTGTTCAAGAAGTCTGGAAAGGATGGGTTGATTTTGAGTTTTGAATCCACTCCGTTCTAGGAATATATCTCCTTGTGTAATAGTTCACACTTCAAAGTGATTTTGTAATCTTCTGATGTTCTGGTTTGTTTCATGGTGGGTGAGGCACTATTAGTTTCTTGCTTTAAAATAATAATAATAATTTAGGTGCAAGGATTCGTTTCTGTGTAAATGTTCTGTGGAAGGGATTCTACTTAAAAATGAATAATGATTAGTTTCTATTAGATTTATTTTTATTTGTGGGTTTTGTCTTTTCCCTGTGTATTAAATTGTGTATGTTTGTATATTTCTGATGCTAATATATGTCCAATTTCAGGGTGGAAACTCTTTGGTTCTGTCTGCGGCAGGTCCAACTCCACTTGCAACTCAAGCTGCTGGGGTAATGCAAAGCTCTATAGCTGTGACTCAGCAACCAGTCCCTGTCTTCCGACCACCAACTGGGATGCATTTATCCCATTATCCTCCGAACTACATTCCATATGGGCACTATTTCTCTCCATTCTATGCTCCACCTCCAGCCATGCACCAATTTTTAAGCAATGGTGCATTCCCTCAGCAACCTCAGGCTGGCAGCATATATCCAGCTCCACCAGCGGCAGCTGCCACAGGGGTCAAATATTCACTCCCACAATACAAGCCAGGAACTAATACAGGAAACTCAGCACACATTGGAATGCCAAGTGGCTATGGACCATACAGCTCCTCCCCAGCTGGTTATAATCCCAGTTCAGCTGCAACAGCTGGAAACTCAACCACAAATGAGGATCTTGCTGTTTCCCAGTTCAAGGAAAGTAATGTCTACATGACTGGGCAGCAGGTTGGTTTTGTTTGCTGTTTTTTTTTTTCCCCTGCTATGATTAATCCTGTTTGGTTGCATTTTGTGGTTTTTTGTTTCCTTTCCTTTTTCCATTTGACAATTGGAGAAAACACGTTTGTTAACCACAATCAAAATCTATTTTTGGAAAACATTAAAAATCAGAAATATGTTTGGTGAAATCTGCTATGGGGGTGTTTAGAGTGGAGATGGAGGCAGTACAGTAGGTCATGTTGCCAGCTCTGGTATTGGTTGTCATGGTAATAGTGTGCTTTAGTATTTTTGGTACAAGTGATGCTGTGGAATTGGTGGAGGTGACAGTGGTTCTGTAGTTGGAGGTGATGGTGTGTGGTAGGCATTGCAGAGATGGCGATGGTAAGGGGAGTGGTCATGGACTTGTGGCATCGGTAGTGACATTTGGTGTTGGCAGTGATTATGGTGGTAGTGGAGTGTTGTGGATTTTTCTTCTTTATTGTTCACTATTAAAAGGACACTATTTCATAATAGTGGTGGATTTGTTTTTCTGCAGAGTGAAGGTTCGGCTGTCTGGATTGCTGCACCGGGCCGTGACATTTCCAGCTTACAAGCAAGTTCTTTCTACAACCTTCCTCCTCAGGGTCAGCATATAACATTCACCCCGACACAGGCTGGCCATGGAACCTTTGCTGGTATTTATCACCCTGCACAAACTGTGACAGCAGCAACCGTTCACCCACTTCTGCAACAGTCGCAGACCATGGCTGGAGGTGTTGATATGGTGGGACCAACAGCTAGTGTTTATCAGCAGCCTCAGCATGCACAGATCAACTGGCCCAATAACTACTAAAGGAGAAACCTTTTGTTTTCTTTTTTTGTAAACCAGCAAAACCAGAAATTCGAGTCCAATCTTGGGATTTTTTTGGAACTCCAACAAGTTTGGATGCAGGGAAACATCAGGAAGATACTACATTGGTGGGATTTGAGAGTGTAAATCTATAAAGGGAGGCTGGAAATGTGTGCCAATAGTATCTTCTGATTGCTTGGGTTGAGGATATAAAAGGTGAAATCCACCTGTAACTGATATTGACCATTTTAAGTTAGTCAAGGTAGGTATGTGCAGGTCTTCTCTTTCTTGCTGCTGCTGTAAGGTTTTTCCCTTTTCCTTTTAATATTTCAGGCTTTTTTTTTTTCATTTTTCATTTTTTTTTTTCCTTTAATTTTTAAACTCTTGGGGTTACTGTGAGTGGTGAAAATCTTTTCGTTTTCGTTCTTTCATTTGAGGTTTCTATAGGACTTTGGAAGGTAAGATATGGGTTGGTAGGGGATTTTTCCATTCCTTTTTCTTCTTTCTGCTGTCTTACCTGTAAAGTGAATTTTGATAGCAAGAAAAGGATGTAATGAACTGTTGTAATTGGTATAAGCAAAAGCAGCATTTCAATTGTTTCAGTTTGCTGATACACCACATTGTTGCTTGATAAAAAATATAGGATTATTGGGGTGAAGCTTGCCAAGGGAGGAATATCTTCTTCTTCTTTTTTTTTGGCTGAGAAGTAGAGGAATTTCTTATTTGACTTGTAGAACTGACTTCGATATATATCAAGGTTGGAGAATTCCCTTCTAGTTTCTCTGTCAAACCTAGAGTTTTTGGAATCGTAATGTCTTTTGGAAGAATAAAATCTCCTTCCCATCAAGTTTACTCTCTTTTCCGTTGTGTTTATCTTTCAATTTTCAGTTCATTAATAGATCAAGGTTACTCCTTACCATCAAGCTGCATAAAATTGAGTGATGACCTGCTAACTTGAATTTTTCAAAGTCAGTGAACTGTCAGATAATTATGCACGCACTGGTGGAGTATCCATGCGCCGTATCTTTGCATTTGTGTCAATTAAAGTGAAACCCATTTAATGAGAATTCATTTGCAGATTTGCCTCTATATAAGGTTAGAATGCTACTGGCTGAGCATGCGTGTTATGGGCAAAATATTGAAGCAGGGGTTGGATGGGTGATTGGTTATGGCAGGAAGATTGCTTGGGGAACCAAACTTGTGGCAGAACTGTTGGGCCTAAGAGATGGTCTTTATCCTTGCTTGGAACATGGGAATCCACAAACTTGAAATAGCTCTGGATGCCAAAGATGGTTTCTTGACTTGTGGCTTTGATTTGTCACCCTTGACACTGTAGTATGCAAATAAATGACATGTCCTCACAAGGGATTAGGATTTAGGAGATGCTTGTCTTGCATGGCTTCAGAGAAGCCAACCAGTGCACCGACAACCTTGCCAACCCGTGTGTGCCAACAACCTTGGCAAATCCGGCTGACAACTGCCTTCTTCTGTTATCCATAAAAGTTTGTCCTACATTTTTGGATCACGAAATGCACATAAATTTATTACTAATAAAGGAAAAGAAGAGAAAAGAAAGCACAGAACTTGATCAGGGATTAAGTTCCCACGTGTTCTTGCGTCTAGACACTAGATCATTCCTGTTGTAATAAAATCCTTTTGGAAAATGAGAAAAATAAGAGGATATACCAACCTCAAAATTAAAACGGCTAAAGGCGGACCTGGGCGCAATGAGGTCATGATGTGTGTGACACGCCCATTAGAAATCAAAATTGTAGGCTGATGTGCTGATCTCAAAAGTCCCAACAAAAGCAAAATAACAAAAAAGGCCATGGCCTGCTGCGGACTCTCCTTCGTAGCCTCGCTTAGAAGTTGTCTTTCATCTCTTTCAATACTTATTTTTAAACTTTTGAGCGGACCCAAGAAACCAAAAAAAAACAAAGGAAGATAAAAAGGCTTATAAATTGTAAGCCTCTAGAATGCCTCTAGAATGCGTCGATAATTTTTTTGAATTTCTTTCTACTTATTCCTAAGCGTAAAAACTGCCCTCCCACCACACCGGCCCCATTATGCTCATCAAGCTCCTCAATGTACGTAAACTCACTCCCTTCTCGCGCAATGTCCCGCCGCATAAGCCAGCTTCAGCAGCTCAGCCGGAGGAGAGGCCGTTGGCCTTGAAACTCGTCCATGCAGGTGGAACCGTGGAGTGCTACTACACGGCTATCCCTGCAGCAAAGATCATGGAGAAATACCCTTCTTTTATAATTGCTAGGCCTGAGGTTTTCAGGCGGCCGTGGGATTCAGTGGTCCGGCCAGACCAGATCCTTAACCCAGGTGAAAAATTCTTCGTTGTGCCTCGTCGTACTGTGAGGAAGCTCCGGCAAAGGATCCAAAAACCCAATAGCAGTGATATTTCTGTCCGTTCCTTTGTCTCCCAATCTTCCATGGATGTGTCGGCGGAGATGGTTTCCAGGCACAAGGATGACGTGCCCAGCAAGATGTTCAATCGACGAAGTCAAATTAGTAGTTCAAGTGAGGCGAGTGGTAGCTTTAGTATTGATAGGAAAAAAAGTGCTAGGCATAAGCATGTGAGAATTTCTGGCATTCCTCCTAAGCAAGCGGAGAAGAAGACAAACGCAGACGCTGACAATCCGAGGAAGAGCTCAAATCCTCAGGCTCATGGGAGGCAGAGGAAGGTAAAGAATGCTGTGGCATGGCAGCCAACGCTTACTGCAATCAGCGAGAGTAGCTGGACTGACGAATGATTTTCCATTTTCCTTTTTCTTTTTTTAAATTCCCCCTTATACCCTGGTTCTAATCCAAGTAACTTTGTTTCAACAAGTTTTGATGATACTTTCACTTCTATAGTCGTATACTTGAATCAAAATTCTATTTATTAAAGTTGTTATAAGTTGGAAAGTGGTCCACCAAACTCACTCTCCTTCAATTCACTTGTGTGTACTCCAATCAACAATCAGTTTATTAAAGTTGTTAAATGGAAGAATAATAAAACAATCTCTCTTGATCTCTCTCCCAGCAAGCAAGATTTGCTAATAAAACAATCTCTCTTGTCTCAAGGTTTGGCTTGAGACAAGGAATAGTCGGGTCACAGGTGCAGACACTTAAGGGCCATATATAGCTAGCCAAAAAACCAGGTGCCTGTGGTTTTGGCCTGACCCAGTGAGCAAGATTTGCTAATACTACCCCTGCAAGCTCAAATCCAAGGACCCAGTAGCTCTTATATTCCAGTGTGAAGCTTACAATCAAGTTGGGTGACCCTAAACAAAGAAGGACACCAAAATTTGTCACCAGAGTTTCACATTAATTCAGTCATTGATGAATGAATTTCAACTTGCATAGTCAAAAACGAGAGTTTGTGACCTCTAGCTACCATGAATTAATTTGGACACTGATACATTTGTGAAAATTTAGGGATTATGCACAGCATTACAGTTGAGGGGCTGACAAATTTAGGATGGAATTTGGGAGAGCATGTTAAGGATGGAATATGGATTGTATGCCCATTTTAACCTTTTACATGTCAAAGTCGTCACAGTTGGCAGCACAGCTACTAAGCGGTGGGATGGGTCTAGGATCCAGTTCATCTTTGGACTAAAATAGAAATCATTACATATCTATCTATATACATTCTTGGTGGAAGACTATATGCCCCCGGTAATAAGAGGCCCAGAAGAGCCAGCTAGCTGTTGTTGCCTGGCCCTAATCGAAGGATTAATCCCCACCTCTCTCTAGTTTCTTTCTCCTCATCCTCTTATGCCGGAAAATTTGGGGGCAAAGTAATCGGGTAAAAATCAGTTAGGAATCCGATTTAGCAAAGGCACAAGACCAAATATAGTAATAATAACTCCTCAAAAAACAGACTGGGATTTCATACAAAATTTTTGATCCTTTCAATAAAGAGGTTTATAGCTTTAAATAAATAAATAAATAAACCAACTCCAAGGTAAAAGGACCCCAAGAAAAAACAGGGGATCGGACCTAATCAAAATTTAGCTTATGTCGTTTGTCAAATTAGATTATGCTCGCGAGGGTTAATTTGGCAATCAAGCCACACACCATCGTCTGAAATGCCTTACAAGTCTAATTTCTAATAAAATAAACGGCTTTCGTAGAATGAGATCTTGACTGACAGGTGTTGGGGCTGACTTTTCATACCATCATTTGTCTTATCGGGTCGGCCGGTTGGACCTCCCTCATTCATTCAAGGCATCAGTCTCTCATGTCACATGTCCCCTCCTCATGGTTTCCCTCTCTTTACTCTCTCATCAGTCATGCCCCTCTCTCTCTCTCTCTCTCTCTCTCTCTCTCTCTCTCTCTCCTCATTTTCTCGATGCTGTAGAAGGATTTTGCTGCTGTGTTCTCCATAGTGAGTACATGAGCCTCAAGATCTACAAAACCAATACTTTGGCTCAATGCAAGCATTACTAAAGAGGCAGCAAATATTAATATTTTAATATTATTTTATGTACTTTTAATTTTAATTGTTTCGTTCTGATTGGAAGATTTGAGAGGTAGAAAGTCCTGTTCCTGCAAACACACACTGCATAGTGCCTAGTAGTTTGCCATGTCACAATTCAAATCATTTAGGAGTGGGCAGATGAATTAATCTGAAAAAAATAGAGCCCATCTCGGATAAGTAAAAATGATTCCATGGTGGGCCTTCTTGGATGCTGTGTCCAGACTATTGTGCTTGTCATCACTCTGTGCCCAATTCACAAGAGTGATTCTTCCTCGTTCTCACCCTTAACAATGGCCAAAAAGAAGGGGCCAAGAGACTACCCTCTCTCTCTCTCTCTCTCTCTCTCTCTCTGGTATATCCCCAAATCCAATCTTGGCAACATCTTAAACAATCCGGACCCACAATAAAGTGGGTCATCAAATTCACAAGCAAAAATGATAAAAAAATAGAAAAGAAACTAGAATGAATCTGAGCCATCCGATTTGCTTAACATTTTTTTGATCTTGTAGATTTTCTCACTTTTCATATCATACGACAATTACATGGCGAGATGTGATTGGTGCTGAAACGAAGCGATAAAAGGCAGAGCCGGGGAGGCTCGTGGGAGAGGGCGAGGTGGGTTTGTTTTGGGTGTTGAAGAATGGGAGAGGGCGAGGCGAGAGAGCAGGAAGAGGAGACGTGGAACCAAAAGAAGCAAACCCTAATACAAGAAGTAGCTCAGAAGCTCATCAATGGCGATCTGGAGACCAAGATACAAGCTGCCAGAGATATTAGGAAGCTGGTCAGAAGCTCCTCCGTCAAGACCCGTTCTAGGTTCGCTGCTGCTGGTGTTATCCAACCCCTCATTTCCATGCTTCTCTCCTCCAACCTCGATGCCAGAGAAGCTTCCCTTCTCGCTCTCCTCAATCTCGCCGTCAGGAACGAACGGTCAGTGCTTAGCTGAGGGCTCCCTCTCTCTCTCTCTCTCTCTCTCTCTATATATATATATATATATATATGCGTGTGTGTGTGTGTGTGTGTGTGTACGTATCGGTCTTGTTTTTGAAACTTGTAGAGATTTGATTCTTATTGTTATTGTCCTATGTATGGAAGAGATTGTTGTCAATTTCCTATGGCACAAATGGGCAGAGCTGTTTAAATTCAGTTATAATCCGTTTGGTTGCTGAGAAAGCTAGCAGAATGATGGAAACCGAGATTACGAATCTTCGATTCGATTAAAAATATGTGGTTTAGGGGGAGGGGGGGGGGGGGGTGGGGGGGGTGGGGAATTCATAATTTCTTCACATAATTTTTCTCCCTAAGTTTTCTCCGCAATTAAATGGAGGGCTGGCTTGATCTGTTCTTCCTCTGTGTGAATTCTAGCTATTTGTTCTTTGGTTGTGAAATTGATTTCCTTAATCTCCCTTTGTAGGAAAATTATGAGAGAAGAAATGGGCAATTGTGAACTTAGGGTTTAAATAGAAGACTTCGTTTTTATTGCTGAGGATTTATCTCAATTGTTTTGGGGACTTGACTTCAGTTGGATTAGGCCCTCTTTTCGTTCTCACCAAGTGAATTTCAACTTTTCCTCTTTGTTACACCACATACAATTGTTTCGTTGCATTCTTTCCAATATGTTGAATGTATCTATATTATGTTTTTATGAGATCATTTGTTTAAGGAATCCGAAGAACTGTTCGTAATTCATTTTTATTTGCCACTAAATTTACTGTTGGGTTCAGTCATCTAATTGGCACAAATGATTCCTTCTCTATGGCCTTTTTGCGTTTCCTTGGGATTACTATTTTGATCATTAAAATGATCGGGCAAGCATAGTTTCCTGTTGAATGGAGGGAAATGGGAGACAGTACAGGAAATGGAAATAGATAATGTGAGATTATTATGGAAAGTCTGATGTAGTTTGGAGATCATAGAAAAACTGTAGGATCTGACACCAAGAATTAAGGTATAGGAAGGGTTCTAAAAAATTCATGGACAACATCAATGGTTAAGATTATGGCTGAATGTTATTAAGCCTTCAGAAAATTTGCCTTGTAAAAAAAGTCATTTGGAAATTTTTCTTTTAAAATATATTAAAATATTTTTGTGAGGAAAATATTGTCTTTTCTAGCAATTCGTAAAAAGTGCTTGAAATTTTTCCTTTAAAATGGATCCATGTTTCATTATGATACTTAAATATGCTTCCCATTGGTTTCATAAAGGGCTTCATAGAGATGGGTTTTCCTTTGGAAAGATAATTCCTGGTCACTGCAGTGGGAAGTTTGCAGGCTCTGGATTGATAATTTTTCCTTTTTCTACTCTAAAAGTTATTTTTTAAAAGCAAGCATGGGGTCCTATAAAAATTGAATTATCCCATTATTTTCTTACCTCGGATTTGAAATGAGTCTATGTGTCCCATGTATAGAGGAAATATATTGGGATTTTAGAAAACATTTCCCCTCCCCACCTTCTATTCTTCTCTACCTTCTAACTATCATATTTGTTGATAGCTTATTTTTCTTAGATGGTTCTAGAAGATCAATTAGTGCTTTTAAGTGCCATGAATATCAAGTACATGCACGCCTTTCTTCCACCTCTCTCAGACAGAGTCATTTCCCAGACCAGTGATTTTCTGCTAGTGAGAATCAATGATGATTATCTCTAACAGGATTAGTTTTCTTTGACAAATAGGTATAATAATTAATGATGTCATGGAAATTCCAAGCAACTTTAAACTGTCTTCATGATTTCATGTGGTCATGTTCATGTCTCTTTATTTTTTTCTACTTTCATGATTTCTTGGCAATCAAATTCTATGCTAGCAACTTTGATTACTTTTCTTTGTTAGCCACATGAGAACTTTAAATTATATTTTTGATCTATAATCTCTGTCCTATTGTTTGTTTGCAGTTTCATACCTTTGTGGTCACTTTTGTCATTCTATAGTTGAGATTCATTGATTTACCGTTTCCACATGCAGTTGGTTTATCTCAATTCAGTTTTTATTTATTCTTATATCTATCAGAAACAAGGTCAGGATAGTGACATCCGGTGCCATCCCCCCTCTTGTGGAGCTCCTCATGTTGCAAAACAGCAGTTTAAGGGAACTAGCAACTGCAGCAATTTTAACACTCTCAGCTGCTGCACCCAACAAGCCAACAATTATAGCTTCTGGAGCTGCACCCCTTCTGGTTCAGATCCTGAACTCTGGAACTGTTCAGGGGAAAGTTGATGCTGTCACGGCCCTCCACAATCTCTCCTCCTGCTCAGAGAATCCCAGTCCAATTGTTGATGCTAGCGCAGTTCCCCCACTCATCAACCTGCTGAAAGAATGCAAGAAATACTCGAAGTTTGCTGAGAAAACTACTGCCCTGCTTGAAATCCTTTCTAAATCTGAAGAAAGCCAAATTGCAATCTCAAATTCAGAGGGTGGGATTTTAACCCTGGTGGAAACTGTTGAAGATGGATCTCTTGTAAGCACAGAACACGCAGTTGGAGCTTTGCTCACTTTATGCCAGAGCTGCCGAAATAAGTACCGGGAACTGATTCTCAAAGAAGGTGCAATCCCAGGCCTTCTGCGGCTAACTGTAGATGGTACGCCCGAAGCTCAGGAGAGAGCTCGGATGCTTTTGGACTTGCTCAGGGATTCTCCTCAGGAAAAGAGGTTGTCTTCCACGGTTTTGGAGAAAATTGCTAATGACATTGCTGCACGGGTTGATGGAGCAGATAAAGCTGCTGAAACTGCCAAGAGGTTACTGCAAGACATGGTTCAAAGGAGCATGGAGATTAGCATGAGTCGCATCCAGCATAGAGCTGCATGTTGTACACCTTCAGAGATTCCATCCACGTGATAGTATATTTGTTGGCGCAACAAGAAGTTTACATGGAACTAATTAGGAGTTTTAAGCTGAAATTATGTCATGTTTGGCCAGTTAAAGCTCTTATTGACCCAGCTAGATAGATATTTATTGGCGTGAATCCACTTATGGGTTTCTCTCTGAGGTGATGTTTGTGACCTCATGATGTATATCTTAACTTTAATCATGTATATATAAAATCCTCTCCGCCTTATATCGCATGTACGTTACATATATATTCGTACAAAAGGCAGAGCAATAATGAAGGTGTTGGTGATGGTCTGCATGGCACTCTCCTTTGTAGCAAAACAGCAAAAGGCTCCATTCTAGGATGGAACATTGTTTCCACCTTAAAGTCGGGCTCCTGGTGCGTGCGTGGCTGTGACTGACTAGAGACACACTTTCCTCCCGTAAGATGTGGCTGGTCTTGTGTGGATATATGTTGGACAGGTGGCAGAAGGTACATTTTCGTGCTATGCGACATGTGAATATGTGATGGAGTCAAAAAGGCCAAAAAAAGTAAAAAAGAGAGGTGCTTTGTGCACTACTTGTCCCGATGATATTTTATGCCAATTGATGTAACGTGACGTGTGTTAGTGCGAGCACATAATTTATTAATGCACAAGTTACGGTATAAATTAAGTAAAACAAAATATATTAAGATGAGCTCAAATGGTCTTAGTAAATTTGATGTGAGAGAATGAAATTATGATGGGTAATATCATTAAATCATTCGGTGATTTATGATCAAAGTTTGTAGGGAGAATATTCGAAAGATTTTGTATTTAATTTAATGATACGGCGAGTGTGTTTTCAAATCGGCGTAATATCCTTTTAAAATAGAAAGTTGAGTTAAGTTGAGAGTTGCCGTCCCGAAGATTCCATTGGCAAAATTTTCCAATCGGCAAAATTCAACCAAGATCTGGTCTATTGAATTTACGTTTCTGCCACTGTCGGTGTCTCGTAAATGAGAATGCAAAGGCCAAGAGGAAAAAATTCGTGTGCCACGGTGCGCAATACGCCAACCTTTAAATCACTCCGTCCACTTCGAATACTGTGACGATGAATTGATGATTGATGATTATATATATATAGGATGATGATCAGGTAAGCACGTGCTGATATAACTTATATCAAAACCTGCATTGGGAGTTGTACCTTATGCATTAGTGAGATGTGAGATGCATTGAATCAATGCAAGGGATACAACCCCCAATGCATAGTGCTGATATAACTTATATCAACACGTGCTGATGGGATTATATATATATATATATATATAACGGAGGAAATGCCTCCCTTTGGTGCCACGTGTCCATTTGTGAATAGTTAGGGAAAAAGGTAAAATTACCTTTTAGTGACCATTGTTCCATCTAATGCCAAAAAAGGACAATATCTATCAACTTGCTACAAATTACCTGTATATTTACATCAAAATAACTATCAGTTTTCTTTTTTTCGTATTAAGTTGGGAAAGAATCACTAAAAAGTAATTTTCCCAAAAAGATATGACTTTTGGAGAAATTACTTTTTAGTGATCAATTTCCAACTTAATGCCGAAGAAAGAATATTCTCTACCAACTTGCTACACATTGACTATATACATACTTCAAAAGGACTACTAATGTTTCATGTTTGGTATTAAGTTGAGAAGTGATCACCAAAAGGTAAATTGTCTAACTTTTCTATTTTTTGGTTTTCACTGCTCTTTTTCATGTGGTATAAGTAGGTTGACGTTTAGTGTACATTACATATCTTTTTGTTTTTATGTGGGAAAATCGAAAAACCTATATTATATAATGTTCAACCCAAACTTAGTAGACTATATCATATTTTTTCATTTTTTTTATGTCTATTCATCTCATTTCCCAAAAGTTAAACGTATAAAATTATAAATATTTATAATCATAAAGGGAGACAAATAAAGGTAATAATGATTAAAAAAGAAAATGCGACACATTGGAATATGTATTAACATATCAAATTGCTTAGAAAACTATAAAAATGCTTAAAAAATTGTACAAATACACTTTTACCAAACAAGTGGTATCTCAAACTGTTAGATCCAAACTAATTTCCATGATACACAAACCATTCTCAAGTCCATGCATTTGATAATAGAGGAGCGAAGATACGAACTCAAAATTTATGATTTTGGAGCCGCGGTTCTTTATCATCTGAACTACCATCACGAATGTGTATTATATATATATATATATATATATATATATATAATTTATATTGTTCACAATATTTATATTTACAGGCCTGATGCACGGGTTATAAACTAGTATATATATATATGAGTCCTCCTGGCACGTGGAAGCGACAGGAGGATGTAGGCGCAGTGCGCCCCAGTGCGTATGTTAGGAAGACGCGTCATAGTTAAACATCATCATCATCTTTGACTACCATATCACAAGCTCCTAGAAATCAAGTAGAAAAGCTTCAGACTTTACCACTTACCAGCATGCATATATAGCTCTGTATCTATACACATATACATACCCACAGCAAGAGAGAGAGAGAGAGAGAGAGATTTAGAGATTTGGATGAATTTCTGCGCAGCAGCAGCAGCAGCAGCTTGATTTGCGTATGAAAAAGGTACGAAAAGTCGGCATTTATATGAATCTCAGCCCCTGATTTGTATATGTATGTATGCATCTATCTTGAATCGTGGCTATAGATCTTCTTGTTTTTTTTTTTACTTTGCGATATTTCTTCGAGTCCCTTGCATTTCTCCTTCCTCTGTTTGTAGATCTGAGAATTCAATTCTCCGCCTTCTTATCCACATCTAAAACCCTAGCTTTTCTTCGCCTTTTTCCCGCCCTCTCTTTCACCCACATTGTTCCTCCACCTGTCATCCAACCATAGTCTTTTCAATTGGGCACATTAATCGCTGCAACTTATTGTATATATAAGCCATCAACGTAAGTGATTTGGTATAGGATCCAGTTTACTTCTCTATTATCGCCTCAATTTGACATTCCAATTTGTATGCAAAACAAAATGAAACAAATTTCATCTTCCCAAACAGACCTTAAATTGTTTCTGCTCTCTATTTACAGATTCCACTTGTCTTCTTTAAATGTTTGCTCATTTGCTGCATTCTAGTTTTTTGATCCACTTTCTGTTGCAGTTTTAGTGCCAGTGAGGCTTCTGGTTCAAAGATGTTGGGTCGCTCTATGCTATCAAGAACCGGAAGCTTCCGGCCGGAGAACTTGGGCCAGAATGCTCTTGCTATGATCGGAAACCTATGTTTCACAATATTTGTGCTAGGAGTCTTGATCTTTACCATCATCGCTGCAACCTACGAACCCGAAGACCCTCTCTTCCATCCCTCAACCAAAATCACCAATTTTCTTACCTCTACCTCCAATGCTACTTTTAAATCCGATAACACCGTCCTCAAGACTGGTGAGGATTTTATGGCTGCCAATCAGACCGCATTTGCCACTTTCATAAATATCACTGATGTCGATAACCCCGTTTCCGAATTGCCTTCTCCTGATTGTGAGGGCGGTCTGGATAGACCCATAGATTGCACGGATCCCGAGGTCTTTCATTTGATGATGAGGTCCGCCATTGAACACTTTAAGGACATACATTTCTATAGGTTTGGTAAATCTGTCCGCGGATCAAACGATTCTACTTGTGACATGGCTTGGCGGTTTAGACCCAAGGAAGGGAAGACTGCAGCATTTTATAAGGATTATCGTAGGTTTGTGATTTCACGGTCTGAGAATTGTACTCTTAGTGTGGTCAGTATTGGAGATTACCATACTGGAGTGAACGCAAGGAAGAGGAAGAAGAATCAGAAACCAGGTTTTGAGAAGACGCACCCAAAGCAAGAACTGGCTATTTCTCTCCCTGTGGTTGGCGAAACTGTTAATGATACCCTTCCTGTAGTTGAATCTGAGGGGTCATTCAGTCATGGGAAGTACTTGATTTACACGGGAGGCGGAGACAGATGCAAGACCATGAATCATTATCTTTGGAGTTTCTTGTGTGCCTTAGGTGAGGCTCAGTACTTGAACCGTACGTTGGTTATGGATTTGAGTATATGTTTGTCTTCAATTTACACTTCTTCGAACCAAGATGAGGAAGGGAAGGATTTCCGGTTTTATTTTGATTTCGAGCATCTGAAAGATTCGGCATCTGTGTTGGACCAGGTTCAGTTTTGGTCGGATTGGAATAAATGGCAGAAGAAAGACGGGCTGAGCCTTCATCTTGTGGAGGATTTTAAGATCACACCAATGAAGCTTGAAGGGGTGAATGACGCTCTGATTATGAGGAAGTTTGGGTCTGTGGAGCCAGATAATTACTGGTATAGGGTGTGTGAAGGAGAGACAGAGTCTGTTGTTCAACGGCCATGGCATCTTATATGGAAATCTAGACGGCTGATGGACATAGTGTCTGCGATTGCTTCGAGGTTGAATTGGGATTTTGACTCTGTTCATGTTGTGAGAGGAGAGAAAGCTAGGAACAAGGAGCTTTGGCCTAACCTTGCAGTGGATACTTCACCTGATGCACTGCTCTCATCCTTGCGGGATAAGATTGAAGATGGGAGGAACCTCTATGTTGCTACAGATGAACCTGACACTTCCTTCTTTGACCCCTTGAAAGACAAGTATTCCACTCATTTTCTTGATGAATACAAGGATCTATGGAATGAGAACAGTGAGTGGTACTCAGAAACAACAAAGCTTAACAAAGGGGTTCCAGTTGAATTTGACGGTTACATGAGGGTATCAGTTGATACAGAAGTGTTCTTAAGGGGGAAAAAGCAGATTGAGACTTTCAATGATCTCACTAGTGACTGCAAGGATGGTATTAACACATGCAGCAGTTCGGCCAGTTGATCCCTGTACCCGAGGTTTGAAACTTTTCTGCTGCTACATTTGAGATATCCACTTGTACTCTAGCTGTTGTCTTAATTGGTAGTGTTGTCATTGAGTAGCCTTTATCATGAATTTTGTACTTTGTAGAAAAGCGACTATGAATGTTCCATTGATCCTTCTAAGGATTTAATTGTACTTTGGTTTGTGTTTGATTTGACTCTCTATATAAGCAGGTCATATTGATTTTTCTTGATTGTTCATGTAGCTTTCATATATCATGGATCCTTTTCAACCCATTTTCTATTTTGGGGCCTGACCACCCATTGCTCCCTCTTTGAGTAGAATTACAAATTTGATGTGAATATTTGATTGTTTTATTTTTATTTATAGTGATATTGTTTTATGGTTGGATGGAAGCATTTTTAAGGGGCCATTTGGAGATCATATGGAAATGAATCCATCCTATTGTGCTTTTTTCCTTTGCCCTTGAAGGTGCACTGGGATGACAAAAAGTGACGATCCAAAACAGTTGCATAAAACCGCTGGTCAGGAAGGCTATACTGCATTGGATTTGTGATGATAATTTGATGCAAGTACATTTTATCATAGACAGAAGCGACATCTGGTTTTTTCAATGGTCCACGACGGGATATTTGATGTGGTCAGGAAACTTCTTGAGTTTTTTTTATGTATAGCTCTGCAAATTCTTAAGTGGTTAACACGGTATGATTTGGGCAATGGTGAACGTTTTTTTCCGCACTATCCACTACTGTCGACCCACTGGCGTTTCTGGTCTGTTTCCTGGTTTTGATATCCATTCGCATATGGTCATTCTAGGTGTAGAAGACAAGCATGCAGGGATTAGGGAATCACCATATGATGATGGTTCAGTCTAGGAGATTGTCATTTACCTGAACTAGAAGAATTAACCTTGCTGTAGTTGTCCTTTAATCCCTACTAATATTTTGGTACAAGTGGAAGTGTGGAACGAGTTCTCTTTCCCATCTCTTCTAATATAGTTGACCAAATAACTACAATTAAAGAAGCAAAAATAGAAATAAAAAGTTACCGGGTGTAAGCTGACTAAAATACAAATATATTTGGAGCTAAACAAAGGTCTTGGGGCTCAGATACAACTCAGTGGCCTGCCATGCGTTTCAAAACCATACCAGCAATGTGCTGTAAGATGGAAGAGTTCATATGACTAGTAAATGAAGGTGTCCTCTTTATGGCCTTGGTTCATATTAAATGAAAAGCCATCAAATACATTGGGTTGAGTGCTCTCAGGCGATTCTGCTTGGCCAAAAGAGTGGCCAGTTGGATGATTGTGGACATGCGTATCCATTAGATTTTCCAAGTTTTATTTGCGCTGCTGACTGATCAAACAATGATTCTGGGCAGATAGACAGATTACACATTGCGAGTTTCAGTGGGGCATATAGACCAATAGAAAATTGTCCCTTGTACTGATTAATGTTTGACACATGACCACCATCGTCTTTGAGAATCGATGCTTGACATATTCATCTTTCCATTGAGATTGAAACTCGCTAAATTGGTTATCAAACAGCCAACAATGTGGTCACATTACATGCTTCTCCCATTGATACCACTTTCTCTTAAATTGGTATTATTATTAATCATTAAGAAAAAAAAAGTTTTCACGAACAAAATGGCATGGCCTAGCACTGGTACAATGGGAGCTCATTACTTTGAAAAAGCAAAGTGGACAAATTACATGCCATCATCATCAACCAAAAAAAAAAAGTGAAACCAGGCTATCCTCCACTCCTTTTCCCCCACCCACACACCAAAAAAAAAAAAAAAATGAAGCAGAAGAAAAAAAAATGAAAAAGTGAAACCTCGATGATTTGTACATAAAGCAGAAAGAAGTGAATTAGAAAGTATCATTTCCCACGAGTCTTCCACTTTTTGACTGGAAAGAGAGTTACTTTTCTGCTGGGATTATAAGTCCCAGCTTCAGTTGGCCGTAACATTGAAATGACAACTTGATGCTGATTCTTGTTAGCCTTGTCATCGATAAATGGTTTCACCTCAAATGCACCCCTTGTGAAACCTCTAGCAACCTGAGGGAGAAAAAAAATAAATAAATATATATATATATATATATATATATATATATATATATATATTGTTAAAATCAGTGATTAGCAATTCAAAATATAACCCAGAGAGATAAATCAGCTTGTTTAACAATGTACATTGGTAGACACATGACAATGTGTGGAAAGCATGTACTACTCTATACTAAAGCATAAACTTAATCACATTTATGACATAATTTTGCTTAAACATTTATCCAAACAAAATGATCCTAGATAGCAAAGTATGTAGTGCATTGTAGCAAGAACTTGATCTGGACTCTAGAGGAATATGATCCTAGTTTATATATATTTTGGATAAACATAGGTTATTTTTATTTTTATTTCTTTGACAGAACCATGGGACTGGTACAACTCACGAAACAGAATGTTGTCTCAAATGGGGGTCTTTAAACTTTTTTTTTCCCCCACCAAGAAACTGTATATAAACTCATTGAATACAAAAATAAAGGATGGTTTCCTTGTGGATATTATAGAATTCTGATTACCCTAACAATCCAATGGGAGTTCCAGAACAAGAATCAAGACAAAATACTTGATAGTTGGGCCTACCTTTAAAAGAATCCAAACTTTGAGGGAACTACTCAAGATCGCAAGTCTCGTCCTTTTTCCTGAGGTTAGGTAGTTAGACATGAAACGGTCAACCATAAGTATAAATCTTGGCCAGGACTTGGGATTTTCAGGGTCTGCTTTCTGGTCCATCATTGCCTGGTGAACAAAAGGAGAAATATTTATCACAATTCCAATGAAACAGGGAGGAGAGAGAAGAAAAAAAAAAAAAAAAAGGTAACAACAGTGAAGCATGTCAGCATGACCCGAATAATATCATTATGTAAAGATACACATCAGAGATGAGAAAAAGGTGAAAATTCGCTTAAACTTAATGGATAAGTTAGAGAGATTCCAAACCCTGAATTCTTATGAAAATTTTAAATGGAGGAAGAAACTCCTTCAAAGTGTGTTTAAAAGTATTGGAAAAAAGTGAATTCACAAGCCGAATCACCCCCCCCCCCCACCCCCCCCCCAAATAGCATGATTATTCAACTCGTCCCAAGGTTTTGGTGCTTCATCTTTTAAAGCAATATGGTAGATAAAGCAAAATATTCCCACCAATAATAAAATTTACTCACAAGCAATCGACAAATTTCTTGTTCAATTTTTGCAAAAGAGGTCTCTAAGGCTTCAACTCTCCCAGTAGCATGACAGCAACTGCATGGTTCACTAATCATAAATGTCACACTAGGTCGAACCTGTCCAACATCAAGCCACCATTAATCCAATTAAAATGATATCAATCAAACCTCTCCAGCATTCTGAAACCAATTATCAGATAAATAGAAATATTATTATTCACTGACATATCTTGCTATTGGGTTTTTACCTCACACGTAATATTTTGTGAATGTTAATATATTCATAATAATTTCACCAGTTCATGTCACTTTTTAGCCAATCCCAAAAAGATGGAATAAGGCATATTCATATTTCTTGCCATGGTGGTTTTCAAACCACTTTTAGGATTATTTAAGAATATTAAAAGCAAGAGATAAGAGACATTCACAATCAAGATACCCTTTTTCTGGTTATTTCCATGAGTCCATGCCTGGATAATTCAGAAACTTTCACCATTGACCGGTCTCTTTCAACAGCCTTCTTAACTTCTTCATAGACCAATCTCTTATTTGCTGAAAGATAGCGTCAACAAAACTTATAAAATGGAGGCATGCACATTGGATAATAATTGTAGCAAGAATGATCTTAATCTTGGAGTGCTGTTTTAGAATCATAGAATACTACAAGGCACAAGTAAAACAATATATTTATAGAATAACGGAGAAAAAGGGAACTTCAATCAAGATGCTTTTTACACAAGAAAGAGACATAAAAATAGAAATCCTTCTTTTGTGGCTGTATACACGCCACATCAAGAATTTCTTTTTTTTGGATAAGTGACATCAAGAATTTCATGAAAACCGAACATGGATGCCACAAAAGAGGAATGATGTGTCAACACCACTGATGATAGCCATCTAAGCTATAAAAATATTTTCTCAATCATTGATATACTTTTCTTTTTCTTTTGCTTTTTCAACTCACCAAATGAACTCTACATGTTTATTGTTGTTATTATTTTTGACTGATCAAACTTATAAACTAAAAGACTAATTGGAATTAGGTCTGAAACCATGTGGACAATGTGCCATTTGTTAATGCACACAGGGATGTCTTTCATCATTTATGCCCAGACTTGAGTATTACTCTCTCTCCCTCATAAATTCTCCATTAACTTTACTTCCGTCACATTTTGGGCCTTATCTTTTACACAGCTGGTCCCAAGCCTAAGGAAAAAATTGTGTTAGGCAAACCTCTAGTTATACCCCATGTTCAAATTTGTAACCTTATGCTATGCGTATAGCCTTGTATAGCTAAATGGATTAAAAAGATTCATGTAGCCAACTGCAAGTAGTTGGGGTAAGGTTTTGTTTAAGTGAGTTGAGTTTATACAAAAAGTCAATTACTAAAGAAATAAATAAATAAAATAAAGCAAGCTCCTAAATTAAGCAACATAACGGACGAACAAGCAAGTTTCTCTATGTTGGAACATGCACTTAATATTGGAAATATCATCATTACATAGGTGATGCCTAAATGAGTACACTACGACTTTTTATCTCTTTATTTTGTCATTAAAGAGTACACTATAAGTCTAACTACACTGAAGACTAAGCAACCAACAATTTTATACAAGATAGATGTAGTGATAACTCAATAAAACCCTAGCAATCTAGGTTCAGAAACATGAATCTTGCCTTTTGGTCTATTCAGTCAGCACAATAGTTTCTGCTAATTCACAAGACATTATGTCTTTTCTTTCCAGCAGAACCCATGTCCTTGTAGGCTATAGCTTTCCCCGTATTCTCATAGTGCCTCCAACTTAATCACAGCACTTACTGGTGCAATCATTGGTCTTATTAGTGCATTTTCCATTGTATCAGCTAAATTTCTTTATCTCATCTCCAACTAATGCTTTATCCCATTTTTGCCGGAGAAAGAAATGCATTGATTTCTGATGCTAACTTCTCAGCATCCTCATTTAAGCTATGCTCATTTTATAGACAATTTTCTTTACCATCCATCATATTGCACCATTAAAAACATGGTTGGTCTTTTAGCAATTCGATTAACAAAAAAAAAAAAAAAAAAATCCCCTCAACCTGCTATATATGTGTAAATTTGATACAAGATGATTAGTGCAACTCTAAATATCTCCTTTATACTTAAATATATTCAACAAGCTCCAGCACAGACCTGAAGGTTTATGCTACAACCTCCAACAAACTTTACTGGCCAAGCAATTTGGTTTTAGTTTTCACGATCATTTTGATTAAAATAATCGTCCATGATACGTCATAGTCTTACATTTTTACACCTAACTTTCTTTACAGTTGCAAGCTTGATACATAGAATGTCTACAGGTGGAATTGAAAATTCAATATTGAAAGATGGGAAGGATCATAGAAAGTGTAGAATCATGGGGACAGCATGCTTATGGTTCAACAGGATGGTCCAACTTGGCCTATTAACTTGAAGACCTAGGCTCTAGTATATTTTAGGCAAATTTATTTTTAAGAATAATTAAGTTATTGCCTTTTAAATTCTTAGGTTAAGGTTTTCCTTATTTGATGTTATTGGGACCTATATATAGGCTCCAATATTCTCTTTAATTTTCAGCTTATTACGAATTAAAATTGAGTTTTCCCACGTTTGGTGTCAACTCCAAACAAACCCTAGCTAGGGTTTTTGCTTCTTGCTTCTTCTAAGCTTCTTTTTCTAGCTTTTTCAAGCTTCTTTTTCTCTTTTATTGTTCTCAAGAGGGTTGTCCTGCATCAGTTTGGTATCAGAGAAAACTTCGATCACGCTCTTCACACAAGCAAAACTGATGTTTCCTCGCATCTCACCATCTCTGTCGCTTCAAGCATCACCACCTTGAATCTGCCACAAAACACCACAATCGTCACAGCATGACCCTCAATCTACCACTGTCCTTTTACAACACCAAACCAGTAGCTGTGAACCCTTGCCATAAATCCCAAACTCAATCAACTCAACCCTTAAAAAGAACAAAATCCACACCAAACTCCACCTCTAATCCAGACCCGCCTCCATCACACCACTGTCGATTCCCTCACCGTCAAACCCACAATACACAACCACCTTTTCCATGGCAGAATCAACCTCCACTGTTGACTCTCTCTGCTAAATTCCCCATCCAGCACTAACCCAGTCCCTAACCCCCACAGGTTAGACCAAAATTTCATCCACAACCAATCCGAAAGCACCAAAAAAAAATCATCCAAAACCAAGTCAAAATAACCTTTCCCCACGCACAAACCAAAACCCTTCACGCACCCACCACCATCACAGTCAACCCCTCACCCCTTATCCATTTCGAAACCATATACACAACCCCTGTCCAACTTAGAAACCAAACCAAAAATCCCAACCACACCCAAAACTCCTCCTATACAACCCCTTCACTACCAACCCTAACCACCACCATCATCCACTGCCATGGCTCTACTGTCAGACTCAAAATCCAAACCTAAAACCAGATCTGGATTCAAACCTTGGTCAATCATCACTGCCAAGTTGTCAAATCAAAGTTGCCATCGACGTTGTCAATCTCCGACCAGTCACACCATCAAACCTCGCCGACGAGAAGTCCCCTGCTTCTTCACGCCATCGAGCTGCAGTGGAATTCCTGCCGTCGGAATTTTGCCAGTGATCCTTTCGCCGTCGAGAACTTCTGTCGGCGCCTCCTTCACCATCGCTACCCAATCGCCGATAGACAGCCGCCATCGAAACAGAGTCAGCGAGCCCCACCATCGTCACACCTTGGGACTCGCACCCGCGTGATCGCAAGCCCAGACAAACCTTCCCCGTGAGTTCTCGTCGCTGATTCACCGTCGGCCTTGTGCGATCGAGCCACTGCTGTTGCCGTCGCCGTCGCCGTCGCCAATAACCCTTGCCTTCGCCATCGACCCTCGGTTCTCCCTCCCTCATGTGTATCGTTTTTCAGAAGCTTACAGGAAGCTTTGGGATTAAAACAAAAGGGAATACGGGTTGTTTAGTTGCAAGCTTAGTCTATTCTAGTTGCGGATAAGGAGTTGTAACCTTGGATTGGGTTATTCTCATTTCAAGACAGGTTGTTCTAGTCCAAGATATGTCAATCCAGGAGTATCATATTCCAATTTTGGGCAGGATTATCTTCAATCCAATTCAGGCTATTCTAACTGAGGATATGCTATTCTGGTGGTCAAAAATCATGGACAGGGTTATCCTAATCCCGAATCAGACTATTCCGGTCTAGGTTATCCTAATCCAGAATGCTTAATTCCTATTCTTTAGCTAATTTGCTTTTGTTTATTTAGAATTGTAGCGATTAATTTCTTGTGCTCGATTAGAGAGGAAAAAAAAAAAAAAGAAGAAGAAGAAGAAAGATGATTACTTCAGAATACCAACTTGAAAAGCTACTCATAGATGTTGGGAGAAAACTTATAGCTCCTCCATATTATGTTAGTGAGCTTCGCTGTCTATTTAATAAGCTTGTATACAACTTGTCAAAAGTAGGACCATTCCCATCTCAGTTCATGCAAGATGCACTTGAGCCTTCAATGATTGCACTAATATCTCCTAGGTTGTTGAGGCATCCGAATACTGATGTGAGAGTTTCAGTTGCATCATGCCTCTGCGAGATTTTGAGGATAACTGCACCAAATTCTTCTTATACTGATGAGCAAATACGGGAAGTTTTTCAAATCATAGTTGCAACATTTGGCACATTACTTCCTGAGTATAAATATTATTACACATCTTTTGCCATTCTTCATAAAGTTGCAAGGACCAAGTTATGTCTAATGATGCTGAATCTTAGGTGTGACGAGTTGTTTATTGAGATGTTTCAGTATTTTCTAACAGTGGCTCAATTCCATTGTCCCGATAATATGTTTGCCAACATGGAAGAAATCATAACTATGGTTCTACAGGAAAGTAATGAAATTTCTAGGGAGCTTCTATATCCTCTTTTGGATAGTGTAAGGAAGGATGACAGGAATGTGGGATCTTTGTCTTGGCAATTGGGAGAACAGGTCCTCACGAATTGTGCTGAAAAATTGAAGCACTATCTTATGGAAGCAGTACAAACCTTGGGTTCTGTTTTAGATGATTATGCTCCAATCGTTACTTTCATTTGCAAAGATATAGCTTGTCTAAATCTTGTGGAAGCGACTCCAATGGACTACTCACCATGGGAGTCCATGATGAAACTACTTCCAGACATGAGTGCCAAGCTCGATGCCCAACCGCAGTCAGATCTCGCCAATGAACCTGAGCCTATGCCACAAGGAGTTATTTCATTCCCCAACCCTATGCCAGCTAAAGACGATTTGGAAGGGGACATTGAAGTCGTCACAGATAATTCAAAAGTTGAAGAAATGATCGTGCAAGAGTTTCAACAAAGTATAGAAGCCCTAAAAGTACCGAGTATTGAAGAAGAAGGTTTGCCACAAGAAAATCTTGTTCTATCAAAAGTGGATGATATTGTGTTTGCGTCTGAATTGCTTGAGGTACAAGGGATAGATTTTCTTGGTGTTGACAAGTTTGAGTTGGCAAGTAATCACTTTCTGATCGAGTTCTTTGCTAAATTGAAGATTTTACTTCGGGTTGCATTCTTTGAAGCTGAAATGTTTCAACGAACCAAACAGTTGGCTTATTTGAAATACTTGTTCATTTGGACAAGGCGGATTTAATACCTCAATCCCAATCCAAACTCGAGGTCGGGTTTCTCCCACACCGGGAGAATTGATGGGGACAGCATGCTTATGGTTCAACAAGATGGTCCAGCTTGGCCTATTAACTCGAAGACCTAGGCTCTAGTATATTTTAGGCAAATTTATTTTTAAAAATAATTAAGTTATTGCCTTAAATTCTTAGGTTAAGGTTTTCCTTATTTGATGTAATTAGACCCTATATATAGGCTCCAATATTCTCTTTAATTTTCAGCTTATGATGAATTAAAAAAATTGGGTTTTCCCATGTTCTAGGGTCTTGCTTCTTTCAGCTTCTTTTCTAGCTTCTTTCTTCTTGCTTCTTTCTCTTTTTTACATGTTTTGAGGGTTGTCCTGCATCATAGAATCTCTCTCTTCTCTCTCTTTTTCTACCTTCAAAGTTAAGGAAAAGCAAAAGATCACAGTCCCTCTAAATCTAAGACAGCCACAAAGAACATAACAAACACCACTTCCAAACCCCTTCAAGAAAGGTGGTAGTGGGACCATCAGCTTTTGTACAAAAGCATTAAAGGAATAAAAAATAAAACATGACTACGATCTTATATTTGGAAAAATATGGCCAAAGTTAAAGGTCCAAGACCAGTCTCAAGATACTCATCCTCAAATTTTAAACTTGACATTGCAAACCAAGATACAAATATCCTGCGACACCACCCCCTCCCAAAAGAAAAAGAGATAGATATTTTAACTTACAGTCATCCACCATATCGATGAAATCTACTACGATGATGCCACCAATATCTCTCAACCGTAACTCCCTCGCAATCTGAAAAAATTCATTATTTTAGTGAATTCCTCTAAAAGTAGTGCAGCAAAGCTCTCATTGAATAGACAGTAGTTAAAAATTCTATTTGAAGCATTCCAAAGGAAAACTAATAATGACTAACAAAATTTAATTATGTATTAAGGACACAGACAAGGACATCAGTGCCAACACAGGAACCTCAAGGAAAAATACACCATGAAACAGCTCATCATTATTTCAACTTCCAAACTACTTCAGAGGACGAGTTAACCGAAAGAATGACAAAGGTTTATCTAAATCTACCAACCTGTCTATGCTGAAACTGAGAGTCAGAGAACTATGAACTACTAAAAGGAAACTTAAATTATCATAGTTGACCCTCAATATCAGCATATCTTTGAGAAATATATTTTGTTGAAAAATGAAAATGAAAAAACAAAAATCTTAATCCAAAATGGCATGATCATATAAAATGTTGATCAGGGTTTAGCCTCTAAATACTTGTTTTGCTGCTGCAAGGTTGACCTCAAGAATAGCTTTCTCTTGTGAAGTCCCTTGACCAAGCATCCCATGTCCCCCATTTACGTCAATAGAGACTAATGCCTCAGTTTGTTCAATTACTAGGGAACCTCCATTAGCAAGCTGGACCCTGTAAGACAAGATTTAATTGGCATCAACAAAAAATGGCAGTTAAGATTCTAAATATCAAAATTTTCCAGAAATAATCAACTTTGTGATAGGAACTACCCTAAGAATATTAATGGAAATTTGACTGGAACTGATATTTAACAATTTGAGAAAAAATACAAGTCACATTCAATGTATGCACCCAAGTCAAAATGGCTATATGATTAGTGAGGCTCCCCCTTTGGTGATTTCCTCATTCTTTGGCTCTTACTTCCCTTGGCTTTGGAGCTAGTGTGGTAAATGAATGAGTTCACGCCTTGTTGACTTAGATTTGATTATAGGGGAAGGAACAAAAGAATACTAAGAAATGTCTATGGAAGTATGAAAACAATTAGGGAATAAGTTTTGATTGTCCTTTCCCCTCAACAACCCCCCCCCCCCCCCAAAAAAAAAAAAAAAAAAAAAAAAAAAAAGAATAAAAAGAGAAGGTATTTAACATTCTATGAGCCTTTCCTAAACACCTTATCATTTACAATTAGAAGATTGTTGCATCTTTCACCCATTGTTATAGCACTTTAGTTTGTTCTTGGTGGCCTCCTTCCCACAACTGCAGTATGCTAAATACTCATGAAATATAATTTGAGGAACCGAGTTCAAATGGGTACAAGGGTTTTAGAAATTATGGAACAAATGTTGTCACAACTTGCTCTAAGCTCTTCTGTAAGGGTGAAGCTAATTGAGTCGAGATTGAAATATGAGCAAAAGGTAAAATATCCCAAGATTCTTGTTGAAGGTGGTCATCAAAACATCATCAAATTGGTTAGTGAAGGAGCTAGAGGCCTGGAGGCATTATACTCTTTTTGAAAGAGTTTCTCAATATTTGTTCCCTAAAAGGAAAATACAAGAGAAACAAAAATAAAGGTCTTGACATCTTAAGAGTAAAATTCACGATATTTGGAAACCTATAACGGAAATTTGCAGCCACACTTTTAGCCCAAAGGGAGGTATAAATCTAGAGCTCTAATCTTTTGAAATAAGTCCTTAATATATATATTGACACTCCAATTGCCATTTCCCCAGACTTCTAGATCAAAAAATTCAAATGCAGATTATTTAGCCAAAAGGAGTGCTTTCACTTTCTAGCTTGGGGGATTTCTTTAGGGTTAAAACCTTGGCAGTCAAGGGACATTCGTGCATGCATGTAAATTTGAATTCAAGTTGTTCCCTCGAAAACTAAAAACATGGTTTGGGATTGGGGGAGAGCATCTCTCTTCATGTCTTTGATTTGAATTCAAGTTGTTCCCTCGAAAATTACATGGTTAAGGTATGTTCGTGCATGAATGTAAATTTCTCGAAAGAATATCTGAGTTATGTTTCAAGGCAACTGGAGCTTCATTTAGAATTCATCAATTAAGCAATTGAAATATCACGTAAGGCATCTTTTAATCACAACCCAATGTGAGGTTCATTGTTTGTAACTGATTCAAGATTTAATCTCGCTTGAGTATATATTATATAAGGAAATCAGTGTCCAGATAAAATTTCTAACCAGTCATATGCCGAGAAGCAGAACCTACTAAAGTATCTATACTATTAGTCGATTACTGTAACAGTCATGTCCATAGTTTTTGTATTACATCATACGTCATGTATAAACCAATAAATGTATTGAACTGAATGGAATTACAAAAAATGTTGTATAGTAATACAATGACATAGATTTTCCTTAACAAGACTGATATATCATAACAAGCACCTTATAATGCATCTTGCACAGCTACATAATGCGAGAACTAAAAACACAAGCAAGACTGACTGATTCTCACCTTTTACTGAGGATATTATTAATCTCCTCTTCAATGTTGAATTCGTCAAAAAGGGGAATTCTTTTTCTAAATAACTCAACTCGATCACAAAGATCAGGAGCGATTTCCTGAAGGTAGTTAGTAACCTGAAAATTACAATACTGAAAATTAATGTTTTGTCATCAATTGAAAAGTAGATGAGATCAGAATAATTATAAATTTGGCCTCTCAACAAAATATATACATTTGTTGGGCCTTTAGAAAGTGACTATACTATAGCATTTTTCGACTTTGCTCAGGTTCAGCTTCCATGTCCAACACACAACGGAAGTTAATCACATTAACCCTTGTCTAAACCAAACCAGCCCCTCCACAAACCAATAAAAGATAAATAAGGTCTTAATCATTTTCTTCTCCTAAATGGTTCGGAAGTTTAATTCAACTGAGTTGGTTCTGCCAGACTCAGACCACATGTAACCCAATTAGTGCCAGACCTCACTCATCATACACCCATATTAGGATAATTTATTAAATCAGTTTTTCAACCCAATACTTCTACCATATGGTAGTCTTGACCACCAGTCATGTAACATTCTTATGCATAATTAGAAAGGATGTACCCCACACCCCCTCACTCAGCCTCCTAAAAATGGAATGTAAAATCTAAACATGTACACACTGCTTTCCTTCCTCAACTGTTCCAGTAACATGAACATCTCTTAGATTCAGGTGTCATACCTCATGATATGTCCTTGGAGAGTCAACTACCATGCTCTTAACCTGAAAATAAGTCATATTAAACAGCACAACTAAAAAAAGATATTATTCTACTGAACCTTTAATCTAACTTGAAGCATTAAAAATGCCATTAATGAATGGAAGACTGGGAGTAATATAACAGAGAGAATTCACCTTCTCATTAAAATAATCCTGGACAATGGAGAGTGTTTGACCCATTGCCCTATGCAAAATAACAGGAATTGCCCCTTCCACACCTTCATCTGCAGCAAGAGTTGCAGATTTTGCATGTTCCATTATATTTTTCCAAGTTGAAAGCAAGCCTTCCAAGTCCTTCTGCAATTCCTCTAACGAATGACCAGCAGCAACAGTTCTTACAGTTAGACCAAAACCCTGAGGCTGCAAAGTTTTGGCAATGACTTTCAAGCGTGTGCGCTCAACTCCAGAAATTTTCTTCGAGACCCCTACTCTATCACAACGAGTAATCAATATCTGCAAGCCATGGAAATGGAAAAGGAGAAACAATTCATATTAAGGATTTTGATAATATGACAGATGGAAATTGAAAGAGGTAATAATTTTAAAGGGGGATCAAAGCATACCCAGAATCTGCTCCTTAGTTTTGGATAAGCAGTCAGCGTGGGACCTTTTGTACCCATTCCCTCTTTCACAACTTGTACAATTATTTTAGTGCCTTTCTGAACTTGGGCCCACTTGTTTTTATTAGTGCACACCTGCCTAGAATCCTTCATATCTTGGAGAGGAGATGGTTGGGAATCAGTAGAATCATCTACTTCAACAGGATGGAAACTGCTCACATTTTCACCTTCACAATGGTTCTCTATTCCACCAAAATAGTCCTCAAAATCAGCTTCCAGCCCACCTTGGTTAACTATACTGCCATTCACATTTCCCTTGAGAACTTCTAGAACATCAAAATCATCCTCGACTTCATGCTCCTCATAATCATCATGCATGAATTGTACTGGATCATCTTGAAAGTTGACTTCTGTGAGATGATCAATGACTTGAACATCATCATGTGACACATATTCATTTTCATGGGTAGTTTGATGCTCTTCGAGGGTGCCGAACACAGAACCATTTACTTCTTTTTCCTTTCTCCTACGACGAAATGGAGGGAATATGAATGGTTCCCTATTATGCTTTATGTCCATAAGAGAGGGTCTAGAACTCCCAATATTTACAAATGCACCACCCATGTGAGGAACAAGTTTTGTGACTACCCCTAAATAAACACTATCAACCTGCACATCACTTTTAACTGGTTCCAGTAATAACTCAACCAAATTCCCATCTTCCAATACAGCAATCCTTTGCATAGTGCATATTGAAGAGTTAATCAGTATGACAGTGGAAACAGAGTCCTCATCTGAAATTAAATTACTCTCGTCTTCTGGCAACAACTTTTCAGTAACTTGGAGAAGCTGATTATGAAATTCCATCTGAGTCACCTCATCTTGTAGAGTGACTTTATTTTTGGAAACATTGAAACTCACCTTATCTTCAGAAACAGGAAGGAAGACAAATGATTGGAGTAGCCATGGCTCTTCAACAGGCTGGTTTCTTTCAGAGAATGTTCTATTAGAATCTGAGCTTTTAATTATAGCACTAACTATTTCATCAGTACTAGAGCAAGATATATCCTTGACTAGTGAATCACTTTCATGGCACTTCACTATCTCATCTTCATCTGTCAAACCACTGGAAGCATTTGAGTGTTCAGAAACATAATAAGACACAAAATTCACATAAAAGGATGCTACGATAAAAATATTACCTCTAGCTGGAGCTGAGATTAGAGATTGTACAGGAAGGTATGTCTCCTCCATCCATGAACCCTCTATATGAGCTGGAAGCCTTTTGGTATTAAACCTCATCCACGAATCCCTCACCACAATTTCTCTATCTTGTTTTCCAGGTAGAGGTACTGATAGAGAAAACTCAGGTCCAGGTTTCCATATGATATCACACGAAGGCCATGTATCTCCTTTTATGAAGAAATTATACTTAAAATTTATACCGCAAGCTATCTGGCAAACACAAAAATGATCATTTTATGGACTATGCAAATAAAAATTAGTGATTTTAAGCTGAAAAGAATCTCAAATATATCCTACAAATTTGGTGGGAGAAGGTGAGAATATATCTTCAACTAAATAAATGAAAAAGATCCTTAATTCTGAAATTCTCATCAGAAATGGAAAAGCGAATACTGAATGGAATATATTTTCAAGTACTAGATCAAAAATCCATTATGCCAAAAATATACACTACTTCTTAGAAAAAGTATCCACAAGACATTAGATTAGCATTAAAAAAAACCTATTGTTTCAATGAACTTCTCCTAAGCTCAATCTCAGTAACTGAATTATCTTACAAAAGGTTTATTGGTCTTTGACACTTGTCACGACAGATAAGAGAAACCTCCTAATATACATTACTTACTAAATTGGCATTTTTTTTATTTTTCAAGAATCACTAAATAACTTTTGATGCCAAAGTCATCATAGCATGGAAATAAAAACATCTAGATGGGTAGGATGGGTTTTTTAGCCTCCTCTCGAGGCCCTTTATTCCTTGTTTCAAAGGCCCCACCAAGTTCTGTCTATAGCAGTGAAATGTGCTAGGTTTATTATGAATGATAACTTGCATTTAGATTTATTAATATTTACGGTTAATGGCCGCATACTGCCTGTCAATAACTGCAATATAGACTTTTTAGGCGAATCAGGTGTATATACTAAGTTAACAGTCGATTGATATTCATTTGTAGGTTCTGCCAACCCCAACACCCCCCCCGCCCCAAAAAAAAAAAAAAAAAAAAAAAGAAGCTAACAAATGAAACTGGATGAAATTACCTTGACTTCAGCCTTCCATAAATTAGCATGTTCAGTCGGAGACATTAGAATAGCCATCTCTGGCTCCCAGCTACCTAAAACCTTAGGATCCCCAGTTATGTACAGAAGCTCACCATCTGCCAAATCAGCCTCTATGGTCCAAACAACCTTGCATAATCCTTTGAAGGTAGTAGTTGAGTTGCCTGAGAAATCAGAATTTGCTAGACCATCAGCACAAAACTATAGGAAAGTATTTCCTGAAAAGATAATGCAAACATTAACACCTGTAAGGAAAAATTCATCCATAAGACCATCAGAAATCCAATAATTATAGAGGAAGGATTTCTCTTATAACAATAAAAATAAAATTTTGAGGTTACTTAAAATTTTGAAGTTACTTATGTGACATGTCAGCCAGAAAAGGCAAGTAGAAAAACGCCTCAGGACTAGAGAGTTGAGGTTCAAATCTCCTACGGATAATGATATTATGCCTCAATGTGTGAAGCTGATATGGATGCAAACCTTGTGCGAGGCTCAGCTTGTGCAATAAACATGTGCCCCATTAGGCCACGCCTCAAAGTGTGAGGCACACATGGGTGCACACCTCATTCCATAAGGCACACCACACCTCATGTAAGATATGTGCCCCATAAATTGGCCAATTGTATTGTTATCCTCACAAAAAACTAAACTACAATTTGGGGAAAATTTGAACTAGATGGGTAAGAACAAGGTGAGAAACACATCTACACTAACAAAAATGTCTACAAGAGACTTAAGCCTCCATGTACTATTCAATGATAATGAAATATGAGTTATCAGTTAAACATGGGAAATGACATTTCTGAAGACCATCATAGTTGTTAAAACACCTATGCAAGGCTAGGCAATGGCCTCGCTGGTTCTCAAACCACCTGTGTTTGCTTATGACATTTATAATATGTGATGCATTATTATAGTTAAATTAATCACTATGAAAACATCATAAAGAACTTACTTCTATGCCAACAAAGAACTATGCCTGCAAGTATAATTACAACAAGAAAGAAGAAAAAAGAAAAGGGACAAGGCAATAGGTTGAAAAATAAGCATAAACAATGAGAGTCCAAGAAGACAATTAACATCTTAGTATCTAACTATGTATAATAACAACCTGGTTACTACAAGGAAGGCATTTCAAAATTTACTCTAAATGACCTGAATCTCAACAAAACATTATCAATTCATGTTTGAGGGCAATATAAGCACAAAATGAGTGTGGTACTCTTATTCTTAACTCCAGTTTTGGTTGAATTCATTTTTTTCCCTATTATACCCAGTGGAAAATTATTTAATTTTTAATTTTCTTAACAGCTTGGGAGTACATTTGAAAAATCGAGCAAGTGCCTCTCCTAATACGGCTGAGGCATCTAATCACCAAGACTTGGATACAGCAGAGGTACCTAGGCTTGCCTGGGTGTGAAACTGACCACACTAACCTCCAAAGTCGATGTAAGCTGCTTAATTTGCAAAAAGGTAAGGCCATCTTGGGTCTTAAGTCATAACTATACACTAGGCACTTTAGGTGATTAATGTAATTTTGGAGAGCCCATAGATTCCCAACATGCAATGTACCGTGATTATTTGGGTGATCATGGCCAGACAAGACATCCGATCATGGCCAGACAAGACATCCAATTATAGTGGCCATTTAATTATGGCCACTGGTTTTCTGACAATATTTTATTATCAATATCCGTAATATAAACATATGCCTTATTTATCATCAAAATGAATCTTAAAAAATAATAATAATAAATAAATAATTCCCTTAAAGACCACAATAATGATATTGTTTATGGGCATGAGTTGACCTCCTAACCAAAAATCATTCGTAAGGACTGCAGAGAAATAATTATTTTTGATGAAGTAAATATGAATTAAACCAAAAAGGGGCATAGCCCAAGTACATGAGGCACTACTGAGAAATAATTTTTGGCAGAGGGATCCCTTGTCATAATGTTATTTCTAATTAGAAATCATTCTTAAACCAATGTATATATATAATTCAGAACCTTGCCAACAAGAATTTCAAAATGGGACTGTGAAATTACCTTTCCTCATAGACATTATAGGGGATCTTACGAGAGAATTATGGTTCCCTATACAAAGAGTGAATCTGAACAAGTTCTCCACGGGTATCTGATGGCATATACACCTGCTTCGAAGTAGAAATATTAGTTCTTTACACACACACAAACACGCACGCAGCGCATAATAGTAGAGGTGATGATTAGTATACATATTATTCTGAACATAAATTTGACTGTGATTTTATTACATGCTGGTACTGTATGAAAAATGGAACCCCCAGATTCCTGACATAACCCATGAATTCCATTAGTGGGTGAGGTGTTTAAGGCGGAAATAATCATCAAGGTTCCACTGGGTACTACCTAAATTAACACGAACATCATTGCAAACAGACGTGATTAAACTAGCCTTCTGATATGAACCAATAGTTCCATTTATGTGTTTAATGCTCCCTGCAGCGCGAATATGACGAAATTCGAGGGGGAAAATAACATATGGATAATGGACTAGACCTAAATGTTCGATAGTATGTCTGTGGTGGGGCTATTCTTAATAAATTCCAAAATAAATAAATCCCAATGCATTGAAAGGAATAATGGGATTCAAGGGATGGTAAGAAAAGTAGAGAAACTTTTACGGTGATAGGAAGCGGCCGGTGCCGAAGAGCCAAGAGGAGCAGGAGAAGGCTGTGCGTCGAGCGATGGGATGATGAGAGCGAGAACAAGCTTCGGGGACCTCCATGGACCTGGCCTGAAGTTGAGTTGAGCAGGGAGCGTGAACTAGAGAAGCCATGAAAGCAGGGCCTGAGTAAGATGATGGTAAATGGCTGAAATTGGGAATGGCAGGAGGGAAATTTTCGTCATGGGAGAAGGGATAATCGTCAGTTTGGAGGAGTAGCAAGGAAATTGGGGGACTCTACGCTCTAGTCTCTGGATAGGTAGGATGCGAGTTGCGACCGAGAAGAGGGGGATGGAGAGAGGATAACAGAGGATTGTTTGGCTTTGGCGCCTTGTGCAGTGCCAGTGTAAGAATGTCTCTCCTTCCAAGGCGATTACAAAGTTGGGGGGATAATTCATGAACTTGAACGTTCCTATAAGGGGTGCAATTTGGTACGGGACGGTATGGGATAGGGTCATTTTTATTCTGGACTGAAGTAATTTAGGATCTTAAATTTTGTATCAAAATCAGATCGATTTAGGCTTAGATCGAATTGGTCCCGGATCGAGTTTTTTTGGTTCGGGATGGTTTGGAATTCGGTTTTTGTTTGTATTTTTCAATAAAATGTATTTTTTATAATATATGAGTTCCAGACCGGACCGAAATCCCGAATTTCCAAATTCTCGGTTTTTGTTTGTATTTTTTTTAGTAATATAAAAAAAAAAATTGACCATGGATAATATATAATATTAGATTATTAGATTATATATTATAAAAAGGGTTATTCACCAATTAGTACCTTTAACTCCACCCCTAGTTTCAATGTGGTCCACAAACTTAGAAATTGCTCAATTTTAGGATAATTTAAAAATTTTTGATTCAATGTGAGACAATCATTGACGTCCGTCAAGAAAGGTCGACAGAATACCCACGTGACCGCACGTGGTTGCATTGTTACCACACATGTGGCAACATACAACTAAAACGATGTCGTTTTAAGCTATTTTTTTTTTTTAAATTTAAAATTTAAACAAAACACAAAAATAAAATAAAATAAAATAGAATTAAGACGGAAATAAAACAAGACGATGAAGGATAGGAGCATCGGCGAGCACATCCCTCGCCGAAAAATGGGGGACTAATTTTTTCTTGATAGCGTTCTTCAATGTTTCTTCACCACGGAAAATGGGGGACTAATTATCCTCGCCGGAAAACGATCTAAAGGGGGAAACGGAACAAAACAAAAAAAACACATATGAAGAAGGTTTCTTCAGCGGAAAATGAAGGGTGGGTTGCCGATGGTGGTAGCTGCCATGGCCACTTCTTCCTTACTTGTTGCTAATGATAATAGAGCAACAAGTACTATTTTTGTGGTTTACAAAACCAGATTTGCTGAGATCGAAACCCACAAACAAATCTGAACCAGATTTGAATGAAGATGATTATAATTCAAAACCCTCTTCCTCTTCCTCTTCCTCCTAATGCTGACAACAGTGGTCAACCCCATTAAGGGGTCTTTAACTCACCATTTATGGAGGGAATTATAAATCAAAACACTCTTCCTTTTCCTTTTCTTTTTGCCACCGACAATAATGATAAAACCCATTAAGAGGTCTTTAACTCACTATTTATGGAGGGAAATTACCCTTGCCCCTGTTGTGTTCCCCTCCTCCCCCATCGTCAACATTAGCTTCTTCGTCGCCGAATATAGGTGACAAAAACCTATGCGGCCCCATAGTTGGATTTGATTGGCATAAAGGTTACCATTGTTGAGTCCAATATTCATTTTTAGTGGAGTTTTCTAAAATCCCTTTTTAAACGCTAACCCCAACTCGTCGTTGTGCTTGGATCTAAAAGCTCACCGTTCATGAAAGTGGGTTTCCAAACCAGACCTTGTGAGCAAATGGTTCTCTAACTCCGAGTTTTAGATCAATCACCAATCAACCAAATCTGTCACTACCATTGTGCTCAAAAGGAAGGAGCTCTTGGGTTTCCAATTACTCACCGACGACTTGTTATGGGCTTAGATCTAAACTAGATATAGTTCTTCTTCTCCCTTTAGTTTTTTCTGTTGTTTAGGTTATTTTCCGATGAGGAAAACCAGCCTTCCATTTCCCGGCAAAGAAACATCGAAGAACAATTTATTTTTTCAAGAGAAGGAGGTGATCGGCGAGGCCTGTGTTCTTCACATTCTTGTCGATTTCATTCTTTTCTCTTTTTTTTATTTACATTTACATTTTATTTTTATTTTATTTTTGTTTAATTCTTTTCTTTTATTATTTATTTATTTTTTAAATAATTTTTGGGCTTAAAACGATGTAGTTTGGGTCATCTACTGCCACGTATATGCCAAGTAAACAACTACGTGCGATCACGTGGGTATTCCGTCGACCTCCCTTGACGGACGTCAATGATTGTCCCACATTGAGTCAAAAATTTTAAAATTGTCCTAAAATTGAGCAATTTCTAAGTTTGTGGACCACATTGAAACTAGGGGTAGAGTTAAAGGCACTAATTGGTGAATAACCCTTATAAAAAAAATACATAACTTTACAAAAACATAAAAGTTTCATATTATATATAATTCGGGAATTCGGTCTGCTCCGGAACTCAAACCTCATAAACCAAGTCCCGGACCTAAAAAATTCGGTTTTTGAAAAAAATCCCGAGTCCCGGACCGAACACTGTTTGTTCCAAACCAGATTAGATCGAATTGCTTGGAACGGTCCGATTCTCGAAATTTCCCGAACCAAGTTGCACCCCTAATTTCTATGGGTCATTCCCTGTTTGAGAATTTCGAAAATTCTATTTACTCTGTTATTTAGTTTGAAAAAATAATAATAATTATATGGGCCAGGCTATTGCCACCATTCAAAATATTCTAAGCTCTCCATTATTTAAAATAATTTATTAAATTCTTTATATCTAAATGTAAATTTACCAATAAGGACATGTCTACTTAAAGACTTAAAAAATTTCCTATCCCCACCCCACTCCACCCCTAACTCTAAAAACATTACACTATCTATAGACTTCATGCTCTCACAAATTCTAACAACCTTGACACTAAATCCATATTTACATAAGACATTAGTGTTTCTCACATTATATTGAATAATGGACAAGAAAAGCATCAATAGAGATGATATTAGCAATTAAAAAGTAAGTATTTATACACTTTTTATCGAGTTTAACTTAATTATTTCGTATGCTGAATTTCATCTTATTCGGTTTCTCGACCTCGAATATTTTTACAATGTTCATTTCTTTAACACCGAACTCTTTTAATGCATTTTAACTTCTAAGTCCGAACAAAGTTATTTGATTCCGCTTCCCAACTCCGAACAAATGGATATTGTTTAGTTATGTAACTCCGAACAAATGGATATCGTTCACCTGTAGGAGTTCGAACAAGCTTGTGTTATTCTGTTTTAAAACACCGAACAACTTAACTATACAATAATTGAGAATTATTGATTTATGTAACTGTAAATGGATTTTGAGTATTCATGTTTATAAGTCGGAACAAATAACAAATGCTCGGTTTTAAAGGTCCGAACGTTTTTATATTGTTCTTTTCTATAAAGCCAAATAAATATACTTTGTTTTTATTAATAGGTCCGAATATATACTTTGTTCTTACTAATAAGTCCGAACAAAGAAGAGATGTTCGGTTTTAAATAACCTAACAGTTTGGGGGTGGGGTAGAAAAATGTTTAGAGAATTTTTTGTTAAGTGTATTTTAGGAAGATAGGGGAATGCTTTCAGTAAAATTTGAGGAGATTTAATTAGTGGGGGGCTTAGAGTATTTTGAGTGGTGGCAATAGCCTACCCCTAATTATATTTATACTTTGTTTTGTTTACAAGATTGAACAGATTGGCGGCTGATCAAATTATTATTTTTAAAAAGGCATTTGTAAAAAAAATGAATGTTTAGTAAACATACATTTTAAAAGTTATTTTGTATTTAAAAAAAAAATATTATTTTTAAAAAGGCATTTGTAAAAAAATGGATGTTTGGTAAACATACATTTTAAAATTCATTTTGTGTAAAAAAAAAAAAAAAAAAAGAAGATAGATATTAAGATTCTTTTTGCATTTTCACCAACGTCATTTTGAAAAGCTATCTCAATATTTGTTGCTAAATTGCCTTTTAAAATAAATTACTTTTCTACAAAAGGTAGTTTGAATGGTTCACTAAACATTTATAAAATAATAAAAAAGACTTTTACCATTCAAAAGCCTTTTGAGACCTTTCAAATAGTGTGCCAAACGCCTACTAAATAATCCATAAGTGAAGACTATACAAAGGTCTAGCTTAATATGATGATTCAAATAGATGAATAGATACATTTAAGTGAAATATTTGCCTCTATGGGAGCATTGGGTGTTTATATCCTATATTTGTTTGAGGGTGTTACTATTTGCAGTAAAAAAAAAATTTTTTTTAAAAAAGTTGAAATATTTGCGAATAATGACTTTTATATTTGTCAATATGAGGGTAAAATGCAAAAAACCCCCTCCTATTATTACCCGTTTTGCACCTTACCCCCCTCTATTAAAAAAGTGAACAAAAAACCCCCTATAATGTCTCAGGGAGGTACGTCGTTAACAGAAACTTGAAAAGTCCATTCTGCCCTTTTTTTTTTTTTTTTTGAATAAAATTAGTTGAGTTTAAGTTTATAAAAATTAATTTGGTTATATATATAAAACGGTGTCGTTTATTTATAAGAAATTTAAAATTAAAAAAAAAATAAAAAAAAGCTCTCCGGCATACTTTCCGATTCCGGTCATCTTCATTGGCGCACACATATAAGTGATTTCCAAGACCCATTCCTCGCAACTTCTAAAAAATGACAAGTTCAATTTTGTTATTGATGAATTCGTGCATAAATGCTGTATGACAAGTTCAAGTTTGTATTCCGTCTAATCTAGGCAAAACTCATCCATTGGCTCTCATCGCAAATCGAACCCACTTATCAACGCTAGAAGAAAACATAAGAAATTGCTTGTGAATTTCTTGACACGGCATTGATTGTGAATAATTAGGGTTTGATCGACAAAAGTATCAAACTTGCATTTGAAATCAAACCCCACGATGTCGTAAAAGAAATTGAGAATTGGGACTGAAGCCAGGAGATATGAAGGTAAAATGCAAAAAACCCCCTCCTATTATTACCTGTTTTGCACCTTACCCCCCTCTATTAAAAAAGTGATAAAAACCTCCTATAATGTCTCAGGGAGGTTCGCCGTTGACGAAAACTTGAAAAGTCCATTCTGCCCTTGTTTTTTTTTTTTTTTTTTTTGAATAAAATTAGTTTAGCTTAAGTTTATAAAAATTAATTATATATATATGAAACGGTGTCGTTTATTTATAAGAAATTATTATTTAAAAAAAAAAAAAAAATTGCTCTCCGGCATACTTTCCGATTTTGGTCATCTTCATTGGCACACACATATAAGTGATTTCCAAGACCCATTCCTCGCAACTTCCCAAAAATGAGAAGTTCAATTTTGTTATTGATGAATTCGTGCATAAATGTTGTATGACAAGTTCAAGTTTGTATTCCGTCTAATCTAGGTAGAACTCCTCCATTGGCTCTCATCGCAAATTGAACCCACTTATCAACGCTGGAAGAAAACATAAGAAATTGCATGTGAATTTCTTGACACGGCATTGCTTGTGAATAATTAGGGTTTGATCGACAAAAGTATCAAACTTGCATTTGAAATCAAACCCCATGATGTCGTAAAAGAAATTGAGAATTGGGACTGAAGCCCGGAGATATGACCATCTCTGCAGTGGCAATAGTGGAGGTGCAATGGCAACAGAGGCAACATCCAGTCCTTTGATCTCCAAATACCCATCTAAAGGTGTAGCGGACAACGGCATGGACAACGGTGACGATGGTGGTGTGGAGGGTTAGGATTTTGAAGATAAGAGCTAATTGTTGGTGAGGAGGGTTTGAGGAGATGTGCAGCAGCAACAAAGGCAACATCCAGTCCTTTGATCTCCAAATACCAATCTAGAGGTGTAGCGGACAACGGCGACAATGGTGGTGTGGAAGGTTAGGATTTTAAAGATGAGAGCTAATTGTCGGTGGGAAGGGTTTGAGGATACCCATTATTGGATTGACTCACGCTGGTGGAAGAGAAAAGGGGAAGATTTCAGATCTAGAGCAATCCCCCTCAACTGCAAAATACCCAATGTCAGTGGTTTTCACCAGCACCACCATGGCAGATGGTTGTAGCATCAACAAGGTAGCCATAACGAGAGAGAGGAAGAAGAATGGCAACCATGAAGAAGACCACCGATGGTGGAGATTAGAGTGTGGCAGCTATGGCCTCCGACGAGGTAGTTATGATAGAGAGAAGAAGAAGAAGAAGAAGAAGAAGTAGAAGAAGAAGCAGAGTGGGCTAATGAAATCACTCAAGGGCAAAAGAGTAACTTCAGTACAGGTAAGGGTATTTTTGTCTTATAGGTGATCAACAGCGTCACGTGCCTAGCACATGACACTATGCTGTCAATTTTTCTAACGACAGATGGACGGTAGGGGGCAATCTACCATCCCTAATTAATATGAGGGGTTTGTTGTTCACTTTTTTAATAGAGGGGGCTAAAGTGCAAAACGGATAATAATAGGAGGGGGTTTTTTGCATTTTACCCTAAATTAAAGAATGTATCCTTTGAGTGACCTATGTATCTATCCTTTGAGTGACCTATGTATCTATACAAGCTCAATACAGATAGTTCTGCTTTTGGGAATCCTGGCCCTTCAGAGGCGGGTGGCCTCATACGTAATGTTGAAGGTCACTAGATTAGGGGCTTCTCTAGGAATATGGGCCTTATGTGATGGCCTAACACTAGCCTTTGAATTGGGAATTACCAAACTTGAGGTTGAAATTGATGCTCAAATAGCCATTTAGCTGGTAATAAAAAATTCACCAGATTTCCGGAGAGTATCGTGAAGCTAACCAATGCGCAGAAGTTTTGGCAAAACGAGGCAGCAAACTTAATGTTCCTCTTTTGTGTTATGATGCTCCTCCCTTTTGCATTTTTATTCGACTCCAAGCTGATTGTATGGGAGTCTTCTTCCCAAGAACCATGAGTTGTAATCGTACTCTTCAATTTTTAATGCGATCCTTTTACCCAAAAAACAAAAAGGGACCTATGCATCTCACCATAGGTGGTACACATGCAGACATCAAAAGCCTTGGTCTTGTTCATAATTCGAGTGGAATGAAGCATATATACACTCTGGCATGATCGATGACTTTCTCTACCTCTCCTAAGCAAAAGCTCGGTGGCACTAAGTTGTTGGGATTGAAGGCGTAATTTTCTAGTCTTGAATTGAAATCAGGTGGCACAGATGTAATGCAAGTGTTGCTTGGGCCATTTTTGGTTTCTGTTTTCCATTTTATCTTGTTCACATTCGAATCCCCACCCCAAGATTAATTACTAAGCCAAGAAACAGGGCTGGTGATTATACCTCCTCAAATTTTGGTGAAAGGCAATGATCGATATGTAAAGTAAACTAACTACACAGTGAACATCCAACTGCAGTTCACCTTACATACAAAATCTTCACGAACTCTAAACCTCAATTTAGCCGAACGATCGATGAGATGCATAGTAAAAACATCGGAAGAAGAAACCTCAGCTCCCAATATGAACATTAAAACTTTGGTCAGTAACACGAAAGACCCATCATCGTATACCTGCAGGTCACGCATATTACATATACATACATGTATAAAAAAAGTAGTAGGCTCAGCCAGATGCATCTGGTGCGCATCGATCCCTAGCTTAGCTTTGCCGACGCCCGCCCCACTTCCCCCCTTTGTAGTAAAACTAAAAACTCCTCCCTGTACACTAGGACTAACACGCTGTACACGAGAAACTCAAAACAGAACATGGCTCACCAAAGGCACATGGCCTCCTCTTCAGGCATCATGGGCGTCCTGCAAAGAGGGCACGTTATGTTCCAATAGTCCAACCACTTCTCCAAGCACACCTTGTGGAACACATGACCACATGCCAATCGGTTTATCTCCGACTCCGGTTCGAATCCACTCAGGCACACCGAGCATTCGTGTTCCCACCTTTTACACCCACACACCGCGTCGAACCGCACCGCTGGGGTCCGGCTCCGGAACTCCTCCATGTAAGCGTCAGAGGGAGTACTCTTGCGAAAGTCGCAGGGTTCTGAGGGGTCATTCGTGAAAGCTGCTGATGAGGGATTGGAATCAGATGGTGGGACTGGGAGGTGGATGCCGACCACGTCGAGGATGGACCGCACTATGCCTTTCACGATTGAGATTGAGAGCGCTGTGTTCACCAGAATTACGCACAGAACTCCTTCAGACGGAGCTGGCAGCGTTGAGAGACCCATATATATATTGGTAAAGAAATCAAATATTGTAAAATCCAAAAAATAAAAATAAAAATAAAAAATAAATAAACAATGATCCGTCAGAGATCAGCCAGGGAAGGATAAAATGTCGTAAATTTGTGCCTCCTTTTGTAATCCGATCTGCAAAGCATTACAAGAGATATCAGTAAACCATAAAAATTAGGAATATATTAAAAAAAAGAAAAAAAAGAAAGAAGAATTAACTCAACTTCCATAAAGAGCTATGAAAATAAACTTAAAACAGAATTCGTCTGTTTGATTCCAGCAGAGAATGAAGGGAAGGAAAGTAATTAAAAATGTTAAAGAAAGTAAGCAATTTCTTATAAGTATTTTCCCTTACTTCTTCCTTCCATCTTCCCGAGAACCAAACAGAGGATTTAATTTCAGGGATAGAGAGACTCAAATTATGAAATCTATTATTATTGACAACAAACTGGGAAAAGAAAAAAGGGTGCAGAGATATCGATCTGTAAAAGGGGTCAAATAATTGAATTAAACAAAGTAATGACGCAAAATCCTTTTAAAAAGAGCTGAACACTACCGATCTGCAGAAGAGACACATTCAAAAAGGAAAATCAAATTTCTGAAACATGAAAAGAGGATCTTGTGAGTATGATCCGTAGATTAAAAAATGTTTTTTTTTCCCTATTATTCCGAATGTTAATCGAATGAATGAAATGACCACTGGGGTCGTTGGCTCAGTGGCATCGAGCCGCTACCCATAACCCATTGAAGGAAGGAAGGAAGGAAGGAAGGAGTCGTAGACTTGTAGGGGTCATTTGAGCAGCTTTAAGGGGTGGGTCCGAGCCTAATCTACAGCCTAGGCTTACCCTTGCGACGTAGGTCTCAGGCAAATCATCCTAATCCTAGTGATATAAAACAAGAAATTCAAAACCCAAGACTAATAAAATTCAAACCATATCGAGGTTTCTGCATCACAAACAAATCAATACATAGATTGAACCTCTAAAAAAAAAAAAAAAAAAAAAAAAACCCTTTTCCATGTCAAGATCTAGCGTCGCTCAACGCGGAATATCATCACCATAGAGGATCAAAAACCACAGAGCAGAGAAAACCAAGTAATACACAGAAAATGAAGGACTTTTACAACGTGATCCCACAATTAAAAAAAATATATTAAAAAAAAAAAAACCCATTACAGAGTGGTTCAAAACAAGAAAAACAGAGACAAAAAAACAAAAAGCAAAACTCTAAGCCATAGCCAAACAAAAAATGAGAATAGGTTCGCGTGAGAGATACTTACGAAGAGAGCTTTTGAAGAAGGAGCTTTGATGAACAAGCAAAGATGGTATCAGGAAGGAAGGTTTGGAAGATTGGAAGGAAGGTTTGGAAGATTCATGGGATTCCCAGATTGGATTGGGACAGTCAGTCGATTATATGGCAATTCCCTCTCCCCCTGTCCCCTTGCTTATATAGCACTCTATCATGCCCTCCACCATTATCGACAGCTGAACCCAGGCTTCCTAACCATGATTTGTTATCCGTGTTTTCCGGACTCTACCTCATCTTAACTATGGTTACTTTATATCGTCACCTCACTTTTACGTTTAGCATTTTTCCTTTTTTATTTTTCATATTTCTTTCTTTGGATTAAAAACGTTTAGCATTTTTCACTCTCAGCTTATCTTCCCATTAATTACTTGTACGCTAAAATGTGAAGTGGAAATAGGGTAGCTTCCCGAAAGCGCAAAACAACCTTCATAAAATTAGTTATAAACTTTTATTGGTAAATAATTTAACAATAAACTCTACATTTCCACGAGTACAATTTGATGCATTATTGCATCTAACAAAATTTAATTTCTACTCCTACCTTCCTTTCATAGATACACACATTTCCAACCTGACTCTAAATTCTTATTCACCAATTTATCATTTATTTTTTAGTAACGAAGATATTAATTTAAGGCTTGGGGTTAGAAATACCCACCAAATCCGTAAAAGAGAAAATTACAAAACCCACTAGAGGAGTCTAAAATCAGAAGATTATGATCAACATTGTGTCCCATATAAACTAAGAAGTCTGCACACTTGTTGCCCTCCCTCAGGTTATGTTGTAGTTGACAGTTCCGGCCAATTTTGGGCAAGAAGAGTTTGGTAGTACTCATTGATAAGGATCCCATCCAAGTAATGTATTCATTGACTCTCTGGCCGCAGTTATTTAGGTGGTATCCCGAGATTGAAGAGATCGAATTCCTCCCGGGAACACACGAAACAAAGATATGAACTGGGTAAATAGAAATGGAAAAGAGATGTTTCCAATTCATCAAAATGAGAAGCTTTTTCTACATCCATATGATCTACTAAAGTAGATCGGTATTGCCCATATAATGAAAGCAGATCTTGGTCCATGGAGTCCCAAGAAGGTAGGAACTCCAACCTGCCCGGTGCTTCTTCGGCCAAATACGATATACAAGTGGGTTGAGCCATCCTTAATCAAATCTATTGAAATGTCAAATGTGAGAATCAATTTCAACAGTAAACTGTTTAATGCATGCCTAGCTATATCCCACGCAAATGAAATACCTTGGCGAAGGACCCAAAGTCCAGCAGTTGTATTAGTGCATTTGGCCCCAGATTACACACAAAACCCTTTCTCGAGTTGCCTCCATCATCTCGAATTAATTAGACCCCCAACAACGAGTGGGCCAAGATTACCCCATGAGCTACCATCAGTATTTACCAATGTGTACGTTGTGTGCATGGTTAAGTCTACTAATTATCCTGAGAGTCAATTTTGAGGAGTAGCATTATATATACCATTTAACTTGTGGTGTTGGTAAGATATTAAATATTAATGACAGCGGAATAAGTAAACATGCAGTAAAGGAAAAAAATGAGAGGCAGCTCTGGCCCTATATATATATATATATATATATGTATATATATTTGTCATGGTGAAAATGGTAACGTCCCCTGCCCTCCCCCTGTTCGATCGTGATCTGACTTCTGAATGGACATGTGTCATTGACTCTCCAATTATTTGCTATATATATATATATATATATATATATGATTTATAAAGCACTTGTCGGGATACAAAGGGGGTGTGTGTAGGTTTGGTTTGTGCAAGTGTACGAGCGAGGTGGATGATATATATGCACCAAGTATCAACCAACGAACAATTTTATGCATGTAGAAACAAAAGGGGCCGGCGGGGGACCCCAAATTATAGATACAACATTCATCTTCAATTCTAACCCTCTTCACTACGTGCCGCTCTCTAGCTAAGGGGCACTTGCACAAAATGTCAGGGGTCGGCACTATGTCCAGGTGGCAAGCAAATGAAAAAGTATTTCAGTACTTCACGCATGTGACTGTGACACATACAAGTCCAGTCCCCCCCCCCCCCCCCAACCTTTAGATGAACTCATTTTCCCAAGGACTTTAGAATCTTAATTTTCAAATTTCCGCATTAAAGGAAAAAAACTAGATAATGTTAGGTTGTTCCATCTTGTGTATTTTAAGGGTTGCAAGTTGAATCTGAGTCCTATCTTCAAAGAAATATCTTTGTTGGTGAAGAGTTGTTGAGTACACAACTCTAGAAAGTAGAAACACCCCAATATAAGCTCCAAAAGTATGGCCACTTACTACATGGAAAAGTCTTTTGTCGACATCCAAGTTCTCCCTGTGAATCTGAACTGACTTGTTATAGTCACTGGGCCACCATCAGACAGAGAGAGAGAGAGATTTTAGAAATATGGTACTCCGGAATGCTTGCTAGCTAGGTCATTCACTGTCTTTTGTAACATTAACACGTGTCTAGTTTTTAACTTGTGTCTATCTTATAAGACATTTATAAGACTCAACACAAAATGAAGAGGCCGAAATAATGGACACGTATCCATGTACTCCACATGTCACAATTGCATGAAGAATAGCTGTCAACGACCACCAATACCTACCTTTTCTCATATGGAATTTTACAAACTTGCTTATCTCAAATTAACAATATTGGACCATCTGAATTGTTTGAAATTAAGTAGTACTGATCATTTTATGGTCTTTGAGTTGCTTGTTAGGAGAAGTGGTGGAGGAGAGTGCCAGTTGAGGAATCATTTTTCTCTTGTTGCCTAACGGGGAAGAAGGCTAGGTCGACCTAGAACTATACTATATTGTGCATAATCTTTTTAAGTAATTAATGATTTTTGACTTGCCACATCTTTGGTTAAACTTGTGACACTAACCTTCTAAATCTATGATCTCACTAGCTATATCATGCATCTTACTACAAACTCACCTTTTCTGGGACTTTCATTGCCATCTTTTCTGGGATTTTTATTGCGACCCCATTTTTGGATAATTAACTCCAACCAATTATTTCACCATTGGAATGATTCCCACTCATATATATATATATATATATAAAAAAGCAACTTTGAGGTTGTTAATTTGCTCGGGAATTGCATTTCTAGATTAATTATTTAGGGGGAAAAGGGGGAAAGGAATAAATTAAAAAAAGGCATCCAAGATGTCTAATTAGAAACCTCATTAGTGTCCTTAATCCACAATTTGAATCTACTTTCATCCACAAGTCCACACGCTAAAAAGCAGCACACGCGTCACTGGTTTTATGGTTTTGAAGGCACTTGCTATACTTCAACATAATTAAATACACTGATTGATTGATTGATTCGATATAAAGAGTTGGATCAGTATAGAATGTTTCTTATTTTTTGTGATTGTGACATGACAGATTATTTTATGAACATATAGTTGACTCTCGAACTGCTTAAACAGATATTTTTTTGACACGTACTCATCTCAATTAATCTTTGAAAGATGGAGGAGCCATCGGGAGCTCCCAATCAAGATTGACGGTGACGGATGGGTGCAAAACTTATGCAAGTTCTCATACTTTGAACTAATTATAATTAAATGTGTAGTTTGGTAGCACGTGAATTAGTGATCATTAGTCATAAACCGCGTCTCATGCACCTTCTTTGATTAATCTTGGAAAGCCCTAACTAATGCCTGTGAAAAATTAATTAAAAACGCCTGACCCGCCAACAAAGGTTTCCACTAGAAAACCAATTTGTGAGAGTCTCTAGGACGTATTCGCGGCAGGCGGGTTTTTGGGTTCATCCAAACAGTCCCTATGGTGCACCTGCCGGGCCTTAATTGGCAGGTTCCTCTGGTTGAAGGCTTAAACACAGCTTGGAAGGGTACCAAGTTGGATTAGTGATTACCATGTGAATGATATCACGTGAATTTCATGTGCGTTAGTGTAAAAAGAAAACACACACACAAAATAGTGGATACATATATATGTGTATCATTCATTCACTCACTAGTCCACTACCACTACAATATATATTTGCCCCCATATGGTAGATGGCAAGGCCCAGGTTCGTTGAACCAGAGCTGAGTGGAAGAAAAGCCTATAATCATATAATGTGAATTTCACGTGGCTACTCATTGTCCCACCATTAACCTGTCCACGGGTGGTCAGTACTATTTCTATTTGGGAGTAAGACTTAGACTGTGTTTGCTAGGTTGGAATGAAAGATGGCATGAAATCCTTGTTCCATTGATTCAAAAAAGTGGAGCGTTTGTTTGACCCAAAGGAATGGAATCTTCTTTCCTTAGCGATAGCATTCCTTCCTTCACGTAGGGAAAACTCATTCCAACCCAACAAATAGCATGGCCCCACCCTTGACACTTCTATATGACCTCATCCCTCTTTTTCTCTTCCTCTCTCTCTCTCTCTAAAAAAAATCACTCCCACATCCGATCTCATCCCTCTCCCTCTCTCTCAAACACTCCCAGATCTACAATAAATACCAGATCTCAAAAAGAGAAAGAGTTGTCGCCGTTGCCATCACCGTTGTCGTCACCGTCCTTGTCACCCTCAGTTCTTACAAACGCAGTACTTGCCCTGGTCGCCATCCTCGTACTCGTCTCCTCCCAAATCTACACCACACATTCAGATCCATGATTCATTCTTTTTTTTTTGAGTGCTTGATTTCCTTTTTCTTGACAAAAGAATACAAGATTTTTTGAAAATGATGATGATGGTGATGGTGGTGGTCGTGAAAAAAAATGGTTATGACGATGGGTATTGTGCTCAGATGATAAAAAAAAAAAAAAAGGCAAAAAAAGTGGCAAAACATGGTATTGTGGAATGAAAATTAGAAGAAGATGATGATGATGATGATGGTGGCCATGAAAAAAAAAAGGTATGATGGTGGGTATTGTGCTCAAATGATGAAAAAAAATGGTAAAACAATGGGTATTATGAAATGAAAATTATTAATTTAATTGATGGGATCGTGGAATGAATTCCCCTTTTTAGCTATACCAAACAAAGGCATGAAATATCTTTTGAGAATGATCATTTCTTTTATTCTATTTTCATTTCATTACCTTTTTCATTCCACTATCTCCCCGTTCCATTCAATCATACCAAACGCAGCTTGAGAGTGGGCTTTCAAAAAGCACACGTGTCAGTCTCATCCCCTCGTGAAATCACCCTCACGTGCTGAGCTTGGATTCCTCGCTTCTCATCTGGCTACACTACACCCATCTCCTGGATCCAAATTTTTTTTTTTTTTTTTTTTTTTTTTTTGGGGCTTTGGGCCTGTTTTGTAGGGCAGATTACATATTCGTAGTTGAGCGTTTTCTTTGAAAAAAATATATTTATTTTTAAAAATTCTTTTACATCAATAAATATATTTTTATTTTGATATTTCAATTTTACCCACTGTGGCTTTGGACTCTCAATTGGGGGACTTCCTCTGATTCTGACATATGTGGAGGCCTTGGACGTGTTCTAACATGGTTTGATTGTTCTTGAGTTTGGTTCTTGGTGAACCTTGTTATTTTTGTTCTTCCTTCTTTTGACAGCTCTCTGCGATCGTGTTTGTTCTATTGTTCTTAATGAAGTTCTTGTCTTTTATCCCCACACGCGGTCCTCCGCAGTGTTCGATTCGCCGGTCTCCGCACTCTGCCGAGCTCGTTCGCAAAAGCTTTATCAAGCCCTCCTACCTCGCTCTGTCAACCTCTGTTCAGGTAGGTTCCTTATGAGCGTTATATCTATATATATATGTGTGTGTGTGATTTACAAAGACTTTCGTTTCGTGATGTTTTGAGGAAAAGGGCATCATGATGTCCCGTAATGTGAACTTCGAATGCACACATTGAGTAAAAATTTGGGGCTCACCACATGTTTGAATAAAATGCTCTTAAGGAATAGCATTGATTATTACTTTCACCGTATGAAATGTTTATTCAATTGACAATTGGATATTTAGTATCCATGAGCTTGGAATTGTTTCCTATTGTGCTGGATTGGATTGTTTGTCACATAACACATTTCTATGCGTGCTACGCTAACAAAGGAAATCTTTCTCTAATATTAGAATCCATTGCTCGTTGTTCATTATTTGTACGTTTCTATTATTATTTTTATTTTTATTTTTTTTTTGGAGGAGGGGGGAGTCGGGGTCGGTTTTTCAGTTGCATCTATTAAATATGGGGAATTTAATTAGTTGGTCGAATGGTCTTGCATCACATATTACATGGCGTCGTTTATGAATGGCATTAGTGTCTCTATATTTTATGACGCACATTGTTTTTACTTCAATTTCTGCTGTGCATGCTATTTTTCACCCCAGAACCTGTCCAAGGCTTCCTCAAAAGTCCCTGAAAAAGGCCCATTTGTTTGTTAAAAGCAAGCAATATTTATTGATTTTCATATCAAACTTTAATTCAAATCAAAGTTTTTAAACGTCAATATAGCATTGATTGCACTGAAAATTCTATAATTAAAGAGTCACTTTAAATTTGAACTAATGCTCTCTAATCACTTGTAGAGGATCCAACTGTAGAGTGTATTTTGCTAAGAAATTAGGTGGGAGCAGGCCATGGCTGAGGAAACCCATCTGCCGGAAGCTGGAAAAGGCCTAAAAAAGAGGAGAGTAAGGCACAAGAAGGGTAGTAAGGCAAAGAAGAAACTTAAAGTGTATCAGGGCAGCAGAGAGAAGGTTAAAATAGACAAGAAAAATGAGAACTATATTGCAAAAGGTCAAGAGAGTACAATTCAGATGATGATGATGATGATGAAGATTCTGCCACCATAACTGGAGATGAAAATGCAATGTCCCTAAACAACAAGAAGGAGGTGCTAGACAGAAGCCCTGCTGAAGAGGAGGAAGTGGATGGTCAGGATGCTGGTGAAGAAAATGAAGTCTCTGAAGATGAAGAAAGTGAAATTCAGCCTGGAATTACAAAGTTTACTGAAGGTTGTAGAGCATTCAGGATAGCGTTCAAGAAAATCATGAAGAAGAATATATCTGATGATTCTCTGGTATGATGCTTGAGTTATATTTTATTTTTCCTTGATTTATTAACATGTATAAAATTTGATATCTTTGCTGGGTCCTGTATTATCAGGGCACAAGAAGCTCATTGCAGAGAAGCTTGCTGAAGAAGAAGCTGAACGAAAGGTCAAGGGGGAGGCAAAGAAGGAAAGACACTTGGTAGTTCATTTTTGACTTCATTACAATACTTTTTTACTTTAGGTTCAAGGACATTTCTTTACTATTTCAGTTAATATTATTGTGCCAAAAAGATTTATATTTCCATATGATTTTATTCTCTCTCTCTCTCTCTATCTCTGAGATATATCTTTCGATCCTACTATATGTGTGTGTGTGTGTATATATATGGATATATCTATATACTCGCTCCTCTATCACCTTTAGGTAGCTTAGTTGGTAGGGGCAAACTTGTGATTGTGTGGTTAGGCGCACGGTCATGGGTTCGATTCCCCTCTAGGACGACCCAAGATTTAAGTGGGGGGCTATGGCAGTGGGTTGTTGCGCTAGTCTCTCCCAGGGGTTTAGGTTCCATGGGTGGGTCCAAAGGGCCTTGCTGTGGGTTTGTTTGAGATTGTTTACTGTTTCTGCCACATGGCCCACATCCAAAGATACTGGCTTCTAAACTTATGTTGTAGGGTATTTTATACAGGTCAACAAGGCACAAAATGCTCAGAAAGGATTAAATCCTTCAAGTTTTAAAGATGCAAAAGGTATGCTGATAAATACTGCAACCACAATTTATGATCTCTTATCCTTCATCTGGCTATTTTTTAATATATATATATATATATAATATTGAAATATGAGAGCATTCCTAATTTAAGTGAAATACTGAAATATTTTCAAATTATATGTCTTTGAATAAAGGTGTAAATAATTGAATTTTATTCTGTTTTTTTCTCACATCATATTGATTGTGGTATCTTCATAAAAAAAATTGGTGAATATTTCACAGTAACTACAAATGATCCAGTATTATTGAACCATGTATCCTAAGCTCATGTCAGGTTGTATCAAAACTAAGTTTATTCTTCAATCATCAGGAGCGCTATATTGTTGTCGGACACCATTTTGGTTATATCCTTATTCTATTGAACATCCGGAATGAAAAATCTACTGCTTCTCTTCATCTCTTGTGAGATATACAATTCACTGCCATTTCCTTTTGATGGCAACTTTCAAAAGCCTTGGTGTGAACCATGAATTTTAGGGGCGTATATAAAGTCTCCGTTATCAGTCAACCTTTCCAACTTCTGGCACTATTTTACAAACATCTGATCTTAGATTTATTCTAACTGCTTTGGAGATCATGCCCAATATGTTATTAGATTTGCAAGTGAGATCCATGTTAGATCAGTTATGAAAGCTGCCACTCAGTTATCGTGAAGATCCAATTTGATTTTCTGTGAGTCTCTACCTCACCTTAGCTAAGAATTGCATGTTGGAATCCCATATGGAGCATATCTAAAAGGCTCCTGATGATTTATATATATATATATATAGGATGATGATCAGGTAAGCATGTGCTGATATAACTTATATCAATACTCGCATTGGGAGTTGTACCTTGTGCATTAGTAGGATATGAGGTACATTGGACCAATATAAGGGGTACAACCCCCAATGTATGGTGCTGATAAAACTTATATCAACACGTGCTGATATAAGTAAGAACATTCTTGGTTAGGTAAGAACATTGCTGATATAAGTTATATCAGCAACATACGTTGGGAGTTGTACTCCATGGAATGGCCCCCATCTACCCAATAACCCACCAATGCACTTTAGGTAAGAATATTGCTGATATAAGTTATATCGGCAACATGCATTGGGATTTGTACTCTGTGGAATGGCCCCATGTACCCAATAATCCACCAATGCATAGGGTACAACCCTCAATGCGGGTACTGAATTTGCTGATATAACTTATATCAACGTGTTCTTACCTGATTGCCATCCTATATGTATGTATATATATGGTGCATGTCTAATAGGGGAAAAAGACATGTTCCTATAAGAGTATCTTATCAAGCTCGACCATTTTATGCTTTCCAAAACTTAGTTTCAAAGGCTAAAGTCAAATTGCATTTGATATATATATATATATAAAGCTTTGATCATATGCGAGATATTCCGGATATCCCGTTCAATCACAGCTGTCCGTGAGCGACATGCATAGGCACGTGAATGCGCGCATGTCGCTCATGGACGGCCGTGATCGAACGGGATACTCTGGGATATCCCGCACATGATCAGTCCTATATATATATATATATATATATATATATATATATTGTAATAACATTTGATGATTTTTATTGAACACTATAATATTGCTATGCTTCTTAGTCGTTGTTTGAAGGACAAAATTTTTATCACGAGTTTCTTCTTGGTTGAAATCTGGGTTTTCCTATTGTCAGTGGCCATCTTTGAGTCATGGAATAAACCTGCTAAATGTGAAATTGACTAGAGCACCAGAGGACTTGGCTTTCACTGTGATTAACCCTCATCCTTTGATTGCTAATCTGATACATTTTGTCATTTTCAAATTTTCTTTTTTTCCTTATTTATTTATTTAAAGCTTTGATCAATTCCGCTCTTAGTATTTTTTTTTTTTTTTGTTTTTTTGGTTCTTCTGATCATAGTATTTATTTGTCTTAATCCTGCCAGCGTTAAGGAAACGGAGGAAAGAAGCATTCTTTTCAGAGTTAGGCAAGACATCATCTTCCATGGCTGACACTCCCATCAAGGTTAGCACTCTCAAATTTTTTACCCTATTTTATCCTGTCATTCAATTTTATGGTATTTTTTGTTCTCTTGTTTTGAGATGCAATTGTAAACCATTGCTCCAGAATCATTTTGAGCAATTAAAATCACATGCCAAAGATATTGTATAATTTGTCTTGAATTGAATACTATGAAACTATAAATATTGTAATATTTAGTGAGCTGAATCATCAGCTGTGATGCATCTTAAGTTGGTATTCTGAATCTAGTTTTTGGTTTTATGACATGCAGGTTCATACATCTACGGGCCCTGGGAATGACGAGGGGCTTGCCTGGGCTCCATTACGTGATAATTACATGCTAGCCAATTCTAAGTTGAAGGACTGAGATAAGATGCCAGTAAGAATTTTTTGTGCATTTCTTGTTAATTGTGCAGTACTCTCTCTCTCTCTCTTTCTATGTTTTAGATGAAAATAATTTTATTTGCAATTTGCATTTAGGATACAACTGTAGCGGATGACATTGGAAGGATGCTACAAGAGAGTTCCTTTGATGATGATTGATTTTGCAGAACATTATACATAGCAGTAGGGTTAATGTGATTGTGAAGCGAATTATCTGTCAGCTTCATAAATTAAAATAGTGATGTGCCTTGATATTATTGCATAGGAATTCTTTCTACCCTCTTTCCGATGCTTTGTAGCAGGCTGTTGATGCTTAGAGCTGAATCGTATAATGTTTCTTAATTGTGTATTGTCGTTTTTAATTTGTAATTTTTTAAAATTTACAGGTTTGGGGTGCGGTTAAGATCTCTTTGCCATACCATAGTTGGGTGAGCGGCAGCTCAGACGCCCAGTATATCAAGATAAGTGGTTAGCATCGTTGGATTTAACATACTATTTGAATGGATCCCTATTCAATAAATAAATAAATAAAAGGTTAGGATGTAAATATGATGGTCAATGCAAATGCGATTGCGAATGGATCTTAGGGCATGTTTGTTTAGCTGGAATGGAATGAATAGAAATGGAATCTGATTCCATGCTTAAAGTAATTTGGAATGGAAAAAGGTTTGAAATAGCTGTCCAAACACTATTTGATTTCATTTCCATTTAAATTGTCTCATCCAACACACTGCTTGGAATAAATTGAAAAATGATTCTATTTCATCCATTCCATTCTAACTAAACAAACATGGCCCTAGTGTTACACGCGGAGAGTATCAAACTTCATGAAGTAAATTTGCTTAGTTACACTCGAGGCAGCTTAAAGGCTTTTAAGCTTCTATGCTTCAAAGAGAAACAGAAGATTGTAAACGCACTTCAAATTTCAACAGACCATCTCTGGCCTTGCGGCTCCATTTTTAAACCGAAATTTTCATTCTGGGGCCCTAAGGCCCTAAGCTAAGAATGAGGAACAACTCTTGCATCACAATCCCACCACTGTCACTTGCCAAAATGTGTTCTCTTTTCCCTTCTGAGCCTCTATAAATAAATAATAAAAAAAAAAACCAGCCCTCTGAGCCTGAAAAAAATAGACGAAAGCCCCGGGATGAGATTAATGCTTGTTATCTATGTTGAGTTAATTAATCTAGATGCGTTTTGTTTTCCTATGCTCATTGAACCGCAGGCTCCCACTAAGTCATCAATTAATTAATCTTTCATATTTCTTTCCAATATAAGTGTAGTAGTAGATCTGACTTGCACTAACCCATTTGGATAAGGCTGGATAGGTTACAACCCCTCAAGAGCACAATTCACAATTATTCACCAAGTCTTGCCATCCTTTTAAACGCAGCTCTTTGAGACATGAAAACATGTTTAAACATGCAAATCTGGTTTGCTCATATCTACATAGTTACATCGAACAGGACATCCACACATGATCAACCTCCATATATATATATATACTGCTAAATTAACAAAAGCAATGTCTCCATGCATAACATAGATCCAAATGATTCATGACATGCGTGTCAAAACTACGAGACTGTCAATCTCAACTGCATACAAAATGATCCTGTGCTATACATTTCGCATGAAAAAGAAAAGATAATATTACAACTACAAGCTATTTGTCAGACCTAGCAACCGTATGTGGCCACCCATTATGCCCTCTCAACTACACATACAATGATCCTATGCTATACATGTCACATGAAAAAGAAAAGATAATATTACAAATGCAAGTTTTTTTTTATCTGACCCTCTATTTAGCCACCAAACATATACCATGAGAGCCAAGTTTATGGAAGTGATCAGTGCAAGAAGAAATAGAAGAGAAATAGTTGACAAAACGAACCCTCTGCATCATTGTGTCCGGAGAAGAGCAATTGGCGTTCTCCTTCCACTAGAAAATAAGGTAAGCATGTGCACTTTCCCTCGGAAATGGATAGGGAAATGAGAACCCGTTGCTTAGAGGCATGGACAATGTACACGTAGGCATTGGATGATGTTATGATCTGTTGGCTCATCCTGGCGTCGGAGAATCAAACCTCTGGTCCTGAATTTTATTCGTGAAGCATCCAAGACCAGCTATCCGCATCCAACTTTTTCCACTGATGAATACCCAAGGCCCTGTGATAAAATCACACAGTTTGTCATTGGAATGGAAACAATGCATCAATTTCATCCATTTCCAAGTTAATATTGAATGTGTCTTTCCTTTTAAGTATGGTTAAAAAATTGTACTCTCAGTAGCTTTTGGTTTGGCTCAATGGATCATAATCATAAGCATCACCAGCCTTCACAAACCGCCCCTTCACACGCCTTCTTACATCAGCCCTTGCCTTGCGAGAGGCATACCTCACTCTCTTCTCAAATCTATTAAGACAGTCGAAAATAAGACAGTAAAAAGGAAAAAAGTGAATTTCTTGTGTGATGAAACAAGAACAGTAAATAAATCAAGAGTACCATGAAAACACAACCAAAATTTAGCAATTTATAAGCACACGTTTATGCATGTATTATAATTGTATAGGAACAGATGGGTGTACAGACACAGAATGCATATCTACAAATATGTCTGTGTGGGCACAAGGGGGTGTGTTTATTCTTATGGCATGTATATTTCTATATAAATAGGCTGAAGTCTAAGGACGTAAATTAAATTCCAATCTTTGAAACTTGGTTGAAAAGAAGACAGGGAAAAACAACTAAACACACAAAGTTGTCTACCGTGAAGCAGAAATTTATACCCATCTAAAACAGGGAAAAAAAAAAATTCAAATTCTTGAAAGCGCAGGCATCTCCAAGAAGAGAAAGTTGTGGATTGGTCACAACAATGGGTGGTCCCAATGAATCATTGTACATTATTATCAGCTTTTGTTTTTTTCCCCTTTGCTACACTTACTTGCGTGCTTTCTTCTTTTCCTTGTAACGCATAACAGCATTACTCCTAGTAGTTGGTTGGTACGAGCTTTCAGCGCATGGGGGACACCATGGAGGCTCTCCCATGAGAAGCATTGAAGAAGCCCCACAGTCTTGGTAATCTCCCCCGCTACTCTCTCCAGTAACACCAGAAAATGAGAGGCTGGAATGGGCTGGCTTTGCTGTAAGACAAAGGATTGGTTCAGTTTTCGAGCTCATCATGGAATCAGCAGATGCTGCATTGCTGCATGCTGGCTGCATTGCATTGACCAGTCCAACAGACGACCCCTGGGAAAGAACATAAGATTTTGACCATAAGGACAATTCACGCTATAAATGAAAAAATGCTTGCAAACAATAGCAAAAAGAAGCTTATTAGGACATGACACATCTAATTGGTCAACACATACTTGCAAGTGCATTATTATAGGAAGAACGATACAAAAAGGCACATTGACAAGAGGAGTGTTTAAGTACTGCATTGGCCAGCTATCAAGGACAGTATCATGTCAGAAATATGTAGCATACTCCTCGTAATTGTGTAAAACTACAAAGGTGTTTATTCAACAAGCTTGAAATTGTGTAAAACTACAATGGTGTCTATTCAACAAGCTTAAACGGGTACTCCAAGCATATATGCAAAAGAACAAGAGTATATAAGTAACTAATCCTTCTGAATATTATGGCTGATTTATATGAAACTGTAAATGAAAATTGTGCATGTTCTAAAAAAGAATGAAACTTGTGTCTATCACATTAAATCAAACAATTGTGTCTATTTTTTTTTTTTAAAAGAGAAAAGAATTAAGGAACTACAAAATTCCCCTCTTCCTCATTTTAATCAGTTTCTTCACATTTAATTAGAATGAAAATCCACCTTGCAATGCCCAAAACCAAGAAAAAAAAAGGCTTTCCTCTTCCATGAACCCAACAGGAAACAGGGAAACCCCTCCCACCTAATAAAAACAGTATCTAAAATTCAAAGTAATGTCAATAAGCCTAGCCCAGCCATAACACATTTTATAACGCATACCCAACCACATAATATAACATTCTGTGTTTTGGGTGATGAGCGCAAAAAAGACAAGGTGAAGATCAAAAGGGATATTTCCCACCAAAAGTAGTGAAAGGACAAGGTGAAGATCAAAAGGGATGTCAATTAGAGTAGTGAAAAAGGATCTGATGCATACTATTAAGAATATGGTCCAAGCTACCAGACATAATAAAACAGGATTTATGCAGTTGACTCCAGATAGCTATAAAATGGCTCAAGGTCTTTCCCATGCTACAGCTTTGCACTTAAAGTCACTTTGGAAGCCAGCTTCTAACTCTAAAGTATATATCAGTTCATTTTTTTTCCTCCCTTTTTTTGTTGTTGTTGGGTTTGAAATGACGTTCATGCTGCTCTTTTTATGTTTAAATGGTTTTATTACCCATGGACCTACTTTTGTCCCAGTTCAACATTAGGAAGCTATGATTACAACCCACTCCTTGAGTCTTCAGAGGGGAAGAAAAAAAAATAAAAATAAATAAAAAATAAAAAACTTGCCACTGCCATGATGCCATTATGTTATCATTGAATTCATAGGTCCTGTAAGGTAAGAAACCATGCACTTTGGATCCAACTAAATACACAATTGAACTATACAAAGAATGTCGACTACAAAAAATAACCTCTTCAATCTTATATGAAAATCATTGAACTGCTGAAGAGAAAATAAGCTTCACCGCCAACTTTCCCTGAACCAAAGTATGCCAGTTGCTAAATGATTGCACAGATTGTTCTCAAAGTCTAATTTTCTAATATGTTTAGAAAAATAATGTTACCACTATACATTGAGGAGTGGTGGAAGAATTGTGAGGTGGTTGGGTGGGAAGGTTTTAAATTCACGAGAAGATTGAAGGTGATTAAGCATCATATTAAAGTGTGGAATAAAGAGGTTTTTGGAGACATTAAGGTGGCCAAAGATTCTATATCAAAGAAAATTGAGGAATTGGATCATTTGGAGGAAGAAGGGGGGGGGGGGGGGGGGGGGGGGGGTATCATTAATGATGTTCAAAGGCTGGAAAGAAAGGAGCTGAGGGAGAATTTAAAGGAGGTTATTTTTAAAGAGGAAATTTTGTGGGCACAAAAGCAAGAGTTAAATGGTTGAGAGAGGGAGATAGTAATACTAAATTTTTCCAATAGGGTGGCAAATGGTAGTAGCAAAAGGAAGTTGATTAATAAGTTGGAATTGGATGGGGGTTTAGTGTTGGATAATGAAGCAGTGGTTATTAATGAGATTTACATGTATTTTTCTTCTCTGTATAGTGCAGGAAATTGCGAGAGACCGGGGTTAGAAGGTTTATTTTGGTCTCCTATTGGTGGTAGTAGTGCGGAGAGAATAGAGAGACCTTTTGAGCTCTAAGAAATAAAGGAGGCTATTTTTTATTGTTGTAGAGATAAGGCCCCAGGTCCTGATGAGTATACAATGGCAGTATTTCAAGAATGCTGGAATGTAGTTAAGAACGATCTTTTGAAGGTGTTCTCTGAATTTTTTGAGAGTGGGGTTGTTAATGCGTGTACTAATACTACATTTATTTTCTTAATCCCTAAAAAAAGTGAGTCTATTAAGATTAAGGACTATATGCCAATCAATTTAGTTACATCTTTGTATAAAATTTTTCAAAGGTTCTGTCGATTAGATTGAGAGAGGTGTTGTCTGAAACTATTGCGGGAAATCAATGTGCGTTTGTAGAGGGGCGTCAAATTTTGGATTTGGCTTTGATTGCTAATGAAATAATGGAGGAGTATAAGGTTAAGAAGAAAGAAGGATTGTTGTTCAAAATAGATTTTAAGAAGGCTTATGATCATGTGGATTGGGACTTTTTGGATTTTGTTTTACTGAAAAAGGGTTTTGGTAAGAGATAGAGAAAATGAATTTTTGGGTGTCTGTCATCCGTTAATTATTCGGTGATTGTTAATGGGAAGCCAAGAATACTTTTAAGGCATCTAGGGGTTTGAGACAAGGAGATCCCCCATCTCCTTTTTTGTTTACTATGGTAGCAAATGTGTTGGGGAGACTTGTAGATAGGGCAAGGGAAGTTGGTTTGATAGAAGGTTTTGTGGTGGGTAGAGATAGGGTGGAGATTTCTCATTTACAATTTGCAGATGATACTTTGTGTTTTTTTTTTCCTCAGGGATGAGTCAAGGTTTTAAATTTTCAAGTTATCTTGCAAACTTTTGAGTTGGTTTCGGGGCTTAAAGTTAATTTGGGTAAGTGTGCCTTAGTGGGGATTAGGGCTGCAACTTGGGCGGGTTGAGAGGTCAACCCAAGCTCAACCCTAAGTGTAAATCCTTACACCCAAGCCCAACCCAACCCATACTTCGGGTTGAACTTTCCTAACCCAGGCTCAACCCCTCCTCGGGTTGGGCGGGCACGGGTTGGGCACGGGTTACATGGGTTGAGCGGGTTGAGCAGGTTGTGCGGGTTAGCTTATTAATTTCATTTTTTATTTTTCATCTTAATAAACCTATTTCAATAAAATAAAAATGCATTGTTGTATATGCCTAAAAATCTTAATCATCCAAATTCAATTGATTAACTTGCTTCAATAAAATCAACGGTGTTACTCGTTAGTAGCCAATAGGGACGGGGAAAGAAGAGAGAACTGGCGACAGAGTGCTCTGATGCCAAAATGATAAGAACTAACTCATAAAAATAAGAAAAATTGACATTTACGAACACTTATTTAAAGAGTCTTTTAGGTCAAACATGGATTATAATCCCATAATTCTAGTAGATTTTACAAATTTTTTCTTTTTCTTGCTAAGAGAGGAGATTTTATAGCTATAAAATGCTTGGTTAGGGCTAACAGTCTAAATAAAACTCCCCTTTTGAACATCTCCCCAAAAAAGAGGAAGGAAAAAACAATAAAAGGTAATCTGGCTGCACATCTTTCTCCAGCCGATTGCACATCTTCCTCCAATAATTTCTCATACAAACCCTCTATGTCCACACCAAATAACCACTAGTTAAAAACCATATGATTTCATATTTAATGCATATAAAAATATTTTTAAAACATTATATATTATAAAGGTCGGGTTTGGGTTGGGCTTGAGTTAACCAACCCCCTTCCCAAGCCCAACCCAACTTAAATCGGGTTGATATTTTTCAACCAAAGCCCAACCCAATGTACGAAAACTATTTGTCTAACCCATCTATTGACTAGGTTGGGTTCGGGTTGGGCAAGCTCAACCCACCCAAGTTGCAGCCCTAGTGGGGATTAATTGCGAGGGTGTTAAAGTTCAGAGGTTAGCTGAGAGGATTGGTTCTTCTGTTGGAGAATGGGCTTTAAGTTATTTGGGCTTGCCATTGGGAGGGAATCCTTATTCGGAGTCTTTTTGCAGTCCGATTGTGGATAGAGTTGGGAAAAGATTGGAGGGGTGGAAAAAAGCCTTAATCTCTAAGGGAGGTGAGTTAGTTTTAATTCAGTAAGTCTTGTCTAGTATCCCTACCTATTTCTTGTCTTAGGGTTCCGGTAAAGGTGGCGGTTTGCTTAGAGAAGTTGATGAGGGATTTCTTGTAGGAGGGGAGTGGGGAGGGCAAGACAGATCATTTGGTTCAGTGGGATGTGGTGTCTAGATCCAAGCATCATGGAGGTTTGGCTCTAAGGAACATTGTGAAAAGGAATATTGCTTTTTCTAGTAAATGGCTTTGAAGGTTTCCCTTGAGAGCGAGTCTTTATGGCATGCTGTTATTAAGAGTAAGTATGAGTGCTAGCTGAAGGATGGGATGCTCAACTAACTTCTCGAATTTCGGCAAGCTACCCATGGAAATTTATTGCACAGGGTTTGGAAGGTTTTTTAGGTTTTTTTTTTTTGTCGGTGGGAAAAGGAGATAGGGTACGCTTTTGGGAAGATCATTGGAGGGGTGATTCCCCTTTTTGTACATTGTTTTCTCGTCTGTATCGTCTCTCTTTGTCCCATAATGTTTCCATATCTACCATGGCTTCTACAGATGTTCATTCTCTTGGGTGGGATTTCAATTTTATTCGGAATCTCAATGATAAGGAGAGTTCAGAGCTTGCATCCTTGTTGGTTTTATTAGAAAGGTTTTCTTTGCGTTCATTTATTCCAAATAGAAGGGTCTGGATAGGTGATTCTTCCGGAGTTTTTTCGTGCAAATCTTACTTTGATAAACTGATTGAGAGTCATTCTATCCCTTTTTTTGTCCTTGCTAATGCGATTTGGAAGGCAAGTGTACCCCTCAAAGTTAAGTTTTTTGCTTGGACAGTTGCTTTAAATAGAATTAATACCAAATAATTGTTTCAAAAGAGGAGGCCTTCCGTTTATTTGTGGCCTTAGTGGTGTGTTATGTGCAAAAAAGCTGAGGAGAGCACAGACCATCTTTTTGTGCATTGTTCTGTGGCTAGTTGGTTGTGGAATAAATTGTTTTGTTGTAAGGAGGAGCTTTGGGTGGAGTCGGTTGGTGTTAGGGAGGTTTTTGAGATTGATTTTTAGGGTTTTGAGAAGAGCAGGAAGGCTGAAATTCTGTGAAGGTGTGCTTTTTTGGCTTTGTTTTGGGTTATTTGGATTGAAAGAAATGCGAGGATTTTTGAAGATAAGGAGTCTTCTTTGTCGTTTTTATGGGATAGAGTGCATTTTTTTTGGTTCCTTTTGGGCTCATCAATCTAAGGAATTTCAAGATATCCTTTGTTCCTATTGAAGGCTGATTGGAGGGCGGTTTGCTCTTAGGTGCTGGTTCTGTTTTCTTTGCTATTTTCGCTGTTTGTTTAGTCTTTGGTGGACATCTTGTCCTCCTTTTGTACTCTTTTTAGCGTTGCTTTATTAATAAAATTATTTCCTGTTGTTGATCAGAGAAAAAAAAAAAAAAAAAAAAAGCTGTAAAAAACACTAACAGATGAAGCACCAATAGTAACAAAACAGACGAGGGCCATCGGTCAAAAGGATAAGAAGAGTGTAAAGCAATGTAATGAAAGGAGATGAGAGAACCTCAGCAACTGCACCCTGACAATTAGAATGTGCACCAGACATAGCCTTCGGCCCAAACAAGCTATCAATCCCACCATTCTCAAAAAGTTCCTCTGAATGATTAAGAGCTACACCAAAAAGTTCATCATAGTTCTCAATATTCAAGTCAACTTCATCCATATTGAACTCCTCATAGAGATCATCATCTTCACAGAGTTCAGCACATTTTGTTCCGTGACATCCTAACTGTATAAGAGAAAAGAAAAATCAGTAATTCTGAAGAAATTAAAAAGGATACTTATAGATTATAATTATAACCATAAATGTGGATACATAATCATAAATGCGTATATAAAAACACACATATTTAACAATACACAATACAAAAGCTGATAGCTGGATTGTTCAATTTGGTAAACTAGATTAACGGGCAGTAAAATAAACTTTTTTATGCATATAAATTTCCCAACTCTTAGGCACCATAAGGCTATGTTAGATCTTGAAATTAGTTTCCAGAAACATGTCATTTTGCATTGCCAGTAATTGAAAGCTCAAGCAAATCTACTGTTCACGCCGGTAGAACATGCAGTCAAATTATTATAGTTTCCCAAACTAGTGGTGCCTCCTTGGTTGTTTGCTATCAGGTTTATAATTGCTGGAATATCATTGTCAAGGACTATCTAGCTTCTTTTTCCCACCCAAAAGGAGTCTAACAGGTTGATGAAATGGTACATACGCAATGACAGGAGAAGCCACAAATGAGAAAATGAGCATACCCATATACCTCACTGGTATATTCCTATTCCAGTCAACCAATGACATTTGCGGTAGGGTGCAAGACCTATCACAGGATGAGTTCGAGCTAAAAGATATTTTGCACAAAAGAAAATTTCATAAACATTGAATATGTTAAAATTAAAGTGTAGAGAAAAAAAAATGTGCATACGTGCCACTCAGAGGAGGAAATAATCCAACACAAAGCAAATCATAAGTGTAGATAGACAACCCAAAACGGTTCATGAGGAACAATTCAGGAGATTTTTCATAGAACCATTGCCATTATTTAGCTGGGGGATCTAAACCATGGAACCAATTGACAAAAAGAACCCACTTCCCTGCATGTCTGTAACTTTCATTAGGTGTTAGTAGACTGTCCATAAATCTGAGATGTCAGGTACCTGAGGTTTCCTAGGGGAAATTTCATTTGCACCTTCAAAATAGTAGATAATTTAAGAATCATAATTCACCTTGGGCAGATTAGAAGTTGCAGATCCAGCTGGCTGGTCCACCTTGTGAGGCACAGAGTTAAGTTCAGGCATTGAAGAGGTCCAAACATTTGACTTAAACACATTCAGCACATCATTCCCTTCAAGTGCAACAGATGCATCTTGCCTGCTATTACGTTCAGGAGGGCCACAGCTGTCCCGTGCGCTGTTCTCGCTGATGCTCATTAAACCCAATTCCTGCTCACAAGCAGAATCGCCCACAGAAGGAATATCTAAGATGAATGACCATATTGTCGAAAGCTCTGCTGCAGACGGGCAGCCAGAATAGCAATTGATTGATTGCATTTTATGTTTTGAAGCTGAGGTGGAGCCACCATGCCCCATCCAATCACAATTTTGACAAAGAGAGATCCTCTCTTCGACACACCTAACGAATGCAGGTTGTGAGTTGCATCTTTCACATAATAGGGTCCTGGAGTGGCGTTTGGAGAGTGCATTAGCAGAATGGACGTTCCGATCACAGGACAAACACAAGCAGGCAGCATCAGAGCGGCAATAAACCATGGATCTTTGATCCCCACAGAAATCACATATATAACCCATATTTTAACCAACTCTCGTCTTGGATCAAAAACCTGATAGAAACAGTGAGAAAATGTATCCAATTTCTGCAATTCGCAATCCTGAGGTCAATTGATATATCAATTTACAGAGAGAAGCTTCTTTAACAAACCATGATTCCACCAAATGTCTTCAAAACCTTCAAAGAATGCCATCCAGAAACCAAAATTTAATATTATTGCCATTATAAACTATAAAGTAACAAGTCCTGCACTAAGCAGCCCCAAAAAAAAAAAAAAAAATTGTCGATTTACAAGCAAGAAGTGAAATTTATCACCACGGGACTTAATGAAGATGGTTTAATTATATATTATTGTCATAGGGAACATGGTCAAATTTAGAAGAAAATGATCTTTCTTTTTTTTTTTTTTTTTTTGTTTTGGGGGGGAATGGATAAGACGAATATTCCCATCTGAGATAGCAAATGTTATGAATATTATAAAGCAGCTACAGATCTCAAAGGCGACTCCAAACAGTTTGTAGCTCCCATAAACAAACATATAAACATAAAAATTTATGAACAAAAATTAATAAAGTAAAAAAAGGGATAGAAAAGGGTCTCATCAATAATAGAAAGGACGCTCCATGTGAAATAAAATTTTTGAATCAGCAAATAAAATAAACACCATGTATTTTAAAAATTCAGAGCTAATCAATTATGAAGCAGAATATACATGCATACATATATATTGAAAAAATTAATTTAAAAAAAAAAAAGAAAAAGAAAAGAAGAGAGTCTATCATGGGAATCAGAAGCATGTCTTTAAGGAGTATATGAGACTTTATCAGTGTGGAAGAACAACAAAGCAATGGAATTTCCAAACGAAGTGAGAGCTCAAATCCACCCGAAAAACTTCATCGAAACAAAAAAAAACAAAATTGATAGAACTGTACCACCGAAATTCGAGTAAATATCATGAGGGTCATGGAGCAAAACATCAGATGTACATATACCGACACGGAATAAAAGTGCAGGAATCGCAACCAAAAATTCCAATTCTAGCCATATCTCACAGATCATCGCATCAAGAAAAGGAAATCTTCACAACACGAAAACTCGACTCTTCAAGTACCCAAGAAATCAAAAAAAAAAAAAAAAAAAAAAAAAAACGGAAGGAAATTAGGGATACCTTTAGAAACAGTGAAAGCGAGCCCTTTTGCAAAATTCACACACAAAAGAAACCCTAAAAGACGGAGCTTTCCAGAAAGACTCTCTCTCTCTCGGTGTGTCTTGTTTTTTCTCTCTAAAAATGTTTCTGAGGGTGTACACACTGTACAAGTCTTTGTATGGGTGGTGGTGGGATATTATTATGGAGAGAGAGAGGGAGATATTATTTTGAGGAGAGAGAGAGAGAGGGTAGGAAAATTCTGACATAAGCTGATAAAAAGTGCAGAAAGAGAGGGGGACCCACACTCGTCCTTTTCTCACTGAAAGCTAAAGTTAGGCCCTCACCCCACCCCACCACCTCGGTCCCCCCCCCCTTTAAAAAGGTCACTTCCCCCTACTTTCACTTTTTCCATATACTCTCTGGGACTATTTCTTTATTTATTTATTTATTTCTTTATCTTTATCTATTATATTATTCTTCGCCATTACGGAAGATCCATTTTTATCTATCAATACTCGCTGTCGTGGATACATGTCACAACTTCACCTTCATCTGCCTTCCATCTGTCTTTTTTTATTAATTTATTTTTTCGCTTTTGATGCTTTGTCCGCGCGGGATATTTTTGTGCTGCCAAAAAATGGCAATCTTGGCGTATGCGGAATGAGGGTACCTTAGAATTAATGATATCTAATCCGTTTTTTTTTTTTCTTTTTTTTTTTTTTGCCATGTTTTTTTTTTTTATATTTCTTTTGGGAGAGGTGCTATTCGCAATGGAAAGGAAACTGCACGCACACTTCACCCTCATTCATTCATTGTCATTGTCTAGAAGAGTGAAGGAACTAGGAAGTTTGAATTGGCAGGCCAACTTGCGGTATATGATGATGATGATGATGCATTTTGTTGTACTTAACTAGTTTATTGCGTACAGAGAATGAAACTCTGATAGTCCCATCCCATATATGGGACGGCTAGTAGTCAATTTGGGGGAGCAACATAAAAACTTAGGAGCTGGGATGGCAATTGGCAAGGCGAGTATTTACACATATTCCTACTTGAGAAGATACCCAACCGCCTCTTCTCTTCTTTATTTTTATAGTAGTCTTTTTCTATTTATTTATTTATCTGTTCGGATAAGGCATTTTGTCACGTACGTAATCAGCATTCACCCACCCACTTGACACAAACAATGGATACGACGTGTGAGATTCAACACTTAAAAAAGGCCTTCCGCTTTTCCTTTCTCTTCCACCCATTACTGCCCCCTTCATCTGTCGTGTGATCATTTGACCAAACTTACTGCCACATCCTTTCATCCTCTTCCTACGGAAACACTGTCCCCCCCTTCTCCCGGTTTTCGATTCACAATTTCTTTCACACAAACACAAATTTGGCAATATTATACCTTTCAAAACAAAACCTACGCATGTTGTAAAACGTTTTTTTTTTTTTGTTTTTTTGACCCCGCCCCTACACGCCTTAGCTCTGGGCCCGGCTGGTCCGGTCGGGGCTAAGGCAGGTTCTTTCTCGGGAGGAACTGTGCTTCTGAGGCATTTTCTTTTCTTGGACAATCAAATCAGATCAAATCAGATCCACAATCGATTTTGCTAATAAAGCAATTAGAGAAGCAGGGCAAGTTGCATGTGTGTATAACGTTCCACACGCAACCCTTTGCAAAACAGGAGAAATGTTGTTTGTATATGACGAATCCAAAATTTGATGGACGTAATCCTCGTCCTGGAACCATTTTATTTTAGGACTGACTTTTCACTTTTGGATTCGTCATCAAAGGAAAACCAGATTCGCGTCATAGGGTCCACACTCCACGCACACTCTTGAATCTCAAATTTCTACTTGTCCACAAGTCATATACGAGAAGCTGCCTTAAAAAACCTCTCACAGAATACATTACCATTTCCCCTAAGCCGCCAAAACTGCTTCATGTACTCCAGCAACACTTTGACTAAAGTCTTGATTGATGGACTCCTTTTCTTCGGGGTTTACCAGTTTTTTAATGTATCACCACCATCTTCGATATCCCTTCTGTCGAAATCAGTGTGGTCGGTCACCTTTCCCAAAAAAAAATACCAGCCCCAGAAAAAAAGTTGCGGATTCTCTCTTAAAAAAATGAGAACAAAGTTAGTTTGTGCCTAACAGAAAGCAAATTTCTCATAAACAGGAATCAATGACTAAATTGCTTTTTCAAAATCATCACACATAAACATCACTTTCCACAGATGATTGCATATTGTAAATCATGCTAGAAACTCAGTTCAGATTACACTGCTGACCTTAAGTGCACCTCAACAGAAATTTACAGTAAGCGGAACCTAAGAAATTGAGACAAGTCCAACAGATTGTTGATGCTTCTCTTTTCTTGTTTTTCTTACAGCTCATTTCACCTGCTTGAAGCCTGAACCACCTGAGAAACACACCTACAAAGACGTACAATCCTCGAATATCCAACTCTAAGACTTTCTACTGCAGCTCTAATTTCAGCCAAGAGTGATTGAGGTGCTGACTTTTGTGTCCCAGCAGCAGGGGCCTGCAATTGAGATGGAAGGATCTCCATAGGATAAACCCCACTGTTCAAAGACCAAGTGATCGGACAAGTTAGGGTAATTATTTAACACACAATACACGGTATTTCCACTTACGAAGCAGATACTAAGAAAATGACAACAGCCTCTATACATCAGGGTATAAATGGCACCTTCCCACTGATGGTGGGACATTATTAAACCATAAAACAGCCAATTATCCAAAAATCAGGCAAATCAAATGACCATCTTTAATATATCCTTTTATCTGGACCATAACAAAAAATACTGCTTAGATGACACAAACCAAACAATTGCCCTTACTGAGCTGCAGCTAAATCTCATTTCTACACATTTTTTAATGAGCCATGTGACTGGATTTGGAAATCAAAAAACAAAGAAATAACAAAGCAGAGGGCAATAACATACTGATGTTAAACCGAATGGCAGCATGTTGATGCACAACAAGCTTTGTTTTACATAGCACTGCAGAGCTTTGCACTACTTGAAAGGTGACATGCATTATGCAGTCCAGAGTTGCAAACTACTCAGTGTAGATAAACTTCGTTAAATCGCCATGTGGCTACTTACAAGCATGTTGCCACATGGCCAGAATTTTGATTACAATAATGTCGCCACATGGCAAGCAAGGTGAACTCATGGCTATTTCATAATACAAGTCTGCATGCATAATGATACCCGTGCTTGCTGACACCTCGTGCTTGACCCTTTGTACTTGATGACACTTTGCGCTTAACAACTCCATGCTTAATAACATCTACATGAATGGTGACACCTCATGCTTGACACCTTAGGCAGATACAACATGCATCAGAGAATGTCCTCCAACATAAAAGTCTATGCCTATGAAAATAATCTAAGTCATAAAGATGGAGCTCTACCCCAAGGCTGAAGGCTCCTTTGAAAAATAATCTAAGTCATGAAGATAGATCCTAAGGAGCTTACCCCAGGGCTCCTATGAAAAATATTTTTAAGTCGTAAAAATAGAGCCTAGGACTCCTACCTTAGAGCTCCTATGAAAATTAATCCAAGTCATGGAGCATAGGGCTCCTAGACTAGTCTTGGTAGCACATTCTCAAAGTGTCTTACATGCTCTATTTTTTTTTATTCACCAAAAAAAAGAAAGAAGACAGCACCCTAGGGTTCCTAAGATAGAGATATACCCACTAGGATGCCTACATCATGGTGTTCTCCCATTGAAATGCTTACTTCAAGTGTTTTCCAACAATCTCCATCCCACTATGTACATTGTTCTTTCAATATCTATACATTTAAATCACTACTGTTATCTACCAAGCAACTACATTGCGATAAAGGAGAAACACTGAAAAAAAAGAGGCTATGTACTTAATCTCTCGAGGAGTATATGCACAGGCAAGGATAGGCACATACCTTGAGGACTGTCGCATATACATCTATCAAAAGGAAAGGAAGTATACAAGTCCAGTTCCACCCACATCCTATCCAAAATAATGGGAATTTCCTAAGTGCAATATTGAGAAAGCCTTCATGGCATTCACAAATAATTTGACTCCATGGGTACAGCATTGCTCCCATTGAGTATATCCTAATGGTTATGGTATATCTTGTCACAATCATGTCTATATCTGATGGTTAAGAATTCTCCCATTGAGAGCAAAGCTGTCCAAAGTGCATATAAAACCTTGGTACACCCATTATATCACCAGATTGCGAGGTACTTAGTATGCATCAACGAAACCCCACCTGAGGGAGGTTTTCCACTCCAAGATTAGTGCATGCTTTTTGTCAATAATTCTTATACACCCTAATGCTTGGCACTGCAGGATCATGGAACTTTAAAAGTACCAGTTTTGTTTTATGCTTGAGTCCTAAAAGACGGTCCAATGTTATCCTTTAAAATCTAAGTTTGATGCCTCAAATATTGGTCTATAAATTTCTAAGTCAGAGGCCTGAAGATGGTCTAATATCAAGTCTGTTACTGTCACCCCCTATTGACATTCCCTGTAGTTGCTCACTCTTCCTCCTCAAGCTAGAAAGTCTCTTACCATCTCAAATCATTTAAAGTCCAAGTATTCAGAAGGGCTATTTTGCTACCATCAAACAATGTTACCTCTTGACAAGTACTACTCAGCACTAATAGTCCAAGTCAGCATTGTCAGTAGTTAATGGCATACGTAAGCACGAACATGCAAGAACCCACCATTCACATTCAGTTTGAACAACAGGTTTCCCCACCAAGTAAGTTCACCAAGCATAATGCACATGTTTGGATGGCGGCATCTTTTCCAAACCTATTGACAAAAGAATTACAACGCACAAGCACTTGATCTGAACATTTAAATCATTAAATAATATGACAGCCTATAATTGGATTGAGGCTTCTGTAATACCTTAACTTATACACCACCAGTTCAAAACTCAAAGAACTGAGGGTTGCATCATTTAAAAATCAGAATAAAACTTCACTCAAATTCATATGAACAAAAAATGTATTTTTTCAATCTAAAGCCAGGAGTTTTACATGATACACGATAATTTTACTGAAAATGGCTCTAAATGGAGCAGACCAGCAAAATGTGATTCATGCAACTGATCCCAATTTACTAGAATAAGTCTTAAACTTGCACAACATTTTTGAACAGAGATTGACATGAAAAGAAACATAGCACCAGAGCCCCAAACAAGGTAGCGTCCAAGTTTGCAACAGCTTTAGCAATGAAAAATTCAGATCTTAATAAATTCAGAAAGGTCTCTAGGTGACATAAAAACCTAAAGAATATAGCATTAAGTTTTAACTTTTAAAAAGTTTAACTGTGATGAAAATAAAGAATACAATAGTGCAGGACTTTTACCATTTCAAACAGGTCATGTCAAGAGTCAGAGTCACCTTCCTACCACTCTTGAAATCAACGAAACAGAGTTGTAAATCAAGCTGCTCAGCTGCAAATAAAAAAGAACATGTACTCGGTGAAATACACTGGTCCTTTTAAAAGCTAGACATAACCAAGAAAACACTGAAAAAGATAATATACAGCATTTGGAATTATTCAGATGCAATAGACTTCCCATGCGTACAAAATTACTAAATGGACAACAGTCGAACCATGAACTATCATAATAAAATGTCAAAGTGGACTGCAATATTTTATTACTCAAAACACCGTAAAAAACCACGGCCATGGCCAAAAGACATAAAGAGTCAAGAAACCAGATAGCCAATCTAGTGACTCCAAGAATAAACTCTGTGAATGATTTAACTAAAAATATAATAATAATAATTTTTTTAAAAAAAATATCTGTAAAAGAATGTAAATATCCAACAAACTATTTTAGGAAAACTTAAAACATTTTATAATAGGAAAACATAAAAGGATAAGGGACCCAATAATCCCTTCTAAAATGACTAGTCACCTTTATCTTGAGGGACTTACTAGTAATATCAAGTTGAAGTACTCACATGACAGCATGACATGGTAGGCCTAAAAGTTGAGTTCAACTCGATGAGCCACACACCAATTACATCTTTTACAACCCAAGCATGAAGGGAAGAGTTTAATTATAACAGAACCATCACAAACTGTCAAGGACCCATTATGATGAAGAGACTAAAGCATGACCTCAAATATGACAGGAATCCAAGAATTAGGAAAAAGACTCAACTAGTTTAAATTATAAAGTATACAGATATACACCTATACACCCTTCCTACTGCTGATGATTATGAAATGTTTAAAGCATCATCCAAGCCACAAGCAATTGACCCCATCCAACCCAAAATTTTGAGAATGATAAGCAATATGAACCTGGTCCGTTTAAATAAGAAATAAACTCCTATGTAAATAACAACTATCTATTTGGCTATTCCAAAAGGCATGATATCCAATAAGAGAAAATAATTCTTCAATCACAATTTGGGCACCTGCAGACCAGAACCAACTTCTAGAACTCAATTTAACCATTCTTCTAAGAATTTTACACATCACAAGTACATAATTCCCATATCCCAACCTCACCCCACCCCCCCCCCCCCCCCCCCCCCCAAAAAAAAAAAGGGTACATAAAAAATGAAATTTACCGGATGGAGAATGAAATCTTGTCTCAGTCAGATTTCTAAGCTCTACCCCTGCTAGCTGTACTTCCTCAACCACGTCCAGCATATTACAAATAAGTGAACTGGTTATCTGCATTAACAACAGAATATAACAAAGTGAATGGAACTCTCTACAACAATTAATTGGGACAGAAATGGGGAAGGAAAAAAACACATGATAAACTACAATACTACAGTAATTCATAAATTCACATAAGTCAGAAATCCAGTGTTAAAACAAATCACTGTAAGAACCTAAAGCAGAAGGTTTGAGCAGTGTGAATTTCAAATGGTATCTGAACTGAATGGAATCATATTAATCCAGGAAAAGAAAATGGAGGGAAAAAATGTCAAAAAAAAAAAAAAAAAAGTGGAGTCATGGAGACTAAAAAGCAAGAGAGAATGAGAAAAATTAAGCAAGGGAGAATGAGAATACTCACTTGTGTTTCCTGTGCAAAACTTCTTTGGCCAACATATTTACTAGAGGTCTCAGCTTTTAATACAAATTCAAATGCAATGCAAGCATCCATGTTTGGAAAATTCTGATGAACAAGAAGCACAGCATTATAAAAATAAATTCAACAAGAAGTAAAACAAATGACTTCTGTAAAAAATGTCTTCACACCTTCGTGATGTTTATATTGTTCAATTTGTTTGAAATGACTATGCTTGAAACTGGATCAGCATTTACTGTAAACCTGTTTATGTTTAGAACAAAGATATGTAAACATTAAATTGTGTGAATACAGATATAAGATAAATAAAGGTACAAAGTCAGCAAAGAAGCAACCTCTGAAAGATGAAGCCATGATAGTTGATAACAACATTGTGATGACCATTCCTACTCTCCAGATCATCAATTTCCCATGACTGAATAAATGACAACAGGTTACGTCTCTCAGTGACATAAGACATTGTTATTGTATTTGGTGAAAAAAATCACAGCAAGAGTATAGAAACCTGCAAATCATGGCGTATAAACCTGCAACATGCTCTCTTCTTCAAATGATCATTAACTAATTCAATAGTGTCAGCGCAGCTTAATTCTCCTTTCATCTTACAAAGAGTGTGAAAAGAGTTGGTCAGGTGCTTTATTTTTCTTTCTGAAGCTTCAATTTCCTGCCTCATTGTAGCCATTTTGTCACACCCAACCTGAGATAGTACATATAAGTTTCATTATAGATTTGAGATCAACTTAACACTCTTCCCTAATTTACTTCATAACATCATATGAGCTGAACTGGCACAAATCATCAATAGCAAGCCACGAAGAAATAATATGAAAGAGGAAAATATATATTTATATGAGACACGAACTCTCATAATATATAGTGGAGAGAAGAAAGTAAACAGAGCTACTAGAGTACCTTATGTCTGGTTGCCCAAAGTTCAAATATTTTGCCTTGACAAATCCAACTAGCAATAGTTAACTATGAATGTTGATTTTAACAAGCATACAAGGGGTCATAGTTAATATTCAACAATTAAGATACCATTATACCAGTAGATGAGTGAACCAAATAATATGATATTGCCATATTAAGACACTCTTTTGCCAATGTTTTTAGGGAATAAAATGAGGAGACCCAGAATGAGCTAAAGTAGCAAAAATGATCGTAATAGAAAGTTTTACAAGGATAAATGGCTTATAGAATGTATCCACATCTAAAAAATGAAATGTCATATGTGTACGTGTACGGCGTACCTCATGCTTGCCCTCCAAATAAACTGGCAAAGACCGAGGATGACTATCATTAACTTGAGCATCTCTTGCACAAGGTACAGATAGACGTTGCAAATCAATCAACTTTAACATTTGTGACTCCCGAGTTCCAGAGCTCAATAGCTGTACTCTTTTCTGCATGCAAGAGTATGGGCAAATGATAAACAATATGCACGTCTTAAAAACCAAAACCACAGAAGGGAAAAAAAGTACCAATAATCTCTCTCGCTTTACACACATTAACTGCAATTTTGCCTGTTCATAAATCATTTTATTCAGCAACAATCTTGTTTCAGATGCTCTGCATTAGCATCAATTCATTAATGTCAATATGAGTAAAGCTAAACCAAAAATTTTCCGGAAACCAAACAATGCATCCACATCTATGATACACATATGGGGTGAGAAACCACCTTTTACGCCTACCATTACTGAAATGGTCAAATATTTTCTGTACAAAACAATAGAAGAACAATGTCAGCAGAAAAATGGTTAGTTTATGTTTATTATTAGTCTCTGAAGAAGCAATATGCTCCATGAAATCATGATCTGTTTGATTGTTCAAAAATCTCAAAATAATCTTATGAACTTATTCAGCAGACCTGAGACTGAATGTCAGAACAAAGCATCTCATATGTTTTAACCTTCTGAAGGTGAACCAAAAGATCTTCCAGCACGGCAATCTACATAACGAAAAGGAAATGAATTTGAGACGAAATAAGCAAAGGTAACATGGGTGCAAAAAAACAAAGAAGAAATTGAGAATTTAAATGCTCTTCTAAAGAGAAAATTATGTATTTCAATATCCCAAATTCAAGGTTTGTTGGGAAGGAAATACATGGAAAATAGGAGGAGCATACCACTTGTACATTTAGCTTATCAATCGAAGGAGAATGCAATTGTTTTGTATCCCCTGAGAATTTCGAGAAAATCTGCAATGTAAACTCCGAACTAAAATTTAACTGTAAAGGCAGAAAATCTTACGAAGATAGCATAGTTAAAAAGCAACATAGAGAATGCCGATCAAAAAAAAAAAAAAGCAACAGAGAGAACATACATCAGCCCAATGCTTCAACATTGTATTATCTCCAATCTTGTTTGTTTTCTCGTTACTTTCTTTAGATTGTTCCAACAAGATGTCCATATCATTACCCCAACCTTTATGAACTTTTGGACTCCTCTGAATCTTAGAAATTTCATCCACATGGTCTCCATCCCTAAGAACTATTTCGTCAGTTCTTCTTTTCCGCCCAGAAGAATTCTCTTCAATTGAATGCATGTTATTATCGTGTGAGGTATCCCTTGGCTCTTCCCTAGAGGGGCTCTGATTTGTCCGTTCCACCGTACTCTGAATGTCAGATTTACAAGTGTCAATTGAATTGTCAAAAGTGATATTACCTTTTACAAGCAGATTAGAAAATGGCACAGCAGGAAGGTTATGCATGGACACACTGAGGTAAGGCTCTTAAAAACTGAGGCAAAAAAATCTTCAATAAGCCAGACCATGTATAGCTTAGGTGAAACTGCATATTAATACAATCAAGGAAGTTATGTATGTGCGTGAGAGAGCGAATAGACAGTAACACCAGACCTTCTGAAGGGGTGGCTTGTTTGTAATTCTTCTACAAAAATATGGAGAAGCAGACCCAAAAGAAGAAGCTTTTATCCCTCGAGAAAGTTCATTCTTAAACCTGGATGGATCTGTTCCAGTTTGAAGGTTCCTACCTGAGCTTCCCAATTTGAAATTTAGAGTGTCCATACCCCTTAAAGGGGTTTGGAAGTTCCCATGAGTTTCAGCTTCATTTTGCAGATCATGAAGATTAATGTCTCTGCCATACATTCTTTTAATTGAAGTGGAGTCTTTGAAATTGTTAATTTCAATAAAAGGCGAGCGCGACTGCGCTCTCTTATCCATAAACAAGGAATTCATCTTGTGACCCATTGCAGTCAAATGGCTTCCACTGGTAGCATTCTCTATAGAGTCTCCATCTTGCCCTGAGCCAAAGCTAACAAATTTAGTATACTGGTCCTGCTGCTTCAAATCCCTAGAGAGACTGCCTTCATATTCTTGTGATGCTGATAACTTCTGCTCTAAGCTTTTCATTGGAGGAGAAACGAACTTTTCAGGTGTATGAGTTGCTTTCTTATCTTTTCTATAATCAAATGTTTTATCCAGCAATGAAGAATACGTTGCAGAAGTAATCAGCATGCCTTCTGTGGGATTATTTTTTACCCAGCCTTCAGTGGAATGAAGATATCCAGATTCATGTTGTGGAGACAAATCTAACTGAAGAACTCTATCATCCATATTGAACACGGTTCCTCCATTAATGGCAGAGAATTCCAATTTTGGCCTACTCGACTCAAATGCATCTTTAATAGAATCCTTACTCTTAGCAAACGGCATGCTCTGCAAGTGAAACAATAAAGCATGTATTAAAAAAAAAAAAAAAAAAAAAACTAATGCCTTCATTCTCCAGGAGAAACTTACAAATATTCTATGAACATCTTACATTGATGAATTCAATTGACAGTGCTAATTGTGGGTGGTTAAATGTGTTGAAGAATGCTGCTAGAGCAACTAATTATGTGTACAAAAAAGTGAGTGGAAATGCATCATCACAGATGCTGCATCATCTATGTAATTTAAAACGTTGACAAATGAATTTGAGAGGATAAGTTCTTACTCTGGTTATTTGATTAGGGGTTTGGATTTGGTGATCATCGGGGCCAACAAAAATGGGATCATCGTTCTTATTAAATGAGCAATCATAATTGACCTGATTAATTGGCATTGTAGAACCATCATTTGCTTCACCCACTTTAATATGAGCTAGGGAAACTTCCTCAGCTAATGTATCATGAGTACCAAGGTTGCCCGGTTCTATATATCCACAATCCTTTAGATCCATGGTGCCACTCCCATTCTCACCAATTGTGGAAACCTTGCTCCCTTTGTTTGGATAACCTGGTGACTCTGATGTATTGATAAGATCAGAAACAGAGACAGCACGCAAATCTCTGCTGCCTTCTGCCAAGAGTGCATCTAATGTGGGAGATAGTCTCCCAAAATCATACCTCTGCGGGTTTTCTCCAATGAGACTCATATCATTTGAATCGCCACCACCACTAACTCTATCAACAGGAGTAGAAGATGGGAGAATCGGCTTCTTAGCATCTGTTAGTGCCATAAAACTTCCTAGACTAGTGGGGGTGGTATTTTGGGACGGTGTTTTCTCTTCAAAGGAAAGGCGGACCCCTGATGGGGTCTTTGAGTCTCCTCCTGAATCTGACCTTGCAAGACTACGGAAATGCATAGAAAATGCTGTTGAATCCATCGTAATGTCATGATTGTCATCTGAGGCTACAGAGTCAGATAACCGTCCAGGTCTAATAAAACTCGACGATACAGGGCCAAAAAAATTGTCTTCTGCAATAAGAGATTGGAAACAAATACTTCAAATTTAACAAATACAAGAACAATTTAGCAGTCAATCTAAGAATGAATTACCATGATTTCCAATATCCCATATGTAGGATGAATTATTGTAAAGCTAACAGAAGAGGGAAAAAAAAAAGAAAAAAAAAGGAAGGGCATCAGCTGAATAGGATGAGACATTGTAAATAGAAGAGACAGAAAGAGAGATAATCAATTGAATAACTCTGTTTTGTAAAAATGAATACGCATTTTCCTTAGCTTTCCCTCAACTTATCACAAGAACGAAACAAAGCGCGAAAGGAAAAGGGCCTGTAGAATTTACATGAAACGTCCAAACAAGCAGAAAAACAAGGGTACTTGCCATCATTAGAGGTCGCAGAGCCAAAGGCAGTCCCTCCGGGAGAAGGAGACTCAATTGGGCGCAAGAAGGACGTCCTCCCATCCAGGACTTGGTCATCGCCATCATCGGCTTCGTCTTCATTGAGAGACAAGTCGTCGCTGTCTGCCAAGTCCTTAAAAAACCCTAAAACCTCGTCAGTGTGCACCAACTGGGCATTATCATTGTCAGAGGTGGGTTTGGGGTCGGGAGGGGTTGTGTACTCATCGTCTCTGTCGAAGACGTGAACTGAAGTGATCTCGGCGAAGCTGACGCGCCTCGAACGCTTCTTCTGGAGAGCGACGGTTCCTTCGTCAGTTTCGGTGTTGCAGAGCTCCTCCGCCTCCTTCGAACCCATAGATCCAACCGCAGGCAATGTAATCGTTTCAACCCCAAAATTCGCCACCAGATTGGAAGCTTATCTTACGAACTCCTATATATTAGGGTTTCGGGTTTCCCCCTTTTTTCCAAATGAAATTAACGAGAGACTATATGGTTTTGTGCGGGAAAGATGTGCTGTTTTAAATACTTGGCCCCTACACAATTTGAAATTGCAGTTCTACCCCAACCCCAACGTTTTTTTTCAAAAGTAGACCCTACTACTCTACACTCTACAACCCCCACTTGCACAAGTCTACAACCCCTACTCGCACTGTCACACATAGAGGATTCCAATGGAATGATACGATGATAGGCTTACATGGAGTAGCATTTTTTTCATTGGTTTGGTGTGCAATTTTGGATTCAAGCTCATGGAAAAATATTAATATTCATTTGTTGATATTAAGGATATGAATAAATTCTATTATCGATTTGTTTGTTTGTTTGTTTTTTTTTTATAACTAGACTCACACCCCTGTGAAGTTGGAACCTCAACCTCCATAAATGAAATTCTTTGAAAAATAAACCAGTAGGCATGAGAGGGAGAGATTTCTTGAATAATGTTTGCCCATATTACGAGAATGAATAAATTTGTCAAACTAAACCATTTCATTAGTTAAGTTGTCCAAATAATCAACCCTCATTTCTTTTACATGGTGTTTTTATTTTTTATTTTTTATTTTGGGGGAGGGGGGGGGAGGTGGGTGAAGGGTGGTGAACCCAAATTCTGGAGAACTACACTGAGAATACATTGCATTCAGTGTGGAAGTTGATATCCATCTCGAGGACGTGAACCCGTAGCTGTTCGCACAACAGAAATAGTGTGCATCATTACAATGAATGATGAACATGTGCAAGTCAATTGATTTTTTTCTAATGTAGCACAAACGTACTTACTAGGAATGGAGCTCTGATCCATGCAGTCGCTTTCTTATCAAATCCATACTCAAAAAAAAAAAAAAAAACAAAACAAAACAAAAAAATTTAAAGGAACAACTTCCGACCATTTGTTGATTCTCATTTAAAACTTTGATGTTGTTTCCTCTCGCCTACCCAATAGAGGTTCATTGCCGCTTGGATGGACCAGACAGCAACCACTTAATGGTAACATTAGCATGGACCGGTTGCTCATCAAGTCTCATGTGGGCAATTTGCTTAAGACATGAATCACATGGCAGCAGGTGTCTGACCCTATCAGAAATAGTGCCAGAGACCAACGGCATCTCTAGGGTTTGGCAATAATGATGTGACGAGCCTTATAATGATAGCCAGACCCTTTGTCTCATTAGATAGCCATTCAAAGGGTGGATGAGATATTGGAACTTCATTGCCAAAACAGGGAGAGAGGAACTAATCGAAACAGAGGGCATCACTGTTATACCCATATCAAATGACCAGAGCTTCAGGATAATAACCGCATTATCCACTGACATTCACCTTCTACCCACTAAAGAATAGAAAAAGGAGGGGTGGTGGGAAACGAACAAAAAACCCCCAAAAAAGTACGTTCTGGCCAAGCATTGATGTTAACTTAGCTCTCCAACAAGTCACCACAAAGATTTGAACCAAACACAAAACTGCATGCCTATCTCTTGCAATGCAAACTCCAAAAATGTTCTTACCAGAAATGAAACAACAAATAAGAGCAAGTTGTCTTCCATCATTTCGAAGGATTTTCAATTTCTTTCTGCCTGTGAACACAACACCACCCTTCCTATTAAACACACACGTACACAAACACAACAGCACCCTGAGCCTCCTAAACTGTTGCGTTCTGGTTTTCGTTCAATTACACCATGAGTACAAGGGCTACGAGAAAGCTCCCATTTTCCTAATAAGCACACGGTGATGCTATGAGGCATATTCAGAAGAGGGCTGCCATATATCTTTGTGACCCTTCAATCATTTTTTGACAAGAGACTGATTTTTCCTGATAATACATTCTCTCTTTCTTGACACTAAACCAAACAGACTTCACCAATCCAAGGCAAAGAAGAAAAAGGTGAACAAAAAAAATCAGTAACATTACACATTCTCTTCATCACAACTTTAACAATTTTGACAAAGCGAATGACATCTAAGCATTGTGTTCATCTAAAAATCTACTAAAACAAAGATAAGACTTCAAAATTCATCAATCAGCTGCATCAAGCTTCTAATGCTCACTAGCGTTTGAAATTCAACCATATAATGCGCGCCATGGCTCCTCACACTCCTTTAATGTCTTTGTTGGATTCCACATGATTCTGTCTCTCAAAAAGCACAAGCAGGAAGTGCTTGCCAATAGCTCTCCTACTTCATAGAGTACCTGGAAAAGAAACCACCGAGAATCAGATAGTAAACAAATTAAAATCCAAACAACTGTCTCATTGAGTAGCTGGAAAAAAAACCACCAAGAACCAGATGGCAAATAAGCGTTGAAAAGTCTTAATTTGTCCTCATTTATACAGCAAAAACTTGTGAAAAAACGAAAAATAAAACTTCTCACTCTCCACCCCAACCCGCCAAAGAAAAGGAGGGAAAAAAAGAAGAAAGAGAAGATATGGAAAGAAAAGAAAAAACAGAAACTGTCAGCTTGATTAGTTTTCATTTTTACTATAATATCCATATCCTACTATACATTGATAAGGAAATAATTGGGGTGGTTAGTGGTTACACCCAGATTTGGATTTCGTGCAGTTACTGCATGGTGCAATAAACGTAAGATCGATGACACGTGGGCAAGGAGGAGAAATGGAGGGCTGAAATTCGAGAGATGCACTAGATGCCCAACGCCTAACAGCCCTCCATTTCTCCTCCTTGCCCACGTGTCATCAATCCTACGTTTACTGCACCATGCAGTAACTGCACCAAATTCAAATCCGGTTAGACCCCCCCCCCCAACCCCAAAAAAAAAAAAAAAGGAAATAATCAGAGAGGATAAAAATTGCGCAGTGAGAACAATCAAAACAATCATTCTTTGGTTTTGTAGCGGAAAATGCTACACCCACCAACTCTATGGCCAACTTTTACCTCAACACTCTCACTAGGGGCAGGCCCACACTTTAGTGATGTCATCCACATGGATTTGGGCTCAACCCCTTGTGAGAGAGTTGGTGCATATAGCATTATTTTTTGTATCTGGTCTGATTCTTATAATTTCAGTTTGTATCATGCAGCGTAAGTACCATATGACTAGTGACATTAAAAATGGCTACCTAATGAGTTCATAGCTTAAGCCATGCTTACAGTAAATCTCTCCCTATGTAGTAGATCTTCCAGCTCCACTATTAGGGTATCAATCTATTGGTATCTAGACGGGCTTTTTAGAGAGAGAGAGAGAGAGAGGCATGAACCTATTCTAATTCTAAGATTCACCACAACAGAGTGAAAAAATAAACATTGATATTCTGCTTAATTTTAAACAGTTGAAAGAAGCAAAATTTTTATTAATGTCTTAATAATGATGATGTTTATGCTGATAATGATGATGATATTCAGCAAATGTGTCCTACACAAAACTTTGAGCCTCCTCAAGCATGAACTTCTTTGCTCCCGCTCCCACAAATTCCCACAAATTCTCCCACTCTGTGTATATAAGATTCCTATCACCTTTGGTCAGCTTCCCACCTAAATCTGCATCATTCTGGACTTCTCTGGAAATACGTATGTGTGTTTATGAACATATAGCAGACTATATAAGCATATTCAACCTTTCTCAGTCCAATTTTAATGTGCAAAGTCATAACAAAAATATTTTATCATTCCGTGGCTTTCACATGTTACTTTAATCATGACTACTTCAGTTGTATATATTTTTCCTCGCAAGTATAACCAAAATAATTGCGTTAGTTGAAAGTAATAGAAAATAAATAATAAAACTATAAAAGAATATATACCTCAAGCTCTTGTCCTTGACCTCTCTGCCCAATGAGAACAAAAGTTGGCAAGTTCAAGACACGGACCAACTGAAGAAGGCAGGCTAAAGGTTCATGATGAATCTGCAACGATGATGGTGGCTTCTGAGTTCTGGTAGCCAAGGTCTGACTAATGTCTGTTCCTGGACCTATTTGCACACCATAAAGCAAAGCTTTGTTGTGATTAGCTGTTAAGTTTTTAGTTTCGCTCTTAAGCTTAGATGATGCCACAAGGAATGGGGCAACAAATGTGGGTATGGTTGATGATTCTTCTCCTGTTATTGATGCCAGAACTTCATTCACAGCACACGCCAAAATTGGTGGCTCATAATTTTGCAAAAGCAACACAGACACCTGAAAAAAAAAAAAAAAAAAAAAAAAAAAACACAAACAAACAAACAAATATATTAAACATTCCATTGAGATGCTATCTGCAAATTATACTGTAAATTTCAATCTAAAGCTTGATAGACGCCCATCTAAATGGTTGAGGCAGAAGGTTATATAATATATTGAGAGAAAGAGAAATGAAGTGAAGGAACAAAACTTGCAAACAGTCCTTGTTGGTCTCCTATCTCTTTGGAAACAAAAAACAACAATCACATGAATGATTAGAAAATGCCTAATATTATATTTTTGTGAATCCCAGAGACACCATACTTCTCAATGAGCCTTAATGAAAATTCATTCCCCGTATAGTTTTGAAAGTGCAAGATCGTTTGAAGATTCATTGCTCATGTTATTTTACAGCCAATACATTAGGCAATTCAGCCTCTGATCAGAAGAGTTCCTACACCCTACCTGTGCTATGAGCAAAACAGAGATGTGTTAGGAACAATGACGCACTAGATCCCACTCGATGCCCTAACCCTTCCTAAGAAGAATGAACATGTTCATCTCTGCCACGAATATTTATCTGTACCGCAAATAATTCACATGCTAGGTAGGAAACATTGCCATTTGCTGGTTCAGTCTCCAAAATAAATCCTATTTTTCCAGCTTATCAACTTCATTCCCAACCGATACACGTATTTATTTCACTTGCGTTGCTCTGTCAAACCCAAATTAAGTTTTTAGAAACTCCTTGGAATTCAAGCACAAGCAGACTAGGCGTACTGGATTTAAAATATTTTGTTTGCTATCTAAGGGAAGCACAAACAAAGAAAAACCAATAGTGTCATTTTGCCAGGTGACAACCTGGACAGAAGTTGCTCTAACTATAGACACATCCAACTTTGTGGGTCCTTCACTCCTTCGTAAGGCACCCGACACAAATTTGCTAACCTCTCAAACATATGCCAATGAACAATCATCAAAATCATCTGATAAATAACCAGAACCATTTTGCAGTAACGTTATGAATGGAAGATGCCGAACATCAATAGAAAGGCATTGATCGAAAAAAAGAAAAGGGAACAGGTAAGGACTAAATCCTGAATCAAATCCAACAATGATTCTACAAACAGTTCATTCGTAAGCCACAGGAGTTTATAGTTATCTTCCTCATTTGAAAGGGTTAACATTGGAGAGGAAACATGGTGTTAAGTATAGGTACATAAAAGACCTTGTTGTATTATATGATCATTTCCATTACAAGTAATCATTGTGAGGTTGGACATGCTTGGAAACAAAAAGTAAGCCAGGAAAGAAGAGAGCATGAGAAGGAGAAGCAACGTAGAGAGTACCTGATAAAGGCCCTTATCATCGATGAAGTGAAGGATGTCGCCAGACGCTTTGCAATGTTGGATGCCGTAGCGCTCGAGAGAGAGTTCAAATGACTCTTGTCTGTGAAAAGTGAAAACAGAAACAAAACCCAATTACCAAATCTGATGGACGGCCTTTTTGAAAATGAAGTATGTTCACAAAGTATGAGATTGAAGGGTATGAATGAAACAGGAGGGGGAGGGGGAGAAGTCTTACAAGATGCGAAGAGAGGAGTTAGGGCTTGGATGGAGAGCATCTGAAATGGCAGCACCGAAGCCGTCGGCGTCTTTGAAGAGGAATATTATCTTTGGACCTACCTTCATTCTCCCTCCCGACCTATTCCCTAATCAACTAATCTCACAGGAATACAGGATCACTTCTTCTCACCCCTCACTTCCCTCCTGAGAAGTATAAGAACCTTGGTGTGGTTCCGCTTGCGAGAGCACATATAATTATTACACAATAAATATATATATATATATATATATATATATAGATGATAATCAGGTAAGCACGTGCTGATATATCTTATATCAAAACCTGCATTGGGAGTTATACTTTGTGCATTAATGAGATGTGAGGTGCATTGAATCAATGCAAGGGGTACAACCCCCAATGCATAGTGCTAATGTAACTTATATCAACACGTGCTATTGGGCAAATTACAAATTACGTCCTAAGAAAGCTTATAAATACAACTTACTGCCCTATTTGTGAAATTTGAAAGCCCTACTTAGTGAGTAATGACTAATACAAGTACTCACTCTTAACCCCAAACTGGTGCAATGATCTCTCAAGGTCCAAAATGGCCTAATAGGGATGCAACACGGGGGACATGGGGATTACTATACGATTCCGTGAGATTAGTGGGAGATGTCCACACTAAGTCAAAAATAAATAAATAAAATATTTAAGATTCAAAAATAAATATGAAATAAAATAAAAGAACCAAAGCTCTTTAAAATTTTGCATACGTAAGTGGAGACCTTGAAGTTGAGCTGGCCTTGCACTAACCTTTGTTTCCTGCTTCATGGATTTTTTTCTTTGGGTGTGTCAAAGGTGAGTATCCTATGCCTTCATCAAGTGAGATTTAAGTCATTACTAGTTCCTTGCAATATATAATCCACTTAAAATTTTTTTCATTCAATAATGATAGGATGAACATTCGAATTCAAGATCTCTGATTCATAAACTATAACCATTTGCCATACGTGGATTTACACTACCATCATAGGTTTGTAGGAATGTTTCTTTGTAGCGCGCACACACAAAAAAAATATGTAAAAATAAATAAAAATAGAGAGGTTTTGTAAAAGGGTCATCTAACAATACGCTGTAACGAAATCGTAGGTCTTGAATTCAAGTATCTGCTCTTTTATTATTAGATGCATGGATTTACAAGTGATTTGTGTATTACAAAATGATTACTTTATGTTTAGCTTGTAGTGCCCCTCATTTGGCAAAAAAAAAAAAAAAGAAAAAAAAACCCCCTTCTTTTGGTACAGTGAGGGAGATTCAAACCATTAACCTAGTTTATTCTTATTACGAAGTATTATTTTTTTCTTAATACAATAAAAAAAATTCAACTTCTAACCTATTTTAATCTATCATTTATCTCATACACGCTTGTCATAGTCTAATCTTAATTATAAAAGAAAGGAAGGGTGGTGTAATGTTAGAAACATGGGAGTTACTGTCATAAAACTTGCGGGGTGAAAGTATAATTTGAAAAGTTTTGGAAATGATGGCGCTGTTGCAGTAAGACCGGAATCCTGAGGCGAAGATCAGAGAGAGAAGGAAGAGTGGTATGGAGACGAGACGGGGTTAGCAGTGGTGGAAGGTGGCGTGAAAATATCAGATCCGGGACGCCATTGTCAGTCTGAGTGAGTGAGTGATAGAGAAACAAACATGCGGAAAACGGCACAAGCTTGGTTCACCGGAGGTCCCAGCAGCAGCAGCAGCAACATCAACGATCAACCGAAATCTTCGTCTCTGCTCGCCGATTGGAACGCTTACGCATCTTCCAGTGCTTCCCAAGACTCCGATTCTTCGGCTTTAGCTTTCGATCTCGAAGCCGCTGTCCGAACTGCCAATGACAAGGTCTCCGGCACCTTCAACGTGTAAGCCCTAAACCACAATATCCATATATATATATATATTCAGAGTCATGCTGTTCAATTCATCAACGGTGGTGGAAGTTGTGTGTAGTCTGTTGCCTTTCATTACCATTGCCTCGCTCGTGTCGTATTTCTCTGAACGAGAGAGATTGTGAATTTGTGATGATGAATATAAATGGATCCCCGTATAGAATTACATCGCGAAGAGTTTTATCAGAAGGTTCTGGGGTTTCCTTCATAATTCGTTTATGCTGGAATTTGTATAATAGCGTGTTAAATTTGTTTCATGTGTTGGGACAAAATTGAATGTTTTAACAACGCAAAAGGATTCCTATCCTACTCCATTTTTGCTGCATAATTCTTTTGTTTTTTTTCCTTTAAAAAACTTACTTTGTTGCACCGACTATGGACATGGATTGTAGTATTCTCTCTGCCAGCATTAAGGATTCCAACCTGGGCTGACTATAAATTCAAATACCAATCAGTTTAGGCTGATCATTGTCTTCTCCTGACTATAAATTCAAATACCAATCAGTTTTCAGGGGTTTTCTCTACCGTTCTATTGCTAATCATGATTGTTTGTTGTTGCGTGTTGTTGCAATACATAAATGCTTCATCTGTCTGATTTTTGTTCAGGGTTTCAAAAGGCGTGAGAGATTTACCAGGGAACTTTCAGTCTGCCACTAGTAATGTCCCTTCTGGAAAATCTCTAATGTACTTTGGTTTACTTCTTGCTACTGGAGTGTTTTTTGTCTTCATAGCATTCACCATGTTTCTTCCAGTCATGGTGCTGATGCCTCAGAAATTTGCTATCTGCTTTACCATTGGCTGTGCCTTCATCATTGGCTCATTCTTTGCTCTCAAAGGTCCCAAGAATCAGCTTGCGCACATGTCATCAAAAGAGGTATCTCAGCTATATGCATTTCTCCTTTATCCTAAAAAAAGAATCAATTTATTTTGGTTTCCCCTGTCATCTTAATTTTTTCTCTTTCAATACATGTTTAGTCTCTGCCCTTCCTTATTTCCCCAGAGGCTTCCTTTTACATTGGGATTCATTGGCAGCATGGTGGGTACCATTTATGTTTCCATGGTGCTTCACAGTTACATTCTTTCTGTGTTCTTCTCTGTTTTACAGGTACCAAACTTCTCCTTTCCTTTATGTGCTAGTTCTTTTCATTTTTTTTTTGTCTTTCCGGTTATACGGTATCAAATGATGCGACGTACGTGAACCGGGCTGTTGGCCTTGTCTGGTTGCAGACGAGATCTGGACCTGGTGTAAAAGCTTGAAAGGCCTACTGGGTTCATATTTCCTGAACCAAACAAAGTGTTTCCTTGGGATGGGTTGCACCATCTCATCTAGCCATGTCATGCCTTTCAAATTGCTGAATGTTGTTATAGATGGGACAATGTGCCCATTGCACCCTTTTCATGAAAACGCCATTTCCTTTTTCTGTTCTAGTCATGTGAAGCACACCTAATATCTGCACTTAGTTGAAAGCGAATTCTATTATTTTCCAATATGATTGAGTGAGGGCTTAAGTCTGTTTGTGCATAATTCAATTCATATCATGCATCACATCAATGGGTGTATAATCATTGGGATAGTGTATAATCACTACCATCATAATGATGCATGGTCTCATCCAAATGATCAAACTGTTTCTGGATTTTATTTTGGATTAAACAAGTGGAGCGTTAACTTATTTGAAATTGATGTCATCTCAATCTTGCTAGGTCCTTGCACTATCATACTATGCTATTTCCTACTTTCCCGGAGGATCTGCTGGACTGAAGTTTCTTGCTTCCACTCTTACCTCTTAAATACTGAAATGTTTTGGAAGGTGATATTGATGTTGGGATTTTCTTCATATATTTTTTCACTACCCAATTGTTATGTGATTATACATTATTTGAAATACTCCTAGACACAAAGCTTTATAGCAATCTAGAATTATCATATAGCCTTTTGGGGATTCCAATCTGACCCAATTTTGGAATAACCATGGATGATTTTATGTGTAGTAAAAGTTATACCGCGTTGGCGCTTCATCCTTTTATTAATTGCAGACATTAAATCAGACTCTCAGCGTTTTAGTTCTTTAGAGATTTACATGGCAATTGAGTGGTTAGCTTATGTGATGTTGCTTTCTTCTTTCTGCTCCTCCTTCCCCTCCTTCTCACTTAGTTTTTAACATGGGTTTGTGGGGCAAAGGCCTCTTTCTTTTTTCTTTTTCTTATTTATTTATTTTTTTTTGGGTCCCCCAACCCTTCCCCCCTACCCAAATAGTAAGTTCTGAAATGAGGGAAGGAGGCACCTCTCTCTCTCTCCTTCTCCCCCCCCAGTATAGAAATGAAATGCGCTAGGTTTTTTTCTACGGGACTCATAACGAAAGTTAAAATCACTAAAGTGAAGGTGCCATTGGTACTAAAATAGTTGAAATGCGCGACACCTATAAAGCAGGCACCAGGTGGGTGCAGTCATGGCCGTATTGATAGTGATGCTCAAAGTTCTTCCTGCATCTTTAAAGTGGTAATAGTAATCTGCGTCAATATGGAAAAAGGTGTCGAGTGTGTGAAGGTGAGGCCCTTGCTGATGGCCGCCCAGTATGATTCAATGCAATTTGTTATGTCTACGAAACTGCGGGAGAGCAACCTCTTTCACCACGCGCCTGGGTTCTGCTGTGGAGTTAATTAGCACCAGCCTGCTGAAAGAGATCTGCAAGGGGTATCTCTCATGTAGGGTGGGTAACTTGGCACCATCCGGATTAAAAATGGTTGGTAGTTTCCGATTATTTAGGAACTCTTTCCCTCTATTTGTTTGTAGATTTTACCATGGAAAAAAAAAGGAAAAAAAAATATAGAGGAAAGAAAATGAAAGGAAAAGATGATATCATATCAAGTCAAAATTATTTTAATTATTGTTCTTCTACCAATTTTCTTTGGCAACCAAATAAGAAAAATACAATTCCTCATATTTTATTTTTTTCCCTTGATAAAATCCATGAACCAAATAGAGCCTTTACGAATTGTAATAGGTGCCATGTACACCCCATATGCATGACGATAGACTATTTACACATGTTTGAGGTCCGACCATATGCACGACGATAGACTATTTACACATGTTTGAGGTCCGGTGGGTGAATGGTTCCGGTTGGTCACGGTGTCCATGTGACAGTAAAAGGAGAAAAGAGAAAATAACTAGACAGTAGACACATGGCGGTGGCCGGATGACTTCAATAGTTCTCGCTGCCGTCCGTGTGAAAGCAGGAAGAAGAATTCATACATGGAGACAAAGGCGAGCAGAAATTAAGAATTGGAATATTCATTAATTTCAGTAAGAAATATGCTTATGGGTCAATATGTCGCCTTTTCTCTCTCCGAAGTAATGTTTATTTGGCCGATCCGCTGCGATATTCTAGCTAGAGCAAATCCCATTGACCTTTTGGTCATGGACGAACTGACAAGATGAATGAGGTATGTCCAGAGCATTGGCCATTTCAATGGAATTAGAGATCCCAAAATACATGTTGCCAATGCAATGCCGCTAAAATCACAAGTGGCCAATATTTTCCTCTAAAACATGTGAATAGAAACACACTACTGTATTTAATAGTAAGGCTAAACAAACATCTACCATATCCTATGACAACTGCAATTTTGCAAAAAGCTCATTCATACTATATTCCCATTGTCGCATGCTGGGTTGCCAGTTACATCTCTATCTTCTGTATCCCCACTTTCAGTCAAGCTCTTTCCACCATATCTAGATTTTAAGATTCCTCCAATATGATTTGCTGAAGCACCAGCCTGAACTGCCTCTATATACAACACCTTCACCAAATTCCTAAAGCGACGTCGGAAGGTTGGCATCCTGGACATGGAAGCTACAATCCCCTGCAGTCTGCCCACAGGGGTAAAAAATAGAAGGAAAAAAAGAATGCAGAGCGAGTCCCAAAAACATAATTCATGGTGATTAGTAATAATTTGTCTAAATCTAATTAAAATTTTATTTAGATTTCAAAATCAACTAGAAGTTTATAACTTAGGTTTACATTGTTCCATTACAAGTTGAGTTGGCATTTAACTTGGTGTAAGTTAAGGTGTTACTACACTGGGAATGATCAAATTAGGCAAGCTTCAGGTATTTATATCACACGCAAAAGAGCTAGAGTTGAATGATGCAATCATGCAAAATACGTTCATTTACATGCACCTTAGATGGTTCAATTTTATTATTATTATCTTTCTCCTAGACTAAAAATCAGGCCACGAGTGCACTACTCAGAGTCCATTTATTTATCTATGTACCTTCTTATTATGGCTTGCAACTGTGCTCTTCTCACATTATCATTGGACGAAAATCCAGTGTCATCCCAATCCTCCGGTTTTTCATTTTTGCACCCCATGATCAGCTTTCTCAGGCATAAGTCTTCATTTTCATCTAATTGGAGTCCCTTTATTTGCTCTTTCATGATAAATAGTGGCTCAATAAACCACTCCAACAGTTTATCCCTTGGGCAGTTGGTCCTTGTTAACTCCACCCCATCAGCTGAAAATTCAATAACCAATTCATGATTAAAACTTGAAACTACCCTATATCAAGCTAAGAACAAAAATTATGTTTGGGAAGAGACGTACAGATAACCAACCCAGATGAGTCAGACTTTGCTGATGCAAGCAAACACTGTAAAATGGACCAAGCAGGTAGTTTGATGCCCAACTTCTTACAATTCCCCTTCAAAATGCATTCCTCAATGTCCTTGACATTAATCAGATCATCACGAACAAGTATCCTACCATTCACCTCGAAGGATTTGAACAACCAGTCCCATACCTATGGCATTCTTAACGATAAAAATTTCAAAAATTAACCAACATTGATTTGAAATTGTATCTTGGATGGTCCTTACCTGAATTGCTTTGTATTGTTGAATTGCCCCCTTCAATGTTCTTGATCGTTCTGAAACAAGCTTTGGATTGTATGAGCCTTCTCTCCCATTCTTCATATCATTTCTATCATTGTCGATTGACTTTCTTCTCTCAAGGCCATTGGAAGGGGGGGTCATGCTTTTACGGTATTTGGGCCTGGCTGTCAGAATGATGTCTCAGGATCAAAATCAATGGACATGTGTGAAAAAAATTCTTCCCTCCTCTCCACAATGAAAACTTTTCACGAAAAATACATACACGATGTTTACTGCTATAAAGAAAAAACGTTAGTATCTCAGATGGTACCTGGGAAGGCAGGATCCCTCCCTCAAATAAAGTAGATCATTTGTATACTCGTCAAACAATGAAATCATTGCCACGATGTATGCAAGCCCCATCCAGAGTGAGTCTTCCTGAATTTGTACACATGGAAGTTCAAATAATATAAATAAAGTAAGAACCTATTCAACACCTTTCAAGTTACTAACTCAAACTCAAATGATGGGAACATTGAGTTATAGCAGACCTGATGGACGACAACTCCACCATAGAGTCCCAGAAAGAAGCTGGAGATGATAGCACTTATCACAGCTCCCACTACAGCCAAAGGCCATAAGACGACGGCAAGACCAGCAAATGGAACACAAACTGTTTCCAAGAATGGTCCTTCTCTGCCAACCAAGTCTTCTAATAGCCGCTTCCAACCTTTGAACAGCATGTAAGGGCTTTTCCACAGGGCAACAGCAGTAATCAAAAGCACGTCCACTGGCACACCAATCAGGCTCACCAATATACAGCTTGGCAACTTTGATAGCCTAGCAAGGGAAAATGGGGCATGCCTGAAGTATCTATATAATTATCTATTTATTTGGCAAATGAAAAAGGATTAAAGTGAAAATCCATTACTTTATGTCCACTGGCTTCTCGTCTGCAGGTACTTTCTCACTTAGTTCATCCATGTAAGAGAAGTAGGAGTGGAAGCAAAAATCTGTGAAATCCTGCACTACCGTGCAGCTTCCTTTGAGTGTGGACCAACAACCATCCTGATATTTATGCAAAAATGTAAGCCACCTTCACGAATTGACACCAGATTACAAAGCAAAGCTCAACTCTCGCTCAAAAGGGCCTTATCCTAAATACTTAATATAAATACACAAGTGAAAGGAAAACAGGTGAAAACCACTTGGCCAACTGAAACATGAATTTCCATCAGAAAATTACTTACATAGAGAAACAAACAGAGGCAACGCAGAAAGGAAAACTTACAACAAAGCAGTGGAAGAATTTGTCAGTGACATTCTCTCCGACAGCCTCAAAAGTCGCAATGAGGGGAGCAAAAAACCCATATCCTATGCCACCTAGAAGGCTTCCAAGAATTCCAACAATCGGCCAGAGGACCAGAGGCACTGGCAAAAAAATGAGTACCTGTATCTTGAGAACAGGGCCAAGCCGCTTGGTTCTGAAATAAAAGGCCAAAGGAAAGAAACAGAGAACAGGGCACGAGAACATTATAGAATTTGTGAATAAGATAGCAGTAGCTATGTAAATTATGTAAAAAAAAATTCAGTAAGATTGGTCCAAGAGCGAGAAGCATACTTTGCCACACAGAAGTAAGTCCAGAAGAAATGTGCTATCCAAAGCCCAAGTATAACTGAGGAATTTCCAACCACAATAATGCCTGCTGCAACTGGACAAATGATTGCCGCTGCATGTTAAAAGGAAACACAGATATTAGAGTCACATTGGTTATCCATTGATTTATTCATTTATATACTATGTATGATAGATACAAGCATACATATGGGTAGATGTACATTAGAATCACCATATGGATTTATACTTAGATGCCTACTATTGCTAACAACACATAGTTGTAGGCTTGTAGTTAATGAATTTAGAGTAAGGGGGACTATCTTTAATTATTAGAACTATGGACTCTTTAGTATGAGTATTAAATTGGCCGTTCCTGGTATGTTGGATTCATAAACAAGTAGACAGGAGAGCTTATACTCCACGGGGATTAGAGTGGGGTGGATCATGTGGAAAAGTAGTTTAGTTTTTAGTTTTTTATTTTATTTTTTTACAGTGTTGGGTCGTTGAATACCTATTAATTAATTATTAAGTTAAAAAGGGAAAAAATTTATGATTGAGACAGTAGTAGTTTGTAAGGCGATGGATTAGTAATTGAATACCTATCTTCTTTCGTAGGGCCTAGGGTAGGGTCGTGTGATAGTTGAATTGGAATGCCTATTAATTAGTTAAAAGGGAAAGTTTAATTACAACACATTGGTGAGCTGATCGATGCAAATAAGAGGTGTAGCCAAAATGTGGATGCTGGGACGGATTAGGATTAGAGGTAACACAAGAGAAGATAGGTGAAGTAATAGATTTATGCAAAACTAGATGGGTCATCAATAGATTCATTTTATAAGAAGCACGTACACATGAATAATACATATATATATATATTTTTTGCAACAAAAAGAAAATAATATACTATAGAAAAAAAAAAAAGAGAGAGGAAGAAGAAGCGTTTGTTATATATATAGGGAGAGAGAGAGAGAGAGAGAATACCTTTGAGAAGACCGAGGAGGAGGAGCAAGAAGAAGAAAGGTAGAAACGATACAAAGCTCCATAGCTTGGCTAAAAACCCTATGGGAACCTCCATGGCTGATGGCCCTCCGTCAACAGTGATAAATGTACGGAAGAAGGGCGAAAATGGAAACCACGTTAAATGAATGAATGTCCAGTGAAAAGGAGTGCCTTCTTCCTCTTCTCTGTTCTTCTTCTTATATACAATATAGGTATAGGTATAGGTATAGGTATAAGAAGGAGAAGGGTAAAAGGGCAAAAGGGGAAGTGGAAGGAAGAGGAAAGAGGGATTACATGGCTCGACCGGGTGGTCCGGAGTGCCACGTGTCAGTGGTGGGTAAAAACTCCCGGGAAAGAGTGTGGAGACAAAGGCACAAGTCTGGGTTGGTCATAGGTTTCATCACGCTTTTGGCGGGATCCCTCTCCAAAGGACCAAGTCAACGTTCCTGGCCTCTATCTCACAAGATTTGGGCCTTTCTTTTTTGGCCAGCGCTCCATCGACCCTAGAGCTTTAAAATCCATCTCCACTTCAGACTAAGCCCCCATCTCACCCCATTGGGTTCTGAGTAGTACTCTTAGGTGAGTCTACAGGTCATTGGGCTTGAGTCCTTTAAGTTCAAAATTTTCCTATGGTGTCGTCCGAAGTTTATTTAATTCAAACTAATGACAAATACCTTTATTATGAATTCTCATTCTCATGTAGTCATGTGTGATGATGACCTTTAAGGATCTGGGCTTGTATAAAATATACCAAAATAATTTACTTTCCATTTAGATGCCCAAACAAGCATGAAGGAAACCGCATAAAATTTGGAAACTACGCAAATAAGTTGGACGACCAAACAGGCCTTAAGAAAACCACACCAAATTAGAAACTACTCCTATATTACTCCAATTAATATGTAAATTAGAAAGGAATAAAAAAAAAAAACCAGTATATATATAGAAGCCAAGGAGCATATATATGTAAGGAAAGTTGGTTTAATTTATTTTAGGACAGAAGAGGAGACCTCCTTGTCAAGGAAGCAATATATATTTGCATGAAGAAGATCTCAAAAAGCGACCACTTTCGCACTTTCGTATAAATCGAGAATAATTCCGATATGCGGCAAGGAATAACTGGGAATGAAGTAATGAATCCTCTCATATATAATATAGTAGTACAGTAGCACAAAGGCACAGAGAGAGAGAGAGTAGTGTTGGTGTTGGAAATTAAAAGAGAGGCCAGGATCGATCCATCGATGAGGCCACCTTTCAAGTCTTCTTCTTTCTTGGTTCTTCTCTTACTAATTGTGACCCCTTTGATTGCCATCTCATTGACAGTACTAGGTACACTGGCGGGACCCCAGAGCTCTTCTTGGTTGCCAATATTGTCTTCACCATGGACGTCATGGAGAGTTGGCCTTTCGACTTCTTATACTGATCTGCCTGCTTCCTCTAACACAGCGGATGCTCCATCTCCATCTACTTCTTCCATCTTCAATGGCTCCATCCCAGATTTAATGCTTACAGGAGCAACGCCTCTTCTCCCTCAATTAGTACGTAATATATATATATATTAAGAATACGGATCGAGTATTTATTTCTTTCTACAATTAATTTTATTCGACAAATCTTAATTAATTTCCTATATATATAGCTTATTCGATCAATTCATTCTGCCTACCTTCCTAATTAATTATAAGCTAGCAAACTTATTGTTAGGGAATTGATCTGTTTCTGGTGTTGTACCTTAAACTTATTATTAGGGAAGCACGCAAGAGAATGGGCCGCAGCCTAAAGAATCTGATGAAATAGCTGCCGCAGCAGCCTCCACAAGAGTCGTTCTTAAGAGAAATATTAATGAGGGTTTAAAGAGGGTTGAGGCCAATTTGGCTAGAGCCCGGCTTTTCATAAGAGAAGCTGCTCGAGTTCGGAATTTGACATCAACCCATGCAGACCCCGACTACGTTCCACGAGGCCCCATTTACATGAATGCCAATGCTTTTCATCGGTATTTATTTCAACCCAATTCAATTCGATCAATTTCTTGAATAAAATGACTCCCTCAACTAGCTAGTTGGTAGTACTAGCTCCACTATCATGTGCAGTCGATCACAGTTGTCCGTGGATGACACATATGTATTCACGTGCACGTGTATCGCTCACGGACGGCTGTGATCAAATGAGATATTCGGAATATCTCGCACATGATCAAAGCTATATATATATATATATATGTATGTACTGTCTTATATGGAGTAATTAATTTTAATTTGTAAAACAATATATTGTATTTGTGTACGTAGGAGTTATTTGGAGATGGAGAAGCTGTTGAAGATATACGTATACGAGGAAGGAGAGCCTCCAATGTTTCACGAAGGTCCATGCAAGAGCATATATTCAACAGAGGGTAGTTTTATTCATGAGATGGAAAAGGGCAACCGCTATCGAACTACAGACCCCCATCAAGCCCTCGTTTATTTCCTTCCATTTAGTGTGGTCAGGATGGTTCATTACCTCTTCGTGCCCGATTCCCATGAGATGAATGCCATTGGGCTCGCCGTCCTTGACTACGTCGAAATCATTGCCAATAAACATCCTTTCTGGAATCGAAGTGTTGGCGCCGATCACTTCATGCTCTCTTGCCACGATTGGGTGAGTATATATATATATATTAACAAGTCCTTAATTAAATTCAATATTGGTGGCCCAGCTAGTGATATCTAGTTGAATCAAACGTACTACTTTGCATTTTCCTTTTCAAAATTCACAGGCTTAAAATTAAGTCTTAATTCAAACTCAATTAAATAGCATGTGATCGAAATTAAGCATTAGCCTGGCTTAATTAATATATATTATTTTTGGCTTAATATATATTAATGGGAATTTTCAGGGACCGCGCGCATCCTCTTTTGTTCCTCATCTATTCAACAATTCCATCAGAGCTCTGTGTAACGCAAATACTTCTGAAGGATTTAATCCTTATAAGGATGTATCCTTTCCAGAAATCAATCTCTTGACTGGAGAAATCGTGGGGCCTCTGGGTGGTCTCTCGCCGTCGCGACGGTCCGTTCTTGCCTTCTTTGCTGGCCGCCTTCACGGTCACATTAGGTACTTGCTTCTAGAGCAGTGGAAAGGCAGAGACCAAGATGTGCGAGTCTACGATCACCTCCCCGACGGAGTATCATATGACTCAATGTTGAAGAAGAGCAGGTTCTGCTTATGCCCGAGCGGTTACGAAGTAGCCAGCCCACGGGTTGTGGAAGCAATCTACGCGGAGTGCATTCCCGTGTTGATCTCCGACAGCTACGTTCTGCCTTTCAGTGATGTATTGAATTGGAAGTCATTTTCCGTCCAAGTCCCAGTGAAGGAGATACCCAATATCAAAAGCATATTGATGGCCATATCTCCAAATCAGTACTTGAGAATGCAGAGGAGAATCAAACAGGTGCAGAGGCATTTTGTGGTCAATGGGCCTCCCAAGAGATACGACGTTTTCCACATGATCCTTCACTCCATCTGGCTCAGGAGGTTGAACATTCGCATTCCAGATTAATCCGTCTTTTGAGAAGAGTATGCAAATTGGATGGCTAAGTGCCCATCCTGGCCGGGTTTTCCTAAAATTTTGTTAATTCATCTCTCCTATTACTGATGGCTGAGTGAAAGGTATAAAGCTCTATGTTGTTTTTGAATAGAAAAAAGCGCAAAAAAAAAGGAAAAAAATGAAATTCAACAATTCTACTGCTATTGTAGTGCATACCAAATGCATCGTGCCATGTCCCTCATAGTCGATCTTATGTTAGTTTTTATATTGTGTCCCGCGCGTAAGTCTTGACATGGACATCAAATGTAGGATTTTGTGCAAGATCGCTTCAGAAAGCCTCTATTCTTCATGCAAAACCCATGCACCAAATGGGCTTTACCAAAGTTACCTTTTACACGGACTCTATCCAGTCTCTTCTCCTTTGCCACCACCTTGCCAAGCTGGATGAGTGGATTCTGAGGTTCACCATTTTGCTCCTTGTTTTTTGTTTGATACTAAGCAATGGTGAGTAGGCGTGTAAAAGGCCCAGAACAGTTATCCAGAAAGCCCATCTCAGAGGCCACCGTAGGCTTCAAAGGAAGGGCCAATTACTCAATGAAGAATCTGTTTTCATTTTTTATCTTCCCTTATTATCATTTTTTATTTTTTTATTTTTGCTTTTAGGAAGGGGAAGGAGGGGTACTAAGGCGGCAATTCCATCGCTTTTACAGCTATGCATGGAGTAAATTAATTCCGCAGGCTCCAACTGGTGCTCTACTAAATAGTGAAGGCCATATAGAGAGGGGACATGTGCAAGAAACATGTATAACAGGAAACAGTTGTTTAATCATGAATTAGCATTGTAATATAATTAAATATATGTGCTTAATATATTTAATCATGAATTAGCTAAGGAACACTTGAGTGGTCAATGAAGACCTGCTCATATATATATTAGATTAGACAATAAAAACCATTGCTTAGCTAATTATGTCTTCACTCACATCCGTCATTCGGGCTTACCTAAGATTAAATTAATTAGAAAACTATCTTGAGATAAGGTATAAAAGACGATACTGCCAGAGTATAAAATTTCAAAATGACAAAGACCCTTCCTATTGAATTGTAAAACGAACCTTTCCTTTCATGATTAATTAAGAATTGTTTTAGATTTATGAATATATTTTGTCCAAGATAAGGAAAGGGTGTCTTAATTTTGTGATTGTTAAATTGTTTTACAGGTTGTCAAGGTGGAATATGTTGTCTTACAACAATTTTTTCTTTCCCCAGTTAAGAAGAATTTATTAATTAATTAACAGTTGGCTTCATAGGAGTAACTATTATTGTTAAGAAATGGCCCTGGTCACTTTTGACCCATCAAATTAAAATCGATCAAAGGGCCCATGTGTAAAGCTACAAACTCGTACGGTGGAAAATGGGCGTAGTCATATATCGAACGGGCACACCTGAAAGTGAAGCAAGGAAAGAGAAATAAGGGAGAAAAAACTAATACAACCAAATTAAAGCAAGGCACGCATTACCACACTGTTTCAGTCGTAGTTTTGCTTTTTAAAAAGGTTTTATTATCTTCCAATGCTAACTTTCTAGAAAGGCATGACATATATAAAAATGCTATGGGTCCAAGTGTGGCCCCTATTGAATGACCACGAATAAATAAATTTTACTCGTTATTTTTTTATCAAAATAATAAACAAATATGTTTAATAAATGGACTAGGATGAAAAGACATAATTTTTTAAATAATTCTTACTCCATTGGATTTACAAAATTTAATGGTATCCAAAAAATCTGATGTAATAAATTATGGCATGATAGTTTAATGACATTATTTTATTTTATTTTTTTTAGTACATTGGAATTAGACCTTAACTAGAGTTTAACAAAATTGGCAGAAGACATGTTTGCCATAATAAAGGGATTCAAACCCACGGGGGGTTGGTCTAAGAGCACAAGTCTTTCATCCTGATCCTCTCCTTCCCATCAAGGAAGTCAGCACCAGCATTCCCTTCACAAATGGTGTGGATAATGGAGCAACTCCAACTGCGTAGCATGAGATTCTTGCAGTCGAGGATCACCGCAGCCATAGGATGATTGCCATAATGCTCCTTGAAATTAAATGTGTATGATGGCAAGCTCCGAGTCAGTCTCGACTACAATCTTTGGAATGGCTTTCCTCCATGCCTCTTCCAAAACTGCACAGATCGCCCAAAGTTCAGCTTCTAGGGCAGTGCAAACTGCAAGCTTTCCCATGAAACCATAAATCCAAACTCCACTATCATCGCATATGAGTCCACTTATACCTATAGACCTAGGTTTCCCTGGAACAACCATCAGTATTAACTTTGAAAAAACCCATAAGGGAAAATTCTACCCTACTAGTTTAGGTTCTCTCACTGCTCTAGTAACATCTGTAAGAGAGAAAGCACTCCTAAACTCCTTGGACAATGATATGGCTTAGTGGACGATAAAGTGAGGCGGTGGATAATATCTTGGAAGATTTTAGCATTATGGTATTTTCAAATCCACCAAGTAGAAGGGAGGAAGTCAGGAAGCCAATCTCCCAGGGACCATATTGTTCGCACTAAAAGTGGTCTTCCTAGGTCGATGGATTTTGCGGGCGTGCCAGGGCCAAGTTCAGCCCGAAAGTTGTGCGTTCACAACCCCTTACGATTTGAGAATGGATTAATAGGCGATTGTGAAAGGAAAAGGGGTTCTTCCTTTAAAGTTATGGCGTGAATGACAAAAAAAGAAACAAAAGAAACGTGAGCATTAAACTGAAATTACAAGAGAAGGAATACGTTACCAAACATGATTTGGAAAAGCAATCTACAAAGCTTGAACTTCACACGAACTAAAGAACAAGTACACTGAAATTGTTTGTAAGATTGAAAAGTAACTGATTACAAGAAAGTATTTGAAAGCTTGTCTAATTAAAACTACTCCTATGTTTGATAGATCCTGAGAAGGATTGTTGGTTGTGGAACCCTGACTTCATCTTCATTTCTGAAATTTATAGACAGCAGCCAATTCCAACTGACTGGAAGTTACTGGCGGTTTCCTTCGGCCTGGAAAAATAACTGCCTTCTCTCTATAGTGGGCTGCCTTCTTTTTAACCGTTTGGAAGTTATTTCTTCCCAACTGCTACAACGGTTACTCCATTTTTGCAGAAAAACCAGCCTCCATTTATGCACGATCATCTTTGTTTCTTTGCACGATTGTAACTTCTTTGAACTTCACTTTTGGTCCCATGATGCTACAACTACCCATGATGCTTCATGCCCCACTTTCCCTTGTTTTTCTCCATGTTAGCAACAGCCCCTATTTTTCAGCCCCATGCTCTGTTTTTCTTCACGTTTTGTAACCTCCTTGTGCAGCAACAAGTGCACGAATTTGCACTCTACCACATGGATTCATGTTGTTGGTCAAAACCTCCAACCAATGAGCTCCTCCTGCCAAAAATTCAAAATTGGCGGAAACACTTTGCCCCCTCATCATCTATTTTTGAAAAGGTTTGAAATGATAGATGATGAAAACCCCCTGGTGCGCGGCCTGATAACAATAAATTAGAGTATTTTCTTCGGCCTACAAAAACAAAGATACTACAATGAATCTTTCAATCTCTAAGACCGAAGATACATTATGCCCACTTCTTTTGGCCTAAGATTGTTTCTATAGTTTTCTGATAATTCTTCGGTCTTAAAGACCGAAGTAACATTTTTGGTTTCTCTCAGGCCTTTGTGATTCCCTTTTTAAAACAGAATTATTCAGTCAAAATGACCGTTTTGGCCATTTCCATTGGCTGGTAATATTCTAACTTCTCAATCAACCATCTCATTTTTATCATATCCTGATGGCCTCCAGAAGTCCATTCAAGATGCAAGATCATAAGAGATAAATGGTTGAACTTCAAATTAAATTTATGCTCAAAAGTTCCTCCAACCATATTGAAAATTTTTCCTCGGTCTAAAGAAACCGGAGGATGTTTTACTTTAATACACTCAATGATGAGAAGTAAGAATGAGTACTGCTCCCCATAACTTTCATTAAACATATTTTTCTCATCACTTCGATTAAAGATTGAAGGTTTATAACCAATGCCATTTCCCTGGCCGATGACATTAAGATAGGCCCGTGGTAATAAATCCAGGCCGTTATTAAATTCCAACGGCCTTTGTAGAACAATTTGTGACTCGATTGGAGTCCTAACTCCTTGGGGCTGTGGTTTAGGCTTTGGTGAAACTGGCTCCTAAGTGGATTGATCACTCGGCCTTGAATTTGCCTCAAATAAAGGATTTACAACTCCTTTAACTTCTTCTTTTTCAAGAGTCTGAAAAACAACAAAATTATGAAAATTGCTACAGCCTAAAACTTCCTGGCCGTTTGAATTACCAATCTTCTTGCCCCCTCCCCCCTGGGAAGTCTCAGTTGTAGGTTGGTCTAATTGACCATTCCTAAAAAGTGGAGGCACATAAACTTCATCAGCCCGAGGAAATGGTGATGTTGAAGAAGGATTGACAACACCAACCCCATTTGTCTTTTCCTTACTTGAATCTGTAGGATTTTCACTTCGTTTTTCTTTGTTTACAAGTGCTTGAATATCATTGATCAATGAAAGTATAGCCATTTCATTCTTAGCCACTACTTTATCATACTCCTTACGTAACTCAGATAAGGACATTGAATCTAAATACTCCCAGCTTGAAGCCACAATGGCCTTGGGCAAATTTTTGGACATATCCTTGATGGAATTGTCCAACCGTTCCAACATGGAAAATTCCATAACAGGGACATCCTCAAGTGGGCTTTCCTTTTCAAAAGGTTGTTGTCCTTCCAAGGCGCTTCCAGTCGCACGAGTGTTTCTTTTCGACATTGACACCTACGGTCCCACTGGGCGTGCCAAAATGGTGTTCGCACTAAAAGTGGTCTTCCTAGGTCGATGGATTTTGTAGGCGTGCCAGGGCCAAGTTCAGCCTGAAAGTTGTGCGTTCACAACCCCTTACGATTTGAGAATAGATTGATAGGCGATTGCGAAAGGAAAAGGGGTTCTTCCTTTAAAGTTCTGGCGTGAATGGCAAAAAAAGAAACAAAAGAAACGTGAGCATTAAACTAAAATTACAAGAGAAGGAATACGTTACCAAACATGATTTGGAAAAGCAATCCACAAAGCTTGAACTTTACACGAACTAAAGAACAAGTACACTGAAATTGTTTGCAAGATTGAAAAGTAACTGATTACAAGAAAATATTTGAAAGCTTGTCTAATTAAAACTACTCCTATGTTTGATAGATCCTGAGAAGGATTGTTGGTTGTGAAACCCTGACTTCATCTTCATTTCTGAAATTTATAGACAGCAGCCAATTCCAACTGACTGGAAGTTACTGGCGGTTTCCTCCGGCCTGGAAAAATAACTGCCTTCTCTCTATAGTGGGCTGCCTTCTCTTTAACCGTTTGGAAGTTATTTCTTCCCAACTGCTACAACGGTTACTCCATTTTTGCAGAAAAACCAGCCTCCATCTATGCACGATCATCTTTGTTTCTTTGCACGATTGTAACTTCTTTGAACTTCACTTTTGGTCCCATGATGCTACAACTACCCATGATGCTTCATGCCCCACTTTCCCTTGTTTTTCTCTATGTTAGCAACAACCCCTATTTTTCAGCCCCATGCTCTGTTTTTCTTCACGTTTTGTAACCTCCTTGTGCAGCAACAGGTGCATGAATTTGCATTCTACCACATGGATTCATGTTGTTGGTCAAAACCTCCAACCAATGAGCTCCTCCTGCCAAAAATTCAAAATTGGCGGAAACACATATATTGAACATATGTTTTATACGAGATCTGCAGATATTTGTAGTTAACCAATCCTCAAGGGAGGGGCTTAGAAATTCCTGCCAGTCCTCCGGAGGAACAATCAAACTCTAGACGTAAGGGCAATCTCTAAGGATATGGATGGAATTTTCCACACCAGCTTGGCATCTAACACAAGTGGGGTCATTGGTTAGACACCGATTAAAACGCAACTGATTAGATAAGATTTTATCTTGTCTAACGAGCCAAAGAAAAGTTTTAAATTTTTTGGGTTTCACTTGTTGAGTGAACCACTTTGCATTCAAACTTATTTAGTATAAAAAAACATTGATACCCATTTGTTGATATTGACTTTAAAAATAAAATAAAATAAAGACTGATGTAATTCGGTTCGTTAAATATTTGAGAAATCAACTTGGTGTAGAAAATTATTTACAAAAGTTTTGCCCCCATTTTGATCCTTACTAAATAACCACTAGCTAGTCCTACAAGTTTTTGCAAAGAGTAACTTTTAATTTTATTTGTAGCTTCAGATATGAAGTGATGAAGAGAACCCTGTCCGGGTATAATAGGATGAAAAACTATAAAGAATACGATCAACTTCAATATTCTGGGAACTAAAATCCACAAGATTAAGGGAAACTCTAATTTCGAGGCCTTTGATGTCAATTAATATCCATTGGACTTTTGATGCATGGTTCAATAGTTCCATGAAACTGTCCGTCCCCAGTGCTGTGTTGAATGCCAACAAATATATGAGAAGTTAAAAAAAAAAAAAAAAAGGGTTAGAACGAAGCTTACAATTTCATAGGCTTGGTGAATTGTTCCGAACCTTAGAGATGGAGCAAAGTATCCATCAAAGCAGATAGAGAGATGCAGCAGCGAAAACTTTCTTTGTACAAGAGGGGCCTTTGGTTAAAAAATTTGAACAAGTCAAGCTTGACCAAACCGCGTGTTCAATGTCCCTGACCATGCGAGCCAGGAGCCCTACACGAGGGAGAACAAAGGTCGCCACTGATTAGTCGTTGGTTTCACACTTCGGGGCCCGTTTATTACAAACGTAACTTTCTAGCTTGTTGGAATCTTCTTTTTGGTAATTGCGCCTTAGCCCCCACCCAAATAAATCAAAAAAAAAAAAGGGGAGAGAAAGGTACTTTGCAACATCAAATCAGCCTTGTCTCCACACCATTAAATTTAAAAGACCCCTTTCATTGACTCTTCCATTGACTCTAATTAGTCCTTCTTTTATCGTCATTTACGTCTTGATTTGCCCAATTTCTAAAGTAAAATAAAAGTAAAAGACAGAAATATATCATGATTGGTCACCACTGGGAATCGCTAACATAAATTAGGATTGAGCGTATAATCTAGTGGCCCATTTTATATAAAATCAGCTTCATCGTGGCTGCTCAATTTTTCCATCTAATTTGAATACTACACTTTCTAACCACTCCCACTAGCTTTTACATTATTGAAATGATTTGATTGATATCACATGACTAGAACCACTAATATAAGCATGTATATATGATTACTGTAAGCACTTAACTCTGTATTTTAGTTTGGTTCCTTGTGACTACCAAAGATTTTGGCTTCATTTATTTGGCACATTAATTTGTCATATTTGTATTGAAAAATTGACTGCTTCAAAGAGGTTAATTGTCATGCTTTTATAGGAGTCAACCAATGTGGAGTGGCTAATAACTAAATTTGTGTACCAAGATTTGATGACTTATGATTTGAATACCTCATCGGCCCTTTGACCCAAAAAAAGGAAAAAGAAACAAACAAACAAAAAAAAAAGAAAAAAAAAAACCTTTGTTTTTATAATTTTGAAGGATTTGTACACCACGTCAAGGACCATTAATAATACACAATAAGGTATTCTTTTTTCCTGCTAGAACAATAAATAAGGGATTCATTGACAAAAAATATGACTCCCAGCTATCCTAATTATAGGAAAAACAAAAGAAAAGGGAGAAAAATAAGAAAAAGACTCTAACTACCAAAATTTAAATGACTCAGTGAGTCAGCCAGTTGAGTTCTCTCATCTGTTGTTTTAGTAGGCGGGGCCTCCGCGTAAGACTAATCAAAAGGGATAAGATCAACTGCAGGAGGAGGGGAAAGGAAAGAAGGCACTTTTAACGTTAGAAAGAGATGGATTAACAACTGATGAAGCAATTAATCTATCGTTTTCCCCACCGGGGGTTGGGACTGCCATTTTACCCTTTCATATTTCCATTGCATTTCTTTTATACGGAGTATTGTGTTTAATTTCTAGGCCCCATCCCAAAATAACTATACCGTCCCTATTTTTATTTATTTATTTATTTTTGGGTGAAAAAGTCAGTACTGTGAGGACAAAAGTTGAAAGCCAACCAAAAAATACATGAATAGAGTACAGCAATGGCGTTCTTTCTTCCTTCCTTCCTTCCACGGGAGCGCGCGGATGGGAAGATCACTTATGGGTTCCTGCGTCCTAACAGTACTTACAATATGGGCAAATGCTATTGGCACCCTACTTTAATTAATTTATCTTTGGGTTTTCTTAACATGTGTACTTAGGCACAATCCTAAGTTGCAATTAATGACCTAATCATTGCATTTGATATAATGAAAATGTATTGTAAATGATGAAATTTGTTTGAAAAAATGTGAAAGTATATTTTTTCATGCGATTATTGGGTTATTAATTATACCTTAACATGTGTCTTAAGGGTACGCGTTAAGAAAACCCTTTCTCTTTTGCTCGATTGGTTCCTTTCACCATCCAAACTTACGACTTCATTAATCAATTATATGAAGCAGCACTAATAACACTACTCGATCACATTAATGAAAATTTTACATCTTGTAAAACTTAAATTGGCATGGCTTTGCCCAGTTGTTATTTTTTATTTTTATATTTTAAATTAATGGTAAAAGGTTATCATCATTTTGATTTAAAATCAGTACGTACTCCGGATGAAAATATACAGGGGAGTAATAAAACATGTGACTTAATATCACAGTTTCCTAATCTAATCAATTAATAATCACCCATGGAGCGAGCTAGATTGGTGGAAGATCGTACAGATCAAGATCGATCCATACAATCGATTGATGGACCAAGGATATAATCTAAAAGAATGTTCTGGCTATACAATTTTGGAAAGCATATATATAGACAGCATAAGCTTTTACGAACCATATTTGTTGTATAAGACAAAAAATTACCTTCCAGTTACATCATGTTGATCCATCCTGTACTGTGGTGCAGTAGTGCTTTAGGAACATATATGCAAGGTATTAATTGATTGATTAGATGATAGGGTTTTTTTTAACTTGTGTTCTAAGGGTACATAATAAGTTGCAATTAATAATCCAATCATTGTATGAAAAAATATTTTAAATGTTTTTTCATAATTTTCTAAGCATTTTCATATTTTTTTAAACAACTTTCTTCATTTATAATGCAATGATTGAATTATTAATTATAACTTAACATGTGCCCTTAGGGCATATACAAGTTAAGAAAACCCTAAATGATATGATAAAATAGCAGATTTACTTTGCTGACATATATTCCATCCGAATGGAATGTGGTTTGGCAAGAAAACTGTATGACACCTCAAACCAACCGAATCTCTTGAGGTTGGGACTAGGTCAATTGGACCGTGTATGACTAAAGTCTCGGCCAACTCCGGCCGGTAATCGATTTCCCACCTGTGGGCCTACTGGGACTTTGGAAGTCACCGCGATTCTTTTTATTTACCAAAATGTTATCGTGAGAATATTTACCCCCCGGAGCCCTATAAATAGAGCAAAGAATCCCTCCCTATCACTTACCACTTCAAAACAAGAACAAGAGCAGTTAGTTATTTAAGTACCCAACTCTACGTCTGCTCTCTCTCTCTCTCTCTCTCTCTCTCTCTCTCTGCAAAACCTCCCTTGAAGCTAGAAGAGGAGACAACAAAATCTGTGAGAGAGAGAGAGATAAGGATAGCCCTGAGATCGAGAGGCTTTTGGTCCATTACGCATACCCCCAACGAAACAATACGATGAAGGTATATCATGAATTTTATAATTAGGCACTGTACGTTGGTGAAGAAATAAAACGAGATTTTCACTTTCTTACGAAAGATTTAAGCTAATTTGAATATGATTTTGTTTTAAATGTTTGCAGCAAAAAGTGGTGATCAAAGTGACAATGAACGGCGACAAGTCCCGTTCTAAAGCCTTGAAGATCGCAGTTGGTGTTTCAGGTACACATAAAACTCTTGAATCTTAATTGGATATATAATTCTAAATAACAAGTAGTTGAAAATTTTAATGATCGAAGGTGATCATGAGATGGAAAAGTATATATATATATATGTTTAATTAATACTGATTGGGTGTGTGATATGTATGTATATGCTAGGGGTGATATCAGCAGCTTTACAGGGGCAGGATAAAGACCAAATAGAGGTTACAGGAGACGGGGTTGATGCGGTTGTGCTCACAAGGTTGCTGAGGAAGAGCGTGGGGTTTGCAGAGCTGGTAAGCGTGAACCCTGTGGACGAGAAGAAAGACAGCACGGAGAAGACACCCGAGGCAATCGTGCAGAACATGGTTTGGCCATCCTACGTCTCCCCCTACCAAGTTTACCAGGTTCCTAATTACAGCTATGCTGAGCCCTCATGCTCCATCATGTAAACACTAGCTGCATGTTCAACCTAAGGGTCAGCCAGAGCTAGAGACATGCCCTGCATCTGCTCTGCATAATCTTCGCACCAGCTACCTGCAGGACAGGGGGGTTTATACTCCATGAATATATATATATATGTTTGTGTGTGTGTGTGTAAAGTGGAAAATAACTGTGGGATTGAGGGCTATATTTCGCAGACCAAAAATTAGCAACTTGGAATTCAGATTCGAGGATCTGCAGTTGAATAATTACTTAAAAGTTTCGTTTCTGTGTGTGCAAAAGATAGCATCATTAAATTATGAGTGTAGCTTAATGATGAAAGAGGGTGAGAAAAAAAGATAGAAGTAGGATAGGTTAAAAGTTTAAATCCTTTGTGATAAACTAAAAAAAAAAAAAAAAAAAGAAAAAAAGAGAGGTTCGAATCATTTCTAATGTACCAAAAAAAAAAATAATAATAATAAAAATAGCATCATTAATTACGTACTAAAAGTGAATCAGTTTTCAGCAGCAGCTTACCACTTTTTGGCATGCATATATGGCTCCTTGCCCCCTTGTTAATGCTTCCATTTGTACTACAACGTGTTTCAATTCTGTAATTCTTTTTCCATTTTAATTTGTTCTTTAAAAAAAAAATTAAATAAATAAAAATCCCCTATCACGTACGTAGGTTGTTGCACCACGGTTTATGTAATATGTTTGACAACAATTATGATGTGCCTCAAATGATGGGAAATGACCTTGGTCATTAACTTAGACTTGTGCAGCACACCCCAAACATGTTTTATGGGATCCTAACTGAGTTAACAAAGAGGAAATAGACTTAAATATATCAAGATGAAAAATCAAGGAAGGATGAAAAACTAGGGCAAAGAATTTACCAGAAAATGGGCTGGACATACTGGTTTCTTTTAATTAGCTAGTTGATAATAAATAATCTTCCATTTTGCATACCGTACCTGCCTAGTAATCTTATCACTGACAATATATTCTCCGTAATAATTATAATAATCAGGATTATATCTCTCTCAGCCCTGACTGAAAGAAACAGAGCCGCCGTAGAACAATAATTAAGGCTTCAGACTGTTATTTACTTAATTACTAGTTCTTTTTCTTTTCTTTTCCATTTTTTGGGGTAGCTTTGGTGGGAATTCCTCTCACTAGTCAGCCCCGAAAAGAAATTCTTTCCTTATCACAAGTTAAATACCCCGTAGGAGCTAAATTAGCCACACACCTTTACATCGATATGATAAGGATTTGACTGTGATTTCTATCACCTGGATTAGACCATTAATTCTAGGCAAATGTCCAGTCCGTGAGACATATGAAGCTACAAATTAATTTATCCAAAAAGAAAGAAAGAAAAGAAACTACAAATTAAGGGCTACGGAGAGATTTTCAGGGGGCATTTGCACAACTGATTGAAATAAAATCACTTCACTGTATTTTACACAGCATTTAATATGAGTTTATTTTGTATTAGGTACAAAATCACTTATACAAAATTTCTTCCCTTTTTATTTTTATATAATTATAGAAAAAAAAGAATTTTATTGATCAAATCAATAAGTACAATGAAGAAAAGTTACACCATATCCATTAATTCTGCTTCCATACAAATCAGTTTTCCAAAGGGTTTTTCTCTATAATTCCAAACATGAAATGAATCACATACAAAAATGTCCTAAAATAGCAACATAATTAGCTGCTCTCTTCCCTTGTATAAAAATATATTTAAACTCAATTTCATTGAATCTAGCTTGAACGAGCATATGCAAATTCAAAGGATAATGATATTTCCTTTAACACATCCTTACGATAATTTACAAGTCACCTTCAACTAGAATCTTGGTAAAGCCCTTCTACCAAGCTTGGTACAATCAATCCATTCCACTTGTAGGAATTCAAGACGTACTTTGCCATTACTTTCGTTGATGGCTCCAAATATTTTGCAACCGCTTCATTTTTGCTTTGTCATGACTAGCTAGCTAGCTCCATACCCAATGGCAAGCATGTGCCTAGCTTCAAGGCCAGCGAAAACAAATTGGGGATAATATGACAGGGAATTGTAACCGCAGTTACAATATAGAATGAGAGTTGGCTTGACTCATATATATATATATATATATATATATATATATATATGGTGATTTAAGATAAAAATTATACTGAAATATATGAAAAGCTGATCAGATGTGAGATATCTTAGATAATTATAATCATCCGTGAGACAACATGCACAGTCAAGGCCCGTCACATTCACATGCGAACATATTATCCACGGACGCTTGTGATTGTTTGAACCAAGCGGGATATTCTACATTTTATCAAAGCCAAAAAAATAAATAAAAAAGATTCTAAGGAACACATATATTAGACCTCTAGAATTGACATCGTCTCTAATTATCTTATTACGAAAACATCAACATTGGAAGCAAGTTTCCCAAAATGTGGAAAGAGATTTGCGAATACGGTAATGTGAGTAGTGGGATGTGCTATGGGAAATTGGGGATGCCAATTATTTCTTAGGAATAAGGGATGGGACTAATGAAACGTTGTTAACTTTGAAAGTGGCGATAAATGCTAAATTGGGAGGAATCCAATTAAGCGACAATTTAGATAGTAATTAAACGCACCTCAAAAACATGGGTCGCTGTGTAATTGTTAGGCCTGCATGACTCCCCTGATGCCAACTAGGGAGAGAGTCTACGAGTTTGGACAAGCTTCTTAGATGGCATCCAGGGAGCCAGGCAGATCAATACAAATATCCCTGGACCGGACCGTTGGACGAAGTCAAGTCAGTTGATCCATCTTCATTGACCCTACAAAATGCAGAGCAGAGCGCGCAGTTATTGGCACATACATACTGTACATACGTTTAAAATCGCCTTTGAAGAAGCTTAATTTCGTATATACGTAGAGACGGCCCTAGCTAGCTACTTCCTTTTAAATTTCAGCTTTTGACTGATCACCCTCTGAAGAATTAAATTGAAGCCCATCTGTAGACCAGCTAACTAATTAGAGAAAAATAACCAAATTTAGAGTTAACTTACCCTTTAATCCGCGCGAGCTGAAAACAACCAAAGTGGAAGAGGTAATATCAGTAGGCCGGACAGAAGTTGAGAAACCATTTGAGATGGATCCCTCTGTCTCTCTCTATCTCTGCTTTTACATCTAGCGCTCTCGATCGATCTCTGTCAATTGCAACATGGAAGTGAGAGAAAATACGTAATAGAATGGGATAGATATATATCGAGAGAGAGGGAGAGAGTAACTGTTGGATAAATTAAGGAGACTAAGGCCAGAGACAAGGGAAAATCCAGGGCGGAGGTGGAAGCGGCAGAGAAGGGTTTGGTTTGCACATAAAAAGGCACAAAATTAAAGCAGCCTGGGTTTTGCAGGTTTACGAGTTTTGGCATTTTCTGTCATCGGAAAATTCAATATCAATTAGTTAAAGGTTAAAGGTGACTCGCCCATCTAACTCCTCCTTTATTTAATTGCGGAGTATGATTTTGGAATTATAGTGGCCGTTGGTGGGCAGGTTTAACGGCTTTTGACCGGTTTTAGATCGACGGCGCCGAAGCCAGTGCATGAGACAAGTAGTACAGCATTGGGTCTGGGTGGTAATAACGGCTTTTTTGACGGATGTTTGGGGAATTAACATTATTATATTAAAGTATACTTTGGTAATGGATCATCAGTTTTTGTTGTAAAACCAAGAATTTAGAACAAGTTGTGAGGAGAATAAAATTTCTCATTCATCTTCTTTCTCTTTCTTTCTCTCCAAATACATCACTCTTCTTTCTCTCCGAATACATCACTCTTCTTTCTCTCCGAATACATCCTCTCTTCTTTCTCCCCTTCCCCTTTTATCTTTGTTTGCATTTATTCCTCATGATGGGATTACCTAACCCACTTATGATGGTGTTCCCATTATCACAAAGTGGAGGGGGTGTGGACATCCACTCAATGTCCACTCAATGTTTAATATTCATAACACTCCCCCTTGGATGTCCACCAAACTAAGATAATGTGCCTCGTTAAAACCTTACTAGAAAAACCCAGTGGGAAAAAACTAGTGAAGGAAAAAGAGTACAACATTTTTGTAAATCTTAGAGTGGTGTTGGACGCACTAAAGAAACTGCCTCATTAAAACCTTGCCAGGAAAACCCAATGGGACAAAACCTAGGCGAAGGAAAAAGAGTACAGCGTGCATATGTCCAAAAATGAATACTCCCCCTGATAAGAAGATAAGTATCAACTTAACTGATCGCAAACCCGACGCATTCCAATGCCATATACCAATTTCTTGAATGTTGACGATGGTAAGGCCTTGGTGAATAAATCCGCAAGATTATCAGTGGAACGTATTTGCTTCACATCAATTTCATGCCTCTGCTGGAGTTCATGAGTGTAGAAGAACTTTGGTGAAATGTGTTTGGTTCTATCACCTTTGATGTACCCTCCTTGAATTTGTGCAATACATGCAGCATTATCTTCATAAATTGTTGTTGGCATACCTTTAATCAAAGGTAACCCACATGTGTCTCGAATGTGATGGACTACAGATCTTAACCATACACATTCACGACTTGCTTCATGGAGTGCAAGTATCTCAGAGTGATTAGAAGATGTAGCAATTAAAGTCTGTTTTGTAGATCGCCAAGAGATCGCTGTATTGCCACATGTAAATACATACCCTGTTTGTGAGCGAGCTTTGTGAGGATCAGAAAGGTATCCAGAATCTGCATATCCTTCTAAACAAGGACCACGGGCTAATTCCTTTGAGTAAAACAAACCCATATCTGTAGTTCCACGAAGGTAGCGTAAAATATGTTTAATACCATTCCAGTGTCGTCGAGTTGGAGCAGGACTGAATCTTGCTAATAAGTTGACTGAAAATGCTATATCAGGCCTAGTGCATTGTGCTAAATATAACAAAGCACCTATTGCACTAAGATATGGTACTTCAGGACCAAGTAGCTTTTCATTATCTTCTTTGGGACGAAATGGATCTTTCTTAATATCAAGAGATCGAACCACCATGGGAGAACTTAGTGGATGCGCTTTATCCATATTAAAACGTTTCAATACCTTTTCGGTATAAGCTGATTGATGGATAAGAATTCCATTTGATTTATGCTCGATCTGCAGGCCGAGACAATATTTTGTTCTCCCTAAATCTTTCATCTCAAATTCTTTTTTCAAATATTCAGCAGCTTTCATGAGCTCTTCAAGAGTCCCAATTAAATTTATATCATCAACATAGACTGCAATGATGGCGAATCTAGATTCTGATTTCTTTATAAATACACAAGGGCATATAGGATTATTAATATATCCTTCTTTAACTAAGTACTCACTGAGACGATTATACCACATTCTTCCAGATTGTTTTAATCCATACAAGGATCGTCTCAGTTTAATTGAGTACATATTTCGTGGTTGTGATGTATTTGCTTCAGGCAATTTGAATCCTTCAGGGATCTTTATATATATATCTGCATCTAACTTTCCATATAAATATGCAGTAACTACGTCCATAAGACGCATGTCAAGTCCTTCTGAGACTGACAGACTAATTAAATATCGAAATGTAATGGCATCCATTACAGGTGAATATGTTTCTTCATAATCAATCCCAGGTCTCTGCAGGAAACCTTGTGCTACTAAACGAGCTTTATATCTGACGATCTCATTTTTATCATTACGCTTTCTTATAAACACCCATTTGTAACCCACGGGTTTCACATCATTGGGTGTTAGGACTACAGGTCCAAATACTTTACGTTTTTCTAGCGAATCCAATTCTGCTTGGATTGCTTCTTTCCACTTTGACCAATCAGGTCTACTGTGACATTCGTCTACAGTGCGTGGTTCGAGATCATCATCATCTTTCGAAATTTCAGTAGCTACTGCGAAAGAAAATACATCATTAATAACCACTTCTGAGCGATCCCACAATTCTTTTGTACATGTATAGTTTATGGAAATTTCTTCATTTCCATGTACATATGCTTTTTTATTGTTTTCTGTCTCTTCAGGGACATTTTCCTCTTCAGGAGTTATTAAATCAGAATTTGTGGGAATATTTATTTCTTGTTCAATAGCCTCTTCCGGAGTACTATTTTTTATATTTTGTTGCCCTTTTATTTTCCTCTTCCGGGGAACTAAATCTTTTGAGCCCAATGGTCTACCACGCTTCAGGCGTGTAGTAGATGATTCATTTGCTGCAATAATAGTAGACTTACCAATTGCTACATTGATCTTTGCTGGTGTGTTTGCAGCCGGTATATAAGACTTAGTTATTTTTGCTGCGTCTGTAAATGCATCTGGCATTTGATTAGCAATCTTCTGAAGATGAGTGATCCTCTGTACTTCAGTTTCACATTGAGCAGTACGTGGATCAAGATGGGACAAAGATGGTACATTCCAAGAAAGTTCACGTCGTTCTTCTATCAGTGGATTTCCTCCCCCTAACGACGGGAACTGTGTTTCATCAAAATGACAATCTGCAAATCTTGCTGTAAAAACATCACCTGTCAATGGTTCAAGAAATCTGATGATGGAAGGTGAATCAAACCCAATATATATTCCCAATCGACGTTGAGGACCCATTTTAGTGCGTTGTGGGGTTGGAATCGGAACTTGTACAGCACAACCAAAAGTTCGTAGATGGGAAATATTCGGTGGTTGACCAAGTACAAGTTGTAATGGTGATTGTTGCTGATAAGCAGTAGGGCGAAGACGAACCAATACTGCAGCATGTAAGATGGCATGTCCCCAGGCAGAAATAGGTAATTTGGTCTTCATAAGTAAAGGTCGAGCAATCAGCTGAAGATGTTTGATAAAAGCTTCTGCTAACCCATTCTGAGTATGGATATGAGCAACTGGATGTTCAATATCAATCCCAACTGACATGCAAAAGTCATCAAATGTTTGAGATGAAAATTCACCGGCATTATCAAGGCGGATCTTCTTGATCGGATGATCTGGAAATTGTGCTTGTAACTTGATTATTTGGGCAAGGAGCCTAGCAAATGCAGCATTGCGAGTAGATAGCAAACAAACATGTGACCATCGTGTTGAGGCATCTATTAAAACCATAAAATAGCGAAATGGTCCACATGGTGGAAAAATAGGTCCACATATATCCCCTTGAATTCGTTCCAAAAATTTTGGAGATTCAACAATAACTTTTGTAGGAGATGGTCTAATAACCAATTTTCCCTGGGAGCAAGCAATACATGGATAATCACTGGACAAGAGAATCCTCTGGCTCTTTAATGGATGTCCATGTGAATTGGTAAGGATTCGACGTATCATTGTTGATCCCGGGTGACCAAGTCGGTCATGCCAAAGCATAAAAGTTTTTGAATCAGAGGACTTCAGGTCCATCACCACATTTGATTCAATTGTTCTTATAGTTGTATAATACAACCCCGAAGAGAAAGTAGGAAGTTTCTCTAATACAAGCTTCTGGCCTGAAATAATTGAAGTAATGCAGAGATATTCTACATTACGTTCACATGCAGTTTCAATATGATATCCATTACGACGTATATCTTTAAAACTTAGCAGATTTCTTCTGGATCTGATTGAATATAAAGCGTCGTTGATATGTAAGTTTGTTCCACCAGGTAACATGATTGTGGCTCTTCCGGAGCCATCGATCAGGTTCGCAGGACCTGATATTGTATTGACATTAATTTCATTTAATATAATGTCGAAAAAATATCTTTTATCTCGAAGGATAGTGTGCGTTGTGGCACTGTCCGCTAGGCATATATCTCCACCAGTCATCTCGGAATTGAATAATTCATTATCAAGATCCATACCTTTTCATGAAAATATATAAATTTGAGTCTAAAAATAAATAGACAAATAGATAAAATATGAAAATAAAATGCATATGAAATAACATTCTTATTGATAATAAGAAAATAGAAAAAGGTAATAACGTTAATTGATGTGGACATTTCCATCACCAATTAAATGGTCAATTTTTCCATTAGGCTCTTCAAAGAAGTCTGAAACATCTAAATGAGTTATATCCACGGGGTCATTGTGATCAATAAAATTTGTTTCTACTTTCTTGCCTTTCTTCTTGATTGAGGCTTGGTAAAGTTTGACCAAATGAGCAGGCGTACGACAGGTACGCGACCAATGCCCTTTCACACCACAACTAAAGCAAATATTTTCATACTGCTCAGGCCTTTGATTTTTCTCTCTTTCTTGTTTGGCCACATTGGTGGACCACTTTTGGTGGTATGATGTGATTTTATTGTGGCGACCACCTGAATAATTATTATAACCACCACGTTGTGAATAATTATTTTGCCCACGACCGCGACCATACCCACGACCACGACTATGGCCATGTCCGCGACCTCGTCCACGACCACGAGACGATGTTGCATTCACTTCAGGGAATGCTGCAGAACCGGTTGGACGGGATTGGTGATTTTTCAGTAAAAGCTCGTTGTTTTGTTCAGCAACGAGAAGACATGATATCAATTCAGAATATTTTGAAAATCTACGCTCTCGATATTGCTGCTGCAGGAGCACATTCGAGGCATGAAATGTAGAATACGTTTTTTCTAACATGTCTTCTTCTGTTACTTTTTCTCCACATAATTTCAATTGGGAGCTGATTTTGAATAATGCTGAGTTATACTCAGCAATTGTTTTGAAATCTTGCAACCTCAAGTGTATCCAATCATAACGAGCTTTTGGAAGAATGACAGTTTTCTGGTGGTCATATCTATCTTTCAAGTCATTCCATAGGGTAAGAGGGTCCTTTACTGTGAGATATTCTGTTTTTAACCCCTCATCAAGGTGATGGCGAAGAAAAATCAATGCCTTGGCGCGATCCTGTAGGGACGCTTGATTTTCTTGCTGAATTGTATTACCCAAATTCATTGCAGTAAGATGGATTTCAGCATCAAGAATCCAAGACAAATAATTCTTTCCCGAAATATCAAGGGCGGCAAACTCAAGTTTCGTAAGGTTTGACATTGTCGGAGTGCTATAATTATATGTCAAAATAAAATGATATTTTGTTAATATATGAATAAATCAAAACATATAAAGAAGTACGTAAATTTTATAAATGCTAAATTCCTTATTATGATTTATCATGGGATCATTAGTAAAATATGAAGTATGCATATTTCAATACAAAGGGGTACAAAACATATTTAATTGAAAGTCATTATTAATCGTTACTTTAAACAATTAGATTAAATTTAGACATTATTCAAAATTTCTAAAACTGCAAGTTTTCAATTGTCTAGCAGAAATCCCAGATTCAGGTGTACCACGAAATAATTACGCAAAAAATATCAAATGGTCACCTAATGACACGAAAATTGGTAGGATGTTAGCCCAACAAGTCAGTGAAAAAATCCAATTCGTTTCATCTCAAAATCATAACTAGAACTAAAGTTATGAATTAAATGGTAAAATGGGTTCGTGCTATCAACACAGTATAACACACAAAACCTCAACCAAGTATTTACTTAAAACACTTATCTCGTAGGTTTATTCTATAAACCGATGCTTATTTCTTCAGTGTCATTCCACTTCTAGTGGTTTGGTATTTTTTTTTTCACACCAAATATATTCATTCCACTTCTGGTGGTTTGATATTTCATTAATCCACTTCTAGTGGTTTGGTATTTTATTACTCCACTTCTAGTGGTTTAGTATTCCACTTCTAGTGGTTTGGTATTTTATTTTTCCACACCAAATATATTCATTCCACTTCTGGTGGTTTGATATTTCATTAATCCACTTCTAGTGGTTTGGTATTTTATTGCTCCACTTCTAGTGGTTTAGTATTCCACTTCTAGTGGTTTGGTATTTTATTTTTCCACACCAAATATATTCATTCCACTTCTGGTGGTTTGATATTTCATTAATCCACTTCTAGTGGTTTGGTATTTTATTACTCCACTTCTAGTGGTTTGATATGTCATTAATCCACTTCTGGTGGTTTGGTATTCCATTATTCCACTTCTGGTGGTTTTTTATCATAAAATGACATACTTTAAGCTGACACAGTGAAGTTACCAGTAAATCTGAGAGAAGTTGACTGAAAACAGAGGTGACGTTGACAGTCAATTCGTAGTAAAACAAGAGCAGATTTTTGTGTGTTCTTCTATGCTAACTAAAGCAAAAGTTAAGGTGCACCCACGAATTTTCACCAAAATTTTACAAGCATCTAAAGAAGTTGCATAACACATAATAGAGAAATATATTACTCAATTTAATTTGGTCATCATTGACCATCACTTTATTCAATTAAATTGAGACTTTATTCAAAATTTCTAAAACTTCAGGTTTTGAAATTTGTCTCTTGCTTCAGGAAGAGAACAGATGAATAATAACCCTTTTTTTTTTCTTTTTTTTTTTTTTTTTTTTTTTTTTTTTTATTTTATAGAAAACTTCTGGTTTTCAGATTTTTCTCTTACTTCAGGAAGAGAAAATGAATTGTTACCCTTTTTCCTTTTTAATTATAAAACTTCAGGTTTTATTTTAAATCTTCTCTTGCTTCAGGAAGAGAAGATAGACATTCCTCCATTCGAGATATAGAATTTAGATTGAAATATTAACAATAAGCAAAACTTATAATATAGCAATAAAGATTAATGCAAATATAATTTCTACGTTGGATTAGTAACATGGATGTAAAATCAACCTTGTTAAATAAAATTTATCACTATGAAATCAGCATGCTAATAGTGATCAAAATAAATGATTTACTTATAAAAACATCATAAATATGGAAAATGAATATATGTGTATGTAACTCACCACAACCAAATTGGTTAAAAACGAAGATGCTGATAGTATGATATTGCTCACAAATTCCTTGAGCAATTCGTGCTGATAACGTGTTGTAAAACCAAGAATTTAGAACAAGTTGTGAGGAGAATAAAATTTCTCATTCATCTTCTTTCTCTTTCTTTCTCTCCAAATACATCACTCTTCTTTCTCTCCGAATACATCACTCTTCTTTCTCTCCGAATACATCCTCTCTTCTTTCTCCCCTTCCCCTTTTATCTTTGTTTGCATTTATTCCTCATGATGGGATTACCTAACCCACTTATGATGGTGTTCCCATTATCACAAAGTGGAGGGGGTGTGGACATCCACTCAATGTCCACTCAATGTTTAATATTCATAACAGTTTTAGTTTTTTTTGTTTTTTTGCATAGCCATAGACACTGACGTTAGCAATTATAGGGGTTCACGAGGTGTGGGGGCGCCGAGGATGTCCACGTGTCGTCCTATCGTTGAGTGATGGATATGCTGAACGAACCCGGTCGTAGGTTTAAAGTTAAAACTTGGGGGTTGTTTGTTTTTGGACACATCGATCATATATTGAACTTAATTGGAGCATGTAGGTACGTAATATATAGGAAATAAGTTGAAAGTTACTCCTTACTTTAGTCACTTTAATTTGTTCCCATTTTGAAGGAAAATATATATATATATATATATATATATATATATATATATATATATATATAGACTATCTATAAAAAGATGAATGTAAAAAAAACTTTTGATTGACTAATATACTTTTATTTTAATTTTTAAATACACAATTATCCACCTTTTTGCATATATAGGAAATATAGTAATATGGAAACTATAATTCTAAAACACATACCTTAACATATAAAACACAAATCGAAATAGAAATTCAAAGGAAATATGTAGGAATATGGAAACTATAATTCTAAAACACGTACTTTAATATATTCTAAAACACATACCTTAATATATAAAATAGGAATTTAAATAATCAATCGCCCAGTTTTCTCAAATGTTTAATTGTTCAAGTGGGTGATAGCTTTGCATGATATCGGGGATTAATGGAGGCCAAAGGTCTAGACTCCTCCACCCTATATAGCCAAAAAATAAAAAATAAAAAATAAAAAAGGAAGACTAAATATGGTCCTTTAGGAATATAAGACATGATGATGTGTTATTTGGCTTAGCTCAATAACAATTCCACAATTTGCTCAAAAAAATAATTGAAATTTCATTAAAACGGAAACTATAATTCCTATATAATAAATAAACAGCTAGAACGCATATCTTAATATATTCTAAAACACATACCTTAATATATAAAACACAAATAGGAATTCAAAGGAAACGGAAACTATAATTCCTATATCTATATCTATACTACCTATAAAAAGATGAATATTAGAAAAACTTTTGATTGACTAATATACCCTTATTTAAATTTTTAAATACATAATTATCCTTCTGCATATATAGGAAATATAGCAATATAAAACACATACGTTAATAAGAATTCTATTAAATAAAACCAAACCCAAAAAGGAATTCTAAGGAAACGGAAACTATAATTTGTAAAACCCTAACAATGTTAACATATAAAATACAAATAGAAACACATTATAAAAATGATAAAACCCTAACACAGGAAAGAACAACTACTGCTTCCTTTTTCTGCGTCTTCTACATGCCTTCATTGCATCTCCTTTCTTCTGGTACTTTGTCTGGTATGTAATTGTCAATAAACTTGACTCATATATACAAATTATGTTTAAACATTCAAATCTCTGCTTGCATTGTATGATTGGACTTTTAAATCTCTATTTGAATTACAAAATTAGCAAGAAAAAGAAGAGAAACAAAGACGAATCAATTGAATAAAAATAAAAAGATGCATGCTTGAACAAAAACAAATGAAAACCCAGATTAAGAGGCCAAAAAAAAAAAAAAAAAAAAAAAAAAAAAACTTGAATTGCATAAGTAAAGTTTTGAATAGCACATATAATCTTTGATCATTTCTAAGGATTTGCATATTAGAAAAAACTTGAATTGCATTATTGAACTTTTAAATTATTGCTGTTGCATAATTTTCATATTTTGTTGAGAATTCATATATAATCTCTGATTTTTGAAAATAATCAAGTCAAATTATTAAGAAAAAGAAGAGAATCAAAGACGATTCAATTGAAGCAAAATTAAAAAAGAAGCAGGTTTGAACAAAAACAAAACAAAACCCAAAAAAAAAAAAAAAAAAAAAAAAAACCATTAACGAATGCACAAGGAAAAAAGAAAATAAAAAGGGAAGGTCTAATGAACCACTAAAAAAAGTCCCTATCAAATCGTGAGGCTCATGAAACTTTGCAATATCTACCTGCAAGCCCAAATAAAGTATGTCAAAAAACTTTGCAATACTCCCTCCATCCCAATAAGGTATGCCAAATTTTTAACTTTTTTGTCCCAAAATATTTGGTGACTTTAAAAAATCAAATCATATTTTTTTTAAGTTTCTTATACCATTCGTTATTTCAATATTTACTTTCAACACAAAACCCAATACAAAAAAGTAAGGGTATTTTTGGAAAGAATGAATTTAATCAATGACAAGTCAATATAATGATTACATTTTCTTAAATTCTCTGTCAAACGTAGCCTATCTTTACGGGTCGGAGGAAGTATTATTTTTTAATGAAAAATCAATGGTCCTTATCGCTTTAAGGTTTGCAGAAGTCTTTGGTTTCAAACCCTACGTAAGCTATGTATGTTCTCCTATCATTTCCCAAATAAAAAAAATCATTAAAAACTAATTTACTCATAAATAAAATGAGAAAATCCTGATCCCATAAATACCGGATTTTTAAAAGAAAAAAAAATCCTAAACATGTACATATTAGGAATATTATTATTTTAATCAAAGACCAATAGAAGTTCTGGATTTGCGCAAGTCTTGGTTTCAATCCTGCATGAAGTATCTGTTTTCTCCTATGTACATATTTCCAATACATATATATCAAAGACTACTTTACTCATAAATAAAATGAGAACCTTCTAATCCCATAAATACTAGATTTTTTAAAGGTGATAGTGTAGGCCTTATTAGGAACATGAGTTAGTTTCTGTGGCATAAATCTATGGGAGGGGTGTAGATTGTAGTACATCATAAAAAAAAAAGGATGGCATGTCCGTAGGGTTTGCAAAGCCGCGCAAGTTTTGGTTTTGATTTTTGTAAGACTAATGTACTAATAATTTGCTATTAAATCTTTCAACTATAGCGTAAATATGTTTTGATTGGAGAAAGAGACAAAGAGTGAAAGAGAAAGATTTTTGTTTCAGCATTGAAAGTTTCACAAAACCTTCAAAGAACCTATGTATAATGAAGTTTCAAAGATAATTTTAAACACTACGATTTGGGAAAGATAATGAAAAAAAAATAGCAATCATATCAAAAGAAGTAAAGGATTGAGTGATCAAAGTGCTTTCATCTTATGCAAAGGCACGATAAAATTATTAAATTTAAAAATTATTATCATTATTGAAAAAAATAATTTAACTCAAAAAAATTCACGTGCAACGCACGTGTGCACCAACTAGTAATAAATAAACAGTTGAATTGTAAATTCCACTTTTTCCATCAAGAGTAGTTTCAACCTTCTCTCCACCTTTTCCATTAACGGCGACTTCTCCTTTCTTTGGTTAACGGCGACTTCTCTCTTCTCTGGTAAGTTTTGCTCTGCAAATTTTAATATAGATACGGTACTGTTAGATGGAGATTGTCTTGGATATGTACTATACTTGGTTGGACCTTTGTCTCCATTTAGAACAATTGCTTGCAAACTTGCAGTGAAGAAAAAATAAAATTCACCATATAATCGTTCCCAACAATACTTGGACAATTTAAATTGTGAAAAAAAAAGACCTAAAACTAAAAGAGATTAAAACTAAAAGACAATATATCTGGAAAAAAAAAAAAAAAAACTCATATCCAATACTTATATCATTGAATAAAAAAAAATGGAAATCTAAAAAACTAAAAGAAAATTGAGAGAAAAAACCCAGAAAAATCAGTGGAGAAAAGAATTAAAAAAAATACAAAACAAACTCATTATTTCGATCCAAACACATAAATCGGTGAAAAAAAAAATTGAAAAAAATAATAAAATAAAATAAAATAATTATATGCCAAAAATTAATTATATGCCAAATAATCATAATGTTACTAACTTTGTTTACGTTTTATGGTAGAATAATACAAACTCCAAGTTCTACATGAAACTGATTCGTCAGACTGGCCGGAAATTTAAGTTCATCACAAAATTAAAGAAAATTGATGACTTCATTCGAGTAAAAAATAGTTACATTGCTGAAAAAATTGAAGAAATACCAGATGGAAAGTCAGAAGGAAGTGAAGATAAAAGAAAATCAAAGAGGTAGAAAAAAAATTAGATTCAAAGATAGAATACTCATATTATTTCTTTCATATTAGAATCCCCTTACAAACAAATGTTTACCTAATTTAATAACAGTTTTTGGATGTTTTGGCATTTTTACAAGTTTAAAACGATTATTATTTATACATTTAATATCGACATGTGCAATGCACTTGTGCACCAACTAGTATATATATATATATATCTATACTACCTATAAAAAGATGAATGTAAGAAAAACTTTTGATTGACTAATATACCCTTATTTTAATTTTTAAATACACAACTACCCACCCTTCTGCATATATAGGAAATATAGCAATATGGAAACTATAATTTTAAAACACATACCTTAATATATTCTAAAACACATACCTTAATATGTAAAACACAAATAGGAATTCAAAAGAAACCCTAAATCAAATACTCCATTTAATACTCTATATATAATCTTAAAGCACGTTAACTTCGTATCTCCCTCTTCCTTTCATTCTCTAGCAACTTCGTATCTCCCTCTTCCTCTCATTCTCTAGCAAACGAGAATGGCCTGTTAGAAGCACACTTACTTCCCAACGCAGTCACAAACCAAATATCCACATCATGGAGACGATACCGGATCTCAAGGGGCTGTTGCGTGAGTGTTTTATACTTTTATTATGTATTTCTTGAAATTTGGTGAGAATTCATATAATGCTGAATTTGTTTGTGGTTAGGGGTGGTTGTTTTCGAGGATTTTTGGATAGACTAGGAAAACCCTTGAATGTGTTTTGATTGTAACGTGGAAGTTGTTGGAATGGGTCATATATGTATATGATAATTATTATTATTATTTTGCTTGAATTTGGTTGTTGATGGGAAGGGAGGGGGAAAAGAAAAAGGAAAAAAAGCAAAGAAATGAGGAAAAAAATAAAATGAAAATCTCGATCTCCACTCTCTTTTTAATCTCTAAGCGAACAAAAAAAAAAAAAAATGTAGATGATGATACCATATAAAAATAAAATTGAGAATTTTTTTTAGAAAAAATAAGAAAAACTATATTATGAGGGATCAATTTCACTTATTAAAAAAATAAATTAAGTAATATTTAAAAGCATCAAAAATATAAAATATAGAAAATAAAAATAAAATAATTATGTTTGCTACTTTCCTTTAGAATGCACATCTCAAGTTGAAGTAGTAAATTGTTACAGCCCACATAAGGTAGCAAAAGAGAGATTTGTTACTTTTTTTATTTTTTTTTTTGGCTACCTCCCTCAAAGATGCTCTTGTATCACATATTAAATTATATTGTATCTATATTACCTATAAAAGTTTATATTTTAGAAACACTTTTGATTGACCATTACATCTTTATTTCAAATTTTAAATTTTAAATATTTATTTGCCTCCCAGATTTAACCAATTAAGAATGTTTTATATTTAACCAATTAAGAATGTTTATTTTCTAACAAAAAAGAAGGAAAAAATATAACACAATTTATGTTCACTTCATAAATTCTATATAGCCTCCACTACTATGCATGTGTTCTAGCTAACTTTTTATTACTACCATAACTCCTAACAATTGAAGAAATTTTGACCTATTGTGTTGAGTGTTTATTCTAATAAGTTAAATTAACACAAAAGTAACAAATAATTAGATTTTCATATTCAATATATATATATATATAGAATTTATAAATTTTTTTATTTAAATAATATTCATGTGCAACGCACGTGTGCCCATATATATATATAGATATATTACCTATAAAAAGTTGAATGTGAGAAAAACTTTTGATTGACTAATATACCCTTATTTTAAATTTTAAATGCACAATTACCCTTCTACATATATAGGAAATATAAAAATATAAAACACATACATAAATAGGAATTCTAAGGAAACTATAATTCGTATAAATAAATAAAACCCAGAATTGTAAGTTAACTCTATATCATTTATTCATTAACAATGGGATTCTAAATTCTACTTTCTCCATTAACAGTAGTTTCAACCTATTTTAATAGAGCCCTCATCTTCTTTTCTTTTTCGAAATATAGGGTTTTAGAGTTTGTTTTAATTGTTATAGAAAATACTGTTTTCCATGTGAGTCAAGTATTTCATATATTTCTGTAACTTTGGTTCTCCTACCTCTATTCTTACTGAATGTCCTAACTACAAGATTCTTTGCAAACGCAGTAGGGTTCTATTTTAGTTCTGTTAGATATTATTACTTTTGAGTATTTTTTTATTTTATTTTTTTGGTGTAAGTTTTTGACAAATCATGATTCACAAATATTTTATAAGGATACCTTTCTTTTTATTAAATTATTTATTTTTTGAGTTGGTTTGTTTTCTCACATAGAACCTTTTATTAAAATATAATATAATAAAACTGAATGAGGTTCCTAAACTATCAAAAACTGGCATTAAAAAAACCAAATCCTATATGTAACGATGTTAAAAATTCTCCCTTATCTGGTCAATAGAGCATCATCTCAACAAAGGACAATCCAGGAGGATTCTCATGTTTTAGTAAGCACATTTTTCATTGAGAAAATTTTAAAAATAAGTATATTTATCATAATTTCATTGAATTTTTTATATTATAAAAAAATTTTCTAAAAAAAACCCAACTTCCCCACTCATAGAATAATATTTTCAATGAGTTGAATGACATTTATTTTAATTTATTTCTTATTTGAATTTAAACACGATATTATTTGTTCAATTTATTTATGAAATAATTTTTTTTTTTAAATTATTACTCTTCGAAATAAGTACATAACTAGGTTAGTTGCCAAACAAGTTCGAAAAAAAGGGTTAAACTATTTAGCTTTTTCCTTACAAAAATATATATATATATATATAAACCGACAGGGCCATGAAAAATATCCTTTTGATAGGTAAGTGTACAACTGAAATTTACATATATGTTTTTTATTTGTTTAAGTTATTGATGACACATTTAATTAATTTATTAGTTTTGGCATTGATTTTTTTTTTTTCCCATCACAAAAATCTCTTTTTTAAAAGACATTTTATATGGTCCACTTTAGCGTAAATTCGTATACCATTGATGAAATATTTATTTTATAATACAAAAATATTCACGTGCAACGCACGTGTGTACCAACTAGTATATATATATGGAGTAAGAGCCAACAGCCCAACATCATCATCTTTAGCTGAATCTACACGTACCATATGATTTGAAAACTGCGTCTATTCTTTCCTCCATCAACTTTCCACCACTAATTGATTAAAGAGGTGCACCGCGCACCGTCAGATGGTTCAAATCGTTTTGGGCATCCATTAATGCTGCTTCAGAACGGCCCCTAAGCATTGAGTCCCTTGTCTTCGGGGGTCGTTGGGGGCGGGGCCCAAAGCCCACCTACTAACCACGTACAGAATATAGGCCATGGTGTACACCTATGTGATTGCATGCTCTCTTGACAACAATGGACCTACCCAATGAGGAGGGGTTCTATCCACGTTTTCACCCACTACGGCTCCTTCAATCCGCTCAAAGTGAGGGCCTAGCTAGGGCTGTAAGTCTGTAACTTACCTAGGTTGAGAGCTCAACCTTAATTTTAAAATGATGTTCAACAACGGATGACGTTGTTTATTCGAAAACATTATTTTGAATAATTTTACAGAATAAAGGTTATTTTTCAAAATTTTCATTGAACTAAACTTTTTAACCACAATTGAAATAAAGACAGCAAACGACTAAAAATTTTGAACATTCTTCTGCAAAGGTGTGGGTTGCTCAATCGCTCTGCCCGGGCCCAAACCGAATTAAGATTGGGTTGTGATTTTGCAAACCAAGCCTAACCCAATGTATAAAAAAAAGCTATTGTCCAAGCCCGTCCATTGATCGGGTTGGCTTCAGATTGGGTAAGCCCAATCCATACAGGGATTTGCCTCGCCGAGTAGAGCATGCTTTTTCTTCGAGTTCACAACAGAGCTTGCGTTTTTTGGTTGAATCTACTTGGTTGTCCTTCAAGGCTTCAACCTTCCTGGTTCTCATCTATTCCCCAACTAATCTAATTTTCTCTTTGTAGCTATGTTATTCTTTCTATTAAGGGTATGTATTGTATTTTTTTTCCTTTTTTTACGAACCTTTTCTATCACGCCAATAACTGATGATTCTCGCTTGTTTGTAATATTTCCTTGAAACCCTATCATAAATTAAAAATTAATTTTTTCATTGAAAGTCTCCGCAGGAAAACAAAACCATTAAACCAGTACTGACTGCTGATAGATATATACTGTATATTTTTTTGGTGGTAAAATGGGAAGTTAACGTGTAGCCAATGGGTACAGAAATACGAAGTATCATTTTCGAAAAAACAAGAAATACGAAGTATCATTTTAACTACGAGACCAATCCAAATGGTCCAAAAGAAATAGTTGGTGGGAAACGTTTTCAACTTTATCTGCGTCAGTCATGTGGCATTGTTGCTTATTTCAAAAGCATGCTGGGTGGACCACCCCACCTTCCAATGTCATCCTTGTCAATAAATTAATTGAAAAGGAAAAATGGGTCCTAATAATTTATTGACAAGGAAAAATGGGTCCTAAATAATTAGGACCCATTTTTTTTTGGGACCACCCCACACACTATAGAGATTTTTTTTTATTTTTTTGGGGTGAAATGATAAGTATCCTAAATAATTAGGCTTAAATTAATCTTTGTGATATATGCACAAATTACCCATAAACCTATGCATCCAATAGTTAGAGAATAAATACTCAAACTCAAGACTTATTATTTCTGAGTCACAATCTTTTGTCATATAAGTTACCTTTAGGTTATTAAAATGAGTACATGGTTGGTTAAGTGTTGAGTATCCGGATTTCCTTGCTTAATGCTCGGGTTCGAATCCCTACAGACTACACTACAGTTGTTTGGTGAGATTAAACGTATTCTTTAATATCCAGAATTGGAAAATGCTTATTTTCTCCGTTTTTATTTTATTTTATTAATCTCATTTTCTTTTTGAGATGTTTCAAAATTATCATCACATTCAAAAGGTGAAAGATTCTTTTTATTTGTTTTCCTAAAATATTGTTTCTTGTGGCTATTTTATCTATCTCCAATATTTTATACGTTTAAGATCATAATTAAAATGTTAAAATATATATTTTGATGTGAATACATTTAATAAGGTTTTTAAAAAAAATGTGATTTTTCGAAAAACGTTTTTGAAAGGAGAAAATATTATTTCACTCATTTTTTATTATTCACCTTTACCATTTATGTTATATGTCAAAAGCGTATAGGTGGAATGACGAGAAGGTTTATCCTTTTTCCCTGTTTTTGAAATCATGAGGCATAAAATTTCGGGTTTCATCCAAGTGGAAGCAATAGAGCTCTTTCAAAACCAGAGTAGAAGGGAAGCCCCTGCCCCTATAGCTCTTCTACGCAAACGGGGCACAATTAAGCAGTGGAGCGTTACTAAAAGAGACGGCCATGAGGCGTTCACCTCCTACCCTTTCCCTCCTATCACTTCTGCTTCTCTCTCTCCTGCATAGACCCACCTTCGCTAACAAAAAGGTAACCCCATAACCATCCTCTTTTCTCCGTAAAAAGAAGAAGATACTCTTCTTTCCTTATGGTGGTAGTGGTGGCGGATTTCGTTTCTCATTTTCTTTTTTTACTCCCTTGGGTGTTAGTCATTTGTGGTATACTTGGGAGCGCATTCACATGGCCCAGATTTATCAACCGTCGATCTAAATCGAGCGACAGAGTCTCATTACGAGTTTCTTGGATCATTCTTGGGAAGGTAAATGAGTTTCAGTCCCAAGTAAATTGACAATCTCTAGCTCCTAGTAGAAGTAGTAACCAATCGTCTTCAATCGCCTGAATTTTTCAAACAGCCGCGAGAACGCCCAAAAGGCTATCTTTTACTCATACACAAGACACGTCAATGGTTTCGCTGCAACACTCAAGGATGAAGAAGCAGCCCAGATAGCAAGTGAGATATTTATTTCATCATTCTTTTGTTTTTGTTTCCGTCGTCTTATTTTCTACGGAGTATTCAATTAGTTCCTAATCTGACATGAAATGCAGAGCACCCGAAAGTAGTCTCTGTTTTCTTGAACAGGGGAAGGAAACTACACACGACCAGGTCATGGGGCTTCATGGGGCTCGAGGATAATGGCATAATTCCTTCCAACTCAATTTGGAACAAGGCAAGATACGGCGAAGATACTATCATCGGAAACCTTGATACTGGTTAGTCTTATTTCTCACTTATTATTCGATTTTTTCATTTATTTGTGAATTTTTATCGTTGCCGGTTACCTGTATCATTAATTTGAGTTCACTGTCAAGCCAGCTGGCTCCGCCTCCAAACCAATCAATTTGATACCAATTGTGTGTTTGGGTCATTGATTTGACCTTGTAAACGATCATCATACAGATGACATTAGTGGACAATGGTGCTTAATGCAATGAGTTATGCTTGATTATTTTTTATATTTTATATTTTATATTTTTCTTACAACCCCAGTTGGGGTGCTTCCTTTGACTGACCGGGCCCCCACGTTCATATATGACAAGATATTTAATTGAAGGTCTTCTCCTTGTGTTGTAAGGCTATTTTTTCCAGAAGGGTTCATGCCTGCCTTTGAATGCAACCCCCCTGGTTAGCTTTTTCTTAATATAAACAAAAAATGAATGGAATCTCTATGCAGCTGGGTACAGCTTAAGGATTCTCCAGATTAATTTCTGCACCTGCATTAATGCATTTGACTTTGTTTTCTTGAGCCACATGCATTATTGATGGTCTGTCAATATATAAGAATGGAGCACATAGAATACTTCATGACAAAAATACTTTCTAAGTGGGATGCCGTTAGCTCCACTAGAAATGCTCCCCTAAATGGCTGGGCATGGGAGATCCTCAAATAATTAAAGTTCGAAAGTTTTGAGCCTTGTACGTAATAATTAATGTTCTAAATTTTGAAGGTGCAGGTTATTCCTACACAGACATCACATGAGTATTCGCAAGGGCACCTATAATAAACGTATTGTATGACCAACACAAGCAGTTAGTGATCAGAAAGTGATAAAGTTCTTGATCACAATAGGCTTGCGGCGTTAGAGTTCGATATTGAGAACGCGCCTCTTTGCAGCGGCCGGATAGATGAACAAGTATATAGATATAACTAGAAGGGTCAATGCTGCTTATATATGTGATTTAGGAGTAGAAGTACAATTAATGAGTAGAAGGGTCAATACTGCAGGAAAACCATTATTTTCAATTTATTTTAATTATTGCTAATAAGGATAGAGAAAATGAAGACGTTGCCTACGGTTATCAGATTGGATGGATGGATGGATAAAAGGAAGAGACTAGTGGACCTATTGAATTGGTCCAAATCAAGTAGAAATGAATTAAAAACAAGTGTCATGTTGCAGGCCCCAAATTAATTGACAATTGGAACACATATAGCCTAATTAATGAGTCATTTTTTGATCTGTGCATTAATATATGTACATTGTTGCATTTTTTGTATGCTATCGTTCATGTTTGAGTCTTTTTAGCCTCACCTATTGTTCAATATATTGGGTTGTGCTAGGCGTTTGGCCGGAATCAAAGAGCTTTAGCGATGAAGAAATGGGACCAATTCCATCAAAATGGAAAGGAATCTGTCAAAATGACAAAGATACTGGGTTTCATTGCAACAGGTCGATCTGTTTCTGCAAGATACTTTAATTTCTTTCACCAAGGTTTTGTTTTCGATCGTTGGTGATGTTTGATCTCTGAGTATACGTCACTTTAGTTTCAAAGTTCTATAAGCTAGAGATCCCAAATTAGCCAAGTCTAATATGAATAGAATAGGGCCCTCGATCGCATTGGATTTTATTAATTTTCCTTTTTACTTAAATTAAATTAACGATAGTCCAAAGAATATAATAGAGAATTGTTGATGTACGTGAAGAGTATTCAAAAACCCAAACAATATATATATATATATATATAATGCATCCTTACAGCTTTTCACATGCACATGCTTCAGATCTAACTAGCTTCCTCTTCTTCGAAACGTTTGGACTGTAGTGTGAGTACTCTCAACGTCATGCAAGAGCCCACATGTTAAAAAACTCAAAAATACAGTTGACTCTGCATTAAAATCTTGCACATGCATGCTCATAAATGTCACATACCCTTCTAGGATGAGTACAACTTGAGAGATTAATTGGTGATAGTTGAGTAGATATTATCTTGATCTAGATTTTTTTTTAAATTTAAAACTACTAGCTGTCGGTAGCATATATAAAATTCGATAATCGAAAAACATAAACAACAATAACAATTGCTGTTGCAGGTGGAGTAGCTAGCTAGCATGCATTAAAAAAGTTTGCCTCCATGCCATGGTTGTAGTTAATTAGAGTGCCACTTCATTAATATCGAGTATCAAATATCCAAATAACCTTAACTGAGCTCGAGCGAGTGAGTGTGTCTGTAAGTGCATATGGGTTGGAATTAATGTTGAATTATTATGGGTACTTTTATATTACTGAAGGAAGCTGATTGGAGCGAGGTACTTCAAGAATGGGTATGCAGCGGTGGGGGGACCAGTGAACTCCACATATGAGACACCACGTGACAGCGAGGGCCACGGGTCCCACACCTTATCGACGGCGGGGGGAAATTTCGTAGGCGGTGCGAGCGTGTTTGGGATGGGCAATGGAACGGCTAAAGGTGGGTCCCCAAAGGCGAGGGTGGCAGCTTATAAGGTGTGCTGGCCCCCAGTGGGTGGCAACGAGTGCTTCGATGCCGATATATTAGCTGCGTTTGACATGGCCATCCACGATGGTGTTGACGTGCTGTCAGTGTCGCTGGGTGGGGACCCCACCCCATTTTTCAACGACAGCCTTTCTATTGGGTCTTTCCATGCAGTGAAGCATGGCATCGTGGTGGTGTGCTCCGCAGGCAATTCTGGACCTGCGGATGCCACCGTTGCCAACATTTCGCCCTGGCAGATCACCGTTGGAGCCAGCACCACAGACCGCCAGTTCCCCGCTTATGTTGTCCTTCCCAACAACATCACCTTCAAGGTTAGTACCTTCTACCTCCCTCATTCCCCTCGCTGCCCATGCGTCTAGCCAATACGCGCGTCCACATTTAAATACCAAGTGTACGATCGAGGCTTTTTGCCGTTATCCAATTGTCATTAATTCACCGGGCAATTAAGAAGGATTTCTCGAATTCAATATGTTGTAGCTTAATTGGGGCTGTGATGGTTGTCTTTACTATGAGTATTAATACACCCAACTGCATTTCTTGTCTTGGAAAGAAACCAACATCAGTGAAGAAAAAAGGGGAAAGCTACTTGGATATTTTAATCATCATCTTATAGAAACATCATGATATCATCTTGGCTTTCTGCGCAGAATTTTTTTTCCTCTTCTTTCTTTTTGTGCATATATATAAAAACTTAATAAATATTTTTTGTTGTTGTTTGGAAGGGAGAAAGCCTTTCACCTACAGCCTTGCCGGACAAGAAGTTCTTTCCTGTCATTACTGGTGCAGATGCCAAAGCTGCTAATGCATCATCAGCTGACGCGTAAGGATTCAACAATTCAACATATTGGTATTCTGAGTCTTATTATTTGCCGAAATACTTTAATTAAGTAATACTATAAGTGGGGGGGGGGGGAGGCTATTGCCAATTTGCCACCACAAAAATTCCTAAGGACCCTTACTAACTGGGGGGGGGGAAGAGGGAGGCTATTGCCAATTTGCCACCACAAAAATTCCGAAGGATCCTTACTAACTTTAAAATTTTCAAGATTTTATGAAAATATAAGAAGGTTTTCATAAAAACTAGTCACTTTGTTCACTAAAAAACATCACTTTGAACTATTTTGTAGAAATCTTTTTTCTAAAATCTGTCATTTAAGTTTACTCTTTTGACCATTTACATTCTTTGTTTTGATTTTTACAAAAATTTTCATGAAAAAAATGGTCAAAAAATCGACTTAAATGACATGTTTTGAAAAAACTTTCTTCTACAAAATTGTTCAAAATAATGTTTTCTAATGGAAAATGAGTCCAATGTATTTTCATGAAAACCCTTTATATTCTTCATAAAACCTTGAAAAGTTTAAAATAAATAGGATACTTGAGAATTTTTGTGGTGGCAATACCCTCCCTCTACTATATATTACATCTGACATCTAATATGCTTCAGTTGCAGTACTTCCAAGATCTTAGAGCAATTTTTTTTAGTGAATTAAGTTGAGTGGTCATTTGCTTGAACCATGCATGCAGTCTGCTCTGTAAACCTGGAACGCTTGACCCCACGAAGGCAAAGGGGAAGATCTTGGTCTGCCTTCGAGGGGATACTGCGAGAGTGGACAAGGGCAAGCAAGCTGCTTTGGCCGGCGCTGTGGGAATGATCCTTGCAAACGATCAGCTCACTGCCAATGAAATTATTGCTGATGCTCATGTCCTCCCTGCATCACATATCAATTTCACCAATGGTGCCACTCTCTTCGCTTACATCAATTCTACTAGGTAAGATAAATATTCCAGTAATTAATTATTAATATGTTCTTCACATTGACAATTAATGGAACCTCTTGATCAAGTTCTATGGGCATTCACTTCCCAAAATATTTGTGGGGTTTGAGGCCGGATGAGCTGATCGACCCTGATCATGCGCGCGTAACAGTGAAACTCCTAGCCTGGACTACTTTTATACAGCCGTTTCTCCATTAATACCTGGCAGTTACTTTGTTTTCTTTTAATTTAATCTTAGTGGATTTCCAGCAATCAAAATGTCTAGATTGATCGATGATTTGGTGGGTCATCCATCAGCTTATTTACAAGGTGCCATGATCTATATTATATATGCACATATTTGAATATCTTTGTATATATTTAACAGCTCTCCCATGGCTTACATCACGCGTCCAATGACTCAACTGAGCACGAAGCCAGCTCCCTTCATGGCAGCTTTTTCATCAAAGGGACCCAACACCATTACGCCAGAGATCCTAAAGGTTTTTTCACAATCCTTAAAAGAACAAATTTCCTTATTTCATCACGCATGAAAATGATTGCCTATCATTTGTATAAATCACTCAATAATCATTGTATATATGTTCAGCCCGATATCACCGCACCAGGCGTGAGTGTGATAGCTGCCTACACCGGAGCACAAGGGCCAACAAATGAAGTATATGATACTCGTCGAGTTTTATTTAACTCGGAGTCAGGCACTTCAATGTCTTGCCCTCATGTTTCTGGTATTGCTGGCCTTCTTAAAACCCTCCATCCTAATTGGAGTCCTGCAGCAATTAAATCAGCAATTATGACCAGTGGTGAGAACAGTCCTTAATTTATTGCAAATTTATATGATCTTAGATCCTTTTTTATCCAAGCCAGCACTGTTTGTTTGCCAATAAGATAAAGAAAGGGAAACGAAATTTTGGAACTTGCAGCCGCCTTTATAACCTCAAATAAAGTCTTAGTGTCCAATTTCTTTTCTAGCTTTTCGTCTTCTGGACATCCAAATGAAGCATGTATAAATAAATAAACAACTTAAAATCGGACTTATTTTTCCAACATAATACATCAATACAGGAACTTTGTATGGTAGCCGCATTTTGATTGTTCTAAAATTCTTCATTGGATCTTCACAACCCCTACCTCGCTCTTGTTTTGCAGCAAGAACAAGGGATAACAGTATGGAACCAATGCTCAATGCATCCTACTTCAAGGCAACACCTTTCAGTTATGGAGCGGGACATGTGCGACCAAACCGTGCCATGGATCCTGGGTTGGTTTATGACTTGACTATCGATGACTACCTCAACTTTTTATGTGCCCTGGGGTACAACCAAACACTAATAACGTTGTTCTCAGAGGGACCCCATACATGCCCCGAGCCGCCCATTAGTCTCACTGACTTCAACTACCCCTCCATCACAGTCCCTAAGCTCTTTGGCTCTATCACCGTGACTCGAACTGTTAAGAATGTGGGCTTTCCTGCTACTTATAAAGTTCGTGTCAGAAAACCAACTGGGATTTCAGTTTTTGTCAAGCCGGAGAGCTTGGAGTTCAAGGAGATTGGTGAAGAGAAGACCTTCAATATTACCCTCAAGGTTAAAGAAGGCGGTGCAGGTGGGGATTATTTATATGGGCAGTTGATATGGTCAGATGAGAAGCACTACGTGAGGAGTCCCATAGTGGTGAAAGCAGTCTAGAGGCCCAACAATTGCTTCAGCCAAAATTTACAAACCGGATCAATTTGTCGATTTTAACCCACTTCTTACAGAGTAGCCATCTGCCTTACCTTTACAATTCCTTTCCACATTTTTATCAGGGATGTTGCTTTTATGCTGATGGACAATAATGGCTGCACAAGAGGAGAAAAAACAATGAACAGGCGAGAATTGTTTGACCCCTGTTTCATTTGCTCCACTGCAAAAGGTGCAAAAATTCTTTATATAGGAGGACAAATGTTTGGCACTATCAATTAAACGGCATTGCAATGGGCACATCCTTTTCGAGGTTTCCTTTTCCTTGTGTTTTTGAATCGTCATTCTGAACATCACCAACTGAAATAAAATGCTTAAGATATTGAATAAATCCATGTACTTTAATTTTCCTGAGGATTGTGACAATGGAAAATTATTAATAAAAGAAAAATTGAATCGTTTTTGCTTTGAATTTAAATAAGGATGGTGAAGCCACATTGTGATTTAAATAGCTGAGCCACTGATCTGTCAGTATATTACTACTCATCAAAAAGTGTACTCCAATTTGGTTCTATTTATTTAGGATAAATTGCACTTAAGGGTCTAGAGTTTGGATCACATTTCACTTAAGGGTCCAGAATTTCAATTGCATCAATTTAGTACCCAAAGTATTAGTTAGGTTTCAATTAGGGGTCCATCGTTAAAAACCATTTGTTGACCAAACGGAATTGCTTCTAATTTTGCATATGTTGTGCATGTGATCAAATTAAAATTCCATTATCCCCATTTTGCCCTCCCCCACTCACTATTCCGGCCAACTCCACCCATGAACTCCCCACACTCCCACCGTCGCCGACTGGTTTAAAACCCAACCATCAACCATTTGTACCGACTCAGGCGAGGCAAAGAGACATCGTCGCCGATTGATTTACCACTATATTAGTGGCATGCCATCTCACTGGTGCAACACGGATCAACCCTGTAAATCAAACCAAACACCTACTCACCTGAATGATTTCGCCGTCTCCATCTCCCTCTCCCTCTCTCCTCTCCCCTCCTTCTCACTATGACGTAGCCCTTTACCAGACATGAAAATTCACAACATGAAAATTCACAGGGAGCACAAAGGCATGGATTCCCTTCCAAATTAATTTCCCTTCTCTACCATCTACCAGGAAGCACAAAGGCATGGAGAAAAAATGAAAAAAAATTGCTTGTGGTATGGCTCGCACGAAAAGGTCGCCGACTGTGAGTGTTGGATCCGCCAGAATGTTGCCAGATGGAGAGACTCTTGTTGTGGTAGCACGACCTTCATTGGCTGGGATGAAGATGGAGAGGCTTATGTGGTGAGGGTTTGGAGAAAAAAAAAACAAAACAAAACAACAATAGATCTAAAAAACGGATGGGTTTGGTAAGGGGCTTTGTCGCCGGTAAGGGGCTTTGCCGTCGTAAGGGGCTTTGTCATCATTAAGGGGCTTTGCCAACTCTTTCCTTTCTCTCCGTTGTTTTTTTTTCTTTTTTTTTTTTTTTTTTTTTTTTTCATATGCTCTGCTTAGTGGCAGCTATGTCTGCCGTCCACCACCGCCGTTCTCCCCCTTATAATCTCCTCATCCTCGATGGCAACCCCATCAACATAAACCCTTAATTGAAGCCCTCGAAAAAAAACAAAAAAACAGGACGGCAGGAGCCCCTTACCAGACGAAGGAAAGAGAAGAAGAGGGAAGAGAGGAAAGAGAACAGAGACGAGAGGAGAGAGAAAATGGCGTGGGTTTTCTAAGTAATCTTGGGAGTAAACGATGTCGTTTTTTTGGGGGCATTAAAGTCATTTTAGAGATGCCGTTAACGGCTGTCTCAATTTTTGGTCAACACAGATTTTGGGTACCAAATTGACGCAATTGAAATTCTGAACCCTTAAGTGAAACTTACCCCAAACTCTGGACCCTTAAGTGTAATTTACCCATTTATTTAACATCCTTGAGTCTTTTAATTAATTTGTACGTACTGTTCTGTCAATATGTATATTTCTCGGTTCAACTTAATTTAGAAGCTTTAATTTGGTCATTGTTCTTGCATGGGAGCTCGAGTTTTAGCGTGTAATCTAATTGATCGAGCAATAAACCTAGAACGATGTGAGCGTATTTAATTCACCATATATATGGTTAATAAATGGGTTTTGTTCGAACTAACCCGTATCTTTGGCCACTTGTGTCTTGATTCGCCTAACATGATGTTTACACCCTAAAAATCGGCCTAAGAAATTTGCATTCGGCTTTAGTCAAAATTTTGGGGTAAGAGGCCGAACACCATGTAAAAGCAATTATCGGTCAGATAGTCGAAATTCATTCTCTTCTTAGACCGATTTTCCATTATATCAAGAATCATTATCAGCTACATTTGCGGGACAGTTACAGATCGTGGGAAGTTATTTGAAAACGTGGTTTTAGTGGGAGATGTCTCGTCAAAATGAGCCAGATAGAGAGCGAATTCTGCGGAGTAACGGTCACTTGAGTGTATAAAGATGGAAGATCAGCCATCGAGAAGGCTCTCCAACATCAATCAACAAACCAGTTCTCAGGAACTTTTTCAGTTTCTTTTAGAATTCTAGGATTTTAAACCCAGAAACGTGTGCTCCTTTCTGGTCAAAGGCGTGTGCACCCCTTTGTTTATCATTGTAATTCCAGAAATTGATCAATGAAAATGGCTTCCTCCGTGGTAAGCATTTCCTTTTAATTTCTATTATTATTTTGTGTTTTCAATTGTTAGTCCTTGAGTCCATTCAAGGCAAGGTAGAACCCACAATTCGTCACTGTTTAGTGGCTGGCACGCTCGCGCAACCCAATCCTCAGAATTGAAATTTTGGAGGAAACACTTTTTGGCACGCCCGGTGGGACACCATTCGTGTTATTTTCCAGTTCTAGGAGATTTGTTTTTGCAACAATCATGCCACCAAAACGTGGAGGACGTGGAAAAGAAGCTTTTGGTCAAGAGTCTGGCCAAGAAGACAGTCTGGAAATCCCAGGAGATAATTCTCCTAGGAATGAAAATACGGAAAGCCAACCATTGGACCATGCAAATGTTGCCAATGAGTTTATGGCTGCCTTCAGGATGAATTTTGACACCATGATGCACGACATATCGCAGATGATGATGCAGCAAATGTCACTTACTATGAAGACATTTGTTGAATCTAATCAGCATATTAGTGAGAGTCTGGATAAAAATTCGGACAAATTACTTAGCTACATGGTGGAAAAACTAGGACCAGCGTTTAAAAATAATACTCATGAAAGATCTAGTCAATACGGCCGAAAGGCCGAAGGGTCAAATAACTTTAGGTATGGGGACGTCCATCTCTTGTCCAGGCAAGATCCTTTGGGGTCAAATCCATCAATATTTCGGCCAGAAGGGCAAATCCCAACTTCTATTCATTTGGGAGGTCAATTCGGGCAGTCGAGACCGAATATTGGAACAAGTGGAGTTAAAGATAATGTGTTTTATGCCTCACCCGGGGGGCAAATTTACAATCAGATGATGAATGACTCGTTTGACCCGACTCGAAATAGTAGTTTTATGCTGGGAAATCAAACCGATATTCCAGTCAGAACAGGCCGATCCACGGCTGGAAACTATGGGGGTTCAAATGAAGCCCCATACAATTATGTTGGTCAAGAAGACCTTACTCAGACCTTTCAGACTAATTTGAGGGACAATCCAAACAATTTCAGAGAAGAGATTGCCAATATCATTAGAGAACAAATGGGAGCAGGTCGACCACCAGTTAGAACAGCTTATAGTCGCCCTTACCCTGATTATATCGACCAGCTCACGAATTTCCTAGAGGTTTCAAGTTTTCTGATTTCACATTGTTTTCAGGAGAAGATAAACAGTCAACCTTTGAACATGTTGGCCGATTCACGTGCCAATGTGGTGAAGCAAGTAGTAGTGGCTATTTAAAGCTGAGACTGTTCCCAAGTTCTTTAACCGGTTGGGCATTTAATTGGTATATTAATTTACCATCAGGGTCAATTACAACCTGGCAGGAAATGGAATCTCTTTTCCATATTTACTTCTGCAAGGCAGAGACCGAAATAACGGTCGCTGATTTGGCCCGAATGTGCCAGGAACCCGGTGAGAGGGTTGATATCTTTGTTCAGAGATTCCGAAATGCCCAATGTAGGTGTAGGTCGAACTTAGCACAATCTGATTGTGTCAAAATGGTGATTAGTGGGCTTAATCTAGAGAATAGAAAGAAGTTCATTGGCCAAGATTTTTTCGACCTGGGCCATCTTATGACTGCAGTGTCAAAATATGAGAGAATTCTCGAGGAAGAGAATCAAAGAAGGGTTTCTTCAAGGGGAACCTATTATAGGAACCCGAATAGGGAAGTGGCTCAGATTGAAGCCATGGAAGAAAATGAAGAAACTGAAGAAGAAATTGCCCTGGCCGAACTAAATATTAATCGGTCGTATACGTGCAGGGCCCTGGTAAAATCCAAGGTGCAAGAATTAAAACAGAATTTCCAAAAGAAACCAAATAATGGTAACCAAAATGGAAACAATTTTAGGGATAAGAAATATGATTTTGACTTTTCTAAAACAGAACAGATATTTGACCTGTTGTTAAAAGATGGTCAAATTAAGTTACCAGATGGGCATAAAATTCCATCTACTGAAGAAATGAAAGACAAAAAATATTGTAAATGGCATGATTGCTGGACACATCCAACAAATAGTTGCATTGTGTTAAGGGATGCCATCCAAAGGTCAATTAATAATGAAAAACTAAAATTCTCTGAGGAAAAGACTGTTCATCAAGTTGATGAAAACCCGTTTCCTTTCGAGTTTCCAGTTAATATGGTTGTTTTGCAGGTACATGATCCTGAAGTGTCGACCAAGGAGACTGTAAGTGCTGGACAGAAGTCGGAAGATAAAGGAAAAACTGTTGTACAGGCTTCGCAACAGAGGAATAAAGAGATAAAATCGGTCTCGTTTATCCCAGAGGCCGAAGGTGAAATCCATGCTTACTCAGGAAGGTTAGATTCCAGTAAAGTCAAGAGGTGGACTAAGGTAGCGATAGAACATCTTAGCGATATTTATGGTCACCCAATTTATTGCCGAGGATGTTACAGCAAATTGGCAATGCCTCAGTACGATCCTGGAAACTTGAAGAAAGCTGTAATTGGGGATGTTGAAGTCTCCATTTATAGAGGCGAGCTACAGGTCAGGGGCCTTAATGAGGCCGAAGTTGCAAATGCTGCGGCCAGAAGGCCGAATAAATATGAGCAGAAGTTTAGATCAAGTGGTCTGTATAAGGCCAGAATTGATAAAGAAAAGATAATACAAGAAGAAAATGAAGAGCATGCTAGGAGTCTGAAGAAGGGTTATCGGAAGACCGATGATAGCAATAAAAGAATTCGACCTGATGAATATTCAAAAGGTCAGGGTTTACAAATCACTGTGAGAAATGATTATCGGCTTAAAGACAGTCAGGCCGACAAGATGAAAAAAGGTCAAGCGTCCAGTTCTAGGACCATTGAAGGCGATCTGCGTGGCCTAATTAAACCCAGAATGGTGAAACCCAGGCCAACACAGACAGAAAGGTGGGCTCAGGCACGACACCCGAAATTCGGTCAGCCCGAAATGACTCGGACCCAGAAAAGGAGGCTCCAAAGAATACAAGCTGAAGAAAAAAGGGAGCTGATTAAGAAAACTGGAGGATACCGGATTCGGGCTAATATTTGGAAGCGTCTAGAAGCAATTGAGGAAGAAAAGAAATCCCTTCAAGTAGCTATCGAAAAGTGCAAAGAGGATGAAATCTTAGAAGCTGATGATTTTGATGTTGAGGACGATGACACTCTTCAGTTCAGATCTCTTCCACCAGTTAGAGTTCAGGTAAACATGGTTTTTATTTTACCTGCTGATTTTAAAGCTAAGGAAGGCCAAACTTTGTCTTTCGACGATATTGATGTTGGCTTTGAAGGAAAGCTTTCAATTAATGAAATTTCGGAAACTCCGAATCGGTCTACCCAGACCGAGCTACCTAGTGAAGGTATTACTTTTACCAAGCCTAGTGAGAATATGGCTAAACACTTGAAACCCTTATATATCAAAGCTCATTTTAATGGGAAACCAGTTTCAAGGGTTCTGGTAGATAATGGAGCCTCTATTAATATCATGCCAGTTTCGGTGATGAAGAAATTAGGAAAGACAGAAAAGGATCTATTACCTGCAGAAGTTTCAATAGTAAACTTCATGGGTGGAGCTGTAAAACCTGAAGGGGTTGTTCCTATGGAAGTTACTGTAGGAAATAAAACTAAAATGACAGCATTTTTCGTCATGAATTCGGCCTCGAATTATAATGCACTGTTAGGCCGTGATTGGATTCATGCAAACATGTGTGTCCCATCCTCACTTCATCAGTGCTTGATGATTTGGAATGGGGACAAGGCTGAGTTAATTCAGGCCGACAGTCACCCATTTGCTTTGACAAACAATTTTGCTGAGGCTGTTCTTTATGAGAAGAACATAAGGCCTTTAGAATTTATAGGATCTGATAAACATGGCCGACCCCTTAAGGTCGCTTCTCTAGTGTTGGATGGAGGATGCCATATAAACTCGGTCTCCCAAAAGGTCGTACATGAGAATGTAAGTTTAAATGAATATTGAAACCCAAGCATATCAGGAAGCCATGCAGAGAATAGAATCCTACATGGCTAAAATCAATGAATCGGCTAGTTTGGCCGACTGTGTTAGAGAAGATGCAGACGAAATCACCTTAGAAGAATTAGAGTTGGAGCCTAGGAAGTTGAGTGATGAAAAAGCTCAAGTCATAGACCCTTTGCAAGAAGTAAAACTATTAGGAGACTCAAAGCCGCTTTTTATTAACCAAAGTTTACCGGAAGATAGGAAAGATAAATTAATCGGCCTTCTAAAAGAATTTAAAGATTGTTTCGCCTGGGATTATGATGAATTGCCGGGTTTAGACCGAAAACTGGTCGAGCATAAATTACCAATTAAAAAGGGGTTTAAACCATTTAAACAACCTCCTAGGAGAATGGCTCCAGAAATTCATCTCAAAGTAAAAGAAGAAATAGAAAGATTGTTAAAGGCCGGATTCATTCGAACGGCCAAGTATGTGGAATAGCTTTCGAACATCGTTCCAGTCTTGAAAAAGAATGGGAAACTGAGGGTGTGTATAGATTTTAGGGACTTGAACAAAGCCACTCCAAAAGATGAGTACCCAATGCCTGTGGTTGACATGTTGGTCGATGCAGCTGTTGGGTTCAAAGTCCTATCTTTCATGGACGGTCATTCAGGCTATAATCAAATTTTCATAGCCGAAGATAATGTCCAGAAAACAGCCTTTAGGTGCCCAGGCAGCATCGGGACATTTGAATGGGTAGTGATGCCATTCGGTCTAAAAAATGCTGGGGCTACGTATCAAAGGGCTATGAATTATATTTTCCATGATATGATTGGAAAATTTATGGAAGTTTATATAGATGATGTGTTAGTTAAATCTTTAGATCTGGACATTCATATGACCGATCTAAGAAGGTCTTTTGAAAGAATGCGGGCTCATAGCTTAAAAATGAACCCCTTAAAATGCGCTTTTGGTGTGTCTGCCGGAAATTTTTTGGGTTATCTTGTTCATCAAAGAGGGATTGAAGTTGACAAAAACAAAACAAAGGCAATTATTGATGCAAAACCACCATCTAATAAAAAAGAGCTTTAAAGGTTTCTCGGTCAAGTTAATTTCTTGCGCTGTTTTATTTCCAATTGTGCAGAGCGAACCAAGGCCTTCTCTCCTCTGCTGAAGTTACGGGCGGAGGATAGCTTTAAGTGGGACAGGCAACATCAGGAAGCATTCGACCAGCTGAAAGAATATCTTACAAAGTCACCGGTGTTAATGTCACCCAAGCAAGGGAAGCCTTTGAAATTGTACATATCGGCCGCTGAAGAATCTATTGGAGCATTATTAGCCCAAGACAGAGACGATGGACATGAGCAGGCCGTTTATTTTCTTAGTAAACTGTTGAATGAAATCGAGTGTAGATATACGCCGATTGAAAAACTTTGTTTGACTTTGTACTTTTCATGTATTAAGTTAAGGTATTATATGTTACTCGTTTTGGTTTATATAATATGTCAAACTGATGTGGTTAAGTACATGTTGAGTAGGCCGATTGTAAGAGGGAAAATTGCAAAATGGTCATTAGTCCTAATTGAATTCTGTTTGCAATATACTCCTCAAAAGGCAATTAAAGGCCAAGCGCTGGCCGATTTTTTAGCAAGCCACTCTAATTTAAGAGAGGTGCCTGAAATTTTGCCTACCATGGAGATTGGGTGCATTTCTTTAGTCCCATGGATTTTAATTTTTGATAGTTCTCGAACTGAAGAATCGGCCGGGGCGGGTGTAGTTTTAATATCCCCAATGAATTCATTCAAGCTAGATTTCGATTGTACAAACAATCAGGCTAAGAAATTTGCATTCGGCTTTAGTCAAAATTTTGGGGTAAGAGGCCGAACACCATGTAGAAGCAATTATCGGTCAGATAGTCGAAATTCATTCTCTTCTTAGACCGATTTTCCATTATATCAAGAATCATTATCAGCTACATTTGCGGGATAGTTACAGATCGTGGGAAGTTATTTGAAAACGTGGTTTTAGTGGGAGACGTCTCGTCAAAATGAGCCAGAAAGAGAGCGAATTCTGCGGAGTAACGGTCACTTGAGCGTATAAAGATGGAAGATCAGCCATCGAGAAGGCTCTCCAACATCAATCAACAAACCAGTTCGCAGGAACTTTTTCAGTTTCTTTTAGAATTCTAGGATTTTAAACCCAGAAACGTGTGCTCCTTTCTGGTCAAAGGCGTGTGCACCCCTTTGTTTATCATTGTAATTCCAGAAATTGATCAATGAAAATGGCTTCCTCCGTGGTAAGCATTTCCTTTTAATTTCTGTTATTATTTTGTGTTTTCAATTGTTTGTCACAGAAAAGTCCTTGAGTCCATTCAAGGCAAGGTAGAACCCACAATTCGTCACTGTTTAGTGGCTGGCACGCTCGCGTAACCCAATCCTTAGAATTGAAATTTTGGAGGAAACACATGAATTGTCACCTTTAGACCAAAGCTTTTGGTTACTTTCTAATAATATGGTGGCAAATGTATTTTATGTGTAATTGATGTAGAACATCGGTCTTCAAGACCGGCGGTTGTCTATCTCTCTTGGCCGGATCTGTTTTTTATCCGCTTTTTATTATAATTATAATATTATAATTGTTATTATTTATTTTCTTTGTTTCGTAATTAGTTATTACTTCTATTTTTATTTCCTTTTCATTTCCTTGACTGTTTTAAGTAAATAAATAAATAATAACAATAATAATAATAAGCATGATGAAGATAATACTCCAATATGTATAGATCGAGAGAGGTGAGAGAGGAGTTATGATTATTATTATATATATAAGAAAACATGAGGGAAAGGAAAGATATATTACACAAATTAGCGGACTTGCGGAAGATTTAAAATTTAAAGAAGGCTTCCAAACCCCAAGCATCAAAGAATGTTGAGGTATGATTAATATATTGCCCCAACCATCTGATTTTGAAGCGCTGAGTACGTTAATTTGGTAGCTAAACGGTGATTGTCCTACCGTAAGTAGGTTCACCCAATCACGAATCAACCAAAACCTAATTAAGGCCGGATTAAGGAAGACGTATATGGGTCAGCAGCATGGACATGGAGACTCGATTAGATGGAACACTGGTCCACAATTAGTGCCAACCCTCCTCGAAATTCAACGTACGGGTATGCCACAGGTTGGTCAACATCTTCAGTTGTCCATCTACAAGGAATTAATGAAGCAAATTATAATTAATTAAGCCAATAATAGTGCTGGTATTGTAAACTAATTAATTACACGTACAGTATAATAACTAACCAAGATTTAAGAAAAGAAATTACCTGAAGTTCTGTACAAGGTGGTGGAGGAAGAATGCAACCTCTACTTTAGCAAGTTCAGATCCTGGACAGCATCTTGTCCCTCCACCAAAGGGAGTAAATTTCTTGCATGTTTGATCTTGCTTCTGAAATTTATCCATCAAGATTCATTTAATATCAGTCTAAGGCCATTGGTATAAAATTAATCAGTCCAAATTTCCCCAACAAAATGATGGATTTTCTTAATGTGTACCCTAAAAACACCTGTTAAGCCATGTGAAAATGCATAGAGAATTAATTGTGCAACTTAATTGCTTAGAAAAATGTGTAAATACTTCAAAAATTATGCAATAATTGTCTCATTAAAATCTGTGTGCCCTATAAATATTGTTGGCTTTATTATGAATTTAACCATCCACTTCACAACGTCATTTGGCCAAGACATTCAAACTATTGGATTCAGAAGTTTGGTATGATTACCTCCCACCTCCAAGGATGAAACTGAAGAGCACTTGCATGGAGAGATGGGTCTAAGTGAACTGCACTGAAAATAGGTAGAACCTTCCAACCAGATGGAATTAAGTAATCTGACGGAAAATATAAAGGAGAGGATCTTTTTTAATACAGAGATCGATAACACCAATAGAATTATACACGTACAACATATACGAAAGCTGATATGCATGCATGATTAATTATGTATAATATAATTAAAACATATATATAGATATATATATTTATGCCTTTGATCATGAATGGTATCGGGTGTAAATAAATTAAACCTCTAAATTTGACATCTTTGAGAGCCTTTCGGTGCACAAATTTTACAACGTTCCCATATCTGAGAGCTTCGTTAATGACCTACAGTAAAGAAATTAACCATGTCGATCATACTTCAGACATATGCATGAAATTAAACACAAATAGGAAACAACAATATTAGGAAGAGAAATTAATTCCCTCACATACATTTTGGGTGAAATCCATTTTCTTATAATCTTCCCAGTTCAAATACTCATCTTTTGGCTTTATGCTTCTTATGTATTGATGCTCCTGCTGCATGCATATTTATATTTTAGTCATGAAAATATTTAGGAATGTTAAATAAATATAGCCTGAATCCAATTGTGTACTCCCTCCTTCCCACAAAGATAAGCATTCCTTCATTTTTTTGCCGATCCTAAAATGTTTGTCACTTTGAAAAGTGAAAAAAATAAATTTTCTTAACTCTCCCATTTTATCCTTTAGTACACTAAAAATTACTTTAAATACATAACCAATGCATTGATGGTAGAATAAGAATACTTTTGGAAAGCAAAAATTGAAAGGATGACAAATCAATGCATTAATTAATTGGAAAATGCTTTGTACAACACATTATGTATAACACCAAAATACAACACTTTATGTGGTAATAAATGTATAGACCAAACTCCTTTAATTTATTTAACAGATTTTTTTTTTTTTTTTTTTAACTGATGTGGATTGGATTCTATATAAAAGGTGTTCCGTATAACAACAACCTAATTGATTTTCTTAATTTATGTGCTTTTTCAAAGACGTATGTTTGTGAGAGGGATGGAGTATTAAAATTAAGAAGATTGAACATACTTGAATATATATAGGTAATAAAAGTATAACAAATTGAAGAATATACATGTTTATGTCACCTTCAACTGTTGCAGCGCAGTGGGTGATTGAGATAGAAAATGCACCACCATGGACATTAAGAGAGAGGTAGTTTCGTAGCCACCCAGTAAAGAATCCAAGATGAAACTCACTTTTTCATCTTCAGATAAGGTGTCAACAGATAGAAGTATTTCAAGAAAATCATTCCTTTTGTCCGAATATTCAGCATTTCTTCTTCTCTCCTCTATAATTGCTTTGACAGTGGAAGAGATCCTACTTCTAGCCTGTAAATATATATATATATATATATATATATATATATATATATATATATATATATATATATATATATACGGTAAAAAAAAGTTGATCACATGGCAGCTTCTTTTTGCAATTAATAAAAGAAGAATTAAAGAGCTATCAAAAACCAACCATTTAATATATACCGTGTTTCTTTTGTACGTATTAAATTAAAACAAAGCTATGCGACTGATATGGAGTTTAATTTCTACTGATCGATCAATAGAGTACTCTAGAACGAATAAAATTAAATTAAATTAGAGAGAGAGAGAGAGAGAGGTTGGGCTGATGGAGAACCTGAACAGCTCTGGCGTAAGGAGTTCCAGGAATGTAGAGTGGGAAAGATATGAGACCTCTCATGAAAGTGAGGAAATCTTCAAGAATTTTGGTGGTCTGTGGCTCATCTGGTGTTAAACCTAGCACCTGCTTTACTATTACATCGAACGTGAACTGTTGAATACAATTAAAATTGACATCCATCAGATTGCAATTCTTGTGATCCAATATATATATATATATATATATATATATATATTCTTTAATTGATACTACTCATGGATTTAATTAATTTGATTTGTTTCTAAATAATTATATTAAATTTAATACTCCATCCATCTCACAATGATGGTTTAAGTTTGACAAAAGATGTAATTTAAGAAAAATCATAATGATTTGTCATTTATTAAATTTTATCTTTTATAAAATATTCTCTCTTACTTGGTGTTGGGTTTTGTGTTGAGAGTAATTAATTAAAATAACAAATGGTGGTATTAGAAAGTTCAAAAATTTTAAGATATGACTTTTTAAAACAAACAAACATTTTATGATAGAAAAAATAACAAAATTGGCTAATCTTTGTAGAATGGAGGGAGTATACAATAAGAGTACCGGCCTTTCTAGCTTCTTCACAGAAGATAACTCGCCGTTTATGCTTCCACGAATCCAGAATGTGAATGGCTGTTGTCTCAATGTCATTGAGGAAGTGGGGCTTTGATTTGGTAGTGGTGACGAGGGATAGAGCCACATTTCTGAGTCTCTTGTGAGTGTCACCCACGGCCACCAGCATGGAAATCTTCCCAAGAATTCCGTGGATAGGCTTGGGATAACTGCACTCGAACAACTTGTCCTCATTCTGAAGTATGAAGTAGTTTAGCTCCTGGTCACATGAAACCACTGTGGGAGAGAAGAACAAATGGGATTTGAACACTTTCCCGTACCTGAAATTAATAATATTAGTATATATCCCAACACCTTCTACTTGTTAATTAATTACTTGGCCTAGCTTACATACATGTTCATTAATATATTCTTTTAATTTCTTCTTGATTTAATCCATTTCCTACATCACTACTCAAAGTCCGTCCCGAGCCAAAGCTAACATGCAACTAGCTAGCTAACCACAACTTGGGAGTCAAAAGAATGAATTTGACATTTGAAAAATAAAGTACTCTATACAGCTATATATATATATATATATATATAGTTTGGTCAAGTGTGAAAAGAATATGCTTACAATTACAAATGGAAATATCTTAATTACTAGCTAGTGCTTACCTGGAACAGTGATCTTGAAGAAACTCCCCAATAGAGTTAGAAGGGTGAGGCTTCAAAAAACCAAGAGTTTCTCCCAGCAAAGGCCACCCAAAATTCCCTTTAGGGAGGACACCACGATGCTTCAAGAACAAGGGCCAAAAATGATTCAGGATAACACCCAACACCACTCCAACTAAAACCACAAACCAAAAACCTCCAGCCATGGCCATGGACGAAGGTGGTTAATCATATATATATATATATATATATATATATATATATATTCTCTCTCCAAGTTTTCCGTTAGAAATAGAAGGAAAGGAATTAAGCACTCCAATTGAAACTTCTTACGGGCACCGCATGCTGGCCTCGAATTCCTATATATAGATAGAGATGTGAGGTGCCTACTGCCTAGCTTGTATATATGTTTATTTACATGTGGGGGAAAGCAAACAGGCTTTTTCCCAGATTGTTACAGTCGGTGAAACTTACTTTATCAGAAGGCATAGGAAAATGAAATCTAACCTAGTCTAGTAGTCTGGGATCTACACCTCTACTACGAGTACTAGGGGTGCAGGAGAGAGCAAGACAGAGAGAGACAAAGTAAGAGACTGCACTCATATCATATTAAATAGTAAAATAATTACAACTAGTTAAAACTTAAAACAAGATGTTGTAATTTGCCTCGTAGTCGTAATCTGAAGACCCCTTAACTCATGTGATCTTGAAAACATGTCACCAACACTAACGGGGAAAATTAAAGATGCTTGTGAGAGCACTTGACAGCCAAGTACGGATACATCTTAATCATTCATCATCTCCCACCATTAATTAAATTAAGATTTGTCATTATTTTTTCTTAACGATTACATTTAGATTAACTTGGACACGTGTCTAATATAAGTCTCACATGTGTATTTTTACAAACACTTACCCAAACGTTGGTTATTGCAAAAGTAATGTTTTTTCTTAGGAAAATGCTACATAATTTCCTCAAATCTACTTCATCAATTAATATGGTAACTTGGCCAATTAATTAATTAAAAATTTTATTTTATATATATATATACACACACCATATTCAAAGTTAGTTGACATCAGAACTATCAAAGCATTTGGACAAGTGAATTTAGACTTTCTGGCATTTTTTTTTTTAAATTTCTTGGTTTGAAATATCAATTCTTTACTCATCACCTAGTAGGTTACATGGATACAAATATGAGTGTCAAGTGGGCGGAGGGAGGGGGTTAGAGGGGGGCAATTGACCCTCCTGACAATTTTATTTTTCCTTGAACTAAATTATGAGTATTTATAAAAAAATCTACCCCTCTAAGTCTCTAACTGCATTTTTTACCCAAAAAAATTGATGAGTGTGATCCTTTATTTATTATAATCATTTTTGTACTATATATAAAGTAAAAGAACAAAATCCCAATGCAATCTACCATGGAGGACAAAAAAAAAATTTTCAAAATATTTATCATTACTCTTGAGTCTTGACCATATATGCAAGACTAATGTTATGGCTCCGCCGGCCACTAAGTACGGATGGATGTTTAGGTGTCAAATTTGTATGCTTTCCAAAGATATTCTATTATTTTAAAGACTCTAATGAGAGTACTCGCACCCATATCATGTTATGTCAACACATATACTTTGGGTTGAAGCAAATGATCCATGTATCATAGTTCACCCAATACCCCCGCATTCTCCTTTACTGATCTTATAAATACCCGTATCTTTTCATTCGTGGTCGTGGATATAAGAAGAATTTACCCATAATGTGTTTTATTCCATTTAGCAGGTAGAGTAATTGAAATTTTAGATGCATAGCACGTTGCATGATGATGTAACCATCTTATTAAAATATCATACTCTCTGTCCCACATAAATAAAACATCTCTGACAGCCAACGGTAAATTTTATAAAAAAAAAAAAAAAAAAAAAAAAAATCATCAATACATTGATTTATTTGCTTTTCATTCATTATTATTTTTTTTTTTCGAAACTACCTTTCTCTAATTTATGATTTTGTTTTGTATTGAAAATAATTTTTAAAAGATAATATAAGAAAGTTCAAAAAACTTTATACCTATATGATTTGATTTTTCAAATTTGACAGACATTGTAGGACAACAAAAATAACAAAATTGATCTATTTTTGCGAGAGGGACTAAGTACAAATTAATGTATCACTTTTGCAAACTGAATTAAATCAATGCCAAAGATTTATTTTTTTTTAAAAAAAAGAATCAATCACTTCAATCCTTACATTAACCATGCATATTTGTGGTTTTTTTTTTTTGGGTGGGGGGGGGGGGTTGGGGGGTGTGTTTGTTTTACATTAACTGTATTCATATATGCATGCATATATGTTAATGTAAACCACAAAAACAAAATGGAAAACATGAAAGCAGCACGGGGAACATTTAGGGAGTTTCTAATCAAATAACCAACCATTATATGAGGATAGTTGAAAATTTAATCAACCATTATATAATTGCGTGGACCAAGAAAAAGTAGGTACCTGGCTGGCATGGTGGGATTCTTATAGCTTTATTTGCGAGTTTGGGGATAATTCTGAGATTCTGTAAGGTGTGCAGCTATTTAATATATATCCTCCTTTTTTACTCCATCTGATCATCTCTGTCGCGTTGCTCGAGATAGCACGAGGACATGTCAGTTAGAAGCCTAGCTTTTATTTTCATCTTTTACAGTTTTGACTCCCGGCCATATATCTTCGATTCACTACTGTATTTTGTTTTGTTGTACGTACGTCTAGTAGCTTAGAGATAATTAAGTAGTGTAGTAGAGAAGTTGAAACTCCGTGCGATTAAATTAAAAAGTAAATCGTAGAAAACTCTTCCTGAGAGCGGTAATATTCTCTTACACTTTAATTTAGTCAATACTTCAAAAGATTATCTGAAATTTATCCTAAATTAAAAGACCATTCTCATGCTTGCTTTGGACTCATCCATACTAACACAAGCTGAGTTTGATATTCAATTCAACGCTCTACCATACGCTACGCTATTTGTTTGCTTTTTGCTGTTTCTGGACAGGCACCGCAAAAGCTGATCGGATCACTCCTAGCTAACAAAATATATATTTATATACATATACATATCTCATCAAGGATATATGAAAAATTAATGGATATGGCATGGAGGCACGGACACTGGTCCATGCATTAATTCTTGATAAAATGGCGACTTTAATTCTCCTTGGAATCTTGTGGGAGTGAGTCTACTCTCATTCTCATCAATATCAATATATAGAATATTATTAACGCTGTCTACCATTATGGGTCAATCTACTTGGTACTGATTACGTATCCATTCTCTGTCAATTAATTTGAACATTGGACTACGCACCCTAGCTACATATATAGTATATCTTAAAGCAAGAAAAATATCATCTCCCATATACATATTTAAAAATATATTAGATTTTCTAAGTAGCTTATCCACCCGGCTAATCCCCTAACGATTTTAGTTAGGCTCTTATATGTCTCTTAATGTCTTTACACATGAGTATATATGCAAGCAATTTGTGTTTCATTTGATTGCTAACACACGCCTAATATTTGTAAATTAAGTATATTCCCTTGCTCAAATGAAAGTAAATAATGGCTGTTTAATCATTTAGAATTGCATATACAGCCATTTAATTTGGACAGAGTTCCAATTAAAGTTGCAAAATACGGAGTCGCTAATTAAAGCTATAACCCTTTTATATATCCATTTTACTCGGTTACATGCTAAATTGAGTAGCGTCTAGAAAAAGAAAATAGCAAAGTGATATATCCATTTTGACTCCCCATATATATTAGGTTAATCATGACAAATCATCCTCCAGATCTTCGTTTGTTTCATATGCTTCAAACTACATATGCACGAGATGTTTCTTGAGTCTTACATATAAATAGAGATGCTCTGCCCCTTTTGTGCCCCTCATAATGCTTTTTCTGTTTGGCTGAACACATCATCATCGCAAAATTTATTTTTGATCCACAAAACTGCTATGTATATGTGTCCTATCCTTAAAGCTAGGATTAACTCATTTAAATAATGTAGTCATTTGATTTAATATTTTTTTTTCCCTTGAGACACTGTCAAGCGGTTCATCGCAAACAATTTGATAAAAATCAAATTAATAGATTGTGTAATTTAATTTAACGGCCCCCCCAGCTAAACAATTATAAAAAAAAAATTTTTTTAAAATGATAATAATAATTTAACGGTACCAATTTTGAAATGATATGATACATTAACCATGACTTAATTATGCAGAGCCAGTATGAATGGAGACATGCATGATAAATTAAAGAGAAAAAGGATATCCATTAATTCATTAATTATATATAGGCTTCAGGGAATTGATTATATTCAGCTAATTGATCTTGCCAAATTGGAAATTTAGGAGAAGATTGGTAAAAAAATTTAGAAGAAAGAGAAAAAGTTTAGAAAAACTTCATAGGCAGTAGCTTTAGCTTTTTTCTAAGATCTTCAACTGAAAATCTTCTCGACGTAGAATACATAGGCATTTGACACCTCCAGCACTTTGGACCACTAGGGTTCAGCTCCATGTTTACCAGGTATAAACAGCTCTGCCTATCCCATGAAGCAAATGAATGCTAATAACTACAAGGTCCGCTCTTCTAGGAATGAAACATCTTCGATCGATAGTTTGTCAGATGCCAACAAACTATATTATAGGGTTGCTATATTATTCAAGTCGCGTGCCAGATTCATGGTGTTTGATTCTAAGTTAAATTAATCCATCATAAGGGGTGATCAAGTGGTTCTAGCTACGGCCTCTTGTCAGCTAAGAGATCTTGGATTCATTTCTTAATTAATTATTATTTTCTCTCAGGTTTTCCTCATATATTTTATCCTATAATATTACCTAGTATAGGTCGGATGGGGGGACTATATCTGCCTTAGTGGACTAATTGAGTGGGTAAGCATCTCAAGACCTTCTGATATAAAAAAATAAAAAAATAATAATAATAAATAAAATTTCAAGTCAGATTTAGTAAGCCTACAAGAGTCTGCTTTTGACACAAGGACTAGGAGAATTATAGATTTTTTTTTTTTTTTTAAAGAAAATTAATCCCAAACAAACAAACTTGTACAACCAGTATTTAAATGTTCCTGTGTGAGAGAAATTACTGATGAGTCTGTACTTGTCCACCCTAACTTTTAGATGTCTTTATATTATTAAAAATTTAGAAAGGCATCATCTGCGTTGCACGTGAATTTTGTGTGTGGCAAAAAAGTTCTTTAAAAATCTACATAAAAATTATTTCTTTATAAGAAATTAAAAACAAATGCAAGTTACAATTAATGAGTAAATTTCATAACATTTCATATTATATCCTTTAACTCGCATATGAGTGTCCATTATGTACAATGTATTAAAAAAATCTATAAAAAGAATTTTTAAAAAGATGGTCAAGAATTTAGGGCATGAAGTCCCGCATGGCCATGCGTGACACTATCTAGTGCAAGATCTCCGAAAGTAAAGTGAGAACACATCGGCACATGCACCTGCAAATACGGGTTTAATGGTTTTTCTTAAACACCATTTGCTACAATAGTACTCGTGGCGCATGGCTTGTGTATGTTGGTATGTGAAAACATGAACAAATTTCTTGAAGAGTAATGCTATAGAGATGAGCAAAATTTTTTGGCACACTTTTTTTGATGTCTTAGCTTTTGTTCCGTTGCATGAATTATTGAACCATTTTGATCGCTTTTATCAATCTCAAAAGTGACCATGCCCGATCCTATGTGCATATGGAAATTCTATTGAAAGATTTCCATGAGACGTTAAAAAAAAAATTAAAAAAAAGTCTTCCTCCAAAGTTCAAATTTAAAGGTTAAATTGTATCTTTGTGATTAAAAACGATGGTAATTGTTATTTGGATCAAAGTTAGCCTTTTAACTCTCTCACAATGGTGTGAGACAAATTTGATCCTCCTATCATTGTGCCAAAAACAAGACACCGTGTGAATTAATAGTGGGCAGCCAAAAGTTTAGCGAAGTAAATGACTAAATGGTAAATAATTTGGTTTTAGGTTGGAATTTGGAAACTATATATATTATGTACATGTCCTTGTGATACAAATCCGCCTCCTTTGGCAATTGGCGCATCAACCTCCCCAACCCGAACCAAGCTAATTATTTCCCTTACTGGGCCTAAAGCCTGTCACTCAATTGAACCTGACCCAGCTCGATGAATGGCCCCTCCCACTTTCATCAATGGACTTGGGTTTGCCTATATATAATTGTAGGGAACGGCTATTGCAACCCCCCTGAATGTTAAGTTGCCCCCCTCAATTTTTTAATGAGAAGAATGATGCTGCAAAATGATCAAAAAGGGCTTTATGTCTTTAACCAAAATGCTAAACCCACCCCTCCCGTTCCACTCTTCGGCACCCCTCTCCGGCAACATTCTCTAGCACCCACCCCACCGGCAACCCTCTCCCGCACCCCTCTTCTTCCTTCCTCATCTTCCCTCTTCTTCTCTTTTTCATTTTTTTTTTCTTTCCTTCCCAAAACCCCTCTCTCGTAGGCAAAGCTCCCTCCCCTCCTTCCCGTCGGCCTTCCTCCTCTTCCCTCTTCTTCTCTTCTTCTTCTTCTTTTTTTTTTTTTCTTTCCTTTTCTTCTCCTCTTCTCTCCCCTCAGTAGCAGATGTGGCCAGATCTGACAATCACCGTCGCCAGAAAAAATGGAGGTTTTGAAAAAAACCTCCCTTGCCTCACACACGGATTTGACCAGACCAAAAAAAAAAAAAAAAAAAAAAAAAAAAAAAGAAAGAAGAAGAGAAGAGGAAGAAGGACAGAAAGTGGTCACTCATCGGAAAAAATGGGGGTTTTGAAAAAAAAACCTCCGTTGGCTCACACACGGATTTGACCAGAGCACAACAAAAAAAAAGAAAGAAAGAAAGAAGAGAGAAGAGGAAGAAGGGCGGTTGCCGTCGCCGTCGTCGTCCCCGTCGCCGTCGCCATTGCTGTTGCTCGCCGGTCTACTATGGGGGCGTGGGGTGTTCTTCCAGATCTCGTGTGTGGGGGGGGGGAGTTGGGGTGGGTGAATGGTATTTTAGACTTTTAAAGGGGTGCGTATATTTTTTTAAGGGGTAGGGCTATCAGGTGGGGGTGGCTTAACATTTAGGGGGGTTGCAATAGCCGCTCCCATAATTGTATTGAACGAATACAACATCGCATCCGTACCTATAAGATCATCCTACCAATCTACAATTTTAATGTCAATTAAAATTTTCAAGATTTTATGAAAAATATAATAAGTGTTCATCAAAATTGACCACATTTGTCTACTAAAAAATATTATTTTGACTAGCTTTGTAGAAGAAATTTTGTCAAAAATATATCTTTTAAGTAGAAATTTTTAACCAATTTTGCATTAAACATTATGTAAAATGAAACCAGGATTTTAAATGGCCAAAGAGTCTACTTATATGACAAATTTGGGAAAAATTTTTTTATACATTACAAAGTTATTCAAAATGAAGATGAACAACTCCATAAGCTTTCATAAAAACCCTTTTTGTATATATTTTTCAAAAGATTTTGAAAAACTACAAAAGATTAAGGGGGTGCAAATAAAATTGAGGGGTTGTAATTATCACCCCTTGATTTATTTAAATTAGAATGTCCAAATTTAGGATTAGGTCGAGCCCGTTACTTAAGACGTTTAAAATTTAATCGCACTATTAGGGATGGCAATGGGTTAGGTCAGATGCGGGTCGGCACTACCCCATACCCGACCTTGACTTTAAACTCATATACCCATACCCGACCCGATATTCGATGGGGCAGAAGAATTAAACTCCATCCTCGATCCACTGTCCTCTTGGGCCATCCATGCTGGTCGCCCATGCCCGACTAGCCTGTTGTGAGGATTTTTTTTTCCCCAAATTTCATTTAGTTGGAGTTGACGATGGGTGAGAACTCTCATCCGGTAACGGTTGTGAGCTTTCAATTGGAGGTGAAAATTGAGAGTTATTACAAGGGGACATTTTCAAATTTCAACCTAACAAATTTATAAGAACAAATTAAAAATGTAATTCAGATTAATATTAATATTAATATTATGACAATTTATAAGAACAAATGAACAATCCTATAAATTATTACAACTCAAAAATATAAGATTAATATTAATTATTACAACTCAAAAATATAATTCAGATTTCAGTGCATAAAATTCAATTATTCAAACCCCAGAAAAATTTTTAAAAAAAAAAAAAGAAAAAAAAAGAAAAGCAAGAAGGATGCTTGAGTAGCTTACGGGCTCACAGTGGGGAAAGGAGAGAGACAGAGAGCTAAGAGATGGGTAGATCTAGCGTAGATGAGTAGATTTGGTCGATCTGGTGTAGTCCGTGTAGATCTGGAGTGGTCGATCTGGTGTAGATGTAGATCTGGTCAGATCTAGAAAAGGGTGAAGCAGTGAGGGTGAGGCTGTGACAGTGGTGGTCCGTGACTGCTAGTGGGAGTGGTTGAGTGGAGTACTTGTCGATGTCGCCTGACTGGGCGAGAGGCCAGAGGTGTGAGAGTCCAATGAGCCGGCGTCTGGCGACGGTAGTGGAGGGCGTGAGGCATGAACTGAGTGCCTGAGCTGCTGAACGTGAGGGATTGACTCTGAGAGTCTAAGGGCTTGAGCGATGAGTGGCAAGTGGCGAGGGCGAGGGCAACGTCACCGCGTCACGGATTGACTCTGAGGGGGCGACTGGTGACTAACAATGGCGAGTGGCGAGGGTTGAGGGCAGTGAGGGAGAGGCGAGGGCTACTAATTACTGAAAGTGAATAAAAGCCAGAAGGAACTAGAACTTACTTAGGGTTTTTTTTTACTTTTTTAAGGCAGCTATTTATATTTTATTGTAATATATATATATATATAAACATCGAGTCGGGTCAGGTTTTCGGGTTTTTTCTTTTTGGGATCTATGCCCGACCCGTACCCGAATTTTTTTTAAAATTTATACCCATACCTGACCCGATACCCGAAAAAAAAAAAAAGAAGAAAAAAATACCCGCCCATTTGGGTATGGATCGAGTTGCAATCCTATGGATCTGGGCGAAATTGCCATCCCTATGCACTATTCACTTGACAGTGATCAGTACCTCTTTGGCAATCCCACGTACATATCATAGTGATGATGCTTTGATTTGGCATTCCTAAGAATTGGATTCCTCTGTAGATGGAAGGTTGATCGTGTTGTCCCAAGTAAATAACCCTAGAGGGGGGGTGAATAGGGTTTTTAGCCAAATTAAAAATCTAAATGCACAATAAAAATCTGATTATTGTTAGAGTAAGAAATAACACAAATATACAATAATAAGGAGATTTAGGGAAAGAGAGTGTAAACGATTTTAACGAGATTCGGCTTCCCGCCTACGTCCTCACCTCAAGAGCTCGCTTAAGGATTCAAATCCACTAAACAATCTTCTTCCAAGGTGAAGACAAAAACCTTTACAGCAGCAAGTGTTCTTCTCAAACGCTTATACACAACCATCTTCAAAAGCTTCAAAGCCAAGGATTTCCACAATCCTTTAATACAAGATGATTTGTGGAGGTATTTGAGTACAAGAAACTCTCTTCAAAGAATAGATAACACAGTGGTAAAAAGCTCACTCAGCTATTGATTAATTTCACAATGAATGCTCACTTGATTCTCTAGGTAATAGAATGTGATCTATTTGTTTTTATCTCAATAAATACTCATAAATGAGTATATGTGATGTATTTATAGTCCAAGGGTCCAAAATGACCGTTCTATAGCAATTAATGCCGAGAAAAGAGGTTTGGTGGGCAATTAATGCTTCAAACAACTGTTAGAAAACTAGCCGTTATAAGTCAGATCCAAAGGTTTCGGATGTTTGAGTTGGAACTTGGACGTCTGAAAATTACAGTAGCAATTTTTAATAAAAAGACTCATCAGTGAAATCAACAGTTTAGGTCGTCTGAGTCTTGTTTCAGACGTCTGAGGGAACGTCTAAAAAAGACAGTGTCCAAGGTGAAGTGAGGGCAGATTCTTTAGTATAGATAGACGTCTGAGACTTAGACTTGGACGTCTGATATGCCTTTCGGACGTCTGAGTGTCCTACTCGGACGTCTGAGTTTCTCAGAAAAAGAAAAGCAGACAAAATAAAATACGTCCAACACTTTGGGTTTCAACTCAAAAGACTTATGGGACCATTTTGGTACAAAAACTTAGTTTATTTAGTTTGTTACCATTAAGTTAATATATGAAAAGCCCATGTAACCTAAGTGAGCAAGGATTTTGAAATAATCTTACATAAAACCCTAAGTTCTCATAATCTCTCTCAAAAGAGCTTAAACGCCTTCAGCTTGAATTCCATGATTCATTTGATTGAATTGATCTTATTGAAATCCATGAACAGCATTGTTGCTATTTGTGAAGTGTATAAATGACAACCTGTTTTTCTCAAAACTACAACTTCATTAGCAACTAAGCAAAACATTATTGCTTTATTATCATCAAAATACATGGGATTGAACCCTTAAGTCCAACAGATCGGTTGAAAATGATTGAAAAATAAAGGGTAAATTACATTTTTGGATTCAAGATTTGGGTCAAGTTTTACTTTAGGATCTAAAGTTTAAATTGCGTCAATTCAGTATCCGAATTATTAATTGAGTTACAGTTTGGGCATGCTGTCAAAATTTTCTGTATTATCCCTACTTTGCCTCTTTTATGAGTTTGAAAACCCTATTTTACCCCTATCAACATTTAATAAACTTTTACATTTTCCATTTACAAAACCACAAATCTGATGGGAGAATAATTATGTGGTCAAAATAAAAAGGTTTATTAAGTGTTGATAGGGGTAAAATAGAGTTTTCAAAACCATGAAAATAGCAAAGTAGGGATAATACATAAAATTTTGACGGCAGGTTCAAAATTGCAACTCAATTAATAGTTCAGGTACTAAATTGACGCAATTTAAACTGTAAAATGAAACTTGATCCAAACTTTGAACCCTAAAGTGCAATTTACCCAAAAATAAATAAGGGAAATTAGCATATCAATTTCCCTCAATTTTTGAATTTTTTTTAGGAGGAGGGGCTAATTCAGTTTTTTTTTTTTCAAAAAATAAAAATAAAAAAAAATAAATTATTGATATGGTTGCATGTGGACATTAGCCCAATGAGTGCATCTTCGTGGTTTTGTCATGGCCTGTTCTTAAGCCTCCTTTCATTGATTTTAGTTTGAAAAATACTTGTCTCCACCCTTGGATAGATGAACTCTTCCCCTCCTTCCACTCACATTTTGTTATTGTGAGCGCACCAATTTTCATTACGCGCTCGTTTTTACTTGTGTTTTACTTGCTTTTGCTTGTAATAGTGCTAACCCTGAAGGATTAGCGTATGAACAAGAGTCGCCACCTAGAAAGGTCGAGGACCAAATTTGTTGATGAGAGAAAGGTTTGGAGTTAGGGTACATGTTGGGAAGTTGTTAGTTAGGCACCCAACAATGCCCAGTAATAAATCGACTCTCATTTTGTATTCATTAACAATGTTTAGTATTTTAATTTAATCTGGATCACCCATGTATCATGCAATAATTAAAACACACATAAATGATATATTAATCAAATAAACAATAAATATGATTTATACAATTCTACTATCAAATAAAAATTCATATTTTTTGCAAATGAAATTGGTTGGCGTTTAAACCGTCTCTCAGATCCATTGTCAATCTAGCAATGTCCCTTCTGTTGAGCCAAGTAAATTATTTCCTTTCCTCACAAGTCATCTCTCTTTTATTTTTTCAATGCAACTTCTCTTTTTTTTAGTATTTTCCCTACAAGAACTCTCCTCCCTAAGTATCACTTTTCCTCTATTTTTTCTCAGAGTTTCAACATTCTCTCCTAACCTTCTAATTTTTTGGTATCCTTCAACTCTCCCAAGTTCTTGCTATTTAAAAGGAAGAATCAAAGTGCAAGTTTATTCACTTACCTAATTTCCCCCACAATTCCCCACTTCTTTTATTTTTGCTATCATACACATCTCCAATTTACCTAATTTTCCCACCATTCCTCACTTCTATCTTTTCTTGGAGTGGGTTTCTCACTTAAAAAGAAAAGAAGTTGTTGAAACAGTGAAGTTACCAGTCAATATGATATAAGTTGACAGTCATCAGAAGTGAAGTTGACAGTCATTTTGAAATAAAACAGCATCAAATTTTTATCACTTAAGATAAATGGTGGATGAATCACTTGTGATAGATTGTGGATACAACACTTGGTAATGGTGGATGAATCACTTGAGATAAATGGTGGATATACCACTTAGTAAATGAGATATGAATTCATCACCACTTCAAATGTTAAATAAATGTGAGCTTATATAAAGAAGGCTTTGCTTGGAGACAATGAACACAATTGAGAGTGAATGAATTGAAATGAATGAGAATGGTGAGAAGTGTGAGAAAGGTGCATAGGGAGAACTCTACCTAGTTGGTCTTATATACATATACACATACATATATATGCACCTAACCCAATTACTTGTTTTGCTCGCAAAAAAGAGACCTAGGTTGACGATAAACATCACGAACCTCATCATCGGAAACTCACCATCAAATATAGGGACAAGATGGGGTGTCTACAGTCACTTGTCCAAATAAAAAAGAAAAATTTGTTATGCGTATGCATTTCCATGTTTAGCTTCCACCCCTCCTCCTATTCATATTTTGCCACTTGTCTAAATAAATTAGGAGAATTGATTATGTGCATGCATTTCCATGTTTATATAATTATAAGCATATTTTCATGAGTTTATATTTGTGTGTTACATACTTATGTTAACATGAATGTATATCCATGTGTCCATAACCATGTATCTGTTTGTTCGTATTTTTAAATTTATATTTTTTTCAAAATATTTATGACACGTGATAGAAAATCTATATCTATCTATACTAGCTATAGAGTATTTAAGAAAAACTTTTGATTGACCATTACACCCTTATTTTAAATTTTAAATACTTATTTACCCCCATATTTAAATAATTAAGAATGTTTATTTTTTAGCAGAAAAGGAGTAAAAAAATGAGAAATAAAGATAATGACGTCTACTTCATGAATTCTACACAACTTCCACTACTATACATCTCTCTTAGCCAACTTCCTATACCTACCATGACTCATAATCATGGAAGAAAATTTGACTTATTGTGTTAAGTATCCATTCTAATGACCTAAATAAGATACATATTAAAAATATTATATATGTACATGTCCTTAAAATGAAATTTATGTTTTCAATAAAAAAATAACAAATAATTATATTTCCATGTTTTATATATATATATATATATATATATATATATATATATATATATGAGAATTTATAAATTTTTATATATATTTTATTATTTAAATATTATTTATATGCAACGCACATGTGTTCGTGTCTAATAGATCTAAAGGTGTATGGAGTTCCCCTCCAAAATGAGGACAAGTGGTGTTCATTGAGTTTCAATTAACGGACATGGTCAATTGACTCGCATACATGCACGATTGTGGATAATTTATTTATGTCAAGCATGTCTTTTGGTGCATAATTGAGCTTGTCGTGCCATGTGTGACTTCTGCTGCGGTTGTGACTTGTGTTTGGACTTTGGAGTTTGGACACTCAAAAGAGAAAAGCACTATTCTTTCAAAATTATGGATGTGAAAATATAATTGAGTGTTGGGATTTTTGGAGTTTTTTATTTTTATTTGGGTAAATTGTAGAAAACCCCCTTGAAGTATGGGGTCAGCAAAGAATTACTTTTATATTTTAATTTTGTCAATATGTCTCCTAATTCAATTAGAAGATAAAATTAATCGCCGATGGTCATCCAATTAGTTATAACATCGGCGAGGGTTCTAACGATTTTAGACAATATGGATTTGTTAAATGTATCACGTGCATAACTACGTGATTAATTTTTGTTAAATTTTATTAATAACGAATGATGATGGGACACATTAAAAAAATTTAAAATATAAAAAATGTATATTAATAAAATTAAAATATAAAGAGAGTTATCTTCTAATCCCTATACTCAAGGGCTAGCTGTAATTTACGCTTTTTATTTTTAGATGTACGTATGTTCGAGGTTTCTTCGCGGGGTGGAACAGTGAGTCAGTGACAGCAGGGAAAAAGCTTTATTGAGGAGGGCCTACAGCCTACACCCCTCTCTCTCTCTCTCTCTCTCTCCGTGTGGAAGGAAGGGGGAAAAGGGAGGAAAGAGAGAGAGGAAGGAAGGCACGACATCGGGGTTTGGGAGGTTTCCCTTTCAAGTTTCATCAATACAATATATTATAAATTTCAGATTATTATACCAAATATTCTCTCTATTTTCAATTCATTAGTTTTGATTGCTATTTCGTATCTTTTGAGCAATATGATATAACAAGATCTCCTTCTTCTCTCACGCTGAACTCTATAATTCTCTCTCCGGAATCGTCCGGCCCTTTAAGCAATCATCAATATCTGACCTTACGATGTCGTACGCTTACCTCTTCAAGTACATAATAATCGGAGATACCGGTAATTTTCCTTCTTTTCTTTTCTTTTCTTTGTTTGGTCTACTTATATATATAGATCGCCGTTTATTGTATTATTCGCTTAGGAAGTTTCGGATTCAGTAAATCTCTGTATACGTCTTTCTCTTATTTTCGCATGAGCTAATGCTTCTGAATTTGAATTTGAATTTGAGCATGGCAATGTTCTTTTTGTTCAACTCAGGATGGCGTTTTGCGAAATTCATCTCTGCATTTCTTATGTGCAAAATTTTGCGCTAGTAACTTTCGATTTCTCCTGCTCTGCTCCTTGGTTTTTTCGTTTTTTTTTGTTCTCCCTATGTTCACTTTGGTTCCTAAATTTTTCTATTTTCTGCTCGCTGTTACTCATTCCAAACAAAATTATTATTAATGCTTCTCTAATATAAAAAAACTGTGTAATTTCGGTTTGTTTTTAATGTTAAAAATCTGAAAAGGGCTTTGGTGTTAACATAATTGATGCTTTTTTTTTCCTTTTTTTTTTCCGGCTCAAGATTACTAGTTGTTTGTTTGTGGAGAAAGGTATTGGTTGGGTCTCCACGATTATTGTTTTTTTTATAGCATAAACAGATTGTAGGTCATAACGTTGAAACAGAACACGCAAACCCACTCACAGACACTTTCACTTAGAGGTCGTTTGGTTTTCCCATGAAACTTGAATGGTACTATTCGTATTTCCTATAGCATCTAATGCGTAAATCCATAATCTTGAAATGGGGTTATCTAAAAAAGTTTGGGTGGTCAATTTGGGGTGGTTTGTTTGTTCTATTTTGGGTGTGGTGAGTATTTCTTGTATCTTTATAGTTTACTCTAATAAATTCTATCTTTTGCTGATAAAAATTAAAAATAAAAGTTGGGGCCATCACCATAATTGATAGGATAGGTTGAATTTTAGGAATTCATGAAATGCCACTATTTCAGAATTCTCAATGTCACTCATGATGATTATAGGGATGGATTTCTTCACAAAATTATATGGAAAACATGATCAACCAATTTAATTTCCATGAAACTTCCCAACAGATCCTTACTTTGTTGGATTATCAAACACTATTGAGAAGTGAAACCTTGATGAAGTATGGAAACCTGTAAACGGGTGGAAGGCTTGATGATTTAAAAGGAATCCTCTCTCCCTACCTGTGAATATTTTCCAAGTTTTCCCTTGGGGTCATTTGCAAGTTCAAGCTAATGGTGATGTGTACAGAAAGCTTTTCAAGATGTAAGGATACTTGCCTTACCTAAACTACACCGATTCCTTATCATCTTTTAGGGGTTCAGATTCATACAGTACTAAAAAAACGAAGAAAAGGGTAAGAAATAAGAATGTCACATTTTAGATTAGCTTGAGTTTCAATAAAAAATATGCCTTTTTTTTTTGTTTGGAGATAGCATTCCATTCTTGTGACTTATTTGGTGTGCCTGGTGTCTGATATAACGATTTAAAGTCATTCTCTTGGATTTTGTGCTTAATTTTGATAACGTTCCTTCTACGTTTTCCTCAAACCCTTGTTGTTCATATAGGCTGTGGTCTGCATCTTATTCTCTTTTTTTTTGTTATTCTTTTGAACTTTTATTCTCTTTCTTGCCAGTGATAATGTTTATTTGGCCTTACATCATGTTACTTCTTTAGAAGTTATGATATTCATTCATCTTATCATATGGGGTTGATCTATTCGTTAGAGCCATGGACAGTGGGAGGAATTAAGCAACTCATGTGATTTTGATTCTTTTGCTGAGCAGGAGTTGGAAAATCATGTCTTCTTCTGCAGTTTACCGACAAACGGTTTCAACCAGTGCATGACTTAACCATTGGTGTGGAATTTGGGGCTAGAATGATCACAATTGACAACAAACCAATAAAACTGCAAATATGGGACACGGTTGGTCTTGCATCTTCTTAAAGATAACTAGAGGCGGTGGCACGTGCACCTTTCCTTATTTTATTCTTCTGCTTCTATTTTCTATAATTTGAAACCCATATAATAAGGAAAACTGAGAAGTAGTGGATGATATGATGGAGAGATTAGTGGATAGTGGATAGTGGATATTTTTGAAAAATTAAAATTTTAAATTTTAAAGTTACTAATTTACTCTTAAAATATTTAAGTTGAATTAAATAATTAAAGGTGTTCTGGTAATTTCCAGTGTGATCAACTACATGATGGTTGGCTTAATAATAGTATAGAACTATAGATGTTATATGTAAAGTAGCCTGATTCGATCTCCTCCCCCACCCCCAAAAAAAAAAACAAAAAACAAAACAAAAAAAACAAAAAAACAAAAACAAAATTAAAAGAAAAAGTTAGCTTGATTTTCAGGATATCGCTTGATTTCATAAGGAACTTCAATGTGCTGTTTATAACAGAATACAATGTTCAGCGCTTGCACATATATCGATAGTTCGTTGCAATGGATTTATCTTACACTGATAGCATAAACCCTCTCATCCTGTAAAGTATAACATTTCTTCTCTACTTGTATTAAAATTTTAGATGCTGAAGTTTCCTTGTTATGTCAGGCGGGTCAAGAATCATTCAGATCTATTACAAGGTCCTACTACCGAGGTGCTGCCGGTGCACTGCTGGTATATGATATTACTAGGTAGGTACCATTTTTATTTGAAGTTTTCTAAATATTACTTTTTATAGTAATGGAGAAGTTGTTAGGTTATCTTTATTTAATGTCGACTCAGGCACTTAGTGTGAACTCTCCTGACCTATTTAATGAAAGAGTGCTGCATTATAAAGACTGGATAGTAACAATGTAAAATTCAAAAACTATTAAAGAAATTTCTTTACTTTATGATAATATCTCGCAATGAATGTCTCCCTTATCATATGATATTGTTAGTCGGGAGGAAAGGGTTGCACTAATATTGTTGCGGGACATTCTCTAACCCATTGTGGTTGTGTGCATGTTGTTGTTTTTTTAATACAGTTTCCTACACACTCACTGAGATATGGCTAACATAAGATTGAACTGGCTGAATAAGTTTGGCATTGCTGGCCTTGTCTAGTTTGGATATGGCTCTGCTGCTCTTTATTGATAGCAGATGATTTTAATTGTTGCGTTATTCAGGAGGGAAACTTTTAATCACCTTGCTAGCTGGTTGGAGGATGCCAGGCAACATGCAAATGCAAACATGACTATCATGCTTATCGGCAACAAGTGCGATCTCGCTCATAGAAGGGCTGTGAGCACGGAGGAAGGTGAGCAGTTTGCCAAGGAACATGGATTGATATTCATGGAGGCTTCTGCAAAAACTGCTCAGAATGTTGAGGAGGTGATTGAACTTGCTAGTTATGTGTTGAAAGTTGTTATAAAATGTTTTTATGCGAGCTTGGTTTTCTTCAATATAAATTGAAATTTCGTTCCTATTTTAGTTTCTTCTTTATTTTGATAGAAAAATTTATTGCAGGCATTCATAAGCACTGCTGCGACGATCTACAAGAAGATTCAGGAAGGAGTTTTTGACGTGTCAAATGAGGTTAGCCTTGCTTGTCTTTTGCATTTAGTCTGGCTTACTTCTTCTCAACTTTTATTAGGACAATTCAGGTTGTATAGAACAATTTGATTTCATATTTATTGGAAAATATGGGGAAAAAAGGTTTAATGGATATAGATTGTTTGGAGTTGCCTAAAAAATCAGTATGTTTTAATGAAATGGCCTGGGTACTTATGTTGCCACATCAGAAATGATCATTTTGGCTTAGGTCAGTCAGGTTTGGGGTCATCCATTAAAGCTATGACAATATTTTCTCCACATCATGCGCTGTTATGCTTATGAAAGGTCTGATGGTGAAAGTACCATCCAGAAAGATGCCTTATTTTGGGATGTTGAAAGTTGGGTTGCAAAATATGTGTAGTTTTTTGGGCATAAAGTAGTGAATTTCATGAATACTGGTAGCAAGGTTTTTGTCGTTGGATTTTATATTTTAGTTGTGGTTAGAGTTCAAATTTTAAAAGTTAAGTAGTGTAATTAGCTGAATATAAATATAATAATCTGCAATTAATAAGATTATTTATTGGAAACCAGTGTGAGTTTGTGATGTTCTTGTCCAATTGAATAATAGGGTAGCCTATATGACATGGAAGGCGTGAGTTAAGTAAATATTCAAGGAAACTTTTGTAATGTTTAACTACCTAGTAGTGTATTGATTGCAATGAGTGGTGGTAGAATTCCCAGTGCTTAAGTTCTGCTTTTTGGTTGTGTACTGCAGTCTTACGGGATAAAAGTTGGTTATGGAGGCATCCCGGGGCCATCAGGAGGCAGAGATGGATCAGTTTCTCAAGCAGGGGGCTGTTGCAACTAAAAATTATTACTCCATTTTCAGGATCGATCAAATTCTTATTGCTTGTTTACTCATGCTTTTATTGGTCTTGTTGGTCTATATTATTGTTTGAATCATATTACAATTTTACTTTGACAGTCCAATCCAATAAAAACACAAATAATATATGTATAGGATGATGATCAGGTAAGCATGTGTTGATATAACTTATATTAACACCCGCATTGAGAGTTGTATCTTATGCATTTGTGGGATATGAGGTACATTGGATCAATGCAAGGGATACAACCCCTAATGCGTGGCGCTGATATGACTTATATCAACACGTGCTGATGAGAACATAACCGATATAGGATGATGTTCAGGTAAGCACGTGCTATGTATATATGTATATATATATTTTGCTTACAACTTAGAAATTAAAATTAATGAAACGAGCAATACAAGATAGAAAAAGGAAAGAAAAAATAATCAACACGGACTGGTCTTGGTGAGTTATACACTGTCACAGTCTAGCTCACAAACCCATCTAAAACAACTACAAAGCTCAGGAAATAAACTTATAGTTAGGAAGTCCGGACATATCTTTAGAAAAATAATAATAATAATAATCTTATTCTTATATATATATATATATATATATATATATATTTTTTTTTTTTTTTGTGGCCTGTGTTTTTAGTTCTTCAATTTGACAGATTTTTTAAATTTATTCTCATAAGAGTTGTGAAGAGAAGGGGACTACCATGGATTTTCATGATCTTGGTGATTGTAAAACCTCCAGAATCATCTCTCTTCATCCAGTTTTAAAATTTCTGCTTTATACTTACCCTGGATTGACTACTTCCTGGGTTACTCAGCTAGCAGTGACTGGCTAGATGATGCACCGTACTTTAAATTGTGTGCGCTAACTACTACCATAATGATTCGTTGTCTTTTATTTCTCGTCCAAGTAGTTCATGTTTGAGATCCGAAACTTGCATGGTTTTAAATGGACTTCTGGATTGCTAAGAGCAATTTGCTTTGAGGCTTTCGCCACAAAACCATGCCTGTCTTTGGAGCAAATTGAAAGATTGAACCTGTGGTACGTTGCTCCCTCTTCCCCTTGGTTTCCTTTTCCGTTGGAATTAAACTGAAATTTAAACACTAGCAGTGCTTCTTGCATACGCCATTATCAATTTTATTTAAAATATCTCCTTCCCAGAAGATTAACCATGCGTTTCCATGTCATCAAACAAAAAACAAAAAAAAAAAGAAAAAAAAAAGAAAAGGAGAATGCCCTAGAATATAAAATTTTAGGGGAAAAAAGAGAAGGGGCCATTAATTATTCTATTCCTGCTCCCTACACGTCAAACAGGTATCTCAACTTAATTTTTCCCACCACGTCCATAGCCCCCAGTCTTCCCTCCCTGAATACAGAATTGGGAAAAGAGCAGTGATGGGAACCCCAATACGGTTTTCCCCAAAGACTCGCAGGAAATGCAAGAGGAAGCGACTCCAAATTGTTCTTCACACGTATTACCAGTCTCACTGCCTGCAAAATAATTTCCCAGGTTTATTTTATTTTTCTTTCTTTATTTTTTTACATTTTTTATTATTTATTTTTACAAAGGAAAAGAATGCAGAAAGAAAAGCTACAGCCGGACTACCAGCAATCCCACAGTATCATCCAAAATCAATTTCCACAGCAAAAAAAGAGGGTATTAGTCATAGACCAATCCATGGCTAAAAGTGGCCTATCCATGGTCAAAAGACCCTCACTCACAGATTTGGAACCGTGGCCAAACCGTGGCTAAAAGTGGCGTGGCTAAATTTTGCGGCCACATTTGGTTTCTGTCACCAAGCATAGCCACAGATTTATTTGTGGCATAAGGATAGCTGTCACCCACTTCCAAAAAGAATAATAAAACCCCTGGCAACATATACATCTATAGCTATGGATAATATTTAAAATAAGAAATGTTTATATGTAGAAAACTTAGCCACAGTTACATCCGTGGCTAACTATCATTTTTTTTTTTCTTTTATAAAAATGAATTGAGAAACTTGTAACCTGTTGTATGCATTCTCATTCAAATTATAACATGCACATACATAGTTGGACATTCTCATTCAAATAAAAAATGCTTTTCAATATATATCTATATCTATATATATAATTTTTTAAATGTTTATTAGTACCTTGTGCATATATACTTAGTCTCTACATGTAAATTCATTCTCATTCAAATCATACACAAGATTCACTGAACATCAATTACAAATCTTATTCATATCATACACGAGCCTCACTCAAGTTTAACAATTCTAAGTTCATCAAAAGAGAAACAATTCATCATCTTCACAATTGATCATCATCTTCATAAGCTTTCATTTCCTCATAGTACCTACTGCAAAGACGAAGACATAAATGAGAATTTACAATTGGTTGCAAGTGAGCATTGTTCAAGGCAACCAAAAATGTGAAGGATCTACAACAGCACTCTTTCATTTCAATATTTGAAAATAGGTAGGAATTTGACATCAAGAAGGCAAGAAATTTATCACTTACCAGTTACCACCACTACAACAAGGATTCTTTCACATAAAACCTGAGCTTAGAAGTCTACAAATTTATATCTATACCTGGAATTAGTAGACTACTAGATACACAAATGAGTTGGGCAGTGCGTCCTCTCCATTCCCGAAAAGCAAAACATAACCAAATATAATGAATCAGACGCATTCATATATGAACCAACAAGTAAGAACAGAAAATCCCATTCTGAACCAATCTGGTGAAGAGAAAACTAGAAATGTAGTAAAGTGAACAGCATTCGCTTAAAAAGAAGTGCTGAAAAGGATAGGCTTCCTACAAAATAAAAGGTATAAATTTCTTTTAATTAATTATTTCATGTTAATCTTGAAAATGTTCTATCTCATTGAAGGAGCTCATTGAGTATGCAACTCAATATGATCAACCCAGGACAAACTCTTGACCTTCTCTAGAAGAAAAGTACAGTTTTTTTAGTTAATCATATCATGTTATCTTTGAATGTCCTGTCTCATTTTTTGAAGTCTCAGGTTTACATTTCAATAATAGAAGAATAAAGGAAATAACCATAACTAAGTTCTCCATCATGGAAGTCAAAGGAACCCAAGAAATAAAATCTAAGACAGAATGTAAACTACACAATAAAACTCCATCATTCAATTTAACATAAAAATTCAATTGGTACCTTGTACCCTTAAGTACTTTTTGTTTTTGACAATATGCTGGCTACAGACACTCATTTGCTTCAGATTAAGTATTACTTCAATTTTACTAACAAACCATCATTATTATCGTAATCCTGGATAAACTTATATCATCTACCAGCTTTACAGCATTCTTCCTTTTTTATTTTATTCCATTTTGAAACAAATTGTGTTTCAAAAAGCATACAAAACCAGTATCACAAAAACATAACAAAATGAACATAAAATTCAAGTCTTTGAAGACCAACACTGAAAATGAAGTCAGAAATACACATTTCTTAGCAAAATGAAGATAAAATCAGTTTTGAGTCCAGACATTCTGGAGAAACAATATAGATGAATGATTGTCTTTACCTCTCTGACAGGTAGCCATCCACTCCTGATCGGCTTTGACTGCTCCATACAACGTAGGGGTGTTAATGGTTTTGGTTAAAACCGAGAACCAAACCGAACCAAACCGAACTGGGTGGTTTGGTTTGGTTTTTTTGTCATTAGGTTTGGTTATGGTTTTAATTTTAGAAAATCGAACTTAATTGGTTTGGTTTTGGTTTCAAGTTTTAAAAAACCAAACCAAACCGAAAAACCGAAAAAACTGAAAAAAAAAAAAAATATATATATATATATATAAACTTAAAGTTTGTAAATTCCCAATTCTAATAAAGGTAAAATAGGTAATGGGCTTGTTTGTTGATTTTAAGTTTCTTATTGTTTTCCCTTTTTTAGATTGGCATGTACTAAACTAGCTATTAATGTTGTGTATGATATTGACATATTAATATATGTCAATATGTTTCTATTTTGATACAATGTTTGTTTTTTTTAGTTGCTAATGTAATGCTTTTATTAAAAATGTTTTTATTTGGAGTTTGGCATGTCATTTTTTTCATTTTCAATTTTTTTTTGTTACTTGATAGGTTAAAACCGAAACTGAACCGAACCAAACCGAAATATAATGGTTTGGTTTGGTTTGGTTTGGTTTTTTTATAGTATGATTTGGTTTGAAATCTCCCCTAAAACCGAACCAAACCGAACCATTAACACCCCTAATACAACGTTTATCATTTAACTGCCCCTGCATGGTAGCCATCCACTCCTGATTGGCTTTCATAGACTCTTGTAACACTCTCAAAGCCTCCCCAATAACTCTCGCAAACTCCTCAATGCGTTCTGCTTTCTTATTTGCTGCCACCAATTGCTCTGCATAATTTCGTCACGATATTGTTAGGCAACAAGGAGTGGGACATGAGTACCAATCATAGGTATACGACCATGCCCTCCCTCACCGAACACCATTGTAAATGCCTCATCTCGGGCTTCCTTCACTGGCATATCCTCAAGAATTTGGCTAAGGTGGTCTTCCATCACCCCCTGCATTAAATATCAATTAGAGATTATGTAAAATCATACATCATCCACATAAATGATTAATTTGAAGTTAAAATATACCAGTAGTAGTTCCTGAGGAAAGGACATTTTTTTACACATAATCAGAATATTTATATGAAAAAATACAGCAAAAAATTAATCTAATGACCCATGGCCTAATATTCCACAAATATAGAGAATACCCAACTAATGACCACATAACGACCACACCAAGGATACCCCCAAAGAAAAAGTGAAAAGAGAAAAGTGAATAGTAGAAAAGTGAAAGGAGTATCTACTAGTAGACCTCTTGGAGAAGTCACTCTGTAAATACTTTTCACAATGTTCTGGTCTCTAAGAGGCAATTTCCACCAGTTTACCATGTGTAGAAGTGGCTTCAAGAGTAACATGCCCTCTAATTTGTTAATAGAAAAAAATAACACAAACAGTTTTGACATCACAGACAGAAAATATCATGTAGATGGTCACATAGCGATAAGGGAAAAACAATAAACAACACTTGAATTTACCAGATTTAATATTTGTAGTAGCTGTAAATACGTACATGAATTATCCCCATGAGTGTCACCTTGTTTTTACTAAAAAATCAAGAAAAATCACTCAGTCTGATGGTAATCTACAATAATTATCGTCAAGTGTGGCTAAATAAATGCTCTAATACGAATTAAACTAGGCCTTGTCTCATCTGCTCTTGGAGAATCAAGGGACCATTGTATGTGTGCCCCCAATTCGTCTAAATTGCGCCAAAAAAATCAGCGCAAGAGTTTCCTATTTTCATTTTGCTTTAGGCAAAATTAAATTTTAACTCAATCTCAAAAAAAATTGTTGCTTCAATGGTTAAATATTCCTCTAGTTAAATTTGGCTTTGAACCAAATCTTGAGTTATATTTAACTAAAAAATTGAGTTTTGAGTCAAATATAATTACAGGATATATGTATTGTTTAGATTGTTCTACGTGTGCAATTGAGTTTTGACTTTTTTACTCCTTTAGAATCAATATTAAAATTTTGCCTTTTTAGAGCATCTTTAATGATGCTCTAAAAGACGTGCCATTGCCAAAGTTTGGCAATAGCACACCTTATTATTATTTCAATAGTACGTGTGTTAAAGGACATGTTAAAAAAAAGCAACAACACACCTTTATGTCATACTTAGCATACCCTTGTGCTATAATACTATATTTGGCACAAAGATGGTTAATAAGAAGGAAATGGATGGTGGTTTTTGCCAAAAAAATTACATATTGTGTCATTTGTACTACTGGAGCACATTATGCTAAATTATTACATTTGGTATTATAACAAGTGCTGAAATAGAAATAGCACAATCAAAATAGTACAAATCACTAGAGATTCTTAGCACCACAAAGAGGTAAATATAATTTTAATTTATTCAAAATAGCTATCACTACTCAAGTTTTTTCAATTATCGACGACGACAAGGATGATAAATATAATACTAGCAATATATGGACAAATAAAGACAATAATAATAGCAATATATGAACAAATAAAGACGTGATGTGCCTTATATCCCCCTTTTTTTTTTCTTTTTTTTTTTTTTGTGGATATCAGGAGGTTTTAGATGCTTTGCACATGATTAATCCCCTGGGCACCCTCGTCTCACATGCACTGGGTAATTACAGGACAAAAGTCCATGGGGTGGTCTTGATGGGGAGTGGTGAGAGGTTCAAGACTCAAGATCACCCCTTGGACTTTGTCCTATAATTGCCTGCTACATGTGGAACGGGGAATTACATAAACCCAAAAGGATTAATCAAATACAAAGCATATGAACGTCATGATGGTCTTATCTCCTTCCTACTATGAGTAATTAGTTAGGAGTATCATTTAGGATGATCTTATTTTCAAGCATTTTTATACTAAATTTACACCTCCTTATGAGTAAAAGTGAGAAAAAGCGTTTGAAAATAAGCGTTTGAAAATGGTCACGTTTTGTGTTTTGTCTTGACCTATGTTTATGGGACGAAGGAGGGAGTATAAAACACAATTGTTCTTTCTTCTTCTTCTTCTTCTTCTTTGTTGTTGTTGTTGTTTGTTTTTTTGTTTTTTTGTTTTTTTTTTTTAATGTTGTGTGTGTTATATAAATAAAAAATAAAAATTTTTTTAAAAAAAAACTTGAAATAAAAGAGGAGTTAGTAACGCCGCTTTTATTACATTGAAAGTGGTGTTGGTAACGCCACTTTTAATACACGACGAGCATTGTTACTCCACTTTTAAATCATCGAAAGCGGTTTTAGTAACATTGCTTTCCGTCTAATAAAAGCGGCGTTAATAACACCACTTTCAGTGTGATAAAAGTGGTGTTACTAGCACTACTTTTATTTCAAGTTTTTATATTTTAATTTTTTTATTTATAACATTGCACCAATGATTTTTTTGTTAGTTAATTTATTTTGTTTATATCTTTTAAATTTAATTGACATATTATATTAATAAAAATATTTTACTATTTTAAAAAATAACTATTATGTTAAAATTCAAATTAGCTAATGAGTCTTAAGTCTAAGGGCATGACCTATCCTAATAAGAGTATAAGATTTACAAGGGTTTTAATTTTGACTTCGCATGGATATGTGCTTTCTCTTATTATTTCATTTGATAAAATATCTATATTATTATTATATAAAGCCAATTCCATTTGTGGTTGGACTGCACCTGGAAATACTAAAATACATTTATAAGTTAATAAAGTTAAGATATGATTTTGTAATTTTATTAACTTTGAAAAACTTACTACAATCTGTTTCTCCTTAATTCTCTCCCACACACAGATGCAGTTTAAAAACTTAGAAACTGATATAGCAGTTCCACTGCTATAGTGGAAACTTAAAAAGATGTGTTGTGTGTGTTCAATTACTAGTATATATATATATAAATTCTAAGAGGAAGGCTATTGTCACCATATAAAATACTCTAAGTCTCCCATTAGTTTACACATTTTAAGATTTTATAAAAAAATATAAAAGGTTTTTACAAAAACTAATCACATTATTTACTAGAAAACATCGTTCTGAACAATTTTGTAGAATGAAGTTTTTCCAAAATCTATCATTTAAACCGAATTTTTGACCATTTACAATATTTATTTCATTTTCCATGAAAAATGACCAAAAAATGTACTTAAAAGATAAATTTTAGAAACAAATTTTTCTATAAAATTGTTCAGAATGATATTTTCTATAGATTACGTGATTAGTTTTCATAAATTTTTTTTTATATTTTTATAAAAATTAAAATATATAAATTAAGTGAGAAACTTAAAGTATTTTATGTGATAATAATAGCTTAGCCTTTGCTACACGGGTTTTGAAGTTAGTTTATATTATAAAAAGAAGTAACGGTGCCAAATCGTTCACGTGTACCGTGAGAATCGCACCTTCCAATCGTGAAATGACATCCACTAATAAATGGTTGTAGATTTTTTCCCATAAAGTTTAATCAACTCTTGATTGATAAAATATAATATAATACCAAGATGCCCAAAATACCCCATCCGCGTATGGAGTGACTTGGGAGGTGAGAAGCGTGATTAACACCAAAACTCAGTGGCTAACAGTTCCCGAGGACGGCTCCACATCTCGAGAGTGGGGAGGGGTCTCCATTCTCCGCACAGTATTTAGAGGAGGAGTCACACACCCCACACACTGGGTTTCTTTCTTGGCCTTCTTCAGTCACTCTCCAGTCTCCAGTATCCAGTTTCCAAAAAATACGAAAGAGGTATTATCAGTGCAAATGGCGGCGGTAGCAGCGATCGGAGTTGCGAGGGTGGCGTCTTCTTACGACACCTGCAGGAGGAGGGATATCACTCGAAAAACCACATCCCGAAGCCTCTCATTCTCTTCTTCTCACCTCTCCGGCACCAAGATCCCTTCTAAACTGCTCTCCGATTCCCCCGGCTGCCGATGCCGCGTCACCGAAACTCCGCTGATCGTTTCTCCAAAGGCCGTCTCTGATTCCAGGAATTCGCAGACATGTCTTGACCCCGACGCCAGCCGCGTGAGCTTCTTCTTCTTCTTCTTTATTTCTGTTCTTGTTATTTATTCTTATTCTCTTGCTTCCGCTTTTACCGGCTTCCAATATCGCTACTTTCTTGTTGAATTTTCGAAAGGTTCTCGATGGAGTTTTTCATGAAACAAGTTTAGATTTTTTCATTTTACTTTTTTATTTTTTTATGGTGATTCTTCGTTTTGAAACAGTTGGGCAGATAGGAGTTGGGGATCATTTTTAAGGTTGCTATTACGGATCAAGGATCTGCATTTTCAAGCTGCTGTTGAGATAACCCCCCATGATATCTAACTCATATGCTTTTCATTTTTTTCCTAATTGTTGAAACAATTACATCAAAACTTAATTTTTGTGCGTATATACATATAATTCATTTAGAGATGAATGCAATTCATTGTCACTGCTACGCCCCCAAGTTTTTCTCCTGGGTTATATTCACTTTATCGTGTATTCATGATTTATCTTCGACAATTCATTCAGGTCCAGATTGCATCCATAGTCAATGAAACTGTGTATTCATGTTCATTTGATCCAAAACATCAATAATGATCTTAATTGGACTGCCAATGCGTATTGGGGAATTGATCGGCCTCAGGCTAATGGTTGGACCATCAAATCTTGTTTTTTGTCCTATGTGCCCTGTCCAGATGCTGTATTGAGTTGGGATTGAAGTGGCTATTTTAATATTCGTAGTTTTTCTTTATATTCTGGCAAATTCTTAGCAATTACAGTTGACAATCTATCAATCAGCTTGATTGATAATAAGCCATAGCTCAAATAGGTAATGGTAAGAACACGTGGAATGTTACTGAAGCCACTTCACTCTTGACATGTTATAAGGTTCCAGGTTTGCTTTTCGTTTACTTTACATCTCATCAAATCAACAACCCAAAAAAAAAAAAAAAAAAAAAATTGTTTAGAACCTATGCGTAGACCGTTGACAGTCAATTTGTTTTATAGCTAATCTGCTAACTTTATCTCCGCTTGATTTTCAAATGCTCTTATTATACATTGCCTTTTATATGAATAAGGATGATAATATTTTGCGTCTCTACAGAGTGTCCTGGGAATTATACTTGGAGGTGGAGCTGGGACCCGCCTTTATCCACTTACCAAGAAGAGGGCTAAACCTGCCGTTCCTTTGGGAGCAAATTATCGGCTGATTGATATTCCTGTGAGCAACTGCTTGAACAGCAACATATCAAAAATCTATGTTCTTACTCAGTTCAATTCTGCATCTCTTAATCGCCACCTTTCACGGGCATATGCAAGTAACATGGGTGGTTACAAGAATGAAGGGTTTGTTGAAGTTCTTGCTGCTCAGCAGAGTCCAGAGAACCCAAATTGGTTCCAGGTACCAACCAAACTAAGTAATGCCTTGCCATGTCTTGGTTTGGCCATGGCTTGCCTTGGCTTGGCCATGGCCTTGCCTTGCTTTGTCTTGCCTTGTTTCTTCTAGCTTTAGGACTTTTAAAAGTAACTATCTGGTCGCTTTTCAAATAATGGATTTTTCTTTTTTTTAATCAAGTATAGATAAAAGATCTATGCGTCTCGATTTTGGATGGAACTGGAGGAAGCCACAAGCTCCCTCCTGGGCTCTATAAATACTGCATATGTAGAAAAACGTTCACAGGTCAATGGGCACCTTTTTGTCCTAGGCCAAAACTACAAGAGGAGACCATCTTGTTGGTTTACCCCATCCCTTCTTAGAATTCCTTGCTAGTCTGCCAAAGGATTTGTGTTATGCCTCATAAAATATTTCTTTGTTTCTCTATATTTTTATTTTTATGTTACTTCCTCCTTCATATTGTAATTTTTCTCTTTCATTTTCTTTTAATCAAAGTTACATTACTGATAAAAAAAATGTTAAAATAAAAATAAGAATCGCCCTCATTACCCATGTTTTTGTTGTCAGATTCACAGCAAAGCATCCCATTTCTAATCTGATTTATAAATAATTCTTATTTTCGATATTATAGCAAGAGGATCCACCATCTCTCTTTGTCTCTCTCTCACCCACCCCCACATGCACCACCACCACCACCACCAACAGTGTAAACAAAATATATGTTTTTTCCTGCCATATCTGTACTTTTTCCCTCATTATCTGGGTTTCTTGGAGCCCTGTCTCAAGTCTGGTTTTATGGACTTGCAGGGAACGGCTGATGCAGTAAGGCAGTATTTGTGGCTGTTTGAGGAGCATAATGTTTTGGAATTCCTGGTTCTTGCTGGGGACCATTTATACCGTATGGATTATGAGCGATTTATTCAAGCGCACAGAGAAACTGATGCTGATATCACTGTGGCTGCACTGCCCATGGATGAAAAACGTGCCACTGCATTTGGTTTGATGAAAATTGATGAAGAAGGACGCATAATTGAATTTTCAGAGAAACCAAAAGGAGAGCAATTGAAAGCTATGAAGGTAGAATAAAAAAATTACATTCATTCTTCTGTTTCTGTTTTTAAACCTGCTATGATTCTGTAGTTCTTGATATAATTAAGGCAGATATTTGTTACTTTTTTCTATCATAGGTTGATACTACTATTTTAGGTCTCGATGATGAGAGAGCTAAAGAGATGCCTTACATTGCAAGTATGGGTATATATGTTGTCAGCAAAGATGTGATGTTGAGCCTGCTTCGAGAGAAGTTCCCTGGAGCCAATGATTTTGGAAGTGAAGTTATCCCGGGTGCAACTTCCATTGGGATGAGAGTATGTATCCCTTAATTCATTTATCTTTGTAAGACACTTCCTTCTATTGTAAAATTAAAAAAAAAAAAAAAAAAAAAACCAATAAAGAAGTTTTGGAAAATCTAGTTAGACCCATCAGGCTAATACAAGACCTTGAGCAAATGGGATGTCATTCCCCCTATTATTTTATTTATTTTTTATTTTTTTTTTCTCACTAAAAGGCTTTTGGAAACACAGATGTCAATGGGATGGGTTTTTTCGGGGCCCCACCCCACCCTGCTCTTGGTGGGAAGGGTTAGGGACACTACTTAGTGGGGTCAGAATGGGTTTGGGGATTTTTTTAAAAACCCGTTAGGGTTCGGGGCGGGGTTGGGATGTTCTTAAAAAACTCGCCCGAACCCACCCCGATTAAGTTCTTACTTTTTATCAAATATACATACATATATAATTGTTATGATGTGACTACTTTTTAGTTGTTACAATGTATTTTATTAATATTTATTTAGGGCTTTTAAGAACTTTTTTAATTGAAAGTGGTTTCATGAATTTAATTAACGAATTTTGAAAATTTCTCATTATGAATGTGGAAAATTAAAAGGATTATTTCTCATAATTTTTTTAAAATATCAAATCTAGGTTACTGGACATAATGGGTTTTTTCGTCCCACCCGCTTCGTCTCATCTAGCCAAGTATAAATGGGACAAGATGGGGTGGGAATGGGATTTTAAAATTTAATTGGGAAGGGAATGGGAATTTGATATCAAACCTAAAGTGGGTTTGTGATGAGGTAATTCCTATTAGGGTTGGGGTTAGGAAGAGGCTCCCTGTCCCAAACCTGCCCCGTTGACATCCCTTTAAACACTCCATCATAGTTCAAAGTCTCATCCGAGATGGACGAGATCTCACTGGGTTAACTTGGTCTCGTTTAGGAGCGGGACGATATCTGAGAACGAATCAAGTATATACTAGGGTTTTTTTTTTTTTTTTTTTTAAAAACGAAGTCTTAATGAATGCCCATCGATCAAAACGTATACTTGATCATTGATATGTTGTGTTTATCTGTGTTATTTAGGATTATTTTTGGTATGCAAAACCTAATTATGGTGTATTTTCAAGTTATAGTAGCGTGCTAGGGCCTGTTGTTGATATTTTTGACCATATTATGTATCCCAAGTTATTTGTTTTGCTTATTTAATGGTTCCAATATGATTGTCCTATTTTTTTATGATTTTTCTATAAATTTTTTGAATTTTTTAAAACATTCTTTAATGTGTAATGTTACGTCTCTTCTGAAACGCGATGAGATGGATGAGATTGAGATGACTAAGACTGAAACGTGATGACGACTAAGACCGAGACTTTGAACCATGCACCCTGTTGAGGTTGTACCTTCAACCTAATGTTGGTGGTAATTTTGCAAAGGCTTAACCTGTGCATGTGTGTAGTATGCTAAAGTTACAGCTCTACGGTTATGGGTCATAGGTGGTCTGGTGGTGTACTCTTGTGTAGCTGCAATCTATAAAAATTTTCCAAAGAAATGTTGCAATATTAATGTGTACAAATTTGCAGATTTACATGAACTTAATTTTAATTGCTCTGCAAACCTCTGCTGACATATACTGTGAATTTATTGGAATGGAACTTCAGTGGAACAATGAGATAGATCATGGTTACTGCAAATTCCAACTATAAAAATCTTCTTTCATCTGTGATAATTTTGCAAAAAGGTTTAATTATCATTAACCTTGAATAAGCATAATACAAGTATTTATACAATAAGCTACCCTAACTCATTAAAGACTAAACTACCCTTAACTCCTCAAGTATATATTCAAAAATATACAATAACATTTTAACACCCCCTTGTCAAACTCATGATGTGACTATGGGAACATCGAGAGTTTTCCAAGGAGAAATCGAAAGTGCAAAATGATGTGAGACTTCTCAACACTCCCCCTCACATGCAAGCCTAGCAATACAAGAATAAACCTGTCACGCGGACAACAACAATGGACTCATAAACAAAACAAGCCCAAGAACAAGAAGTCAACATCAATAACAACAACGAGCTTTGATATCATGATAATGTTGCACAAAGGTGTAATTTTCATTAACTTTGAATAAGCATAATACAAGGTATTTATACAATAAGCTACCCTAACTTATAAAAGACTAAACTACCCATAAGCATATTTACAATAACATCTCAACAATTTGCATTCATCTTCTCCAGCTCCGAATTCTAAAAGTCTAATTGCTACTTGATCTTTACAGGTGCAAGCCTACTTGTACGATGGATACTGGGAAGACATTGGTACAATTGAAGCTTTTTATAATGCCAACTTGGGTATAACAAAAAAGCCAGTGCCAGATTTCAGGTAGGTTTTCTAGTTTATCAAATTGACTACGTTAATTTTATTCTTCACCCAATAATGTGTTGTAGGAGCTTCATACGTAGTCTTGAAATATTAAATATGATTTCACATTTATACTGCAGCTTCTACGACCGTTCATCTCCAATTTACACCCAACCTCGATATTTGCCTCCTTCCAAGATGCTTGATGCTGATGTTACAGATAGTGTTATTGGTGAGGGTTGTGTGATAAAGGTAAGTTACTTGTTGACAACTTGACAAGGTTGGCAAGTTGGGCATGTTCCATTTCCAGATACTAAAAATTATACCATACTCACTTGTGCACTTTAATGTCAAAGTTTATCTTCTCAAGGTAGCTATGACAATTGAGTACACGTAAAAGTTAAGAACCTTGTCATTTTTCCCTTTGCAGAACTGCAAAATTCATCATTCTGTGGTTGGGCTTCGATCTTGCATATCAGAGGGTGCAATTATAGAAGACACATTGTTGATGGGAGCAGATTATTATGAGGTAGAAAACCAACAACTTATCGCTTTTCAAGTTTGAATGTGCTATTGTGTGCTTGCAAATGTTGTGCTTTGTAGATTATTAAAGTATTCAAATATTTTTTTCAGTTAAGTGTGAGATTTTATCTATGACTATATATAAATATCCTTTTCATGTAACAAAAACAACCTCCCTTAGAAGCTCAACCAAAGAAGAAACTTCTCTACTATCCAAAACTGTACCAAACCCTGCCAAAAAATTGGTGACAGCATGGGTCTCCCTATATACATGTTAACAAATCCAAAACTAAGAAAACTTCCATGAGGTTAAGATCTCTTTTACCATACCTCTCACTCTTAATGTTGTTTTCCTTAATCTTCATAATATGTATCTTTCTAACCCATAATGATGGACCTTTAGTAACCACAGACCAGAAGTATCTCATAATAGTAGCTACATTCCAATCCGCTAGCCTCTTCACGCCTACACCACCTTCTCTTTTGGTTCTACACAAAGCATCCCAAGCTACATGCCCAAACTTTTATTCATCTTAGCGCCATCTAGAAGAAAAAACCCACGCTTATCTTCACTGGCCTTTAACACCTTCTTTGGCAAGATAAATTAACTAGATAAATAAACCTATAAGTTGAACATCACTGAATGAATTCACTGAAGCCTCCCTGCATATGACAAAAACCTAGTAGTCTAGCTGCCACTTGTTAAGTTTCCAACCTAAAAACCTTAGCTTATAAGTGGAGGGCTCAAACAGGTATATGTCATCATGCTTTGATATCATATAAAGTTTTCAACTTAAAGCCTAAACTAATAGGTAGAGGGCCCAAACAGGTATATGAAGACATGTTTAACTCAATATTTAACCGATGTGGGATGTGGTATATTTCCAACACTCTCCCTCATGTGTAGACCTAACAAGACAACAATGGGCTTGTCAAGTGGGCAACAAATACAGGCCCAATAAGCCTAGGAATGACATGATCTGATATCATGTTAAGTTTCCAACCTAGAAGCCTAAGCTTGTAGGTGGAGGGCCCAAACAGGTATATAAAGTAATGTCAAAGTTTATAATTACCAATGTGGGATGTGATATTTTTCCAACACTCCCCCTCATGTGTGGGCCTAACAAGATAAAAGCATGCCTAACATGTGGATAACAAAGACAGGCTTACAAATGTAATAGGTCTAGGAACGACATGTTCTAATACCATGTTAAGTTTCCAACTTAAAAGCTTAAGCTAATAGGTAGAAGGCCCAAATAGGTATATGGCGACATGCTTAACTCGATATTTAATCGATGTGGTATGTGGTATATTTTCGACACCACTCTTGCTGTGATGTTGTCTATTAAAGGCCGGCAATTGTAGACATAAAGCATTATAGATTGTAAAGTTTCCAACCTAAAAGCCTAAGTTAGTAAGTGGAGGGTCCAAATATCAAACCCAATATTTAGGTGATGTGGGTTGAGGGACTTCCCAATGTATTCCACACACCTATATTAAATATTAATAATTGGTTTCTACCTGATCTAGCTTACCTCCCACACTGCACTCACACCCCCCTCCCCCCTTCTCTCTGTTTTTTTTTTCTTTTCTTTCCCACTCTTGTGCAACTGCAGCTCCACTATTCACGACGATCTTGTTTTTCCTTGACACCTATCCCCTTTTTTGTCCTCTTCATAGTCCCTTCCTATGACACCTCTACCAGCTTCCCCTATCTCCCCAGCCTAACTTTTTTTCCTATTTGATTCTTTAGCCTCACTTATCACCCCACCCTTGCTACTCTTGCCAGAGACAACTCAACAACACCCCTGCCCCCGCCCCCCTCCTGGCTCACGTGCACATCCAGCTTCAACCTTATCTCCCCACTTCCCGTCACTTGAACTTAAGGCACCCACACACCCATTCTCAGCTGATATCACTAAACCTGCTTCCTCTTAGGTAATTTTGGAGAAGTTGCCTTGTGCCCATTTGCACCCATTAGCTACATAATGCAGAGATTCAGCTAGCCCTCCAATCATATACAGTTCTTTGATTTCATATCAACCATTGGGCCCCTGAATCCTCTACAATGCTGTTAATCTATCTGTAAACAAAGCCTACCTGCTAAAAACGCAATTCGGCTTAACAGCAATGGCAACTGCAAATACACTTTAACCTAGGAGGCCTAATCCATATAGATATCGAGTGCATGCCTCCTTCTCAAGAGTCACCTCTGGAGTCCATGGCTTTAATGTAAAAGGCTTGTTTTCCAAAAGGTCCAAGGACCTAGATCAAAAAGCCTTTGCTTTGCATTTTCATTGCCAAATTTAACACAAACACTCATTTCCACCATGAAAACCCCAATCTTCCCAAATTCGTGACATCTCTGCTCCACGAATCACTCAATCACTTGAAAAGGTGGCTTCTCATGTAACACAAATCCTACCAAAGCATTCTTCCACCATGCCACCTCCTCTGCTCTGTCCTCTTCATAAAACTGAACTACTAGAGCCCCATTGATTTCATTGGGAGTAATAAACTCTAAAGCTAACCCATTGATTATACATTGATTTGATTTCAATAAAGGTAATTGTGTTTTTATCATCTTCTTGTTCCAGACGGATGCTGACAGAAGATTTCTGGCTGCAAAAGGAAGTGTTCCAATTGGTATTGGCAAGAACTCTCACATCAAGAGATCAATTATTGACAAAAATGCTCGCATTGGGGACAATGTGAAGGTTGTGATTAGTAGCTTACCATTTATTAGCCTTTGTGTATATGTCTTGTGTACTTGGGCTAAGCCTTTTTTGTTTCATCAATACATACTTACCTTATCAAAAAAAAATATTTTCTTATCAATGTGGAATTTTGTTATTTCAGATCATTAATAGCGACGATGTGCAAGAAGCAGCCAGGGAAACAGACGGATACTTCATAAAGAGTGGAATTGTCACGGTAATTAAGGACGCTCTGATTCCCAGTGGAACCATCATCTAATAAAGCTTCCTACCCTTTTCAAATGCTTAATAAACCCTTCCCTTGTTTTAGGCTTGAGAAGTGATGTAATCGGAACTTTACTCTACACTTACTCGGGTTTTGTCTATGGTAATTAATGTACATTTTTTAGTAGTATTGTGTAATTAATATATTATAGACCTGAAAGGTTGTTCATTGAAGGTCATTTTCTGCCTAATAGAAGTTTGTTATATATAGATGTCATTGGGAAAAAATGAGAGGATTAAAAATAACTAATTGAATGAGACTGAATTTCTAGTTTGGTTTTGTGACTTTGATTTTTCCATAATTTGCAAATAGTGGACTTTGGCTTGGGTTCTTAGAAGCCACAACCCCCTTCTATGTTTCCCCTTTATATAAGCTTGAGATAGAACAGGGAAAGAGCACAATGCTCACAGGAGAAAGATTTTCTCTGATGTAATCGCGACAATTTCTAAGATCATCAGAATGCGGGCATAGAGAAATGATAGACAAGTTCCTCACGCTGTCGGTCCGGTGAACGTTGTTTAAACGCCATCGTCGTCTTCTAATAGGGTTTATTTTAATGCAGATAAGAGGTTGTGGAAAGGCACGAGAGACGGAGATCCAATGGTTTCCTTTTTTTATTTATTTATAATATTTGCACCGCATCAGCATGACAACAGCTGTACTTAAAATCACAATTATTTCAATCATAACACAAATTAAAGTAAAAGGGTAAAATTGAAAAATTAAAATTAATAAGTCATAATTAAATAGTTCATCTTAATATGTGTGCTTAGTTGAAATGACTCAAAACAATTTAAGAGGGAGGGAGTAACTAAAATGGTGTCCACGTCAACATTGGTAGGGACCATTGGATTTTTGAGAGATCCAAACAGCTCCTAGGCTAGTACTTTGTGTAAAAAAATTTAAGTTCTAAACCCGTTATGTATTGCTCTCTACCTGCATCGGCCATCTTGGCCTTACCGTAACAAAATCCCCCGAGCATCCGGTGGGTTTGAATCCCATTTTGAGGCCGAGTAACATTATTTCTCACGCACTAGGACATCCTTGAAGGAGGATGGATTCCCAGTAAGTAAGAATATAAATTAATTAAGGTTGGTTTACTATCCTTGAAAATAAAAAGTAATAAAATATTTTTTTAAGGAAGATAAATAAATTAGGATTAAAATATTTTTTAATTGCCATTCATGGATTTAAATGAAAAAATATCACATGATCACCATTAATTCTACGAACGGTGATTAATGATAGAGCTAATTTGCTAAACATGTAAACAGTTTAGAGACGTTGCAGTCAATTTTTTTAAGGGGTTATATGAAAAAGGGTTAAACACCTAAGAATTTTTCTTCTAATTTTTCCTAAAAAAATAAGGGTAAAAAATATTTTACTACATTGTACTTTGAAGATATTTTCAATGTACTACTTTTGAACCAATGCCGTCATTTTTTTTAAGGGGTTATATGAAAAAGGGTTAAACATTAAGAATGTTTCTTCTAATTTTTCCTAAAAAAATAAGGGTAAAAAATATTTTACTACATTGTACTTTGAAGATATTTTCAATGCACTACTTTTGAACTTTCTTTTTTAATTATAATTTTTAAAATATGATACCTAAAGTATATTTAATGAAATAATTTAGTCCGTAATCCAAACTCCCATCTAAATAGCCAATGACGAAGTCACGTGAATGCATGTGTAACATCCTATGTGGTGGAGCATAGGTAGTGGGCAATTAAGTTAAAAACACTTTATTATCTTATAAGGTAAGTGTCAATTTAGTTGTGTTTTTTTTTTTTTTTTTTGCCAAGCAACGAGGTGTCCGAATTGTCAGAGTTCGACTAATCCCTGCTCTCCACACGGGGCCACCACCCCATAAGATCGTTTAATGTTCAGACTAATAACCCTAATTGATGGCTGACCAAGAGAGATTGGCTGGTGTCATTGTACTAAATTTATTTATTATTTTTTTTTTAAATTTGATATCAAAGTATTCTTAAGTGAAGTAATTTACTTCGAAACTTAAGTTTTAGCAAATTTCATTTTCTTAATTTAAAAGCAAATTTATGGGAAAGGATTATATATTTAAATTAAAATATGCTAATTTGCTATGATGGAACATGCTATAATGGCCCTAGGCTCTCACTGGTTGCTGCACCCCTAACAAAAGAATGTAATTTCGATGGCCAGAAATTTAACTCAGCCTAGAAGCCTCTTTCGATTGTGTTCTTGCAAAGTACTATTGCTTAGGGATGTGCACGAGTTGGTTTGGAATGGTTTAAGGAAAAACCATTAATTAATCTATTCATGGCAGGTTGCAAATTTTCAAACATTCTGCCAAATCGTATGTGCTAAAAATTAATAGGTTAGTTGATTTTTTAAAGTAGTTTCTCACTAGTGGTTTGGGCGGGTTTAGCTGTTTCCATCATGCTTTTTTCAATTGGATCTTTTTAAATATATTGGGTCCAAAAATTTAACGATTTTAGTAGGTTATGTAAAGCTTGATACATTCTTTCATAATATTTTAAGGGGTTTTTGGCCATAGTCTCCTACAATAAGAGTTTTTTTTACAATAGACCAACAAACAAAACCACTTTTGTGATAACCCCTTTTCCCCCCGTAGTGACAAAAATGCCCCCTCATTTTATCTTCTCAAACAATTTACAACCGTTTCATTTGGGAGACTTTACTATTGCTGCCGATAATTTAGGGATTCCACCGGCAATGACTTCTACTGGCGATTGAGCTTTGACCTCCTCTATCTTCGACGAAGTGGCTGTCAAAGTTACCCTAGTACTTTCCGGTAGTAGTCGAACCTAGTAGAAGAGGCACGAATTGGAGAAGAGAAAAAAAGGCTTCGTTAGTGGAAGATGTCGAGGTGGGTTGTTGGAGCTCTCCAACAAGTCACCAGTAGTAGTTGAGGCTTCGAGAAAGCTAGCTAATCATCGATTCTAGGAGAAGAGTTGCCGTCGGTGCTCGATTCTCAACTTGGTGTAGACACCCCATTTTGTCCCTATATTTAATGGTGAGTACCTGATGATGAGATCCATGATGTTTATTGTCAACTGAGGTTTCTTTTCTACGAACAAAACAAGCAATTGAGTTAGGTGCATATATGTGTGTATACATGTATATAAGACCAATTGGGTAGAGTTATCCCTATACACCCTTCTCAACCTTCTCGCCGTTCTCATTCATCTCTCATTCATTTGGGGTCATTTTCTCTGAATTGTGTTCATTACCTCCAACTAAAGCCTTCTTTATATAAGCTCACATTTACCTAACATTTGAAGTGGTGATGAATTCATCTTCCATTTACCAAGTGGTGTATCCACCATTTATCTCAAGTGATTCATCCACCATTTACCAAGTGGTGTATCTACCATTTATCTCAAGTGATTCATCCACCATTAAGGACTTAAAAATCGTGATATATCGTCGATATATTGCGATATATCGCCATATTAGAGGGTTACGATACAATATTATGGTGCGAAATTGAAAGATTTGCAAAAAAACAAAATGTCGAGAGATATTAATGATATATCGCGATATATCATTGATATCTCGATATCTTTTAATATCGGCAGAATTCTGTGAATTATCATGGAGATATCGATGATATATCGTCAATATCGACACTCTGTTTTATATTGTTCCACTGAATTGGTGTTTGGGTGTTTTTCAACCATATGATTTTGTCCCTTGCTGGTACCAGAGAGAAGAAGAAGAAGAGGAAGGAGAAGAAGAAGAATATTAAAGAAAAAAAAAAATCAAACGCACCTAATTTTTGTCGGAGATGCTACCATAGTTGGTGTCGAAATAGGTACCAGACGAGAAGAAGAAGATACCAGAGGAGAAGAAGAAGAAGAGTTGGAGAAAAAAAAGAAGTCAAACTCATTTAATTTTTGCCGGAGATGCTACCGTTGGTGCCAGAGTAGGTGCCAAAAGAAGATATCGTCGCTGATAGGCTGTGGGTGTTGACTGACTCTAGGTTTCCATCGTGAGAAGTGAGAACACCTTATTATCTTCTTTACTTGCAATTATACCCTCTATTTTATTCTATTTTTATATAAACAAAGACCAATTTCACATTTTAAGCCCTCAAAGTATTATTATTACAATTCTTTCATAGTTTCAAAACTAATCTTCAAATTTACCACACCCATGGTTCAATTTTTTTCAAATTTATCCCACACACACATATATATATAATTTTTTTTTTTTTGGCATCACTCACATATTTACTTTATAACATATACATACACATAGAAGTGCTCTTTACATGCCTTATCATTATAATTTTTTTTTCAAATTTACCCCTGGGGTGCGCATAAGTGCATAACAAAAGCATAAATCTCTTCCTTTTAATGTTATGTGATATTTAAATGTTGAATTTACATAAATCTCTATTATTTATTTTCTAAATGCGGTTTACATTTTATACCCTATACAACACATAGTTGTCCTATATACATTTAAATTGCAATATTTTGATGCTAGATTGTGTATTATAACCTAAATAATTGTTTTCCAGAGTTTCAATAAAAATATCCATATTTAACTCATAATATCCACCATATCTTTAAAATGATATCGATATTGTCGTTATATCCAACGATATATCCGATATATTCGTATTTTTGGACCCTTGATATATCTATCGATATCGATATCGATATTAAAATCCTTGTCCACCATTGCCAAGTGTTGTATCCACCATCTATAACAAGTGATTCATCCACCATTTATCTTAAGTGATAAAAATTTGATGCTGTTTTGCTTCAAAATGACTATCAAATTCACTTCTACTGACTGTCAACTTATGTTAGATTGACAGTTAGCTTCACTGTTTCAACAACTTATTTTCTTTTTAAGTAAGAAACCCACTCCAAGAAGGAATAGATGTAGGGAATAGTGGGGGAAATTAGGTACATGGGAGATGTGTAGGATGAAAAAAATAAAAGTGGGAAATGGTGGGAGAAATTAGGTAAGTGAATAAGCTTGCACTTTGATTCTTCCCTATAAATAGCAAGAGTTTAGGAGAGTTCAAGGACACCAAAAAATTAGAAGGTCAAGAGGGAATGCTGAGACTCTGAAAGAAAATAGAAAGAAAGACAAACTTAGGGAGAAGAGTTTTTGTAAGGAAAATACTAAAAAAGAGAGAAGTTGCATTGAGAGAAAATAAAAGAGAGATGACTTGTGAGGAAGGGAAATAACTTGCTTGTCTCAATGGAAGGGATGCTGCTAGATTGACAGTGGACTTGAGGGATGGTTTGAACATCAACTAATTTCTTTTGATACTTGATAGTAGGATTGTATAAATTATTCAGATTGTGATTTTGTTGCATACAATATCCATTTGGACTAATTCCTTTTGCAGGTGAGTTGGTTTCGTCGTGGAGAAGATGAACCAGTGATGCTATGTGTACGCATGATGTAATCATGCGTACTCATGACATGTGATGCGTACGCATATCTAGCATATGTGTACATATGTTACTTCTTTTCCTGATTTTTATTAATTTATTGATGTTGTTAGTTTATTGTTATTAGTTTATTATATTTTAAATTTGGTATTTAACATTTGTGCAGGTGTTGTTTAGTAACGTTCGTGTACATATAATATGTGTACACACATTAGTTTTAATTATTGTTTATATTTTGTCATCAATTGTTTATATTTTCTCTTGTGCTATTAACTTGTCATTTGTGTATGTCTTTAATTGTTACATGATTTAAAGACAATCTAGATTAAATTAAAATATTAAATATGGTCAATGAATACAAAATGAGGGCCGATTTATTATCGGGCATTGTTGGGTGCCTAACACCTTCCCAACATGTACCCTAACTCCGAATTTTTCTTTGGTCAACAAAAATGGTTCTAGATCCTTCCAGGTAGCGACTCTTATTCATATACTAATCCTCCGGGATTAGTACCATTAAAACCAAAAGTAGGTAAAATACAGGTAAAAACGAGCGCGTGGTGAAGATCGGTGCGCTCACACTTAGCTTTGATACCATATTTTATGTAGTAACAGTTTATTATTTCGTGTTTTGAAAAAATTATATAGACAATAGTAATAATTTACTATTGTGTGTTTTGTAAAATTTATACAGACAATAGTAATAGTTTACTATTGTGTGCTTTGAAATTTATACAGACAATAGTAATAGTTTACTATTATGTGCTTTGAAAAAAAACACACAGATTTGGAGTTTGGAGATGAAAAGAAGAAGAAGAAGAAGAAGAAGAAGAAGAAGAAGACGAAGAAACCCCATTTCCTCTTTGCTTGCCCATATCAGATCCGCAACAACACCACCATCACATAAACCCAAAAACAAAAACACAAACAATTGTTTGCAGCTCGAATTCCATGACTTCCTTCTCTGACTCATCCTATTTCATCGGCTTATTCTCTGGCACCGGTTGGGCCAATATTGGGTGAATTGCAGCTCAATTTCTTCGCAGCCGCACAAGCATCGCCGATCTATTGCAATAATCCGTTCTTCATCAATCATTGCCACTTCTTTCTCTCTCTCTTTCTTCCCCCCCTTCCTTATGATGTTGTCACTAGATCTGGTTTCTAAATCTGGTTCCATAGTTAAAGGTCTCCCTTTCCAGTACGGTATCTTTGTAGCCACACAAGCATCGCCGGCGCTATTGCAATAATCCCTTCTTCATTAGCCACTGCCACATCTCTCTCTCTCTCTGTCTCTCTTTCCCTCCCCCTTGGCCCCTTTCTTCATGATGTTGTCACCAAATCTGGAAACCAGATCTAGTTCCATAGTCAAAGGTTCCCCTTTCTAGTATGGTATAAATATAAATGGATAAAACAAGAATTTTTAAAAAATTGTTTCTCTTATGCTGAATGAATCTCTAAAAATGGAGTTATGGAATAACAAATTCTTATGGTGGGTTTATTGTTAAAAGCAATCCCTTATTAGGGGTAATTGCTAATTTCCCCATATTTTAATGTCAAATATATAAATAATGATTTTATGAGAATAAACACCTATTCAATGTAAATGAAATTAGACCATCAATAATTGTTAGAAGAAGAATTCCATATTAGATTTTTATAATTTAATACATATGTTATTAAAGGCGGGCCGGTTTTGTTTAATAGTGGTTTGACAAAGTACTACTTGTCAACCAAATCAAATCACCAATTTTCTTCTTCAATCCACCCAAACCAGTGCCGCCTAACCTTTCAAACTGCTTAGGTCCATTTAGAATAGAGCGAATTGGTTTGATTTGATGTATTGGATGGTGCACATCCTTAATATTGCCCACTTATCCCCCCAAAAAAAAAAAAATAAATAAAATATATATATATATATATATATATATATATATATATATGAAGGAAAAGAAAAGTACTATTGCCCAAACTGATTTAGTTGCTTCCACGACATTCAAAAGTAAGTCATTGGACATTTTCAATTGAAGCACCGTGGATGCTACCAAATCTTTCTGGCAATAGAGCCTCCCTAATTTTTAATTCAAAATCAGATTTGTAGCCAAACGAATTTCAAACTAGCCGTTACCCAATAGCTGATCCTAGCACAAGTGACGCTCCCCTGTATTCTCTGCTTTTGAGAATCTGACGCACCTCCCCTCTCAGTCTCAGCGCAGTCGTTTCTTTCATCCCTCGTCACTCGTCAATCGATTAAAGACTCTTTCTCCCTCTTTCTGAGAACACTGCAAAAATGTTCACCGAAGGTTTGGATGAACGCGCATTAAACTGGATCAATCAGGTACTATGCCCCAAAAGCTTCTCCTGCCCATGCATTTGAATATGTGACATATTTGATCTTCTTCTTTGGGTTGTGTTTTAGAGAGGGTTTTCTTGAATATGTGACATATTTGATCATCTTCTTCTTTACAACACTACGTTTCTTTCTTCGTGTTTACACTTGTTTTTCTCCTTTGAGAAGAACCTCATTTTAATCTACGTATCTGGGATCCCGAGCCATTAAATCAGTTGGAAAGAGATCTTAATCTTCAGTTTTCTTTCAGGGACTTTAGTTTCATTTGAGTAATTTTATTGTTGTCTTTGTGCAAAGCCAATAATCCAAGACATCTCATCATTTGTTCGACTTTCATTGTCTCACTTATTATACCTGCAGGGATCAGGTGTAGAGCAACGAGTTCGATCTCCTTTAACTGATAAGTTTGCTTGTGAAACATTTCCAAAATCTCCTCTAGTTTACAACACTGACAGTTATATGTCCCCCCATGTTATGCCTCCTTTGAAATTCCGTTCTGGCTTGCTGGCACCTCATAGTGTTGTAGCTCTCAGCACGGATGACGACGAGGACGATGATGGTGACGATAATGAGAGCGTGGGTTCGGCTCCAGAAGATCTGGATTATAATTACTCCGAGGTGTTTGAGGAAGAAGGTGTGGGATCTAATAATATTGATTTTTCAGAAAATCCAGCTGTACAATGCTACGATGAAGAAATATTTGGTTTAAAATCCAGTACCACAAACTTGAACAGCATTACAGTTATCAGATCAGATGTTCGTTGTGGGCCTTCCAATAAAGGGCTGTCAAAGGAGAATCTCGGGACTGAAGTGCCGGACAATTTCAGAAGATTTACAGATGGTGGATTGGGTATCAGGAGATGTGCCCACCGAAATTCAACTCCAGGCGGCAGCAGTCAGTGTCATGAACAACTTCACCCACGCGCTGCAAATGTAGGAATCTTCACTTGCAGCTGTATAATAACTTCGAAATGTGGTGCTGTGTCACACTGTTTCTAATGGTGTTTGATTTTGTTGACGATTGCAGGATACACCCACTTATGACAGTAGGCTCAAAGATGCGGCTGACTCGGGAACTCCCAGTGCACCTCCCATCGTGGATATTGGAGAAGAAGGAAATAGGTCTGAAATTGAAAGTAAACAAGGGAGAGCTTTTGAGGTTATGAACGGGTTTGAGCAAACTGGCAATGGAATATGCAAGTCAAGAGAACCAAAAGAGTTTAATGGGAGTAGACAAGTTTTAGCAGATTTGAGAATGCAATCTGGGAAATGCAGCGAACTGGATGAGAGGTTTTCCTAGCCCCTTATTTTGTATTGAAGTTGTGTCTTTCATTTCTGTTCTCATGCAATAGCAGAAATTTCTTTACACCGTCTCTGTGCAGAGGAAACAACACCATACCTGGAGAAACAGAATCACAAACCCCTTACTGGAAAATGAACTCGGTGGATCATGCACCCTATTATAACACCAGGTGCGATCTATGTTGAACCCCATTTGATTTTAGTCCTGCAGCTGTTTAGTTGTTTTATTTTACCTGTGTTTTGCTTGTCTACCTGCAAGTATGATCATTAGCTGCAGAAGAGTTTTCTTTTTGTGACTTAATTAACCATACTCCACACTTGGTAGGCAACGTGTTTTACATGATGTGGAGTTTCATAAACCTCATGATTGTCCACTCAAATTTTGATTTGGTTGACTGACCCTTAAAGAAGTAATCCCTTACTGAATTGTCTGGGTCAAATAATTATGGTACATGCATATGGTGTTGTGTAAAGAAGTACGCCAAATTGTTGATCATATACACATGCTATCCCTAAACCCTTATCTGACTTGTCAATATATTACTGCAGTGGTCAAACTGCCTGGCAAACCCTAATTGCTTACGATGCATGCATTCGCTTATGCCTACATGCATGGGCAAGAGGCTGCACAGAGGCTCCTGAATTTCTCCATGATGAGTGCCTCATTCTCCGGAGAGCTTTTGGGTATGCTACCATCGGCTTGTGCTATCGTAAAGCTTAATTTAACTTTCAATCATTTGTGAGCTTCTTGTCAGTTTTAATGCTAGTTTTCATGTCTAACTGGCAATATCTCCTGTGTTCCTCTGACTATATAGACTACACAAATTTTTGTTGCAACCCCGAGGAATACAACTAACAGAAGGGAGGATTAATAAGAGTATGGAACAAACATGCCCTTTAAAGGCAAAGAAGGTGGTTGGGAAGATTAGAGTGGAAGGTAACGCCTTAATGTTGTAACTAAATTGCATTTAGAATTATTACATCTAAATAAACTTCCAAGATCCTTATTAAAATTGCACCTGTTCATATTTATTTTTCTGTAGTAATGACTTCAGCTTTCATTTGTTAAATATGATCACTTTCAGAGGAAAAGGGCTTATATTGTGATTACTGTGTAGATGCTTTCATTCCACATCTCTTTGAACACTCAATACTGATAATGATTTAGATCTTCCTTAGAAATTCAGATCTCATCAATTGTATTTGTAATTTAAATTAAGGTGTGTTTATTGGATTATGGCAGTGAGAAAACTCCGAATAATACCAAGGCGGAAACTTAAGAGCACATACTCACAGCGAGGTGTGATCTATATGCAAGCAGGGGCAGAGTACGTTAGACACGTTTCAACACTTGTGAAAAGCAGCATAAATTCTCTTAGACTAAACTCATTTTCAGTGACATCTGAAGGTTTGTTCTCCTTATGACAAACATTTTGGAATCTGTTTTAGTTCATTCATACATAATACTTGTAACAATTCAAGTGCAATTCTGGAGCTTACAAATGCAACTACTTTTTACACACCAAAAAGAAAAAGGAAAAAAGAATCACATGGTGTATGTGTAGGTAGGTCATCATTTAGTTGCATAGGGTGATCCTCTCTTAACTTTCTCTACAAATCAAAGTTATCAACATACTCATCAAAAGTTTGTAACAAGTCACGGCTAAAAATACTTGGGTCTCTTTAGTTGCTACTAAAGTAGCGTTTTTTTGTTGGTTAGTGGGAAGCATCAAATATTTGACTTTGGATCATCTTATCCGGAGAGGGTGGCCTATGCCTAACAGATGTATCTTGTATAAAGAAATGCGGAAACGATGGATCATCTTTTCATACATTGCATTATGGCTAAGAGCCTTTGGATGCTTATATTTAATATGTTTGGTGTTCATTGGGTCACTCCTTCTTTGACTCATGATCTTCTTGTGGGTTGGTGGATTAAAGGGGGCAACAAAGAGGCTAAGATGATTTGGAGAATGGATACTCATGCCATTTTTTGGTGCATTTGGAGAGAAAGGAACAGTAGAAGTTTTAAAGGAGTTGAAAAATCAATCATTGAACTTAAATCCTCCTTGATTAAGAATCCTTTTTTGTGGTTTTCTAGTCTTTCTAATAGTCGTAAACTTTCTTTTATACTTTTTGTAGACGCTCTTAAGCTTTAAGGGGTCTTCTTTAGTGCTTTTATATATCTCATGTACTTGGGCTGAGCCTTTTGTTTTAATACACATTTACATCATCAGAAAAAAAAAAAAAGAAGAAGAAAGGTTCGTAACAAGTTGATGAGTTGATCCTCACTTATCAACAAAATTTATCCTGGTGTCTGAAGAGAAGGGAATGTTAGAACACTACTTCATGATAACAGAGAAACATATCTTCCAGACAGGATGCTTTGTGTGGTTGTTCCTAATTCATGTGCATCATGTGTATTCTTAACATTATGGACCATGTATATCTTAGAGACTTTCGCACACAATTAAAAATTTATTGTCATGTTTGCAGAGACACTGTCGTGCTTGTTCCATCTGAAGAGTTCTACAGGAGATACACAAGTTGAACAAGGTTCTGCTATTTGCATGCACCCTGGAAGTGGCGATTACCATGTCTTGTACGTTGTCTTGGTTAGCTATAGATTTTATACTCTTCATATAGCTCATAGATCGTCATATAGCTCATAATGGACAATAAAAGTTATACACATGGTGGACTAGCATACATGAACGAAATTATACTGATAGAACCTAATTATTTTATTAACTCGTAAGTTGCACAATGACCTTTTCATGAAAAGGTTTATACACTGTCATTGGGTCATCTGATCATGTACATCTGTTACTAGTTACCATCTCACCCATGTGATATCCTAGGCCACAAGATGTGCCCATAACATGGTGATTCCCCAACCCTGCACTGCTGCACACATGTTGTTCTGTGATGCTTTATATTTTTTCATGTGTCTAGACGACCTAAGGGAAGGTCAGTTATAGTTTGGAGATAATGTTATGCAGTGAAAAGTGAGGAAAATCTTACAATTGCATTTAATTTCAGTTTCCCAGAGAGCCAAGGGGATGCTCTTTTGGTAGAAGTCCAAGACTCAAATAAATCTGTCCAAGGTCGAGCTACAATTCCAATTTCTTCCTTGACTGACAATCCTGTATGTATTTGTCCTACATCTTCTACTAACGGGTCTATTATAACTTTATAAGTTGAATTTTATATTTCCACCTTCCATGTTTCATTTGATGTGACTGTCCAAATTAAGCAGAGTGACAGAATTCGGTGGTGGCCCATTTACCATGATGATCAGGAATGTGTTGGGAAGGTCCAACTCTCCATTGGTAGCACAATTACATGTGACGATACTGATCATATAAAGGTTTGGTTCTTCCAACTCAAGTTAGTTCCCAACTGCTCAGGATCTGATTTCTTCCCTTTTACTGAAAATATTAAACCAGATACGGTATCCAAGGAAGGATTAATTGATTTGAAGACTAATTGAGTCAATGGATGGATCCCCCAGGACTAATGAGAATACAAGTTGTATACTTGATATGAAACTTGCATGAGTCTAGGGGGCTGTGATTTTATTTGGTTTTATTTAAAGTTGTTTTGCTATAGCATTTTATGATTGTATATATCTGAAGTTGTTCTTCCAAGAATTATTTTGGATTTGGATTTGATTTAGATAGGTATTCAATTTGTCAGATATCAGAATTCATGAATATTTTGAATCCAGATAAGTTGATCCACAAATGGATTGGGAGTGTGTCCATGGGTATATGCATGCTTTTATGGACTGGATTTGAAGTTATAAACCTTGATCCTTGATAGGCTAGTGTGAACTGTGAAATAATTCCTGCTTAGTCATAGTCACACTTTTATTTTCATATTTGTCATTTCTGAGGCGTATAGGACAAGAAATTCATGCGCGTGAGCGTGTATACATTCATGAATCTTTATCTTTATCCAATTTCACATATTACAGAGTGTCCCTGTTGTGGAAACTCTTGCTTATGATTTGTTGTTGGAAGCGGCTATGCGTGCACAACATTTTCATTCCCGAAACTTGTGGTTACATGGACCATGGAAGTGGTTGTTGACTGAATTTGCAGACTATTATGGTGTTTCAGATTCATATACTAAGATAAGGTACTTACAAATATAAGTTTTAAGAAGTCAGATTTACCTTTAATATTATTCTTTTCCCTTTGTGTTCACGTAATAATGTCTGCACTCACTTTGGATTTTTGTACAGATATCTATCACATGTCATGAATGTACCTACTCCAACAAAAGATTGCTTAGAGCTTGTATACGAGTTGCTTGTGCCCATTATAAAGGCTAGAAGTGAGAGAAGTTTAACTAGGCAAGAGGTAAGCCTCTCCAAAACACGTAAAAGGCTTTGGAAATCGGTTTAATTTCAAGATGGAGCCCAATTGGGATATTGATCAATTGAGTTTAGTTAGAGTTCTCTTGTTGTATCTTTTCTTTAAGATCATCTATCACTAGTTCAGTCTTATTTAAATTCTAGTAATTTTTAAAGTTTTATGGAGTCAAGGAATTTTGGTAATTTTTAGTTTTGGGCCTCTAATGTTGTTAGTTGATTGGTTCACCTATGGGCTTTAATATTGGGGTGCTGTATTTTCTGTAAAAACATAAAATTGACCTATAGTTCCAGACCTTTTATGCCTTGAAACCCTACATTTTAATAACCCTAACAGCCCAAACCATCAAATAGCTGTGGCTAAACCCTTCAGTAGCTGCTGTCCAAAATTTCCAGCAGCTTATTTCTAGAATTCAGCAACTTCCAGTCTTCAATCCTTACCTACTCCAAAACCCTCTGTAAAACCCTACTACCCTCAACTTTTGACTCCTCCCCAAAACGTTCTACCTCATAATATTTTTGTGCTCATATTTTTAATTGATTTCTAAATAGCTCATAGTTAATATGAGATAAAAATAGCTTAAGAGTGATGGAATTATAACTTAAAAATAGGTAAGCCTACACAAGTATGTCTATTATTTTCATAATCACCTGAATGGATTTATGCACTTCTCACTGACTACCAGGTAACAGTAGCTTTGGTAGTTAAACTTCCATTGTGATAAATCCATACCAACAGAGTTGCATAAAGACATACATAGAAACAACATATACAAACTTGATAGTTAGATCATATATATTGTTTTCATTATCACTTGAATGTATTTCTACCCTTCTTAATGACTGAGGTAAGATTAGTTCTAACCAAATACGTAAGGAAGTGTGTCAAGAATATTCAAAATATATAAGTTAAGAAGGGAGCCCATCAGACTAAAAAAGTGGTGCTGTAGAATGCTTGAGAGGAAAACAAAGGAAGGGAGAAGCAAACTAAACAAGAAGACAAGGAAATTACCCTATTTGGATGTTACGTGTCAGGTTACAGTTGGGTTGTTGATATTGGTTCAACAAAAAAAATGTTAGTGGATAATGTAAGATGGGAGACTTTGGTATTGCAGACTCAAAGGCTTTTATCCCAATGATTTTGGGTTGGGTACAGGAGTCCTTTTTGTCATTCTTCTTTGTACAGAATAGTAACATTTTTCAAATCAAAGGTTGTCCCTTCAAAAATTATGAGATAGGTGATTTTTGTGGAGCGTAGCAGTAGTGGAAGAAAATAAAGGAAAGAGGGCCCTACACGATGAGTGAGCTCTAGAAGGGATTATGTATGTAGTAGGAGTAACTCTGATGCTATAGCCAAAACTTATTGCTGACAGTAGTTCCCCCAAAAACTACGTACTACTACGACCATTTGTTATTAGCAATCCTATTGGGAGACTAGATTCTAATATCTTCTCACCATCACCAATTTTTACGAGAGGGTTTTCACAGGATAACATAGTTGATACTTGCCCTAGAGGCCCACCATACCTCACTCAAAATTAAAAATAGAACTCACATTATGTATTGAAGAAAATATCAATTTTAGGATCATCACCATAGGACCAAGTCTACTTTCAAGGCTTTTTTAGATGAGCCTTTAAGAGGCTACTCTTAAACATCCTCTCTTTAGGTTACACAATAGGATGATAACATTAAAGAGAGTCATCGTTGTCTCTCCTTTAGAGCCATTGCTGGGTGGATTTAAGAGGGTCATCCTATTCATAGACCCACCAAAGCACAAAAGCCAGGATCTTTCAGAAAATTGGTTCCTATTCGAAGAGTGAGCTCACTCAAACACTGGTTATAAATAAAGAGAATTAGAAGGAGAAATAAATAGAATTCTCTAAATAATATTATTGATAAACGATAAGCCTTCAACTAGGTTACAATGTGGGTATAAATAATACAAAAACCCTATTGCTAAAATATTAGGAAACGTATAATATTTGCTGAAAATTACTAAAAAGGCCAAATCCTACTTTTACACAAAATTGACTTCTCGTAGACTACTTATTGGAAAATTCCAAACAAGATTCGAACTCAAAAACACTAAAGTAGAGCTAAAATAGAAATCACTGAAAAGAGCAAAAATTTTCATAAAAATAAGTGTGACCGACCCTTCAAAAGCTTTATTTGGGCTAAAAAATTTCCATTTATGGCGTAGCTATAAACCTTTGATAATTACTCAATCGTTCTAGACTTGTTAGAGCATGGTTGTGGATTGTAAAAAAGTGAATAATAGCGGGTCTAGGGAGGGCTGGATATGGTCCTAACCTTTGTTTTATAATACAAACAAAGGTTTAATACTGCGCCTTCGCAGTTGGTAGCTCAAGAGTTGTACTATTGCCAACCATGCCAAGTAGTGGATGGAAAACAACTATAGGAGTAGGTATATAAATTGAAAAGAAGCTCTAAGATCTTATTCAATAACTAGTCTTCACCTATATGATTTCATTACCAAAAATCATGTTTGTGGGGATTGTTCCATGTTTTTATATACCATTCAAAAATGTTCGCACAACAGCATTGCTATTGCTTTTCCTCCCACACTGAGACCTACCTGCTTGTCAGTTTAGAACATTGGTTACAGAATGCCTAAAAGAATCTTTATATCATTTGTGTAAACACATTCTGAAGATACCTCTTGATATTTTCTTTAACTTGTTTTGCAGAAAAGTATGTTGTTGGATTGTGAAACACAAGTCGAAAGTCTCTTGGCAAATGTTTTTGAAAACTACAAGTCATTAGATGAAAACTCACCGACAGGATTAGCAGACTTGTTTGGTCCAATAATAGAGTCTGCAGCTCCAGCTCTGGCTCCAGCTGTGCAAGTATACACCCTTCTTCATGATATACTTGCTCAAGATGCGCAGACAATGTTGAGAAACTATTTGCAGGCAGGTCATATTTATTATTAATGACTACATACACTTACATTCAACAGACATGCAAATATATATGCTTGTATATGATGAACCTGAGGTTTATTATCCTCAATGAACCATGCAGTATTAAACCTATGGATCTAGAAAATAAACTTTCTGAAGTCTGTCCATGTCCTTCATGGCACCTACGAATTGAGCAGTGAGTGTTAAACTTGGAGTTGGTAGGCCGCATCCGCATGTAGGGAATTGAAGGCTGGATCTGATGTGGATGTCCATGATAAAGTTTCTTGATATATGACTCAGTATTCAGCTCTTCTGGTTTCTTTTGCACTTCCATTTTAATACATCAAACAAATAAGATTAAGAAATGGATTTTCTCTGCAGACGGCAGCGACCAAGAGGTGTCGGAAGCACATGATGGATACTGATGAGTTTGTGTCAAGCAACACTGAGGGTTTTCTTGTGGACCCCATTACCATTTCCACAGCATATTTAAAGATGAAGAACCTGTGTATGAACATAAGCAATGAAATTAAGGCAGACATCAAGATCCACAACCAGCACATACTCCCTAGGTACTGGCAAGCTTTATTCAGAAATGAGAGAGAGAAATGGAAGGAAAAAAGGCAATTGCTTGACTATTTTTGTTCTCTCTCCCTCTCTCTTTTCTGAAATATTGGGTCAGCTTTGATACAAGAATTGAAATCAAGTTTTACATTAAAAATTGGATTTATGGACAGTAAATATATGTAAGCACTCTTATTTCTTCTGACACAAATTTTTCCCTATTTTCAGTTCAATTGACATGTCAAACATTGCAGCTGCTGTGTATAGCACTGAGTTGTGTAATAGACTTAGAGGTTTCCTTGCTGCCTGGCCTCCATCTAGCCCCTTGCCGCATGTAAATGAACTTTTGATTGCAACTGCTGATTTTGAAAGGGATCTTGAGTCATGGAAAATCAGGTTTGTAGAAACTTCATTCAGTATTCAGTAGAAGAAACTTTCAGACATTTGGAGGAAAGAAAAGTGTTGCCAAATTACAATGTATCCAGAACATGGTAGCAACATAGGTTTGGTCTAAAGTAAAAGGGGAATCTTTCTGACTCCATATGTTCTTCATGCTTCAGTCCAGTGCAGGGTGGTGTGGACTCAAGGAATTTGTTCCACAATTACATAATGGTATGGGTGCAAGACATGCAACTTAACTTGCTTGATCTTTGCAAAGCAGAAAAGGTACCTCTTTCAAGTATTACTATGTACTCATGCAGTCATGCCATGTGTGATCTCTTGCCCTCACTGATGTGAATTTTAAATGAGATATGCATAAGATCTTTTTGTTCTGATCAGGTGCCATGGTTGGGAGTAAATACAAGTCATTCCACCTCACCTTTTGCTGAGGAAATGTATGAGAAAATCAAAGACACCCTTGTTGAGTACGAAGTGGTGATTAATCGATGGCCTCAATACTCATTGATTTTGGAAAATGTAAGGTCTAATGTTATTCCAACATTTTTCAGCAAATAGCCACCAGTTTGGCTCCCCCCCCCCTCTCTCTCTCTCTCTCTCTCTCTCTCCCCACACACACACACACACACACACACACACACACGTGTATATATTTATGCTTAGATTTATTTGCATTTATGTGTATTTGTATACATGACATCCACACAAAAGTATTGGTACTGTGTAATCCTCGCATTTGCTGGCCACCCTTTTAAAAGACGATTCTTGACTTTTGGAAGGCTGTTGCAAATGTGGAAAGAGCAATCATAAAAGCATTGGAAAAGCAGTACAGTGATATCTTGACCCCTTTGAAAGATAGCATTCCGAAAAGGCTTAATATGCATGTCCAGAAGCTGACGAGAAGGCAATCAACAACACTGTATTCTGTTCCTAATCAGGTGAGTGTTTCACATGTATACAATTTTAGAGCATGGAGTCATGATTTGACGACTAGTTGAAACTATTTAGCCAAAAAAGGAAATTGACCAATTGCCTGAACCAAGCTGAGGTCAAACTTGGTAAGAAACTTTGTCATTGCACTGCACACTATGAGTGTATGAAATTGGCACTTTAATAGGGTAACCATATTGGCACTCCAATTTTATTTTCTTACACCACCCATTGTGAGTGCATGAAAATTTATTTTTACAAAGCAAGTGGAGTTCCAAAGCACTAACCTTTGAATTTTTTTTATTAATTCAGCAAAAAATTCGGTTATGTAATTTAGAAAACTTGCAGAAATTTTGCAGTTCATTAGAACTCCGAAAAATGCAGTTCAAGATGGTTCTGTTCACAGTGTTATATTTGTATCTGAATACATATGTTTATGTATCTTTTTGATTTCTTCATTTTTTGGCAGTTGGGAACATTTCTGAACACCATCAAGCGAATTCTAGATGTTCTCCACTGCAGAGTTGAGGACATCTTAAAGTCTTGGGCATCCTATCTGCCTGTCATTGGAGATAGGAAGTTACTCTTTGGAGAGCAGATGAATGAAATTACAGTTTTGTTGAGAACTAAATACAAAAATTACATGCAAGCAATAGTGGGGAAGCTTGTTAACAACGTAAGCTCTATCCACAGCTCAAATACAATCACATTAGTCACTCTTTTAAAATATCTTTAAGAGTGACATTTGATGGTCCCGAGGACCATTATGTCACTCACTTATTAATAGTTCAGATCATTCAATCAATGAGCATATCTTGGAAAGAGAATAGTTAAAGAGTAGGTGCTAAAAAAAGTAGTGAGATCAAAGGAGGTTTATCTTTAAAATGGTCAGGCTAAATCTTTTTATTTCCTGATAAAATAAGTAGAAAATTATGGTGAGAGGCATACCTTAGTGTTTGTAGATCCCTGGTATAATGTATTTTAAACACCAGATATGCATATATTTTACATTTCTATGTACAAGTTTATCTGTGTATGCCTCTATAATGATGATAAGTGTAGGACGAAAGGTAGGACAACTTTTAGAATAAGAAGAATAAACTCAAGAAAGCAATATAAATTAATCTCAATATAACACTCCTCTTGCTCTAGTCAGTTAAACTTTAGCCATTTGAAATATTTGTGTTTCAGTTTCGTCAATACAAACTATATTTAAGCAGTCCAAATATGTGCATGCATGTAATTTTGTTCAATGACCCAAGGAATGCCACAGTTATAAATATAGTTTATAGATCGATGATTGTTTCAGATGCAAACTAATCGAAGCATGCGGCTCAAAAGGATTCTAGAGGAAACAAAGGAAGAAGATGGAGAGGCTGAGGTCCGTGAAAGAATGCAAATGTTGAGTTCACAACTCATTGACTCCATTTCCAGCTTGCATGAGGTCTTTACCAGTCGGATATTCATTGCAATCTGTCGTGGATTTTGGGACAGGATGGGACAGGTGAAGAAAGATTTTCCTGTTTTTTCCCTTGTGCTTTCTAAGATTCAAATGGGATCCTTGGGGTATTCGTACTTCTGATGCATTTCATTCGTTTTATTTTGCTAGACTGTACTGAAATTTCTTGAGGGCAGGAAAGAGAATCGAGTTTGGTACAAGGGATCTTATTATGCTCTTGGGGTAAGTATTTGTCTGACTCATGTTTGCATTTCGTCTTTTGGACTTTGTTGACATTAGCCACCGCTTTTGTGTCAAGATCAATTCCAGTTTTGGATGAATAAATTATCTACCAGAGGGGAAAACAAAAACAAAAACAAAACAAAAACGGGATGGTGTGCCTCCAGTTTGTTTTACTGACCGCGTGTTTAGCTGTTGCTTATGCAGTGCACTACAAGGGTGTTTGAACTCTAGCCATTAAGTATTGTAACTTGAGTGTCATTGCTCGTTAGTTGTTAAATGATAAAACACTCCACCAAGTTTATAAAATTGATAAGTTTCTGTCTTGCTTTGTAGATTTTGGACGACGCTTTTGCTTCACAAATGCAGCGATTGCAAGGAAATGCTCTGCAAGAGAAAGATCTTGAGCCCCCTCGTTCAGTAATTGAAGCTCGATCAATTCTTTGCAGAGACACAACAAATGCAACAGACCCATCTAGCCAGTTCTATTTTTAAGGATACTTTCAGGATGGAGTTCCTGGGTCAGTAATACAACAGTAGCCTGTTTTTTCAAGCCAATTGTGGACGTCGTCTTAATCATGTGTCAATATATATTTGTAGCATGGGTATGGTGCAAAAATTTCAATGCACAATTATTTGTCATATTCTTTTTGTATATGTGTAGTTAAATCTGCTATAAGCTCATTTTTATATTTTACCCGTGTGTTTCCTGTAAACTTGTATAACTCCCAATGGAAAGTTCCGGGTCAGCAATACAACAGTTGCCTGTTTTTTCAAGCCAATTGTGGACGTCATCTTAATCATGTATCAATATATATTTGTAGCATGGGTATGGTGCAAAAATTTCAATGCACAATTGTTTGTCATATTCTTTTTGTATTTGTGTAGTTAAATGTGCTATAAGCTCATTTTTATATTTTACCCGTGTGTTTCCTGTAAACTTGTATGACTCCCAATGGAAAACACTTCCGTGACCACTGGTGTCCATGGTTTTTCCATGAGACTCTGGTTAAGTTGTGATTTGTGACATTTTACCAAGGTAGTACAACCTGAAGACTTTTAAGTCCTTTCGCTAAGTGGCCTCAAAACCTACTTAAAATCATAATGAAGCATTTCCTCCATTTTCTCGGTTTGACAAACCATTTGTCAGTTTTTCAAGGTCAAGAACGCGTAACTTCACTCATTAGGCCTCCAAATGCTTTCTCTGGTCTTTTTATCATCTTCATTAGATCAAGGACTAACAAAAATAATATATAATTGCACTTTAATTCTCACCAAGGCTCGAACAGTACATAAAGGTGAAGAAAAAAAAATCCCTAGAATTGCTAGCTAGTCCTTGTGTCCTACTGTAAACCCCCCACATCTGAAAGCCCAGGCTCCACTAGAGCCCTACCTCAGTATGGAACCGGAGATCAACAAATCCAAATCAAATATGAAAATCTATCACCACTTAAAAGCCAAACCAAAGATATTTCACATTATGAACCTAGGTAGCAGAAAAGAGAAAGAGCAAAGAAGCTTCAAGTTCTGGTAAACATTATAGTGGCCATTTGAACCCAACATATATATATAGTGGCCACCAAGACTGGGCAGTCCACAATTCATCAAGGAAATCCAGTAGCAACCTTGGAGCTTATCAAGAAAGACCAGAGGTTTTTTTTTTTTTTTTTTTTTTTTTTTAAAATGGAGCAAGATACAAGCAGTCAGGACCAGATCAAGATAACCCCATAAGTTACTCTTCTGATACACAGTGCTAATAGCCAGGACAGTCCAATGAACTCTCTGTTGGCTGTAGCTGTCTCATGGATCCATCAAAGTCATTCCAGTCCCCCCACTCACAAAAAGAAATGGATGGGATAACACGTTGAAAATAGATGTACCATTGGTCAAGTTCCCTTCCCTTGTTGGATTTGCTGAAGAAGAGCAGCTGCCAGCTGCAATGTTGCTTGCAACCTTTTCTGAGGATCTGCTTCCACTTCCTCTTGCATACCAGTACTCTGCCGCTGTTGATTTCCCTGAGACCCTGTCTGAAGCTCTCTTTGACCTGTGTGAGGCACTGAAGGCACATTTGATGTCTGTTGCTGTTGCTGCTGCTGCTGCAACTGCTGCACTTGACCAAACTGAGATGTCGAAAGCTCCGGAGACACCAGATTATTCTGTGAAGCATATCTCTGTGATGTTCTAAATGGATTTTCAGACTGATTCATTGTGCTTGTATGCCTAAAATCTCCCCCCACAGATGAGACAGGGGTGTTCTCTGATTGCCCTGGCTGCCCAAGAAGAGATGATGCCAACCGTGCAAGTTGTTCTGGTTGCAGGGCCGCAATAGGCATAGATAGGGAAATTGATGGTTTGGTTTCCTGCACAGACAAATTGCTGCTTCCAGATAATGAAATACCTGGATTTCCAGTTGTATAATTACTTGACCTCGTTTCTTGCACAGCATTTGGTATGACCAAGTGATGCTCCTGAACAATGGGATCAACAACACTATTGGATGCTTGTGATGGTACATTTCGAGTATCAGAAATCGAGTTCTGGAAATGATGAGGAGACCAGGTTGGACCCAATGTAAGGTTTCGCTCCTGGAGCAAACAGTCATGCCTGTTCTCGTTAATTGAGTCGCATATGCTTCCAACAGCATGAGCAGAACTCAAAAATGATGCAGGTGGAGCTGAGATAGACACATTCTTTGAAAAAGATGTATCATTAACCCCTAAATTACTCGTAGTTGGGAAAGATGTCATTGCAGGAAAAGGTCCTGAAGGTGATGTAGACGTTGGACCTGATGTATCCCCGTAAAAAGAGATGAAATTTGTATCATTTTTCTCGTGCGGATGATGAAGAGACCCAAAATTTGAACCAGGATGCTCTAACCTTAAAACAACACCAGAGATGCTAAGTTTCCCTGGTACTTTCAGTACTTTCTCTGAGAAATCAGATGGGGGTACAAGAAACAAGGTGTTCTTGTCATCCAATTTAGCAACTGCAGCTCGCTGCTTTTCCCCAAGATAATGCATGAATTCATTGTAGAATCCAATATCAGCGTCACTTTCAGGGACAAAAAATACCACCCAAGCATTAGCTGCTTGATAGTAATGCTTTGCAAGCATCTCTAAACCAGTCCTAGCAGTGCAATCTAAAAATTCAGGCCTACAACATAAAACTAGTGTTAAACAGTGATTCAATAATGCAAGTTTAAAAGCAAGGCAAAATGAGATCAGAAGAGGCTGCATAATTTGAGTGATGTAGTATTAGCAAATATTCAAATGTCCCATGAAGTTGAAATCATTCCATAGTGTTCTACAAAACAACTCAAATAAACTTATTCTGCTTTCATACTATTTGAAAATAAAGTCCCGTATAATAACATGTGCAAATATAATATTTTTCATATATTTGTAAAAACTCATTCAGAAAATTCTGACTTGAAAAGGGAATAAGAAAATTTCAGCCATAAATATGGAATTTTCAACCAAAATCTGAGAATTTCAGTTGAAATCAGAAATTTAATATCTATTTCAATAATTCCCACTATAATCTTGAAGAAACAATTTGGAAATTTGGTAGAAGTAGAACCTATCCAAAGAACTTATAAATTTAAAAAACTAGGAAGTTAGTTGAAAGCCACAAAAGATAAACATAAATTCATGACTTAAAAACCATGAATAGCTTCAATCCAAGGAATGGATTTGTGCCTTCAAATGCTATGGAGAATAAATCGGTACTAATCCATTTCCATGGGACACAATAATGACAAAAACAATGCATTTACAGAAAAATGGTATTATTAACAAGCTCCTACTCTGTTGGTTAGACTCTGGTGATAATAAATGCAAAGGTCTTACATTCAAGTCTTGTAATAAGTTCTATTTTTCTCAAAAAGAAAAAAATGAAATGAAGATTAAAACGGATATTTTAGTTTAGTCTTGGAAGTGGGCAAGAGGGACTTACAACATGATGTCAAGGAATTTTCCCACAGGAAAGCAACGAGCACGACAGACAGGAGTTCCTCCCTTTGCTATAGTTCCTTCCCATTTCCACTCATTCAAAGAAGACTCATGTGACTCAGTGGTAAATCTTTTCCACTCGACAGGGTTTGAAGGCAAAGAACCAGAACCTACATGAAAACTATCATAAGTTGCTTTCCAGTTATCGCTCCTTTCCCCATGAGCCTGAGTTAAATTCATTGGGTGATCAGAAATTGGTTTATACCCAAAAGGTCCAGACTCAAAAGTCTTATCAAGGGCCACAGGTTGGGGAAAATCCGATAATATCCTGGGGAATACATGTTTCTCTTGTTCTGAACCAGAGAAAGGATATTCTGGAAGCTCTTTCTCAGGAGGAAAGGAGCCAGTCTTTAGTTTCTTCGCTCCATGAAAGAGAAAGGCATCTTCTGGCAAGTCCCATGGATCTTCATAAAATGGACTTTTTCTAGGAAATTTCTGAGGAGAAAAATCACGGAAGTGAGCACCCCTGTCTCTTGTAGGACTGCTGTGAAATTCATACATATCTTCTGATGGCCCTATTTCAGGCCCCAATTCTGGGAATCTCCTCTGCTCAAATGTATTATTTCCTCCTGCCCACAAGGTACCCTTCTTACTGAAACTGTAGATATCAGAATCTCCAGACTCCAAATTTGAAATAAAACGAGGAGATCTAATGCTGGGATCTCCAATTAAGCTCCCAAAATTCCTATCCTGACGAATGTTATCAGGAAATCCCTGGCGACCATTTGACTTGAAATTTGGTGAGGGTGGGCCATTCACTGAGCTCCTTCCGCTGTTGGATGAGCCACTCTCACTCTTTGCAAAGCAAATATGTACACGGGGATTACCAAATAATTTGCCCTGAAGAGTTTCTTTTGCCCTGCAAGCTGCCATTACACTCCTAAAGCGAACAAAGGCATAACTACGACCGGGAAACACAGTAATTTTCTCAATCTCACCAAATGGTGAAAAAGCCTTCCTCAAAATCATTTCATCGACCTTCAACAATGCTGGAAACCCTATCCACAAAACCTCACTGGGTTCCACAATTTTTTCACTCATCCTGGACTTGTCAGGATAAAATGAGTCTGGACTAACACGACGTGTTCTAGAGTCCCTTCGTGGACGTTGTTCATCTCGATGTTGTGAGTAGTCTTCATCGCGTGATGGTGTTGACGATTTTTCCTGTGATTTCAAATCTCGTCAAGATCACTGAAAAACCAATACTTATTTTAAGCAGACCAAATATGAATTTGAGTGATTAGTTTTTTATTTTATTTTATTTTATTTTTATAAAGATAAATTTGATTGATTAGTTAGCACATAATTTAAAAAGAAATAAAAAAATAGAACCAAAGCAGCTAAGCTTCATTGTGAATGAAATGGTGATCTCACAACAAAGGAAAAGGTAAAAAGTCACAAGTATTTGCAGGATGTTGAAAGAAATGAGGAATAATATTTACCATCACAATCTTTCAAGTTAATGGTCATTTCTGATTTTGCACTGTCAAATTTATGAATCATTGGAAAAAACTTAAGAGACAGCCAAAAGGACATGAGTTGAGAAGGTAAGAAAAGACATGAATGCCAACGATTTAATCAAGAGCCCCAAATTGATTTATTTAGCAAAGAGGAATTCATGTAGCTGAACCAAGTAGTTAATACGATGCCAATAATACATGAAAAACCTACATTCCACACAATAGGCATACATCTAAACAATTTAAAGTAGGGAGATGTAGAATACTAGTCATAGATCCAGTGAACACAATAGGCATACATCTAAACAATTTAAAGTAGGGAGTTATAGAATACTAGTCATAGATCCAGTGAACACACGTCCAAACAATTCACTCAATCATAAAAGACATTCTCAACTATCACAAGATCAAACACAGAGTGCAAATATAACTCAGTTACCCAACTGATGAAAAGGCAAAGAAAGATGGTGAGAGATCAGTTTTTTTCTAGTGACATATTTGGCATTGTGTTACCATGAACACTCTCATCACTTCACAAAGGAACCATCTCAGATCAATGGTTAGCCTTCATCCCCAGACTGTACAATAGCCTGTAACAACAATGTCCCACACAAGCATACATAGAAGATAGTTCATGCTTTTCTTTTGGTAGAAGAGAGAGAGAAGAGGGGGGGGGGGGGGGGGGGCGGCTTCAATCCATCCATCAATACAACCTTAAAATTTTTAGCACAAATTATATATAAGCTAGGCAAGCATAATACCAATCATGGCTCCAATGGACACCCATTGATGGTGGTTTAAACACCCTCATCACTTCATGAATGAACCATCTCCACCTCAGTGGTTTGCCTTCATCCCACTTTGCTAGATGAAGGGTAATAACTAATATCTATTCCACTATGGCTAGCTTTGTAATTAGAACTGCACCGCCTTGCAAAGCATATCGATATCCCTACTCAGGAAAGACAATAAGGTGGAGGGTGGCACTCAAAAAAGGTTGTAATCATGCAAATGGTACAGTAGACATGGAGTGAAACAGTGACATGGAGTGACAGCAATCTACAAATAAAAGTCTAAATGAGTATGGCATTTTTTATACACAACTATAAATTCACAAATTTATAAGATAACAAGGAATACAAGTACAATGAGGAGTTGAGGACCAAAATTCCTTCAAAACTAACTAATAAATAAAGTTAATAAAAGAAATGAACTGCTTCCAAAAGCTACCCAAGGAGAATAAAAGTGGTCTCTAAAGTATTCTCCCATCAATGCAACTCTCTTTGGGTGTGCCTCTTTTTCTTTTCTTTTTTTGATAAGGTAAATATGTATTGATGAACAAAAAAGGCTTAGCCCAAGTACATAAGCCATGTACAAAGGCTAACCAACCACTCCTCTAAAGCTTAAAGGAATCAATAAAATTTATGAAAGTAAGATTACGGGTATTAGTATGAGTAGAGTACCACAAAAAGAGAGAGTCTTAACAAGAGAAGACTTAAGAACCATGACAGACTTATCAATCCCATCAAAAGTTCTAGCGTTCCTCTCTCTCCAAATGCACCACAAAATGGCAAGAGGAGCCATGTTCCAAATCACTTTTGCCATCTTACTTCCCCCTTTAAACCACCAACCCGACAAAAGGTCATAAGTAGAAGATGGTAGCACCCAATAGACCCCAAACATGTTGACCAAAAGCATCCAAAGACTCCTTGCCACAAAGCAATGAATGAAAAGATGATCCACCATTTCCGCATCTTGTTTACAAAGAGCACATCTATTCAGCACATACCAACCTTTCTTAGCAATGTGATCCATAGTCAAACACTTGTCACTTCCCAATTCCCACCAACCAACAAAAAAGGCAACTTTAGTAGGAACCGATGTAACCCACATAGTTTTTTCCGGAAGAAATAATTTCCTTTGGGGTTTGAAACAATTGTAGAAAGATTTTATGAAGAATACCCTTTAGAATCCTTACGCCAAACCAAGGAATCATTCTTACCCACCAAAATCTTACTATCATAGAGAACTTGGTCCAATTCCCAATCATTAAAGTGTCTAAGAAAAATAATATTCCAATGACTAGCGTACATCAAGCTTTTCATGGTCTATTTGATTCCGGAACAATCCTTTCTGTCCCTGTAATTGTTGTCCCTTATAAATCAGAAGATTACACATTTGCCTTAATCAACTTATGAAACTCTTGAATAACAAACTTAGATTTGTGGCATTCTTTTCTTCAATTGTCTGTCTAAGCAAGATGTTTTAGAATATGTACTAGCATCATGTATTAACATTATGCAGCTGTGTTCCAAAAAAAAACCCCACGGTCCCATCTTTGTACTCATATAGTCTCTTTGAATTGTCTCACATTCCATAAAGCCATCCCAAATATGATTAACCTGTCAACTGAATAAACATCAATGTTACAAAAATATTTATTATGTAAAGAAAAGTCAACAATCCATGAACCAACTCTCTTTTGACATTCATAACATTGGTAGGGCTTCCCACTCAACAATCATTGGATGCCCAGATATATGCATGAGCCAATTTTTTATAACATTAGGACTACTGTGAAGTAAAGAACTCAACTCAACCAAGCCTTATTCCAAAATACATGCGGTCCTTTTATGCCATTTAGGTCTATCAAAGGTGGTATGTGCTGTTAAATCCTTAGCACACATGTCCTTTCTCACCACCTTTGACCACAAAGTGAAAAACTCATATTAATCAAATCACTATTAGCCACCTTTTTTGAAACCTTCAAGATTTCACTAAATTAATCCTAACTCCCCTAGATACATAGGCCATATTCTACCCATCCAATCTTTTCAAGAGCAAGGTCCCCAAATCTAATAGCCAACCAAAACCTTTCAATCTTGCTAGACTCCGCATTAATACCAACAATAGCACTCTTGGCCATATTGACACTCAACCCCAAAACCATCTCAAAACATCTAACAGGGATGATCAAATTTAATATTTTAAAAAAAATAAAATAAAATTCTGCTTATCACCCGAGCAAAAAACCATGGCATCATCAACAAACTAAAAACGAAAAACTTTAACTCTATCTCTACTCCCCTTAAAACCCTTTACTACAATCAACCTCCCCAGATTTAACAATCATTCTGAATTCAGGACCCAATCTGCACAAGTAATTTATTGCAACATAAGAAACAAGGGTAGTTGTGATCTCAACATAAAACTCCAATCCCCAATGGCCTTGCATTTCCAAAGGCAAATCCACAAACTTTAAGCCAATAGCAAGGGTAGTTGGAGGCTTCCACAAGATGGAACTCCCAAAGGAAAAGAGAGATAGAGGAAGCAAAGCTAGCAGCAATCCTTAATGATGTCACTTGGGCCAAAACCAATGAGATCAAGGCACACTAAGAGCTGGTCTGTATATAAAAAATCATATCATAGTAGTAATCATCAAGAGTCTTGATCCTCTCTTCCTAAAATAGTCTAAATTGATAGGAGCACATTATGTGCTATAAGCCTATAGCCATAAATAGGCTAAATGGACAAGGAGCCTACTATGCACCAAAGACTGCCACAATTTACCTTCTTTAAGGTTTATTAACTTTTACTTCATAAAATTAAAAAAAAAAGGTTTATTAACTTTTAACTTTTAGCAATTACTTCCAAAGCAACTAAATTCTTTGGTTGGTGTATTTTCTTTGATTGGTGTATTTTTAAAGTTATTTATTTATTTTGTTAAATAAATCAAGATTAATTTCTTTGGTTGATGGGCTGTTTTGTATTTTGTATTTTTTTTCCCCTTTTTCTGGATGTGGGATTTAAATAAAAACTTGTGAAGCTAGTAGTAGTAAATTTTTTAACCCTAAAGTGGCACCCCTGAGTTTTTTTAACCCTAGTTTCTACACTCTCCTTGCTAGTACTGATATTATGTAGCAGTTGTGACTTCTCTCAATAACCCACTCCAATATTAATTGATTAGAGACTCCTTGCTTAGGGTTTTGTCCAACTCATCATGATGTGCCCAGGAACACAATGGCACCAAAACACGTTTGCACTAACTGATCCTTCACTTCCAAAGCAAAACAAGATTGCTAGCTGAACTGAGGAGACAAACAAAGTTCTTGATCTAATGATTCTCACAAACTAAAACTGCTGATGGTATAAGGATAGCCTACACCAAATGTGGCACACTTATGCAGTGAACGCATGAAACTGCAAGATTTGACATCAAATATGAAACACCAAACCACTTTCCATCAACCAAACAAGTATACGGAAGTCATGTTAAACTTCATATTTAATCAATGTGAGATGTGGGACTTCCCAACACTCCCCCTCACGAACAAGCCTAACAAGATACAAACGGGCTTGTCATGTGGACAACAAAGATGGGCTCATGAATGAAACGGCATAAGAACGACATGCTCTAATACCATGTTAAGTTTCCAACCTAAAAGCCTAAGCTATTAGGTGGAGGGCCCAAACAAGTATATGAAGTCATGTTAAACTTAATCTTTAACCAATGTGGGATGTGGGACTTTCCGACAATTAGAATCATTTAAAATAGAAACTTAAATTGGTTAAATCCATGCCGTCCATCCCTTAGTCGAGTTGTCATTTATTACCATCTACATAGTCAAACATGATCCCAACAAGCCACCACTACTGATGCTTTAATAATATTGTCTATGCAATGTAAGACTTATGATAAGTAACAAACAAATGAAGCACGATTTCATTATTCAAAAAAAAAAAAAAAAAAAAACTAAAACTGCAAACCCCGTAATTTTCCAACAACTACTTTGAATCGCAGAGGAATATATAAAAGTGGGGGAAAATATAGCAAAAAGGGAAATACCTTGACAAACTTGCTCAACCAAAAACGAGCACTCTTTGGTACGTTTGGTATATCTAAATTATTCAAAGGCCCCATATTTGCTAATATGCAAAATTCTTAAGATAACTTATGTATTAGATGAGTTTAAATGAGCTCAATTCGCACACCTAAGAAAATACTGAAGGTGCAAATTTGCTGCTTTTGTGCCCAAAGAATAAATTCAAACAAAAGAAACTGGTCAGATAATAACATCACCCAAGATAAATTTGTGGATCCATATAAATTGACAAGGTTGCTTATTATAGACCAAATTGCTTGTATCTGATTACCTGGGTTCTAAAGATTTTTCACAAACAAATATTATCAGTCAGTCAGACCTCAATCTTGCAAATTTACAAGTTTATAAGCCAAGTAATCAGCCTAAGCCCTCAACTCCCAGGAGCTGCCCCCTCAAAATAAAGATGATGTTGCACATGACTGCATCCTAAGTTTACTATACACAACTGCCAAACCAGAATAGTACTGGCTATACTGTTGATGACCATATCCCCATTACTAATAGCAAAATGAGACATTGTCCACTTGAACAAAAACAAGAATGCAACACATCTCAGCCCAACCTTCAAAAGTTGGTTATAAAGTTTGATTGTACAAAAATCATTCTCATTGTGAGCAAATTGTTTTATTGACTAAAACGCAAATTCTGAACCTCCCTCTTGAATTGAGAGGTACTAAGACTATCTTCTAATTAAGAAGGTATAAAAGTCTTTATTATCTATGAATTCTGAAAATATTCCAAAGCATGTCAAAGGGTGAAAAACTTTAATTAACAAAAAAAACCCATTTGCGCTCACTCCCACCGTGACGGGTCTCACTAAACAGGTTTAGCTGGTGAATAGCAAACCCAGAAGCAATAACTGAATATCCATAGTTTTTTTTATAAAGGTAATTTTATTCACAAAAAGAAGGCTTAAGACCCATAATTCCAACCTTCTTGCCACCTTCGGGAGTGTACAAAATGGTAACTACCAGAAACAATCTTGGAATTACTATGACAGACAAGGCTTAATTGGTTATGCACCCAAGCAGAAAACATTGCTTTTGAATTTCCATTGTCCCATGGAAATCAGGATGTGTTGCTGCCCATAACATTTTTATGACCATTACAAATGTAATTAGATGGCATTCCTTCCCCACCACCCCATCTAAGAACTTAATAAAAGAATTGCACTAAAAAGAATTCCTAAGAGTGAATTAACAACCAGATCAATTGATCTATGAACTTCCATGAAGATAGGGGCTCTATATTCTGCACCCTGTAACTAGATATACAAGATTGTTCCAAAAAGATGCCATGCAAAAAGAATAGAGTTTTTAAATACCAACCAAGCTTTGTAAGATTTTAGATCATGTGAGATGGGTTTATAATGATCAAAGGATTTAATATCCCTAGGATATTTTCTTGGAAATTCCCAATCAAAAATCTTGAAGACAAAAAGCTTCAACATTGTTAAAGTGAAAGAACCTTTAAGTTCTGTTCACTTCTTGCTTGGAGTTCAATGGTGATCAGTGGAAACACCAATAAGGAAGAAATTGTTATTAACCTGTTCTGGCTATTAACTTGTGCTCATAACATGCACCTATGCCAAAAATCATTTAGTTGGACTTTCGGAGGACTGTTACAAAAAATAGCATTCCACTCAATTTAGTTACTTAATGAATTGTTGTTGTATAATGAAGAACAGAAATAATTGGGAGAAACTGAGAAAGTTATATAAACCATAAAACAACTCAAAATGTTGCATGTTTTTATTAGATCTAATTTTGTGTCACAGTCACTTTTTTCCTTTTTCTTTTTTTCTTTTTTAAGTAGATAAGATAAAATTGAAAGAGAATGTTCAAGATGTCCATGAAAGGAAAACTGTCAATCCACCAATAAAGGAGGCAGATTTAATAATGAGCCAGAACACTGGACGATATCTCCGCAAATACTAAACACTGCCCTCTGCCACACAAACTCACATAAATAACATTTTTATGACTACTACAACCACCCCACAATTACTTTAAAAATGGCTGACATCATTTGGTACACAAATTTAAATTAGTCAGATAAAACATACTCAACCAGATTGTCATTGCGTAGAACATTTGTATTTCTTGGTTTCAGAACCTTTTTTTTTTTTTTTTTTTTTTTTTTTTGGTGAGAGACGTTACAATGCCAGAAGTCCTGCATTACAGAATGAGAAAAGCCAGTGGCTAAAAGAAACACACACAAGACATTTGCATGCACCACAAGGGACTTACTTCACTGGGAACATTTATGCTTACCCATTGGGGTTGGGACTTTATTTCACTCCCTCCTTCCCTAACAGATTGGAGACAATCTACTTCATCAAGGCATTCTAGACCTTAGCTCATATGCTTCTGTGATCATTCCTCCAATTAAATCATTTTTTTTCTTGATAAGTAACAAATTTTACTCCCTGAATTGAATCTTAATGAAAGTTCTCTCACAAACCAGGTCATACGAGTCATGGAGGTATTTGCAAAGATCATGTTGGTAATACATTGTTTGTCTCATCATATTCAGCTAGCACTGGTGAGTCCATTTTTGTTATGTTGCTTGCTCTTAAAAGGGACCTTAAGGGGTGTGCCATCCTCACAATTGTTCTCAAGTGATGGTGGATGGCAATAACTCTAATATCATTAAACAAAGGGTCCTTAATGGGACTCAAAATTCGAAGAAGATGATATAGTTAAAAGGGGTGCTTCCACTCTTAACTAGTATCCTAAAGACCATGTGACCTCTTAGTGAGAGGTCCTTCCTAGTCATATGTTCAACTGTATCATTTCTTCTTATCCTCCCAGTTTTTGCCCTCAATCCTTATGGTTCTATTAAATGCATCTCCTCCTCCCATTTTTTTTAATTCTCAAGAAAGTAGGTTCTTATGTGTAAAGTAGTCCATGCATTCCTTTTTCTTTTTTTTTTTCTTTTGTAACCAAGTCTGTACAATCGAGCATAAGGTTCTACTTAATCGTTCCTGTTAAGTTCTCCTTTAGTTATCTTTACAAATGTTAAAACTATTGATTCAACAGCCATCTATATGTGCAATCACCTTCATCAAACGAAGAATAATCCTAAGCTACCAAAATTTAGATGACAAAAACTAGCAAGCTGTCCATCCATTACATACAGATTTAATCATCCACAACTACTACAACTGTATTGTTTCAAGGAATTTTTTCTATCTCTTGTTTTTTCAAGAATGTTGTAGATGGCTTTGAATGGGTCTTTTCAGGGGTTTATGTTCCTAATGATGATTCTTTGCAAGGTTCCTTTTGGGCGGAGTTAGAAGATGTTAATCACAAATGGGTGGATCCTTGGTGTGTTACATGATATTTTAATATTATTAGAGCCCCTAATGAAAGAAAAGGGTACTTGTTCTCTAATTCAGCTATGAGATTATTCTCGGATTTTATTGAAGCTAACGAATTAATTGATCCTCCTTTAGTAGGGGGTTGGTTCACTTGTCCAACACTTGAGAGGAGCCATCCCTTTCGCGCCTTGATAGATTTATTTTCTCAAAGTCTTGTGAGGAGCATTTTCCAAGGGTGATGCAAGTGGCTCTACCAAGACCTTTTCCGACCACATTCCTTTGGTTCTTAAGAGTGAAGGGGTGAGACATGGGGTGGGCCCATTTCGATTTGAGAATATGTGGCTTTAAGTGGAAGGCCTTGTGGACCTTGTCAATAATTGATGGAATTAATTCAATTTTGAGGGCTCTCCTAGTTTTGTGTTTGCAAAAAAATTAAAAGCTTTGAAGGAGGAACTAAAAAAGTGGAACAAGGATGTTTTTTGGAAACTTAGAAGTGCTTAAAGCTAATGTCCTAGGGCAAGTTCAAGCTTTGGATGAAAAAGAAGGTTTGGATGGGCTCTTGGAGGAGGAGAAAGTTAGAAGGATTGAGGCAAAAGCGGATTTTGCTAAAATTGCAAGATTAGAAAAGATTAGTTGGAGGTAAAAATCAAAAGCTTTGTGGTTGAAAGAAGGCGATAGAAACACTAAGTTCTTCCATCAAATAGCTAAAGCTCATAAAAGGAGAAATTTATTGGGTTTCTAAAAGTACAAGGGGAGGTGATTGACGATGAGATGATTTCTTCTATAGAAATTGTAGATTGCAATGAAAAATTGTTTTGTGAGAATGAGGATAGAAGACCCTTGTTAGATGGAGTGGATTTTAAAGTCTTGAATCAAGTTGAAGCCAATTGTTTGGAAGGAAATTTTGAGGAAAAAGAAAGTTGGGATGTTTTGTATTATTTGAATGGTGATAAGGCGCTCGGGCCGAATGGCATGCCTTTAGCTTTTTTCAAAAAGTGTTGGAGTATCATTAAAGGGGACCTCTTAAAATTTCTTGAGGAGTTCTTTCAAAGAGCTACTGTAGAAAAAAGCCTTAATGTTACTTTTATAGCCCTTATTCCTTAGAAGGGGGAGGTAGTTGAAGTTCGTGATTTTTGACCCATATCTCTTTTGGGGAGTGTTTATAAAATTATCGCTAATGTTCTTGCCGTTAGACTTAAGGTGCTGGGTCCCTTGTTTCGCCTTCCCAATTTGCCTTTATTAAAGGGAGACAAATTCTTGGAGCGGTTCTAGTAGCTGATGAATGTGTAAATTCAAGGAAAAGAAGTGGGGATCCGGGTATTTTGTGCAAAATTGATTTGGAAAAAACTTACAATCATGTCAATTGGAGTTTTGTCATATACCTTCTTAGGCGTATGGGTTTTGGTCTCAAATGGCAAATATGGATTTCATGGTGTATTTCGTCTCCTTCTTTTTTGGTGCTTGTAAAGGTACTTCTTATGGCTTCTTTCATAGCTCTAGAGGTCTTCAACAAGGTGACCTCATATCTCTTTTACTTTTTATTCTTGTTATGGAAGCCTTGGCCTTTACTTTTTATTCTTGTATTGGAAGCCTTGAGCAAGCTCACCCATAGAGCTTGTGAGGAGCATTTGTTGGAGGGTTTTGTGGTGATTCTAGCGAACGGTGGTGGTGGGGAGGAAGGGATTGTTTCTCATTTATTATTTGCGGATACCAGATGATGCTTTGTTTTTTTTTTTTTTTTTTTTTTTTTTTTTTTTTTTTTGTGATGTTAGTGTTGAGCAACTAAGGCATCTAAGGATGGTTCTTCTATTCTATAAAGCAGTTTCAAGCTTAAAAGGTAACCTTGGGAAGAGTGAGATCATTCCTATTGGCCACATCAACAACATTCAAGAGCTTGCCGGAAACCTTTTTTGCAAAATAGGTAGTTTGCATATCACGTACCTTGGACTCCCTCTTGGTTCTAATTACAAGGAAGTTAAAGTTTGGGATTCGGTGCTTGAGAAAGTTGAAAGAAGACTAAGTGGGTGGAAAAAATGGTATCTCTCTAAGGGAGGTAAACTAACTTCGATTCGTAGTTCTCTTGCTAGCATCTCGATTTATTTCATGTCCATCTTTAAAATTTTCAAATCAGTTGCTTTAAGAATTGAGAAACTTCAAAGAAATTTCTTTTGGAATGGCTTGAATGGGGAGTTTAAATTCCATCTCGTTAATTGGCATACGGTTTGCTTACCAAAAGCTAATGGTGGGTTAGATATAAAGTCCATTATAAATATGAATCAAGCTCTTCTTGTGAAATGGATTTGGACATTTGAGAATGGTGAACAAGGCTTATGGAGGGATGTTATTGGGTGGAAATATGGAATGAAAGAAGGGGGTTGGTGGACAAAGAATAGTAGATCTCATGGCACGGGTCTTTGGAAAGCTATTATGTTGGTTGTTAATCAAATAAGGTTTAAAGTGGGAAGGGAGAATAGGGTTAAATTTTGGAAGGATGTGTAGTGTGGCAATAGACTCCTCATGGAAGAGTTTCTTAGTTTACTTGAGATAGTGGTGAATAATGAAGCTTGGCTCATGGACTACTTTGTTGATGAAGGGGGTGGAATTCATTGGAATGTCATTTTTTGTAGTAGCTTCAATGATTGGGAGATAGAGACGGTGCTAAATTTTTTTTGCATGAGTTATATGAATGTAAGATTTCTTTGCGAGGGAATGATACCCTGATGTGGCGCAATGACCCTAAAGGTGCATTCTCGGTGAAATCTTTATATTCTTCTTTGGGCTCTAAAATGGGTATTTTCCTACCGGCTAAGAACATTTGGATACCATGGGTTCCTCGTAAAGTGGCTTTCTTCATTAAGGTGGCATCCCATAATAAGTGCTTTACTATTGACAACTTGGTTAAGATGAGGTGGGAATTACCCAATGGATGTATCACGTGTAGAGAGACGGTAGAATCGGTGGATCACCCTTTCATTCATTGTGGGGAGGCGAGGTGCTTATGGGAGCTTATTTTTCACCTCTTTGGTGTCAAATGGGTTTTGCCCTCCTTTACGTGACTTCATAGCGAGTTGGTGGATTAAAGGGAGCCGGAAAGATATCAAGGCCATTTGGAGGATGGTTCCCATGCTATATTGTGGTGCATTTGGAAAGTACGAAATTTGAGAACTTTTGAAGGAGTGGTGTCATCTATTGTGGAGCTCAAATCTCTCTTGGTTAAACTACTTTATTGGTGCTATTGTAGTTACATGGGTGGTTGTAAAGTTTCTTTCCTTCTTTTGTCGACTCCCTTTGTTCGTAAGATTGATGGGGGTTGAGACTTTTTGGAAGCTCCTCTTTTTCCATGGAGCTTAGGTTTCTTTTTTTCCTTGTATATGTCTCATGTACTAGGGTTTTCCCCTTTTATTAAATACATATCTTTACCTTATAAAAAAAAAAAGGGGGTTAATCCAGCTTGGCAGCCTGCTACTATACAAACTTTTGTTGTACTGGACTACAATGCTTATTAATTCCTTTTGCAAATCATCCTTTTTACAACATAGTTAGAGGTCAGTGAAGTTCAGTACCTATAATAGTACCACATACATCATTAAGTTAAGGAAATCTCCTTCTCAGTGCATAACATGAATTACTAAAATATCTGTGATAGTTCTTCACAATCAAAGATACCAACAGTTAAACTTTGTCAATTTCTTGGCTGCTATCCTATACAAAATCCAATACCATTCAAATTCTCTACAATCACTGCCTTGAGGTAAGTAAAGGATAATTGAAGGAGGTGAAGGGAGGATAAGTAAGGCTTGAAGAGGGTACCGCTCAGTTCTTTACAAAGAACGCCGGCTTAAATAAGAAAGGAAAGAGTACAAATTAGAATGTTCAAACAGATCTTTAGGCTTCTATTTAATAGGATTGCATGCCTTCATAAAAGGAAAAAAAATGGCACAGGAAGCAATACTACACAAATTAATTGGATAGCATGATACATGCTCTACCTTATCAAAAAAACAAAGAAAAAAAAAAGCATGATGCTCCAAGCTTCCAAACTTTCATTAAGGTTTCAAGGGAACTGGTGCACCCAGTATGAAGATTCTGGGGAAGCAACTGCAAACTTAAGACATATTGAAAGGTAGTCTTGAAGATGAATACATTAAAAAAGGACAAGTTTTTTTATTTATTAAAAGAACTCCATGGATTGAGATTCTGCACCAATGTATGAGATTCATTTATGTTCTTCACTTTTTTTTTTCCTTTTTTTTTTTTGGTTAAAGTTCTTCACTTATTAATATTAACTTATCTAAGATTAAAACGTCTGTCAACTATTCGATGAATGTTCCAAAAGTGATTGTGCAAGTGTTATTGATCAACCAATACTTGTTGCTACATATCTATTATTGATTGTTGAACCACTATTGCTGCTTGTTTGTGCATGAATATATGGTGTTGATTTGTCTACAAATATGCATTACTCACATGGGCCTATGAAGAAGAGTAAATCACGAACTCGTGTTCATTGTGCAAAATTTCACACTAATGAATTAAGGCTAATATAGTGTGTATTTATTCACATCAAAAGATGAAGGAAGAAAGGTTGGAAAGATTTATTCGAGCATCCAAAGGACCATGAGAAGATTAGCTAAACTCAATTACTAGTTGTACCAGCCTGGGAAGTTTGATGCAGAAGCATTCCAAACTTTTGCAAAGCCCATGCGGACAAAGTGTTTTATTGTAGTGTTTTCTTGAGTAATCACATGACTAGCATGTGACTTCTTAAATAGCTTGAAGTGTTCAGAATTGAGATTAAAAAAGTTCATAAGAATATTCAAGGCCGAGGATTCTAAGGTTGTTGTAAACCTAGTATAATACTCTTTCATGAGCAATTGTAATAAGCCTTTCTAGTGTTCTTCATAATTTCAAATTCAAAAGACATTCTTGGACCTCTAAACCCTAGAATCTTGATTACATTCCAACTTCCTTTCTACTTCAATCATTAAAGTATTTTTTGTCATTTTATAACTGAAAAATCCTCTTGGGAGAAGTTTTTTCCAACTATTGTAACAACTAAACAGCAGGCTTACATTTCTTTGTAACACGACAACCTTAGTCAAGTTGAAAATTGAGTCATTACAAAATAGTTGCCAAATTTATGTCTGAAATTACCTATTGCAAGAACTGGACCACTCATTAAAATCCGAACACAAGAAAAAAGGCTAATTAAACCTCACTTCACCTAAATTGTGGTAGAAGTAACTTAACAAAATTCCATCAAGGTTCCTTCCAGTATCTTATGGATTCATGTAAAATGGATGAAAATAAAATGTGAAAGGCATACACATCATAGCAAGGGCATTATGTAGGCAAGTTACAATGCTACATCAAAATATTTAGCATGCAGTCATTGCAAAAATATGAAATTCTCACAGACATTTAGTCTACAACTCAACTCAGTTCAAAAAAGCGTTGTCCTAACTATTTTGAGTCGGTTAGTACTACCTAAAAATACAAACCAAAAATAAATAAATGAATACTTCCATATTAATTCTAACCTTTCTAGACTCACAACTCATCCATCTTAATATTCTAATTTCAGCTATACTTGTTTTATGGACAAGTTCCCTAGCTGCTTGGCATTTTATGCCAATGCATGGTTAACCTGATAGCCATATAATAACATTTACCCTTTGAGTTGACCTTTGTTTGTAAAGCACACAACACCGTATAAGCACTTCTCCACTTACTCCATGTTGCTTCACTTCAATACATTTTGCATGAATCCTAGTTATCCTCAAACCTTTCTAGTCCAGAGCATCTTTCCATAGTTCCATTAAAGAAGAAAACCCACATCTATAACCTCATCAACTAAAACTACATCATTAGCAAGCACAACACACCATGGGACCTCTTCCAAAAATTACACGATTTGAGCATCCCAAGATGCAAAAAAGATACGATTACTTTTGGGTATCTTCTCATTCTTCACTCTTTTATCCTCCTAATTTTAATAAATTTGCAATCTACATATTATGCATTAACCCTACTTACTTTCAATTTTAAAGCATCCATCCATAGTTTCATTACAGAATTCACCCCATCTATTACCTCGTTAACTAAAACCATATTGACGGAAACACCACACACCATGGGACCTCTTCCAAAAAATACACAATTTGAACTATGGCGTAAAGGGAAGTGCATGAATGCTATATGGCCGAACTCAAACTTGTGCTCGTAAAAATTGATAATATGTAATATGAAAATTTACATTCTACCTTATTTGATTTTATTTTTACTCATAATGTAAGACATCCATGAATTGAATAAAAAACTACGATAGAAAGCATACATGTTTGGATGTAATCCAATTACGATTGAAGATTCACTCATCTCTCCATCAATTATGCTCAAGCCATTTACTACTCCTATTATATAGGTTTACCACTTATATATACTGATTGGAGCTCCATTCTTTAAAACCCACTACACATCTCTGAAGGCACCTTATTATTAACTTGTTTCTAAGTTAATGCACATCATATGGAGGTCTTTCTCCTCACATAATGAGAAAATCTTTCATGGTTACCAGCCTTGGCATGAAGCCAAATGATTCTTCGATGGTCTCTCTTTAGGACTTTGCCTAATCTTTCACCCTCAAAGGTTCATATTATGTAATGTTAATTACTGTTGAATGTTAATGACGAGAAAGAGGGATAATATACAAGACTTTCTTAAGGAAAGATTAAATAACAATAACAATAATATATTTAACTGATAATTATTAAGCCTCTCAACATTTACACCACAAAACATTTTTCATATGAACTTTCTGCATTAATGTTGGTTGGCATATTGCTCTGCTTAGATTCAAAGCACTTACAACCCACCTAGAGAGCCTACATTATCCAACTAAACAACACATGGAGAATCCAAAAATTGAAAGTTTGGAATCCATGGGTTAAAAACACAAAGTCCTACACAGCCCAAACACCTCTTGTTATAAATAAAGACCGATCCCCTCTCAAAGAAAAGATGATGACCAATCAATCTCTCTACAAAACTAAAAGTATTTAACCCAAAACACACATAAAAGATCCTCTACACATAACTAAAAACAATTCAGCATTTGGCTAGTCCCCCCCGCCCACACACACACACACACAAAAAGAAAATAGAAATAAGAAAATAAAACAAGATGATAAAGTACAAAGAACCATAGAGGAATTTCACACACGCGCGCACACATACACAGTGTGGGTGAAACAGAGAGAGAGGATTAGAAATTGAAAAGAAACTCTATCTAGAACCTAGAAGAAAGTAAAATAATAACCTCACTCTCTGGTTATAGTTTGTTATGCTATTTAGACTATCGAACTTTTCTGTAATGCCCTATATTTCCTATCCTTCTTTTTGTCTGGTCAACATTTCAAGTAGTCTTCTAGGCAATCAACAAGATTAGTTCTTGCTTCCCTTATTTCAATTACGATGCTAATCATAATGGACATGCCCATTCAAACAATGTGTAGATAAGATATGACTCTCATGCATAGAACCGTTAATTTGGCTTTGTGACAGATTTCCTGGGTAGCAACGTAATCCTTTTTCCTCACTCAGTTCAATATAGGAGAAGATATAGAGCATTCAATGGAAAATGAACCTTTTCATTATATTACAATGTATGCCTTTTAAATTTGATAGTTTATTTTGGTTTTAAAAGAATAATACCCTTCGCCATCAAGTAACAAACCCAATAATGTAAGCATGAGAAGTGAATCTTGATGACAATGGACCAAAAATCGTGTCCCATATGCATGAATTGTTGTATAAGATGGGGACCAAATGTAAGATTCAATAGTAACAAGCATGATAAATGGATCAACTGGAAGTGGACAAAATGAAGCCCATAGTTGAATGGATTGATAAACATACAATTTTGAAGCCTGTGTTAAATCTCTAATTACCTTATCAAAAAAAAAAAAAATCTCTAATTGCAAAGCAATACCCAATGACAGTCCAAAGACAGTTGGTGGTGACCCACAAACTTCCAAAAGATCAGCTAGCTTTTGCTGTTCTGTGCATAATAATTAACCCTGTGCAGTCAAATGCAGAAAGTGTCCAGTGCAGATGACACCAAAACATCAATACAGACTTACAATGGATGGGACCTGAGCAATGAAAGGACCCCCACCTCCTTAAGCCATATTTTTTTTTCCCTTTTGCCTCTATCTAAATATCACAGTTGAACCTTAATGGCACCATCTTAAAAGGTTATTTACATCAATAATAATAGCAAATCTGAACTATGTAAATTTTATTATTTTTATTTGCCATTATGCTGAGATTACCATGCAATTTCAAATAGGTTTTCTTTCGCTCAGTACAATACAATAGGTAGTCATTGTGCTTTTGGTGAACAAGTTAAAAAATGAACTGCTCTGCATATATTTGGGACATTATTCATGCGACTGTTGAAACTAGATGAAATGCGAAGATCCCATAAATTAGAAAGGAAGTTCAGTAACAGAGTATGATGCGATAGAATTTCGTATCCCTTCTGTTCATATTATAAAAGACCAATTCGAGGTAGTAAGAACATATGAGAACAATGATTTTTGCCCTTAATCAGCTCATGAACTTTGAACTTTGAACGTTGAAGTATAGATGATAATCATAGTCCCCGGTAGCTTGTTGGTTAATGGTCAATTTGTTGCAATGCAGCCTTTATTAAAAAAAATAATAATAATAATAATAAAATTTGTTGCAATGCAGCACTGTTTTTAAACGTTAATGTGGATTTCTTTTTTTTCTTTTTTTTGGTTAAAGTTAATGTGGATTTCTTTTTTTCTTTCCTTTTGGTAAAAGTTAATGTGGATTTGATTCGCTTAAGTTTCAAGACATAAGCGGTATATCATGTTGGCAAATGGTCAATTTGTTGAAATGCAGCACTGTTTTTTAAGGTTAACGTTGATTTCATGTAGTGCTTAGATTGGCTTAAGTTTCAAGGAAAAAGTGGGCGAATGTGCTGGGCTGAGTCATGTTTCTGTGGTCATTGTTCTCAATCAACATTTGTTAGTATAAGCCCGCAATGGATTCCATATAAATTGAGGGGAAATACACTTATACAAGAAATGAAAGCGAGAAAGCATTCATCTGAAGAAAGCAGACAAAGGTGGACAAAACTAACCGCCTTTGCAAATTCAATTCTAAGAGGCATGCCTGCAACAGGAAAACCCTGAAGCCCTCTCAAAGCAGCGACAGCCTCTTCCTCATTCTTGAAATTAATGAAAGCATAGCTACGGCCCGGTTGAAAAGCGACGCTGTCAAGCTCTCCAAACTGAAGAAAATGATCACTGAGAGTATTCTCATCAATGCTGTGAGATAAATTGCCGACCCAGAGGTGTCTGGATGGTGGCGCGTTGGGCCGCCCTTGATGGCTCTTGTCTTCAGATCTTGGCGGGTAGTCCCTCCGCAACCTGTCCCTTCCTCCTCGGCCGGTCTAATGCCACAACACACACACGCACCACTATTAACAAACGACCTTATACAGAAAAATAAATTCGACAAAAATATAACTACAAGCGCCACCAATTCAAACAGATTGGAAAAAATTATGATTTAAAATCGCGCGACTAGAAACCCTAAGAGGCTCGCATGCCGTACACTGTGAAGCGTGAACGAGTCGACGGAATGAGAAAATAAATGCAACTTCGTAAAATTCAGAGCGATTGAAGTATGGAAAGAACTCACCATATCCTTCAGAGTGAAATTTACTTCCCCAAGAGAATCAAAGCAACAAGAAACTAAATAGCATAGGCAGTAGCAGCAGCAGTGTATGACACGATTCGCGTGACGGCTCAAGGGTTTTTAGGAAAATCCGTCAAAAAGTCCAGACACCAGAAGGAAGCGAAATAACCTTTAGGGTTTCGGTAATTAAACCCCGGCGTGACACCACGTTTCCGTTTCTGACGGGATATGTCGCACGTGGCAGCTTGATGCTCCGCTTGTTTCTGACCGATTGGGATCACACTTCCTTTTTCTCTCTTTCCATTCTTTAATATTTTTTCAATTCAGACTGAAAGAGTGGAGCAACTTGAGACTTGAGAGCCAAAGGGGCTATACCTACTATAAATTATGGGGTATTACCTAGGGTAACCCAGTGGTTTAATGTCACGCTTTTCCGCAAGAAGAAATTGAGGATATAGTAGAAAATTACTTCATCCCTTCTATAAAAATAAGTTTTTTTATAAAAAAAAAAACACATAAAATAAAAAAAATAATTAATGCATTGATTTGTCTAATTAATTTTTTTATTTAAAAATATTATTATCTTACTATTAATGCATTTGGGGATAAAGAATAGTTTGAAAAAATTAAAAACATTTACATTTTTAACTTTAAAAATAGCAAATATTTTGAGACAGGTAATAAAGAAAAAAATGTCAACAAAGAGAGTGATAAATAAATAAATATCTTTGAAGATTTTGGTTTTAATTCCTTATGTGTATAGGGAAAACATTATTATCTATCTATATTATTATATTAAGTTAATTTTTATAATTGTTGATTGGTGCAAAAATACAAACTAAGTACTCAATAGCTCTTCTTTTTATTCTTTAACTTTTATTCTGATTAGATAATAACTAGACTAATCAAGTCCATATAATTTATGTCAAATGTACATAACATCTAATTATTAAAATAAATGACGGGATAAGATTAAAAAACAAATGTTTCTTTCTTTCTATTTTTTTTCCTTTTCCTTCTATTTTTGCAAAAGGGACTGATCCGACCCAAAAGACATTAAATAGTGCCATAATGCCACGCACACATCAAAAAAAAAAAAAAAAAGGAAGAACGGGGAATGGGAGGAGGCGCACACATTGCACATTGCACAAAGTTTCTCCGAGAAGTGAACAAATAAAACCGTTGCTCAGATCAATTATTTTTGTGTCACCATTTAGGCTTTCCTACCGTTGAGAAAGAAGTGAGAAGTGAAGGAACTGGGAATCTCCGCACGAGACGGGGAGAATGAAATCAAGAGACTCACCAGTTGTTTGGCCAGACCTTACGAAGTGTGATAAACGACCGTTGAGAAAGAAGTGAGAAGTGAAGGAACTGGGAATCTCCGCACGAGACGGGGAGAATGAAATCAAGAGACTCACCAGTTGTTTGGCCAGACCTTACGAAGTGTGATAAACGTAAGTAAACTAGACTTCTCCGTTCGTCTCCCCCAAAGTTTATGTTGAGCTCGTCGCATATAAAACCCTATTCCTATCTTACTAATTCCTTGGCTTTGGCTTTCTAAATCAATCGTGGGGATGAGAACCAAAACCCGCGGATGTAAGGCTAGGCTCTCCAAGATTCCTCCAACAGCTTCCACAATGGCAGTTCGTGTCCTTAATCATCTGGTACCCTCTACTTTCTTTCTTTTTTCCACATTGATTAACTGCATTTTGCTCTGGTTCCTCCCGCCGCCCCCCCCCCCCCCTCCCCGGGGGGGTCTCTTTTTTGTTGTATTTTTGTTTAGAAGGGGCCTCTAGGGTTCCATCTCTTTCTCTTTTTTATGTTGTGTTTTTGTTTTTGCTCTATTTTTTATGTCAGCCATGACCGTTATATCTGCTTCACCTGTTAAAATCTTGATTGTTTCGGACCGTAAATTATGGCATGTTTGGTTGTCCAATTCGAAATTAAACAATTTAAGAAATTTTATATAGAGTTGAAGGCATAAATCTATCACCTTGAATTGGAATATTTTAAAATCTTTTAATTATTACTATAGTTGATGTTGTAGAATCAATTTTAAGGAATTCATGAAATACCACTATTTTGAATTGCCACTCTTATTTGTGATGATAACTATCATTTTTTAAAAATTGTTAATTCAATATGATGGAGTATGCCTTCAATACTATGTAAAATTTATTGAATTATTTAATTTCGAATTGGACAACCAAACAAGAGTGGTGCTTGCTAACAACATCATGAAATACCACTATTTTGAATTGCCACTTTTTTTTTAGAAAGGCAAAAAAAAAAAAAAGGTGCCTCTGGAAAACTCATCCATATTGCTTGCTAACAACACTCATTGTACACTTTCAATCTCTTATTATGTATGCACAGCCCAGTTGTTCTGAAGCTCATCCTGATACCTCAGTGTGTGATACTACTGTCAATGAAGCTCAAGGTGATAGCATAGATAGTCTCACGCCCAAAACGTCATCAAGCGATAGTGATGGCCTAAAGCATGATGATTTAGCTCCTCGTTCAAGTGGCAAAACAGTCGTTCTTTCAAAAAAAGGCCACAACTCAGGTCCTGGCATTTCTTTAAAAAAACGCTGGAAACAGAGAGTGACTTGTATTAAATGTGATAAAGGTGGCCATGTATTGATTTGTAGTGATAGCGGCTGCCCGCTAGCTGTTCATGAGAAGTGCATCAGGTGTTCACCTAGCTTTGACGATATGGGAAACTTCTACTGCCCCTATTGTTCGTACAAACGAGCAGCAGCAGAATCCGATCAAGCAAGGGAAAAGGCTATGTTGGCTAAAAAAGCTTTATCAAATTTTATTGATACAATGACCGATGGCAGGAGAGCTAAAAGGATAGAGCCAAATTCGTCAACAATTGCAAGAGATAGAAAGGACAGAGATAACAAGAATAAGATAACCTCTGATGAAGTTCCCAATCAATCTGTACCAGCAGAGGAAGATCAACAAGAATGTGCATCTGCTTCAGATTGCACGGCAAGCGTTATACCTATTAAAGGGGCTGAGGCATTTTTGAGAAATGAGCAAAATGACGTTTTCTTTGGCAGACATGGGGACAATGCAAAACTAACCGAATGCTGTCAGCCTACAACAGTAGTAGAACAAGAAATGTGCCCAAAGACTTCGGTTGCTCATGTCAGTGACACTTTTAGACAAGAAGAGACGACACCAGCTAATGAGTCATTTCAGGCTTCCATTACTAAAGGGAAAATCAATAGTGCAAAGAATTCTGAAACACATCAGTCAGTAGTTGCAGATGTTGGAGAAAATATACAAGCGGAGCATTCAGGACAATTTGATGACCACCAACCTGAGGAAGCTGCTGAAGATCAGCAGGAAGCGGAGGAAACTGTTGATACGCCAAGGAAATCCTCTTCTGAACTAAATACATCTGCAGAGGCAAATGCAAGCGACCAAGATAAGAAAGTTAGCTCCAGCAAGTCAAGACAACTACAAGACCCTTCTAAGCGGTTGTGAGTTTTTCTTATATTATTTGAAAATTCATTTTACCTTGTTTTCTTCTGAGATTTCGTGCTTGTATTGATCCATTTTTTATTGTGAAATAGCAGTTAGTGGAGTGGTTGATGTGTGTTAATAACTGTTTATATAGATTTAACTTCTTGTTCTAATTTGCAGTGCTAGCTCATCATTTTCTAATGTAAGGCGTAAGAAATTACCATGGACAGCCGAAGAGGAAGAAATGTTAAAGGTATGAGTTTATGGAAGTAGGCTTGTAGTCTTTGTTAGGAAAGGTCAGGAGTTTGATAATTGGGTTTCCTTTCATAACTTCTTCAAGTTGTTATGTTATAATTGGTTTTCTTTTTGTCTCTTTGTATAGCTTGCAAATCTTTACCTGATCAAATTAGAAAAAAGAAAAAGAAAAGAGAAATGTTCTAAAATTTCATTTTTAGGTAAGTGTCCCCCCCCCCCCCCCCCCAAAAAAAAAAAAAAACAAGAACAAAAAATAACGACTAAGAATTTGTGATTATGTGTTTAGGCACACGGTCATGGGTTTGATTCCCTGCTAGGACAACCCAAGATTTAAGTGAAGGGGCATGGCGGTGGGTTGCTGTGCTAGTCTCTCCGGAGGTTTAGGTTCTATGGGTGGGTCCAAAGGACCTTGCTGTGGGATGGTTCCCCCATTATATTAAAAAAAATAATAATAATAAGGGCACTTTTGGTTGTCAACAAAATAGTGAATTTGTTCATTTACTATCAGCAAATTCACATTTAAGTAATTTAATACTGTTTGAATTAGGACATTAATAAATGATTGAATTTGTGCATTGGAACACATCCTAATTAATTTAACCTAACCTTTCAAACTGTCTAAGAGAGTTCGTACTCACTTTTGATATGATCTTACTTATTTTGGATCCCATCTAACACTTCTACATGCATAGATTAGGCCTTATCCCCGTTTAACTCCAGCAGTGCAATCAATGCAGCCTCCTTTAATATCCTCCTCTCAAGCCAATTAGAGTTTGGGGAGAAAGCATATTGAAGCCAATGCCATCCTGTGCAGGTTTTAAATCATTGATCCGTTCAAGAGCAATTGGTAATAGCCCACCCTAGAAGCCTTGACCCTTTATCCCTCCTCTAGCTCTTTTTGGTGCCACTTAATGGGAAATTTCGCGAATAACCTATCAAGGAAAATCCCAAAATGGATCCTAAATTGATGGGTTAGTATCCAGGCTGAGCACAACATGCTTATGCACCCATTTCACTTAGAGGGTGGCAGCTTTGAATTGGTGGAAGCCCCTCCAAGATTGCACATATATTCTAAGTGTTGGTTCCTTCTCACGTATGCCACTTGATGTAATAATTTTGTGGCTTTGACACCCTCTATAAGCCACAACTGATTGGACTTCCCCCTTCTTTTCCTCCCACCTCAAAAGAAAAAGAAATATAGGGATTAATTACTAGTTAACAAAGCTTTTTTCTTTAACTAGTCTATTCCAAGTTCCAAGTTCCAACTTGACCAACCTCTTGAATATCCCTTTGCCTTTGAATTTTTCAACTCTTTAATACTCAAGCCAACCTTTTGAATTTGGATTGCTCGAATCTCCAATTTTAGAACTGAATTATTATGCTCCTTTCAATCCAACTCTTGAGTCCTAGCTTTGAAAGCTGTAAAAAAGGCATCACCTTTGCAGATACAAATACGGGATATGGATATGATATGATATGGATCCGCCGATTCGGCAATTCTAAAAAATGTGGGATACGATATAGAAGGGATATGTTAATAAATAAATATATTGATATTGACATTTGGTCTAAAATATTTATAATAACATAAAAAAAAAAAAAAAAAAAAAAGTTTAAAACATCTACAAAATTAATTATATGCAAGAACAAATGTTCAAAAAATACATCCATAAGCATCAAGCATGTTCATCATTCATAAGGAAAAAAAAAAAACTCAAAATGACGTCAGCATTGCAGAATAAGTATTTAACTCTGTTGCTTTACAATTGTTCGCTTGAAGTGAGATAGAGTGGAAAGAGAACAAAGATTAGAAAAAAAAAAAAAAAATGGATTTATTGTTTTGATCAAAGTATATGTATTGTGTATTTTTAAAATTTACATTTAAACCCCGTTTATTTAGAAAATTATTACAATATAACCCCTAACGTATCTGTTGCGTATCTAGGGAGTATCTGAGGGGTATTCGATGACATGGCAGTATTTGTTATTATTCCAATATGTATGAAGAGTATTGGATATGTATTAGGCAGTATCCTAGGTGTATCGGTATCAAATACGAATTCATTAAGGCTTTGGAGGTATCCGTGCTTCATAGCCTTTGCTAGACCACTTCCTATTCCAATGCTAAATCTCCTCACTAAGGCCTTTACGTTGTGTTTGGATAAGGAATTTCTCGGTGGAATTTTCCTTATAAAAATTTTACAAATTCCACTTCAAAGACAAATTCCACGTAGAAATTCCTTATCCAAACATAACATTATTTATTTATTTATTTTAATAGTTATAGACAAAACTTCCCTTGGTGAAAAGAGCAAATTCCACCATCCCTTCAACTTATCTATGAACTTTAGAATTGCTAAAACCATATTTTAAAATTTTGAAGGCTCCTAAGCAAGGTTTTGCCTCCCCACCTTCAATATTATTTGGAGTGATGCAATATTGGCTTTGGAAGGGTGAAGTTTCCAAGAATGGGAAGCATCTCCCATGCATTCTCGAAGAAATTTGTCTAATTTGTGGGGCACAAGCTTCTCTTGGTTGTTTGTTGGACGCAAATCCACCGACTTACAAAATTAGAAAACTCCTGCATGTTTGATGCTACCTGATCTCTGTGTCTTTTCTTCTAGGCTAAATTGGGTGCTAGCCAAACCTCTCTCCTTCTAGCTTCCTTTTTAAATGTGTGGTGAGGGGATTCTTTTTTTTCTTCATTGTTTCCTCGATTACATAATTTGTCTTCATCTCATAGTGCCATAGTTGTTAGCATGGTTTCTTGTAACTCATTCCCTCTTAATTGGAATTTCAATTTTTTTAGGAATCTTAATGATAGGGAAGTTGTTGAGTTGTCTTCTCTTCTTTCTTTACTTGATGTGGTGCTTTTGAGACCTTCAATTTGAGATAGAAGGAGATGGGTCCATTCATTCGTCGGGCGTTTTCTCTTGCAAATCTTTTTTTGATGCTTTGGTTGAGAATGAGAGTGTTCCTAGTTTTTGTCCTTATAAGATGATTTCGAAAGTGAAGGCTCCTCCTAAAGTTTAGGTTTCGCATGGACTGTTGCTTCAGAAAAGAAGACCTTTCTCTTGTTTGTCTCCTCAATGGTGTATGTTAATTAAGTTTCCAACCTAAAAGCTTAAGCTATTAGGTGGAGGGCCCAAACAAGTATATGAAGCCATGTCAAATTTTATAATTAATCGATGTGGGATGTGGTATTTTTCCAACACTCATCCACACATGCAAATCCTAAAAGATAGAAACGGGCCTTTGTCATGGACAACAATAAATGAGCTCACAAATTTATCGGCCCAAGAACGACATGCTTTGATACTATGTTAAGTTTCCAGCCTAAAAGCCTAAGCTATTAGATGGAGGGCCCAAACAAGCATATGAAGCTATGTCAAATTTTATAATTAATCGATGTGGGATTTGGTATTTTTTCCAGCAGTGTATTATGTGTACGAGTTGCTTGGAAGATGTTGATCATTTATTTTTGCATTGTCTTGTTGCTTTTTCATTATGGCAAAAGCTTTTTGGGTTGGAATGTATTTTTGCATTGTCTTGTCGCTTTTTCATTATGGCAAAAGCCTTTTGGGTTGGCTGGTTTGAATTGGTTTCCTCCCCTTTCATGTGCATGTATGTTGATTTTTTATCATTGGGGCTTTGGAAAAGGTAAGACAACTATAACTCTTTGGAGATGTGCAGTGCTTGCCTATTTTTGGGTCATTTGGAAGGAGAGGAATGCGAGAATTTTTTAAGATAAATTTGAGGTCGAAGATTTGTGGGATCAGGTGCTTCGGTTTCCAGAGATTTTGTGGGAATTCTTCTTTTTATTATTGTGGCAGGATGGAAAGAGTGATTGTTAGATTATATTTTGTTTTGGATTTCTTTTTTGTTTTCTGTTTCGTGTCTTGTTGAATTTTGGTAGGACATCTTGTCCTCCTTGTACAGTTGTACATTTTTATTTTATATTAATTAGATTATTTCTTGCTTTTAAAAAAAAAAAAAAAAATGCAGGAAGGAGTGCAGAAATTCTCAACCACAGTGAAAAAAAATCTCCCTTGGAGGAAGATTTTGGAATTTGGTCGTCACATATTTGATGGGACTCGTACTCCAGTTGACCTCAAGGATAAATGGAGGAACATTTTGGGCAAAGGATCCTCTGCAATCAACAGAAGGTTGCAATGATAGATTCAAGAGGAAGGAGGTAACTTTGTTATATCATGATAACTTAATAATCGTCTGATTGGTCCTTTTCTTTCTTGTTGAAACTTTTTCTAAGGACCAGGTGAGTGTGTGAAAAAGGGAAAAAAAATAAATAAAAAATATACTAAATTCTCACATTCTTCATTGTCAGTTTTCTGTCAATGGCATGTTGAAATTTGGCTGCTCTAAATATTCTATATTAAATTAAGATAAGTATGAATTGGTGGTTTCTGAGTTCTGCAGCAACATCTATCAATATATTTTATATTATATTTTGTATAGGTATAATTGGAAATATTCTAGTTTTTTTGTTTCTTTCCATTTTTATTTTTTCTTAAGAAGGATAATGTTAGGCTAGCATTCAAAAAGCATAAATGAGAATACTACTATCACACTGATGAGTAAGAAAAGAGGAAAAATAAGCTATTGGGCTAGTCTAGTGGTGAGGAAGGGTGGGATAACGGGTAAGATTAGGATAGGTTAGGGGTTCAAACACCTCCAATTGTACTCAAAAATAAAAAATAACAATAAAAAGGAGGAAAAATACTACCAAACTATACATTTCTAGATAGCTATACTTTATTGCTGAATGAACGCATTTGAAGATGACTGAGTTTTTGAGTTGGACAGTGAAAATGCAGTTGGATCACACTAGAAACATGCATGATCATTCCTATTTTTTGAAGGGGATAAATGGTTAATGTTTGGATCTCTTGTAGGTGGTGGTGTCTAGCTCTGGAAAGAAGTCTAGAAGGTGGGTTTCATTCATTGCAAGGTGGCAAGGAATCTTTGGATGTTCACTTTCAATGTTTTTGGTGTCCATTGGGTTCTTCCTTTGTCAACTTATATTCTTCTTTCAAGTTGGTGTCTTAAAGGGGGCAACAGAGAGGCTAAAGTGGTTTGAAGGATGGCACCCCATGCTAGTTTTTGGTGTATTTGGAGAAAGAGAAAGCGTAGGACTTTTGAAGGGATTGATAAATCTGTCATTGATCTCAAATCCAGATTTACTAAGGATTTTTTTTTTTTGTGGTACTCTAGCTATGCTAAGATTAGTAAACTCTCTTTTGTTCATTTCTTTGATTCCCTAAAGATATAAAGGGATCTTCTTTTTGTGTTTTGATGCTTTGTTCTTGTATATGTCTCATGTACTCGGGCTTAGCCTTTTGTTATTAATACACATTTTACTTCATCATTTTTTGTAAGAGATGGTTGGATTGTAGGCACTCCCCTTCATGAACAGAGACCGATGGCAATCAAGCCCAATGTTGATCCTAATTTAAAAGTTTCTCATTTTATAGATAATGTTCAAAATGTTGGAAAGTTGATGAACTAAAGGAAATTTTACCTAATGAAATTGTTCAAAATTTTACCTAAGAAATTGGCTAAGCGTGGTATTTAGATTAATTTAGATTGATCCTTTTGTCAAGAAGAAAATATAAACCATTTGTTCCTTGTTCTTTTGTAGTTAGTTTTTGGAACCACATTTCTCAAAAGTGCCCAATTTTGGAGCACTATCATGGGTTTTTTGTTGATTGGCTTGGATTCCTACAAAATAACTATGGTATGTAAAATAGGAGATATCCTGAATTCTTGGAGAAAATTTTAATTGTGTGTTAGCCTCTCTAGAATCATAGAAATCAAGTGGTGTTTCAAGGTCACATTCCGAATTCGGCTCAAGTCATGGAATTGATAGCTAAATACTTTGAGGAAATCAATTACGAAAATATTTGCTATCTTATCTTAGCTTTAACCATAAGAGTTAGTATAGCTTCTTTCCATTTTGCAAGTCTTTTGCTCGAGAGAATCCACCTTCCGAATGGAAAAATATTTACATTTGAGAATAACAAGACTTCAATAATCCTCTAATTTGGGCTATAATTGTCATAATAATGTTAAAAATGGGAACATATATTTTTTAGGAAGTTATAAGATGTAATTTTAGAGGATTATAAATTTAGCAATTTCTACCACCGTTTTGCCATCGTGGAATTAATCATGGTCATATAACGTTATTCCATCTAATTTCATAAACAACAATTAATGGCGGCGTTAATTGCCAAATTTATTAATTGTCGAGGGAATTCAACAACCATTTTTACTTAAAGCGGTTGTGTGAAAAATGACCAAACAAGGGGATTTCTTGTAGTTTGCCCATTATCTTATAAAGAGAATTAAACCAACATAATTAAAATGCCTTTTTACATAGCTACAATGGCACTTATATACACAAAGATTTCACATAACGCTCATACTTTTTCACTTGCATGTGTGATATATGCAACTAATAACCATCATCATTTTGTAGGGTTTCATTGAGGGTGGGGCTATTTTCACACATTTTCTTATTAAATCCACACCATTCATGTCTTATTATCACTTCTTTACTCTTACTCATGAAGGGGTGTGGATTTAGCATAAATGGGTGTGAAAATAGCCTCACTTTTTCATTTACTTCTTTTAAAATTAAAAAAATAAAAAAATAAAAAACAAACCATTAAAGCAATCCTTCCGTCTCTTAAGAAAAGGCACACTACCTATGCTTCACGTGGGATGCCATCTATGCATTCAAGTTACTTTGTCATCGGCTATTTAGACAAAGTTTGGATTACAGACCAACTTTTCATTAAGTATTCTTCGGGTTATAAAAATAAAAAATAAAAAAGCTTAGACATTATATTGAAACTATCCTCAAAATACAGGGTAGTAAAGTATTTTTTTTTACTCTTATTTTTAGGGTAAATTAGAAAAAATATCCTTAAAATATAAGGTAGTATATGGTTTTTAACTCCTATTTTTTAGGGTAAATTACACAGTCACACACCTTTTTCACATAATCCTCTTAAAGAAAAATGGAAAATACTTGACTCCACCCAGGGAGGAGGAGCTCATATTTCACTTGTCCAAATAAATAAAAAGAATTGATAGTGTGCATGCATTCTTATGATTATATAATTGTAAACACATTTTCATAAGTCATATTTGTGTGTTGCATGTTTATATAAATATGAATGCATGCCGTTTGTTTGTGCATGTTTTTAAATTCATATTTTCTAAAATATTTATGATACGAGGCAGAAAATGATGGAGGTGGGAAAGAGCTCCTCTACCCTAGGGTGGAGGCAAGTTGTGGTCAAGAAAAAATTGTTGTAACTCCCCGTATAGTTTACACATTTAGCAATTAACACCATTTGTTAATCATTGTTTGTGAAATTGTTCATAGAATTAATAATGGTTACGTGATGTTTTTCTGTCTAATTCCATGAATAGTCATTTTTCACATAATCTCTTAAAGAAAAAATAATTGCAATATCTTCATACGATTTACACATTTAGCAATTAGCGCCATTATTAATCACTGCTTATAGAATTATTTGTAAAATTAATGATGGTCACGTGATATTTTCTATCTATTTCTATGAATGATAATGTATTTTTCTGTCTAATTCCATAACTAGTGATTAATGGTGGCTCACACATATGACTTGAAGGGGTAGAATGTAATTATTAGGATAGCATCTACACTGGAAAGAACAAAAGTGACCATTACCAACCTTCCTTTTGAATGATAAAATGATAGATAATACAATGAATAGAAAGTCCAGGGAATTACAACTTTATCCAAATGGAGCCCAAATCTAGTTTCCCAAAAATAAAAAAAAATAAAAAAATAAAAAAATAACCCCCTTTCAGAACACAATGAGAATGGAACAGCAAAATCACAGTTTTTGAACTGTTGATCCCCTAACCTCAAGAAGCAGAGAAAATATAACAGGTCTTCAGTGCAATCAGCTATGTGAGAGCCTCCCGAACAGTGCAACATAATCAGCTACCATAGGAATTTAGTAAAAAGAAAAATAGTTAACTAAGAGAACTTTCTCCTCCTACATACTGGGAGTCCTCAACTTTCCAGTGAAGATTACCGAAGGTAACTTTTAATCAATTTTTACGGATGAGAAAAGGTGAAGGACAAAGTAGGACATGAGGAAGCCCTAATTATTAATCACTGTTTGTAGAATTGTTTGTAAAGTTAACAGTGGTCACATGATATTTTTCTATCCAACTCTATGAATGATAATGTGGTTTTCTGTCTAATTCCATGAATAACAATTAATGGTGGCTCGCACATATGACTTGAAGGGGTAGAATGTCAAGGTAGCTTATCTTCCCACCGCACCACCTCAGAAAAAAAAAAAGAAAAAAAAAAAAAAAAAAAAGACCAACACATAGAAGGGAAATTGTATGGTACCCACCAAAAATATATTAGGATACAATACTTTAAGCAGTAATCAATCAAATTTTGGGTAACAATACCCCCATTTTTTTTTGGTGGGTACCATAGAACACCCTCACACAGAACTTCCTAATTTACTTAAATAAATACAGTAAATAAAAACTACCAACCCTAAAATGAAGCTCTGTGCAAACACCTCCGCATGTGCACGTAAGGATGCTTGCCAATAGAAAAGTAGAAGTTACTAACTTATATACACCAAAGAGAGGAAAAAAAAAAAGTTACTAACTTATGAAAGTGATTTCCACTGAATTCGAAGTGAATTTTGTTAAAAGAAGACCATCTAAGTGAATTGACAATAAAGTAATTATTAGGATAGCATCTACACTGGGAAGAACAAAAGTGACCATTACCCAACCTTCCTTTTGAATGATAAAATGAAAGATAATACAATGATAAAAAGTCCAAGGAATTACAACTTTTTCATAACATGTGATCCAAATGGAGCCCAAATCTAGTTTCCCAATGCAAAAAAAAAAAAAAAGAAAAAAAAAACTTGCAGAACACAATGAGAATGGAACAGCAAAATCACAGTATTTGAACTATTGGTGCTCTAACCTCAAGAAGCAGAGAAAATATAACAGGTCTTCAGTGCAATCAGCAATGTGAGAGCCTCCCGAACAGTGCAACATAATCAGCTACCATAGGAATTTAGTAAAAAGAAAAATAGTTGAACTAAGAAAACTTTCTCCTCCTACATACTGGGAGTCCTCAACTTTCCAGTGAAGATTACCAAAGGTAACTTTTAATCAATTTTTACGGATGAGAAAAGGTAATGGACAAAGTAGAAGGACATGAGGAAGCCAATGGTGCCAGTAGACAACATGATTGCAATTGCCATGATCAATGAATAGCCAAGATAAAGTACAGCAGACACAGGTCCACTCAAACTCTGTAGGTCAAATACCAAGTAATTGATGGAGTACAGGAACACATAAAGAGCAACTGAACCCGAGGCAAAGAAAGCTTTCCACCACCACCGCCAATCCTCCACACATAGATGCATATAGGTAAGGACCACCGACACTTCAGCACAAACAATAACCAGCAACAGAAGGACAACAAGCAGGAACCCGAAGACATAATAAAACCTCCCAAGCCAGATGCTAGAAAGGATGAAGAAAAGTTCAATGAAAAGGGTACCAAATGGAAGGGTCCCAGCACCAAGAACAAGAAGCCATGACGGATATTTGCGTGCAGGGATTTCTCTAGGGATCTGGTTTGTTCGCACAGGGTATTGAATAGGCTCAGCACGTGTCCCTAACAATCCTCCCAAGAGGGTGAGTGGCACCGAAATGCAAAACCAGAGTGACAAGAGAACAAAATACAAGGAAATGGGAATAGCACCTGTGCTCTTGCTACCCCAAAGAATGAAATTCAATGAAGTAAGAATAACAAAGACAATTCCAGGAAAGAAACATGCAACTGACCAGGAAACTGACCTCCACCCTTCTGAAGTTCCCTTGATAGTTCTCCACAGACGTACGGCAACATACCCAGCAGCAATCCCAAGGAAAAGATAAAGGATGATCATCCCTGTTAGTAACATTCCTCGTGAAGCAGGTGACATGAAACCGAAGGCAGCAAAAACAATAGTGACAACTGCCATCCCTGCTATCTGAACTCCATCTCCAACCATCACACAAAGTAGCTTTGAGCAATTTGGTTCTCTGAACACATCTCCCACAACAAGCTTCCACCCAGAAAGCTCCTCGTTCATCTGTGCTTGAGATTCTTTGTCCAATTCCTCATACCTCGTTAAATCCCTCCTCACTGTCCTCAAAAATATAACAAAAACAATACCAGCTAGGAAAAAGATAACCATTAGTGAATTTAGAATTGAGAACCAGTGGACACGGGCACCTTCCATCTTCAAATAAGCATCCCATCGAGATGGCCATCTAATGTTGCTTTTCACAAATTCAACCTCATAAGTAAATGATACTATCTCTTGCTCTCTTATTATTTGAGACTTATCAAGCTCCAACGGGCAGTTTACAGATTCAATATTGTCATACATATGAAGTTTTGACATCACTTGAGGGTCATATTTAACACTGCAAGGGACAACCTCAAAACCAACTATCTCGAACCCAGATGCCATGCTCTTATCAGCTTTCGAAACTACGCCCATACCTTCCTCCCCAGTACCAATTATCTCCACACCACTCCCTTCGTACTCATGGACCAAAACCCTGAACTTGAGGTGATTGATGATGTAATCTTCATCACTTTGGGGTGGCGTATACCCAACAGGAAACCCGGTCCATTGGATGTTAACCCCATTTTGCTTGGCAAACCTCATCGCAGGCAAATTATCCAAAATCATATTCACTTGATACAGATCACGAGTTCTTTGTTTCAAAAGCTTTACCTCATGCTCGCTTAACGGAGTTGTAGTGCAGAGGTAAACAGACTCATTAACGTTCATTTGGAAACGGTAAGGGGAGTTGTCAATCTGATCTCCCATAAGGAGTTCTCCGAGATTCTCAGCGCTTTTCTTTACTCCACCAGGGGGTGTGCAGTAAGGGAGACTATAATAGCTGAAGGGAAGCTCAGTTTCAATAGATGTCAGGGAATTGACTTTAGCATATATAGGGTGATCTGCTGGGTATGTGTGCATGTAGCTACCTGGCAGATAGAATCCATTGCAAGCATGTGCAAATAGAACCAGAAAGAGGAAAGCCCAGTAAATTTTTGCTATCAACGAGGAAGCCATTGGATCAATGGGGAAAAAAATAACACGGAGCAGATCTTCGAAACTCTGCTTGATCTAAGCTACTCTAGCAGACGTAGTTGACATCAAATCTACACAAGAGGAACTTCTATCGTCAAATTTAAGTAAATTGATTTTCCAACTTCAGATAAGGGTGTCAGGGATGTAAAAAATAAAATCACAATACTGGAAAATGCTTAAGAAGTTACATAACATATTTGTTAGCAACTCCTATAATACAGATCTATTGATTGACCTACAGAAACAGCAAAAAGCAGCGAACGCAATACATATTTGAACTGTATCGAGTCCAAATCAAATGGATATACAAATCGGATCAAAAAATTGAATTAAATGCGCCAAATGTTAGGAGATAATAGATAGACAAGAGACCAATAACTAATTTAGACCTTAAGGAACCATGAAACAAAAAGAAAAAAAAAAAAGCCAGAAAACGACCCCATATGTTCCCTACACCATAGATCTACCTTATATGAACGGATATACCGATTGGCACATAAGTATCAAAGTGAAGAACATCGTGAATTTAAAGAAAAGCCAACACTTAACTGGGGTTTCGCTAATGAATCACTAAGAGATTGAGGACGTACCGTGGCAGATCTCGAAATTCAGCCACAGTCCCGTTCGGATCAGATCGATGAGGATATTGATTCGAACGCGTAAGCATGAACGAGAACACTGAAAGCTAGTGGGAAATTTATGCTGTCTGTAAAGCGAATTAGGGTTGACGATGCAAGCAAGATCAATTGCAACGCATTTTTTGGTCTTGAATTCTCGATATATTGGGCCCCCTACCGCCTAACTAGAGTTAAATGCTGCAGTTAATCTGACCTCTATTGTCAGTTACACGTCCTATTTCTTAATGGGCCGCTATCCACGCGGGCTTGTATGCCCCTTTGTCGAGGGGTTAAAGGGAGCGGCTAATGCAACCCCAAAAATAGTTAAGTTGACCTCGTCTGTTAACCCCACCCCCCAATACTATATGCCCACCCCCCAAAATGTCCAAAGTACCCTTCCTTCAACTAAACCTAAGTCTCACCCACCCCACTCCCTCCAAACACGAGACCATTAGCCCCCCCTCACCCGCGACTGGAGAAAGTCACCGGCGGCGACCCCGTTCACCCGCGACTGGAGCAAGTCACCGGTGGCGGACCAAAAGGGGCATCAGGTGTTAACCCACCCCACCCCACCCCACGCCAGCCCACCCCTCATTCATCTGAATTCTCATTTGCGTGCCAAAACCCCTCACCGTCACGTTCCACTATCCGGCACCCTCTCCGGTGACATTCTCCGGCAACTTTGTCCGGCAACATTCTCAGGCGCTCTTCCGGAATGGTGTTGGTAGCAAGGAGGTATGTATTTTGGCTTCAAAGTATGCAAAAATGGCGATTTTTTTTTTTATTGCAGTTGCGCAGGTTCGACTCTGGTAATTCGTAATGTTCGGTTTTACGTGACCAAGCATTATGGTAATGTTCGGTTTTACACAACCAAGCTTTATGGTAATGTTCGGTTTTACACAACCAAGCTTTATGGTAATGTTCGGTTTTACACAACCAAGCAAAAACAAATACCCTTAAATAGTTATGCTTGGTTGTGTAAAACCGAACATTACCATAAAGCTTGGTTGTGTAAAACCGAACATTACCATTGTTAGACCTAAAGGTTTTCAACCAAAGGCATATCTGAGATTTTGATGATAACAAAAGATCGATGTTAGTTCTAATGGTTTAAATGTCAAGAACATGATCAAAACTAGGTAATCAAGAACAAATTGTTTCAAGCACAAGCTTAAGGATCAAATGACTCAAGCACATGCACTCAATAGCTCAACCAAGTCAAGGAAACTCAAGCATGATGCATCAAGAGCACAAAAAGCTAGCAATGGACCCACAAGCACCTCAAGTCATGCAATCATCGTCAATGAGACTCATTTAGGCTATAAGTGAGGTTTTAGGTTCCAAAATGTAAATAATTGCTCATGACTTTGCTCTATTGACCTAGAAGGACTTTAGGACCCTCAATTAAACAAAATTTATCATTCATAAGAGGCCTAAGTTGATGCATAGTGGTTCAAGTGATGATTTTTCATCAAAAGAAGGCTAAACTTCGTAAAAACAAGGTTTAGTCGACTACATCATGTGATGTAGTCGACTACATCATGAGATTTAGCCCCATTTAGGCTACTGATATATGTAGTCGACTATATGATCCTATATAGTCGACTAAATCAAGGAAAAATGCCCAGAAATGGCTACTGATATTTGTAGTCGACTACATGAAACCTTATAGTCGACTATACCACTCGAATGAGCTATAACGGCTAGTTTTTTAAAAGCCCAATGATGCATTTATTGCCACCAAACGGCTATTTCCCGGCATTTAATGCTTGCAACGGGCATAATAGGCCAAATGGGTATAAATACAAGCTTTCAAACTCATTTATGAGTATCCATACAAGAGCAATAAATTCCATCCTTTGAAAAATAGCTTTCAAGCCCTAATTCTTAAAGAGCATTCAATTGAGCAAATTATTAGAAGTTTGTTGAGCTTTCAAGAGTTGTATTTACTGCTAGAGTGATTGTTTACAACAAACCAACTTCAAATTCAAGTGTTGTAAGGGTTGTGTGAACCCTAGTGAGACAAGAGTGATTTGTCTTGAAGTGAGCTTCTCTTTGTAAGAGGTTTGATCTCCACCCTTGAAGGAGATTGTCATAGTGGATTGTGGAATCCTCAAGCGGCGCTCTTGAGGCGAGGACGTAGGCGGGAAGGCCGAACCTCGTTAATATCTTGTGTTTGCATTCTCTAACTCTCTCTTATTATTGCTTATAGTTGCATTTTATATTGGTTGCAATAATCTGATTTTTAGTTTGCCATAATTATTTTTAATTGGCCATAAACCCTATTCACCCCCCCTCTAGGGTTTTACACTTGGGATAACAATTGGTATCAAAGCCTAACCTCTTGCATTTGACACATTTGTCTTGCGAGGAACGATATGGCCAATTATAGTGGTAATGGATTCACCGAAGGACAATCGTCCAATAGACCACCCCTTTTTAATGGAGATGCTTCTCTATATAATTTTTGGAAAATTAGAATGCAAATTTTTATTCAATCCACTAGTTATGAGCTATGGAATATTACCTCTAAGGGTCCTTTGATTCCCACTAAAGTGGTAGATGGAGTTACACTCCCTAAAGTGCCTCAAGAATACACTAGTGCTGATCACAAGTCTCTTGAGCTCAACTCTAAAGCCATTGGCTTACTATATTGTGCACTCACTAATGATGAATTTAGTAAAATCTCTAGGTGCACTAGTGCCAAAGAAATTTGGGATACTTTAGAGGTTACCTATGAAGGAACCTCTCAAGTGAAAGAGGCAAAGATTAATATGCTTGTGTGTGAATATGAATTATTCAAAATGAAGAAAGATGAATCTATTAGAGATATGTTTGCTCGTTTCAATGCTATTATAAATCCTTTGAATTCTCTTGGTAAAATTTACACTAACTCCGAATTGGTGAGAAAAATTCTTAGGAGCTTACCTAAGGAATGGGATACATTCACAACGGCCGTGCTTCAATCAAAGGAACTTGGCTCAATGACTCTTAGTGACCTTGATGGAAATTTGGTCACTCAAGAATTTGTGTTCAAAGCACGAGAAGTTAGTGAAAGCAAGCCATCCAAGAGCTTGGCTCTCAAGGCCTCACAAGATGAAGAGGAATCACCAAATGAAGAGTGCGAGAATGAAGAAGATGAAGACATTGCTTTCATTTCTCATAAGCTCAAGAAGTTTTTCTCAAGAAGAAACCAAGGAAGGAGATTCAACAAGGGTGATTCATCCAAAAGAATTCCTAGTAGAGGGGAGAACTCAAATAGAGACTCACAAGTGTGTTTTGAATGCAAAAAGCCCGGACATATTAAGATAAATTGTCCTCAACTCAACACCAACTACAACAAGACAAGCCACAACAACAACAATTTCAAAGACAATAGACAATTCAAGAAGAAGGCCTTCACCGTCACTTGGGATGATGAGGCAAATAGTGATGAAGAAGATGAGGAGATTTCTTGCGATCAAGAAGTGGCAAACTTTTGTCTCATGGCAAAGGAAGATGAGGTAATCGAAACTAACTCATGTGATTATTCTATAGAAGAACCTCCTACTTATGAAGAACTACAAGATGCTCTTGAAGATACTTTTCTTGAATTAAAAAGATTTTCTCACAAAAACAATGACTTGAAAAAGAATATCTCATCTCTTCAAGAAGAACTAAATGCTTTAAAAAATGAGAACTTAGAATTGAAAAGCAAGATAGACTCACCCCCTACCATCTCTCAATCTAATCTTGAAAGTGAAAACACTTCATTGAAAGAAAAGATTGAAGACTTGACTAATACCTTGGCCAAGTTCACCAATGGAAGGGATAACTTGGATAAGATATTAACTAGTCAAAGATGGTGCTTTGACAAGGCCGGAATTGGTTATCAAGAACATGTTAAACAAAAATCCTACATTAATTTCTTTCCTAAGCCTAAGGTTCCTAGCGCACCTAAAATCTCATGTACTTATTGTAATAAGGAAGGACACAATGTTTATACTTGTAACATGAGAAGAAGACCTAAAGGTTTCACCAAGAAGGTGTGGGTAGTAAAGGGAACCTCACCTCCTATGGCTAACCCCTATGGACCCAAGAAAGTATGGGTACCAAAGAGAGTTACTTGAACTTGTGTAGGTATGCTTGAAGTCATCAAGCAATGAGAAATGGTTTCTTGATAGCGGTTGCTTAAGGCATATGACGGGTGATAGATCAAAGATCGTCTCTTTGAAGCCCAAGGACGGCGGCTTCGTGACATTTGGAGACAATGCCAAAGGTAAGATAATTGGCATTGGCAAGGTTGGTAAGAATTCCTCTCTTTGTATTGAAGATGTTTTATTAGTTGATGGTTTAAAGCATAATCTCCTTAGCATTAGTCAATTATGTGATAAAGGTTATAGAGTTACTTTTAAATCTAATAAATGCATAATTGAAGATGATGTTAAGACACTATTTGTTGCATATAGGATTGGTAACATCTATGCTATAGAGTTCGAAGAAATCGCTTTACAAAATGTACATTGCTTCTCCGCTTTAAATGAAAATCATTGGTTATGGCATAGAAGGCTTGGACATGCTAGCATGGATTTGATTTCAAAACTCTCTAGGCATGAACTTGTAAGAGGTTTACCAAAAGCAAAATTTTCAAAAAATGGAGTTTGTAGTGCATGCCAATTTGGAAAACAAACCAAGTCTTCTTTCAAAACAAAATCTCATATTTCAACTACTAGACCTTTGCAACTTATTCACATGGATTTATTTGGACCTATTGCTATTGCAAGTCTTGGAGGGAAGCATTATGCATTTGTAATTGTTGATGACTACTCTAGGTATACATGGGTGTTCTTCCTTGCACATAAAGATGAGACTCATGCTACATTTGTTACATATTGTAGAAGAGTCCAAAATGAGAAAGGCTATACCATTACACATGTTAGGAGTGATAGGGGGAGCGAATTTGTCAATAAGGATGTTGTACAATTTTGTGATGAGAATGGCTTTAGTCACAACTTCTCCGCTCCTAGAACTCCACAACAAAATGGTGTAGTTGAAAGAAAGAATAGAACACTTGAAGAAATGTCTAGAACCATGCTTAATGAACACTCATTACCTCAATATTTTTGGGCCGAGGCCGTTAACACCTCATGTTATGTAATGAATAGAGTGCTATTAAGATCTAAACTTGGTAAGACTCCTTATGAACTATGGAATGATAAGAAACCTAATATAGGTTACTTTAGAGTCTTTGGTTGCAAGTGCTTTATATTAAATGATAGAGACAAGCTTTCTAAATTTGATTCCAAATCTGATGAAGGTGTGTTTCTTGGATATTCCATGAAGAGTAAAGCATATAGGGTGTTTAACAAGAGAACTTTAACCGTTCAAGAATCAATGCATGTTGTATTTGATGAAACTAACCCTCTTGCACCCAAGAGAAATGTGGATGATGATGATGATGTAGGTACAAGCTTGCAAGAACAAGTTGAGAACTTGAATCTTAACGATGAGCAAGACCCACAAGACAAAGGCAAAGAGAAAGAAGAAGAAGAAGTCATTGAAGTCAAGAAACCGGAAGAAGAAGTAGAAAACACTCCACTTCATCCGGATGTCACCAAGACTTGGAAATTTGTGAGGAATCATCCTAAGGATCAAATCCTAGGTGAACCCTCACGTGGGGTAAGAACTCGTTCTTCCATGAGAAATATATGTGATCACCTTGCTTTCTTGTCTCAAATTGAACCTAAAAACATTAATGAAGCCGAAAATGATGAATCATGGGTCCTTGCTATGCAAGATGAACTCAACCAATTTGAAAGGAACAAGGTTTGGACCTTGGTACCTAGACCTCATGACCATGGAGTAATTGGAACTAAATGGGTATTTAGAAACAAAAAGGATGAATCCGGAGTTGTTACTAGAAACAAGGCTCGACTTGTAGCCCAAGGTTATAATCAACAAGAAGGCATAGATTATGATGAGACCTATGCTCCGGTAGCTAGACTTGAAGCCATAAGAATGTTGCTTGCATATGCATGTCATAAAGATTTTAAACTATTTCAAATGGATGTCAAGAGTGCATTTTTAAATGGTTTTATAGAAGAGGAAGTTTATGTTGAACAACCTCCCGGTTTTGAAAGTCATGAATTTCCAAATCATGTTTTTAAGCTAAGCAAAGCTTTATATGGTTTAAAACAAGCTCCTAGAGCTTGGTATGAAAGGCTTAGTGGATTTTTACTTAAAAATGGTTTTAAAAGAGGAAAACTTGACACCACACTTTTTATTAAAACCATCAATGATAATATGCTTCTAGTTCAAATTTATGTTGATGATATCATTTTTGGATCCACTAATGAGAATCTTTGCAAGGAATTTTCTAAGATCATGCAGGAGGAATTCGAAATGAGCATGATGGGTGAACTAACATTCTTTCTCGGACTTCAAATTAAGCAAACAAAGGAAGGAACATTCATTAATCAATCCAAATATGTCAAAGATTTACTCAAAAAGTATGGATTGGTAGATGGAAGAAAATTCTCTACTCCTATGAGCACCTCTATCAAGATAGACAAGGATGAAAATGGGAAAGATGTGGATCAAAAGAAATATAGAGGTATGATTGGTAGTTTACTTTATTTAACCGCAAGTAGACCGGATATCATGTTTAGTGTTTGCTTGTGTGCTAGATTTCAATCATGTCCTAAAGAATCTCACATGCTTGCCGTAAAACGTATTTTCAAATATCTAAGTGGCACAATTAACCTTGGTTTATGGTTTCCTAAGTTTACATCTTTTGATATGCTTAGTTATTCCGATGCGGACTTTGCCGGTGGCAAGGATGATCGCAAGAGCACTAGTGGGACTTGCCATTTCCTAGGACATTCACTAGTATCTTGGTTTAGTAAGAAACAAACATCGGTAGCACTTTCAACCACCGAAGCCGAGTATATTGCGGCCGGTAGTTGTTGTGCACAAGTGTTGTACATGAAACAACAACTTGAGAACTATGGACTTCATTTTGATCACATTCCCATCAAATGTGACAATACTAGTGCTATAAACTTGACTAAGAACCCCATACAACACTCACGGACTAAGCACATTGAAATTAGGCATCATTTCATTCGTGATCATGTCCAAAGAGGTGATATTGAAATTGATTTCATAGGTACCGACTACCAATTGGCCGATATCTTTACCAAACCTCTTCAAGAAGATCGTTTTAACTTTATTAAGCGAGAACTTGGCATGTGCTTGATGAATGACGTGATAAATTGACAAGTCATGTGCATTATATATATAATTAATATATCTTGTGTTGCGTATGCTTATATATATACACTACTTTGATACTCACATGATATATTACTCTAGCTTAAATCATGCTTAAACTATATCTTGAATTGAAAATTTGCTATTCTTGTATCTCTTAAACTTGTTTTCATCCAAAAAAATTGATTATAAGTGGACTATTCTTATCAAAATATCCTTTTTTCCACTTATAGTCGACTACATAAAGGATGTAGTCGACTGTATATATCAGTAGGCATATGAGGACTGATATAGTCGACTACACCATAAGGTATAGTCGACTACATGGCTCGGGGAGGGTTTTTAAAAAACCCAACAGCCGCGACTTTTCACCTCCCTTTTCATATCTCTCTCTCTCTCTAGTCGCCTAAACCTCTATTCCTTTCTCCCAACTCTCAACCAAACTCATTCTTCCTCCATTTCTCTCACTTTCCTTCTATCCCATTGCCTCCAACCCATGACGAATCGCACAGAGAAACTCCTCAAGGCCTCCATGGACGCTTCTAGGGCTCAAACGAAACGCAAAGGAGGTGCTGGAACTTCTCAACCTCCACCATCACATCCAACCCAAGAGGAGCCTCCTCATGAACAAGAGAGACGCTCTAAAGCCAAGCATGGTGATGAGGGGCTATGCAAGGACGTTGAGGCACTCAAGCGATATCAAGACTTGTACAAAAAGCGTCGGGTTGAATTTGGTAAAATCGTTTCCTTTGAATTTTTCGATGGGCAACAAATTTATATTTCAAATTTGTTTAAAGCTATTGGATGGGATTTCTTCATTACCTTGAACAACACCTGCTATCCTCGCCTTGTTCGAGTTTTCTATGCAAATCTGAAATTTACCAAGGATTATGAACTCAAGTCTTGGGTTAAAGGGAAGTCTATTCGTCTCCGAATAGCCACTATTGCTGCAGTCTTTAATCTTCCCACAGAAGACACCATTCAGAGCTTTAATACACACGGTTGGACCGTTCGCCCTGATTTCAATAAGATTGAAGCCCTCCAATTGATTTGCAATGATCAAACCATTCAACACTCGTTTCTCCCTTCGGTCAATCAACTCCCCGTGATTTCTCGACTTATTCATCACTTCATCACATACAATCTTGTACCTCGCTCCGGAAGTCGCTCTCATGTGGGTTACATGGACGTGTTTCTCATTTGGTGTGTACTCACAGGGAAGAAACTTGATTTGGCTTACATCATTTTATATCACATGCATGAATGCTCTAAGAAATCCGGTGGTTGTCTCCCCTATGGGAATGCACTTACTGAGGTGTTCAAAATCTTTGAGGTAAACATGGGCAACGAGACTGAAGTTTATGATGCTAAGGGATCAGATTTTTATGATGAGGCTACTCTAAAAAGGATGAAATTTGTTCAAAATGCTAATGGACAATGGATTCGTGATCCGAGATTTGCTCAACAGCCTCCTGAGGAGGATCCTATGGATGAAGAACATGAGGATGAGCCAGAGCCACCTCCAGCAGAGCAAAAGGACGCCCCAAGCCTCCAGACCGTCATGACTGCCATTGGCTCCCTCCATATGACCATGACTCAGGGATTTCAAGATGTTGGGAACCGTATCACGGATCTTGAGCGCCGACAGGGCAATGTGGAGACCATCTTGCAGCAATATGCTCCCTATTTTCCACCTCCACCCGAGCATTAGCTCTCTCTTTTTGATTGATGTCAAAAGGGGGAGAAGATTATGGATGTTTTATAGTACCTTATTTGTTTTTAGTTTATCTAGTTTAAGTACTTTTGGCTTGCTTAAGTTTCTTTTGGACAATTGTTGGTATGTTTATGCTTTTATGCTTTTATGAGACAATTGTTGGTTGTTTACATTTATGCACATTATATATGACTATTTTGAGGTTTATGCCTTTATCTATGACATCTTGGTTTAAATTCCTATCTTGTATATGTCATTTGATATATGTGGATGAAATGCATATTTTGAGGGGGAGCTTCTGCCTCTCATTAAGAGACCTATTGCTTATTATCCTTTTATAAAACATAGATAGTTTGTCATCATCAAAAAGGGGGAGATTGTTAGACCTAAAGGTTTTCAACCAAAGGCATATCTGAGATTTTGATGATAACAAAAGATCGATGTTAGTTCTAATGGTTTAAATGTCAAGAACATGATCAAAACTAGGTAATCAAGAACAAATTGTTTCAAGCACAAGCTTAAGGATCAAATGACTCAAGCACATGCACTCAATAGCTCAACCAAGTCAAGGAAACTCAAACATGATGCATCAAGAGCACAAAAAGCTAGCAATGGACCCACAAGCACCTCAAGTCATGCAATCATCGTCAATGAGACTCATTTAGGCTATAAGTGAGGTTTTAGGTTCCAAAATGTAAATAATTGCTCATGACTTTGCTCTATTGACCTAGAAGGACTTTAGGACCCTCAATTAAACAAAATTTATCATTCATAAGAGGCCTAAGTTGATGCATAGTGGTTCAAGTGATGATTTTTCATCAAAAGAAGGCTAAACTTCGTAAAAACAAGGTTTAGTCGACTACATCATGTGATGTAGTCGACTACATCATGAGATTTAGCCCCATTTAGGCTACTGATATATGTAGTCGACTATATGATCCTATATAGTCGACTAAATCAAGGAAAAATGCCCAGAAATGGCTACTGATATTTGTAGTCGACTACATGAAACCTTATAGTCGACTATACCACTCGAATGAGCTATAACGGCTAGTTTTTTAAAAGCCCAATGATGCATTTATTGCCACCAAACGGCTATTTCCCGGCATTTAATGCTTGCAACGGGCATAATAGGCCAAATGGGTATAAATACAAGCTTTCAAACTCATTTATGAGTATCCATACAAGAGCAATAAATTCCATCCTTTGAAAAATAGCTTTCAAGCCCTAATTCTTAAAGAGCATTCAATTGAGCAAATTATTAGAAGTTTGTTGAGCTTTCAAGAGTTGTATTTACTGCTAGAGTGATTGTTTACAACAAACCAACTTCAAATTCAAGTGTTGTAAGGGTTGTGTGAACCCTAGTGAGACAAGAGTGATTTGTCTTGAAGTGAGCTTCTCTTTGTAAGAGGTTTGATCTCCACCCTTGAAGGAGATTGTCATAGTGGATTGTGGAATCCTCAAGCGGCGCTCTTGAGGCGAGGACGTAGGCGGGAAGGCCGAACCTCGTTAATATCTTGTGTTTGCATTCTCTAACTCTCTCTTATTATTGCTTATAGTTGCATTTTATATTGGTTGCAATAATCTGATTTTTAGTTTGCCATAATTATTTTTAATTGGCCATAAACCCTATTCACCCCCCCTCTAGGGTTTTACACTTGGGATAACAACCATAACGCTTGGTCACGTAAAACCGAACATTACGGATTACCAGAGTCGAACCTGCGCGACTGCAATAAAAAAAAATCGCCATTTTTGCATACTTTGAAGCCAAAATACATACCTCCTTGCTACCAACACCATTCCAACTGACTTCTTCCTCCTCCATTGCTCATAAAAAACGTAAAACCCAAATCACAAATGGGTTATGGATTTTTGTTTAAGGGTTGTTGTGAGAGAGTGAGGGATGAAGATGATATATTGGTTAGGGGTGGTTATGAGAGAGTGAAAGATGAGGATGAGAGTTGCCGGAAGAGCGCCTGAGAATGTTGCCGGACAAAGTTGCCGGAGAATGTCGCCGGAGAGGGTGCCGGATAGTGGAACGTGACGGTGAGGGGTTTTGGCGCGCAAATGAGAATTCAGATGAATGAGGGGTGGGCTGGCGTGGGGTGGGGTGGGGTGGGTTAACACCTGATGCCCCTTTTGGTCATTTCACACCATCATTTTCTCATTAAAAAATTGGGGGGGGGTAAACTTAACCTTTCTTGGGGTTGCTTTAGCCGTTCCCGGGGTTAAATTGTTGAAGGGAACGGCCATTGCAAGTAATTTGCAACCCTACTTTTTTACCAAACCCCCCCTTCTTCTCTCTTCTCTTGTTTTAGTTTTTCAGATTTTATGCATAATATAAAAGCTTTTTACAAAAACCAGCCACACTGTTTACTAAAAAACATCATTTTAAACAACTTTTCGGAAGAAAGTTTTTCTAAAATCTATCGTTTAAGTAAATTTCTTGGTAAAAAATGAGATAAATGCTATAAATGGCTAAAAAATCTACTTAAACGATAGATTTTGAAAAAAATTTATTCTACAAAGTTGTTCAAAATTATGTTTTCTAGTGAACTGCACAACCGTTTTTCATAAAAACCTTTTATATTTTGCATAAAATGTTAAAAACCTAAAGGATGGGGGTGGGGTGATAAAAATGGAGGGTTGCGATAGCCGTCCCATTGATAAATCTCAATGGAGTAAACCATCGAATTAGCCTCGTGGTGAGGGAGGGTAGGATAAGAATATTTTCAATGGTTTGTGTTATTTTATCTATATTATTTTTATTTTAATACATGTTAGAGTGTCAAATACTAAATATTACTATTACTATTTGAGACTGCAACAATGCCAAATATATCACAAAGGTATATATAAAAATATGAAAGCAAGTGAGTTCTAGGTTGAGGCGTTAGGTCAACCGACCTAACCTGAGAATTGATTTTTTATATAAAAATATGAAAGCTAGATAAGTGGCACATGCTACACATGCATTTAACTTCACCTCATTAATTTTTCTCTTTTCAAGTAGCTTATAGCAGGTAAAATTTGATGTTCAATAGGTTACATCCAAAAAGGTAATGGCTGAGTTTGCAAATCTTAATCGAGAGAGGGAGTAAGGTGGGTATTGGAAGTCATAAACCATTTGAGGGTGAATAAAAATTTGAATATCACTTCGCTTCAAATATTAAGCTATTAGGTGAAGGATTTCAAGTCATACTAAATTTAACATTTAAACGATGTGAGATGGGAGATTTTTTCAACAATAGCTACTGATACCATTAGCTAATGTACCAGAACATATACAGGCACTTAACTAGTGTACACCTATAACATAAAATCTGGAGTATATGCCTAGGCACTCTACTAGCGAAAATAAAGTGGTAAAAAAAAAAAGTTCATAAGGTTGCTAGCCTGTCCAAAGGCATTATATCACTTATGTTTTGGCTAGACAGTGAAAAAGGCTATTGTTTTTTTGTTTTTTTGGTTTGATGGTCAGCGTGTCTAGGCCAGCTTGTGTGCACCTCAATTAAATCTCTTCCTAAACGATCTTAAGGACGCACTCCCTCACATCGGCTTGGTGCACTCTATCCATTTCACATTCTGATGTTGTTAATACATTTTTGTTGGACATGTAACGAGGAACATAAAAAAATGGTTAAAATTGGCACGAACAATTGGAAGATGATGGGCTGGGATGCTTACAGAGATATTTGGAATAAGTGTGCATCATCATAGTGTTGCTCAATGTTTTCATAGGAGAAGGCCTAAGCATTTCGATTTTTTAATTTTTATATTCAAAGCTAGTATATGAAAATAGTGAAAAAAAAATACATATCAAGTAAATTTATCTATTAAAAAAAGAGTATTTTATACGTTTTAAAAATAATCTAAGCCTACTGCCTACAACATAATTGATAAAATTAAAAGCATAATATAAAAATATTTGCTATATTTATAGCACTACAAACGTATGGTTGTCGTTCATAGTTCGACCAACCAAAATATAAAATACTCATATAATCTGAATTTGTTACCTAGATATTTTTATTTATTTATTTATTTAGTGTTGTTATAGTATAATTTCATGTTTTGTTGTAATATAAAAAAAAATTGTGAAAATATTTTATTCAAATTGGACCGATCTGAAATTTGCATTGGTCTGATTGGTTTAGACATTTAGTTCTATTAGTGCGGATTTGGATTTGGTGCAGTTTCTCCTTTTCAACTGCATGGTGCAGTAGCCAGTCGATCGCCGCCACATGGCAATGAGTAGAAAGGAACGGCTCAGTTGCAAGACGCAATATATTTGCGTCGTTTCACTGGGACATCCTCAAACGTTAACGCCGTTTGCTCCAAACGCTGCTTTTGGCCTAGTTCTTCAACTCCAAATCACGATCTGCTCCATTTCCCATTTGCCCTCCCTCTCTCCTCTCTTTCTCTCTCTTCTCTCTCAGTGTTAGCGGTAGCCGTCGGTGACCTTTTCACCTCCTGTCGATGAGAGTTTCGCCGTAGATTTGAAACCTCTAAATATCAGATCACGACTTGGGGTTGCCATTTCCCGTTCTCTCTCACTATCAGCGCTCCCACTATCTTTTGACGACACGTGACGATAGTCCCATGGGTCTCCTCGCAGCGCCTTCTCTGACGACACATAGTACGGTGAGTTTCCTTCCTCCCCTACCGTTGCACTGATCTCGCCCCCCTCTCTCTCTCACCGTCAACGGCTTTCCTTCCACATCTCGGCGTCCTCCACTAACTGCCTCCTTCTTGCTTCTATATCCCCGAACCCAGGTATGTGTTCAACCGATTTTTTTTTTTTTTTTTTTTTTTGTTGGTAACCCTAACCCCAAAAAATCTAATATTCTTCTTAAAATCTGATGGTGAATTAGGGCGCATTCAGTCTGCGGCTTGGAACCTCAAAGAAAGGTCAGTGTATGAGCTTAAAAAATGTTCAGAACTTCATATGTCTTGACATTTTAATTCCTGGTAGTTGGCACTTGAAACTCTTACCTGAAAGGTAATTGAGAACATAGGTTAGATAAACCAGACAATGGTTTTTTTTTTTTTTTTTTTTTTTTTTTTGTGTGTGTGTGTGTGTGTGTGTAACCCTAACCCCAAAAAACATATTCAAAAATCTAGTTTAGAATGGCTTTTATCATTATTTTTCTTTGTGTATGCATGGTTGTGGTGGGGTAGAAGTGGGTGATTTCCTTCCTTGAACATGAATACATTGTGGTCATGTTTGGGAATTTTGTGCAATTAGTTTTGGTGAAGAATGCTCGTTGATTTATGATTGTTCGTAGTGTGCAAAAACATGTTATGCATGGGTGGTTTTGTTTTTACATCAAGTTTAGTATAGGATTTGGGTTCAAAAATACAATTTTTTTTTTTGGTTGGAGTTTATGAGATGGGTTTTTAGGGATATGCGATTTTGAGAGAAGTGGTTGTTTGTTATGTGAATGGGAATTTTGTGCAATTAGTTTTTGTGAAGAATACTCATTGATTTACACTGGTCTTTTAGTGTGCAAAAATATGTCATGCATGGATGGTTTCCTTTTTACATCATGTCTAGTATTACTTCTATGTTTTTTTATTCTTTTTGGTTTGTTGATTTTTGGGTAGTGCTATAGGTAGCAACTAAATACAACAACAAAATACAGCAACTGATGTGGCATTCTTTAACATATAGCCGTTAGCACTTCCTTGATTGTCATGATATACTAAATTAGCATGCCACATCAATTGCTGCAATTGGTTGCTATATGTAACATTTCCCTTGATTTTTTTATTCTTTTTTTAAGAATTAAAAATCAATGCAATATATTTTTGCTGCGCTTTGAAATGCTAGAATGTATTTCATAATTGATAGTTAAACAATGCCTATATTAGTGTGAGGCAAGTAGACAACTAAACCTATGTCTTCCTTTTCATTGCTTAGAAAATAGTGGAAGTTCTTACCTACAATTGTGCTTATCTATTCCCTATACGTATATATATATGTTTTCTAAATATGTTTTTTTTTTAATAAAATATTTATATGCCAGAAAGGAGGCAGGCATAAGTTGCTCGTATTAGGAAGAAGTATCCTGATAGAATCCCAGTATGAAAATCATCTCTCATTCATCAAAAGTATTGCCTACTCGTTGGATTTCTTATGTGTGATGTGTGTGTTCAATCATACTATCTTCATTTTTCTTGTTCCATATAGGTTGTTGTTGAGAAGGCAGAAAGAAGTGACATACCTGACATTGACGAGAAGAAGTTAGTCGCATCTGTTTTTCATTTTAATTTTAATTTTGTTTGGATGATACTGAGATTGGTTATTATATTTCTATTCTTTATGTTAGAGTTTATTTACTTACTCAAATTTCCTTTGGTCTTGACATATGTAACCTTGAATTTTGTTTGCTTTAGAACACAGACATGTTCTTGGCCCAGATTCTTGTGCTACATTATGTAGCTAGAATCAATACTTTATTTCTTCCTCAAATTTATGTTGATGATTCTCTCTCTCTCACTCACACACACACGCACATAATTTTTATAATTTTTTAGTGGTTTATTAGGCCATTTTCTCTTCCAATTAACGGCTAGACTGTCTGGTTATGCTTAGCTTTTAAGAGGGCCAATTAGCTCCAAGGTTTTAAGGAGATATCTACATTCTTGTGTTCTTGTATATAATGTTTTTGTTCTTTGAAACAATTTGGTATTTGTATGGAGTGTCTCATGAGGTGTGCTTGTTAGTAGCTTGCCAATGTAGTTTCGCCACTGTTTTTAACATATTGAATGCTTACCATTTTGAGATATGCAGCCTATGATGGCATCAAGAAATAGATATCCAATACAAAAAATATGCATTGAGTAATGTAGTTTGTCTTTCCTTAATTCTACTTGTTTTGTTATTTTTATTGCTACATTGATGGTACTTAGTCATCATTATAAGCCTTGATTTGGACAACTTGTGTGTGTACAAATTTGTGCTTGGCTGGTGTGTTAGTACTTAGTGGCAACATGAGAATATAACTAGGTTCCATAACTGCTAACTAACTGCATTTTGTAGGTGTCTTCTGTGGGTCAGCTATCTGCATATAGATATAGTTTAGTTGGAATATTTGCTCATGATTCAGATAATTATTTTGTGATACAATCTACTGAACTATGTGGAGTTCATGGGGTTAGAAATACAGGTTTACTTTATATGTGGGAGATTAGTTATTGAAGTAAGCTTGTTGCTAATGAAATATATTTAATGAAGCAAAAAGTATATGGAAACAATTTTAGTGCATTTTACATACTATTGGAAGAATTGGGTTCACCCAGAAATATATCTAATTTTGTTGTGTAAGTTGATAACTATTAGGTTTTGTGCAATGGGTTAAAGATTATTTGGAAGAATTGGTTTTTTTTTACAATGGATTGAAGACTTTTTGGAATAACTATAACCGGATGAACTTGAAGCTAGAGGTGGAGTAGCCCAAAATGAACGTTGGAACAGTGATTTGGCAAGGATAAAAGAAGGCCTCATTGTTATTAAGCAAATATCAAAGTTTTGACTCTGTATGTTAGTGCCCTTGTGTTGGCTTTAACTATTATTGTACAATGTAATAGGGCATTGTTATTTATCATTGTAATGGGACAAGTCTCTCTTTCTTAACTTCTTTAGATTCTCATAAGTCCTAGTTAGGGCTTTGGCTAGTACTTGTATATGTCCCATGTACCTTGGGATGCCTTGATAAATTGTTGCCCCTGCCCTTGCCCCTGCCTGCTTGTTGAACGAATGTAAATTTGTAAATGAGCAACTAAAAGATGCCGTATTTCATTTCAATAATTTTGCCTTTATTGTGTTTATATCAAGCAGGCTTTGTTTCATAAATATGAGTGTCCAGGTTTTGTTTCATACTATACCTAAAAAGCATTTCATCATAAGAATGCTTTTTTGTCCTATGTTAAATACTAGGACATCATATTGTGATTAAAAATTACCCCAAACTATACCATTTAGCTACACGCATTCAAGTCGCAATTGGGCATCCATTTTGTCCTAACAATTGTTCGCACTTGGCTCTTTCTGAGCTTCTCTATCTCCTTAATAATCTAGCCACATCCTTGGTACGTACATTCAATAAATAAAAAGAGAGCAAGAGCTTGATTAAATGCAAATGGGATTGAGCCAGCACCAAATAGACTAAATAAACAATAAAAATGAACATTATTGGTACATAAATCTAGCCACATACTTGGTACATAAATTTCTAATGCTAGACCCAAATAGAGATTTTTAACCCAAAAATAAAAAATAAAAAATAAAAAAATTCCAACAACCAGCAACCAAATTTAGGCTTGTTCACTCTGGCCTTTCATCTTTTACCGCTGCAGTAATCTAGCCAAAATAAAATTTATATAAATGATGTCAGATCAATATATGATAATATATTGTTCACGCAAAGAGTAATCTCCAAACCAAACATCCAACCAAAATTTAATAGAGCTCCCATCCCCTAATTTAAAATGAACCAAACATAAATCACTAATAACCAGGGAAAAATTTCACTAAAAAATTAGTTACTCTAATTAATCTATTATGCTGTAAAAAGAACAAAGAATTGATCTATTATGGCCATTAGTAATGACCATACTTAGTATTACGTGATTCAAAAAAAAAAAAAAATGATCTATAACCCAAAATTTTTTTTGTCTCTAAAAAAAAAAAAAAACACAAAATTACGAGAATGAAGGAAAATTGCCGTCCTTTAAATAATTATATTAACAAGCAGGACAGAAAAATAACTCATGCAAAAGGAATTGAAAACAGCAAACCATAGAACAAACTACTTAAAAAAGGAACAAAAACAAACACCAACTTTTTAAAGAAAATTTCGCATGACCCTATTTATAATAAGGACATTTCAAGTTATCTACTTATCAAACATGCACAAAATCAAACAATTACTTACTATTCTTTTAGTACACAACATAAAAAGAACACCAAATTTTTTTAGAAAATTTGGCATGACCCTGTTTATAATAAGGACATCCCAAGTTATCGACTTATCAAACTTGTACAAAATCAAACAACTACTCACTATTCTTTTAGTACACAATATATAAAGAACACCACCAACTTGTTAAAAGAAAATTTGGCATGACCCTATTTATAACAACAATTAGTTCCCCATAAAACAACAAAATGACCCATCACTTAACTGGCCCCAAAGAAATAGGATAAGGGCTGGTGAGTTGAATATGTATGATTTGCCATGAGCCTAAAAAACCTTCCTAGTTTTGCTCACATCAATACATTTGATTTGCCAATTATTAGATTCATAGAATCCAAGTGCTACGGCAATATTGAAAGAAATCTAGTTTTATAAATACAACATATAACGACTAGAAAAATATAGCAATGCAGGGTAGCATCCCAATGAAGACTCCCTCAATGATTATCATAAATTCCAATACCAATTTGTCTATTTCTTCCCTCCAACCCTCCATCCCACCCTTAATGCCCTAGAACACATAAGCATAACCAAATGGGACATGCAGCACCATCATCAATAAGGTTCAACACAAAATTTTGCAAGATGAACTACACAACATTTGGATAAAAGCAACAAAGCAATGCCCCCTTTTTTTTGGCTACATAACACCACCCATGCCTTCCAACACTCTAATAGCATCTAATTGTTTTTCATTTTTCTTCAATCATATTCCGGTCCTCATCTATACACTAGCAACAGCAGCAAAATACCAAAAATAAATAAATAAATAAAATTTGAACTTGAGAAAACAAAAAAAAATCCGTAACCCCTAACACTAGCAACTTCAACCCCACCACAACCATGCATACACAAAGAAAAATAATGATAAAAACCATTCTAAACCAGATTTTTGAACATGTATTTTGGGGTTAGGGTCACACACACACACACACAAAAACTATTGTTTGGTTTATCTAACCTATGTTCTCAATTAACTTTCAGGTAAGAGTTTCAAGTGCCAACTACCAGGAATTAAAATGTTAAGACATATGAAGTTCTGAAAATTTTTTAAGCTCATACACTGACCTTTCTTTGAGGTTCCAAGCCGCAGACTGAGTGCGCCCCAATTCGCCATCTGATTTTAAGAAGAATATTAGATTTTTTGGGGTTAGGGTTACCAACAAAAAAAAAAAAAAAAAATCAGTTGAACACATACCTGGGTTCGGGGGTATGGAAGCAAGAAGGAGGCAGTTAGTGGAGGACACCGAGATGTGGAAGGAAAGCCGTTGATGGTGAGAGAGAGGGTAGGCGAGATCAGTGCAACGGTAGGGGAGGGAGGAAACTCACCGTACTGTGTGTCCTCAGAGAAGGCACTGTGAGGAGACCCATGGGACTATCGTCGTGTGTCGTCGACAGATGGTGGGAGCGCCGACGGTGAGAGAGAGCGGCGAGATCGCGAGGGGGAAATGGCAACCCCAAGTCGCGATCTGATATTTGGGGGTTTCAGATCTACGGTGACCTCTCATTGACGAGAGGTGAAAAGGTCACCGACGGCTGCTGCTAACGCCGAGAGAGAGAGAGAGAGAGAGAGAGAGAGAGAGAGAGAGAGAGAGAAAGAAAGAAAGAGGAGAGAGGGAGGGCAAACGAGAAATGGAGTAGATCGCGATTTGGGGTTGCAGATCTAGGCCAAATGTAACGTTTGGAGCAAACAGCGTTAACGTTTGAGGATGTCCCAGTGAAACGATACAAATATATTGCGTCTTGCAACTGAGCCGTTCCTTTCTACTCATTGCCATATGGCGGCGATCGACCGGCTACTACATTATGTAGTTGAAAAGGACAAACTGCACCAAATCCAAATCCATTAGGGCATGGTTTGATCAATCCTGAATTAAAAAAATGAAAATCAACCTTTAGTTGGTTAGGTAATGGGTTGAGGCCAAATCGACTTAAGTCTTTTGAATGGTAAAAGTTATTTTCATTATTTTACAAGTATTTGATTATCATGACCTAAATTAATTAAGCCATGATTAATGGGTTAAGATCTTTTCTAGTTTGCTTGTGTCTAATCTCCTCTAGTGTGCGGCTTACAGCATCCCAATAAGATCAAACGTCCTATAGCTTTCCACATCCTTAAAACTTCTTTAGGACACCCAAAACCTCTTAACAGTGTTTTGTTGATGTTAATGGATATAATAAAGGTTGAATTCTAAACCAAATTTAAAATTCTCATTTACTTCATGACTACAAAATCTCACTCTTAGAATCAAAGAAGCAGCCTAAAGTAATAGGGGAAAAGAGAATATGACAAATGAAAACAACTAGAAGACAACAATCTAATTCCTAAAAAAATCCAATCTTTATTCTTGTTTGCAAAAATCCATAAACGAGAAAAAGGGTTTCTCTGTGTCTTAAATGTAAAAGTTGCCCAAATAGAGAATAACGATTAAAAAAAAAATTCGGTAGGTGTAGGAGACCTCGATGCAACCTACAATTTCACAGATCATTTCGACGGCAAATGGGTGAGCCCTATTAGTGGTGAAGGTTCTGGTGAGTGGTCCGGCTGTGAAAACACATCTTTGTGGATGGCAACACCAATTAATATTGCAAATGGAGAAAATGTTGGTGATGTAGGCGATGTAGGCATTAGGGTGGGTGATTGGATGGTCGGTGACCCTCGTCGGTGAACTTGGAGCGAAGACTAGCTGATGAGATGGAAACGTAACGCCATTAGGGATTTTGGGTGTCATTACGGAGAAAATTTTGAATTAATTTGTTTTAAAAGCATATATGATATGGCATATTGGGAACTGTTGGATTTTATTGGGTTCATTGTGAGCCGTATACTGGACCGAGACTGAAGACAAGCGGACTGGAGAGGATCCTAGTCCATGATGAATAATAATAAATATAGACGTTTATTTTAAACAAATTATTTTAATATGACATGGATAACATGTGTTAAAAACCTGTAATTTCATAAAAATTTTGGCATGATTCATTTGTAAATGGGAAATGTCATGAGAAAACCTATTTGAGAATCGTAATAAGAATGTGTCATCCAAGCTATGAAAAAATGGAAAGTTGATATTGTGGTTCTTCAGGAAACTAAAATATAAAAGATGGGAAAGGATATAGTCAAAGACTTATGGGCCTGGCAATTTTGTTGATTGGGCAGATTTGGGTGCAAGGGGTACAACTAGGAGTGTTATACTATTGTGGGATCGCAGAGTGGTGTCTAAAATTGGTGTTGAGATAGGTAATTTTTCAGTCTCGTGCCTTTTCAAGAATGTAGAGGATGGATTTGAATGGGAGTTTATGGCCCAAATGAGGATGGGTTGAGATGTTCTTTTTGGGTAGAATTAGAAGAAGTTAAAAATAAATGGGTGGATCCTTGGTGCGTGATAGGTCACTTCAACATTATTAAATCTCCAAATGAAAGAAAAGGCTGCAATTTTTCTAATGCGGCAATGAGGTTATTTTCTGACTTCATCAATCTTAATGAGTTTATTGATCCGTTTACAGTGGGGATGGTATACATGGTCAAATAATAGAGAGGATTCTTCTCTTTCATGCCTTGACAGATTTTCGTTTTCTCCTTCATAGGAAGAGCATTTTCCAAAGGTTATTCAATCAGCTTTGCCTAGACCATTATCAGTTTATATCCCTTTAGTTCTTGATAGTGCGGGCTTGAGACATGGTAATGGCCCATTTCGGTTTGAAAATATGTGGTTAGAAGTGGAAGGCTTTGAGGAGTTGGTCAAGAATTGGTGGGTTTCTTTTAATTTTGAGGCTACTTCCAGTTTTGTGTTTGCAAATAAATTAAAAGCTTTGAAGGAGGAGTTAAAGTGTAGAATATGGAAGTTTTTAAAAATTTGGAATTGTTGAAATCTAGAGTTTTAGATGATATTAAAAAATTAGATGAAAAAGGTGTGAGTAGTTTAATGGATGAGGAAAATGTTAGAAGAATTGAGACTAAAGCGGAGTTTGCTAGAATTGCTCGCTTAGAGGATATTAGTTGGAGACAAAAATCAAGAGCTTTATGGCTAAAAGAATGAGATAGAAACACCAAGTTTTTTCATCGGCTTGCAAATGCTCATAAAAGGGGAAATTTCATTGGAAAGTTAATAGTAAATGGTGTCCTTGTTGATGATGAGTCTTTTTTTCCCACGAAAATTGTGGATTACTATAAACATCTTTTTTTTGAAGAAGAGGATAGAAGACCTTTGTTAGATGAGTTGAACTTTAATTATTTGAACCAAATGAAAGTGGATTGTTTAGAAGGTATGTTTGAAGAAAAAGAAATTTAGGAAGCTTTATATTCTTTAAATGGGGACAAAGCGCTCGGGCTGGATGGGCTGACTATAGCTTTTTTTAAGAAATGTTGGCATGTTATCAAGAGAGATCTTATGATGGTATTTGAGGACTTTTTCCATGGGGCTAAATTTGAAAAAAGCTTCAATGCGACATCTGTGGCCCTTATCCCTAAGAAGGGAGAGGTGGTCGATGTTAGGGATTTTCGTCCTATATCCCTTCTTGGTAGTGTGTACAAGATTATTGCAAAGGTGGTTGCCATTTGACTTTGTAAGGTGGTGGGTAATTTTGTGTCCTCTACTCAATTTGCTTTTATTAAGGGGAGACAAATTCTTGATGCGGTGTTAGCGGCTAATTAGCACGGATTCAAGAGCTAGGAGTGGAAATCCGGATATTATTTGTAAAGTTGATTTGGAGAAAGCCTATGATTATGTTAATTGGCATTTTCTCATATACCTTCTTGGTAGAATGGGATTTGGTGTTAAGTGGTAAAGATGGATCGCGTGGTGTATTTCAACTCCTTCTTTCTCGATTCTAATCAATGGTTCTCCGTATGGGTTTTTCCAAAGCTTTAGAGGGCTTCATTAAGGTGACCCTCTTTCCTCACTTCTTTTTATTTTGGTTATGGAAGCCTTGAGTTAGCTTACTCATAAAGCAAAAGAGGAGCATTTGTTGGATGGTTTTAGAATGAATGGGAGTGATGAGGAAGGGGGCATTATTTCCCATTTACTATTTGTGGATGATGCTTTGTTTTTTTGTGATGCAAATGAGGAACAATTAAGACATCTTAGGGTGGTTCTACTTTGTTTTGAAGCAGTGTCAGGCTTAAAAGTAAATCTTGGGAAAAGTAAGATTATTTCAATTGGCTATATTGGGAACATTGATGCTCTTGCCTCTAATCTTAATTTGTTGCAAGGTTAAGAATTTGCCTATTTCTTACCTTGGGCTTCCTCTTGGTTCACATTACAAATATCTTAGAGTATGGGATTCAGTACTTAAGATGATTAAGAGAAGACTTATTGGATGGAAAAAATGATATCTTTCAAAAAGAGGTAAACTTACTTTGATCTGGAGTTGTCTTGCTAGTATTCCTAATTATTACATGTCCATCCTCAAGACCCAAAGTCGGTGGCTTTGAGGATTGAAAAACTCTAAAGAGACTTCTTATGGAATGGTATAAATGGTGAGTTGAAGTTTTATCTTGTTGATTGGAATATGGTGTGCTTATCGAAAGCGAAAAGAGGATTGGGCATTAGATTAATTGCAAACATGAATCAAGCATTTCTTGGCAAATGGCTTTGGAGATTTGGTAAAGGTATTCAAGGCTTGTGGAAAGAAGTGATTATGTGGAAGTATAGTGCTAAAGAAGGGGGTTGGTGGCCAAAGGAAAATAGAAGATCTCATGGCACGGGGCTTTGGAAGGTAATAATGCAAGGAATGGAAAATTTTTTGGAGGGTATAGGATTCAAGGTAGGGAAAGGGGATAAGGTTAAATTTTGGAAAGATATTTAGTGTGGTAATATGGTCTTGCGGTTAACAAAGAAGCTTAGGTTAAGGACTAAATTATGGTTGGAGAGGGAGGGATGCATTGGAATATTATTTTTTGTAGACATTTCAATGATTGGGAGATGGAGAATGTTTTGACTTTCTATCAATGTTTATACGATAGCAAGATTTCATTATTAGAGAATGACACCTTGTTATGGCATTTTGATCCCAAAGGTTTATTCTCAGTGAAATCTTTCTATTCTCTTATTTGTGCATTTAAGGTTTGAAACGAGTTTCTCATCTATTTCAAATGCGTAGGGCTGCATAAGATTCATTCATTAATTCTAGCATTTTCTGCATATTCTTTCTCAATATTTAGATATAGGATGTTCTTATTGCTTTCAAAGCATGCTTAGATGGTTTATATGCATATCCTGATCATTCGTAGGATTACACAGGCATGATAGTTGCACAATAGGCTTAAATTTGAAATTTGGCATTGATTGTATAATTTCTGCATAAGGCATGCACGTACGTGCCTCATATATGCACGTACGTGCTTCCCAGATGATCGTATGTGCATGAAATGTTTTGGACAGATTAATCCTTGTTTTGCAGGTTGTGTAAGTATGATTCGACTCTGTTAACTGCTCTTGTTTTCTGTGTAAATATTTATTCATACTATTTTTTTTTGATTTCCTATCTCCTTCATCATTATGTGCTTATATTTGAATTAAATCCTTAAATTGCTTGAATACAGTTAAGCCTAATTAAGTCCTTTTTAATTAAAGCTAATAAATACGTGTGGGGGCTGGATTTCAGCCGGGCGTAGATGGGTGTCTAACACCTTCCCATCCGCATACCCTAACTCCGAACCTCAATTCTTTTGGTAATGACGAGTTGGGCCCTTGTTACGGGTCAATCGGTTCCCAAGGCCAAAATCGGGTGGCAACTCCCTCTCCACCCTAATTATCTGTAATTAGTGGCGTACTCCCGAGCCCGGCGTAGTCGAGGACACGGTGCTCACAATGAAAAATGTCTTACTATTGATCTCTTGGTTAAAATGAGGTGGGAGATGCCCAATAGATGTATTATGTGCAAATGGGCAGTAGAAATGACAGAACACCTATTTATCCATTGTGGGGTAGAAAGAAGCTTGTGGGATTTCATTTTTCATCTTTTTGGAGTGAAATGGGTATTACTTTTCATCCATTCATGACACTTTTAATTAGGTTGGCAGTTTATAAGGGCCAGAAGGATACTAAGGTGGTGTGGAATGTGGTTCTTCATGCACTTTTTTGGTGTATTTGGAAAGAACATAATTTGAGAACTTTCGAAGGAGGTAGAAAGGAATGTTGTGGAGCTTAAGTCCATATTCTGATTAAATACCTTTTTTGGTGGCATTGTATTCATAACAATGGCCATAAATTTTCTTTTTTGACTTTTATTGATTCTCTTAAATTCTAGTTAAGATTGGGGATAACATATTTTCCTCTTTTGTTGGTCCCCTATTTTTGTCTTAGGATGGCCAAGCTTTTCACTTGTATGTGTCTTATGTACGAGGGTTAAGCCCTTTTGTTTAGTTGCAATAAATCTTTACCTTATCAAAAAAATAAAAAATAAAAAAAGAATGTGTCATCCATTATTGGTATCATCATATATATCATAATCTACATAAAAGAAACCTACATAATTAAAATATTACATACCATCTTAATATTACAAGTCTTATGCCTATTGACTAAATAGAAAATATTTAAATATTACAATCCTATAATATTAAATTGTCTCCCCTACTCTATAATTCTATGAAAAATATTTATAAATATAGGACTCAGTATAAAATTCAGCAGATATAATTTTCAAATGAAATTAATGAAAGTATAATAATATAAATAAAGTAAAATCATATTAATTAAATCCAATACATGATGATGCTATGTTGGCCATGAATGTAAATGAGATTTCATGTTCATTTAACATAATTTCTCAATTACCCAAATTCTCGGGTAAGAGCCATCACATTCGGAACGGGGGATTTAAACCCAACCCCGACTCCAAGAGAATAATACAGTAAGACAACCCTACCCTTACCTAGGACTATAGTAGCCAGGGGTGGATGCACACAGGTGCACCTGTGTGCACGTGCAACCACTGGATTATTATTTTTTTTTTAAAAACTTTCCAGCGTTGTCCCACTTAATGTTTTGGAGCTCTATTAGATTTTTTTAAATGGTACTTTGGTTCCTTTCCAAAGCAGTAAAGCTGTACAATAAATCCAAAAAAAAAGAAGAAAGCTCTCTCTCTCACGGATTTACTCATTCACAGTAGTCAGTAGTCATTGTGGAGGAGAAAAACTTGTATGTAATTATGACATGGCTGATGTGGTATTACGAGCCAATGAAAACTAAGTAAAGTGAGATTGTCAAAGTGTTTTTTGGCCCCGCAATCTCATTTTGCTTGATTCCTATTGGCCATGACACTATGTGGCCATGTCACAATTACATGGAAGACTCACTTGGGTGGGGAGAAGGAGGAGATTTAGTGTCAAACTGATCAAAGTTTCGTTGGTCAATCATCACTGCTAGTGGTTCTTATGTGCAACCTGTAATACCCTGAATATTTATTGATTTATTTTACGTGTATATTCAGTGGAATTATACACAAGAGAATAATTTTAAATATTTTTGAAGTTAATTGGATGTTGGGAGACATTGCATTAAGTTGCTTTGGATGGAAAAAAATGATTAAATTTTGAGATATATATATATATATAGGAGGAAGGAAAAGACAAAAAGAAGAAAGAAACAAATTAGAAAAAAAAAAAATGGAAAAAGAGAAGAGAATAAAGATTAGTTTTCGGTGGAATAAGAAAAGAAAGAAGAAAGAAGAAAAAGAAGAGAAGAATAGTCAAAGAAGAAATAAAGAAGGAAGGAAAAGTGGCGTGGGAAGAGGGGAAAAGAAGGAAGAAAAGAAGAAAAGGTGGCAGGAAGAAAGATGGCGGTAGGTGTAGAAAATAAGAAGAAGAAATAAATGAAGAGAGAGAAAAGGAGAAAGGGACGGGTGAAAGAGAGAAGGGGAGAAAGAAATAAATAGAGAAGGGAAAAGAGGAAGAGAGTAACGAGTAGGCAGTGGGGAAGCGAGAGAGGCAGAGGGCCGATGGTCCAGTTGTCGGATCAAGGGAGTTTTGATCACACATGCGAGTATGGATTTTATATTTTTGAGCAGATTTATGCATCTACAGTGGTGATTATTCAATTTATTCACTTATTTTTGAGGTAGGGGGTTTAATTCTTGTACAGTGAATAATGATTATTTTGAAGCATATGTTAAGATTTGATTTATGCAAAGTGATAATTATTGATGGTGATACTATTTGATGTCGTGGAATATGATGGTTGATTTTATTGACAGTTGGATTATATTTGAGGTTGATGATTTGGAGATCGTGTTATTTGATTTATATATTATTTTGAATATATAAATGCTCGCATGTGATTTTGAAACCTTATTTATTGTATAAGAATTGGATTTCCTACTGGGCTGTTGTTCGCTCACCCCAATATATTTTCAGGTGATAATTGTTGGAGGCACGTAGTAGAATTGAGGTCGAGATTTGGAGAAGTTATCGCATACTTTTATTTTTATTTAAAGTTGATGTAATTTTATTCATTTGGTTGGCCAATGTATATTGATGATGATTTTTGGGTTAACCATCACTACCCGCAGCTGCGTAATACTCTGTATTTTCAAATGGAATGTATTTTTGAAAAAGTTTATTTGTACTGAGCTCATAAAAAAATTGTACGTGTTACGGTTTATAAATTTTGAAGCGTTACACAACCACTAAAAAAAATTCATGAATCTACTCCTGACAGTAGCCTCTACTCGAGAACTATAAGGCAAGCTAAATAGTCCTTGTAGCGGAAGGTTAAGTAAACTGTATACAAAGTTTGGGCTTCGCTTAGGGTAAAATAGCCAAAAAAAAAAAAAAAAAATCAAAAAGAGTTTAGGTGTGTATATATATAAACATTATAGAGAATTAGAGAGGACTAGCAGCTTATATGTTCGAAGTTGAGAGCATGCTATCCATGCTAGCAATAGTGTCCCCAGGAGAAGTGAACTCTTGCCAAGCTAGTGGATCAGGAGTTTTAATGCATTCCAGCAGGGGTGCACTTTGCAAGTCTTTACCAACCAAAGCAAACTACTCGATCATTAGTGAATCACTCCTTAATTTGAGAAACATACATTAATTAGATGGTTGTAAAATTTTTCTGTGAATTAGACTCCGTTAGTACAAGTTATTTGGTGGTTCTTCGATTTCTATTTACATATAATTGGTTTTACAATATAATGCTTTAACAAAAACCCAAATCATACACCACCTAGAAAAACAAAGCTAGGATCTATATTTTCATCAATCCCACTGTTGCATTGCATGCCCCTCTCATCTATTACACACCTTAAACCTCACATTGATCAAAATTGCTTGCAGTGCAATCCACATGTCAGAGTACCCATTTTTGCTCAAAGACCAAGGGCATGTGAATTGCCTGGTCTTTGTTTAGGGTTGAGGGGTTCAGCGTTCGAGGTTCGGGGTTTCAGGGTTTAAGGTTTAGGGTTTAGGATTTAGGGTTTCAAGGTATTAGGGCTTCAGGGTTTAGGGTTTCAAGGTTTTAGGGTTTAGGGTTTCAAGGTTTTAGGGTTTAGGGTTTGGGGTTCGGGGTTCGGGGTTCAGGGTTTTAGGGTTTAGGGTTTAGGGTTTTTAGGGTTTAGGGTTTTTAGGGTTTAGGGTGTTTAGGGTTTAGGGTGTTTAGGGTTTAGGGGTTAGGGTTAGGGGTTAGGGGTTAGGGGTTAGGGGTTAGGGTTTGGGTTTAGGGGTTAGGGTTTGGGTTTAGGGTTTAGGGTTTAGGGTTTAGGGTTTAGGGTTTAGGGTTTAGGGTTTAGGGTTTAGGGTTTAGGGTTTAGGGTTTAGGGTTTTAGGGTTTAGGGTTTAGGGTTAGGGTTTAGGGTTTAGGGTTAGGGTTTAGGGTTTAGGGTTTAGGGTTTAGGGTTTAGGGTTTAGGGTTTAGGGTTTAGGGTTTAGGGTTTAGGGTTTTAGGGTTTAGGGTTTAGGGTTTAGGGTTTAGGGTTTAGGGTTTTAGGGTTTAGGGTTTAGGGTTTAGGGTTTAAGGGTTTAGGGTTTAGGGTTTTAGGGT